>LR990234.1:7535000-10035000 GCA_905147385.1 Limenitis camilla | reverse complement strand
TTTTAAATATTTTTACTTAAGTATACATCTTTTTTATGGAAACTTTTAAGTTGAAAACGTTTACAAAGTGGCCAGTCAATTTGTTGGTTTTATCTCGTTTTATAAGTGACCAGGGTAAATACTCAGTACAGGGTAGAGACAAAATGCACAGGGGACGAGAAACGAAGCACGGAGGACAAATTTCGGCGTCGATATTATTTATTAAAAATTGGAATATAAGTAATTTTACTTATAAGACACTGTGACTAAGTTATTGTTCTGTATAAAATTAACGATGATAAAGTAATTATTAAATTTTAATACATTCATAATAACTGGTTTACAAATAAAGTCGGTTTGGGGAAAGACCAGGGGAGAGACTTATTGTGACTAAACTACGTACATTTCTGTAATAAATTTAAGTGAGCCTGAAGAAAACATTTAGTTTTAAGTAATAAATAGGTTAATTATGACAAAAAAAAAGTATTTTTTTATCCTGGCCATGGAAAGCCCATATTTCATATCCTTGGTATATATAAATTGGCATATAATGATAGTGTTGTACATCTTTCAACTTTATAATAGGATAGAAATCGTAGTAATGACAAAACAATTTGAAAATAATATTACTTACACTTGCATAATTTCATAACCATTCATGAATTATAATTTAAATATATTATATTATAAAAGTTTCATTAAAATCTTATTTATTGAAGGTGATAAACATTTTTAGCAAAAATTTTATAAGTTGACCATGAACTAATTGATAAAATTTATTAGTTTTTTTACTAAAATATCGTGAGTCATTATATATTTTTACTATTTCAAATAATTAAAAACTTTCTATTAAAAGTATCATTTTTATCTAAGCCGTCATACTCATTAAACGAAATGCAAGTACAAATTATTTTTGCTTGCGTTTTTTTTTATTTAACACTAATTTACTTTGGTAAGGATACATTATAAAATGATTTTTGAAACAGAAATTGAAAAAAGACGTTGGTATTTATTTTGAGTAACACAACATTATGAAATATTTCTCCTTAAACGTTTTTTCCACACATTTATTAATTCAATAAAATTTTATTATTACTTACAAACTAAATGTTTTGTTTTATAGTTAGCTGTAACAGCATCCCTCCAAATGGTACGTACTTCTAATAAAATATTTTTCAGAATATTTATAATAAATATTATGATTCTAATTGAAGACTTTGATTTTGATGTTATTAAAGTTATGAAGTTAAAATAACGTGAAATCTAAATAAAAAATAAGGATGTTATGACTATGTAGGTCCAAAATTATTAGTATATGTTATTTTTTATAGGACCAACATCAACTCCTGTATCAGTATCACCAGCACCTGCCCCAGGTAACCAGGTTTTCTAATTATACTAACGAACTATAAAAAAATTGGGTTGCACTGGGGGAGTGCCGGCAGAAATGAAAACTTGTACATTAACGTTGTGCATTTTTAAAATTTTTGGAATGGTTAAGGAATAATTTCACACAAATTTGTTTATTTATCACTATAAATGTACTATCATTCATGTGTTTAAATACAATACTCATATATTGCGCTATCGTACACAAATTTAAATTAAGCGTGCAAGCGCCGTCTTACGAATTTTCAATCAGATCACGTGTCCTGATGCGGATTTAACATTTCTTTACCCATCCAAAAGTGCACAACGTCGCTAAAGAAGTTTTCACTTTAAAAAAATGTACCTATATTACCCTCATTCATTCTTCGCTTATTTGTTTATAGTTTGAAAAAAATAATTATTTGGCTCTTTCGGTTCTTGCTTTAATCAAAATCTATGCAAAGCTTTCTGAATCTAATTATCAACTAACGTAATTGTTTTATATGTTCACACAGCTCCTGGATCAACAAATGGTAACACTTCGTATCTTATCTTACATTTTTATTAATATTGTAATTTATAAATGGTAAAGTTTGTATGTTTATATATTTGGATGTTTCTTACTTAATCATACAAAAGAGGGCTATTCGGTGAAATAGTCATTGAACGCCTGAATATTTTTATATTTGTAGAGATATATTGAAAATTAAATGGTTTTTGTTAAACTTAAAATATAAGGGAAAATTTCACCAATTCGAAGCCTAGGCAGGTTGAAATATAATTAGATTTACTTAATATATTTATTTGCTTAAAATTGACATCTATAATAATGTTAAAATGTTTGGTTTTTAGTAAACCCAAGCAACAATGCTGGCGCAGTAAACAATGATCAGAAAAATATTATAATAAATTTGACAACTGGGTCCTCTGAAACTCCTGCTCCGTGTCCGAACTCTATTATTGTACGTATATAGTAATAACAATTTGTTTGTAAATTTGTACATCATACGACTGAGAATATGCTTGTAAATAAAATTACATCAATTTATAATTTTTAAAAGCTGAACTCCTATTTGCAACGATACTCTACTGATTTAGTTTTACATGAATTTTTTTTACCAAAATGTAAAAGTTAATTAAGTATATAAAGACATTAATAATCATAAATCACTGTTTACTATTATTATAGATTTTGAAATGATGTCAAAATGCCGAGCCTTTAATAAAATGCGCGTATCCTTTTTTCTACTTTCAACGTATTCTTAATTTATAGTCTTTGTGGTGTTTTTTTTACATGTAATCTATCTGTTGTATTCGTGAAAGGTACAGATAATGTAAAAAAAAAAAACAAAATAAAACTATATTCAAAATAGTGAAAGATTATTGTTGAAAATTTTGTAATTTTATATCAAAAGTTATATGATAAGATTTTAGAATTAATTCACTTCATATGTTTGATTATAGGAAACCATAGGTCGGTTAATTGAAGGAGAGGTAAGATTCTTTATATTCTTTTACTTACTAGATACTCTGTCAGTATTGTCTGTTATTTACCAAAAGACATTATTCGTTGTGTGTATTTTGTAAAATATTTTTATATTTATTTTAAACATTAATAACTGCTTTCAGCATTGCACAGTTCGCTGATAGAAGGTACAATAACATTTATTACTTAATTTATTTTAATTTATTCACTTTTAATTTTTCACTGCATTAATTTAGACAATAAATGTAATTCAATAATTATTGATTTTTATGAAATAATCAACAATTTTTATTTTTTCAGCTCATTGGGAATATGTAAAATATAACATATAATAAATAAAATATTGTTCAAAAATTGTGTATTTTTAAAAAAACCTAATTACGTTTCGCACGAACTAGAAATTAAAAAATAGGAAAATTGTAAAAAGGTCACGCCATAAATATTAAAAAAATATTTATAAACATTCTTTAACTTGCAATTTTTATGTGCAAATACACTTATAGTCTAGGTGTTATTCCGGATCCAATGACACATAACTTGTCGACAAGACATTCCGGATCCAATGACACATAACTTGTCGAGAGATATTTTCTAATTTAAATGAAATACAATATGAGACTGATAACTGAGACGTAATTTCAAGATTAACAGTTAAAATTTAGAATTTTGTTATGGATATATAATAATATACTTCATTTTATATAATAATCCTTTTTACTAACTAGACCTAACAGATAATTAATGTGGTCTAAGTAAAAGTGAAAAAGTACAACACAATATATTAAATTTTTGTACAGCTAATCTCTATCAAATTCGAATTAAATAATTTCACCTATCGTAAATTTCTCTTGTTTTAAACAAGGGAAGTTAATCAACTCTTTATATAATAACAATAATGATAAATAAAACGATAGTAAGTTTTCAGGTCGAAGATATAAAATAATGTCTTCGACCTGAAAACTTACTGGCTACTAAAGTATTTGTTCAAATAAACGAAAACAGGATTCGTTTTACTACAATCATTATAAAACAACTTGTTATATTTGTGTACGTTTAAGATAAACTGATGTAAATGATAAAACTTATAGAAATAATTGATTTACCATGAAAGAGTAGGAAATAAAAATATTCATTATCCATAAAAAAATAAGGTATTGCATTTTTAAAGCATAAACAGCATAACCAAACCGAAACGAATATTATAACGAATATGATAATCAAAATAACCCCGGGCTACGTATTGTTATTTAACTGCTATCCATGGCATGGCAGGTTGTCATTTTAATATCTGTAAAATGTAAATTATTATCAGTAATAAAAGTAATAGCTTCATTATCAATTATTTTATAGCCAAATATTCTTCAAAGCTATAAGACGTCTTTGTGATACAGAATTTTATAATGAATTTCACCTTATTTTTTACTGTCGTCGTAATTTTAAATTCAAATGGATCTTTTAACCGTAAGTAGTACAACATTATACGTAACTATAGTATCAATAAATAATGTTATTTTTGTTATGTTTATATATTCAAAATAAAATATTTATTGATAAAAATCATCAGGTATCATTATAAATTCTGTGATTATTTTTTAGAATATTGAATCAAAACTTTATCAACTGAACTGGCTTTAGAAAGCTTGGCTCATATATGAGTTCTATAAATAAAATTTTTTATGAATATTCATAATTCTTAATAAAACTATTATAATTTTCTCAAACTTAACTTGATACCATTTTTCAGCTTTAGCGTTCTCAATTAATGGTAAGTCTCTATTTAATTCTCTATCTATCGAATATAATGTATGTACGTCAGAGTGTAGATAAAATTATTTTATTTCCTGGTTTAAAATTAATTTTATATAAACTAGGAAATAAAAACTATTCAAAAAACTTTATAGTCTCGCATGACTTAAGAGAAATATTATTTATTATCTATCGTATAAACCAACGAACATGAAATTTCAATTAGATTTGTGACATGGAAAGATGAAATTTTGTATTGATATTCTTTAATATAGTTCCTTTTTTACTGGATGACAAGTCATGTGTATGTAATATTCATATTGTTTAACCAAAACCTTTATTTTGATTGACAGTAAATTCAATAGACAGAGCCAGTACTCAAAGTAATGGGCACTCGTTGACAGTCGCAGTTCAACAACATGTTAGAACTAGTGCACATGCATATGCACATGCAGAGTCACATCATCAAAATCCTATATGTGAATTTCCTGTAAGTAATAGAATATTTGTTTAAATTACCATAATACATTGCATGAAAATATTTTATTTCTATTTTCAGTTTTGTGGATAAACTTCACTATCACATAAGGAAGGTTCTGGAATGGTAAAATAAAAAACAATTTATTTTTAAATTTTTATTTATTTTCCAAAATTTGAAAATCGTAATAATTTTAATAAAAATATTTATTATTAATATTATAAGCTTGAAATTTTCTCTAGATATATGGTTAACCACTACCTATTTAACATTACGTTCAAATTGCATTATTTTATTATCAGGAGTATGACATCTATTAAAATTTAACGTGAAATTATGCAGTATTGATAATAATGTATAATGTATATAGTAATATTTAATATAAAACATGATTCACAAAATTCACGAAAAAATACTAAAATATGTAATTAAAAGCCTTTACGACTTTTAGATAGTAATATAATTTAATTTAATAAAAAAGTAAAGCCTGGGATTAAAAATACAAAATATAGAGGTATATTATATTAATAATTAAAATGTATTAAATAAAACAAGTACAGAAAATATGTCTACACTAATATACATAGTTTTATGTACCAATTTAGGTTAACATTTTAAATTATCACTCTATGTCGATGTTTTAAAGTTACACACAATAAGTGTAAGTTATATGGCACTAAAATAAATTGTCATATCCTATAAAACCTCAAATAACAAATAATTATTACATATTATTAATCTACTAGTACAAAACATAATCATAACAAACTAAAGGAAAATATGTGACTAATGTAACTATACTATAGTGGAGAGGTATCAATTTTATCGTAGGTTTTGTAATTTCCCCAAATAAATATCCTTCATTCCTGTATGCTATGCTATACCTGATGGGAAGTGGCCATCTGCCATGTAATATATTCAAATAAATCACTAAAATATGATAAAAAATTTAAGTACAAGTATTTACTACATATAATAAAATACATTAGCTAAAATTACAAATTTCTAATGCTTCTCTTCTTAACAAAACCAAGAGCATTTGATGCCAATAACTCATATTTAGTCCACAATCTTCGGCTATCCACCATATTAGATTTAGTATGCTATTAATTAGCTAACCTTGCATTGTCATTCAATCTAATCGTGTGTCCACAGTTTAATCTCAATCGGAGGATCGCTGCTTTAAAATTTTTATTGCAAAAATTGACCAAAACATACAAACATTGTTACATACAACGCTTGTAAAAAGATACATGGAATTGGAATTAAAAATTGGAATCAGCTTTTCACTCGTAGCAAATAATTCGTAACGTTTACCATTTCAATATTCAACTATAACCACTTATAGTTCATAGACCAAATTGATAAGTTTCTATGTAAAAAACAATTTAAGTCCTTTATCCTAACCAGTCAAGATGCTTCCAGAACCTCACTAAACATCCGAGCTGGTCGCAGATGATTGGTGGAAAGTTGATAGCTCCTTCTGCTGGTTCTATACACCACACTCGTTTTGAGAATCTGCCAGCTTCCAAATGATTACATAACCGGATGATGCCTAGACGTAAAACAAGGGTTACTTATAAAAAGTTTAGAAAACAAGCCTACTTAATTATCTAGGATTTATCCCAGAATACTTGAGCGGCAGTAACTCCTTAGATAGAGCTTTGGATTTTCGCCAAAATACGAAATTGCTGATGACCTTTAAAAAAAATTTCAAGGCAAATCAAAGGAGCCCAAATGGCTTCACTTCCCACGAAAAGCTTGCTCTATCAAAAGATATCACATATCATAATAAAATTAATATTATATGTTCAAATTTTACAGGATTTTTTCTTGTGTTTATAAATTATAAAGCAAATATTCAGTTAATGAAACTTAAAATTAACTAAAAAAATTACTGTATTTAAAAAGCAATCCGGTCGAGTTAAATATTATTATAAAGAACACATATAAAACCCAATGATAACATATTTAATTACAGCTTTATTTAAAAAAGATACTAAACTTTCGGATCTTAAATAAAAACATTTACCACTGCTGTGATAAATTGGATACCTTTACCATCTGTTTCATGACATCACTAAGTATCCCATGCAATTTTTTCACCAACTTACTATAATAAAAATACATAGAATAAAGGTATTGTACCTTTATTTTGTGAACGGGCTCAGAATTCATTGTCAACAAAACAACTTAAAATTGACTTTATCTATACAAAATATAAACTATTAAGCAATAACTAGAAACTAACTTAAATTGTAACAAAATCTTTGTAGAAGTAATAAACTTGTTTGATAGTAGATACAATTAAGTGATAAAGTGCTCTACAATTATTATTGCAATAAATGTAATACTACAATAATTGGAAACGTGATTATATTGTATGACGAAAGAAAAATATAGAATTAGGTGATATTTACAGAAAAATATATACAATGTAGTATTAAAACCAAATTAATCAAATCCACAAAAATGCATAAAGGATATCGATGAAATTTGGCACTTAGATAGTTTATAACCTGGGTTAATGTATAGGCAACTTTTTATGCCGAAAAAAATTAGAATTCCTGTAAGATAATGATCAAATATGTTTACTGGTTTTATTCAACAACAATAATAAATTAAGAATTTATTGTTTTTTGATAAATACATAGTTCAAAATTACTGAAAATATGTGCTGCAAAATTAGGGTGAATCTTTAGAAAAGCCTCTTTAACTATTAGTACGAAGTATTGACAGAAAACATGTATTTTATTTAATAAGAATTAGTGTTTTAAAGTTTCAAATATTTTCGGCAGCTATTTTATGCCGTGAACTACATGAAATATTATAGTCTAGTCAACAATTGCTTTTTAGGTCTAAACTTTTTCTAAATCTCCAAAAAGTATAATTTAGGTGTCATTCGATCGATGAGAATGGCATGTAGAAACTTTTTGAGAAAATTGAAGGACCGCTCGCAAAAATTGCAAAAGTTTTAAAAAATTAAGTGAAAAAAGGGGGTTTGGTTTTTTGCAAATATCTCGAAAACTATTTGAGATTTTTGAAATTTGAAAAAAGATTCAGAGAGCATGAAATTTCTTAAAGAAAAGTCCGTACTCCCGGAACTGTAGCACCTAAAAAGCACTTGTTTACTAGACTATTAGTAGAAATCATAAAAAACTTGACTATTCTGAACTCGTTTTTTACCTTTAACAAGTACACCATAAAATTACTTAACAATACAAGTTTAATAAGCTATTGGACAGAAAATTATATTCCATTAAACATACTTTTTTGTTCAATTTGTCAAATTTTATTTAATACTAATAAAAAACGTTATCGTATTTTTAACCACAAAAAGATACTTATTTCAAATGTATCTCTATCTCGTAATTTTCTTCAGGTATACCCAATGGGTATCAGTGATTTGAATATCTAAAATTGTCTCCAAAATACGATGTTCAATTTTCAAAGGTTTCTTTGAAGATATCCCGAGGTTAAGGTTCTTTATCGAACCAGTGGCGGTGACGGATTCCTGCATAATGGCCGCATCGAATACAAAGCAGGAGGCTTCATCCGAAAAAGAATCTAATTTAAAAATAAATAGCCCTCCATATTAGATAGTAATGCAATGTATGGAAATGGAATCGAAACCAAATCTTCTTTTGTTATTTATAAATATGTTTCTAAAGAGATTTAGTTTTATATATCGGTATCTTTAACACTCAAATGCAGTTTATTTAAATAAATATTGAATACAAATATTGATAACACGGATTAGATGTATTCTTTACGACACTGGAAAATAAAATTTCAAAATTTTCAATGCCTTCAGTGTACAGTACTTCATATGTAAGTTACAAGTACTTGGACTTTAAAAGGCTTTTAACGCTTCCCAACATCTAATTTAAACTGTGTTAGATTTTTTTAACAAAAGTAGGTACTTTTGACACGTCAAAGATTATTATGTTTTTTGGAGCACACCAACACACCACACAATATAGGTCACCTAATCCTCAATCAAGGAAACTAGCACTCTATTACACTTCCACTTATACTGTTAAAGCTTAAAAGGTTAAAAAAAGTGTTGCTAAGATATGAATTTATTTATTTGTGTTTCAATACTATACAGTATACCTATATCTTCTTACGTTTTAAATTTAAATATCTTTTAGATGTTATGTGAATTTCATTTAGGCGATGATATGAGGCGTAAAGTAGCTTCACTACATCTGAAAGCAAATCTGATTTGTACACTACATATTGCTCTGATCATACAATATAGGGGTAACAAATAAGGCGAAATGGATTCTACGCTTCCTGTGTCACACCTATTGATATTTACACTTATATTATACGTACGTGTATATTGTATATTGGTCTAAAGGTTTAGTTTGTTAGGTTATGATCGCAGTGAAAAATTACATGACTAATATATGTCTAATCATGCTAAATGTATTTGGCCTAACTTTATTTATGAAAAAGTCCATTACACCCGCTGTATCCCTACTAATATTATAAATGCGAAAGTAACTCTGTCTGTCTGTCTGTTACGCTTTCCCGCTTAAACCTCTCAACCGATTTTGATGAAATTTGGCATAGACAATCTTTAAACCCTGAGAAAGGACATAGGCTACCTTTTATTGCGAAAAAAAGGGACGCGGACGAAGTCGCGCGGGTCGACTAGTTTTGGATAATTCACACCATATCATTATAAATTATAGCCTATGTGTTATTCTGATGTGTAAGCTATAGTATTGTAAAGTTTCATCAAAATACATTCAGTAGTTTTTGCGTGAAAGAATAACAAACATCCATACATTCTTGCAAACTTTCGCGTTTATAATATTAGTAGGATTATTAACAAAACTTATTTACTTCAGCTATTAAGAAGGATGGTAAAAAACTGAATAATTTTTAAAATTATTGTGACATAACGGTCATTTAGACCGCGAATGGGTTGGAGAATTGTTTTTTTTTTTGTTTTTTTTTAAATTCTACAACTTTAAAAATGGTCTGAAAATTTGAAATCATCGTAAAGTTTGAGTATAGACAATAAAATGGATATTTTGTTCAAATTGTTATTCTCTTTATTTTGATTTTTTAATTTCTGACAAATCAGTCATAAGCCAGTCCTGGTTACCGCAAGGAAATTTTTTGGTTTGCCTCGGATGTCTTTACTTTACGGATGTCTTAATAATGTGCAAAATTTAAAAAATTACTCTGAGAAATAATATAAAAATATCAAATCCTTAAATCATGAAAAATATTTATCTAATACTAAAAATTGAGCTATTTTACATTTTTTAAATTCAATTTTTATTAAATTGGTAATAGGTCATTTTTTAGTATCAGATAAACGTTTTAATTTTTTCTAGATCTATATGATACATATCTTAGTTCAAACTAATTTGAACTTTGAAGTTATTTACAAAAATCTTTTAAAAATTATTAAACCTTTTATCTAATTAAAAGTACTAAGAACTTGATCAAAATGGTCTGTTTGCTGAAACTATAAGCAGCTCGAAAAGAAAAAGCAGTTTATTGTCAACAATGAGTCAACAATTGTTTTTTCATAATACCAGGTAAAAATTATAAAAACTTTATATTATCATAATATTTTATTATTTACATACAAAAACTCTGTTAAACACAATCGTACAAATAATTTAAAATCCCAATCCACTCATCTATTTCAATTATGAATAATTGTTAATAATTCAGCTGTAGACAGACAGGTATTTCAGCTCTTTCACACACATATCACAGATTTACTACACTTTATTTACACTGTTATACATAGAGATAATATTATAAAGTATACATTACAGAGTATGCAAGCTGATTAGAAGTTCTCCTACGACTAGAACGACACAGAAGACAGGAAATATCTTTATATATTTTTTATTTTCGGGAATTAAAGATAAAAATTGGCTATATATATACATATAAGTTTCGACACATGCATGCATACTCTATCTTATCTCCATGATTGTTTCTTTGTACTACAGACTACTGAATGTGACTGTACAAATATGGAATTACTTTACAACTATTTTACAAAAGGTACTTGTGGATTTATTTAATTTCATTTATTATAAGGCAGTTTTATCTTCGTCTGTAGAAGCCTCTGTAGAAATATCTCGGAACGACCGCGCCTGTAATGAGAAAGATTGTGTTAATGGTGCATTTACTGTATAAGTGCATTTTTGTGCTTGTTTTAACTACTTGTATATATTTACAACTTTAATTCAGTTTCACAAGTAAATTATAAATAGTATTTGCTGAAATAAAATACATATACATTTTCGTAATCTATCCACACACCACATGACAAAGAAAATGAGATGTTTTCAGCAATTTATACTATTGTTCATATATTCACATTAATGATACACACATGATTGTAAAGTTCTTATTTCAGAAAGTATGTTTTATACTATGTAAAGATGAGTCTGGACTAATAAATAAAGTTATGTGAAATCCGTTCTTATAGCACGAAGCCATAAAATGTTGATGTTGAACGTTAATTCGCATCTTATATTAGTTCTCGCTTACGATAACAATGTTTGTGAGCGCTTAGGGGGTAGATTCGCTTGTCTGTGTCAAATTTCACGCTTGCCGGGACGGAAATGCACAAAGTTTCCTTTTGTGGCGTTTCTCATAACTTGATTTGTGACGGTGCAACCCTTCAGGATTCCGGCGCGGCGCCGCGGCGGCGAGACGCGCACTTCCGCGCCACACCGCGATGTTTCGTTACATATGCCTCGCCTTGCCTCGCCTCGCCTTACTTCAACTTGATACCTTTTCATATTTGGACACTTTACGTCACACGATTCTTTTTCCGATGTGATATTTATTTTCTTTGCGCTGGTGCTTGACACAAACGAAATGAAAAGAAAATAATTTTTATGAAACTCGGTACCTACTATTATTTGAGCATAATAAATTGTTATTACATTTCATTTATATACAGTAGAATCCGTTAACGCCTATATTGACCAACCGCTTAAAATGAAGTAATTACACAGCGAAGTTTGGTTTTCATATAAAATTCTTTATAACTAAGTCGGATATACTCACTTCGCTTAAAGTGACATGTCGCTTAATGTGACCCATTTATAATAAATTGCGTCCTGTTATAATGACGGAAGAGTCACGTGATATCTGAGGACGTTCAGTGCGTACATGGCCTTTTTTTTGTTTTGAGTCTCAGTGGGTAATTTATAGTTGAACGCATTGTTCGTTAGTGATTTGTGAAAGAATGCTATCACAACCTCGTTCTAAAGCATTTACGATTGAAGAGAAAGGGTCAATAAGGAAAAAACAAAAGCATACAAGCTTTGCTGATTTATAATGTAAATAATGAAAATATATACATACATATATGCATGTAGTTAATACTTATAATTTCTATTTTGTTTCTCTCTATTAAAATAAATAAATACTAACAAAAATAGATCGATTATTTTCTACAAAATGCTTTGTATGACTTCCGCTTAGTAACGTGTTTTATATTTCCCTGCGATGTCATTATAAACGGATTCCACTGTATGTAACTGAAAAAAGCATATTTCAAGTCAGACCTGCAGCAGCAATACAGTTTTTCATGTGATGCAGATACAAACATACAAATAGACGAGGGAGAGACGTGAAAAACAATTGTATTAAGTTGCGATTTACAGATATTCAGTAAATGTATTATAATATGTATTATGTAATATTACTAATATTTATTAATTACTATTAATCATGCATAATTGTACCTACGCTAGTTAGTTCCACTCTAAAAGGTACTTAATCGTTAAAGGATGATGTTAAAACACGAACAATCAATTATAAGTTATTCATCAATATGAAATCGGCGTAAAACATGCTTATGTTTGGCAACCAAAATTAAATAAAGCCTTTTATAAAAAAACCTAAAGTGAAATGAAATTAAAAATATGTTACGGGTCAACATTTTATAACTTTTTATTTATTATCTCAGCTTGCATTGTTCCAGAGTAAATAAAGTGTTTTTCGTGATACTTTATGAAGTATCTTTAATAGTATTTGATTAAAATACGACCTTTTTTTTAAACGGATAACTATTTCCTATCCCACAGAACTTTAGCTTTTGCGTTCAGCCGTTTTTATGTGACTTAGTAAACTACATCTAGACATATAAACATACAAAGTAATGGATTTTTAAAATATTTCTTAATTCAATCTATTTTTTAGTAGCACAGAAATATTATTTTGTTCATATAGTCAAGAATTGATATCATAACTAATATAAATAAATAACTTCCAATCACTGAAAATAACTGACCGTAAGACAGAATTGCAATTACTGAGTCAATATCAATTGTAATTACCTTTTGAAGTATCAATGAATTATTATTATCAAATATCTCTTATTTTCGCAACAAGCCTATATTTTAAAATTTCTCAAAGTGCATTTTCAAGGCACTAATGTATTATTCAATAGATTAAAATGTTAAGCGAATTAAAGTTAAGGCGAGTACCCGTCGACCTTAGTCTTAAACTAAATTAAAAACTTTGACATTTGTCTTGCAAATACTAGTTAGGGCTTATCTTCAATAATAAATTGCTATTTAGAATTATTTATGATAAGATAAATAGGTAAATTGCTATGTACATGAGTAGATTTTACTTCAAAATTAATTTATCCTACTAATATTATGATAGTGAAAATTTATTAAATCACGTTATGCTGCTTTTTATCACAAAAATAGCAAACATTCTGAAGGTTAAAACAGGTTAACGGAATGTGACGGTTATAAACTTTACATAAAGTATATTCAACATTTAAAATAATAATAATAAATAATATAAAGAGGTAATAAAATAGTAATTAATAAATATTATAACATAATATGTACAAATAAACATAATAAGTAATTTATTTTATATTTAAAACGTCATTTAATACATTAGAAATAATAATCGATCATAATTTACGATGCAGACGGTTCGTGTATTATGAAGACAGTTCGTGTATTAGTTAGTATGGGAAAGTATGCGAAAGTATGGAAACTGCCGATAGTCTGACCGATCGCCCAGCATATATAGGGGGGCAGCGTGAGATCGTCGGCACAGCATCTCACATTCATGTACTACATATGATACCGATATAATAAGAGGTCATAAAAAGTATTTATTATAGATGGTTTGTGGGTGACCATCTAAAGAATTATAACAATACAATACAATACATGTATAGGGGCGATGCATATAATAATAATGAACCTCTCAAATAATGAATATAAATATGTTTTAATAATAATATCTTATGTAGTTACGATGTTATGGTGATGCATGTGTTTAGATCAGCCTCCTTACAAAAGTGTTCTGCGAGAATAGTCTTGCAGGACCGCCATATTTCGAACGGGCTTTGGCATACGGACGGAAGGTGACTCTTAGATGATTTTGATTGTCTTCGAGAAGTCCATCTGTCTGTTGCTGGAGCCTTGCGTATCTTGGTGGTACGGACGCGAGATGCCTCTTAGTGTGATTAAGTTCTACTTTGAGAATTCTTGTGTACGGTGCCGGATATGCTTTATTCTTTACGATGCGCTGTGGACTGGTTTGCAAGCTTTCTGGCTACATCAGCTACTAGCAGACTACCCCCATGACAATTTGTCTTGAATATTTCGTGATTTGATACTCCGAGGTGTCTGGTGACTCAGACGATGTTGTTTGTGTCTATCACTCTATGATTTGATACTCCGAGGTCTCTCGTGGCTCAGACAATGTTGTTTGTGACTCTCACTGTGATTTGATACTTCAACGTCCTAGCGCCTTAGTTGATATCGTTGTGTCTATCACACCATCGTATCCAGCAGCTGAGTGGTGCGGAGGCTGTAAGCCGAAGTGGTACGTTCTAGCGATGCTGGGTACAACAACGAGAATTATCCGTGTGAGTATGGACATTGTACGTGGCATCAATAGTCCTTGTCAGGACTACCCCTTAGCTTCGTAATAGACATTGTAGCATGTCATAGTGCTAGGGCGTCTGGTGAATTATCCTTATGGGATGTTTACTAGCATATAGGACAGTGTGGCCTACATTGTTTCTTTACTTCCGTGGTTTGCCACGTAAAGTAATGAACTGGCGTATTACGTCTCTTTGTTTGACTCATATGCTCGATGGGAGTGTTGCTTTTTGTAAGCGAGTTGTACATATCTCATATTTCACATTCCACTAAGGTGGACCATAACACATATTTATATCAGCTACGACTGCAACGATTATCAGCTCCGGCTGCAATGATTATCAGCTACGGCTGCAACGACTTATCCACTACGGTGGTTTTTACTTATCAGCTCCGACTGCCACAATATCCACTCCGGTGGCAACGATAACACATTTATGTGAATATGAATACGTGCATTCCTTGCAATCAGCCGCCTAAGTGCTGTGAGTACTTACGAACTGATGTTTGAACCAGTGATTTATTTATTACTTTATTTATAACCAGGGCTTGTCCCTCTGTCTTCGGACACCTTGCAGCTTTGTTGTTTTATTGGATTAATTTCCATCACAAGGCTCACGCCTTTTTATTATTACAGCTGCGGCTGATTAGCTAAGGCTTCGGCTTTCAACACTGCAGTCTTGACTGTATTACCAGGACTTCGGTCCTTGCTAATGTAGCATTAACAGTGTAGGCGCACTATAAATAGCTCCCACTTTCTATCCAGAAGGATTCATTGCCGACCCCTTTTCTCTATTATATTTAAATATCATAAGAGGAAGGGAGAGACTCCTTCAGATATCTTCTTTATCACTAACATCCTTTTGATGTCATTATTTATAAAATTACTATACATCTATGCGTCATCACAACATCGTTATTACATTAATTTAATAAAATGCAAATCGATCTTTATTTAGTTTAATTTATCTTCTTCGATGACCTATTGAACTCATGCCTCTGATACTCTAAAAGAACTTTGATGGTTATTATTTACACAACGTATTAAGGGTCCTAACTAGATGATCACATGCCTAATTAAATATTTTATAAATGATTTATTAACCGTTATTGACTTGCCGTCTTCCTCTTGCGTTATTTATGAATATTTTTATGTATTCTATTTATATATTTTATAGAGTTAGCTCGATATAGTTACAGGAACTTCACGAAATATTAAATACAGACACTTTAATAGTTAAAATAACATATAGGATAGGTAATGTTCTTGTTATCATTCAAGACCCAATCCAGAAGTTAAATACTTATATTATAATAAATTTAATGTATACTTTAACAAACATTTAGATTAACTTAAGTTTAGGTTTTTAAAGGTTTATAAATTAAAAAAAAAATCAGCAAATACTGTGTATATAGAAAATACTATAAAAACTTGCCAATTGAACTGTGCAGTCGCAAAAAGTAAAAGTTTTTCAAATTAAAACTTATTGCATACTTTTTGTTATGTTTGAAAAGTGAGACATTGTTATGAAGTTTTCAAAAGAAAACCGTACAATAGACGACTTTCATGAGATAAAATATATTACGCTTCGATGAACTTTTATATTGAAAAGTGCTTTATAAAATAAACGCTTGTTATGTTTTATGAAAATGTTGGATAATTGTTAAAAATTTTCCAACATTTCCCAATTAATACCTGCATTTTGAGCAAATCCAGCACAAAAGTATGTTTGACGCTGTAATAGAATGATCGATCGACGTCATTTTTGCATAGAAATAACTTAAAGGCCTGAAAGTAACAAAACTGAACTGTTATACACATATTTTATTTATAAACTTTTTATCCATAAATAAAAGTATCGTTACCATGGGATAGAATATAGGTATAGAGGTAGGATTATACCAAAAAATCAGTACACAATTATACTTAACTCTACATATAGTTCTACTAGTAATTAATATACATTTGACAAATCAGAAACGTATAAATAGTATTCGAAACAGAATCATTTCCAGTGACAAATTGTACCCGAGAAAAGCCGGAGCGAGTCCCTAGTTCAATCTAAAATATAATGATTTTACCGTATATGTAACTATAGATTATTTCTGTGTATCTGTATCTATAAAAGGCAGAGGTTAATTACGAGTTGAATTTTAAATTGTTTATTGTATTCTTATACGTGTCTCATTATAAAGTATTTTCAGCTTTTTAGTATATAAATCGACAAAGTATTTTAAAAATATATATTTTCGACATTATGGAGTCAGTACGCAACATAGTTGTAGATGTCATAATATTTTTAAGATTCATGAACCAATTAAGTGATAAGAATTGGAAAGTAATTGGAGTAGCCAATTGGTTAACTGTAACAATTTGCAGTGACCTTATATACATTGTACGTGTTTAATCGACCTTAGATTTGTTACTTTTAAATTTTAATTAGGCCTATAGTCAAGTTCCTTATTCAATATTTGTTTAGAGACACAAATCTTTTAGACATACCAGGAAATAAGAATAAAGTTAGATCAAAACTTTAAACAAGTAGATGTTTGTAATTTGTGCCTAAGTTTGGTTAGTATCTTAAAAGGAAAAAAGAACCCTCATATGATCACTCCCTTGTCCGAATGTGTGTCTGTCACCCTTAAAATGTGTGGAGATATCAAGATGAAATTAAGCATAGGATACGTACGGCCATTTATATCGTTACTCATAAAATTATAGGGCACTTCTCGTTTATATAAAATCATCAAATTTACAAAATTTAAAAATATTTATTTGCGTTTAACAAACTCAACAGTTTTCCGACCGCAAAGTTAAGTTTCTACCTAAATTCAATTAGGGATGGAATTTGTGCCTCAGTGTGCGAGTGCAACTCACACTTGGCCGAATTTTATTTCTTTAAACTAAACTGTCTAATAAATCTAGTTGACTATTCTTAGTCAAACTACAACTAGATTTACTTAAAGCCTTAAGTTAAATTTTCTAATACAATTCCTGAAAATGTTAAAATAATTTTGCTTAATAAATAATTGAGTGTGATTGTATTCGTTACGGTCGAAGTATTCGTTGCCTTTACGAGTATGAATTCATTTAAAAAGCACACATGGGACTTGGTGTATTTTTGAGAACAAACATATAAATATGCATAAGAGAAATAACAAAGGTCCGACTAAAAATGGCGGAGGCGTGTGGGTTCAAATTAATTTTATAAGTACAAACTCTTTTATTAAATCATCTACATCCCTTATTCTATTGGAGGGGTGTTATGTCTGTATGATATGAAATGAATTTATTTATATTTTTGTTTGGATAAAACATTTAGTTTAATAATACTTTTGGAAATGGAATAATCTTTTAACGAATTTTATGAGTAATAAGTAGAAGCAAATAGATTAAGTTATATGTCAATTAAATTTAACCTTTATTTATAAATTTCTAAAGTAGAAGAAATCATCCAATATTACTGCAAAAATATAATAATTATATAATTTATGATATTTATAAATGTTTCCTCTTTGCTTACATTTTATATTTGTCAGAAACAAAATGATATACAATAATTTTATAAGCATCGTATGTGCACAACGGACGGCCTATAATTCAAGCTACGGGCGAAACACGGTCAGGAGATAATTAACATTACGAACACAACACTTGCCTCCACTGCTAGTTTCACCGTCTAAACCTAAGATTACCTAGACTAACATAAACCTAACCTAACACAAGGCTAACCTAAGCTAAGGCTAACCTAAACCTGACTCACACCGACATATACATTATGTAGTATTTATTGCTGTTTTTGTGATTTAAGTTTAGATATTTAAAAAATTTATCTCTTAATTGGTGAAAAGGGGGTTGAAAGGTTATATGAAAAACCATAATTTTTTAATTGTCGTCATGGCATAAATTACGTTGCTAAGACATAAACTACATATGAGACGAACAGAGTAGCGTGTTTTACACTAATATAATATAAAACGACACCAATCTCCGTTTGTGATATGTCAATTTCATAATTAAAATGCGTTTGACCGTACTGAGGGTCTGCGAGATTAAGGGACGCCAAATTGAATGGTTGGGACGAGTTAGCTCTCTAAATATAAAGTCGTGAATCAAATACAATTATAAGAACCCACACGAATAATAGAATTCATTTTCAATATTACATATGGTTTGTAATTTTATATTTTGAAAAATTATATTACCTACATGGCATCATATTTTTGGAAATGGTTAATTATGACTAATAATATTTATTATCAATAGTGCAAACTTTATAATGATTTCGTTAAGCTAAAAAATTTTATTTAAAATATGAAATAAATTTAGTGGCGATGATATCAAAGATTTAGCTGTATATATTAGTACGGACTTTGGACATCAGGTTTCAATACAAATATTATGAATTTAAAAAAGTATTCGAAATCCAGATACATAATGAAATATATGCTCTTTTGAAGATGTTGAAAAGAGATCAGAATATAAAGAGCGTGCGCTCTTGAAGACGGAAGCGAAGTGACTAGAATGGCCTCGTATACTTTTAACCGATCATTGAAAAAAAAGGATGTTAACTTGTAGTACATCCTATCAATTTTTTTATTCTTATTACAATATCATCAAAAATTTTGTTTGTTGGTTTTTTTTTGTATTTTATTAATAAAAGTGAGTAGTTCAATAATCTAGGGAAGTGTATTCACCGCTAGCCAACCTTGGCTTGTGGTAAGAATGTAACATAATAAGGTTCGAGTCCTAGGATCGGACGCTGATTCAATATACATACTAACAGCCACTGTACTTAATATTGAACTAACTCTTATATAAATAAAGGAAATATCAAATATATTCAAGATTTAATTTATCAAGTACGAATAAATTATTTGAAAGTAAATGTAGCTTAACTTTATATATAACTAACTATACAGTATATAGAGAGGAAGTAAATAGGTTAAAATAAAATAAAACCCTATATCCAAGCGTATTAATAAATAGACAGAATATGGCAGAAACTAAGAAACAACTTTTATTATAAAAAATATTTTGATTAAATTGATTTGGATAAGATTTTAAGAGAGAAAGATTAATGGTAATAATATTAATAATATTAATATAGCATTGACTTTCTATTTTATTAATAGAGATTTGGACATTAAATTTTATTGATTACCATAACATATATTTTCTTATACTAAAGGTGAACTTCTAAAATAATTCCGTTTAGTTCAATACATTAGGACACACATAAGTATCTGTTTATTATTTACATTGCGTTTATTATCTATATTATGATATTTGTCAGCAGTCAAGTTCTTTCTTGATTAAAGTATAACATTAAGCAATACATCGTATATTCAATTATCCAGATTTTCGGTTATCTGAATGGTTATTAAAGTTTCATATAGCAAATCGAGTGTAAATTAAACAGGATAAAGGTCACGTGATATTTCGTCCAAGAATCACGAGCAAAGTTTGTGAAAAAAGATATAATTATATTATTAGCAGAAAACGGTATCAATAATGCATTGATCCGGAATTGCGAAGGTCACACTGTCAGAGTACAGATGTTAGAAACTATATTTATTTTAGGCCCGCAATTACCGAAACCGTAATTCATATTATAAATGCTAAGTTTGTATAGTTCGTTCCTTAGATATTTGGACTTTTATTACATACTCAATCACTCAAAAATGGCTGAACTGAAATTTGATCAATTAATTCCGAAAAAGCGAAGGTTCTGTGAGAAAAGGAAGCAGTCATTCATATAAAAATGGTTCTAAATATTTCAATGAAATATTTTAACGTGGTATAGAAATGTTCTATAACCTTTGATATACAGTGAATGTCAGGCTGTTAGTAGGAGATTGATTGAGTGATTTTTTTATTCACTCTGAACTTGATACAGCAGTTCCCGCGGACCAAATTGTAAAAACTAGCCGGTATTATATTGTATATAAAACCAAAGTATAGAGAGCGTAAATAAAGACATTAATTTTGTTTTGGTTTATAATTATTTTCATCAATCAAACAAAAATGACTAGTAACAATTGTCCTACATTTTTGATCTTTCATTGTGCTATGAAATTTCTTTTTAGAAAATATTCGTATATTTTGTATTATTCGAAGCAAGCAAAAGCTATTTTAATCAAAGCCTGTTTTATATCACCACAAATACTTAAGGGCATTTTCAAGTATTTTTTTTTACTTTACAGTATACTAGTAAAAATAATCATAATATGAAATTCAGCTTAAAATATTTCTGCTTGCGGTTCTTTCTTTGGTTACCTCTGATTTAACTACCGGAACGGACAAGTTAGGCAGTTATTTGACCGCTGCTGCACTGAGTCACAAGAAAACTATCACTACCGTACAACATAAAGCAAGTTACAAATAAACTCATAATAATGCTTTAATTAATAACTATAATATCTACTCGTAAATTATATCAATTAACACGAATTTTGAGGCTAATTCATTGTTCTTAATGTCAAATTTAGTCACGTCACTTTTGGACGCCATTTTGCGCTCATTTGTTACATACAATAATAGTGGATACAAATAAAATAGACATACATTCAATGCACAATGCACTACGCGACTTGCAGCCATTTTGTTTTAAAGTAAAGTCTATGTTAAAAATCAGAATTTGTGTATTAAAACAGAGAATCATAAAATGACATCTCTTTGTTGACCTATATATTAATTAATAAATATTAAAATAAATAATATTTTCTAACTTATTTTTACTTAAAAAATATTATACAAATTATCAATACTTATAATATATACACAGAGGGATACTTAATAAAACAGTTAGCATTTATTAACTTTTATTTTAACTTATAAATACTTATTTACATCGATTCATTTACAGCTGTACAAAAACAATAATACTTAAACATTATTTAACATATTCATACAACTTCCCTTGTTACTATTATAATATACATTTCGAAGCCAAAATAAGTGTTTTTTGTGTTTTATACATGCACTAAAATATCCTAATGTGTTTTTGAGAAATAATTATGCGTAAAATCATGCATGTACTAAGCATTAACTACTTATATACAATTATTTTAATGTATCAAAAAATAAATTATTAGAAATAGAATTGATTGTAAAAATGCTATAACCATACTAAGAAAAGGTTTCAAACTAATAAACTAAATAAGACAACTAAAAACTTAAGTAGATTCATAATTTGATTTATCAAACACGGATAAGATAGATAAGTCATGATATTTTATTTGAAAGTAAGCTTTAGATACAGAATATAGAAAGGAAAAGAGATACAGAAAACTGTATATGTATTTTTATATACGTCTATAGAGAGTAAGCAACTACCAAAAAATAAAATATAACCTTATTAATAAATAGAAATAATATAGAAAGTTTTTTTTGAAATTTTTGTGAGAAAAAAAAGAAGAGTAGTTAAGAAATATAAAGCTATAAATATATATTATATACAGTGGAAGTAGTAATAAAGAAAAAACCCTACAACCTTAGCAATAAAGTGACAGTTTTTTTCGGGTTTTTCTTAGAAAAAAAAAGAAGAGTAGTGAAGAAATGTCAAGTTTTAAATTTATATTATATACAGAGTGGAGTAGTAATAAAGTAAAACCCTGTAACGTTATTAATATACTGACAGTTTTTTTTTTCGGGTTTTTTTTAGAAAAAAAGGAAGAGTAGTGAAGAAATATAAAGCCAATATATATTATTACATGTTTCTAGTTGTCTTATTTATATACGTTTCAATTGTAACTACATTTGGCTATATTTATGTTTTCTATCGCCCGTAAAGTTTACCTTGAGAACCTGGGGGTTGGAAGCCATAGCCTGAAGCACCGACGACCACACCACTGGACTGAGATGGGTCACCGGGGGGTGATGGTGGAAATACCACCGGGCCTGTAACGATAATTAAAAATTTAACAACTTGTTTAGAAAAAATTAAAGAAATTCACAAAGAAGATATTGGAACATTTTCTTAAAGATGACAAGTTTTGGATATTCGATTTAAATTAAACAAAGCCTATATTTTAAGTTATACATGCAGCAGTACAACTGTGAAAACCTCATCCGATTTTGTCTAGTAGTTTTTATGTGATGATTATCTTACATCTACAAACATTTGATATCATTTTTATTATATGTATAAATACTGCCTAATTATGTTCCGTATTTTAAATTATTCATCAATTAACAATTCATTTGATTGAGAAACGTTATACGTAATAAGTTTTATAATAAATAATCGTTTATGAATGTTAAAGTTCAACCTTGTTGGCAATGACCTCCGAAATCCCAACTTAATGAGTGATATTAACATAAAAATAAAATTTATTGAATTAAATTTTGAATTTATTACAAAACTCGAGTTCGACAAAACCTTATCCATTGAGGTCTACTGAATTGAACCCCCTAACCACAAAAAATAATCAGTTATGAAGCTGTTTTGATTATCAAAGTATATTTTATAAAAATATTATACTCTTAACGAAGAATTTATCTGTAGAAGTTATTATCTTATTAGTATTTTGTAACTACAGATTATAAAAAGTGTAAAGATTTTTTTTTAAATTTTTGATAATATTAACCATCTATCTATATCTACGTCTGACTAACATATCAGTCCAAATTAGGACAAGGTCCCTGAAAATTTGTATGTTTCTTTGACATTTATGTAAGCAGTAAGGAAGGACTTTTAGGAATTTAACTCCTAAGTTGATGAAAAGAATGATGAAAGTTGCCATGAAAAGCCGTTATTTTGAATCTATTGTGGTTACATATATGCGATTTTTTCACAAGCGTAGACGGTAATTTACAATTATTGTATAAATGCATTTGTATAATATCAAATTGAAATCATAAAGATTTTATTAAATTTGGTAATTACCAATAATTTTAAACATTTAACTCATTACATACAATTGCCAATAAATTTAAGTCTTAACTGATATTTAAATATATGTTAAAAACTTTCTTATTGCATAAACTGTGAAATCGGAACATACGAGAATACATCTTTACATTAAATAATAATATGTAAGTCAGTTTACTTTTCCGTAATGACTAGGTAGTAAAATCGATATTCTGTTAACTATATATATGAGTATAAATATCTTTAACAGTCTGACTTGCACAAAAAATTTAGATCTTTTAAACCTGACACCGATTTTTCACGAAACCATATTCAAATTTAATATTAAATTATAAATTATTTAACAATTTAAACTCAAAATAGATTCAATTTCACATTTCAGCAAGTTTTTGTGAGATATAATAAAATAGGTGAGTCAGTCATTCATCCGAATCTACCAGAGCTTGAAACGCAAATGTCTTTTCAGTAGAGTTAGCAGGAAACACAACTTGCTCTTTTCTAAAATAAATATAAACATTCTGACAGAGGTCAAACCTCTTTTTTTTCTAAATTTCATCAGTGACACCAAAATAACGTAAAATTAATAATTTTTTTTGAAATTTAAGCATTTGATTTTATTGTGAATAAAATCTCACAGTTCTTTAGACACTTGAGTTCTATAAGGAGCGAGTACCTAGTATTGGTCAATAACACTTAATAATATACATTAAATGATATTTAACTAAGCTAAACATGCCATTAAATTGCAACATAATTTTACATAAATAGACCTAATTATCCTTTGCTACAATGATTTACGAATATTCAAATAATTAACTCTATTGCCTCAGTACATAAAAGTTGTATTGCTGATCAATGTCGTTGTTTAGTGGGCGTAGTTTACATATAGACTGTGGTTAATTAAAATTGCACAATCCGAGCATGTCCACTACCCTATTATAGCTATTGGCCCGAAATTAATCAAAACAACAATATCCATTAGCTAACAAATAAATAATGACTTAACTTTTGTCATTGACCAAGTTTTTTATTGTATAGGACTACATGAAACTTCGGTGATAATTGAACTTCGGTTATATATATAATGTACTAGCGAACTGCTCCGATTTCACACAGATAATAGATATTATGGAATCCTAGTTTGCTAGATAGTTTTATTATATCTCTAAAAAGGTCTAAACAGCGTTCAAGATGACAGAAGGCTTCACTTTTTCTGACATTTTAAAGAATTATTGTCATATTTCAACTAATTTATACAAAATCTTAACAAATTATACACTTACTCTCACATGAATCACTCTATCTACCTGTCTTTTGGTGGAAACTGTATGAAAATCCGTTCAATAGTTATTAAGTTTATCGCGAACACATAGATGTTGGACTTACATAATATTATGTAGTAATATATCATATATATTAAAATATATCGAGTGTGATATACAAAATAAAGAATTTTTAACAGTTATTATGATATATATATTTATATGTAGAGTAACAAAATCTCGGAGTGAGCAGATGCCTTCGACAGCGTTTGTAAAAACTAAGATTATTCAAAACCAAAATATAATAGTCAAATTAAAATCTTGTTCCTATCTTTTAAGTTTTTCAAAGAATTTAATAAAGATGGTAGATCGGAATTTTTTTTAATAATTTTTTTATTTGAAAAATGTCTCATACTCCAAATCTCTCTTTAAACGATCATTGTTTGAGGTACTAATAAGAATACAAATCTAAGTAGCTAATAATCTTTATAAAGAACAATTTCATAATAATTCTGTAGATTAAATTAATATTATAATTCAATAAAAATTAATCCATTTATGTAACCGAATCAAATTTATTACAGAACTGTTATAAAAACCAACTACAAAAACTTTCTTAAACCGTTGAAATGAGTACAAGGGGACCAGTTTTTACAACCTTTCATGAGAAAACAATAGATAATGTAATAGTTAGTCATAAAATTAAATAATATCGACCAGGATATCTGAAAAGCAATTGAAACCGAAACGAATAAGGCGGTCATTACCAGTTTATAGTGACTAATATTAAAAAGTTCAAATGTTAAACTTTCAATTATGAAACCTAAATATTATCTGTTTCCTTCTATTCATATTTACTATTCATATTTCTAAAGAAATTAGATAAAAAAAACCGTGACCCGTTCTAACTTTTCAATTTTAAATGATAGTTTTTTCCTGACATCCATGATTTAAATTAAACAATGTCTAGATTTTAAGTTCGAATACTGTGTAAACCCTATCCAATTTAGTGCAGTAGTTTAACCTAAATGCACGTTATAACTATTGACAAACAAACAAAAATTTTAAAAATATTTGTTTTGGCTTCTGTTAGTTTTTATAAAGACTCATATTCAGCAACAGTTTTTGATTTTCATCTAAAACATAAATGATACTATATCTCAAGAAGTAAAAGGAACACCGTATAGTGCTATTTATAGCAATATAATTGAATGTTGCTATACAATATTACAATGTATTGCCGGCACACGCGTATGATGCGAATATGACATTGAAAAGTCAACAATCAGAGCAGGTCGTGTAACCGGACCACCTTCTTCTAAGCTTTTCTGAATAATATATATAGGAGTATGCACGGCACATGCAATCTAAACGGAAGCCTAATGGTTTATCTCCATCACTAAGTTTAAGCAATCTTAAAAGGGTGGATTTCATTTTCACTACTCATACTTTTACAATAAACTTCCCGCTAATCAAACGCTATTAACAATAACTATATTCAAATAGAAAAAATATAAGTAATAAAATGAGAAAATTTTTAAAAATCTTTATATTAATATGTAAAGTTAATTGTACAACCCTTTTTAAAAAAAATAAAAAAATACATAAAATTAATTTAAAAAATATTATACATACTACCGCTTTATATAAATTACTAATTGACCCATCCCGGGTTCGCACGGGTTCTATTTACGAAGTATACCTTACTTAGATTTTTCTAGACATATTTAATTCTCAATATAAAAAAAAAATAAAAAATATACAGGTTTCTGATTCCAAATCTATTTTATTAATATCCCGCAGAAACTCTGGGATAAAAAACATAGCCTATGTGTTAATCCAGCTAATAAAGTATCTGTGTGCCAAATTTCAATAAAATCCGTTCAGTCGTTTTTGCGTGATTAAGTAACAAACAACCAAATATCCAAACATCCCAACTTTAACATTTATAATATCAGTAAGATATTTTTTTTTGTTTGTGTCAAACTGAGAACTACTTATATACTATTATAACTCTGATGTGATTAAAAGTCAATTAACATAAGCAATTAATTTAAAAAAAGGTTAATTAAATAGATAGTAAAACTGAATGTCAAACAATTCTATCCACTGTACATACAAGAAATGTCATTGAACACCAAAATTTAATTCTTACTCGACTCCCTCTTGACAACAGATCTGATCTACCCACACTTTAATTAGTGTTGCAAATAATAAAAAGAACGCAAATAATTACTATCTGTACATATTGCGTAAGGAGTGTTTTACGCTGGAGCTTGCAACACAAGACAACAGTTGTGTAGTTGTACGGCATCATAATTAGATCTAATTCTTGGGTATAATAACGATTTGTACACATTATACTTACATTGAATGTTACTGGTACTCGAAATTTTCTCTTAATATCATCCACATATAACATAAATATGAACAACAAAAATAATTTAAAAGCTTCGTCGTACTTGACTTAATCATCAAAAAAATTAAATTTCTGAGAAAGGCAAGTTTTAAACCCTAAATTCCGAGCTATTTTAATTGTACTTATGTAATTTATCATTTTACAATGTGGTCCATATAGAAAACCTACGAATCATATTTGGTTTCATAATCAATCAACGTTTAAATATTTTTAACACACAGTATAAATATGTTTTTAGGGGAAATTGCATAAAGCCGGCGAGATGGCCTAGTAACTTTAGTAAATTTTAATTAAAGAAAAAAATAATTTAATTAAGCAACCTTAAATAACTATCACAACTGTTATCAGGCTCGTTATGCTCGCAACAATTAATTCTGATTGAGGGATGCCGTGTACAAAACACTTGTGCAACGTCCTCGGCTTTTGCTCGGCCGAGCATGCTTCTGTCATTACAGGCCGGGACAGGGGCCCTTCTAACAATAACCAGATAGCAGAAACACTGATATACGTGTATATTACTATTAAGAATTAAAGAACAATAGCATTATTTAAGCTTTTATGGTTTTAGCTTCCATATTATGCGTTCGCATTGGGAATCAGTGATTACAACTTCGGTGTCCTATAAATCAAAACTTCCACTGAGTTTTGGGAGTTATGTGTTTCAATCAATTACATATTATTACTTTGCGTTGATTGCCAAGGAAAACATCATGAAGAAGCCATGCCTGAGAGTTTAGACCAGCTTTTTATTCTAAGAAGTTTCCCGTGTTCGATAGAAATCAGTTATTGGCAATGATAACGATGATGATCTTGAAACCTGTTAGTAAAAATCTGGTTATTCACTTAATGGAACGTAAGAGTCACCGACCGTTATCGTTATTATCAGGATTTTAAGGAATTATTGACAATGATAATATATTTCAAATCGAAATATAGGACTAGTCAATCTTCTTGTTTATATGTTGTACATATTTGTATTAGGTAAAATGCAATGTATAGATATACATTTTAGACAGTGCAGATTTAGCAACTCGTCAAGAGTATTGAAGGAAATGTTACAACAAAGATTTATTAAGCAGCAATCCCATAGAAATTATAGTAAATAAATTTTACCGGTCGGCCCCTTTCCTGCATCGAACGAGCAGTCTAATTTACATCGGTTTGCGTAAACGTTCATTTGGCTACAAGCTGTATTACGGAAGCCGCAGCCGTGAAAAAATTGGACCGTAAAAAGGCAAATAATTAGTGTACATTCGAGAATGTTCGCCGAATTGTGGGAACCCAATGCAGCGTCCTTCTGCATTTGTCACAAGCGGAAACGAAAGCTTGATTTGGTTCCTGAAAAATTTTGCAATGCTTTTTATTGGCTATGTGATTGCAACAAAATTATGGCCGTTCAACGACAAATAATATTTATATAACACATATTGATTGGTTATATTTTCGATACTTTTCTACTACACTTTTGCTTTCCTTATCTTTCAAATTATGTAAGTAGTTCCTTCATTGGCTTTTCGTTAAAATTCTCACAGAAAACATAATTATATCATACAGTATACATACTTTAGCAAGCTTATATTACGTACATAACAAGTTAAACAAGTAATTACGTTATAGGACTTAAATCTTAAGACTACTAAAATAAAGTAAACCGAGATACGTATTATTTCTGAAAACTAGACCTTTTGTCATTTCTGTAAATAGACTAAAACCATTGATTTTCGCTCATTAAATTTAGTACTTTGGTGCATAAAAACAGCAGTAAAATAAAGACAACCGCAGTCTATGTTGAAATTACAAAGGCAATGTTTGCTTTCGTAATGACACGAGCACATGTTACTAACAATTAGTGGAGTGCAGTTTTTACTATTTGCTGACTATTTGCAACCAAACATTGGACACCGCACCTATATTTCCTAATTGATTGTCTATAGTATACCTAGTATCTATAATAATTATTCAACTTTGTAAGGGCATTACTTTCAAGGAGGTTTTGTATGTAAACTAACGCATAGCGTTTAATAGTGGAATACCCTTATTTACATATTTAAAATTCAATGCTATTATATAATAGCTGTAGATAATAATTTATAATATTTATTTATTAGTAAACTGAGTAATCTATACAAAAAAGTAATGAGAACTTTACGGAGCTGGCAATAATAATTTGTATAATTATAATCTATTATGTGGCAACGTTAAACAATTATTCAATTAAACACAATTAGGCTAATCATAAAGTTATTGTTTTTCACATCTTCATTCCCAGCGTTTATTTAGCAATTAAAACCTTGTAAACTAATAAAATATTACTGGCAACATTTTGGCTAACGGTCGTAAATAATATTTATTACGAAACTGATCTTGTCACGGTTATTAGAACAATTTGTTTACAACGGTCGACAGTTTACAGCTCATTTACACTGTATGAGTTATAGTATTTTGTATGCTCATGGTCATGCATATGTTCATATGTCACACAGATATTATATGATATATGAAATATTTTATTTTAGCATCTACGAGGTCAGTTTAATATTTTGCTTTAGACAGCACGTGTATTCAAAAGCTTTAACTTTTTCCTACCTTTCTCTACATTTATGAAGATATTGTAACTTGTCACGTTAGACAAAAAGGGAGAATTTTGAAAAATAAACACATTTATTTTTAATCATTATTTACATACGTAAGTTTATGTATGAATTTGTTATTATTTTTTACGTTGACCATAAAGGTTCTATGATTTTTAAAACATATATAGGAATCTGAACAAATTAGAACAATTATTTTTTTATTAAATAAAATGATTCTCTATTTCCTTCTCATTACTATAAATATTTATAATTAAAAGCTGACATTTCTATTGCTGCATTAAATATCGTTTTTAGAAATAATTATAAAATGAAAACTATAAATATTGGACTGGACACATAATAATGTTTGTTAGTATATTCTATGTTGTTCTTGTTAGTATATCTGAACAATGTATGTCTAAGTACCTGTATTAGCCCTTGGATCCCTTGCAGCAGACGACAATGCGTTTAAGCTTGGAGGTCCAAAGTTAGTCGCGAGGTAACCGTCCGAGAAACCGAGACCGAGGTGGTTGAACTGTGCAGCCGCCAGCACTGCGCACGCGCAAACTATTAACGCCTGTAAACAATAGAGAAAAACTATTAATAAATTGATTAGACATTAACTATAATAATAAGACCCTATTTGAGAAGCATAAATTGTCCTAAATCTACTTAGTTACACTGTATGTTATTTACTCAAAAAAAAATTAAAAACTTCAGTTTTTTTTCCAGAATTTATTGAAAGGCCCAAATAATTGTTTTTTTTTTACAAAAGTATAAAGTATGTATATGCCAAATTTTACTTACAAACATACTAACTTTTACATTTATATTAGTAGGATTTTTTCATTTCCAAAAATCGCTTTATTGTAATAAATAAATATTATGAAAATTTCGTGACGTCACAAAGTTCGATTCGATTTACTCTACATCTTATCTTAATTTTTAAGGGCTTTTATTTCTTCTGAATATACCAACTCTATTATACTCTAACCTTTTATCTACCTATTAACTATTAATTACGAATTGATACATTCCTATATTTAAACGATTTAAATTTAACATATCAATTCATAATTTTCTTCCACTTTATTTACAACATGTTAGTTAGCATAATTGTAATTGCATTTCTTTATTTTTTACTACAAAATTTAAATATTTAAGCAATAGGCTAAACGAAATCATTTGCAATTTCAATGATATCAACATTTACATTTAAAAAATAGAGTTTTGTTAGTAATTGCGGAAATGATTTCGCTTTGTATATTCTGATGTAAAAATATGAATTCACAAAATGTCAAAATATCAAATGACATTCGATAAGAAAATATATCAATATATTCCAATATCTATATCCCTACTAATATTATAAATGTAAGTATGTTTGTTACGCTTTCACTCGAAAACTACTTAACCGATCATCATGAGACTTTGTACACATATTCTTGAGGGTATTGGAAGTAACATAGAATACTTTTTAGAAAAAAAAAATATTTTTTACGAAAGATAATCAATTCATTTCTATTGTAATGGTCTCTGATACTTATATAATGGCTTCAATGCGAGCGAAGTCGCGGGTAAAAGCTATTAATATATAAAAGAAAGTCGTGCTAGTTATACTATTTATAACTAAAGAACGTCTGTACAGATTTGGCTGAAAATTGGTGGGGAGGTAGCTTAAAACCAAGAGACGGACATAGGACTGTTTATCCCGTTCGACCGCATAATAATAACATCTCCACTAAAGACAAGGCCGTACAATGTAATACTTTTGCCTTTTGCATCTATACAAATAAATAAAATTTCAGTGTCTGTTTATAATCCATACAAATAAATAAAATTGGTGTGTCTGTTTGTAATATTAATATAACCGCTTTTTACTTAGTGCATATGGATGTATACACGGTACATATACTAAAACAACATTTTTTACAATTTTTGTCTGTCTGTCTGTCTGTTTGTTCCGGCTAATCTCTATAATGGCTGGACCGATTTTGACGGGACTTTCACTGGTAGATAGCTGATGTAACAAGGAGTAACTTAGACTATTTAATATCTCGCTACGACCCATAGGGGCGGAGCAGATGATATTCTAATTTTTTGTATTTATTAAAATAAATACAAAAAATTAGAATATCATAGTTATGATATTTTGTAATTTATATAGAGCTAGTTATCTGAAAACAAATGTTGTAAACATAACAAATGTTGCCCTCGCCATTTTTAAATCAAATATTTGTAAAGTTTAGTTCGTGCTAACTTGTCAATATGCACATTTCACAATATCTACTTATTGGTCACGAAGTTACATTGTATAATTTAATAGATAAACACAATTCGATGAAATAGGAGCAACGTACACACGACATATCGTATCAAACCACGACGACTTCATCTTAGAATATTGATTAGTATATTTTTTTTTATCTACAAAGGCTTTTGTATTTAGCATCCTTATGATTAAACTGTTTTTATTGATATTGTTTAGTTAAATACACAGTAACATTAAAAATACAGATCAAACTTTAAACGGAAAGCTTACGCTGCTAGTTATGCCTGGGTCACCCATATGTAAGATGTTATGAATAATCGTCTAGGCTATTATGAATGAAATCTATCATCAAACTGTCGCTTATTTATTAGAATAGAACTCGACAATACAAAATTATCAACAAACATTTTAAGTAAATTTTATGAATGCTATTCAAAACAACATGTAACCAAAACCTAGGTTATCAAGTTTGAATATTAAATAGAAATTGGTTATATTAATAATAAGTAATCAAAGAAGATTTTTATAGATGTAATAAACGTGTATTTGTTAGTTCTGATAGCTTTTAATTATTTTAAAAATAATAGAAGCAGATCTTAACGAGTTTAAAGCTAGCGGCAATCGCCTGAAGTCTTCCGCGACCTTAGCATAATTGCGGCTTTCAATTTAGTATCAAAATACATTCACTATATATTTTTACAGTCCAATTTACAGGGCTGTAAGTATTGTTTTTGTTGCATTTATCTTTTTATATCCCTCTCTAGACGTCGAACAATTATAACTGGTTATTGTTGTCTGTTATTGAGTTTTGGATAGAATGGTTTTTCCTCTTTTCATTTGTGTAGAATTTAGTTTCGTTTGTTGTATAAGGATTTCCGTATTTCTATCACACTGGCTGGTATCTAATTTAAATTAAAGAACTCCTACATTTTAAGTTCACGCAATAATATAATATATAAGTCGGTGGTGTGAGTTAGGTTTAGGTTAGGTTAACCTTGTGTTATGACTAAGAGTAACAGTCTAATCTTAGGTTTTGACGGTGAAACTAAGTAGTGGAGGCGGGTGTTGTGATCACTTAAAGGACGTCCTTAAGCCTACACCTTGGTCACAAGTCCAAGGCATTGCTTGGGTTCCTGTCATAATAGTTAATGAGAGAATAGTACGAGATCGTAACGTTTTGTAATATCCCGACCGTATTGCGCCCGTAGCTAATATTATAGGTCATCTTTTTACCAAGAGACAATTAAAAAATAACTGTTTTGGCTTCTATTGGTATTGTCCATAAAGTTTTCTTAAATATCATCGTATATATAAAATATATTATAAGACCTTAATAGTTTGCATGTAGGTTTCGTAGGTAAGAAACAAAGTGTGTATGAAAATCAGTCCTTTTTGAATCATCAGTCATAGTAACAGATATCAAAGCCTATTAGAACTTAAGTGGAGACGAAATCATTCCAATACCAGACAGTAGCAAGAAGATGCTTGAAAGTTATAATCCTTAATATAGAAACATAATAAAACTAAATGATTACCAATACAGAGATATTGTTGTATTGATATCTGTGTTACAAATGGTGCAATTGCAATGATAAGTGAACGGGAACTACGGAAACACATTACATAAGTGCAATACACACACGCAACCGGTCTCCGAACGTGCGAACTTGATATGTGACCTTAGCTGAGGCCTGCTGAAGGCGGGCCACTTATGCGCTGGGTCATAGGCCTATTAGTCATCTGGATTGGATAATTCCGCATATCAACTAAGGGTAGTTCCGTTGTGAGTAATAAATAATTCAGAAAAAATTTATATATAATAACAAAATATGTTAAGTCTCATACCCATATTACGAGCATCATCTTGGACCATCCGCCATATTAGATTGAGTTAGTTTAGTATCATCACTTATTTAACCATTTATTGTCATCTAATCTAAACGTGTATACAAAATTTCATCTCAATCGGTTGAGGATAATTTCTTTAAAATTGAGTTGCAATATTTGACAAATATTGCAATTAAATAAAAGCTTGTAATATCATTTCCTATTATGTTAATATAATTATACCATTTCCTGCTTTATAAAGCATGTTTAGGATCTATAAAGATATGGTATGAGATGTTATGGTTATCGTGAGAAAAAAATCATTAATAACCTAATTTTCAAAGCACCAAAACTAAATCATATTCAAATCGAGCTTATTTTATTAAAATAATGCAGAAACCTACTACTTTGGTTAAAGGAAACCGGAAGAGGCTTACTATGGTTCGTCACGAGCCGAAGCGATTAAAGAAATCACATGAATGATATTGAGGAGATGACACTTCATATTATCTTTAATTTTGTATTCATTGTACAGTACCCCCCAGTACTGAGTTCCGAAGAAAATTATTACAATAATATGCAAATTCAACTGTCACAAACAGTAATTTCTAACATGGAGTAAATAGCATAAATCAGGACAGCAATTTAGTTCCCAACAGTGGCAGTATCGTACTCTGTGATAGTTTTTTACACATTTTAACTAAAAATAATGAGAGGTATACATATTTCATTCCTTTTTACATATAATATAATACAAATATTTTTTTATAATTTAAATATCAACATATGATTGTAGAATACGAATTTTAATTTATTAACAGGTTTCATGGTCGCAATGATGTAGGCGGAAATAATATTCACAATCCAAAATAATTATTCTTGATACAGCTTCATCATTAATAAACAAGATTTTAGATTAATAGCTATAATAATAAATTATTTACTTAAAGTATAGCTTTAATCTTTATTATAATTCGTTTAAATTCCGAAACTTTATCGGAAATATGTTGTAAGGTTTTTGAAAATTAGGTTTTGACGACGAACAGTAACTTGACATGACTTTCATCAAATTTTTTTAACATAAATATTGGCTAAATTTATCCTCAAAACCTTTAAAAACATTTTAAGCTGCCAAACTGATAACCCTAGCCTTCATTAGCATTTATTAGTCATTTTTTTTATTTTAACTACAGTGCGTTGAACTTTTCGATTCAACACTGTTATTATGTATATTATTATGTAGGCCAAGAATTACTTAATCACTCTCGAAACTTTTAAAAAAAAATTGGAAATAAATATATGATCGTTCTAGAAAAATCTTAAGTTCAGAAAATGTTAAAATTTACGCAGATTATATCACAAGTTAAATGGATTTGAAAAATATTATTTATTTTGCTCATCAATATTAGTTAAATGCTTTTGTCTCTAAGTCCTATAATGGCCTACAATCTTTGTTTATGATAATTAAATATAGATTTTCTATGGCAATGAAGTTTCTAAAAAACCATAATTTTTAACAAAAAATCTTTCTTTTCTATATCAATTTAATATTAAGAAGTCAGAGTTAAAATTAGCGTTGATTGAAAACAAACATGTTGTTTTAATTATGAAATCCGAAAGTGATTCCGTCAAAACTTAAACTGGCAACATGTTTCTAAATATATAAAGCTATGTTTTCAATATTCGCTTTTATAGCTGACTGAGCGAGAAACAGCAAGCCAAACTACATGCAGATTGCATCTTAAAGCATGTTTTATCGCTAACGGTCCTATCAATACTGCACTTAACTGAAACTTCCTAGACTGCATTTGGACTCCTTGCCGACAGTTTTAAAGTGTCTTTAAATATAATAGGTAAGTTGCCTTTCATATAAAATGTTTAGTTTAGACCTTAAGGTTTGATTTGACTGCAAAACAAGTCTTAGTGCTACTCAAATTAAAAGAAGGAAACTTATAGGATATGTCCTGTCGACCTACACACACATATCACACGTCAACAACATAATCAAACAACCATAAATTTGGTATTTAATCCAATATTTTTTTGCAGCTGGTAAATGGATCGTGACGTACATGATGTATGAGAACAAGAGTTTTTCAACGGCAAAGTTAAATTTGTCTCAATTCATATTGTAAGGAAACTTCGAGTCTGATTTTTTGAAAATCAAAAAGTCTTGTCTTGAGTCTATCAAGTGTTGCAACTGGTTTGAAAAAATAGAAAATAAAAACGAAATGTAAACATTATGTGAGTGGTTTTGGAATTATAAATTGAAAAATCATGACTAGTATATTTTGATAGCAAACCCAATTCAACGTGCTAGCTTTGGTTATAGAATATTTTTAATAACAAAAGATGTAACAGTTACATCATCGACATACTTGCATGGATAAATTTTGACCATCTCTTTATGTAATATGCTGTTAGATTTTTATTATTAAACATTAGATCAAACATTCGTTAGCTAAAACAAATATTCTTTCTGTTTATACTATTGCATAACTAAATATATTCGATGTAAACCTAGATAAATAATCTTTTATTTGTGTTCTTTTGAAATTAATATTGTATAGTAGTTTTCAGTTTAATCAAACTTGTAACAGTCGCTAAAGACATACTTCTCCGTTCGCGTAATTTTCCTAAAAAGAAGTATAAAATTTTTGCCATGTATTTAATGCGCATATACATTCAAACTGGACAATAACTCATTCAACAATGATGTTAACAAGTTCCTGTAATATTAGAGCAAGGCTTTATTACCTAATTACCTTATAAATATCTAGGCACAATCTAGCCTGCATCCTTACAAGGACGATTACGTCGACTACGTGCGACGCTTGTCTTAACGAGATCACGTGCTAAACAGTCAATGTATTTCATAAGCCCTTTAAAAACTTTCAAACAGTGTATATACACATTACCATCAAACAGTGTATTAAAAAATCATAGAGAATTCCTGCTACGTTCTTCCTATTCTTGATATATACATTATCTATCAATTTGATACGTTATAAAGTCTCCTTGAGATTTCTTTCCTAAAATTACATCTAATTATTAGCTCCTAAACCACTAAATTTCTTTATGTTAAAACAACGCTATTAAAAAAATAAACTTAGACTTAGAAGTAACAGATATGCAGTAACATTTTCTATCACTATAATGCGAGTTTTTCATAAGCCCTTTAAAAACTTTTACAAATATAATACACATATTTAACAATTCAATAAAAAAATATAGACATTCGAATGCCCTTTAAAAGCATTTTACGTAATATTCAATAGTATTATCATAAGTAATAGTTGCACTCAAAGTAATCAGTGGAGTTTACGCAGTCAAAACGCTTAACCGCCCAAAAGTACTATAATTTTTATTATTATTGTTAAAGTAGTTTTAACCAATGCAGCTAGTTAAAACTATATTTGGCCATATATCCCGCCGAAAATAGTTTTGACTAACAATATCAACTAAAACTCTAAAAATAATAAGGTATCTAGTGCCCTACTTATTGATTTATGATTTATTTTTCAGTTTTCAGTAGTTGTTGATGACACTTTATTAGGAGGTAAAACTGTGGCAGTCGGCCGCATTGAACGGTTTGTTGATTATTAAAACTTAGAGATAGTTTATAAATGTGTGTTATAATATATGTATGATCACTATGTAAGAGTGTGCCTGCTCTTTGGGATGAAAGTATTTTTGGTCAATTAAATGTTTTGACTGTAATATAATCAGGTTGCATCGTGCGACGCCTACGCATAGCTGCAGTCAAACCCTTACGCACTCATGCATGCGAAGCAAGTGAAGCATTAAACTTACGCCATTTTGATGCAACCTTCAATTATTGTTTTAACTATAAACCGTTCAGTATCCTGTGATTTGATAATAATCTCAATGTAAGGTTAGGCTTGATCAACTATCAACTAATCAGCTTTACGTGTTACAAAACCATAACCCGTTTAATTTTACATCAAACAAAATCCTGAGCTTAGCAGTTGAATATTAAATTAATGAAAGTGTAACCATTACAACTAAACTCGACAACAATCATTGGCTCTAAGCTCTTGTATTCGCCATAAAATCTATAACATTTGCAATTCCCAAGGAGATATAAACTGCTGCGTAGAGACATGTCGTAATGATCGGAGCCTTTATGAGACTTTACAACTTTCTGTAACATTCTAATAATAATTTACTGCGAATATTTGTAGTGCAACAAATTAAATCTGCCTATAAATGCAATGTGCATAGACCAATAAGAATTGCAAAACACAGAAATAGGGGTACAGTTAGTGCACTACAATACTCAAAGAAACGTGGAATGAATAAGGGTTCAAAGAAGCTTGTTCGCTTAAGTGGGTATTGTGAAAGAAAGGCTTAATATATATACAAGAAACGTTTCAAGGTATTGTCTTTCGAAATAAAATCTGTTGTCTAAATAACAAAATGGAATGATCAAATCTATTTTACTACTCGAGATAAAAATCGTTTAACTGTTAAATAAAATTGTTATGACTAGTTCCTTGTAACAAATGTTTATTTATCGTTTAGTTGAGCTGTCATAGTGATAATTCTACTAGTTATGTATCGTGATTTTATTTTACTTCGTATCTAAAAATGCTGTCAAAGTGCATTACCTTTCGCTTGAGTAAATGACTCTTATTGATCAAGGGTTCAACCTTCGCCTACACTAACACCACATGATAAAGAGCAAATTTGTAGTCTTTATGTAAATAATATTTGTCAGGATATCCGACATGCATATCAACTTAACCACAAAAACTCCGTAATGACTTATGGATGTGAAAAAATGTGGCACTACCAAATAAGTTCACCATGCTCTTAATATAGAGCTGTTTAATCTTTCTTTAAAGTTGCAAGGCATAAAGTGCAACATTAGCAATCTTCACAACAATCCTGCAACAGTAATACGATTTCTTCTAATTAAAATGTAAATTCCTGATACAGTTATACACGCAATGCACTATTGGCAACTATTTAGTAAATCACAATCGGGTAACTGTGTCAAGTTCGCGTAATTACTTTAATAGTCAACAGCAAATAATTTGCATGATTATTATATGATTAAATGGTGATTTAGTGACCAGAAGCAAATTGAACTATTGTCTATAACATGCCACAACCAATAACAAAAAGCAATGTGTATAAGTATCGAAAGTAATATTTAAATTATTAGTTTGTAGAGATATTTGATTGATGATAAAAACTCTAACACCGAATATGTTAAAGGATCTAGTGTGATATTTTACAGGTTGCCAGGCAGTTTTTTATAAAATATATATCACCAATTCGTAGACGTGTTTTTAAAGTAAGTAAAAAACTGATTGTCATTAGTTTGCATAAGTCATCTGATAATAAGGATATCCTAAAGTGGTTTGGGGTTACATAAATGTCATATTCTTACACAAAAACTGATTGAAACATAATATATCTCAGAAATTTTATACTTGACAAGAGTAAGCTATTAAATTGTATACATTTTATTATAATTTTACTCCAGTAAAAAAATCAGTTTATCACAAACTGTTAATCAACTTAATATGATTATTTAAATTTTTTTACAATTTATTAACATAACATTACTGTATATAATTTCGAATGACCCACAATTTGATGTGGCCTTAAATAAAAAAATATTTGAGTGCAATGGCTGACTACGATGGTAAGTCATTGTCACCTACATAACGAAGGCTGCCTAAAGTTGTATTGTATCTACGTAATTGACGCCACACCTTACAGCTTACATATTTAGAGCTATTTCAACTATTAAGGCAATTTTGCTGTTATAACAATTGGTTATAAAATTGTCCATAAGTAAATGCTTGAAGGCCAAACAGTGACCCCCATGTTTGCCGTCACATAAAAAATACCGTTTTCTTTCAGTTATATATAAACATATTGTTTGACCGTGATAGATGTTACTTAACTTTAACAAGTAATAGAGAAATGTTAAATTTTTCCTTTTTATTTAATTTATATCATCCATATATACATATGTTTCTCAGTACATTTGAGTATATCGTATTCTACCTCTAAAGGTCATGTTATTTAAAACATTTTATTACAAAAATAAATCATTTAACAAACAAAAACAAGTTAGAGATCTTAATCAACACACATAACGCAGAAGCTTATATAACAAGCTATTAATTGTGTTTAGGCTTCAGAATTAGTTATTGATAGCAATATGATATCATATATTATTTAATAAGCTTAACAAGTATGATTATTGGTATTACACAATACGAGTAAGTCGTATATCACTGCACCATGAATGGCCAATGGCTGGCTATACGTCACAGTTATCGGGAAGCTCGAGGCGAGTTTACGAGGCTGAACACACATACGACATTAGCCATTTTCATTTTTAAAAAAAATTACGAAACAGTTTCAAAATATACGAAACAAGAACACTTCTGTCTTTTTAATCTCACGTAAACTGTTACATAAATAAAACTTATTTACTGTTTTTTTAATGGTTCATGAACAACAATAAACAAATAAAGTCATTATACTTTAAAAGTATATACAATTTGAAAGGTGACGTTTGAACCTTGTCAACATATTAAATACAATTCAAGATCAATGTTGTGCTTGTTACGACTTAAGCAAATTTAAAACTACAATGGACCGTAAATCTATTGTGTACTTAAAATGTGACAACAATAGTAACTCGTCTACAGAAAGTTATTTTAAAAATACTTAGAATATTACTACTAGTAGTATAATATGATAAAACTTTCAGATTTAGTTTGAGAAGAAAATCTAAAAGAATTAAAAAAAAAATTTTTTTGTCCTAATTTAATTTAATTGGCTCCTTTAAAAAAGAGGCGTATAACATTATAAAATCATCAAATTTTTTTTAAATCTCATTTGGAACTGTAGTACCAAGTTATCAGAACGATACGTGAGTGTTACTGTTTGACATAGCTATAAAAATGATTAATTACCACGTAAGTCTCTATAACAAAAAAATGCAAATTAATGCTAATAGTGCCCACTATTAATGCCATTATTTCATTTACTAATAACAGCTTAGTCGCAAGTCTGCCAACACCAAACAAGTGCGAGTGCAATATATTAACATACTCGTACACATACGCGGCGTGTCCACAAACCGGTTGCATTAACTTCCGTCTTCCGCGATAAATACAAGTTATTTAATAATTTGCCGTCATTTATTATCCGAAATATTATTTTATGTTGTCAGAGGGTTTAAAAACCTTAACGTATCCGGATCCTGGTTTTCATGGTCTTAGTTTGTAATTACGAAATAATTTCCTAAAATTGCTCACTACTACAAACAGACTACGACTAGTCATATAATTTGTGAAATTATATTTATTATAAGTTTTTATTCTCAAAAAATGGCCGATTCACGTACTCTATCATCCGAAGCCAGCTAATCTAGTTCAAATAAAAAATACTTACCGTAAGCCCTTCATGGCCTTGCCGTAACTTGATTCAGTCAGAAAAAAAGTCATAAAAACACTGGCCTTGAAGTAAAGAGTTTTTTAACCTTTAGTTAGATTTTCCTCAAATAAGAGCACTATATTGAATGACAGATTGCATTGTCATATATATACATACATACAAAAAATGTAGCTTACCGAATTTCTGTTCATAAAAGTTATTTAAGAAAATTAAATGTGGTGGTTATTATAACACCAATATTACTGCACAAAATAAGAAAGGTTTCATTTTATTTAAATCATATGTCAAGAAAAAAGTTAAAACCTAGACAAACGTAGCCAGGTTGGATCAACTACTATTTCACATAAGAATAAATAGGAATCAACGAGTAATATAAATGATATTAATGAAAATAACACATAAATAACTTACTTATCGTAATATTAGATCGATACAATCGATTACCCGCGACGTATACTAATAGGGTATTTTGAATTTAAGGCTTAATGATCTACCATTTACATTACTTGAGAAAATAGAGTTACCAGCTAACGCTTTATTTTACAATTCTCTTATGTAGCTCGTTCATACCAAGACCTTTTATACCTCGTAGGATTTATAATTAAAAAGTTAAATATTTAATCACTCGTAGACATCTAAAAAGCTGTCTTTTATTTTCTCATCGAAATGTCTCGACGGAGGAATTGTCGAAAATTAGTCGAATCGATAGAAAACTATTATTTTTATGTTATTTCTTAAGCTATTAATCCATTTCTGTTTTATGGTCAAAATTCTATATCTTTGTATTAAAAGTTAACAAGCAAAACCACAGACTGAAAATTTATATAAACAGGAGAATTCGCAAGATTTCTTGTCAAGAAAATTCTTGTCAAACATATCCGGGATTCGAGAAAAAAATCGATAAAAGAGATTTTAACATAAAGTGAACATGATCTTACTCTACACTCTACAGTCACTTGTTATAGATCGTGTGATCGTGGTTTAAAATCGTTATAATAATTACGAGTTTATTGAGTGTGGATAATATTAAATGTCAATTGGCAACACTGTGCTATCATGCATTAAATTGTAGTAAATTATCTGTTACAGATCTGTTTAATTTTACTATTGGAATTTAGCAAATCACAACTTATTAAACTTCTAAGTATAATTTGAAGCCTCTAACTATATTTTTTATGTACATTGGTGTTGAAATTTTCACGAATGAAAATAAGACCATTTCTATGTTTGTACCGTATCTTTATTTGGTTTCAATAGTGGTTCAAAAGATATCGTGGTTAAAAAATAAAAAATATCTTATATAACTTCGAATTAAATTGAATAACAGCACAAAAAAAATCTGAATGTCAAAATTTAAGTAAATGATCATAGAGCTTAGCTTCAGGTATGAATCGATATATGTATGTAGTTGTATGTATTTTCTTATACAGTTATATATGTAAGATTTTATGTAGCTATGTAATTATGTATAGTGTATGTAGAACATTGTAGTTATTTTTATTTATAAAGCACATGTCACTAATATTCTTTTGTGTCTGTATCGCTTTATCTAATAATCCTCTATATCCAGTGGGTACTAAAAGAGATCTTTACTGAAAGATAAGCAATCCTACCACTTTTGTAAATAATTTAAGGTACGAGAATAAATAAAATAATTAAATAAAATTGAGAATAATTATTTTATCCACAGACTTATTATTTTAAAATATTGAATTTTTATAATGTATTGTAATGTATTTACAATATTTTTAAAAGAATAAATTTACTTATATTGTTCTTAAAAATATAATCGACTTATAAAATATTGAATTACATAATAAAATTAAAATAAAAATATTTGCTTTGGACTTATTTTGTAGGATCTCCTTTACTAAAAGATAAAATTTCATAAATTATATAATTTAATTCTCCTTATTTGGTGTCATTCTAAAACACGATAACTTTGGATATTTAATTGACACTTAACGTGACAAAATTCAGTAAAACGGTAGAATTAGATAAGGTTATTATGATGTAAACTTACGTACAATGACAAGGCCTATCAGCAGTAACTATATAGCAATGTACATTAAGATTCACCTTGACTCCTATAGTGAGGCTGAGAATAAGAATTAAGAAAAGGAAGTATGCGGTGTTACTACAATGCAAAATATAATCGGATATTAAGAATTGTAGTTATTTTTAGTCACGGTTAACGTAAAACTTATTTACAGTTAGAGAGGTCGCGCCGTGATTATTATTTTTTAGGCCTTCAGATTTGTCTAGATGAATTTAATTTTTTATCAACTGAGTTTTTTATATTAATACATAATTATGTTATTTGTTTGCGTCACATCTTCATCGAAGTTACTGTAATATAATAAATAACATACAATTTACAGTGACATCAGTTAAACCATAGTGGAGTAATAACTGACGATTTTTTCTATAAAAAAAGAGGAGGTTAAAAGGGACAAAATTTAATATTAATTACTATATTAGGAAAATATACTATTTAATAATAAGTTTCTTTGATCACGAAAATCAACCGCACGTAACTGACTTGTAAAAAAACGAAAACAAATAATTGAGATGGATATGTTTATTATCCTTGAACTATGAAACGCTCTTCAGACTCATTATAAGAATATAGATATTATATAACTTATATCGTTAATGCTAAACAACCAGAAAATAAATGTAAAGGTATTCTCTAAAATGCGGAAATAACATTTTACGAGTACGGTATGTTTGATAAGTAGTATAACTTCGTATTAACGTTACGCCGCTTTCTACGAATCTACTGACATTCGCGAATGTGCTTTCTGTTACACAACACAACATTAACATCTCCACTGTATCATTAAAACCCTATTATTTTGGTCACAGCATGTAATGGCTAGTCCAAGGTAAACTGTCGCGTGATCCGAATTCGTAGTTACCAAATATTATCTTCATGACCATTTGATATCAGCCTCACAATCTTTTACTATTATATTGTCTATATTTTAATTTTTATAAATCTAAAACGGTTTTGTTTTTATTTCGCAATAATAATTAAATGTTTCGCAATTTGTCCTAGAAACCTTTTTTAGCCCAAACAATTTCTTGATTTTACTTAAATAATTAGGTTAATTAATCAGTTTTTACCAGTTTTTTTTTTCTAATCTATACCTAAGCTAAATGTTTAATTATGATAATCGCATTAAAATAAGTAATACAAAATCATGAACATTTTTATCTCATAGTTTACTAAGTAAGTAATGTTCATAAGTAAAGTATTTTAAATTCTGGAGTATATATTTAATATGCTCATTTCCAAATCAATATATAATGATTTTTTGTCACCAATACAATATTTTCTATCCTCTATTCACTCTTAAGGAATAAAATTCCGAAAAATCACTTCTTAACACGCCTCTACATTAGGAAATTAACTTATTATATTAATTTCATATTTCTAGCTCCATTAGTTTAGCCTCTACACAGATGATTCCGTCATCAAACTCAAAATTATATATCAATATTAATTTATGATTACACATAGAAATATTATACATGTAGAAGCAACGAAACCACAGGATTGCAATTATTATGAGAACCAATCGTCTTTGTTTTAAACCAACACTATACAGTACCTTGGCCGTAATTAATCAACTCTATGATAAATGTACATATAATAATTGACCCACTTTTTTCTTTTTATAACATGTAAACGCCAATCTACATTTAAATACAATTAATCAAGAAGTAATGCTTACGATAGTTATGCAGGAAGGCGCCTACTGTTTTAGGCTTTATACGGAGATTATGCGTGAGATATAGAGATATTACGAGATTACATGGCACGGCACATACTAATGGGCAATAACTTAGTATTTCTACTAATTATCTGCGTTTCAAACAACGGTTTTGTAGGATAAGTGAATTTAGGAAACATACAAACAATTTTTACCCGACTACACAATGCAAAGGCGTATTATTCTTTAGAAACTAAATGTTTTTCATATTCTTAATCAATCTATACGTTTTAGTTTTGCAAGATCAAAATTCATTCAAAAAGGAAATAATTTAAATTCAACGTACTATGTAATGAGGGATAGCATCTTAGACAGAAATGTGCAAAATAGTTTATAAAAAGTGTTCAAATACTAAATGCAAATAGTTTCTGTATTTTTTATTTTAAATACAAAATGCAAAATAGTTTTTCAATTTGTATTTAAAATACTAAATGCAAAATACATATTTTCAAAATACTTTATTCAAATTAAATAGTTTCACGGGTTTAAGAGAATTTGCCCATTAAAATTTTCTCTTAAGTTGGCAAATTCTCTTAAGTTAAGTTTTTCTTCTTCTTCTATTAAGTTTTTTTTTTTCACAATTGTGTTCATTTTATGTCATATTGTAATTATATTATTCACGTAAATAATGGACGCCTTTAATTAATCAGAATTAGGGGGCCCGATAACTTATGATCAATTTATGTCAATGTAATTGACTGATATTAGTCCTGATTCTACATTAGTTTGTTCGTTGTCCATCTACTATCTAATCCACTACTATAATTGTACGTACGAAAAACAAAGATCACTTGTGTTGTCAAACGAAAGCACCATAGAAGCTGGTTAAAAGATATCATAGATATCATTGCCATAGTGAGAATTCTTATTCTGTGATAAACTTCACATTAATTTATTGATGATGACAAAATTTATGTTGTCAAAATGTATTTGCAAATACAAAATATGTCTTAAAAGGTATTTCAAATAAAATACAAAATGTTTTTAAAACAAAAGTTTTTAAATACAAAATGGAAATAGGTATTTTGTATTGAGTTTTTTGTATTTCAAATACTAGTATTTGAAAAATGTCACATCTCTGACCTTAGAATAGGTTTTTCTAATACTGAATAACTATTTAAGATCTATAAAGATTTAGAATATGAACATGTCTTACATAATTGCCAAAGAAGCGAATTAAAAAATATCTCCCTACATTTAAAAATAATGACTTTGCCTTCGTTTGCATGTGATTGAATACAATAGGTAGAAATAGGTCATCTCTTTTCCATTTTTTAAAGTATTTTTTACACAGTAATATTATTTATACTATACACTTTTGAAAATACAAAATACATAATAACATGTTTAAATCTTAAATCTATCTGTAACCATTATCGATATAATTACACCGGTCATCGTTTAAAGCGAAACGCGTGTCCTCTGGCGAGATGATGTAACATATTACGCGATATAAAAATATTATGTCGTGAACTATTGAGACTTATTAAATCACGTGTATTTTAAGGATATTGACAATTTATACTATTACTAAATGACCCGGCGAACTTCGTACTGCCTAACAGTCAATGAATGTAGTGTCACAAATTAGCTGAACTGTTGACAACCAATATTTATGTCAATTCTTTTTAATTATTGACACTATTCTACATTTTTAAAATCTAAAATACGCCACTATCTGAATGTTATGGATATATCTTGTCGATTCGAAACCTTGAATAGTTTGAGGGGAAGAGTTTACCGTATCGACGTGATGAACATTAAATGTTTGACAGTTACAAAACCCTTCAACAATTTGTATGGAAAAATGTTTTTTTTTTCAATGTTTTTAATAGTTATTCTGCTACTAAGGAGGGAGACAAACACAACAAATCAAAAATCATGAAAATCAGTCCAGCCGTTTTCGAATTATAAGTGTTCGAACAAACCTGAATTTCGAACAAGCTTTCATATATAGATTACTTACAAAGGGAGATAATGATATCAAACGTAAATATCCCTACGAATTGAAGGCAATAACATTAATCTAATTGGTTAAAAATAATAAACTGACATGTTTAAAAGCATCTATTAATAATATCATATGAACAAAATAATCTCGGTAGTCCTCGTTCTGAACATACCATTATAATTCATAAGTTACATAAACCGACTCCACTTTTCTACAAATATTACCGCATTTAGAATTATAATTAATCTTTTCAGTGATATTTGTAGCAAAACTAGTACTGTTATAATATATCATTAGCAGAACTTCAATAAAAAAATTAAGTCTGAATTTTATATTTATAAAAAACTTAGCATCGTTTCTCTAAAGTGTTTACAGTTTTTGCTTTTTTTGCTTGTCAATGTAATAAACAATTTCATTTCAGTCAATCGTTTTAGGATTGTATCATATCTACTATCATGTCGTTTTGCCTTCTTCGTTTCGTTATATTCTACTTAATGGTTACCAGAGATTTTATCATTAATTTCTTAAGAAGTTACTGTAGTTTTAAAACAAATATAAATCATCATATTTACGCAAATTATTGATTAACGTTTCCTTAACCAGAATCTCCGCGTTTATTGTTATTTTTCTGTGCTTTGATTTATATAAACATAAATTATTGCTAGCTTCTGAATTGAATCTAAACAGAAACAATTAAATAACTTAATTTCAGAACTTAACTTAGCAAGAAATCAGTAGAGACAGATCTACTGATAACTAAGGCTAAATCTACTTGTCAAAATGCGTGTCAACAGAATTGTTACCATTAAACGATAGCTATTCTTGTATCAAGGTGTATCAACTGTTAACTTAGCTTCGACAGCGATAGTTATCAGTAAACCGCGGCTTTACTGTAGATTCGATCAGCCCTCGAACTGACATTAATGAAAGGAAAGTGAATGTTAGATTGTTCGGGTTAGCACCTTAAATGTAATAGTGCACCAAAATAATGCTAGTTTTGTAAAAATTTATTATCAGCAATGCTTTATTAGCAAATTTTTAAATATTTTGTATCATTATTCCTCCAGTAGTCCAAATTAAAGTTAGAGTAGGTTTAGGCAGTTGTAGGTAGAATTTAATGTTTATATGCCAGGATATTATTTCAGCATAGTGTAAAGATTTCATTGTACAACAATCTCTCTCTTTTCTTATAGTAAATTATTTGGTTGTAAGTATAAGAAAACATTAAAATGAGATTTATCTATAAGTGATTAACGACTCCAATAAGTTTAAGGTGTTGAAGTTATTTGAACTTTAGATACTTTAATAGAAATGCACTCAAAGACCCGAATTATAAAAATATAGAAAGTAATTAGATTATATTGCATTCGTGATGCCTTTTGATATCAAAGTTTAAATGACATAATATTTTTTATTACAGTTAGCTAACATAGTAACTTAAAGTGTCGTCGCTACGTTATTTATACTCAATATGTAATCCGCATACATTATCGAATATTCGCAAAATCATTTGACAATGATTTCTGTTGAGACTGGATTCATTTCCGAGGTGGAATTAAGTAATTTGTTCTAAATAACCAGTTCTCCGAGGCACGAGGTTTATCTATATTATCATTTCCCTTTGTCTTTACACTCCAATAGTTAGATTTCTTTCAATCAATTCTAAATGTTTTAAAACTTTGTTACTCGATAATTATTAATAAAATTACACTTAACAATGAATAATTTAGAAATTTCAAGATTTTAATACTTGATCATTATTAACTTTGAAATTTCAAAGCGTTGATACTTATTAATTTTAAAACTTTGATACTTAATAATATTTAATCGTAAAATTAAAAAAAAATTACTACTTAATTTTAACCTTTTTATATATACAACAGTAATTTTTGAAATTCTTGTGCAACTTTAACAGGAAAATAATTTTAGGTATTCTTATGTAATGTTTATTTATTTTTAAACATTATTTACGAGATGGGTCCTTGAAATATGTGTAAAGTGCGTGCGGTACTTATATTATGTGACCTCGTTAAATTTTATAGATTCACACAGTATTGTTAATATGAGATTTTTTTTAATATAATAGAAATGTATATTTTTTAAATATTAAAATTAATTTATATTTACATTTACAAACAATATTCCATTAAATTAAATTTTTGATTGAATTTTTTCGACCCTATCTTTAATCCTATGTATCCATAATTTTACAACTTTTTAAGCCAAAAAAATTAACTTACAAGTGTGATGTATTTGGTCATGTTGAGGGTTAGGTGTCACTGTCACAGTATCACGAGCGGCGCACGCGCACTGACCGGCTGCGTCCGAGTTCCGACTCACTCTGGAAAATCGCCTGCAACCAAACGGTGGTGGTACAATGCCGCGTAATTCGACAATTTTAGATCACGCGTCTAATAAATTATGAAAAACGGATCGCGGGGATGTGGAAATCGTTTCGCAAGCTGACCTTGACGGGATTGGATAGTGACTTTAATGATTTTTTTTACGTACTGTAGTAGGGTGTTGGCGGTGTGCGCTTAAGTCGGGTTGTACGCGCTGCATTGGTGAGATCGAGTTATATAGGACAGAGCGCGACCTCCGTTTTGTTGGAAATACGTACCGTGTAACCCTCGCTGAAGATTACACGAACACAATACAGCTGACAATTTCAGCTCTTATCAATAGTTGAAAAATTAGACCATTTTTAATATTATATGTTGAAAGATATTAGAATAAAACTAAAAAAAAATTGTTAAACATCAAAGTTATTAAAACGTCAAAACACATTATTTTCTAAACATAACATAGCATATCAAAAGCTTTGCTAGGAATTCTAGCCGGATCCCCAGAGGTATGTAAATTACCAACAAACAAGCATTCTGATATAACCCGTCAGTCAGAGTAATATTCCTTAGCGGTCATAATTTCAACTATTGTTACTACCTATTATGTTATTATTTCGTGTAAAGCCCCTTAAGCGTGTTTTGACATACCTAACCTGACCTGATAAGGATACAATTTTGTTGATGCTTTTCTACATGAGCGAGCTGTTCAAAAATCTTTGTGCTGTCGTTTTCGATGTATTTGCATCCTAGCACTCATATTCGACAATTCTTTAGTTTTTTGCCCAAATCAATTTCTGAACAAAGAACACTTAATGTTACACAATATCAAGTGGTGTTGGTCTTTAAACCCAACGAGTTTAGCAAATAATTTACAAAAATTGTGAATGAGTTAATCCTATAAATATTTAAAAAAATATATATTTATTAACTATATAACCTGACCTGTCCTTGCTAAATTATTAAAATGTTTCTAGGTCCAATTTAAACAATCAAAAACTTACTGAAAATATTAATTAAAAATATAAGAAACGAAATGTAAAGACTTTCTTTGTCAATAGTTTTTGGCACAAAAATATACTGATTTTCATATTTTTGTAGCTTCCGAGTTTCGACTGTTCAATAAATCAATAAAAAAGCATGTTTAAACTGTATAACAGTTAAATCAAGATTTTTGCTGTTTTTTAGTTGAACTCTTTCAATAATATTTTAAACTTTATAACAAAAATGATTGCCTACGTTAAAATATGTATTATTGCGCATTGTTCTTTATTATAATATCCATTTTATTAAAGTGTGAACAAAATGAGCGAGTCTAATGGTCTATAAAGAGATTTAATGTGAATATCTTTTCAGTAAAATTAAATATGTTAGACTCGGGAAAGGAGCACATGAAACAAACCTTAATTTGTTTATTTTTGCTCTATTCCTATTTAATATTTATTAGAAATTTTGGAAACAATAGAAACCATTATGAAAAATCTTTAATCTGAATAATTTTATCACTATAACATATTATAAAACAAAGCCCCACGTCTGTCTGTTCGCGATAAACTCAAAAATTGAATAGATTTACGAGGAAGAGTTAGGTGTATAATTTGTTAAGGTTTTTAGTGAATTGATTGAAACATGATGATAATTATTGAAAACCTCAAAAAAGTCAAGCTGCCTGTGAGCTTTCATCCCGCACTTTGCGTAATCCTCGGCTTCACATGGGTACCATACATTGTACCATGTATGGTACCCATGTGAAGCCGAGGCGGGTCGCTAGTGTAGTAATATTATATCACTGTCGATTGTAAGCTGGTGTCACTTGTGCACTTATTTTAAACCTTTTGTTTACAAATGACGTTAATACGTTATTCCAATGACAGATTAAGAAATTATTGATACTAATCTTCTTAACTAAATCTACAAATAAGTATAATTATTACTTGTCATAGTATCCAAGTAAGTTTTTAGATAATATTTATCGAGTATTGATATTAATTCTTTAACAAATATAATAATTTAAACCTTCAAAATTTTATATTTTGGTTTCTTTTTCACTATTCACCTCCTCTCCTTAAGGTTATGCACAGAGGAGTCATTTCTCTTTCCTTTAAAAGTTTGCCTAATAGAAACAGTTATGTCTAGGAAGTTTATATTATATCTTTTAAGATTTTAGTGTCGTAATAAAGCACATATTTCTCGTGAATTTACCAATATTGAATAAGATACTCCACTCATACACCTTTTTTCCACTAATACATTTTTTTTTAAACATCAACATCTTTTACTTGAAAATGCAATTAATAACGCGAAATTTTCTGTCTTTTTCCTTGTAGTCCCTACATTATGTATAATCAGAAGAACATTCAATACACATACATTTTTTTTTGAGATAAACAAATAATACCAGTAAATAGTGCATTAAAATTTATTCATTCGTTCTCCTGATTTTTTGTACCTGTAGATTACCAAAATAACGACTATTCAACATCCATCACAACCGGATATATGTGTATAAAGGCTTCTATAAAATATTATTAGTCTAAGAAATAAATAAAATGTTCGACATTGACTGTAATTTAGAAGAATTTATGTCACACTATTATCTCATATTTTAGCATTGTAACAGTAAAACGCTTAAATTTACTTCAAGGATTTATTGTTCATAAAATCGACAGTTTTGACGTCGTATTATATTTGAATCTTTGATACAGTAAGATTCCGCGACAGTCAGAGACGTTATTCTATAAAACCTGAAAGTTTCTCTGGACAAACGATCCCAGAATACGAAGCTTGGATCACAATTAGTTTTAAAGACAATCATTTTAAGCGTATATCTCTACTTTAAGGTCCGCCAACGTTCCTGTAACTCTCCAATTGTTGCAGAAGTCCGTGGGCAGCAGTGATTACTTAACACCATGTTATCTGACTGCTCGTTTGCCTTCCTATTTTATGAAAAAAAATTTATGTGTTTAACAAGGTTTAAACCGACGACACGTTTGATAGTTCCTCAAGTAACGTATATAAAATTTAGCTTTTATACTATTACTAATACATAAATATTGTTATAATTGATTAATATTTATAATTTTAAGGATGTCCCCGTCAGACAGACTGCGTCGTTCATTGCCAGACAATCTGGCAATGGATGACGTGGTTTCTAATATTATTTCAAATAAAATATATAAAAACTGAGTTATAATTTGATGAATTTGAAGTGCCTTTTACAAAACAATGGCCACCTTTCAAAGGAACCTTACCTTTTATAGTTGAAGATAGTTTATATCTCTATTAAGGATATACACTATGAAACATTCAGGTTTTACCTAACGAAGTAAATAACGAAGGTCTAGTCGTCGCGGGATATTATACTATTATAAATAGGAATCTAATAACAAACAAGCTCTTAAAAAAGTAGATTAAACTCTTATCGATATTGACATTTTATTGTATGACTTATTTAATTAAGCAGCATTATATTTAAAAGTTCTTAAATAAGATATTGAGTAACGCGTCATAGAATTTGAGAAGATTATAATGAAATTACGAACCGGACATATTGTAAAAACACACGTCATGTGTACTATATGTTCTGGTATAAAATTGATTATCATACATCAACTTTGTTGGCAGCTACACATTGTTGCTCGGGGAAATACGTTCATTTAAAAATTCTAATTAAAAATCATAAAACTGCAACAGTTCGGATAATAAAAACTATAATAACAGAATTATTGTATTGATGAAAATTGTGTCTTGATTATTGCGTTGGCACCCTAGGCTATTGATGCGTTACCTATAAATGCATAAAAAGTTCTATCAGTCACACACCAGTCAGAGCTGCGGCTACACCTTAAGTAAATGTTTAAGCGCAGTTTCAAAAACATGTGAATAATATGCCTTCTGGTGTTTGAATTAGGGACGTTGCGGATCCACTTTTATCCACATTCGCGGATGCGTATGCGGATGCGGATGTGTATAAAAAAACTTAAGTGTTGGGTTGGTAGGGTAAAAAAACACAGTATTATTTTCCTTTTTTATTTAATAATAAAGTAGTGAATGAACTACTATTACTAATTAATTATTTATTTAAATTTAAATATTGGAGAATTATATTTAATGAAAAATAGAATGGCCGCCTTTTCGGACTCCAGTCTGTTTCGCAAGGCTTCGTATATTAATCCGCGGATTTTAAGAGGCTCACATCCGCGGATGCGGATAAATCGATGCGGATGCGGATGCGAATATCCGCAACATCCCTAGTTTGAATATGTATAGAAAATTACACTACTACAAATTATACTGCTTCTGTGAGAGGGGCGGCAGAAAAAACTTTAATTTCATACGTAAATACTAAAATTGGTGTATTATACATTTTTTTCTTTTTACTTCAAAGCGAGAGGATTGTTTACATATAAGAGTTAGCGTTATTGCGTATTCACCCTTCCGTTGTCTAGTGATAGATTTTCTTTATTTCCTTTTCTTTCCGAAGAACCTAATTCTATTAGTTTGGAAGTAGTATTGTTATGTTCACTATTTTTATTTATTAAATGTCCATGTTCCATGGCTATCCTCGTATACATATTCGTTTACCAAAAAAATTGAAAATAGAAAAGCCTTAGTAGCCTAAAGAGTCCATGAAATCCTATTTCGGTGTATTATAATAAGAGTCGCGGCATGAACTTAGCAATGTAAATAGATATGGAATTCCAGTAGAATGTCTGACACGCGTGAATATATTCGCTGTCAATAAGTATGGCGGATATAGTTGTTTGTACTCATCAAGGTATTACCAATGCACTGGTAAAAATAAAAGTACAGTCAACGACGTATTAACTACAATAAGTATAAACTTTTTTTATAAAATGTATTTTTTAAATTTAAAACTGGTCTTGGGTAGCTAGACATAAATAAGAGCTAGACATACAATGAAATCCCAAAAAAAATGACAATTGGCTATTATGAATATTTAGTGGTGGTGGCAGTGGCAGTGTATTAATTATTACATTAATAAATATTATATAAAAAGGATGTTGTTTTACTGGATATTTCGATGTTCTATATATATATCATGATAATTCTCCTCTAATGCCAGGACCTTTGCTTGGTTCCAGCAACCTACCTGACTCAGACTTAGGTCTGGTGGTTAAAAATGGCTTCAAATAATATTTTTTGTAGCATTTTATTAAAATCCATTGAGTAGTGTTGGCGTAAAAGAGTCACAAACATATCATACTCACCACCAAACACTTCCGCAAGCTTTTTCTTCTCTGTTTATCCCCTGTCTCTATTTTTAGTGCATTTGTGTATGTCCTATTGGTTCAATTTTTTTTATTTGAGTATAAATAATAATGTGTATTAAAGTTTTAAGCTCGACTGTAGGTAAGATTAATAAGAATACTTCCGCATGTCCATTTGTCTGGTATCGAAGGTGAATGCCCGCGGGCTGTGGACAATGCCACTGTTCTACTTAATTAATTATATTCTGAAGGAGTTATGAAATTCTTAAAGAAAGAAGGACTTAAACAGGTATTTTTTGTCTTAAAATACTATTTTTAGTTCTTTCTAAAAATAGTTTTTAAAAACATTTTTGTAAACAAATCTTACTATAAAATTATTTACAAAATTTATTAAATAATTTAAAATAAATAGAGACATTATTATACATCCTTTTTGATTGGTATATGCCGAAAAAAAAATCACAAAAACTCACAATTATTTTTTTAATTTATGAAGATTATATTAGTTGTCCTTAGTGTGACCGACATACTATCAGTGAGACTGTAATTTTATCAGCACCCCTTCTGTCACAAAAATCTTCTCTTTGTAATACATAGTACAAATTTCTTTTAATCTCCCTCTCTCCTTTTAAAAAATTTAAATCCCACAAACAAATTATATTATATCAGGTATTTCTAACGTGATATCAAAATGTCAAAGATTAATTATTATAATTTAAGACACCCACCCATTTGCGGAATTTAGAGTGGTCAGGTAATTGAATGATTTACAAGGAAGTGTTAGTAAAATCTTTTTATCCAAATTGTCGATCTTTTAGCAAAATTGGTGAAATAATAATTATTCACAATATAACATAAAATATTATTTTGTAAATACATGTTATTTTATTAAATTGACAAGGCCAAATCAACACAATACACGAAATATATTTTGGGAAAAACCTGATATTCTTTAAAAAATGTTTGTCTCTGTTTTATTTTCGGTGCAATTAATTACTCCAAGGATAATAAAGTTAAAAATGGTCTGTATATGGAGTATTGTGTTTATTTTTATTTTATATATTTAATTGTTTGTACATAAAAAATACAACGTTTGAACTAGTTTAAATAGTCTAGACTATTTTTTAAAACCTCTATGAACCTTATCATCTGTTTTAACTCTTCTGGTTAGCCTTGTACATAATTATTAGATAATGAACATCAAATTAATCACCATCAAATTCAAAGAAGGTTCTCGAGCCATTAAAAACAAATATAGATAATATAAATTATAATAATAGTTCGATTGCTTAATTTTTAGTTGTACGATAATCTAATACGTTGAGTTAGGTATATAATTATACTTTATGTGTTGAGTATTAAATAAAAAACCTTATGTCACTTGAAATATATATTGCATTTTTATGTATTTGTGTAATTTCTACTATATTTGAAATTTAATTTTTTCAAACTCATGATATTGTGTCTATTAAAATATATTAAAATGAAATCATTACCAACTAATAAGAATTGAAACCACTAGACGATAGTAGTAGTAGTTACCTTTTAGCCTTTTCAAAAAACCATAAATAAATATCTTTATATGTTCTATATATAGGATATAGAAATATTTTCGTAGCTCCCTTAGATACATTAGGTCCAAAAAATGTCAACGTACGCATTAAGGACAATTATGTAAAAAATGTTAATTTAATTTTAAATAGCTACAGTCCTTACTTATTACTACTTTAACTATTATTGATCATTGATTTCTTCCGAAACATGTCGACTTAATTATGATAATTAAAAGGCAAGTAACACCAAGGATAATATAATAATAACCTTCTATAATTAATGTATTATTAATTTTAAAATTAATTTTAAAAGTTTATTGTTTCGAAATACCAAAATCTAATTTAAACCGATAAAGTCTAGACCGGTAGTTAAGTTTGACCTAGAATACTAAAAATACTACCGTAGAATGACCTCAGTTTAATTTCCAAGATAATAGTAAACCTACAAATTAATAATTATTAAACGATTTAAAAAAAACAACAACTTTGCCACAAATTCATATACTCAGTATTATAAGTATTATTCTTCTCGGTTTTAGTGAAAAATTCTATTGAGGAAATATACTCATACAAATTTATTGAATCTATTTTGGTAATGTTAATTACGATGTTGGCAACACTAATTTGAGTAGCATTCTGTTAGTTATAATGCTGGCAACACTGATTTGTGTGGGAGCCTGTTAGTTATAATGTCGGCAACATTATAAATAAATATAATATAATAATACGAAAAACAGTTGATTTTAAAAGTTGACACAAACTGAATTTCATTCGGTTGTGCCAACATAAATAAAAAAGCAAACTAAATAAATACGCCGCCATGACGGAATATGTATTTATTATTTACATCGAGAGCTATCTAGGAATAACGCTGAAGGACTGTGTCTAAAGTATAACCCTCAGGAGAATAATAATATAGTCAAGCCGTAATACTGTTAGTCTACCTATAGACTATAAACTCTTCATTTTAGGTTTCCGTACCTTAAAAGGAAAAAGGAACCTTTATAGGATCACTTCGTTGTCCGTCAATCTGTGTTGTCTGCCAAGACCCTTTTTCTCAGAATCGCGTGGAGGTATCAAGTTGAAATTAATATCAAATACTCGAGCCTGCAGTTCCTTGCGGCTGGCAAAAAATGAAACTTTTAAGTTCACGCATCGAAAAGATATGACCGTTAATGTGGTCACCCACATAATTAATTAAACGGGTACTTCCCAATGACCCAGAATCGTGAAAATTAATATGAAGCAAGGTCTCATAGCACAAGTAAAGGATAAAATAAAAAATATTAAAATCTTTTCGTACATCTCTAGAAAATTAACTTTTTTTGACTACCACGCAAAATCCTTTTTTTTTTTAGAAAAAACGTGAAGATATCAATTTGAAATGTATATCATATAGCCAGTCTCTCGAATGTGTAAAAAATTCAAACTGCTAAATCAATTTAATGAAAAGATACAGCCGTTTCTATCTCATGTACTTATTGTAATTTTGATTTTCGACAAGAATCAAAATTCCCAGGCTTTGTCTTTTGACCTAGGAACATTTTTGACAAGAAGCAAGGTCTTATAGCACTAGTATGTGGAAAAAATCTGAAAAGTGGCAATTTATTTATACATCACGAAAAAATTATCGTGTATATATTTAAGGTTTGATGCATTATTTTAAGAATACGAAAAGTTATCAAGTTGAAGGTAATATATAACATGTAAGTCTATAGTATCTTGAAGTTACCAAAACCAAACTTTTAAGTGTAAGCAATCAATATATATGGCCAATTTATGCTAAAGTCATTACAAGTAGTTTTTCTATAGCGCATTCCACATATACGGACATGAAAAAGTCTATTTTAATAATGTTCAAATATGTTATTTTAAAATTGTTATTTAAAAACTTTGAATAAAGTATATTCCAAGAAAAAAAGGAATAACTTGTAATGCAAAAATGTATTTAAAAAGGTTATTTGATAAAATATAAATTGCATTAATTAATATATTAAATTTTTAGACTAGGTTACCGTTATGCAAGGTAACTGTATAATGTTATAAATAAAATGAACTGTTGTTAAATGACAACTTGTAAAATATTTTAAGCGACGTCAAAACAAGAAGGAGTTTCTATATTTGGCAATATGTATTTTATTAATATATGTTCACAGACTTTAAAATTATTAAAGTGTAATATTTTTTTACTTATTATTGCATTTTTCAGAGATTGAAGTCGATTAATCTTTTTGTTAAAAAGTTTTATCATGTTTTCTTATATTCTTTTTGCAAGTAAATAAATGTCACTTGAAACACGCATTACTAATATCGAGAGTAAACGCCAGATCGAGAGTCAATACTACTTTTGATAATATTTTAACCCGAACACGAAAATCAAAATTTGATAGTGTTTGTCCCTTTATTGAAATTGTACTTGGCCGAATTATTTTAATTAACAATAGATACTGTTGCCAAGCCTAATAAATCTATGGTCGTTCACTTTCATTTTGACAATACAAAAACAATGGTGACAGTTGAAGACAATTAAAATGACTAATTACCTAAATAATTTCATTATATATTATATAACACAGTCCCACGACACCTGTCTTTCAATTTGTCTTTTCGTGATAAACTTAAAAATAACTCAATGGATTTTCATACGGTTTTCACTAATAGACAGAGAGAGAGAATAAGGAAGGTTTATTCGTTAAGATTTTGCGTAAATTGTTTGTAATATGACGATAATTGTTGAAAATCAAGCAAAGTGCTGATAACCAACCAAAAAATTGTAATACAAAATTTTATGTAACAATAATTTAAATAGCTGTCATTTACATTAAGTTTTTATTATAAAAATGACAAAAACAATTAAGCATAATATTTTACACACAAACGAACAATTATTCGTTCACCTTCGCCACACATTTAGTCTTCGCGCAACATTGAACTTGGATGAAGTGACATTGACCTAATTATCATCTATGGTTCAACGATCTAAAATGCATCGCTAATTATAAATGTTTTGATAAATACCTTTTTTATACTTGAATTATTTATTTATTTGAAACTAGCTGATGATGAAACGAGTCGATTTTGTCTGAGTAGCATGCAACGGAAGCTTTCAAAAGAGCTAAATTTTCCCAGATTTTCTCAACATTTTTTCATTGATGCTCCGCTCCTATGGGTCAGAGCATGATGTTATATGAGCATATAGTCTTCCAGGATAAATGAGCTATCTAATTAAAATATTTTTAATTCGAACTATTAGCTCCTGAGATTAACGCTTTTAACTTAACAAGCTCTTAAGCTTTATAAAAAATGATAAAGCCAACAAACATACTGTGTTATTTATTTTGTCCTTTGTTCCATTGCTCTCTCTAGGACTCTCAGGACTAACGGATGTTTGGGAGGGGACATACTGGATATCTACGAAGTGTACATGAAGTGTTGTATCAGGACTTCGTTGTTCTTCACTATTATCTATGGATTCTACATCTTTTACTGTGTAAAAGATGTAGATCGCTCGACTTCGTGCGCGTGATACTCCGCTCCTTTTGGTCGTAGCGTAATGATATATGGCCTATAGCCTTCCTCGATAAATGAGCTATCTAACAATGAAAGAATTTTTCAAAGCGGACCAGTAATTCTTGATTAGCGCATTCAAGCAAACAAACAAACTCTTCAGCTTTACATTTTAGTATAGATTATTCGGGACTCGAGATAGCTAAAATTACAAGAAGTCCTGAGACTTCGAGACACGAGACGACGACTACCTGGAACCCTAATATGAAGGATATTTTCATATTGCCGCCATATTGGAATTTTTTTTTAATTTTCAAGCACACTATTTTATTTATTTAGATTAGGAGTTTATTCGAACAAATAGAGTTTAAAATAGTCAAATGTCGCATATACAATCCTTTTTTATCTTGAGATATTGAGACTTGATTTTATAAAAATTTTATAGAATGAAATTGTTCCTGAGAGACTATTTAACTTTTATAAGTGGGAGTATGCGTAAATGAGTTAGCGTCACTCACTTTAATTCACTCTGGACCCGATGTAGAAGTTTCTTACAATTACGACAGGAACCTAGGAAGTGACTTGGTCTTGTGGCTGAGGTGTAGGTTTAAGGATCCTTCAAATAATTGCCACACTCCTCCACTCTTTTTAAACCTAAGGTTAGGCTAACGTAAACCTAACTTACGCGCCGACATTCCAATAGTGTAATAACAACAGCAAAGTTAGTTAAGATGATCTATTGAACTTGATGATACGAATAAGAAGCGTCTCGAAGCCTTCACCTTGCCAATTGCTTCATTGAACCGTGACGTGCTCAGTAAAAATGTTACTTAATAATATTGGGGCCAAGTTCATCTCGGTTGAGCTGCCACAATTATTATAGCCATTGCTATCTTTCGTTACGCTATTACGCTTACACCGGATATATGCTTTTGAAATATAATATAAAGTAATGTGATCTTTTTCAATTGGTATGATCACTGGAATGTAGCGATTTTACTCTTAATTAATCTTAAAATATTTTTAATTAGTTACGCAATAGCAACATTATGACGTAAACATTTTTCTATTCACTTTTTACACACACAGAGACGCATTAAATAATGTAATGGATATTTTGAACCGAAAAACCGATATATGTATAACACCGAATTGATGTAGCACCTAAAAAATCTAAAGATCCTACTAATACAATATTATAAACGCGAAAGTTTGTAAGAATGTATGGATGTCTGGTTGCGTAATGTTTGTTTGTTATTCTTCCACGCAAAAACTACTGAATGGATTTTGAAGAAACTTTACAATAATATAGCTTACACATCATAATAACACATAAGCTATAATTTATAAAGATATAAGTGTGAATTATTCAAAATATAGCGGGTGAAACCGCGAGGCGCAGCTACAAATTTTACAATATCTAAATTATTCAACAATCGAAACTTGGATAATCTTTTTAATTCTTGCTTGAATCAAGAATCAATTTACTTTACTTCCGATTCTATTTCATTAAATGTGAGCTTATGAATTAATCATGTAATATTCAGTTATCAAAATCAAAAATAATAAATTCGTTACCTCTACCAATAATAATTAATTTATTCGATTTTTGAAGGTCTTTCGATAAAAAATTAAAAGTCAGACTAAATAAAATCGTATTTCTAAAAATGTGACCTCATAATATAACTCAAATCTATTCTAAAAAGTTCTATATGCTCGGCTGGACCAAATCATTTTCAAGCGACTTCAAAAATAAAATTTATTTATTTTATATTTCTTACCTCAGAACCCCGTCATTTATGAACCGAATTGAAAATTTCTTTTTATGTTTGGTAGGGGGAGTGAAGAGAAGACTGCTGCGGTTTGAATGTTGGAACCGCAGCAGTAATGGGCCGGAACGCGTCAGACACTTGGTGGTTGGATTCGGAACAGATCCCCTACCACCAAGGGGTGCTGGGTTACTCGGCTATTACGAGATACTCTCCAGCGGCAGAGGGGAATGTATTGTAGCTGTGTGTTATTGTCGATGATACAACTTAGACTGTTTGTCAGTCTGTGTTGTATAAGTCAGTTTAGTCGATATCATCATCGTCACCCTTTAAAGGCCCACTGCTGAGTCGGGTCTACTCCTCAGAATGAGGGAGGATAAAAATATTTGTCATCAAAAAATTCAACATTTTGAGTATGTAAAATTAAACATGTGGTAAATTGTTCATGGAAGAAGCCGAGGCGGTATGACTAGTAACAATAAAATATACCTTATAAGCATCCATTTCCACAGATTGATCCCATTGGTTTCAAAATCCTGTTTTGATGATGGTATCCTTGAGGATTTGAGAGAACTTCTCAAAAGTTATAGGGACACATATTATAGTGATTATGAAATTTTTAAAAGAGTTTCAATCATTTGCATTCAAAAATTATTTGAAGTGGAACTGACGAGGAAGACCACGGATAGCCAAAAAATGTTTAAGAAAGTTAAGCTACTATTACTATGAAAATTTTAATAAATTCTTTTCATGTTGATTTTATCAGTAGATTCTTAGACCTTCATCTACCATTAGTTAATGATGACACCGGAATGTATGTAAGTTGAGTGAGTGGATGGGTGACTTGTGTTGTAATTGTGCGTGGATGCTTATTGCCTAGATGATTTAGCGAGTGAGCGAAGAAGTAAACAGGTGAGAGAGTAAATTAGTGGATGAGCGATGAGATGACATTCACTAAAAAGGAAGAAATAAACCATTTTCACACTAGTCAAGAATACAAAAATAACAATTATTGTATTTTATTGTCCTAATAAAGGGAGGTTAATAAAAACGGAATTATTTCTTACTTTTTTTATGCATTAGAGTTTGAAGTTGGCTAATTTTTTTGTTATAAATGTTTTATTGGTGACATCCCATTTAAATGAAACACAGTCTAAATTTAAATTAAACCTACACTAATATAACTGTGAAAACCGCATCCAATTTCTTACATCGTAGTGTTTGTGTGATGCGCGTATGGACATATGAATATGTATAAAAAATTAAAATAATTTTTTTTGTTTTCTATTAATGTTATTAAATTTTCTTAAATATCTTCCTTGTATAGACATTCGATTGGCAACATTTTCATTTTATGAATAGACTATTTATATTGCTGGTCTAAATTTTTATTTCGATGTCAATAAGATATACGAGGTTTACAAATAAAAAAACATTTATGTAAATGATCTGCTTACAAACTAGATATTATAGAATTTATATTTCGCGATCTGATTACCTCTAAGAAATTTTGAAGGCTAAATTACCTAACCGAGGTCATCTCACATTTAATTGCACTTAAGCTGTATGTAAGTAATGTGTTACCAGAGCAGAAAATTTTTCCATACAAAAATCAGACAAAAAAAACAAACTACCAATAATTGCTAATTTTATTATCTTGGCTTATTTTAATTAAAACCTTACATTTTTTAAATTCTTAGAAAGTAGTTTAGGTTACATTAAATGAGCAAATTAATCTAGCTTCACGCGCCCACACAAAACCTACTTTTTTTAATTTTCGGTAACGTAATATTGTGCAAGAAAAATATTACATACTTTTTTCGGAAAGTTGTTTGTAAATTTATGGCTTTAACTTTCCAACATCATTTTATAACTTACCCAACTACCAATATATTGTGTACATTGAATATTTTTGACACTAATATTCATAGTATTTCTTAACTAGTGCAGTCACTAACCGAATATTAGAATAAGTAGGTATATTAGAAATAACTGACATATTTCTTGTAAAAAAAATTGTCATTACCAACGTTAAACGAACATAGAGGTTCTCAAGTCGGTTAAAGATGATTGACTTTTTATTTGTTATATAAGGTTTACTTACTGTGAACATTTTAATTTTCACTCAAAACGGGACTTTAATTTCCAACATCTACGGGTGAAAAGACAAATTAAAATCAAATAAAACAATTTCTCCTCTTTTTCATTTGTAACAGGCAAATCATAGTGACGATGATAGTTTCACCAAAAAATAAACAGTTAATTTCAAATTCATAACCTGCCATTTTGTAGGTGAAGTTATGAGGTATCCCTAGAATTTTTTAAAAAAAAATAATATCCAATCGGGTTTGGCCTGTCTTATTACCAACGCGGTGATATTTGCGTGATTTCCGAAAACAAAGATTTCTTTCGGGACAACGGAACTGACAGCCGAATAACGGGTCTGTCCCGTTTAAAACGGGACGTATGGTCATTAGGTATACTTCAAAGTTATGGGATCCATAAAAATACAAATATGACATTGCTATGGATCATTGTATTTCAATCTGAGGGCTGCGAACCTTTACCAGGGAGTCAAGGTCAAAAATACTTAAGTGTTTGTAGGTTCAGCACTCAAGTAACAAATACAATTTTAGTGTAAAGAAAGGACTTATTTATATGACTAACTGAAAAAAATTAAAAATGATATTAACAATTGGTGATTATTACGATTTAATTACTTTAAATTTTCGCATAGTTAATAATTTTAATACAAATCCATATAAATAATTTAATGACATCCTCATATCACTCCGATTATATACGACATACCAATGCTAATTAATACGCATTAATAGATTTAAAAATAAAGCTATACGATATAGTGTAGGAAGGAATATATGACATAGACCTTGCTCCCACTTCCGACGTTTGCAGGAAGTAAACCCTCGACCTTAGCTCACTAGTGACCGATATCAGTTTAATGCCAGTATAATAAAGGTATCGTGTAACGGATATAGACTGGAAATAGATTTTATAAGTGATTCACTTCATTAGTCAGCTGTTAGAAACTCATATTAAAATGCGTTCTCAACATAAAGTAAAAATGTAATTTATCGAATGACTGTGCATGGAAGATATTTAATAAAATTTCTATAAAATGTGAGTGCTCTTTATAACACCAATCGAGCTCCTATTAAAGAATGTTTTTTTTAATTTTTATCTGCTTGAAATTGGATAATATGGAAATATAGGCTTAATTTAAATCGGATGTCAGGAAATAATCATTGTCTTAAAATATTATAAGGCGAGTCGAAAAATTGTTTATTAAATAATTACCTTCGAGATTGAATAATTTTAAATTAATTACGTATGTAGGCAGTAAACATAATTTAATATGTAATTACATTAATGTTATAACAGTAAAATTTGTTTTTTTTTATGTAGGCAAATTAAGGAACTACTTCCGTTTCTTGAGCATTATTTACAAATTTATAATAACAAATATTATTTTGCACTGTGTTACCGAGACAATATTTCTTCTTCTTTTTCCACCTTTTTTCCCATGTTTCGGAGTCGGGTCTACTGACTTTATTGCGTCAAGTTTATCTGTCTTGGTGTCGGTCAGGTCAACTTCGGGCAGCCTCTACCCCTCTTTTGCTACGGGATGTGTATGCTTATGTGGATTACGTGATCCACCATCTCTCTCTTGACATGTCCATAAGGCGATTTTCAGAGTCATCATTCATTATAGAAAACTTTTTTATGTTATAGAGTTCTGTATATAAATGAAAATAAATTGTCAAATGTATGTAAGTGTTTTTTTCTTCTATTAGATGTGTGTGATGGACAAGATTTGTAGGGAACAAAATATCTACCATCCATCTATATAAAACGTTATGTTAGTATTTTTGATCAATAAAAAAAATAATAAAATATTTGTGTTCCCAAAAATTATATGATAAAACGAGAATATTAGATATTCGTTATATTTTTCGTTCGGTGCAATTAATCAAATTTCGTTATGAACAATTAATCAAAATTCAGATTTCAGGTGTACTTCAAATATAATATTAGTCCTTAAACATTTTAAAATTTGTTGAATATTATATTATTGAATAAAATATGGTATTAATTTAGCTATCTAAAGTATATTACTGTAAAACTTTGACTTATTACTCATTTCCAAGGTCCAAGAGCGTTTAGCACCTAATTGGGAAATACAATCAAACATTAAATTATTTTTTTATTACTCACATAAAACATTACGCTCACTTAAATAGTTTAACTAAGTATTGTTTACGGCTTCAAACACACTAAACTAATTATAATTAATACCTGTTTAGATTATTAGTTATTACAGTGATTAGTTCGGAAATATTTTCAATTAATATCAATAATTGAATGACCTGCCGCTGGGAAAGCATCTCGTAAGAGGCGAGTAATCCAGCAGCCCATTGGTGGTAGGAGATCTGTTCCCTGACTGGCTTGCGACCACCAACATGCGAATCCGATCGACAAGTGTCGGTTCCAATAAAGTTCCATCCCTCCCCTCCCGTTAATGCTGCGTTTCTAGTGAACTCTGGTTTCTCGTTCAGGTTCCACTGAAACCGAAGCATTCTTCTCTTCATTCCCCTTCCTCACTCTATATCTTGTAGGTGCAGCTCATCGGCAAAACAAGAGTCTTGCTTAGCACATAAATAATGGGATTTACTAACATGAATAGGTAAAGTTCAAAACCATCATCGTCACCCTTTAATGGCATACTTCTGAGACGGGTCTCCTCCTCCGAATGAGGAGGGATTAGAATACCAAAACCTTACCACCTACTATTTGTCATGAAAATTAAAGGCTTTTGTTTAAATTCCTATTTGATAAAATAGATAAAAACAATGTTACGCTTATTTTTAGGCATATGCCATGTCTCTGGCATAAGACCTGAGGATTTGCGGAATAGTAGATAGTGGTATAAACATAAATCTTAGGCAGCACAGCTAGTGGTTAAGACGTTGAAGTCTACTCGGTAGGTCCGAGTTCGACCCTGGACCCACACCTCTGAGTTATGTGTGTTTTAAGAAATTATATATCCCTTGCTTTACGGTGAAGGAAAACATCGTGGGGAAACCTGCACTCTTGAGAGTTCTCCATGTTCTTAAAGGTCTGTGAAAGGTCTACCAACCCGCACTGGACCAGAGTAGTGGATTATAGCGTATCACCCTACTTATTCTGAGGAGGAAAGGATGAAATCATAAGTTTTATTAGAATATAACAAGATTTAAAGTTGACAGATATACTATTACTATAATTTTAGATACTCTATTTAAACATTGTGTAACGAGATAAACCCATGGCTACCAGAATAAATACGAAAATGATATAATTCGTAGGCAGGTAGGTCACAGCAAAACTACTTTATTTATCGATCCTAAATTATACGTTAACCCACTGCCTTGATTATAAACCTGGCCTACACTATCATGAATGATATATAAAAGTCTATAAGTATAAATTTATTATATAATTGTATTTATGTCTGAGTTACAGCTAAATGCAATAATAAAATACTTGACCTTTACAGTAATATTGATTTAATGATTTGACGAAGTATCAGTGCTAATATATTAAAAAATACGGAATTGTTTAGCGTCTGAAAAATATATGTATTTTATATTGCAAACTAGCTACTCGCCATCACTTCACTTCGTTATAACTGATTAATTACAACACTATATAAACTAAAACACTATATTTAACATGGCAACTTATTACCCCGAGTATTCAAATTGTAGATTGTTTTAAATGTTGGCAACACCTACCTATGTATGAAGCGTCAGTAGTTGAGTGGTTCGGGCGTTGGATTCACGATCGATAAATCATGGGTTCAAATCCCGGACATTGGACTACTGGCGTGGCCCACTCCTGACTCAAGCATTTTAGCTTACTAGGAGGGGTAAAAGGAATACTAGTAGTTTGTGATCCATACTGCTAGTAATCTTTAAAATCGATCCACCCCGTCTTCGCCCGAGTGTTATTTGTCGTTCGGGTTTTGTATTTCATTTAACATTTTAATTTTCAAAATACTTAGCTATATATATTACGAAGTTCCTAGCTCCACACAACTTTCATCCCATATTCCCACCCCTTTAAGCCTTTTTTGAAATAAAAGATGTCCTTTTCTAAGTTTTAATGTATATCTAACTTTATTTCATCAAAGTCAATCCAGCCGTTGTTGAGTTATAAATGTTGTAACTTTGTTTAATATATATACTAGAGACCCGCCCCGTCTTCGCACGTTTTCTCCACTATAATATGATTGTATATAAACCTTCCTCTTCAATCACTAACTAAAAAGTACACCTAATTAATATTTTTCTAATTGCATATCATCACGACCCTTCAATGGCCCACTGCTGAGCCGGATCTCATCATATTTTGGCCATAGTCCACCAGCACCACGCTGGCCTAGTGCGGGTTGGCAGACTTCACACACCTTTGAAAACTTTTAGGGAACTCTCGGGAGTGCAGGTTTCCTCACAATGTTTTCCTTCACCGTTAAAGCAAGTGATATTTAATTGCTTTAAACACACATAACTCCGAGTCAGAGGTGTGTCCCCGGATCAAACCCGGACCTCCCGAGGAAGACTTGAAGTCTCCACCACTGGGCCACCACTGCTAATTGCATAAGTGAACAATAACTAAAGTTATGTATTAATAACTTACGCAGGCATATTTAAATAACTTAATCAGACGAAAGGTAAAATTAAACAGCACAGTAGCACGGCTTACGTGACCAATTGCACGCGCCAATTACTAGCCAGCTGATTGTTAAACAATTTACATTTAAATTTTATTGCTCCTGGCTCTTTCTAGATAATAAATAATCAAGTCCTTTTGTGATTTACCAAAATGTTTTACAAAGATAGTCGCGGACACTAGCGTCAATAGCAGTAGGTGATGGACATCCGCCACTTTATAAGTTTGGTATTGAAATGTACACGGATGATTTTGGACCTTTGTACACTAGGATATTTACATTTACACTTTTATTTGACTTCGATGGCTTATGGAGTTCAATAGGTATAGTTCAGAAATATAAACTAAAATTCGGCGCTTTGATCATAAAATTATTTTGTATAAGATTAAGAATTATTTATTTAAATATCAGTTTTATCCCCAAATTCTTTAGTTACATCGTATTTAACGTACTGTACACGATTTGTGTACAGTATATTAAATAGCAATAACAAATACATATGTATCTAAAAAACTGTCTGAGGTACAACATGTATAAACAACCCGTATAAATATTTTGCAAAATAAGTCTATAGGTACCTACTGCTTATGACAAAAATAATAAACAATTTTCCGCAATAATTCTCGAAATTACACTAATTTAAAGCACGCAACGGTTTTCCCGAGATGTTCGACCTCTCCCAGATCTGTCAAATAAAAATAAAATAAAATTTCTATTGTTTGTATAATGATTCGATTTTATAACGAATTGTTTCTGCAACAAATGAATAATCAATGCGCTATCACTAACCTAATTACTAATTCTGATATAAATACATAAGAATAAAAATGTAACAACAGAATCTATACTTACCTTCAATAGTCGTAGATATGCCATGAAATAGTTTTTTAAATTTTTTGTCTGTTTGTCTGTACAAACCTGTTTGTTTATGCACGTATCACGTTAAAACGGCTTGATGGACCGATTTGATTGAAATTTGGTATACAGATACTTTATGAGCTGGATTGACAAATAGGGTACTTATTTCCTTTGGAGTTGAAGTATTTTGTTCAAACAAAACAGCTGAAAGATATAAGTTTAATTCTCTACACAAATAGTATGTAGCTTGACTATCTAATCAATTATCCCAGAACAAAATATATTTTCTGTGCGATAAATAGTAATAACTGCTTAACAGATACGAATAAAATGTGATGTGATTTGTGATGAGGATTTATTATTCTTATAAGAACTAAATAATAACAGAAACTTAGAATAGTTTTAACTTAGAACAAACTTAGCTCTACGTGGACGAAGTCACGCGGATCGACTCGTATTATATAATAACAGTTTTTTCTAAATATTTAATGTTATTTTTAACCGACATAAAAAAGAGGTTACGAATTTAACTGTATCTACTCGAATCTACCATTTTTTCAATTATTCTCGGGTAGAATAATTTGTTTTGATTCTTTTTTTAGTTGAGAGATATCTCAAAAGATGTTTAAATAATTGATTTTTTTAATCTTTCTTATTATATACGTACTCTTTTCTTTAGTGAAATAATAATTTTATTATTTTTCCATTGAGTATCTTTAAAGAATTACTGGGAAAGATATTTTTTATCTAGTTTAGTTTACCTCTACTTACTTTATACGTAGATTAACCGACCCTTGCGGCTTCGTTCGTGTTGCACAGCTCCTATGGGTCGTAGCGAGATGTTAAATAGCCTAAATTATTCCTTGTTACATCAGCTGTGAAAATCTGTCAGTGAAAGTCCCGTCAAAATTAGTCCAGCCATTTCTGAGATTAGCCGGAACAAACTGACACAGACAAAAATTGTACCGAGTAGACATCCATATGCACTTAGTAAAAAGCGGTTATTTTAATATTACAAACAGACACTCCAATTTTATTTATTTGTATGGATATCTTATATAGAAATTGTATATATTCTATAGTGTCTAATATGATAGTGTTTGCACTTGGCCGAGATTTTTTTCATTCGTGGACAGCCCCATTGTACGTTAAACTGCACTTTGTGTCAAGACGATGTCAAGGCAATGTAAATAGAATTGATCACAATTTCATTGTTTATGTTAATTGTATATTATACATACTCAAATTATTGAACCTTGAAGAAAAACCAAATTTGGATTTTCTTCGCAATCCAATCTATCAATATTAAGCGAATATTTAAATAATAAAGTAGCTATTTACCATATTATATAACTAAACAGATATTGCAACAGTATAAATTATAGCTTTATTAAAATATTTTAAATGTATTATTGTATTTAAATCTAATTTAAAATTGATATAAATGATAAATTATGCATAATCAGTTCTTGATACCGTTTCTAATAAAAATGGAATAAGAACAGCACGCAATGTTTTTTTTTATCTTTAGCAAGTAAAGTATTAGAAATTCCAAAATGAAAGATAAATAAAACAAACCGATAGCTACACACATTTATTTAAGAAGTTTAGCATATAAACTGGTTAGAAAAATTGTTATTTTCGACTGAAATAAATAACAGGAGGCTAAAAGTCATCACGCTTTGATATTTGTGAAGAAAACTTGTATGTTTTCTACACAAATACCATCGTCGTATATACGTCAAAATTATATTAAATATATTTCTCAATAATGCAGAATAGTTGTTTCGATTTCGTAATCTCTCGTTTGGTTGGTGTTTCTTGAAGTCACGAGTCTATGTCAAGTCCTGTACACTACTAGTAAAGTTCCTCGGCGAAGTACTCTAGAAACTTTGGCTAAAGTCCGAAGTGCGACACTAGTTCAATTTCGCGATGAGCTCATTCTCTCTAGTCTTGGGGCTAGTCGGTCACCAAAAAGAGAGCTCTTTTTAGTTCGCAATCCAATGGCGAACTAATTCGCTCTTTTAGTTCGTTAGTTCTTTTTTTTTAATAATTTAGTAAAAATAATAAATAAAGTAAAAACCTCGATGTTAGAAATATCGATGTTTATTAACAATATATTGATATCTCTATCACAATTAAAATATATAAGTATAGATCGATTTTTTATTAGAAATAAACCATTATTTTTATTTATTACACATTTATTTTTATAGAAAAGTAAAAGTAATCAGGTATAGATGAAACATGAGCACACCTAGAAGTAAATAATTCGATTTTAAAAAAATATAAGAACTAAGAGAGAGATCGTTGACGAACTAGTTCTAAAAGGAGTCCTAAAGGAGCGCTCTTTTGAACTAGGTCGTTCGCGAACTAACCAAGACTAATTCTCTGTGGTGCCGATAGCCTGCGCACGTTCGCAATGGACGTGTGACATGTGTTATTGGGATCCCAAATAATTGTCTTTGTTTGCAGTTTCCTGGAACAACATACTTTGCTCCTGTAACCACTGTATATTGCTCATAATCGTGTCACGTAAAACTAGTATTAAAAAAATTACAGTCCAAGAAAATCGGGTGACAACTTTTGCGCCACTATTTGATTTCTTTTTACACAATAAATATCAATATTTAAAAGAACGTTTAAAATCACTACAACTACAAACACTAGAACATTATTACTAACACTGATTTATAAAACTACTCGACATATAGCAATTTTGGTAAAACAGATGATTTAATAATAAAAATCCATCTTCAATATATAAATCGTGAATGGAGAAATTTTATGATGTTGATAATGCTATATTTAACTTAATAAAATTGAAATATAGATCGAAACTAATATACCCGTGATTTTTAAGTTTACGTATTTTAGCGCGGAACGATTGTGGGCCTCTGACGTCATCTCACTATAGTCACCAGAGCGCTTGCGCTGCTTGTAGATATTTTAAGTGTAGTTTTTATTTTAGCATAATGGAAGATTTCGTAAAAGGACAAAGTGATCATTTACCTAAAATCGATATATTCGCTGTGATGGAATTTTAAAATAAACAAAAGACACGAGCGGCGCAAATAACAGCACTGTATACGTGCCGCGGGTCGACTAGGTGAACCGTATGAAACAAAATTAAACAACCCTGTAACAAGGCACAACTTTAAAGTGCCGTAACTTTTTCATATGATTTTTTCAAATTTTTGTTTAATTTATACAATCGTTATTAAAAAAAATAGGAAACCTCTCCATTGAACACCTATGAGACTCAGCAGTGAGACCCTAGTATTTATTATTTCTTGGTTAAGATTATTTTTCGACGAGGTTAGGGAACGTACAAATACTACGTGACCCATTACTGAAGGGGAGGGACGTGTTTAAATTACCACGCTTAGTCAAAGGTATTAGGTAAGTTTTTTTTTAATTAACTTCTGTCGGCAAATATTTAAAACCATATTTATAAATCACTAAGTGAAAATTAGAAGGGCGGGATCGTGGTATATAAGAACGGGTGGTCACCGACGGGTGGGAGATGTAAAAAAACGATCCCTTTATGTGCTACGAAATAAAAAAAAATATTTCCCGCCTAAAGAAGAGCCGAGGGCTGGATGTCAACCACTAGAATATACAGCCACATAGACATGTCACAGAAACATTTTTTTTACTAAAGAATTAGTTTATTTAGACGATACAGTTACTCTTATAATAATATAGTATAGACATCAAAATTACATCTCAAAGGTTTTTTTATTTTAGTACATCAATAATACATTGAAAAAACAAATGCATATAATATATGGTACAGAAAAAAGCTTCAAACTTTAAACTACTTGTGCCTTAACAAAGTAAATTTAGAAAAATCTAAAATTTAATTCCTTACCTTATTGAGGAGGTCGTCTAGTGTGTCAGGTCAACAAAAGCGGTTGTTTTTTTATAAACCACCTCTGACACGTGTAGAAGACGTGAGTAAAAGCATTTTTCGAAATTCAAAGCCGAAAACGATCGTCTAAGTGTAACGATTCTCGCATCGACATTTCACCCGACAAGCTCGGATTTCAAACAGAGAAGAGAAAAATGCCTTGCGTGACTTCTTAGAAGAAGAGGAAGGCGTACTCTATGATCCAGGCTTAACAGATTGATGGTGAGACTATTTTATTTATTTATTATAAATTTTATATAATTGCTGCCATAATATTTCAACTCTACAGTTAAATAGCCTTCAAAAAATTTCGAGAAATTAAATTTGTTCTTCAAAAGCGTAAAAAAATATTATTTGAAATTCTGACTTTATTTTAGTTCCATGTAGAGCCTCAAATCTCACAATTAAAATGGCGTTTGGTTTTTTGATTCAGATAAGCAGACAGGCCGGAATCATGGCAGCAGGGGAGCACTTTTTTTAAATGTGTTCCTGTTGCACAAAGTTTGTTCAAATGTTAATAAAAATGACATACAATTTAAAGATTTTTTCATTCTAATGGTTTGTCCAACAGAAATTCCCAAAGAAAAAAACATTTAAAAAATAGCCTTCACACTAGACAATCCCCTTTAAAATAATTTTAAAGAATGCTACGAGATTTCTTAAATATTAACGTGACAAAGTCACATTGTTAGCCTAAAAGATCAGAAACTTATTATTAAATACGAAACACATAATAAAAGATACATTTTGGTCAATTTAGTCTTATCAAATTATCATCTTAAATATAATTCAGGTTTTTTTTTTAAATCATAAAACATGACCAACATGTTGTCGTTAAAATAACAACTTTCAAAATTAATACATAAATTCGTAAGCATTTTAAAATTAAAAAGTTATTTCATATTTATTTATCGGCAATAAAATATAAACAAAATTACAAAAAACACAATTAGAGGTTACCAGTTAAATTTTGATTACATTTGGTCAAAAAAATGTAGGTTTGTTTGTAAATTTATAATTACAATTTATATTGACTTAAAATTGTTTCTATGATCTTTCATATAAATATAACCTAAAATGAGAAGAGAATTCTGGCATACATGTAGCACGACTGGAACCCGATAAAAAACTTGATTTTTAAATGATTTTTTTTCTTCTCGGTGTATTTAGACAAAGAACATGCGACTGTGTTGCAGCATCCTATCTAATACTCGAAGCCTCTGTGGCTTCCTCTCCAAATCAGAGTTGTTGTAACGTTTTTCACTGAAAAAAAAACACATATATTAGTCATCATCATCTTCACAACCCATTAATAGCCCACTGCTGCAGCCGGGTCTTCTCTTTAGAATGAGGAAGGGGGTTAGGCTACAGTCTACCACGCTGGCCCATTGCGGGTTGGCATACTTCACACACCTTGGAGAACTTTTAGGGAATTCTCAGGAGTGCAGGTTTCCTCGCAATATTTTCCTTCACCGTTATAGCAAGTGGCATTTAATTTCTTAAACCACACATAAGTCAAAAACTTTTGAAGCGTCAGTAGCTCACCATCGATAAGTCGTGGGTTCAAATCCCGGACATTGGACTACTGGTGTGGCCCACTCCTGACACAAGCATTTTAGCTTAATAGGAGGGGAAAAGGAAATACTAGTAGTATGTGATCCATACTGCAAGTAAACTTTTAAAAAAAAAGTCAGAGATGTGTGCGCAGGATTGAACTCGGACCTCCCGAGTAGTCATCAACTTTAACCACTAGGCAATCACTGCTTTTTTTAAAATTAATCGTTAATCTAAAAATATTTAAGATAAACATTATAATATATTACTAATACTACTAATTATAAGACTTTTTACTATTAGTAATTTTTCCATAGAAGTTCATCGTCATTCATCAACTAATTTCATCCTACTTTCCTTTCTACTAGATATAAATAACAATAACAACAATGTGCCAACCCTGCATATATTAGATTTATATATGTTTGTGAAGTCTAATCCAAAATTGTTTTATATTTGATGAGAGTAATAGATTAGCATACATACGTTTATTGTTTGTAATACAACGCAAACTATAAAATTCACTAAAATGTTTTGTTATTATTTATTTGTTGCTTAAATTTTTTACACTAATACTGGGAGAATTTTATAAGCAAATAAATTATTATTATTGTTAACAGCTGAATCCACATTATACCTCATGAGCTAAGGCAAGATATTGAGTTAGCAACACCATTGATAACTTAGTATTCGCGGACTGTTCCGATAGGTTAAAGTGATCTTGCTCGATTATTATTATCTAGTCTTGGGCCTACTCGGTCACCAAAAAGAGCGCTTTTTTAAATTCGCAAAACAATGGCGAATGGCTTTTTTTAAATAATTTAGTAAAAATAATAATTGATATTCTCAAAAGTGAAACATCAATGTTAGAAATATTGATGTTTATGAGCAATATATTGATATTTCTATCACCAATGTATAAGTATTTATCGATTTTTTATTATAAATAAACGTCAATTTTTATTTATTACACATTTATTTTTATAAAAATCGAGTAGTCAAGTACGGATGAAACATGAGCATCTCTAGAAGTAAATAATTTAAATAAAAAAATTAAAGGACTAAAAAGAAAGAGCGCGATTATCGACGAACTAGTTCGTATCAAACATCCATACATTCTTACAAACTTTCACGTTTATAATATTAGGAGGATATAATAACTATATTTACCTCGTGAGCGACCTGGCCCGCAGACACGCAAGATGTGCGTAGTAGGTGGGCGCGGGGTAGGAGACGGAGCGCATGCAGCGTGCGTACAGGTGGCACATGTAGTAGGCCAGCAGCTCCACCTCGTCTGAGGGGATGTTGCCGTCGTTGGACACCACATGGTAGCGCGTCGGACGGGCTGTACCCTTTATTGCTTGGTGGGAAACCTGTCGAAGAACAAGACCTTGTAAACCTTCCTCTTGGATTACTCCATCTATTGGTAAAAACCGTTGCGTAGTTTTAAAGGATCTAAGCGTACAGACAGCAGGTAGCGACTATGTTTTATAATATATACTATATACAAATAATAAAGATGCAGGTCTGCCCGAGATATAAAAGTAAACAAAATTCAAAGACGTCTATAAACAAACTGAAACTATTACCATTTTTTTTAAACTGACAATATTTTTCTTTTTTTTATCTCTATTTTACACACAAAGCAAAATACAGTTAAAGAAATACAAACAATTTGAAAATACGTGTACAAAGGCGGACTTATTCCCATATGGAATCAATAATAATTTAATTTATAAATGAAATGTGTGTATTAAAGATTTCATTTTGTCTGGATAGAGTATAGTTTTACCTTATACTTGTAGAAATAATTTTTAAGTTAATAAATTACCAGATAAAAGTCCAATTCGCGTACGTGCACGATGTCTGAATCCACAACAGTTCCAGGTTCTACGTTTTGCGGGTTATTTTCTCCCAAGAAGAATCTACAAATTAAAAAGTTGTCAATATGGAAATTATTTAATATAATAATAATAATAATCTTTATTGCTTCTAAAAGATACACAATACAACTTATGCTAAAATTTATAACAATATTCGTTTTAACTAATTACCTAATACAATGTGGGTAGAACATAAAAATCTTTTAAATGAATGGAACAAAAACAAAGAAGCCTAAGTTCGACCACTTACGATAGGTATAACGATAAGGATAACTTTATTTATTTAAAAAAATATATTATTTATTAGGTTTTGTTTTTGTAGTGTATTTTGTTCTATGTTGACAAGTATCTAAACTAGGCCTAGCCTGTACCTTATATACAAGTCTCTTCCTAAATTGGTTAAATATAATACAAAAAAAAACACTAAATCGGCACTGCATCAAAACATAACTAAAGTGTAGATTAGGTAATTTTTAATATGGTATATAAATATACGTTTGTAATTTAATTTATACACTATATAATTATTTATTAATAATTCTCTTATGACTATTTTTATTATAGCTCGTATTATGGCAATTTAAATATGAATATATATGATTGATTTTTTCTTGTAAATATTTGCTCTTTTTGTACTATTTTATTATAGTGAATATAAAAATTTTCAGTAAATATGTTATAATTGGCTTGTTCAATTTCGTTTATTATTTATTTTATTTAAAACTTACCATTTAATACAAAATATTTATATTTTTATTTTTCGCAATATTGTTTTAATATAATTAAATAAGCTCATTTTATAATTGCAAACAATTGTTCTATTTCATCATAAATTAATGTTTTTAGCCAATCCATAATTTTTATTTTACAATCTTTATTAGTTAGTGGGTATATATTAAGGAACTCATTAACTTTATTGTACAGGAAGGGTCCTAAGAAGCATTGGAATTTTTTTGTAAAAGAACACCGATAGAACTTTAACATTCTATTAATAACACATTATAATTTCTACGTTTTTGTAGTAAGTTTGGCTCAAAAGGGGTATCTTTATGTTGCTTTAATATCGTATCAGCTACAAACAATGATCTTACTGATAATACGTCACTCTGCTTATAAAGCTCATTTGTGGGAAACCTGTAGGATTTGAATTTAATCACTTTAATCAAAGCTCGCTGCGCCCTTTCAATTTTAAATCATATGAGTTTTTCTCGCTAACGCTCCTATACAACATGATAAAATTGACTGTGCTAAGGCATAATAAATTATTTTTAGTGGCGTGCATGGCGCAATTTTTTAAATATATAAATTAGTTTGCGAGTTCTCTCTGACAACATGTTGATTTGCGGAATCCACGACAAATTTTGGTCTAATATTATAACAAGATAATTTTTACTCTTTCTAAAGTTGGACATTGACGAAATGAATTTGAAGCAGTAAGGTTTATGCAAGAATGAGCTCTACTGATAAAATCATTACTTGGTATATGATTTTCATAAATTCCGAAAGTAATAAATTTGGTTTTACTAGTATTAAGTGTGAGTAGACTCATGCGAAGCCAGCGGATTATAAGTCTCATTCCACTTTCCGTCTTAGCCCTAACCTCTTCCCATGAGTTACCATGAAAAACCAGTGCTGTATCATCAGCAAACGTAAATATTTTGCAGTTGCTGACATTTATTTTACATAGATCATTTATGTAAATTAAAAATAGAGTAGGACCAAGTACACTACCTTGTGGCACGCCATATGTCACAGGTTCCTCGAGACTCGTTATCTCACCTATTTTAACAATTTGTTTTCTATTTGAAAGGTAACTTTCAAATAACCGATGCGCTTTATCTCGAATACCAATTTTTTCCATCCGTCTGAGAAGTTGAGGAATAGAGACTGTGTCAAATGCCTTCGCCAAGTCTAAAAATATACCAACACATTTGTTTTTCTTATCCAAATTTTCAGCAATAATATTTGTGATTCCCATAACAGCATCGGTAGTAGACTTTCCAGCCCTAAAACCGTATTGATTATTTGCTATAATATGATAATTATCTAGAAATGACAACAGACGTTTGTTTATTACCTTTTCTAGAATCTTTGAAAGGGCTGGAAGGACTGATATTGGTCGATAGTTACTAACACAGTCTCTCACTTCATTCTTATGAATCGGATGAATTAAAGCTATTTTGAGTATTTCGGGGAAAACCGCTGGTATTAATGCAAAAGGTTAACTATATGTGCTGTGACTGGAACTAAGTATTTTCGGCAAGTTTTTAAGAGTGTATTAGATATTCCATCCAAATCTATGGCACATTTGTTCTTAAGTCCTACAATTATAGATTCAATCTCATTTTCATCGGTGTCTAGCATAACCATGGAGTTAGCGGAAGATTGGGTACCAAGATCAATTTCAAGATTGAAATCATCAACCATAGGGTTATCAATATCTGTCAATATTTCATTTACGAGAGTTCTTCCAACATTTGCAAAGAATTTATTAACATTTTTAACTGACTACTCAGGAGTTTCAAAAACTTTATATAATGTATATTAAATGTTTCTAAACTTGTGATGACTGCTGCATGATCAGTAAGAGGGACGTTTAACACTATGGTAGTCATAAAGTGTTTTGTTTTGACAATACTGAGATCAAGGCACTTTTGCCCTCTTGTAATATATGAATGGCTAACTAACAACCCATGATAAGCCAGTAAATTTAGATAATTTTCCGAATTAGCATCTTCTCTATTAGGTTTTATGTCTATATTTATATCTCCCATAATAATTATATTTCTATATGTTTTGTTGATCGTCAGTAAATTGTCTAACGATTTAATAAAAGGGTCAATATTCCTTTCAGACGGTGATCTGTATATAGCTACAACAATTGTATCAGGATTTATTTTAACCAATAAACAGGTTGCATCATTCAAAATTGGTTCTTCAACGGAACACTGTAGGCTAGCTTTGGCATATACAATCACTCCATCATTTTGATTTTTATTATTTTTAGAAAAATGTGTATCACAATTTTGTATATTAGGAAAGCATGAAATTGCTTGATTACAAGTTTCTGTTAGAATATATAGATCAAAGTCTACACATTGTTGCTAATAGTACTTGAAAATCGTCAAAATTTTGATTTATATTTTGTGATATAAATTTGATACTTTGATTTGTTGATGATTCTAATATTTTGTGATATAAATTTGATACTTTGATTATTCGATGTTTGATTCAGTAAGGATTTGCACAAATAAGAAGTTCACATAAATATGATCTTCCTGAATTAATTTCATCAATATCATTTGAGATAATATTATTAATTATTGTATCCATCTTTAATGATTAATAGAAACTGAGACTTAGTTATATATGTTTTGGCTAAATAAAATAAGCTTTGTAAAGGACTAGTGTTATTTGATGTATTTAAACAATTTAAATGAGCTAATTTACTTACTTCATTATTGGGGGAAATTAATATTTGTCTTAGAAGGTATATCTCAAAATATTTATAAGTTAAGAAACTAAAAATAAATACTATTACAAAGTTTAGAAAAAATATCATAGAGCATATATAAATTAAGTAACTAAACAGGCGTAAATTACCATAACTAGTCATTTTTAATTAGGCGATTTTTAAGCTAGCCAGATCTCCTTCACTTTTTATCTCAATGTGTGTTGAACTATCTGTTTTACGCAGGAAGATCTTTCCGTTCCCTGTCCAACAATACTTATAACCGGCTGTTGAGGCAATATTCCGAGTTAAATAAAAAAGTCAGCGTCCTTTACTTTCAAGACCTTCTGATACATAAATAGGTACTGCAGGTCCACTCAATCCAAGAAGAGACGAGTTAAGCCGAGCAGCAAGGTAGCGTTTATTGTAGGCCTTCGCGTTTTTGACAATAGCATGTTTGGTAGAGGTTCTTGTAATTACCCCTGGCGCGAAAAACCTCCTTGATGTCACAGGCAATACTAATGTTAAGAACAATACTAGTAAGGTCAAGTTTAGTTTCACTTTTGGTTGAGCAAGATACATTTCTCAGTTCCACAGTTGTAGACTTTAGGGTTCTGTGTAAGTATTTGAGCTTTTCTTCGAGGATCGATATTTGAAGTAGATGATCTTTTCGTTCAGTCTCTAATATTTCGACTTTTTTTGACATGCTTATTGGTCGGACAGGAATTGTAAAGACTTCTCTATTTCTTGATTAGATGACTGTATTGAATTATTTTGTATCTTGATTTCAGCAATGTCTTTTATCAGCTTGTTAAGGCTTTGATTTTGACCCTCCGCCATATCCTTAATCATAGACAAAATTTCCTCCTTAAATTTAGACATATAATCTTCACAACTACTTTCTCGGGGTCTCTTGGATCGTCCAGAGAAGTTGCTTGGGTTCCTGTCAGAATAGTACGAAATCATAATGTTTAGTACTCCTGACCGTATTGCGCCCGTGGCTTTTGAGATAGGGCATCTATTATGCATATACGATACTTATAAAAGATTGTATATTTTAACTATGCAATCTTCACATTCTAATAATCTCCGCTGAATATAATTTTTTTACAAAATCCAACAAGACAATTTTTGTTTGCTCCATATTTCATAAAATGCTAAATAAATTGATAAATAAAGACGAAAGAAATATAAAAATTGAGGGAATGTAAATTTACCTCGTATGATGTCGTTTTTGAACGAGTAGGAACAATATTTCCGGCTTAAAACGCTGCTCGAGTCGGTAATAGGCTCTCTGTACTGCTACCAGTTCACTGTTCATAACCTACAAAATAACAAATAGTAATCAGTGCATATTTTCTTGGACTACTGCAGCTATAGACTACTGTATTTTAAAGAATAGTAAATACAAAAACAAACAGTACCTGCGCAAACTGTCCCTCAGACACACCATCACGGAATACGTAAATCTTTCGTGGGAGACTATTTTGAGTTTTTCTATAAACGTTCAAATGATCAAACATCATGTCTTCAAACTCCACTATTATCTCGTTCTGGGAAAATTCATTAATATTCTTATTTGATTAACAAACTATATCTAAATTTTTTTACTGACAATTGAGGTTAAAAATTATTTTACAAGTTTGTTTTATGGTAAATAAGTTGCAAACGAGCAAATGGTCCACCTGATGGTAAGTGACCACCGTCGCCCATGGACATCAGCAACACAAGAGATGTCCTTTTGTTTTGTCGATGCGTTGCATCCTCGAAGATAGAAATTTTTTTCTTCACTCCCCGTGAAGAAAAAAATGCTGCGGTTTCAGCCGAACCTAAACAAGAGCCCAGAGTTCAGTAGATCGGCAGCATTAATGGTATGGGAGAGGGTGGGAGCAAGTCTTGCCCCTTATGCGGCTCGAACGGAACGCATCTATGACACTTGGCGGTCGGATTCGCATGCTAGTGGTCGCAAGCCAGTCGGGGAACAGATTCCATACCACCAAGGGGTGCTGGGTTACTCGGCTACTACTGGAGATGCTCTCCCAGCAGCAGAAGGGAATTGTATTCTAACCTGTCCCCTCACGGGAAGAAATTTTCTTATTTTCGTTACAGCATTATTTTTCAATTTGCATATAGAATAAAAAAAATTTTAACAAAAAAAATAAACCTTTGGCGTCTGTATACTGAGCTCTATGTTGTACGAGAAGCACTGTGGATCTATTGAAGCTGTGACTGCAGCAATGCTCGGAACATTTGTCTGAAAAGATTTCAATCAATTTTAATTAAAATAGACTTGACTAGCGAGCTGTCCCGTCTTCGAATGCGTAGTAGAGCATATTACGCCTTTTGTTTTTTTTATTTTTTATACATTTTATTTTATATACATACAACAAAGTCAAAATCAAACAATAATTATTGATGGTGGAAAAAAAAACTAATGTTAAAAAAATAACGTCATTACTTTATATTTAATAACAATTTTTATATAATTAAGTAAAAAGGGGGATTTAGTTTTTGGCAAATTTCTCAAAAACTAATAAAGAAATTTCCAATAAAAACTCTATACTCATGGAATTCTATCTCCATTATTTATAATGTTCATTTAAAATTTAAATTTCATAAATATTGTAAAACAAAGTGCCTTTTTTTCATATTTAATTGTTAATAACTTTTAGCAATTTTTCAAAAACGTTTTTATGGTTATTTTTTTACACTGGAGCACTATATAGTAGTTGTAATACGAAGAATTCATTTTTAGAAAACAGTTGACACTTGACACAGATGTAAACAGTTTTATTTCGCAGACTGTGACATCATTTAGGACGCCATGACACTATTCAGCGTTTTCGAGGGAAATCTAAATTGCTTTTTTTAAATACAAAATACCTAATATAAATATTGCTTTTTCTTTATTTAAAATATAGTATTTTTGGGATGAAACAGAATGTTAAAGTATATATAATTGAGCAAGTTTTCAAATATAGTCAACTAGCCTATTGCGAATATAGGATCAAAAACTACTTTTTTTAAAAAGGTAATATAAGTCATCATTTGTCCATGAGTTTAGTATCAAGCAATCACATGGTCTAGGATGTTGCACGTTTACCTAGAAGGTTTACTCTCGGTTTGAAAGCACCAAAAGAAACATAGACACTACTGAACCAATTTGAATAATTCTTTCACTGTCAGCAAGCTTCATTCTATCTGAGTAACAAAGAATTAGTAGAAAGACCACAAATATTATAATATAAAGGAAATGACCATTGAAGCCTCATAAATTGAACATTTTGTATGTAAGGTAATCTCAGGATTTAATGATCCGGTTATTGATATTCACACACTATTACTGAGAGATAAATTAAGGATATGAATTATAATTTTACTAAAATAACCCAAAGAGAAGCGAGGGCGAATTGCTCATAAATTGGCTACAGCAAGAATAGCTGTTTATTAATATTGTTAAGAGGGACTTCAGCAGAGATAAAGCCTGACCTGATCTGGTGATGGATGAGTGACGTCTGCGCCAACCACCATGACTCCACCATTTCTGATGCACAGAGGAATACTTTGCGGCTCCAATGCTTGATTCACTCCCATCAACTTGGAATTTATCTAAAATAAAATATAAAAGTTATCACATCTCAATACAACATCACTTTCGAAAAATTAAATTTACATTTTCTTTAATATTTTTTCCCTGTTATTTTGGATATTAAATGAAACACACACTATTGATACGTACAGGCTATATTGCGACTGACATTATGACGCCGCGTAACGGCTACCGTTAATTATTGTATTACCCTCAACATTCCCCAACCTAATAATTTTGCTATTGAAACATTTTAAATATTTCCAAAGATGGGAAGAATTAATAAGTAGACATAAATGTCATTTTTTACTATGTTGAGAATGATATAAGTTTGTTTGTTCCTAGTACTAATGTTGATCAATTTCAATTGCATTATATTTAGGATATTTAAATATAAGGAAATATTTTTTATATTAACTTGAAGGTTTAAAATTAAATAAAAATAAACAAACACATACCTTCAGCAAAATATTTCTGACTGTCTGTTCGCTGAATCGAGTAGCAACCGTGATATCTTTAATGCATTGAGTTATAATTCCTACTTCCAGTTCAGCAATACGCTTCACCTGCAGGTCAAATATTTAAAAAAAAGATATTTATAATTAAACAGCAACATTGTGAAGTCAAGTAGCTTTAACCTTATTTTGGTTCGGCCACATGTAAGCCAGACTTCCTCCATCTTCATCATTTTTTATGACCACTTACCATCACGCTGACTTCCACTTTATACCATATATAATAAAAATAATACTTTGTTTACTTTTTTATATAGTTTTATCAGGGGCGTCTATTTGTTTGTCTGTAATCAAATCTTGACACTTTTAATTTTATTGCTATTTAAATATTCTATACACTATTGTGCAATTTACCACATGTACCTAGGCTTTATTAAAATTACATTTTATTATAAACCCAGAGGAACTATAAATATTTACGGGATAAAGTGTTAGTCCAGGTTATAAAATATGTCTATGCCTATATATAATTATCATAAGAAATAGTAAGTTAAATCAAACCTTATCATAGGTATCCTTAAAGCGTTTAGAAACAACGACGATCATTATTTTAATATTCTTCTGCTGCGCCTGTAGCAATGTCTTATGAACTTCATTTATTCTTATATTGAAGTTTATTAGCTGAGGATCACGAACCCCCATACCCAATAAAGTGGCTTGCTTCTTTACCTGTTAAATAATTACTCAATAAATATATAATTATGATCAAGAGGCGTTTTATTAATTAAAACTCATTTATTTTAGTTTAATAAAATCGTATTTGGTATAAAAAAATTATCACACTCAAATCTCATATATAGATCAAGACTTTGAACTCCTACTCTATCATATTAACTACAATAAATTACAGTATGATTTTTATATTGCCATAAAATCTCAGTCAAGATTATTTATTTGTACTTGGGCTCATCGAAAGTTATTTAATTTTTTAGTTTCTGATATTAATGACGAAATTTTTAAATCATGTTTAAGCTGGAAACAGTGCTCGACCGACGGTACGTCCTGACCGTACGTCTTAAACGTCAGCGCTGAACTGCGATAAGACGCTCTGTATCGATATTCATTGCTTTGAGTGTACATACACGCGTACGGTCGGTCGCTCCTACAGCGAAGCATTGAAAGCATACATACAATCTCATAGCTCGTCGGTCGACTGACGTACGCGAGACCGACAAGACGGACCGATAGCTACGCTAACAGTACGCGCGATTTGTCGCGTACCAAATCACCGCGCGTATTGTCAGTGTAGCTATGTGCACATTTATAGACTTGCGATACTTGACATACGCCGACCGACGACAGCACTGTTTCCAGCCTTAGATTTTACGAAAAAATTCTTCAAATCCAACCTTATGGGGAATGGTGGGAGGAGAATCTTTCTGGAGGATTACTAAAATTTTATGCATTATGTAAGAAATTTGTGGGTGATACCGCTTTTTTATTATTACTTTCGTAATATAACGTAAAATTATTAAAAATTAATTTTTTGACTTTTGCAATTACATTAATATTAAGATATTTTTGGTAAACATTCTGCAGACCTCTGTAATGTTACTGTGTTCTGGTCGCCTAGAGGTCGAAATCGACCATAATTAATTTAAATTACTTTTAAAATAAACAAGAGTCTACATGCGTGTGTCTGATACATGGTAGTGTGTAATGTTTTTTTTATTGACGTAATATATTTTTTATGCACAATTAAAAAATATATATTGGCATTCTGCACTCCCTTATATAAACTATTGGTACTCCGTCCGCGCAATTTTCGTAAAAAGGGGTACACAGTATTTGCTTCACGCATTAATATATAGATTAATATGTATTAATACACTGTATGAATATAATGAATATAGTGCTTATAATTTCATGCCAAAGAGAACATAAGAGTTTTAGTTATTATTTACGTACCATATCAATAATTTTCTCACAATCACAACGTCGAGGGTCTACTTCTACAGCTATTATGCCCCATGAATCCAACGCGCTTGCCTTCAAGAACCGATTAGCTTGCCATGCACCTTTCCTAAAAATATATTAGATAATGTTAAATATAATAATATAAATATTGTAATATAATTGATATTGTGCAAACAATAATTGGCCCAGCCAGACAAATAAGTGGTGGTGACTTTAGGATATAGATATTTGATAAAAAACTGAAATCTTAGTTATAAAAAAACCTTAAATTTTCGATATAATTAGATATGGGATATCTTTTCTAAGCTTTGTTTCGATTGTTATGAACAAAGTTCTGAGAGCTATGATTAATATACCTCGGTTCTACTGGCCTTCCAGCACCAATATTTAATTTAGGTGCAGGAAGTACTTTAGCATTCACTTGTAAAAATGAATTAGAAACATCTATCTTGAAATGCTTGAGGTCTGGATTCGCCGAGTAGTTCATCTGTCAACCATAAAAATATATTTTACAATACGTAATATGTATTAGCGATGAATCTTATATCCTGTATACTTACATTTCTGATGACATCTTTTATTTTATTCAAACGATCATTTGGTGGAGTGGCAGCTTCTCTAACCATGGTTCTTAACTGTTCATCATTTAGTTGCTTATTTAAAGCCTATATTAGGTAAAAGAAAATAATATAATAAGTGACTTGAGATAATATGGAATTTTTCATTCAAATATGTTTGAAAATTGAATATTTACCTGACCATATGACACCTCCAATAATTCCATAGGATAATATATGTTCTTATCTCGAGCGCCAACCCAGATACAGTTCAAATTCGGGTAACGTAATCTAAAAATTAACATAAACATGTTTGAGAATGGATCCCTCAAAGAAGCAACTCCACATAAACAATCATTTAATTTACCTGCAGTTCTTCTCGACTTCGAAATATTTCTCAACGGTCATTTGTTTTGTTTTTCCGGAGGAGTCAGTAATAGTGAAATTAAGGCGATTGGGTGGATCCACTAATGAATTGCAAATGTACTCGCGTTTCTTCTGTCCTCCACCAATGTTTGCATTTACCTGGATATTATCAATATTAATCTATAAGGTAACTTGTTATATGTTTTACTCTCAATGAATATTTTTTTATAAAAAAAGCATTGGGTTACATTGGTAACGAGAATGAATGTTAGTCATTGGAATAACATTCATTCTCGTTCAACAAATTGCATGTTCTAGTAATACAATGTAAACTATGGACAGTCTAAATTTATTTTTAAAAAATTAAATTACCTACCAATAATGCTAAAAAACGTAACGTTTTACATCGTAAGACTAAAATGAAGTCTCTTAAAGTAAATAATAAAAATAAGACTAATTTTGTATGGACTACATAATGCACAGAAAAAAATTCTTAATAACTATTGGTCCATAATCATTCAAAAATAAACTATTATTTACCCTTAATCCTTTGAGAAATTGTTCAAACAGATCGACTCCTCGTTGGTTATTCAGTGGCTTGTTTACATCTAATCTGAAGTCCTTGAGAAGTGCGTTGATCAGTGTCTGCTGTCTTGGAAATCCTTTGTGGGCCACTGTAAATATATACTATTATTTATAGAGTGAAATTGAAGAAAAATATTAAACAGGGCTACGAGGTAATGACGACGACGGAGAGAGAATGCATGAATGCATAGGTAACCGTTAGAGAAAACATCTTTTGATAGAAAATATAGAAAGTATATGGACACTTTTATAGCCGACGCTTGTTAAATCTTAAAAGATAATGTAAAATAGTATGTATTGAAGAATTGCAAACCGCCGAAGGAGAAATCCTTGAAAACATAGATAATTTTATGTTACTTGTTATTTTAATTCACTTTTACTTCATTCAAGAAGTATTGAAAATTCTAAGCAAAAGCAACAAATGGCTTATATTCAAAGAGATCTTTATAAATACCGTCAATATTGATGAATGCTCGCGACGTGAATATTGCTGATTGGAAGAGCCCAGTCCACATCTCTAATCCATAGCTTAAGTCTATTGGATTTCTTGGACGAATAAAGAACTGACGACCAGCCTACAAATAAAATCAAAAGTAGTTTTTACGTAGGTATGTATTTATTTTGTGTATATCTTTTATACCGCTTTTTCTAATAATCTTCTGATAAGCTTTATTTTTATATTTCTATGCTAAACATTATGCACCTTGACATAACTCTGAAGAGCTCCTTGTTGCAGAATCACATCAATACACTGTATAGCTTCCATGGGTGTATTCAGTGATGAACCACCATTCTGCATATGTCTACAACATTGATAACAATATATAAATTCATTTAATAAATGTTAAAAATATAATAGTGTAAGTTACGGGGTCATTCACATATTATGTAGGTACCATATTAGTTGGCGTTCCCTGCATTGCTAGTTTTTGATAAAATGGAATTTGTGTCTCCATTGTAATTACAAGAACACAAAAATACAAAATGTCTAGCAGTTGCAAAAAACATATCAATGTTTACATAACTGTAGGTCGAGATTAATAGATAATTAGAAAGTTATTAATATAAGGACTCCCCTAATTAATCAAAATATGCTATTCTTATTATTTATGTAGAGTCTATTTTCTACATACAAAAATATCCATTTATAGGCCATATATTTTAGTTATAATATCTATAGTCATCCTAAATACCACATAAAAATTGGTGTAGATAAGTGTGTATAATCACTTTGAATTTTATGTATAAGTAAAATGTAAAGAATAGAAAAGCTTACGCTAAAATCGTTCCTAAATCCACAATACCAGTAAACTTCAAAACAACCTCGAATTTCATAAGTATATCAGCCGCGTCCAAAATCTCCACCTGAAAGTAAAAATTAATTTAATGGACAAATCTAGTGTCACAATAAAATAAACTAACATTTTATTATAAAAAAAACTAAAAAGTTTGTAATTTCATTAATCAAACACAAAAACATACATTTAAACAAAATAAATATCCTTACATGAACTATTTTACGATCGTCTTGTTGATGCCACAATGGAGCCATTGAATAACAATTGCTCTTCTGATCAAATGCTATTGTGTGCTTAGAAAAATATGTCTTTTTAGCTGTTTCAAAAACTTTTGGTACCATTTTCTTAGGGCGTTCTGGTTTAACAGATACATCATAGCGATACTGAAAATATAAATTATCATTCACTATTTTGCAATATTAATAATCTTCTCCTAGTTTTTGGCTTGTAGATCATACCTACCTTATCTTAAATAATAGTTCGGAGTACACTTAAAAATTTAAATCGGGTATAACTCATAACATCTCTTGTTATATTTATCGCTTTTGGGTAATAAATAGAGAAAATATTTTTTAACCAATAAAACGTAACCGTTGTAATGTGTTAAAAAAAATCACTACCAGACCTATTTAATACTTATGGCCCCCAATTACTTTTCAGCGTCGATAAACCTCTTGATTAGACCTTTCTGTAAAAACTATAAAAAGCTTCTAGCCAATCTAAACTGAGATTATGTGAGAAAATCGTTATAATACTTACTACTTTAATAGGTTGGATCCTCATTTCTAGGTAGTTAGTAAGTATTGTAATCTTCCGAGATATTGCTGCAACATTGTTACCAATTTTCTTATCTGGTATTCTAAATCGGCATACTGTACCACTAGCTCTCGATGATGGTTCACCGAAAGTTGTAGACTGCCCGCGTCCTTGGCCACGTCCTCGACCAGGACATACTTGAGTTTGACTAAAACTTGTTGATGGTTGTATTGGTGTCGGCGTCGGCGAGACTAATGTTGGTGGTGTGGGTAGTTGGGTACTTGACACCGGACTAGTCAAAGTTGAAGGTCTTGGTTCATCTCCACGAGGCCATCCCCGACCACTTGTTGAAGGCATAGGTGCTGGAGTTATACTTGGAGTTTCAGTAATTGCTACTGGAACAGGATCAGTTTTTTTTATTTCATGTTCAACTTTTTTTATCTCAGGTTCAGACACAGTTTCCTTCTTTTTCTTGCGTGGACGTTTCTTGCTTTTTCCACCTCCTAATCCCAATCCCATACCCTCTTCTTCGACTTCTTCAGGGGACTTGGGTTGTGTTTTGGAAGTTCCTTCTGTTGCTGGTGGCAAATCTACAGATTCTGATTGTGATGTAGAAGGACCACTGTCACTCAGTGATAGCTGGCCAACATCCACATCTGCTTTATCAGTTAAAGGTTTACTTTTTTTATTCTTTCCTCCTGAAATCAATGCAACATATTAGCACCTGATTTTAAAATATATGATCATATCACAAATATTACATAAGCTTAGTATATAAATATAGCTTAAGCTATTCATGATTATACATTGTTGAGGATTCTTTATGAAGGTTTTTGAAATAAAAACTAGCGCATCTTGATACTTATAATTAAATTAAATATTTACATTAAAAAAATACAAAAATAAAATAAAAATATGTGCATAGAAAATTGTGTTTCTCCCTATGAATAATAATTCGTAGGTATAATAAATAATTTCCAATTTGACAACATAAAATATGATTTTTTCCGAATTATTTAAATTCCAATAAAGTATTTTTATATTGGCCAGCCAGCCCATGTAACCAGCAGTTTTTGAGTGTGGCGCAAACATAAATTATAATTCAACCCTAATTTAGAGAAGATAATTTGATCCTTTAAGAGTCTCTTTTTTTTAGCTTTAGCTTACTTAAATTATAGCCATTGAAATTGAAATAGCTTCAATAAATAATATATTGTAGACTATAAGGCAAACTCTAATGAGCTATTACACTCAAAAAACAATATAAAACTATAGTCATTGCATCAAAAGATTACATATTAATGACTGGCACGCCTAAAAGCTATAAAACTAAAATTGAATTGAATGAGCATATATAGATGATATTCTAATTTTTATATGCCTTAGTTTTATTTACTTGTTATGAGTCAACTAAAAATATAACTTATTTATTATCTTGCAGAATTTTCTGATGACATTCCGTGACATTCTTAGTAGTTGATTTGGTCTGTATCAAGAAAACTGATTATTACTATTATATCTACTAGGTTATTGGCTTGTAGAACTATACATAACAATCTTTTGATTTCCACAATTTAATATATAACTCTCTAATGATGATCAGTTTCAGAATATTTGTTGTATTTTGAATTTTCTACATTTATTCTATGAGTACATTTCTGATATTAAAATAATCTATTTCAATATAACAAATAAATAAAAACTACAATTTTTTTAACCCGTTAGACAGCATATGAACTGGAGATTATGACTAATAGACTCCCTTCATCTTTGAAAAATTTTTATATATATAATTCTACTCCAAGAGTAGAATTTAGTTAATATTTCGTCTACTATTACAATAATTTATAAATGTGACCACATTATTCTTCACACCATTTTGCAGGAGCATGATATGTGAGTACAAAATCAAAGGTCAGAGGTGTGTGCCCAGGATCAAACTCGGCCCTCCCAAATAACACAGATGTCTTAACCACTGGACTATCACTGCTTCCCAGTTCTAGTCAACTTAATGCTAAAATAATAAAAATAGATACTAGTTTTAATTCTAGCATTTTTTTTCTGTTCTGTTACTGGTTTCCTACAACAATACACTTTGGTCAGATACAGGGCATATCTACTGCAAAATCAAAAATTTGTAAAATGTTATCCATAATATCACTTTATCTTGTGCTTCCCGGAAAAAATACATATTAAAAAACTGTTATACATGCCAATAGTTTTCTCTTTAGAAATGACAAAAGTCAAAAATGCAAGCTGTCTTTTTTTCACGGGTTAAGCTTGTGCCCAAAAGTTGGCAACATTCTACATCGGTTAATGCGAGATTCCCCTGTTAAGTGAATGACTTAATAACCAGGGCCCCGCAACTGATTTTAATATTGGGCCCTTCCAAGGCACTCTACACCACTGGCCAGATACTTATGTCAAGTTTTAGAATTAAGTTTAAAAATAATTATATCAGTGACGGTATTATAAACTATTATCTTACCTCTCCCCATGGTGTTGGATACTGCTTATCCTGAAATAGAAGATTTCAAACAACATTAAATAATGCGAAAACTATGGGTAAATGCCTTAACTTTGTGAATTTATTGAAGTTGGGTGATGCAATCATATAACATGTTGGCATTATATTATGAAGTAAAGATTAAGGAATAGATAATCCTTGTAATATGATAATACAACTCAATATTTTACTAATCCTAACCAATATTACAATTTCAAAAGCAACAACTTAAGAATACAAACTAAACAAACAAAAGTGTGATTTAATATACATCATCTATTTATGGATAGATGGTATCTGTCTGACTATTACACAATCAGGCTTAAATAACTGAACTGATTTTGATGAAATATAATATAGAAATAAAACAGACCTTATAACCTGGATTAACACTTAGGCTACTTTATATAATCTAAAAAAATATTCTGATTTTCATGCGATAGTTCATAGCAATTTCAATAACATATTGCACTAAAATGGTAAAAATATAATGACATGTATGAACATGTCCATGAAAATATTTGTTATTACTACTTATGAAAGTAGTAGAAATATTTTCAGATTTTTTACTCCAATATAGGTCTTGCTCTCAGACTATATTATTATGTTGTTTCCTCCAACATATTGAATTATATTTCTAATCACAAGTCTGTATGGTGTACGATCTTTGCGTTTCCCACAAAAGATAAATTAAAAAACAACAATCAACTTCAAAAACTTACAATGAAATCTTATACTCGCTATAGATTTTATAACGCATATAGTACGCCAATTAAGATAAAATAGAAAAAGTTAAAACTACCTAATATCAAACCTTAAATCGTATCAAACATAGGAACCATTTGCATTACCTACAAATGGTTCTTAAAATGTCAAAATCAATTAAGTAAAACTTACGGTTCCGACAACAGTTGACTGTAATTTGTAAAATCACGGTTAATTTATATCTCGTTAAACAATTTTTTTATTAACTTCAATAACAAATATTGCAATACAGTTATTTTTACTTAGATGTGATAAACACAATAGTCCAGCAAAAGCCCGGAACACAGATTACAGAATAATCAATCAATAGCTCCCCTCGAGGCATCTACGAACCAAAGACGATATATCGATATATAAAACTACGAACCAATGAGACAAAAATCATAGCATCAAGATAATAAATATTAGATCACAGACACTGAATAGTAAATGCAGACTTTAAAACTCCCCTCAAAACATTGCCAGTTGTAGAACTACGATTAAGTATGATGATTTATAAAATAGTATCAAGTTAACACTTATGTCAATTTTTTACTTTTATTTTAAATTTTACGTGCCTTGAGTAGTAAAGAGTGCTCCTTTAGGTAAACTATACGGACTAGTTCGTTGATTATCTCACTCTTAGTTCTTATATATTTTTTAAATTAAATTAATTACTTTTAGGGATTATAAAAATAAATGTGTAATAAATAAAAATAATGGATTATTTCTAATAAAAAATCGATATATACTTATATATTTAAATGGTGATATAAATAGCAAAATATTGTACATAAACATCGATATTTCTAAAATCGATGTTTCTCTTATGGGAATAGCGATGCTTTTTTCCTTTATTAAGTATTTTTACTAAATTATTTTGAAAAAGAAGTAACGAACTAAAAGAGAAAACTAATTTGCCATTGGAAAACGAATTAAAAGTAGTCCTCTTTAGTTCCAGGAACTATGGTCGAAACTGAACATAATTAATCCAGTGCGAAACGTTTACATAATCATGTTCATCGTTCCGAATGTCTCCAAGTCATTTGCGTACCTATTCGTACTATAAGTAGGTGCGAAAGTGATAGAATATTGCTTGGTCCCGCGTGTCTGAATGAAGTAGATATACATTTAATGAAAACGAGTGTTCATTGTTCACATATTTCTTAAAATTGAGTACTAATCCAAGAGCCCTAAAGTACCAAACTGTATGTAACTGTAAGGATCATTTTTTTTAATTCATAGAACATATTCTTTTTTTGCACCGAATCGTTATGAACCTTTTTCTCTAATGGAAAGCCACACTGTTCCCATAGTTCAAGTAGTGTTGCCAATTTCTATATTTTATTTTGTTATTATTTTACATGGTATTTTGTTCGTAACGCTTATTATTAAAATTATATCACTGATAGATATCTAAACTATGACCGTCCCTTTCATATTAAATTACTTGAACCACACATAACTCAAAAAGTAGTCGGTGTATGCCTAAAATCGAACTCGGCTCTCTCGAGTAAGATGTCTTAACCACTGTGCTACAAATACACTACAATTGTTAGAAAGAGAAAAATATACGAGTACGACTTACACATGTTTAGATTATACCGTTCATGAAAGATCGGATAACAGTACAAAAATTATTAAGTATTTGTATATTATTTATTTTTATTTTATTAATATTTGAAAAAAAACAGTGAAGTATCTCTTAAAAACTAAAATTATAACTAAAGTATACACCAATAAAGTTTCCACTTATACGTAACACATAATTATAGCAAAAAAATAATAATACGATTAAACAAGAAATTACCAAAAATTAAAACATTGTGATTATAAATTACAAGAAAAAAAATATAAAACAAGATACAAGGGGCAACAAACACTAACTAGATATACGTAGTGAGGCGTACAAAACCCCACACACGTGGAAGCTGGCTGGGCCCGGTTTCAGCTTCTTTAAATTAAGGGTTATCATAATTAAGTATATAACACATACACAAAGTTTATTTACTATTATTTAGGTTGTTTATGTATTAGTATATTGTAACTACACCATCTGCGTTATTTTAACCCTCACTCCTTCCAAGACTGGGTTGTCTAAAAGAGATGGCTAATTAGCTAAAAGACCGCCCACTGTACTTCGAATTAGTTTAATTTAGTTTCACTTTATTCTTATTGTACAATAAAGTAATAAATAAATAAATATCCAGATAAATATAAACAACATATAATTATCCTACTAATATTATAAACGTGAAAGTTTGTAATGTTTTGAAACCGCGGGGCGCAGCTAGTAATAAATATATTATTAATTTTCTTCTTGAAGATCTTCTTCTTCTAGAAGATCTTCTTCTTCTGAAAGATCTTCTTCTTCTTGAAGATTTGCAAGATCGGACTACATCTTCTTCCGCGTATCTTCAGGTAGCTTAGACATTTCGGCTTCAAGATTATCTTTCAAGTCAATCACGTCTCTTTATAAGGTGCTAGCAGCATTCGCTGATGTCACTATTGTATTGCAGTCGGAATGAAGCAAAGCTAGTAATTTATATGCTTGTTTTGCTTTATTGTCTATGTTAACATTCTGTATAAATAAAATCATTTATTAATATTTGCGTTCATGAATCTAAAATAAAAATATCAACAATCGTTCCACTTTATTTTTTTTTTTTTTTTTTCATTTACACATTTTTTTCATTTATACATTCACAATTATTTTTTTTATTTCTTTCTTCTCACATTCCTCTTTATTTGCGTTTGCAGATTCTTTTAAATTTACCAAAGTATTTCTACATTTGGTTCCGTCCGACTAAATGGAACAAAATATATGATATAACAAATAAATTAGGTTAATTAATATATTGTAATTATATAACATTTTACAATTACTTACTTCTGACAAACTATTCACTGATTTTAATTTTTCAATGCTATCTTTTAGGTATAAATTCATTGCTGTTATTTCTTCAATCATTTGTTCGGTCTTGCTTATGTTTTGATTAAATTTTTCTTTCTGATTCTATCAGATGGAGTAGAAAATTTTTTTTGGTCATACCAGCTTTAGATAAGATATTGAGTACATTTTTCAAATGTGCTTCTGATGTTTTATAATCATTTTGAGCCTGAAAAACAATTATTTACTTGATTACTTTGAAGATACACTTAGAATGAAGTTCTATCAAAAAAAAATATTTTTGAATTCTGTGAATACAATTATGTATTATAACTTACAGTTATGCAGTACTTCATAATTATCTACGAACTATCTTTTAAATAAAACCTGCTTAAAAATTTAATTTTTCATGATATTTTTATAAATTTTATTTTACATACCTGGAATAAATCAACACCACTAAGATTCCTCTCACTTTCAAGTGTATTTCAAAGATTTATCAAACTCATACTTATGTGTCGCAACACTTGGATCAGTTTTGAATTCTGAAGGCCAGGAGAATCTCAGGTCCTCTGTAGATTTAGTTTTAGTATTTCTTATTTATATCTATATCTACATCTTTTGTTCAAAAACACTCGTAATTAATAATTGTTATAACTGTGTTAAAATAAACTGAAATTTATTTTAAACAAAATAAAATAATTAATAATTTGTAAGTCATTAAGGTACCTAATAAATATAATTTTATATTTCATATATTAATTAATAATTATATAGCCACTGTCCAATAGTAACTACTATTAGCAATACTTAATAAGCACCTTAATAACCAATGCTTACAATTTGTTGTCGGTAGAAATTTACTTTTTGTACTACCCCCATATTATGTATTCACATAGTTCATAGTCAACTAGTATTAATTCATATTTGGTATTTCTCTGTTTTAAGTGAATTTTATTCTTTTGGAGAAATAAATGTCTTAAACCATATTTTAGCTATTTTTTCTGAGACTTCTTCAGAGCTCAATGTTACAGCTAATGGATACCCTTTGAAAAATTAATTACATTTAAAATTTTATATAAGCCTATTTGTGCTCAACAACAACAAAAAAGTAATTCATAACAAGTTGACACTAGCAATTTTAATTAAGATATTTTAGTGCAATTGAAAGTTAAAATAAGTAAAACAGTGAAACCTTTGTTATGCACAAATTCTCCAGCAGAACTTTGTGTTGAAAGCCTACAACATAGTAGTACCCGAATTGTATTAAACCCTTTAGCAATTTTACTGCTGATAGCTTTAAAAAGTGTATCATTTTTATTCACAGACTCAACTTTTGCAGTTTGTGTCTTATCCTCTCTTGGAACTTTCTGTATCCGTAACATGAACACTTGTCTAATTTCAGTTCCATTGTGATAAAGGTATGTTTGATACCCAACATCATGTTGAAAGCCTGTATCCTGCAAAAATAGTAATATTAGGTTAATATAACATAAATATTAAATATAATATTTTGTTCCCTTTTTATTTAGTTTCTCTATTAAGGATAAAACAATTATGCAACATTTGTAAAAATAAAGCTATCTGGATCACTTTTACCTTACAAATAGTCGCAATTTGAGCTGCAACTTTAATTCTCTCTGATACTCCAGAGGGTAATTTGATTGGCACTTTTCGTGTTGTGTCTATATCAGATGTAAATTTTCTAGCAGACTCCTCTACTTCTACCGGTTGATCACTTATTTTTAGGAAGGTCGTTCCAAGTGCGTAACGAAGGGGGGGCGAGGGGTTGTGATTGGGGTAGATGGGGGGAAGGACTTTCTAAGTGCTGACGTAACGAAGGGGGGGCGAGGGGTGGTGATCGGGGTAGATGGGGGGGAAGGACTTTCCAAGTGCTGACGTAACGAAGGGGGGGCGAGGGGTGGTGGTTGGGGTAGATGGGGGTCCCCTCTATCGATCCCCCCATATTTTTTTTGCCGCTGACGCATATTTTGGAAATTATGGGGGGAAAAAGAAAAATTACTTCTGAACTTTTCAAGCGTTGACGTAATGGTTTCGTTCCAAAATTTTATTGGCGATAGATCTAGGCCTACTAGACTCACTCACTCACAAGATCTCGAACTGCAGAAATCAATAGTTTCCGAAATATAACATTTTAAATTTCTACAATAAATTTTGTTTACAATAGTCAAATGTCGTTCACAAATAATTCACATTTGAAGGTTGCCGGGTTACTTACGGTTCGAATGACCTTTGCGCATGCGCATTGAGAATTAATTAGCATGGAATAAAAAAAAGTTTATCATTAAATTACAGGATAACGAAGGACGAACAAATGTTTTTTTTAATCGAACAATGAATAAAAAATCATAAAGTATTAAAAAAAAAAAAAAAATGGCAAAAGCCATAGTTTGTGCTAACTTGAAAGTCAATTTTTGAAAATTAAAAAAAAAAAAAACTAAAAACGAACAAATAAAATTTTTGATAGAACAATGAAGAACAGTTAACGAACAGTTGATAGAGCCAAAAAAAAGTGCAAAAAATTAATTTCCCCCCGCCAACTTAAGAGAGCTTAAAATTGAATTGAATTGAATATCTAGAAATCATTGTGATTTATTCCATAGAGTAAATATTTAATAGTGTTGCCGATTTGCAGGATTTTTCCCCGATTTCAGGAAATTAGAAATTGATACTCAAAAAAAACAGTGAACGAAAATAGCATAGAAGGATAATTACAATATAAATCTACTGCGCTTTCGGACAAAACTCTAAATTGCGACAGGTAATAATAAAATGCGTCTGTCTCATTCTAAATAGCACTCGGCTTTTTTTTAGAGGAACAATAATAAATATTAAATAGCACATCATAGAGTTTATATTGTATCGTAGGCTCGTTACTTACTCGACAGAATTCGGGAATCTACGGGCGCTCATTTACGACAGCCGTTATATTCACTGGATGGTTTTATGCAATAAATTTTGCTTGCAGTGAATTATTTACTAAAATAATCAGGTAGTTTATTTTGATTAATAAAAGTATTGTAATGAATTGAATGATTAACACGTCAAAGCCAAAATAATCTTCATTCAGCGTCAAAAATATGACTTAAGTTAATCATTAAAAAATATATATTTTGCCACAATTATAATGCGTTTAAAAAATAAACTTCAATCTTAAAATAGTTTATAAAATCCAAAAGTGCAATCCTCAAATTCTTCAAAAGAATACGAATTTAAATTTAAAAAAAATATTCAAAAGCATTAATTGAGTGATCATGTATATTAATAAAAAAATTACAAATTCAAAATATATCCTGTCACTCGGGAATACATAAAAGATTCTAAAGATATTCTTTCTGTAATCTGTTCAGACATAAAAATTAAATTTGAGAATCAGGATCGAAATCGAAGTCGAAACCGAGTCAAGTGCACACCAATTATGAATAAATAAAAATATTCCAACAGTGGACGTCCCATGGCTGATGCGACGACGACATATTTTATTTACAGAGTAATTATTTTTATTTTTGTTTGACTGACATCTATTGCATAACATCATCCCCATACTGATATTTATAAATTTTATAATGATAATTTGTTGATGTTCCATGTATTTACTTGTGAGATATTATTCCTTGAGACTTATTATTGCTTATACTATTGTTCTTGCACCACATGACCACACAAGATGGCATTTTAAAATATTTTTAAACGATTTTGTTAACCTATAAGGAGTACTATGCGTGAAGGCGTTCACATGAACATTGACAGCGGACGCGGCATACTTTTTTAGCTCCGCCCCTCTCGGCATACTTTTCATTTGGCCAGTTTGGAACATTATACTTCTATGCTTTTTTCGTTCACTGTGTTTAACGGATTCGTCAATCGGGGAAAAATCCTGCAATTCCGCAACACTATTAAATACTTATTCTATGGAATAAATCACAATGATCTCTAGTGACATTTGACTATTGTAAACAAAATTTATTGTAGAAATTTAAAATGTTATATTTCGGAAACTATTGATTTCTGCAGTTCGAGATCTTGTGAGTGAGTGAGTCTAGTAGGCTATCTATCGCCAATAAAATTTTGGAGCGAAACCATTACGTCAACGCTTGAAAAGTTCAGAAGTAATTTTTCTTTCTCCCCCCATAATTCCCAAAATATGCGGCAGCGGCAAAAACAAATGGGGGGATCGATAGAGGGGACCCCCATCTACCCCAATCACAACCCCTCGCCCCTCTTCGTTACGTCAGCACTTGGAAAGTCCAGCCTATTTTTATAACATCATTACCATATATATCACTGAAATAAAAATTTTAGTTTGATTAAGGAAAATGCATTAACCAATTTGAGAGAAAACCCCCTATTTTTTTTTTATTTTTTTCCGATAATATTTATCATCCTAATAGTGCATAAACCAGGTTGTTTCGTAGAACCAGTTTTTTTGCTTTTAAATTTTTAGAAACTGGGTAAACCAGGTAATTCGGGTTTTACGGGTATCCATTTAAAAATTGTTAAAAGCAGGTTTTTTTTCATATTTGTGTAAATCCATTTCTGATTTTATTAGTGTTAATTTTAAAAACAAAGAAGCAAAATTAATATCGCAAAATAGAATTAAAAAATAAAATCAGTCTATGGGCAACAAAACATTGTAAAGCCAAAAAATACCTACATCTCAATGTTGCTACCTTTTTTTATAAAAACCCTGTGCTATCAGTCTAGAATAAAATACGAAAATACGGTGTGGCAAAATGTTATAATAATTTTTTGATTATCATCTCACATACAACCCGAAAAAATGCCGGTTTTTCGGTTTGCATGCCCTACACTAAAGGGTACATATTTCTAAAATCGTCAGGAAATTATTTCGAGATATGATTTTTTGCAAATTCCAATTTTGAAATTTTTTAAGGAACTTTAAAATCCAATCCATCAGAGCCTGTATCGGTCTACTGCTGGACATAGGCCTTTTTGAAAGCGCGCCACCAAACACAGTCCTCCGCCTTCCTCATCCATCCGCTTCCCGCCACCTTCTTCAGGTCATCGGTACAGCGGGCTGGAGGTCCTCCCACACTGCGCTTACCAGTACGCGGTCTTCACTCCAGAACACGTCTGCCCCATCGGCCGTCAGTTCTGCGACAGACATGACCTGTCCACTGCCACTTCAGCTTACTAATCCTTTGAGCTATGTCGGTAACCTGGGTTCTTCTGCGAGTCTCCTCGTTCCGGATTCTATCCTTGAGAGAGATGCCCAACGTAGCCCGCTCTATTGCGCCCTGAGCGACTTTTAATTTCTGGACGAGGCCAACTATCAGTGTCCACGTTTCCGCTGCATTACCGGTAAAAACACTCGTCGAAGACTTTGATCTTGAGGCTTTGCGGTATCGACGACTCGAAGACCCGACGTAGCTTTGAAAATGCTGCCCAGCCCAGCCGGATTCTTCTGTCAGCCTCCTTGTCGAAGTTGTTTCGACCTAATTATATCAACTGACCCGGGTAATTATATTCCTAAACAACTTCGATGCTGACATTGTCGACAGTGATGGGTCTTGAGATAACATGCGCGTTAAACATGGCTTTTGTTTTGTATATGTTCATCTCAAGACCCACTCGTCTGGAAGACCAGCTAAGCCCGATCAGCATTTCTTCAAGGTCCTGCAGCGATTCCGCCAGTATGACTATATCGTCCGCAAACCGCAAGTGTGAGATGTATTCGCCATTTACGTTAATGCCTCGACCTGTCCAATCCAATTCCTTAAAAACGTCTTCGAGGGCGCAAGTAAAAAGTTTCGGGGATATTACATCTCCCTGTCTTACACCTCTTCGAATCGGAATTGGATTGGTTTGTTGGTCTTGGACATGGACGGCCATCGTAGCAGTGTTATACAGACATCTCAACACTTGGATATAGTGCCAGTTGACTTGACACCGCTGCAGTGAATCCAGAACGGCCTAAACTTCGATGGTGCCGAAGGCTTTCTCGTAGTCCACAAACGCTAGACATAGGGCCAGGTTATACTCCTGGGTTTTTTGCATAATCTGCCGCAGCGTGTGGATATGGTCTACGGTGCTGTACCCTTTCCGAAACCCAGCCTGCTCTGGAGGCTGAATTCGTCAAATCTTCGGGCAAGACGGTTTGTAATAACTTTTTGATTGGTCTGTAGTTCTTGAGCAGACTCTTATCTCCTTTTTTTTGAAAAAGCTCCATTTTTTTGGTGTTGTGCCAGTTTTGATGACGGTATTAAAGAGATCTTTAAGATTATCGAGAATTGGTTTTCCTCCTGCTCTCAGGAGCTCAGCCGCAATACCGTCATCACCTGGTGCTTTATTGTTTTTCAGCTGTCCGAGAGCTATACTAATCTCGCCTATGTCGATGTCCGCGCGATCATCGGTGTAGTGACGCACAAGTCTCGCAAGTTTGTCGTTCGCGATTTGGGTGGGTGCGAGTTTCGGAGCATGGGCAGAGTAGAGCTGCCCGTAAAACCACTCGATCTCAGCTAACACCTCTGGTTTCGAAGCAACAGTCCGGCCATCCGATGTTCTCAACTTAGTCAGATGGCCCCTCCCAAGACTTTTAGCGAATACTTTAGCTCCTCTATAGCGTTCAATCGCTTCTTTTATTTTGCGTGTGGTGGCAGCGCGCATATCAAAGCGTATTCGCTTCTTGATGAGCTGGTTTAGAGACTGCCTCTTTAGCAAAGTTGAGAGCATCCCCCGTCTTTGTTGCATCAAATCCAGGGTCTCGCTAGAGTTCTTAGATGTGGAAGTTTTAACCTTATTACGGCAAAATTTGCCACCCACTTCCCGAACAACATCTATAAGATCACCATATTTCTGATCAACTTCGTCGGTAGATTCTAGCAAATCGAATCGGTTCCTAAGTTCTAGTTCTAACTTTAGAATAGGGAACACCTATACCCAATGAGCTACAATATGGGGTACTTCAAAAGGGAGGTGAATACTCCGTTCACGCGTTATGCCGTGACCAAGGGCAATAGCGATTCTGTTATATCTCTTATATATAAAAATATATAAGAGATATAACACTAATGTCGTTATATTGATTTCACATCACTCTAGGCTATAGAAAACGCAAGCAAAGATAATCGTTTTAAAATTCTTTTAAAATATGATACAATAACGTACATGTTAGCTTTCCGATAGTGGGATACATTATTTGTTTTAAGGTTTGTGCCAAATTTTATTATGAGCCAATGCACATTTGACAGTCAGAGAACGACTAAATGACACGTATTTGCTCTGTTCGAACATAAAGTCAGCTTGACCGCATTGTTGGTACTAAAATATGAATCCGTTCTAAGCTCAAGTGGCTCCCTATACGTCGTCGCCGGGATATGCATATTCTTTCTCTTCTGTACTGTGTTAAAGAACCCAAACGCTCCTAGCTATCTGAAGGAAAAATTTGAATACATAGTGTCACCTACAAAAACACGATCATCCCGAAGTCTTATGCTTAAAACGCCCTTACATAACTCTAAAATTTATTCACAATCGTTTACTGTACAGGCCGTAAAACTATGGAACTCCTTATCACAAAGCATAAGGCTATCAAAATCCCACCCGATTTTCAAAAATTCAGTAAAACTGTTTGCACTCGGACAGATACTGATGACATGATTTTATTATTATTTATTTATGTATTTTTATTTTCTTTTTATTATATTTAGTTTTATTTCTAGATATTTATTAGTATATGATTATAAATATTTATAATATTTATTGTATATGTTTATCTGGTTTATGTATTAGGTTGTACTTATTTACATGTAGTTTATGGTTGCACCACCTTCTTTCTTATTCAATAAAATATTTCTTAACCCAAAGGTTGTCTGGATGAAATGGCTAAAAAGCCATAAGACCGCCTTTTGTTCTGCCACTTTTTAATGTTTTTTTTGTATTGTCTGTATGGTACTCTCATGCTTGTGGTGTGCAAAAAAGTAATAAATAAATATAAATTAAATTAACCAATAATTATTGAAGTTTATCGTTACGATTTTTATTTGAATTATTTCCGTTAATGCTCAAAACGCTCAATAATCCATTCCACTTGAGTTACGGATTGTAACGCTCGAGAATAAATGGAACGGGTAACACCATGGTCGTCGTGAGTACTAAGTGGAACGCATCCAATATGGTTGTATGCTATATTGATACCTCTGTTTGCAAGTGTTATATAAAAATAACTAAACTTACAATAACTTTGGTACAAACGAGAAAAAAACTTATTTCTTTTAATGAATTAATACATTCTTTAGTTTACTTGTATATATTTGTTTCCTAACTATGTAGAGATTTGAAACAGCTCTCCTATGTAGTTATATAAAGTAAGGACGACTGCTCTCCCGCGGCTTTATGTCTTCTATTGCTTTTATGCAACGTTTTTGCAGATTGGTAAAACTGGTTTTTAAGAAAATAAAACACTTGGCATTACTGATGCGAATTAAATATTTTTGTATTCTTGTGGTACTCTGGCTCTCTTAAGTTGGCGAGGAAAAATCATTTTATTTTAATTTTTTTTTGCTAATTCGTTTGTTAATGTTATTTACGCTGATAATTATTTTTTTATTAATATCATTACACCTACCTTAGGTATGTTCAAATAAATACTACTGTGCATGCGCGAACTCTCGACTGTTACGCGGGCTATTTAAATCTCATGCAACAACAACAATAATAATAATATCAATAAGATAGCCATATAACCAAAAATGCTATTATGTCTGTTTCTCAGAATGGATGTAGGAATAGGTCACGTGGTACTAAGGAGCTACTCCTCATTGACATGACCATCAGCCAACAGGTTCGTCGTTCTCGAAAGGATTTGTCGACATGCTGGATAGACTATAAGAAAGCCTATGACTCCGTGCCGCATGGGTGGCTCATGAGGGTGCTGGAGTTGTATAAAGTGGACGCAACTCTTTGCGCTTTCTTGGGATCGTGCATGAGGCAATGGCGGACGGTCCTTCGTTATCCAGGGTGTCGACCAATCCAGGGAAATAATGAACCAATATGGATTAAGCGGGGTATATTCCAAGGCGATAGTTTGAGCCCATTGTGGTTTTGCCTAGCCCTGAACCCTCTTAGTACATTGCTGGAGAATTCAGGGTTGGGTTATCGTTTGCGGAGAGGTGGTCAGGTAATATCTCACTTGCTTTACATGGATGATCTAAAACTGTTCGTTCCTACCAAGTTACAACTAATCGAGTTACTAAAAATAACCAAAACTTTTAGTAACTCTATTAGAATGGAATTTGGAGTGGATAAGTGTGCGGTCATGCATGTGAAGCGAGGGAAGATTGAGGAATCCGAGGGGATCCAACTGTCGGATTCCGTAAACCTTAGATCACTCTCTGCTGACGAGACCTACAAGTACTTGGGTATGTCGGAGGCGTTAGGGATTATCGAGATTGACATGAAACAATCAGTGCGGGAACGCTTTCTTGCCCGCCTGAGAAAAGTATTGAAAAGTCTTTTGTCAGGAGGGAATAAGGTGCGCGCCTACAATGGTTGGGTCATGCCAATTCTCATGTACTCCTTCGGCATACTCAAGTGGACTCAGAAAGAACTAGACGACTTGGATAGAAAAGTTCGTGCATTGCTTACCACATATCGAATGCATCACCCTCGATCTTCGGTAATGAGATTGTACATCCCTCGGAAATGTGGGGGTCGAGGCTTTTTGAATGCTAAGACTCTCCATAACCGGGAGGTGTGCAATCTCAGGGAGTATTTCCTCCAAACCGACGTGGGAATGCATCGGGATGTGGTTGCAATGGACAAGGGACTGACCCCGCTCTCCTTGGCAAAAGAGAACTGGCGCAAACCTATAGTACTTAGCACCGACAACCGCAAGGAGGTATGGAAGAGCAAGGAGTTACACGGACGCTTCTACCGTGCCCTTCACGGGGACGAGGTCGACTTTAAAGCATCCGTATCTTGGCTACGGTTCGGTAACCTATTTGGGGAAACCGAAGGTTTTGTCTGTGCAATTATGGACGAAGTTATCATGACGAGAAACTACCGGAGGTATATTGTGAGGGATGGCACGGTGGACATATGTCGGGCATGTCACAGTTCGGGCGAATCACTCAGACATATTATTTCCGGTTGTCCTCGTCTTGCTAACGGCGAGTATTTGCACAGACACAACCAAGTGGCCAAGATTATCCACCAACAACTTGCTCTTCGATACGGCCTTGTGGAGTCTGAGGTGCCGTACTATAGGTATGCGCCCAACCCAGTTCTCGAAAATGGTCATGTCACGTTGTACTGGGATCGAACTATCATCACTGACAGGACTATTATTGCCAATAAGCCTGATATAGTGGTGATAGATCGATCGGAGCGCTGCACAATGATTGTTGACGTCACCATCCCGCATGACGGGAATCTCGTGAAAGCTGAGAAAGATAAACAAATTAAATATCTTGATTTAGCTCATGAGATTGTCGACATGTGGGATGTGGACTCAGCAGTCGTTGTGCCGATTGTCGTGACGGCCAATGGCCTAATAGCCAAGAGCCTCGATCAACATCTTAAGAGGCTCGCGTTGGATGGATGGGTCAAGGGCCTGATGCAGAAAGCGGTACTACTGGACACGGCACGTATCGTGCGGAAGTTCCTCTCTCTGGAGCCCTGACTGTCGGTAGCTTGGACCGTGTTCCCGCTGCCGGTTGGCCTCTATTTTTTATATTTTTAAATGTATTTTGGTTTTTTTTAGATATATTTAAAAATGTAAATTGTAGGAATAGTAGAGAAATAAAAAAATATCAATAATAATAATCAAATCAAACCAAAATTATTTATTTCAATAAGACTTTTTTTAAAAGTACTTATGAAACGTCAAAAATTTCTCGGTCAGTTAGTTTGTTTGAAGCTACCACCAGCTCGGAAAGCAGTTTTCTGTTGAGAAGAGCCGGCCAGAAAGTCAACAGTCGCTCTTTTCAAAAAGCCATGTGTACATAAATTGTTATACAAATCATTTAACTTGAGAGTCAACGTCACTTAGATTCCAAGCATTCTCATCATTTATGTAATCCTGTACTTGACTTCTTGATCCGAGTTTTAAATTGTTGAAATGGCAAGTCTAATATAGGCTGTGGAATCTTATTATAGATGCGAACACCAAGCCCCATGAAGCTATTTACTGACTTTGTGGAGACGATAGTAAGGCGTTACAGGTTTATTTCTGTTTTTAGTATTAACATTATGTTTGCCACTGTGTTTTGAGTACAAATGAATATTCTGGTAAATGAACAAAATATTACAATATATGTATTGAGATGGGACTGTATGAACGTCTATTTTTTATATACATCTCTAAGGGAATCCCGCGCTCTTAAGTTATAAATGGCCTGAACAGCTCTCTTTTGAAGAATAAAAATGGATTCAATGTCCGCGGCCCTACATCACAATAAAATGCCATAAGACATAATACTGTGAAAGTAACTGAAGTAAACTAGCCTAGCAGTGTTAATATCGGTAATTTGTCTAACTCTCCTTACTGCGTAGGCAGCTGAGCTGAGCCTTCCCGCTAGAGATGGTAAATGGGGGTTCCAATGGAGTTTTAAATCTAAAGTTATACCCAGAAACACCATCGAGTCCGCCACATCAAAAATTTCATTATTTAAACGTAGGTTAAATTTTTGTTTTTTAACATTAGATAAAGCAAACTCAACGCATTTTCTTTTAGTATTAAGAACTAAGTTATTTACCGTAAACCATTAAAAACCTGCAATAATGCACTGTTTACATCGTCATAATTATGTTTATTTCTGTTTTTTTTAAATATAAGAGATGTATCATCAGCAAAAAGTACAATATCACACAAGTTCTTCACATAATGGCAGATCATTAATATAAATCAAAAATAAAAACGGGCCTAAAATGGATACCTGTGGAACGCCCATTTGTAGCAAAGATCCAGAAGATTTTACACCATTAATAGTAATCCTCTGGATTCTTTGATTTAGGTATGAGGCAATTAGATCCAGAGAAACACCACATATACCGTAATAATTAAGGTTTTTAAAAATGTTTCATGTTGAACACAATCAAAGGCCTTGGACAAATCGTAAAATACACCAATCGCATTTTGTGATTTCTCCCATGCTTCATAAATATGCTTAAGAAGTGCAACTCCAGCATCTGTTGTTGACCTACCCCTAGTAAAACCATACTGTTAACTATGGAATAGTTTATTTTTATTAAAATATTATAAAAGTTGGTTTAAAATAATCTTTTCAAAAACTTTACTAATAATATAGAGATTGGTCTATAGTTACCGGGATCGTTCCTGTTTCCATTTTTAAATAGAGGTATTATTTTACTGTGCTTCATAAAGTCTGGAAACTTTCCTGTATCGACACATTTATTAAAAATATCAGCTAGATGTGGGGCAATATTATTGATTATTGTATTTAATATTTTTACTGAGATGTCTCATAAATCACCAGTTTTTTTTTATATTAAGTGTCCTGAAATTCTTAATAATATCAAATGATGTAATATGTTTAAACTCAAAGTAATTAGCACAGCCTGGGAGTTTATTTTTAAATAGAGAAATAGCATCTAAGGGCGATGATTTTAACGCAGATGTTACTTTGATAGGTATATCTGTAAAGAATTTTTCAAACGTGCTTGCCACTTCTTCTTCCGAATTAATTAATATATTATCAACATTAAATATAATTGGTTCGTTTTCTATTTTAGATCTTCCGGTTATGCTATTTATAATGTCCCAGGTAGCTTTTATTTTATCGTTAAGTATTTTGTTTCTAATATAAATTGCCTTTGCCTGGATGCAAACACTTTTAAAGATCTTAGAATAACACCTAACGCGTTCTAAAAATACTGGATCCCGATTATATTGCCTCATACCATATAATTCATATAATTTATCTCTACTTCGAAATATACCTAAGGTAGCCCAGTCACTAAATTTCAGTTTTAAATTTTTACTAAAAGTTTTTATTTTAAATGTGTTATTAAATTCATTCAAAATCATAGTAAATAAATCATTATATTGTTTATCTGGGTCCTTATAAATCAGACAAAAATTAGGAATTTTTGTACTACATTATCCTTAAATAAGTTAATTTTATTACTAGACAGTTTAGTTTTATAACATTTTAATTTATTAATTAACTTCATGCGGTCATTTCTCAAGGCATGTATTTGATTTCTAGTAAATTTGTGTTATGACTTAAGAAATGTATGTGTTGCATATTACAAGATTGATTGTTATAATAAAAATAAGCCCCCCAAAATCCTACCTTACGCCCGAGTCGAACATCAGACCTCGTGGGGGGCGGGCAACGTGTACAATAAAAGTCATTTACACGGCTAACAAGGAAAAGGTAACCCATCAATATGGAGGATCAACAAGGAAAAGTAAATTACGTATAGGGCCGCTGCCCGAGGGTAATCGTCAATTAATTAGTAAATTACTTAGTAAATTACAAGATCCTCAGCTAAACGTTTCAGCTCAGAGAATTGCAGACCAAAGGAGAGTCATATTAAGAAATAAATTGCTGTCAGACGAAGTAATTGAGAATATTAAGTTCGAAGTAGCCCAACAGTTAAGAACAGAAGAAAACAATATCACATCTAGTCTATCAGTAGGTTCAGAAAACAACTCAGAAATAGTAGAATTCCCTCACACTCTAACACCAAAACCAATCAACCCTTGCACTCTACCATTCGTAACTTTGTCACCTACAATTCAGACAACTAACACTACATGTACTCTATCAAATGCATCAACTCAAACTTTCTTAACACCAACTAGTTCTCTCATGATTCTCACCTCTGTCCTAGATCACGACGACATACAAACCACAACAGTACTACTTAAATGTCACACAAGAATTAAAAGAAGAATTAGAAACAGCTCTCACTCTCTATACAGGAACTGATCCAACAGCTAGGCCTAGGCTACCACGCCTACGTGAAAACAAAAAATTGTACGAGCTGGTTGATATCTTTAATAAGCAAATATTGGGCAAACTCTTTAGTATCGACTCACATTTATCACACTATACACTGGTATATTGTAGCGCGTTAGAAATAAGCGATTAGACTATAAAATAACACAAAATCACAAAAAATCCAAAGAAACACCGGCATGGCAAATTGGATTGGAAAACGACATTAAAAAACTACGAATCGATATAGGCAGACTGACTCAATACATTAACAATAATAGAAGCAGGAGGTTAGTTAACTAAGTCAACATCATATTCGAAAAAGCTAAGATACACTCCACACACGAAAATAATAACAGTAGACCCGAAGAATTTTTAGATACATTAAAATAAAAACTAGCCCTGAAATCCCAGCGATTAGCACGATACAAAAAATCATCAACGTCGGAAGCAAGCATCAACAACGGAAGCAAGACAATAAACTTTTTAGTTCAAATGAAAAAACATTCTATAGATCACTAAATGAAAAAGCGAACAATAGTCCTTCTGGTGTACCTTCTGAAACATAACTCAAAAACTACTGGTCCGAAATATGGAAAAAACACAACCCACACAATAAGGATGCCGAATGGATTAAAGAAGAGGAAGACAGATTAAAAGCTACTGAACCGATGGAATTTGATGGTATTACTAGTTGTGACGTAGAACAAATCACCAAGAAGACAAAAAACTGGAAAGCTGCGGGTACAGATAGCATACATAATTTCTGGTATAAAAAACTAACTATTGTCCATAATATACTAGCTAAAATTATAACTGACATTTTGAAAGGTGCAGAAGAGTTGCCCAAGTTTGCCACTAAAGGTATCACATATATGCTCCCTAAAAGTAATAATACTACAGACCCCTCTCAATTTCGCCCGATAACTTGTTTACCAACAGTTTACAAATTAATAACATCTTGCTTAACCCACAAATTCAATAGCAACATTGAACGAAATAATATACTTGCAGAAGAACAGAAAGGATGGAGAAAACGACACATGGGATGTAAAGAACAGCTGATTATTGATTCTACTATTCTCAAACATGCAACTTCACACAATAGAAACCTACATCTAGCCTACATCGATTACCAAAAAGCATTTTATAGCGTACCTCATTCCTGGCTTATTCATGTTTTAAAGATTTACAAAATAGACCCCGACATAGTGAACTTCCTGAGAAACACCATGATTGATTAGAGAACAACACTTACACTTACCATAAACTCTACATCTGTTATAACTGACGAGATCCCAATCGAAAATGGCATTTTTCAGAGAGACTCACATAGTCCTTTATGGTTTTGTCTGGCCTTCAATCCCTTATCCAATATATTAAACGACTCAAATCTTGGCTACAAACTGACATCACAAACTACAATCAATCACCTATTGCGACAGGAACCTACAAAGAAATAAAAATAAAAAAATTAAACATATTTATACATATATATACAAAGATACAACCTACATTGCATTACAATTTAATATTATTATCTATAATAAATTTAACTAATTTTGTAACAAACGGGCTAAAGACTAAGGTTAAAATAGTTTTTAAATGTACTGGACGTGGAATGTAATCAGGGATAATATCATATAGTGAATATTTTAATTTTGGGCAGTCAAAAACAATATGATTCATTGAACCCTCATCTAAACCACATTCACAAATAGCACTGTCTTTAATTCTTAGCTTAGCCAGGTGTAATGGAGTACATGCGTGGCCTAGGCGGAGTCTACAAACGACTGACGTAACTTTGCGGTCGGCATTACGAAATCGGAAAAACCATGGAGAAACAGGGACTTCAGGTTGAATAGCACTATAATATGCACCTTTGATTAATTTTGACTTATCCCAAAACTGATTCCATGCACTATACAAAAATTTTTTGGATACAGGGCCCAAATCGTGAGAGAAATTAAAAAAATAGGAAAGGGAGCCAGATTGAGTTGCAGATTTGGCACACTTGTCAACTATTTCATTATTCTGAATTCCAGAATGACTTGGGATCCAGACAAGTGAAATGAGATAACCTTGTTGGTGACAATTAAATAAAGCTTCTCTAATTTTAAGAATAATAGGGAATCTTGATTTACTTCGAAACGGATTTTGAGTTATTGCCTGCAGAGTGCTTAAACAGTCCGAAAAAATAACGACCTTATTTAAGTTATGTGAATCAGAAAACAAAATAGCTTCAAGAATGGCTATTGACTCCCCAGTGAATACGGAGGACTGAGGGGGGCATTTGAAATTAAGGATAATATTAAATTTAGGGATCCAACACGCAGCTCCAACACACGATTCATCTGATAATTTAGACGCATCTGTAAATATCATAACAAAATCAGACCACTTTTTAGCAACTTTTCCCAAAAACTTCCTATTAGCCCCAGGGACGCCTTTTTCTATTCCCAAATTGGTGATAATCGATGGATTAAAAATTAGAGAAGGATAGGAACAGGAGTATAACGGGTTGAGATGGGATTTGTAGACAGGTGCACTAAACTGATTAAATTTATTAAAACTTTTTAGAATGCATGGAAATTCTTGGCCCGGTTTGAGGAATTGCTCTAGCTGATAAAGTAACCCGAGCAATGGATGAGATGAAGACTGTAAAACTTTAGAAATGAATCGATCAGATAAATATTGTCTACGTAAATTTAGAGGAGGGTCGACACACTCAATCTGAAGTGCATTGGTGGGAGTGGACTTCATAGCCCCTAATACAATTCGTAGGCTCTTGAACTGAATTTTATTCAATTTTTCTAACGCTGATTTATGGCATGGGTCTAACAGAAAAGTACAGTAGTCTAGATGGCTACGGATGATAACATTATATAGTAATTTTTGGGTGTATTGATGAGCCCCCCACCAAACACCCGATAACGCGCGTAAAATTTGAATATTTTTTTCACATTTTTGTATTACATACTCCGAATGCGCTATACCAGATAATTTAGAATCCAAATGGAGGCCTAAAAATTTTACAGTGTTAACAACCGGGAGAGGATGATTATTGTAACTAATATTAATTTGAGGAATGATTCTTTTTCTAGTGAAAACAACTACGTTACATTTAGGAGCTGACAGGGATAGACCATGGGACAACAGCCATTCTCCCAGATAATATAGAGCAGAATTTAATTTTGAGACAATATCAGGCATATTTTTTGAACTAGAGAATAAAACTATATCATCTGCATATTGAAGAATGTTACAAAAAGAATCAACTGATTTTTCTAAATCATGAGTATAGAAACTATATAAAAGTGGGCTGAGAACAGACCCTTGAGGGAGGCCCTTCCATATTGTTCTTGGTGAGAGCATGACACCATTATGTCGTACTCTAATAGACCTACCCATGTAGAGGTTAAAGATAAAACGAATCATTTTAGGAGGAAAATTCATAGACATCATTTTGTTGCGTAGAATAGAAAGAACGACACTATCATAAGCTGATGAAATGTCCAGAAATACACCAACAAGGTACTCACCTTTAGCTATAGCTAAGCGGATTTCAGAAGTAAATATGCTAAGACTATCCACTGCACCAATCCCTTTGCGAAAACCAAATTGAGTCTTTGCCAAAATTTCTTTATTTTCAACAAGCCAGTCAAGTCTATTTTTGATAAGGTGCTCTAATATTTTACTCAGAGTTGAAGATAACGCAATAGGACGATATGACGCGGGGTCATCTGGGTTTTTCCCGGGTTTCAGGATTGGGATTATAATTTGGGTCTTCATAGAAGAAGGAACCATCCCAGAATCTAAGAAACTATTTACAAGTGACAAAAACAGAAGTTTTGCTTTGTTACTTGCATTTATTAAAAAAGAGTAAGGTATTCCATCCTCCCCAGGGGCAGAATCTGTTAAACCATTTAACGCACAACTGAGTTCATTAAAAGAAAAAGGTTGATCCATTTCAACTTGGAAGCTTGTGATACTAGAGGGAGGAAAACAATCAATAAATGGTACAGAAGGGGGAGCAAGACGGCAAGCAAAATTTTGAACCCAGGCCGAATTGTTTGATGAAATATTGTAATTATTAAAGGAAGACCTAAATTTTTTAATATATTTCCAAACTAAACTAGAAGGAGTGCCAGGGCATAAAGATTCACAAAATTTTGTCCATCCCAATTTCTTTTTCTGTTTTAAAATTCTTTTAGTTTTTGCAGTAATATTTTTATAAATGATGAAATTCGAGGTAGTCATACAACTCTGATAATTTTTTTCTACTTCTGCTCTCTTTTTGACAGCTGCCGAGCATTCAGCATCCCACCAAGGAGGGGAAGCCCACATTTTTGTACTGTTGGTTTTAGTGGGAATGTGTGTCTCTGCAGCTAAGAGGATAACTTTGACAAACTGATTGTAGCAGAATAACATGACTTTTAGAATAGACAAATGCAAAACACTTCACGTGTACCGGGGTAAAGTTAGTACCGAAGTAGTTGTAGTGACACAAACTCACCGGAACAGATTAAATTTACAGCAATGTAAGAAAATTACACATATAAATACTTAGGGTTACAGCAAGGCAAATCAATAAATCACACGAAATAAAAAAAAATCTTACACAAGAATTCACACGTAGATTAAATCAAATCTGTAAAAGGCAATTACATTCAAAAACCTATTTAAAGCAATAAATACATATGCAATACCAATACTGACTTATACCTTTGGAACAATAAAATGGACTGCCACAGACATCAACAAAATTGAAATAAGAACAAGAACCACATTAACGAAATACAAATATCAACACCCAAAATCCGCTATTGAAAGAACTGCTTTACGTAGATTAAAAAGGGGGAGAGGATTAATAGATATAAAACAGTCATGGGCAAATCCAAAAGTTAAGAAATTTCTTTTATGAAAAATCAAACACTTGTAAAATTCATAAAGCAATAACAGAAACAGACACAAATTACACACCACTAAATTTACTTGATAAAGACAAAGAATTTTCTACAGTACGAATGACAGAAAACCTTAAAATAATAAAATGGCGAAGTAAAAAACTCCACGGCCAAAAAACACACATACACGACTTAGAACAACCTCACGTAGATCTTCAGGCATCGAATAAATGGTTACAATTTGGATCATTCTTACCAGAAACCGAAAGATTTATGATTGCCATACAAGATCAAGTAATCAACACCAAAAATTACAGAAAACAGATAATTAAAGACCCTAATACCCTAAAAGACAAATGTAGGAAAGGCAATCGATACCCAGAAACCATTCAACATATAACTAGCGCTTGTCCTAACCTAACACAAACAGACTATACACATAGAGAAAAACCTAATAGCACAAATAATTCACCAAAAATTAGCCATCACCCACAAACTCATACCAGAAAAAACTACACCATACTACCAATATTCACCAAATGTTGTACTGGAGAATACCAGCCACAAATTATACTTCGACAGATCAATACTTACTGATAAGACAATACATTAAATAGACCTGACCTGACGCTGATTGACAAACAACACAAAACAGTATATTTGATAGATATTGCCGTACCTAACACACATAACCTACACATAACCTTCATAAAACTATAACAGAAAAAATAAACAAATACACAGATCTCAAAGAAGAAATTACTAGATTATGGAAAATGGAAGTCTACATTGTACCGTTAGTTTTATCGAGCACAGGGGTTCTCCCTAATCACCTTCTACAATCCCTTAAAATAATAAATATTCCAGAGAACACATTCATAACTATGCAGAAAGCAGCAATATTAAATACATGCCGCATTGTCCGGAAATTACCCGTAACAGAACATGAAACTCACTTGGCTTAAGCCCGTGATTTCATATTAACTACCGAAGTATCCTAAATACTTTGAGAAAATAAAAACAGTCCATAATAATAATAATTATTATTATGATTGATATTATTATTGTTGTTGTTGTTGGATGAGATTTAAATAGCCCGCGTAACAGTCGAGAGTTCGCGCATGCGCAGTAGTATTTATTTGAACATGCCTGAGGTAGGTATAATGATATTAATAAAAAAATAATTATCAGTAAATAAGATCGAACAAACATTTTTTTTTATCGAACAAACGATGCTTAGATTGATTGAAAAAAAAGCTTAGTTTGAACCTGGCGCCGACAATTATAGTTCGATGAACAAACGAATCGGCAAAAAATAATTTTTCCCGCCAACTTAAGATAAGATTTTTAAAATTTTTTTATAAATAAATTAACAAACAAATAAACGAGATCGAACAATCAAAAACAAACGATGAACAAACGAATAATAGAAAAAAATAATTTTTCCCGCCAACTTAAGAGAAGATTTTTAAAAATTATTTATAAAAAAATTGAACAACGAACAAACAATAAATCTGATCGAACAATCAAGATCAAACGACGAACAAACAATAAAAAATTAAAAATCATTTTTTCTCAACAACTCAAGAGAGCTCTGTACTTTCATACTCTGTGGTAGGGCTGTTGACATTTTTTTTAATATCGGATTTTCGATACACGATATTTTCTAAAATATCATAATCGGAATTCTGATATATCGATAAAATATATCGATATTTCGATATAATTTATTTTCAAACAAAAAAATTACACAAGCTCAAAAAGTCAGTTAACATGTGCTTTTTTGGTGTACTCTTTTGAGCAGTCTCCGAAAAAAAATTTTGATTGAGGTGTCATTCGATTCGAAATGGAATCTTTTCGAATCGAATGACACCTCAATCTTAATTTTTGAGAATTGTTCTGCTTGCAAAAGCACTTTGTAAAAAAATTGCAAAAGTTATTCACAATTAACTAAAAAGAAGGAATTTTTTTTTGGCAAATATCTAACACCAAGATTTTTCAATTTTTTAATTTTAAAATTCAAAAAATCTTTATTGTTTTTTTTTACAATGATGTTTACGATGATTTTTATTGTTTACGATTATATTGTAATTAAATAATTGGCGAGAAAAAACACTTATTTTAAAAAAAATATCGAGTTTCGATATATAGATTTCAATATCGAACTATCGAAATAAATATCGTTAATTCTAAATAAAAATATCGATATTTCAATATTTTATCAACACTCCTACTCTGTGGTTATAATTATGGTTTACTTTGATGTGTTTCATATATAATCTTTTGGTTTGTTTTTTGATTATGGTTATGGTAATCGTATTTCGGTTTGCAATCAGTAATAAATTGTATTATTAATTATTATATATAACCTCTGTAGGCATCCTGAGACTCTTGAGAGTTGTATCACTACATGTAGGTGTTTAGTTTTCAGCTATTTTCACTTTGTTTTGTAATTTTTATTCAAATGAATAACTGATTAAACTTACGATTATACAAAAGTTTTAGATGAAAACTTTCTTCATTATTTTCGTAAGTCATGACTACCGAAGCTGAAGCTGCTGCGGTGTCTGGTATTTACCCTAAAGTCTGTAATGATGGCTTATTACAAAGCCGGTAATGATGCATCGTGGAACGGTTGCGACTTGTCAAATGAAAATCATATCATTGACGATCTATCCATAGTTCCTTTGACCAAGGACTGTTTTGGTAAGATTGAAATTTTTCTATACAAATGAAATGAACAATTGAAAGCAAAACAATATTTTTTAAAGTATTTTCTGTTTTTCTATGTTGTATGCACATCGTGCAAAAATTGTATACAGTTTTCCGTAAACTGTTTTATTTAGATTGGATGTCAGGAAAAAGTTATTATTATAAAATTTTTATATAATTGTGAAAATTAGTCAATTTTTTCTCGTTATTTTGTGTTTGCGTTATACAGTCTAATCTGATTCAAACTGTGCGGATCTTGAAAATACTTAGAAACAATCAATAACAGGCATTTTTTCAAATAATACTTTAATTTGTTTTTGTACTTAGTTTGGTCTGATACAAAGAAGTATAAAAATTTAAGCTATAAATAAATTATTTTTTTATATTTAAAATGAGAAGGTCTCCCCAACATGAAAGTAAGATTTTTTTATTAATGTGTCAAAATAAACAAAATTGTAGACTATATTTGTAGACATGTTTGGGGAAACGGACAAATTTCTTAGTTGTTACCAAAATGAAGACAAAAAAGACAATCTGTAACAATATTATAAAGTCAAGACCTTAAAATATTAGGATTAATACAGGATTTGTTTACATTTTGTGTCAACCTCAGCTGAATAGAGTATACAGATAAGATGTGATTATTATATCAAAACATAATAATAGGGTGCTTTTAGCAATATGTGAATTGTGTGGTCGTGTGGGTCGTCGTGGTCAATTTTATCCAAGGAACAACAAAGTTTGTTCTTTGAGATGTCACGCCAGTATTAAAGGCAGACGTTATTGTAATTGGAGATTTAAGTTAATGGAAGGAGCTGAGCATATGGCGGGATTAATTCCTTTAGAACCGCTGCCACAGTTGCAACATTGGCAGGCAAATTTCAATGACTTGCAAGTGAGTAACAATTTAAATTTTATATATATAGCTTTGGTTTTACTATACCAACATACATACATTCTCTATATATCATTGATAAAAATTAAAGATGTTGATTTTTTAACTTTTAACATGTTTCAAGAATAGCACTGTGAATGGGAAGTTTTTTTATAAATAATGTTTATAATTTTTTCTACTCCCATACTTTATATCCTCTATAAAAGATTCCGAAACAGTTAGCCAACATTAAAAACACCCAATGTCCTAATAATCATTACTGTTGTACTGAATTCATAATAACACTTCTTCATATATAAAATTCCTTCTGTGAAAAGGGTTTACTCAACAGGTAGCCACATTAATCAGTATTTTTATAAATTTCAAAAAAAGAACATTGTACACATTCAAATAAAGAACAGTCATTCACACACGTTTTACTATCTAGAACGTTGTGCACCGTAAAAAAATATATTATTTGAATTCCCGCCATTTTTCTTTGATATTTTTATTGTTTTGTTTACAAAAATAATAAGCGATTACCTTCCAACATTAAAGAACATATTAAAGTGAATTTTAATGATAGCACTATACAAAATGTAATGAACAACTACAATAAATGATTCTTTCATCAATTTAGTTTACTTGTATATACTCAGTAATGGATTATGTTAGGTTACTAGGAGTGGTTGTTTTAATGTTAGCAGTAAGCTAACTGTTCTAAGTTGTAAGAATCTTTTTATAGAGGATTTAATTATGGGTGTAGATAAAGTCTTATATGCAACTATTGATAATTAGGTATTAAAACACTCATGTGATACACTTGATGAAAACCCATATTCATCTTTTAATACCACTGTTGCTATTATACAACAGTTGCTTAAAGTTGCCAGTTCAATAGTGGCCTCAAAAGTAATTGTGGTGTGGATGAATGATAATAATTACACTACATAAATAAATTGTATTAAATTATGATGTCTTATAAATGTCACAGGCCGGCCCTATAAAGCAATCAGCATCTGTGGTAGCCAATAGCTATGAATGGAAAGATGAATTATTTGGTTGCGACTTCCTGGCAGCACCAGTTAGCTTGTTCAAACATGCTCCATTACATGAAATGTGGGACAATACCTTTGAGGGCATGAAAGTTGAAGTGAAGAATACGGATTGTGATAATTATTCAGAAAAATTGAGTGATTACTTCTGGGTTGCAACAGTTTTAAAGGTATTAATTAAATTTCTGAAAAGAAACAGCTTCAGATTATTGTTTTTAATTTGGATTTGATGCTTTTAATCTACATAACAAATAATGATGTACTGATTGGTAAATATACTATTAAGAAACTTAACAATTAGATCATTACGTCCCATAATAATATTTTTTTTTACTGTGGAAGAAATATAAATGGGGAAAACTATTACGGTACCTAGATTTTCAATAAAAATATATTAAAATCATTTATGGAGACAAAACCTTCACACAGTATGCAAAATTTATTCAAGAATAAACAAACCTAACATATTTTTATATATGGAAAAATTAAATAGTGCCACTGGAAAAAAATTAAAAATAGGTTGTTTCAGCTACTATCAAATTGATGTTTTAAAACATTTAATTTTTTTCGAATTTTATTGTTATGGCAAGTTTCCATTTGAAACATCATGGATTATATCATAATTCGGGAATAACAATTATTACTCTCTTTATCAATATCACACCCCATTAATGGCCCACTGCTGATCCGAGTCTCCTCCTCAGAATGAGGAGGGCGTAAGGCCGTTGTCCACCGCGCTGAGCCAGTGTGGGTTGGCAGATTTCACACACCTTTGAGAACTTTTAGGGAACTCCCAGGAGTGCAGTTTTCCTCACGATATTTTTCTTCACCGTTGTAGTAAGTGAAATTTAATTGCTTAAAACACGCATAAAAGTCGCAGAGGTGTGTGCCCAGGATCAAATTCGGACCTCCCAAGTAAGACTCTTAACCACTAGGCTATCACTTTTATCATTATTGTATTTTTACAGGTAAAAGGATACATGGGTTTATTACGTTATGAAGGTTTTGGAAGTGATGATTCTAAAGATTTTTGGGTGAATCTATGTTGTTCAGAAGTTCATCCAGTGGGATGGTGTGCAACTCGTGGGAAACCTTTGATACCTCCTAGAAGTATAGAGGACAAATATACTGACTGGAAGAAGTAAGTTTTAATTGATCATGCCTTATAAAGTTTCTTATATTAATTATTTTGGGTTTATGAGTCCAATGTTCTAACCATTTGGCTGACTTGTCTTCAACTGAATAATTGATTTTTTAATGTCTTTGTCAGATTTCTGGTGAAACAACTGACTGGTGCTCGGACATTACCTGCTAATTTTTATAATAAATTGAATGATAGCATTGTATCTAGGTTTTCAATTGGTTCCATTATGGAAGTTGTCGATAAGAACCGCATTTCACAAGTAAAGGTAAGAATAATAATATAACTACTAAGGAACTATTAATATACCAATTTACTAAAATAATAAGAAAAGAAAATTTTTGAAGTGAAAACTTCTTTAGCGGCATTGTGCACTTTTGGGATGAGTAAAAAATGTTAACTCGCGTCAGGACACGTGACCTAATCGAAAATTCGTAAGACGGCGCTTGCAGACTTAATTGGTAGCACATTTCATACAAAACTGGATTTAGATTTGTGTAAGTTAGAGCAATAGATGATTATCGTATTTAACCACATAAATGATAGTACTCTCCACCATTCCAAAATATTCTAAAAAGCACAACGTTAATGTCCTCCTGCCGGCACTCCCGGAGTGCAACCCTTGGTTTTTTTTATCATTCTAGTTGGTACAATGAAAATTATTGATTAGTTGCTGATTGTTTGTTTTGTACTTGTGCTAGAAAAGGTTAAATATAGCTATTATAGAAATATTTTATTTAACAAAAACCTTTGTTTACAGGTAGCAAGTGTTTGTGAAATAATCGGAAAGCGGTTACATGTAAAGTATTATGATAGTTCTCCAGAAGATAATGGTTTTTGGTGTCATGAAGATTCTCCTCTCATACATCCAGTCGGTTGGGCGTTTAGAGTTGGCCATCCATTAGATGCACCACAGATTTATTGCCAAAGAGTTGCTGCGGGTCGATTCATTCAAAACGACACCACTGCAGAAATGTTTTATAAATACCCTACAAATGAACCACCGTTATTCTCTGAAGGAATGAAGTTAGAGGCTATAGACCCATTGAACTTGTCTGCTATTTGCGCTGCTACTGTCATGCAGATACTAAATGAGGGTTACATGATGATCAGGATTGATTGTTACCCTGCAGATGGTTCCGGTGCTGATTGGTTTTGTTACCACCAGCGCTCGCCTTGTATATTCCCTGTGGGTTTTGCGCTCGCTAACAATATTCCTTTGGTACCTCCTGCTGGGTATGTTAGCATTTTTGTACCATAGTAGTTGATATCTGATCTCAAACATTTAAATCATTAAATATTTTATAAATAAACATTGTTCTGCCTAATTATAAAGCAAGTGAATGATTACAGGTTCACACCTGAGACGTTTCACTGGCCGAGTCACCTGTCGTCACTTGGTGGCAATGCGGTAGCGGCGGGGCGCGGGTGTTTTGTGGCCCGGGGGCACGTCGTGTCACACGGGTTCGTGGCTGGCATGCGGCTAGAGTGCGCAGACCTCATGGACCCCAGGCTCGTGTGTGTCGCTACAGTCGCTAGAGTTGTAGCTGATCTGCTTAAGGTAAATAATAATAGAAATCTCATCGAGGTGATCTTTGCTCTACTTATATGAACCTACTCTTAGCACAAGCTAGAGATAGTAAATATACTGTAGGTATATTTGTGTTTAGGTGCACTTCGACGGGTGGGGGTCAGAGTATGACCAGTGGCTATGGGCGCATAGCACGGATGTGTACCCCGTGGGCTGGTGCCGCGCCGTGGGGCACCGCCTCGAGGGTCCGCTGCAGCCGCCGCCGAGAGTTGCTAGGCGACCACTCGCGAAACCCCCTAGAAGAAGACGGAAACAAGGTAACATGAGAACATCAATAATATTGAAAGTTTAAAATTTCTCACAAAGTCATTACCTTTTTCTTAAAACAAAACATTAATTTATCTTCAGGTTTGATAATTGAAGTCAAATTTCCAATATATTGTGAAATAACGTGTCAAAATTTCAATAAAAAAACTTTGGTAAAAACACGCATATATCATTTGTAAGTGCAAAGAAATTATAAATATAATATAATAGAAAGATTGGAGAAAGTTTTTAATTTAAAAACCTTCTCTAATTCGCCCTCCAGTTTACGGAGAAATGTTTTATATTTAATATGGTTGTATAAATGTATATTTGTGTAATAAATTATATTACCATTGTTTTTAGTTTAGTTTAATTATTGAGGTGATTATTTGAAATTTTAGGATCAATCACAAGCAATTGTAGCCTAATACTAATTATCTTTTGTCATGAAAAATCTCTAGCAACTAAAGCCCCAAGCCAGCCGAATACAACAGAAGAAAATTCCCAAAACTCGGATATTGGCGACACTAAAAGCTTATCCCCTCCCACAAGTATGTCAGAAGTGTCTGCGGACGTTGAGACTCCCGATGAAAATAACCTCAGAATGGAAACAGACACAAATTGCAATGAACCTAAATGTCCTCCAAAAGAAGAGATAAAAGTTAGTAATTATTTATATCTGAACTTTATTATATTTTTATTTATACATCAATCAAATCCAAGAGATTATTTACCAAATCAAACTGAATTACATATCACAACACTAGATTAAATAAAATGATTCAATATCGACATATTCACTTGACTGCTGCACATTAACCGAGAAATATGTAATCATGAGTATTTTTACACAACATGACACTAAAATCACTCGCGCAACGTCAATAATATTATATTTAAACGAAAAAACATTAATATTAGTTATTTTTAATTGGAAACCCTGAAAAATAATTGTCATTCCTCAAAATCAGGTATCACAAAAGCCTCCTCACCTCCTCAACCTTAACCTCAGTGAAAATAATTTAACTTAGAATGTAAAAGTAAAAATAATTAACTAGTCGACCCGCGCAACTTCGGCCGCATGATGCTCCGCTCCTGTTGGTCTTGGTCTATTTAACACTGAAAGAATATTTCAAATTGGACCAGTAGTCCCTGAGATTAGCTAGCGCGTTCAAGCAAACAAACAAACAAAATCTTCAGCTTTATATATTAGTATAGATGAGGTATTTTGATATTATAAATCTGGGAGGTGATAAATTGCATTCATAATATTATTTAGGAAAATCATCAGAATCAGAAAGAGCATTTTCGTTAAAAATCTGTTAAATATATGATACATTTTTTTAGAACATCAAAACCTATCATTGGTTGCTAGGCAACGCTTATTTGGTAAATATTCTCTTTTGAACTTTGATGAAGTAATAGTCGTTATTTAGTGTCTGAAACTTTATGCTTGAATATTTTTATATAATAGCTTATATTGTTATTTACTTAAACTATTTAGCGTTACAAGAACTGAATATAGAAATAATATTGAATTTCCTGCTCAATTTTTAAATTAAAAAAAAATTTATTAATCAAAACGAAATGAAAAAAGTTTTGCAAAAAATATTATTCTAAAGCCTTATGAAAAATATTTCTTTTTTTTAAGGAACCTAAAATTGTTGGAAAAAAGGAAAAGAAAGAAGAAGTAAAAGAAGCAAATAAAGTTGATCAGGTAAGTTTTAAATCATTTAATTTACTCCAAGTCTTGTCAGTATAATTTACTCTAACTCAGTATTATTTAATGATTTCATTCAGGCATCGAACGCATGACGTCATCAAAATGAACTTTTGGCATATTACTGCTTGTAATTTTAATAAATACTAGAATGTATGGATTGAAAGACTACACATAGGGTTAGGTTTTATTTAAATATTGATACTATAATATATCGATGTTAAATATAATTAGATTAATTTAATCAATATCTTGATTATCTTGGCAAGACAGGCCTACGACCCCATCTGTCATTATAGTGGGAATAGATTAGTATTTTGTATTATAAAAAGGATAACTTACGCAATTAAGTTTAGTTGCTTCCGAAATTCGTGTGACTTCAGTGTTGTGTATTTAAAGATAGTTGAAAGAGTGTTAAATATTTGAGTCAGAAGGTTGAGCAGTGAAGGAGAGTGTTTACTGGTAGTAGAAAGGCCTTTAAATCCTGGTTGCGTATTATTGTAGTCTTTTGAGTGTAAGTGTGCAGTAAAGCTACCGCGTTAGTATTTAGTCGAGTTGAAAGTGAATGAACGGCGTCGAAGTCGAACTCACAAAACTCTGTAAAAAGCTACTTAAATGGTAACTGATTTTGCTATAAAAAAATCAAAATGTTACATGGTCAAGCAGCCAGCTGACGTATAATCCACCACGTTATGGTCAATTGACTTTATCTTTCCTTCAAGATATTAGGTAAACTATAATCCGACAAATTTTCAAATGGGAGGAAATGCCTGAAAAAAATTTTTTTTTCTATATGTTTGGGAGGCTGCCACTGCTCACCCCACCCACGGAATCGCAGCTGACCTCATAATATTAACCCCTAATGCATTTCACGAATTTTCGCTTGGGAGGGACTTGGTCATGAAAATCTGTCACTGGCTCCCGTACCAAGTTTGTTTATATAGTTGAACGCGCCAATCTCAGGAACTACTGGTTGGTATTGGATAGCCGGGCAGCAATTTATCGAGAATGGTTATATAATATCGCTATTAATAAATATGTATATTAAAAAATCATAAGAATCATATTGTTCTTACAGATAACAGAACCGCCAATGGAAGAATCTCAAGATACTTCTGAGAATGCACAGCTCATACCAGATATTCCTATAAAAAGTGAAGAAGACGATAAAGTAATACCTCGCTTAGTGAACAATACAGTGCCATTAGATGTATTAAACTCTGTGGATCCTGAGAACTGGAGCGCCGAGGACGTCGCGAAATTCCTAACAATCAACGATTGCCAACCGTATTGCATCAATTTCAATCAAATTACAGGCTCTATGATGTTACAATTGTCAAAAGACGAAATTATTGAACTATTAGAAATGAAAGTTGGTCCATCACTCAAAATATTCGATCTTATACAACAGTTGAAGTGTAAAATAAAACAACCACAGTGCAGATTGCTCGGCAGCTTTAAGTAGGAAATGTGTATTTATATAAAAACAATTTAAAGTGTTAGTATGGTAAATATGATTATAAAGAAAAACAATATACACAATATCACGTAGGTGGAACTTTTATCATGTGCAAGTATGACGGTCAGTGTTTTTAGACCCTTATTTAAATTAAAATAACTGAATTTAAGTGTAAAAGAATCATTAAAATATCTGTATAAATGAAAAAGTTATGGGACTATAGTTGCGCCTGTAACAATAATTTCGTTTCATACGGCAGACAAGAGTGTGACGTCACTTCACCTACATGCGGTATGTATATCAATTTTAGGTAAATTATCACTTGTCGTTTTACGAAATCTTCTTCCATTATGCTAAAATAAAAACTACACTATTTATAAATAATCAACAAACAGCTGTACGTGAAATATCTACAAGCAACGCAAGCGCTTTGGTGCGCGACTATAGGTGACATGACGTCAGAGGCTCACAATCGTTCCGCGCTAAAATACGTAAAATTAAATAATGTATTTCTTAATCATTTATTGACGGATTTCAAAAAAAATCACGGGTATATTAGTTTCGATCTATATTTCTATTCTATTAAGTTAAATATAGCATTATCAACATCATGAAATTTCTCCATTGAAATATTCAGTTCAAAATATACTGACGTGACGATGAAATAATAATTGCAGTTAAGGATGCAACATCGCTTATTAAATTACTTAAATCAAAGTCAAAATATTTTCATTTAAGTTCAAACTTTTACAGTTATTAAATCATTCAGTGTTTTTTTTAATCATCGATTTTTGCATCCCTAATTGTAATAGTGTAATGACATTTATAAAGATTAATGTAAATCGACAGGATAATGATGATAAATAATTTTTAGGTTATTCTATATATTGACCTAATTCCCGCCTAAATTCAGTATAGTTTTAGACCATTTTGAAGGCTTTGTGTGAAGTTATAAGCTAATTGTATTAGTGTCTGTTTTTAATTAGTGTCAAGTATCAATTGAGTTTTAAAAATCAAACATTTAGTATCAAAAATGTCTAAATTTTTTTGTATATATATTTTTTTGAATAAATATTTTTTAATTATAATTGGGTAGGTTTTTGTTCAACTTTTTATAAAATAAAGAAATATAAATTTATGAAAGTAGATAAACAAGGCCTTAATAAAATAATTAATAGAATAAAAAAAATCTGTATAATATAAAATACTTAACTTTAAAGTGTTGAGATATATAATGAGGTATTTTTTTTTAGAAATTATAATTTATTCCTAACACAATAGTCACTATTTTATATTGAACCTGTCTAAAGTCGTACTTATCGATTTTTGTAACCTGTCGATAGTTCTAACTTGTCGATAGTTTTATTCATTTGAAACAAAATGGCGGCAAATATAGTGCTTTAAAAAGTGTACAGCTGTCTATTACAACTAATGTTTTAGCGTGTATCGTTACAAAATGGCGTCAAACAATATCTTGTCAAAACGAGAAGAACTATGACAACTAATCCTGTTATTCTACTAGTATTATAAATAAATGAAAACGGCTGTAGTGATTTCAATACACTATTTTTTTATCTCGGAGAGAGTTATAGTGATTGACCAAGTGTCTTTTGTGACCCTAATCAGAAGTTTTGCGGGCAGATATCAGTTTTTAATATTAAAGCCCCTGCGTACTGCACAAGCTTAGTATAACTTAGATGTTTAAAACTACACGGCATCATACTGTACTGTGATACGGATATGTTTGTATCCTAATGTTGTAAGCTTTTTCAAAATCACAAGTCAGCATCTCTAATCATCATCAGCACCCATTAATTGCCCACTGCTGATCCGGATTCTTCCTCAGAATGATGAGGGATTAGGCCATAGTGCTGGTTGGCAGACTTCACTTTTAATTGTAATTTTAAATATACACATTCTCCCTGTATAGTTTGTTTGAATAGAAATATTATTGGTATAATAAAAGAATGAAAATATTAGTAAATAATATTTTTTTAACTATAAGTATCTACAAAATGTTATCCGTAATCTCAAAATTTCGATCTATAGTCAATTTGAGTTCAGAATATAAAACCATGAGGATAAAGGTGAATTAATTTTTTTTTCTTTTTTATTTTTGATCAATTTTCGTTTAAATTTGGTTGGATTTTTAAAATTTATAAATTAGGGATGAATGATTTTCAAATCATTGTCGATTCATGGAGTTTTTCTTACTTTTGGTTTTACTTGAAAATGGTAATCTATCTTTGAAGTTTTGATTTTATTCAGTTAGAAATTAGCATTCCTTTTCATCATCTTCCGGCCAAATCCAAGTCGGGCTCGCGCACGAAGGGTTCCGTGCCAATATTTGGCAAAAAAATCACGTTTGTTCATGAAAGCCCCCCCTTAAATATTTATTTTATTCTGTTTTTAGTATTTGTTATAGGGACAATAGAAGTACATCATTTGTGAAAATTTCAACTGTAGCTATCACGAGATGAGACAGAGTGACAGCGGAGTCTTAACATAAATGTAAATGAGAACGTTTTAACCCTTTGGGTAAGAAACACTAAAAAGCTAATATATCCAAAGAAATTGGCCAGTGATTGTAGTTATTTTGTTTTTCCATAAAATGCTGATTTGTGATTTAATGTTATATAACTTGAAGTTAAATATATTTATTGCTGCTATCATTATTACTTCGCTTGTTTTAGATTTAGGATTCTCATCATGTTTGATTGTCGTTAAAATGAATTTTGTATTTAGTCATAAATAGGTGATCCGGAATCTAAGGTATTGCTATACTCAAACTTACAATTCCGTAGAATTCTGATAGCTGTCATATTTTGACATATCAGATTTAATATAACTTTTTTTCCGTGGCCTCCATCGCCCATGGACATTGACAAAACAAGAGAGTATCTCTCGCGTTGCATCCTCGAAGATAGAGCGGGGGATGGGAGTGATGAAAAAAATGCTCCGGTTTTAGCGGACCTGAGCAAGAGCCCAGAATCCAATGGGAGAGGGTAAGTCTTGCCCACATGCGGCTCGAACGGAACGCATCCATGACACTTGGTTGTCGGATTCGCATGCTTCTGGTCACAAGCCAGTCGGGGAACTGATCCCCTACCACCAAGGGGGTACTGGGTTACCCGGCTCTTACGAGATGCTCTCCCAGCGGCAGAGGGGAATAGTATTCTAAACCGTCCCCTCTCGGGTAAAACAAAATACATTTACGTTTTATATTTGATAATAAAAAATTAAACTATCTTATTAATATTTCAAATATAACCTTTAAATTTTTATTTTTTTTATTTCACTTTCATGTGTTCTCTTCTTGATAGGATGGTTTTATATCTTGCAACACTAACTGTCAGAATTCTACAGAATTATAAAACCGAGTATAGATCTATGTTATAGTATAAAATCCTGTCCTAGATTTCCTTAACACATGATTTATATTAGATTTTATACTTTAACGTACATCTGATAGATGTTGGACTATTATAATATTAATTAAATGTCATCAATTGAGGTCTATTCGTAATATTTATTGTATTGTACTACTATAGTCACGGATATGATACCTCATAATGTATATTGTTAACAGACTGAATTTCTTCTAACGTGGGCGGAATTTTAGATGATAAATAAATTGCCTTTTTAGTGACTTATACAAATACCATAGTTTAGATTTTGATTATGTGTTTTAGTGTCCTGGTAATAAATATAACGCTGCGATTATTATATTGTTTTATTATATAAAATACAAAGTTTATAATATAATTACATTGGACGGAGTATTTCCCTTTAAAGCTGTTGTCCTATGTTTAGAACATTTTGGACTTCTCTTGATAAAATTACCAGTAGATATCTCTGTTGGTTGTTAAGTCTTGGAGTATTTGTGTGGTTAATAACCTGTAAGTAAAACATTATTATCAGTATAGTTACCGACACGTGAGTATAGGTTTCACCTTGAATGCTCAGAGGTCACTATTAGCACCTTTTTAGAGGGTAGTCACACGCGATTGGTATTTATGTGGCGTTTCAGTTCCCTCGCGTCTGCTATTTGTCAAAATAGTAAATGTCACAATGCACAACATTCCCCCCCACGTACAACAACATGTATCTTCCAATTTTTTTTTTTTAAAGATAATACTAGCATAATGGATCACATATTACTAGTATTCCTTAACCCCTCCAAGTAAGCTCAAATCCTTGTATTAGGGGGGAAGGCCACGTCATTTGAGAGATTTGAGTTACTGAAGCTTTTTGTTCGTTTCAGGGTACATGTTTACTTTTTTATTGATGTCGTAATCACCATGCAAACCCCTCCGCTCCCTATGTAGTCAATGATAAGCAGCCCCCACCCTCCATTAGTGCATACGTAATACTTGAAGGGCGCCAATTGTATGGAAATTATTTTAAACTTTGAGGAGTGTGTTAGAGAGATAAATCAAGAATAAGCTAATGAGTGTCTGAATGAATAGTTAAACCATTTGATTGTATCTCGGCGAAGCGTGGATTAAATTATAATTATTTTTTTGACTATACCTCATAGTATGATTAGGAACAGTTGGCGCATATAGAGCGCAGCACAAGATGTTTCCAGATCTTTGTGCATGACATTTGTGATACTCAGAGCACCAATATGTTTCGTATACTGCACCTTCTATTGCATCTGAAAAAGAATGAACTTATACTAATAATAGTAAAAGTATAGTGAGTTCTCATTTGTGTTTTATATTGAAACTAGTCTTAGTCTACTAGTAACCGCTATGTCCCTTTAAATTTGTAATATCTTCAAAAATATTCATTTAAATTTCATGCTGTAAAGGGTCTTATTGATCTATATTAAATGCACAATGTATATAAGATACCTAATTGGATACGGATTAATGCTTTAATTGCTTAAAATCGCTTCGTAAATAAGCCATTATTTGCCGTAAAAGTAAAGGATAAAAAATTGTTATTGTGGGTTATCCCTAAGAGATAGAAGTATACCATCGCGGTATATACTTTTTTGGAGACCTTTTTAAGGTGTACAATACTGTAGTACATTATTTTGATCTATCTCATAGGCCAGCGTTTGCAATGAATGTAAGCAAAAAAAACGTGTTTATTATGTATGTATTATGCATATAAACCTTCTTCTTGAAGTCTTAAAGATCTAAGCATTCATAGGGACAGACAGACACAGCGGGAAGCGACTTTGTTTTACACTATGTAGTGAAGCGAAAATTCGAAAATCGTATAGGCTCTTAACTTTAAGAAATAAATATTAAGTCAAACTAAATAAAATGTCAAATTTTTATTAGATTCGTTGTATTTCTAATACGAAAATTATAAAACGAAAACCCAATAAAAATTCTCTCTTTTTTTTATGCGTAAGACAAAGATGGCGCGAAGATATGACAACCAACCCGTAACACTTTAGAGATGTTTATTTTGAAACATTAAATAATAATCCAATCCTTACTAATTATGTATTATTATTTTTTATTATAAATGCGAAAGTGTCTGTCGCGTTTTCGCGCTAAAACTACTGAACCGATTTAAATGAAATTTGGTATACAGATGGTCTAGAGCCTGAGGAAGGCTACTTTTTAATGTAGAAAGGGGGTGGAGAAATATGTCTAAGTGTGCTTACCCGAACGTGCAGACACATGAGAGCATATGTGTTTTATTTCTAAAATAATTAGCCTTAATAGTTAATAATGCTACCAAAAGATACTATCCAGGCGGACGAAGTCGCGGGCACAGCTAATCTATATATATAAAAAAATAACTGCTATTCGTTAGTAGCTTTAAACGATGAGAAATGCTAAAACGTAAACTTTTACCTGTAGTTTAATACACTTCAGCGAAACGAGGACGGGTCAGCTAGTATTAAGTAAAATTAATACATTATATATGAAATATATAGATAAATTACAACGCAGATTTTTTTTAGAATAAACAGCCATTTTTAGTTATAATTGATATTTATATATTTCTTCAGTTGTCATGTCAGTCTGGTTTTGAAGTCGACGCTTCATTATTTTACCTTTCGTATCCTCTGTTCTGATTTCAGGTACTAAGTCTTTAGCTGTGGTTATATAAAATGACCTTAATATATCAATCCTATGGACACCAGACATTCCTCTGTTCTTCTGATTAGATCCATGCACGTGGCGTGAAAATACACATCTTCGCTTATTCACATTTATTACTAATATACTGAAAAATAGATGATGCAGATTAGACTTTCCCCTTTCCTCTCCCATGAATTTGGTGATTTTAATAGGCTGAAACTATCATCCTTTTTATTCTTTCAAAGGGGACACCATAGCCATAGTATCCCCTTACCATCCAGAGAAGTTTCCGAAAGTTTTCTTTCATAATCCTTATTTACATTATAATTTAAGTGTTACCGTAAAATTGTAAATATCGTTAGGTTATGTCATGAATGAAATAAAATGAAATTCTATGGTAATAAATGCCATTACACAATATGACGGTTTCACTTCCATAGATTATCATCTATCAAAAATGATTCCTTAAATTGTAAGCAGTTCGATTTACAATATATCGACAGTTTACAATCTCACGAGATTATATAATCTAACAATTTACAATTTTACGGTGACATATAATATAACTTCATGGTAAACAGGACATTTAAATCCGTGCTTTGAAGATGTTTCGAACAGTAGAAACCTTAGAGAATGTAGTGTAGGATCTTGTGCCCTTATTGTAAGACCGTATGTCATGTCTTTTAGTTTTTTTGGTCTTCAAAGTGGAATAAATGCTTTGAATAATATGAAATTTTAAAAAAAAAGTAAAAAGGAGCGTCTATATCGCTTAATGTTTATAATAGTCTAACTTTTAATTTGACAAGAACCTTCTCAAAGATCTGAAAACATACCCTAATAAAGCAGGATCAAAAGAAAGGGTCATAGGAAAGTTTCTAGGGTAGACCAATTTGGCTTCCTTTATAATGGAAGCATATCCTTCCCAACACTGCAGTACTATTTCGTCTATTTCAGACAACTGGGGTGTGGCCCCACAAATTACGAGTACATATACATCTGCTAGTAACTTGCATGTCACTGCTCTGAATGCCACCTGGAAAAGTGTTAAGGGACAAATAAAACCTTTATAAGTTATAATTTCTTTGGTTAAGACTTGACTGTCTTATTAGGTCCCAGTACGATGCTAGTCACACACACACACTTCTCTGAGTTATGTGTGTTTTAAGCAATTAAATATCACTTGCTTTAACGGTGAAGGAAAACATCGTGATGAAATCTCCATAAAGGTGTGTGAAGTCTGCCAACCTGCAATGAGCCAGTGTGGTGGATTATGGCCTAACGCCCCTTCCCATTAAGCGGTGGGCCATTAAAAGGTTGTAATGATGACTATTATAAAAATCTTTATTGTACACTCTGTATAGCTTTAATGGGCCCACTGATCCGAGTATATTCAACTCAGTAAAGTGTGATAAGACATAAGAAACTTGTTTTAAAAATCGTCCCCTAGTCAAGTAAAAAATAGGAAATTTTTATTGTTACGTTACTGGATTGATCGTGCTTTAAATCTACAACTCAACCGGAGGGACGTAGGCTTCTCCCCTTTTCTATCTTAAAGTATCACCGCTTAAATATCTTAAATAAAGAAGTCACATTAACCAGCCACTTTATTAATTGATCAAATCACTAAATATCATTCAGGCCGCTAGTTAGACGGCGCCGTTTGGTTAGCGGCCTAGGTTGCCAATTAAACGGCTAATTAAGCTAGTTGGCTGCGACATATGCAACAGCTTGTAAAGCAGTTAAATGTCTGTGCGTTTGTCATAATTAATTATATATTTAAATGGAAGATCATAATGTAGAAATACAATTTGTTTGCATTAACAAGACCCCCTGAAGTAACGAGAGAGAAAAATCACATAGATACAAGTTTTTTACCCGAAAGCCCTCAGAATATCACCGGATTTTCAAAATGTGACCCATATTACTTTTCGTTGCAAGTTTAATTTCTATTAAATTACTTACATTAGGGCTCATTTGCGGCAAATAGACTACAGTATCTCGTAACGGAGCACCATCCTGAGTTGCAGCTAACAAAAGAAGTAATCTTGCTTCTCTCGCATCCAACTCATAGAAATCTGAACTGGTTGCTACTAGGTGTCCATGAATACAGAGGCATGCATAACGTCCTGTGACTGTTTGGGAGTAGCTATCTAAAACTTGCTGAAAAATAATATAAATTTTTTTTGGTAAGTTTGGTAAGTCAAAATATAGTGTTTTCTAGAATATCCAATTAAAAATGAGCTCCTATTCTGTGTGTTACGGCTCTTTCTTCGCTTCTTTCTTTCTTTAAAAACTAAGCCTTAAGTTGTATATATATTTTATTCTTTATTCATCACCACATAATGCAGAAAATATATCTTAAAACTAAAATTTTATAATGGCTAAACAAAGAGCAGAGTTATGGCTAAATAGCCATTTCTTTCAAACAAGCTTTAGATTAGAAAAATTATATAAGAGTAGGGTTTTGTTTTTAAACAATTTCATAAATGAGTTAACAGGAGAAAAAAGAAGAATCTTATTTCAAGAAGAAGTTTGCTGTAACTAGTTTCTTTTTGAAAAAAAGCATTTTTAGAAAAGTAATGTACCTGTATCTGCTGAGCTTGTGGGCAAAGTATACTCTGTACAAAGTCCAGAATGATAGTTGATTGAGACATAGAATTAGGATCTAATGTCTGCAACAGATAGTCTATAATTGGGTAACATTGTCTGAGATCCCTTTTTATTTGATCAATGTTTTTCAAATTTTCCAATTCTTTCTTGCCGATGCAAAATATCATTACATCATGGATGCAAGATAGAAGCAGTTCAAGATCACATTCCAGCCCACCAGTTGCTATTCCAACTAAAGTGATACTATAAAAAATAATGTCCTACAGTTGCAAAATGTTATTATGTACGCTAAACCATAACTATCAAATAAAATACCAGACTTCTATATGTATTTGTGTTGCAGCCAAATTGTTTAACTGTGTTCATTGAATAATGCCATACAATATGCTGTCTATGTCTCCGACCTGTGCACTTGGCTAAGATCAGAGTTAGGGATCACTCACTGTGTGAATGTGAGCTTGACGAAGGTTCTACCTCACATATTCTAATTAACTGTCCCAAACTTTTACACACTCTCTATGACATTCTCCCTCATAATGTTTTTTAATGTTTGTGTTTAGTCCTTTATGTACATTCTTAGGTACATTTATCAAAATGAATAATATTAAGCTATAAAGACTAAACAATTTATTTGTCTTTTTTTTATCTATGTGTTCTTTGTTTTTTTTATCTATCTATTTTAATGTGTGATTAATTTTGCATTAAAACATCCACCTTTTTCTAAAGCTTGTAAAACAAGTTAATTTGTAAAATTCTCGTTTCTACCGAAAATTGTCTCTATACCTGCTTTTTCTATTTCATTTGACATTGGGAGAGTTAAATGTGCTCAACTGGCATGATTAAAACCCATAAAACTAAAATTGAATTGAATGCCATACAACAAAACAACAAAAAGTTGTTTAGCTGTAAGGCTGAAAACAAACTAAATCTGAAGTACAGCTTAATGATGTTTAGCTAAACAGATAAAAAAATAAATAGTTATAAGACTAGCTTTATAACATGTACGGGAAAAGTGTAGATTTAAATACTAATAAATGAATTTTACGCTACCTTTTACAGTATTCTTTCCAAAGTATTGTCCCGTTATCCACCTGAGTATTTATCATGGACAAATTATGGCATTTTGTAAACATATTAATTCCATGTAATGATGCTATTGTTGAAAACTGAATCTGGATATATTTAAAACACAATAATTTAATAACTATTTCTTAAAAGTTAAAGGGGATAAGAGTCGGAAAATATAATCTGCATTTTCTATTATAGAACAAAAAAATTAATAGTAACAATAAGTATTGTATTGGCAATAAAAAATACACTTACACTATCATTAATGCCGCGTTTTCTAGAAAAAATAGGTACTCCGCTTTCAGCGGCAACTGCAATTACGATAACGGACATTGTTTCATTTAATAATGATAAAAAAGATTTAAATCTGCAAACTTTTTGTTTGTTTTGGTAATTGTTTACAATCTTTCTTATATGACATCTCTAAAGTTGTGTTGCCAACAAATTAAATCCGAATTAACCCTTTTTTTTCAATATAATTTTACTCACTAGGGGTAGGAAGTTTTAAAATATAATATTGTCATTTACGTAATTTTGAAAATATAATGTTAAATTAATTACTGTAATTATTATATTTATCATTTTAATTATTAAATGGTTATAAGAATTTGGCTCATCCACTCAAGACTTTAAAATCTTCCGCTGAGTTACTCTAAAGAAAAAAATACCGTTCATAAGAAAATCATATCTCAAAAACTACAAATTTCCTGCAACATTGTAGTAAAAATTATCTAAATTAAAATTTTTCAAAAATGTAGTTGGAATCACACACACACAATATTCTTAATAAAAAAGGGCCCATTTGTGGTGCGACGTCACATGCATGCATGTAATAAAATAATTCAGGCATACGCAGCGTAAAGTCCCATAACGTATTCATTTTTAAAGATATTTTATTGATTTTATTATAGAAAATAATGCCATTTTCACACATTTTGGGTTATAGCAGATTTGTAGCGAAAAAATTGAGTCAGAATCTTTCGACTAAAGTTTCGGCCTCGTTAGGTGGTCTTCATTGGGGAGAGCCACGCACGTTCGCAGCTCAACGTTCACTGTTTAATTCTAACTCAACTTTTACGGGATTTATGTATTGTAACATAATACATATTTTTTAATGATTGAAAGAATCATTATGTCTCATTTTACCTTAATTTTTATAATTTAACTTTTTCTAATAAATATAAAAAAGAAAACAAGTATTAGAATATAATTTAATAAATACATAAGTATGTACATTTCTATATGTAAATACGAAACGTAAGTAACAAGTTTTACTGTTAAGTAACAAATATAAATTCAAATATTTAAGTGTTCAACATCATAATGGCGTATTATTTTCTAATTTATTTTCATTCTCCACAGCAATACCTTTGGTTTGTGCTGTAACATAAACAATTATTTTACAATTTTGAACAAAATAATATCCGAAATATATAATGTATTTACTTACTATCACGACTTAATAATCGTGGACCAGTGAGAGCGATAAGTATGGCACCAATGGGAGCAGATATTACTACGCTAAGAACACTAACAGCAAGTATAGCTTTTGCATATTTCTCTTCGTCTACCACTGAATTACCAGCAGTTTGTCCATTGTGTACTAAATCTAAGGCTGCAGGACCTAAAGCTGCCTAAAAAGAAAAAAATTAGATTTACCTACACATATTTTCTTTGTAACTATTAAATATTTTCATACCTGAACAGTAGCTTTGGCCAGCCATGTTAGACCAATAAATAGTTTTTCTTTGCCGTTTAGACCACATCCAAAGCTAACTAAAAATGTGGCGATTACTCTTAGTAACAGACAAGATACTAGACAAACTGTTCCCATGGCTATAACATCAGGATCTAAGGCGCTGAGCTGCAATGTAAACATTAGTATACAAAATCTGTATTTACGAAAACAATTTAAAAAAATATACTACCGTACCGTTACTTGTGCTCCTGTAAAAGCAAATAAAATTGGCTCGAAGAATATCCATAGAATTCTAAAAAGATTGCTGACAGGGTTTTTGTTTATGGGCCAACCTTGTTTATCCCAATAATAAGCAGCAATAAAACCAGATGAAACAATAGCCAAAGGACCTGAAATCAAATTACAGAATGTATTTTATTATCAGAACTTTCGGTTAGTTACAAAATTTAGAAATAACAGCAATATCTAAAAATGAATTTATACAGTTCTTCATACTAATTTTAAAAAAATGTTAAATATTGTACCTGCACCACTCCATCCAATTAAACTTGATATGAATAGTGAAAATAAACCACCCAAGAATAAAGCCAAAAACCTTAATGGTACCACGTATACATCTCCTCTTTCGGGAATAATAGATACAAAAGCTCCCCAAAGGGAACCAATAACAACTCCAGCTATTATTGAAAGCGGTCCCTGAAAATTTATCGATAGTTATTTTAATTCATTCAACTCAACCTTTCGTCGTCCACTGCTGGACATAGGTATCTTTCAATTTACGCCACATTACTCTATCCTTCGCCTTCCACATCCAGTCTACCCCGGCTATCATCTTTAGGTCATCTGCCCAACGGGCACATGGGCGTCCTACACTACGAAAGCAGATACGCGGTCTCCACTCAAGGACGCGTCTGCTCCATCGTCCATCAGACTTCCGAAACTAGTGACCACTCTTACTCTCGTAGTCAGCTGAAGTTCTTCTAAGACTTCAGTTCTTTTTAATTATTAAAAATTCAATTACAAACCTTAATTATGTTAAAAGTCATCGAACCCGTCGAAAACATAGCATTTAGAATAATCGCAAATACAGCTACGCTAACGGAATCATCTATAGCAGCAGCTGCCAATAATAAAGTTGGTATTCCTTTAGAAACACCATAACCCGCATCTCGAAGTCTAAAAAGACATGGGACAACTACAGCAGGTGATACAGAAGCTATCATGGAACCTAATAGGAATGCTAAAAAAAAATAATAATAATTACAAGTGAAATATGTGGATGTTGGTAAATTTTATAATTTGGATACAATACCATAATTGTAAAATTTATCAACATCCACACTATGGCCATAAATTATAAATATTAAATGATATTAAAAAAATATTCAATGGCCAATATCTCTGAAAGTACTAAACCGATTTTGATAATTTTTTCGCCGATAGAAAGATATACTATGCCAAATGGCTTTATTTATTTAGTGTTTCCATAAATATTAAAGTGCAGATAGTCGGAAATAAAATCGCAATTTCGAAAAAAAAAAGTAATCCTATGAACTTTTAATCTGATAGACAGACATATGCAATTTGTGTTGATTTTCTCTTCCTAATAGTCTTTCTCAAGTGGGGATAACGAATTTAAATTATAATTATGTTTTAAATACCCGAAGCGAAGCGCGGGCAGGTGTAACTTTCTAAGTTAGACAGTTATATTAAACATTTTAAAATCGTTTATTTACCCCAAATCCAAGGTAATTCTAATAAGAAGTGTGAGGTAACACTAATAGCAATACATTCCACAAGCCACGGGAGAAGTCCTAGTTGCAATACCGCTATGTAGTGTTTTTTGAGTACACCCGCATCTAGACCTAAACCGGCTCTCATCAATATTATTACTAGAGCAACTTTTCTGTAATTAAAACATATTAGTTAATAAATATATTTTTATAAATTATATTTGAAATGATTAAATTATATCGAACTTACCTCAAATCCTGATTAAGCTTTCGATACTCATCAGTCATATGGACGAGATGTAAGTTTTGGAACATTATACCCGTTAACAACATACCTATAAGCGCAGGTAATGTTGTAACTTTTAACCAAATCCAGCCTATTAAGTACGCTGCGATGACTAGTAACGTCATACTTAAAAGTTCTCCATCTAAATTCACAGCATCCCCAAGCTCAGCGTACAAAATACCCCAAATCAAGAAGACTGTAAAATAAATACATAATTATTATCCACACTATTTTGTATTCCTGCATGTTTGTTCGTTGCGGCTCAAAAACTACTGTAGCGATTTCGATAATTCTTTCCTATAAGTACTATCTTTTCGGGTAACATAGGCAATGTGGTGTTGCCATAAATATTACAATTAACGAGATATGGTCATTTAAGTGTCATAAAGTGGCCATTTTATAAGTTGCTGATTATCTCTGAAAGTACTAAACCGATTTTTATAATTCTTTCGCCGATCGAAAACTGTATTCTTTCCGGGTCACATAGGCAATGTAGTGTTGCTATAAATATAATAATTAATAAGATATGGCCATTTCAGTGTCATAAAGTGGTCATTTCATAAGTTGCTGATTATCTCTGAAATGGGTTTTGATAATTCTTTCGCCAATAATTTCTGCACTATTGCTGAGTGGTAATGTAGTGCTGCCCTATATATTTTGTAATTAATAAGACATAGCCATCTTTTTGTGAAGATTCGATTCATTTTTTTCCTCTGTGCCATATATTTGGTAGTTAATTGAGCAGGGTAGTTTTGTTTGTACTGATCCGCTTTTAAAAATGATTTTACTGACACGAATCTCTCTCTTTCTCTAATTTTCTCTTTCATTCCCTGTTTTTTTTCTCTATATTTTTTATCTCTTTTTCTCTCTCCCTCTATCTCCTGTCCTCTTTTCTCTCTTGACTTTTCCTCTCATTACCTCCCTTTCATATTTATCTTTTATCCCTGCCTCTTTCTTTTTTTATTGATGGATTTATGAATTTCGATTATATGTAATTATGCTATAGATACCCGAAACGAAGCGAGGGCAGAAGGCTCATATTAGATATAATTTTAAAAGTATTGATTTTGAGTGATTATATTAAAAATTAAAGTATTGCAATTGTTTTAACATCTGCCTCATTCGGCGCCCCCAAGCCTATCCAAGCGGTTGTTCGCTTTTCCCTCCGCTAAAGCCACTACTAGATACACATAATAATATAATAAATAAGACATAATATGCTTTTTAGTACTTACAAAATAATACAATACATAATTGTTGCGCTGACTGTCTGAATGTTGGGAAAATTGGAAAAGGAAAAAATGTTCCCCACCATCTAGGTTGCCATGATGGCGAAGGATCAGCTTGGTGACATCGTAAGCAAAACTTATACCACCATCTAAAAATGTTTTAATAAATAATTATTTTGTAGTATTTTTATATATTAGCACAGCATAAATTAGGAATTATCTTTTCTACGTTTCAAATTATAATATAACATCCTAAAATTATCCTCCTTTCGCGGGAAACCTCTCATTAGCCATAGGGTCACAGTGTCGTTTGTCATTGGCTAATCGGGTACAACCTAATATTGCCACTAAAGAAAATATTAATAACCTTTATATTCTACATTATAAATACTCACTCTCAATTTAAAGAAGGTCATTATTGTATAAAAAAAAATTGATATTGAGACTTACTCTGTAGATTGCGGCCTATCTGAGTGATTTTCATCTGTAACATTTTATAAAAAAATACAAAATAACATCAATTGATTAATATTTAATGGATGAACTTAAATACATTTTTATTGTAAGAAAAATTATAACTAGCCTTGATTTTTTTATTAACAAAACTTATGCACGACTCAATCTGATTAACAATACAATGAGTATTAGGAAAATGATGTAAGAACAAAACGATTATTTTATTAATTCTAATACATATATAAAAATGTGTCGTGTTTTTTGTTATCAAACTCTTCCGAAACTTCTCAATTTTTATCAATTTTGTGTGCTTATAGGATAGGTCTGAGAATCAGGTAACATCTATTTTTTTATATCTCTAAGTGATAAGTGTAGCACACCTTAAATTTTTGATTTTTTTATGTCAAAACAACGTTTGCCGGGTCAGCTAGTTACCAATATGAGAATGAAATATTTCGTGTTGAATCCTGAAGACTCTGGGTTTCATACGCCGTAGCCAGTGACTATAAAGACCCAAACATTACGACGTCATTACATATATGCCGAGAGTATAGATGAATGCAGAGGAGGAATGATCATAGGCTTCATGACACGCCTCCCTTTTTAATAAAGAAGAAATATATTTCTACGCATGATAAGCCAGGTTCAAAGTCAGCCAGCCAGGCTTCAAATAGTGAAGGAAGACGGAGCCCAGAGGAAGTAATGATTGTTTTGGATTCTTCATTGCCATGACATTATCTGTATGATGTGATGTAATAATTAAAAGGTGAATGTGCAGCGAACAAAAAAATTAGCAGCTTTCAATACTAGAGAGTATCTCTTCTTTTGCCGATGCGTTGCCGCCTCGAATACTGCGGTTTCAGTGTACCCAGAGTGAGAACCCAGAATTCACTGAAACCGCAGCATTAATGGGATGGAAGATGGAAGGGAGATCTGGCCCACATGCTGTGCAACTGGAACGCGTCAGTGACACAGATTCGAATGCGGGTGGCCGCAAGCCAGTCGATGAATAGATTCCCTACCACCAAGATTGTATTCTAACCCGCTCACAAACTCACAGGCAAAGAAAAAAACATTAAATGACGGAATAGAACGTAATCTTGATTAGTATGTGCTGTAATGAGATTATTGCAGTGATTGTTAGTTTTTTAATATTTTTAGAAAATTCTATTATTTACCTATAAACGTATACACACGAACTCCTATAAACATAAAAATGGATATTTACATTGAAGTATTAGGTTTTAACATAAAAAGAGTAACGTAGGTAAGCAATACAGAGAAAATTATGTCAAACACATTTTATGCAAAAACTAAAATATGGGAAAGTACTGACCTGTATTGTGCGAATTAGGTTCCATGACTAATTCCTAAAGACCATTCCGTGGCTCTGAAGCTGCTACCCAAATATTAATTCTGTGATATCCAAATATTTTATGTAGGTAATTAAACAGTAGATAAAGTGAGAAAATATTAACAGTGGTAGTCTTAACCATAACACTTTATGTAGGTGTAAGATTCTGAAGCATACAGACAGACGGACAATTAATATAACATTTTGAAAAAAAAAGTTTTTTTTTATTACTAGTAGGCATATAAAAAATAAAATCTTTGTATATGAGGTATTTTAAAACATACTCCATTATATAATCGAGATTCAATACATATACATGTACTATTTAAGGTCGTGTTAGCGCGGGAGTCAAGAGTCAATAAGATTGTTTTATTACGGTAATGTTTATCTTATCGCCACTATAAATACTGTTCTTTCCTCCTTTACTCTTATAGTTATTAGTACTGTGTCACATGGTTGTGTAAATAAGCAATACGATACAATCATGTGATCTTGATTAAGAACGCCATTATAGTCGATTGTCGATTGTTTTATTTCTCATTTATTAATCTATGCGTTTTTTTGTATTCAAATATTTATTGTTTTTTTTATCTAGGTCACAATGAAATCTATCTAAAAACACTATAAAATACTTAAGATATAATATATAAAATGTCAATAAAATTATCTATAGTATAGTATGTTGTTTGTTCAATTATCATTATCATATTAAAAATAAAAAAATCTTGACTCTTTGGGGAAAATTATTTTTGAAATCTGGCAACCCTTAACTTTGACATTGATTAGCAAAAGTAAAACAAATACAAGCGTGTAGCGTAATTGTGTTCATTTAAAAATATTGATCAATGAATTATAATAATGTGATTACAACAATATTTAATACTTGAATTTTATTTAATCCGTAAAATGTTGTAAATAAATTAAATATAAATGTACTCACCTAAATGACCTGATTTCAGTTTTATTTGTTATACATAATAATAACCATACGACCGTGGATGGACTGAAGTTTGTTGAGAAACAGTGGAATGAAATGCGTCATGAGTCAAGTATCAAAATATGAATGTACTTTAATAGTATTTAGTTTGATGGTACTGCCGTTAGATGGCGTGGGCATGGAAAGGATAATTTATTATTTTTAAATAGTAATAAAATTACTGACAATTCAGAAGAAATTATTAGCAGTGTTGTGTATATTTATATTACGAGCTTTTATTAAACTTAAATCATTTTTAGATTCTTGGTTAATGTGGTATGTGTTATATAGTTATTTAAATATCTACCGTTGCAATACAATTTTATACTAATATTTAAAGCTGAAGAGATTGTTTGTTTACTTGAACGCGCTAATCACAGGATCTACTGCTCCGATTTAAAATATTCTTTCAGGGTTAGATAGCCCATTTATCGAGGAAGGCTATAATATGCTATATATCATCACGTTACGACCAATAGGAGCGGTGCTACACGCGGATAAAGTAGTGAGCTGATATCATGTTCATGAAGTCGGGATGTAAGGATGAACTGCCTAATGAAAGATAGCAGGATAGTCGAGTTTTACCTGAGACATTTAAATATTTGAACATTTGGCTTGTATTTAAATTTATAATTTTTGAATAAGTAATAATTATTTGTAATGACTTGTTTGAGCTAATGGAAAAATACTAAAATTCTATCAAAATAAAACGATAACCTAAAATAAAATAACCTTAATTATTTTGTAAAAATAAGTTATTTAGGTTATTTAACGATTACAAAGATAGATCTTTTAGACCGAGATTTGACTCTTCATCAAATCTTACATAATGTACCTATATGATATCTAAAGACATTTAAAGATAAGAATCTTTCCATATTTGTATAAAGTACATAATAATTTAATTATGTATAGTGGTGTATACGTCGACACAATTACCTTATATTCTAAACAGCCACGACGAATAGGTACCTACTTGGTATTTTGACCCCGTTGAGAAGTTAACAGTGAACGTGCAATGATTTAATTAAGCTCTTTTAACTGTTTACACGGAATTAACTTTCGACTAATACAATCCTTTAAAATAATATTTTATCTGGCTTCCCACGGGCATATTTACTACACAAAACGTTTTATTTTCAAGATTGCTATGTATAATTATTCAGGCGCTTTAGTATATTAGCTGTGCCCGCGGCTTCGTCCGCATGGAATAGTGTCTTTGGGTAACATTTAATTATTTAGGCTAATAATTTTACACATACGTATTACTTTAATGAGCTATTTGCTGTTTTTCACTGCAATAACTTACATATTTCTATTCAACTTTTCATCCCCCCTTTTCAATCCCTGATAACTGGTACGGGAGCCAGATTCAAATTCGATCAATAATTTCCTTTCGAGTGAAAATTCGCGAAATCCATAAGAGGTTAATTTTATGATTACTCATGACCGCCAGCTGCGATTTCGTAGGTGAGTCTGGCAGTGGCAGCCTCCCTCCCAAACCTGTAGAAAAATGACTGAAAAAAATGTATCTAGCAAAAATATATTGAAAATTAAATATTTTTTGATAAATTTAAGTATACTACGTGGTAAAAAACCATGCAAAGCCGGGGCAAGTCGACTAGTAATAGTATAAAGGATTACTGTTACTATTGAAGATGAAAGTAGTGATTATCTACATCTAAGTATACTATTATATAAAGAGGAAAGATTTGATTGTTTGTATGTTTGTTTGTTGCGAATCGAAAACTACTGAATCGATTTTGAAAATTCTTTCACAGATAAAAAGCTACATCCTTTCCGGGTAACATAGGATATGTGGTGTTGCCATAAACATTATAATTAAAAAGATATGGCCATTTAAGTGCCATAACGTAGCCAAGGGAGACCCTTCAATTAACAAAATCCGATTTTAATTTTTTTTTCACTGATAGTAAACTACACTATTCGTGAGTGACAAAGGTGATTTAGTGTTGCCATATACGTTTTTTAATTAATAGGACATGGCGGCTGTTTGGTTACTACTGATCCGATTTCAAAAATACTTTCTCGGGTATAAAAATACACTATTCGTGAGTGACAAAGATGACTTAGTGTTGCCATGTACATTTTTAATTAATAGGACATGGCTGTTTGGTTACTACTGATCCGATTTCAAAAATACTTTCTCGGATATAAAAAAACACTATTCGTGAGTGACAAAGATGATTTAGTGTTGCCATGTACATTTTTTATTAATAGAACATGGCTGTTACGTTGCTACTGATCCGATTTAAAAAATTCTGTCACTGAGAGAAGTCTATAGTATTTCCGTCTCTCTTCCTCTTATATACTATCATTGTCTCTTATCCTCTCTCTTTTTTCTCTTTATATCTGTTGAGAATGATCAGTCACTTTTCACTTTCTCTCTTTTGCTCTGTTCTATCATTTTTTTTATAACTTTTTCTTACTCTCTCTCTTTTTTCAAATAATGAAAAACTACACAATTTAAGGACATAAATTATAATATTGCTTTAAATATCCGGAGCGAAGCGATGGCAGGCCGTTCGTCTAATATATTATGTTTGTTAACAAACTCCTCCGAAACGGCTCGACCGATTTTTATAAAATTTTGTGTGCATATCAGATAGGTCTGAGAGAATTGGCCACCATATTTTTTTAATACCCCTAAGTGATAAGGGTGGCCCATACAAATTTTTTTAAAATTTATGTGGCAAAACAACGTTTGCCGGGTCAGCTAGTTGATATTATGTAATGCTATAATCGAATTACAACAACAAGTCAATCACGTTTATTGTAGAGAAATTTTTATGGAATCTATACATTTAAATGACCGTTATTTAAAAAGTAACAGTGAATAATGAAATAGAAAACTTAATTTTATAAATTTGTGAAAGTAGACCTACTTTTCTGTTATGTAGAACTTGGTAGTTCTTTAGAATAGTGCACCCCCCAAAATTTTTTTTTTTTTTGGTAATATTTACCATCCTAAGTGAAAAAAATAAAAAATAAATTTTTTCGAAGTCACCTCGAAAATTATTATGAAAACTTTATTTTTCACGAATTTTCAAAAAATCATATCCTGAAAACTACGAATTTCCTAAAAAAAACGGATTTGAGAAATACACTTAGGATGGTAAATATTATCAAAAAAAAAAATATTTGGCATTCTAAAGTCCATACAAAATTTGATATTTTCTAAGGAATTTTCAAAAATTCATATCTCGAAAACTACGAATTTCCTAAAAAAACCGATTTCAGAAATACACTTAAGATGGTATATGTCATCTAAAAAAAATATAAAAAAAAATATTTTCAAGATTGTTCACGAATTTTCAAAAAATCATATCCTGAAAACTATGAATTTCCTAAAAAAACGGATTTGAGAAATACACTAAGGTTGGTAAATATTATCTTAAAAAAAATAAAAAATAAATTTTTTCAAAGTCACTTCTCGAAAATTACTATGAAAACTTTGTTTTTCACGAATTTTCAAAAAATCATATTTCGATAACTATACATTTCATAAAAAAAAACGGATTTCAGAAATACACTTAGGATGGTAAATATTATCTAAAAAAAAATTAAAAAAAATTTTGGGGGGTGCCCCATTCTAAAGAAGTGCCTATTAATTCATCCTTGATTTATAATATTTTGATCATTAAAAAAAGTTTTTAGCGAAGGTGGGTTGTGTTATAGACATTTTGACTTTTTGTATTTATCAGTTATGAAAGAATTAGTTAAGGAGAATAACATGAAAATCGAGTCTCTAGATAAAGTGAATGTGAAAAGTCCACGCCTTTCTCAGACCTCTAGCATCGGCACTCACCATAATACCAAGAAGAGCCGCGCAGGTCGACGTATACTGTTAATCTAACGTGCTACCACTGAAAATGGTTCAAACTGCAGTAAAAACCTTACAATATGTTATATATTTATAGCATTTAATACTGTAATCAGTGTAATTGTAAATTATGGAAATTAGTTTGATAAACGTTATTAAGTTAATGTGTTTAGTTCTCGTTTTTGTGGAATCTGGTAAGTAGACTTAAACTAATATAATATAATAAAAATATAAGTTACTAGCAAGGGGAATATCTTTGGGTAACATTTTTAATTATTTAGACTAATTATTTTACAAATAAGCCACATACGTATAAATACTTTTTCGCTCCAAAGACCTTACATATTTCCATACAAACCTTCATCCCCTATTCCCTAATGTTATTTTACACCCTTGAGGATAAAACTTTTACAAACTTTAAATGTCATATTTATTAATATTAAATCGACAGACTACAAAATAAGTTGCAAGCTTCTAGCTCTAAAAATGACGATACAACATTTCATCCCCCCTTTCAACCACTTACAACCCTTGTTTCGCATTAAAAAGTAGCCTATGTTATTTCTCAGGCTCTAGACTATCTGTATACCAAATTTTATTTAAATCGGTTCAGTAGTTTTGGCGTAAAAGCGCGACAGACAGACAGAGTGATTTTCGCATTAATAATATTAAAAGTAAGGATATGTAAACGTATTTTTTTAAATTTAGTTTTCTGTTTACAGTTATAGATTCTCGTACTACTTTTATATAAAATGTTAATGTGATATTCCATGTGCTTCTTTTTTTCTGTGGAATTTAGTTCAGTGAACCAGTTATAGTTAAATTAGATGTTTGTGCGTGAATACATAATGATTATATATGTAGACGGTAGCACATACCATGTGCTAATTATACTTTTTAGATTGTAAGATAAAGAGCATAAAAATAGTAGAGATCACACAGACCATCAATTAAAATTTAGAAATTTATGAGAAATTAGTGAAAATCAAAACTCTATCTATTCTTCTATCAGTAAATTCATACTTAACAATTGTATTGTGTGAAAATACATGCTTTTGTGTACTTTCCTTATATTGTTTTATTAACAATAACATCACTTTATTGTCTATCTATAGAATTTATATCGCGACGTTATAACTTTTAATAGCCTCAATGAATGTAGTTTGAATGGAAATTGCTAAACGAAGTCAAAAAAATAACTACTGACACAGTACACGCCGTCTTTCACTTGGTTGGTTTTTTGTTTTTATTTAGAACTTGCTCTATAATCATACGAGTTTTGATTCTAATTAATTCTTTCATGTTTTGGTTTAATGATATAGCAAAAATAAAGAAAATATTTCTCCTCAGGTAATACAAAACCAGTCTTAGTAAAAAATGTCACAAGTTACTAACCAACTACTAATCAACAAAATGTAGTTTTTGCTTTTCTGTTAAAATAAATACTTTCTTAAATTTTCTATCTACGCTTCTTTTCGATTGTATTATTTATTAAAGTAAGGAGATTTATAAGCAAACAAAAATATCATTTTTTCATAATTATTTAGGTAAAACAAAATCCTAACTTGTCATTTAGAAGTCAAAATTAAATGTCGTTTAAATGGGTTTTTTATAGACAATAATTTAAATTTTGTTACTTATTGAACGTCTGTACTTAATAATATAAGAAGATTAATAAATGCTATATTGGCTTACTATAATTTTAAGAACTTTGATTGCCCATATGTTTGTATGTTTATACGCGCATTAAAATATGAAAAGTCATATAATAAGTTTGATTCTCTTCTCACAGTAATTGTATTGCTGCAGCCTAACTTAAAATATGGGTTTTTAAATTAAAACATATTTAGCCCAGCGGAGCTATGGCGGATCGGCCAGTACTGTATAAATCCATATAAATGTTGATGATATGGTGTAATAAATGAACAACCCAAGTTCTTGCGTCCAGTAACCGTAATAGAAAATTAGCGACTAAGCACCGTAGTCCGTGTGAAGGTGAAAGTCAAGTGTGCACCGACTCCGTCTGATACGCTATATCTGATATTAATTGTCATAATAAAGTTCCCCTCGCTTACTGAGGGATAGTTTTTTGAGAGATAAATAAATCATAAAGGTAAAAAATTTTAGATCAGAGAAAACTTTTATCATATCGAATATTTTATTTATGTTTTTGGAGCACCTACAAAGAAAATTAATATTTAAAAACATTTTTAGGCACGACCACCATTCTGGAAAATTAATTAATCTAAACATTATTCACATGATCGTCTATAAATTTTCCCCTTAATCTATTGATTGAATTTTTTAAGTATTTGTTCTTTAAGAAGAACAAGACAACACTAGCTATATGTAAAATATATATAAAACAAAGTCGTGTTAGTTATTCCATTTATAACTCAAGAACTGCTGGAATGTTTTGGAAAGAAATTTGGTAAAGAGATTGTCTTGTACATATAGAGAAACATTTTGAAAATTTAAATGTAAAATTAAACATAAATACGGGGTGGTTCGAGTAATCATTTTTGTTTGCAGTTCCAGAAACAGATGGAAACTTAATGCCTATGCTGGATTTTCGGTACTGGACGTGTGTCATGAAAAGAGAATGGAAGTGTCCGGATAGTGAAATCAATTTTTATTTGTACACACCGTAAGTATTGGTGAATATCGTTTCCGATATACATTTATATTCGTTACGAGTACGTTACAACCAATTTGTATAGAAATCGAGAGTTTACAGCACGCTATTGTTTTATGGGTTATATAAAGTGAAGCCTCAGTAGCTCTGTGGTTGGGTTCAAAGCCCAGTTATTGGACTACAGACTGACGTGGCCCACTCCTAACATAAGCATTTTAGCTTAATAGCATAAGCATTTTAACTTAAGGAATAATAGCAGTATGTGATCCATACTCTAGTATTCTCAAAAAAAAGAAAAAATCTATTCATGCCCAAAAATTCGACTTAATCTGCAATTAATAATTGACTTTGTTTATGGGATCTATTTTAGAATAGTTTTGTTGGCCTTATTTTTTTTAAACCGGTATACTTAATATTGTTAATATGGAGATTTTTATTAATAAAACAAACCTATATTTTATTAATAATTCTCCTAAGTGATTTTTTTTTTTTATAAAGATTACTAGCAGTATGGATCACATACTACTAGCATTCCCCTTACCCCTCCTAGTAAGCTAATAAATAGCTTGTGTCTGGAGTGGGCCACGCCAGTAGTCCAATGTCTTAGTCGCTTTCGAGTTACTTAGGCTATGACCTAGAATAGTAGACTAGAATAGTATCATCATCACAACCCATTAATGGCCCACTGCTGAGCCGTCTAGGTTAGGCCACAGCCCAACACGCTGGTTACCACCTAAGTGCGGGTTGGCAGACTACAAACACCTTTGAGAACATGGAGAACTCTCAGGAGTGCAGGTTTCCTCAAGATGTTTTCCTTCACCTGACATTTTAATTTTTTAAAACACACATAAAGTCACAGGTGTGTAACCAGGATTGAACTCGGACCTCCCGATTGAAACACCAATGTCTTAACCACTAGGCTATCAATGCTTTTATAAAATGTGTAAACTGTTTACTGTGTATAGTAGAATGGCTATTATTGAAAAGATATTATTAAAAACTAACCGAAGCGAGGGCCGAAGGAGCATTCATTCAAACGGCTTTTTGGCGTGCCAGTTGAACACATTTAACTCCGCCAGTATCTCTTTTTTAACATTTTCAATCAAATATCTTCGCGTTTAGCTATTGTCGGTTTTACCTGCTGTGGCTAACCTGTATGACATTAATCGAAATTTCTATTTTTCAAATAATTTAATATTCCGATTTAATGCAGAGGTATCTTAAGTCAACTTTTCGATTTTACTAGAAGAATTATATTATAAACCTGTTTGCTTATAATGTGTTTTCATTAATTTTGTCTCGAGCATTATCCACGTGTGTGGAAGTGAAGGAAAATTGTGAAAGCTTGACCAATAAAAAAATAATTATTATAGTAAGTATAAAAATGGTCAAGATGTTTCATGGTAGTGTTCCTCTAATCATATAAATAATCATAGTAGGTATACATGGGTGCGACCACGGTTCTAGCTTAACCATTTTTATACTTATGCATTTCTGGGTTTCTATCTCAATTATTTGCTTGTTTCGTCCTTTTTAGACCACTTTTTTACGTAGTCGGGTTATAGTTTTTTAAACTTTATTTTTTTATTTAATAGTTTTCCGTTTTTCGATCGAGATATAATGTTGGTTTTTATTTGCTTAAACGAGTAAATAACTGTGACTATACGACCGCATTTTAAACATATATTTTGACATAAACAATAACATATATATACCTACATATTTGTAATGTACTCGCCAAGACCTTTCCATTTTGATACCAAACACGTGATAATTAGCTCAGTTTAATTTTTTTGGAGGTTAGAATCTGAGGTATAATTTCCGTTATAAAAAAAATCATGAAATTTTTATAGCCTATGTCACCCGCGCCATTATTACGAATCTATTGATACCTCGTTCATGAAAATTGGTTCAGTAGTTCAGGCGCTAGAGTGGAACATACAAACATACATACATAGACTGCCAAAATCATAACCCTTCCTTTTGGCTTCGCCGTAGCCGGGTAAAAATATGAATTAACTTCTAGGTTAAGTTTCTAATTGTGAATTAATTTAGTAACCAAATTATTTAACCCAGGGAACATCCTTACATGCAATGGGTTGACGTTCGCCGACCAGATAGGTTGCCTGATTATGGTTGGAAGTTGTCTAGGAAGAATGTACTCATCATCCATGGTTTTAATGGCACACATTCCAAGACACCTATGTCATTCCTGCGAGATGGTAAGCTTAAGTTAAAAAATTAATATACTATATTACTTGTTTTATATATACTATACATATAAAATATATATTTAAATTTCAGCGTATCTATCTCGCAAGGACTATAACGTGTTTATGGTGGACTGGTCAGGTCTCACGAGGTTTCCATGCTATTTATCAGCACTGTCTAATACTAAGTAAGTATTGTTTTAGGATTTAAAAATCGTAATGATATACAACAAAACTTTTTTATTCATTTTAAATGTCAGTTTGGTGCATCTACATATGTATTTTAAGGTTAGCTGACCAGAATACTAATCACCTATTATTCCTTTAATAGACCAGATTCTAAACGATTACACTTCCTACGCTTTCACTTGTGAAAATTCATAAGTTGCATATTATAAAAATAATTTTGATTTTCTTTTAGACAAAGGTGTATTTTCTTATTGTTAATTTAAAAGGAGTTATAGTCTATATGCAGAACAGTACAGACGGCTTGACTAGGACATCCTCCTGAGGGTTATACTTTAGACTAAAAGCTTCAGAGTTACGGCTAGAATACTCGTGATGTAATAATAAATATCTCCGCCATGGCGGCGTATTTATTGGTTTGCTTTTATCTATATATATATATATGTTGGCGCAACCGAATGATTTTCAGTTTAATGTTGCCGACATCAACTAACCGAATGCTACTCAAATTAGTGTTGCCAACATCACAATTAACATTATATTATTTAAGGTTAGCGGCCCAGTGTACGGCTCAGCTGTACTCATACTTAACACAATCTGGAGCACTTGCTAGAAAGATCACATGTGTGGGCCACTCGCTTGGGGCACATGTTTGTGGAATGATATCAAATCATCTAACCGAAAAACAATATAAAATTATTGGTGAGTAATGTTTTATATCATTATTTTAAACTATTCAATTTTTTCATTTAATGTCCGTACTGTCTCGCCTACTTAATCTATTTCCTTTAAAAAAATGGCAACAAAATAAAACAAATATTTTTAGTCCATTTTTATTATAATTTCATATATGTACTTTGTAAATAAGGTATTCTATATAAAAGTATGAAATTTTATTAAAGTTGAGGAATCTTAGGTAACGCTAAAGTCACAGTCTTGATTTCTAAATATTGATTTATTCCATCTTCTCCCCTGAAAGAGAAATTCAATTTTTTTATATCTGTTGTATGTCTAATGTTACTATAATATATCTATATCAAAATCGACTTACAGTTCCCTTCCAATACCGGAGTTCTTAAATCCACCAAATGGAGTTTGGCTAGACACATGGTCATAAGTGTTTATCCTGAAAATATAGAGTAAAATAGTATCCCAATAAAAACTTAAACTGTGAAAAAAGTAAATTCGCGCATCGCAGTTTTTATAGTTGTAAAAAGTTGTTAGGTGATTATGTAAAACAAAATTCCGTTATTTTAGTAACTATGCCTATTTCAGACATCTATAATAAGGATAATTCTTGGTAATCATAATCCTATTCAGACATCTTTAATTCTAATACATACAAGTGTGTTCGCAATACTAAATACTTTTTAACACAGCACTGACGGACATCAAGCGATCAACAAAAGTGCGACAGCGATTAGTTTCACAAAAGTTTTGAGAATGAAAGTGAACTCTAGAAACGAGCCTATATTATGGATTGTTAGATAATACTATCACTTTCTCGAATATTTCAAATGTAGCACGCGACTAAACTTACCAAACTGATCCAGCGCGGACATGCTTGGCGAACGTCAAAGCTCTAGTAATATCGTTAGTAATAACTCCAGCTCCAAGACCATAGTTAGTGTCATTGGCACGATCTATTACTTCTTCAAATGTGTCGAATTTAAAAATGCTTTGCACTGGTCCAAATATCTAAAAAATAACAAACGATTGAACTATGTCCATAATAGGTACATGATTAATTAGAGACATAGACTAATATTTGATCATTTAATGTTTTTATTTTAAATCTAAACTATCGGATATCCGAAGTAACTCTTATCCAAAACTAAGGGCAGAATACAAATAAGACACCTTATAATATTTATTTCTATTGGTTAGTCATAATCTCTCTAATATAACTATATTATATGATATGATATAGATTAAAACAATTATTTGTTCCATTTTGGATACTTTCAGTTTCGTATGTGAGATTTTGAACTTGTCAAATTTAAATTGTGACTACTTATGGCTAAGGATCCTAAATAGTAAAGATAAAAGGGTGACTGCGTTCGCTCTACGGGGTATCATCAAATCAAAACTTCGAAAGACTCATTTATAATATGGCTGACTATTAAAATATTCAAAACATTTATTTTAAATTAGATAACCATAATATTTATACATAATGTCCCTGACTTTCATACCTCTTCTCTAGCAATTTTCATGTCATCTTTAACATCAGCAAATACAGTAGGTTTGATATAATAACCTTTGTTGCCCATCTTATCCCCACCCGCCACGCATCTTGCTCCTCCTTTCTTACCAACTTCGATGTAGCCCAAAACTTTAGAATACATTTCTTTATCGATCTGTAATTCAAAGGCAGAAGATACTTAAAGCATTATTATTATTGCTTAACTGAATAATATATTTATTATTTATGTAATGTCTGTTTTGTATTTCGTGCCGAGTACATAATAACGTTTATTTTGTACGCGTTCAGTTCTCGCCTTCTATTCCGAAGTTAAGAAAAGCTATATAATTAAAATAATTTATAGTTTTTCTAAATTTTCAATACATAAAAAGATCTTCTCTAGAACGATTTCTCTTCTTTTTCAATTTTTTCATGTCATTACATTATTTTCATGACATTATTTACCGTAAAAATTACCGTAACTATGGTGAAAATTAAATTTCATACAATAATTAATTCTTCGACTTAAAAGTAAATTCGCTCTGGGGAAGACACTATTAAAGAAGAAGCTATTCTCTTTATACGTCTATCGCTGGATTTGAAGTTGCCATTCCTTTTTTCTTTTTACGATCTTTAAATGTAGCCGAGGTGATTTTGTTCTCTGAGTTATAATTATCATGGTTATTCAATATATACCTGGGGTCCCTGTTGTACATCATCAAAGGGGTTGCCAACTGAACGTTTCTTGGCTATTTCAGCAGCCTTAGAAACAAATTGTTCATAAATTCCAGCTTGAACATAGGTGCGTGTGCCCGCGCAGCAACATTGTCCGCCATTTGCAAAAGCTGCAGCATGAGCTATTTGGGCTGCCTTTTCAACTATTTTTTGAATAAAAAAAAATAAAATTAAATGTGTATTTACAAAAATAAAGATAAGAAAATTAAGCTGCAATTATTTAATCACAAAACATATATTTACATAGATTATATTTTGATATATCTCCCTGACGGCAATCTAAATGTATCAATTAATTATTAAATACACATACATTAAAGTTAATATGTTCTTTTAACGGTGATTAGTATTATAATTGGAGTGTGGTGAAATTAAATCAATAAAGTGTAATTATAAACTATGACTTTTCGTGATACATTTCAATATTGTTATCTCTTATATTACTCGTGTTGACTATTAAGAGGACTTATGTAAATATAATTATTTTATTCAAATAAGTTAATTCAATTACTTGATTGTTAGTATAATTTATTATGTTATCGTATGACCCTTGTTCTGCTAAATATTGCAGTCTGCTAAAATAAATACTAACCATCAGCGTCATCAAAAACAACCAAAGGACTTTTGCCTCCTAATTCCAACGTCACTCGTTTTAGATTTGCAACAGAGGCTGCTCCCATGATAAGTTTACCGACCTGAAATATTGCAAAAGAATTAAAAGTAAATTAAAAAGTTTAGAACTAAAATCTGTTACGTTTCATAACCACGATATTGCTAGTTTTTGCCGTTAACTAAAAATACCTCAGTAGATCCGGTGAAAGCTACTTTATCCACATCAGGATGGTGGGTTAGGGCAGCTCCTGCGGTTGGTCCAAATCCTGGCACAATATTGATAACACCTGGAGGGAAACCAGCTTCCTTGATAAGAGCAGCTACTGCCAAAGCTGTTAGGGGTGTCTGTTCCGCTGGTTTTACTATCACTGTACATCCTAAAAAAAATAATTAACATATAAACTTCATAATAAGTTTGTATACAATAAGACCTGTTTGAATAAAACTCTACCTGCTGCTAGTGCTGGTGCAATTTTCCATGACAGCATAGGAATAGGGTAATTCCAGGGTATGATTTGAGCGCAGACGCCAACAGGTTCTTTTAGAGTCATTGACATTACTTCTCCATCTACAAATCAAATATTTAAACATAATATATCTTTTTATCTTTAGGCCTTATGGTGCACCTACACAGCGGTTACTTCTCAATTCAACAAATTGTTGTAACGTAAATGAACAACAGTTTTAAAAATATTTTACATAACAGATGATGTCATCACATGTTGACTGTTTTTAAAATTGGCCAATTGTTTAATTGTTATTGTTGCTATTAATATTAATTTAGCAATATGATTTGCCTGCACATATGTATCACTCGTCGGATAGCGTGATGACTTACGTAATACCTACGTCTAGCAGATAAGTTGGCCTTACCCTTAGTTAGTGATAATTTGTTTTGAATGTTTTTATTTTTTTTATTCTTTCCTTATACTATCATTCTATATGATCTATATATAATTTCGAGCGGAGCAAGTGTTAGGCTGCGTTTCTACATGTTGCTGATGCGATGCTTCGCTTATTTCTGATTCAAACTCGTTCATAAAAATAAGGATGTTTTTTAATAATCAATTATTATTTTAATGTCACAACATTATATATAAAACAAAGTCGCTTCCCGCTGTCTGTGTCTGTCCTTATGTATTCTTAGATCTTTAAAACTAAGCAACGGATTTTGATGCGATGTTTTTTAATAGATAGAGTGATTCAAGAGAAAGGTTTATTATATGTATAATACACTAGCGGCCCATCCCGGCTTCGCGCGGGTGGAATATTATTTATAAAAATATATTGGCCCTCCCGCATTTCGGTGCCCACTCTCTTGCCGCTTTACTCGCTGCGCTGCATCGCTATACTGGCCCGTCGCGTCGTCGTATATTTTTTGTTTATATTGATATTTTTAATTTCGTAATATCTTTTGAATGGAAAGTCCGATTTTAATAATTCAAAAAGTAATTTACAGGTATTGAAATAGTCTTGAATACGAAATAATTTGTTTGGATAAGGATTAATACAAAGTTATAGAAAACATGGTCTGATTTTGATAGGCATTTTTATCAACTTTTAAAATGTAAAGAAGTAGTTATAGTGACGTAACTATAATAGTTGGACATATGGTCTCGCGGACTTTTTTGTAGATATTATTACGTTCTATAATATTGTAGAACATTTTTTTGTTCTATCATCAATACTTTTTGCAGCGCATGCGATGAAAGATATTTTATGGCTAATTTTTTGGCACCTTGGGTTGGTTTTCGTGAGATTTCCTAAGGATCTCTAATTTTTTCTTGTAATAAATATAGCCTATGTTACTCAGGGATAATGTAGCTTTCTAATGGTGAAAGAATTTTTGAAATCGGTCCAGTAGTTTTTATGTTTATTCGTTACATACAAAAATACAAAAATACAAATCTTTCCTCTTTATAATATTAGTATAGATATATAATATAGAAGAGAAACACTGATAATTTTAGAGGTTTCTAATGTAATGTCGTAAATAAACAATTTTTTTACGCTTACATTGCAAAGGCTGGCTGAACCCTACGAGATAGATCAAATAATGCTCTACAGTTTTGTACACCTTAAAACGGTCTACAAAAAAGTCCGCAATGGTATATGTCTATCTCTTAGAGATAACCCACAATAACCATTTTTTATCCTTTACTTTTTACGAGAAAAAAATACATCGTGCATTTAATATAGATCAATATGGCCCTTTACAGTATGAAATTTACTGAATTTTTTCGAAGCAATTACAGATTTAATATGCAGGGAGATAGCGGTTACGGCTAAATACACGTGTTAAATTGCATTCGGGCGAAGCCGGGACGAGTCGACTAGTGATTAATTTAACACCTTCTCTATGACTGAATCATGTGTTAAAGTTTCAATCATAAGATAAATTAAATATGCATTGTATACTTAGTACATACAATGTGTTGTACATACTAAAAATTAAATGAATTGTGACTATTAGTTTTCTTATGTCATGTTTTTTTTATAGCTAACTATAAAGTAAGCACTGTTACCTGCAGGTATAGTGCTTCCTAAAATTTTGTCAGCCTTTCCAGCATAATATCTTATGACGCTGGCCGCATAATATACTTCCTCTTCTGCTATTTTAACTGGTTTCCCACAATCTAAGGTCTCGAGCTCCGCTAAATATCTGGACTGAGATTCTATAAGGTCAGCTAGTTTTAGCATTAATACCCCCCTTTGTGAGGCGTCCATTGTACGCCATTTAGAATAACGATGGAATGCTTTTCTTGCAGCAGCAACTGCGATGTCAATATCTGCCTAAAATTACATTAAAAAATTTACAATTTTAGCTAAATTATATAGTTTTGATGTCACGAAATGAGAAATGTTTCCGCAAACATATTTTATCGCAGATAAGATAATGCTACATATCGGAATACAAAACAAAGTAAGAAAAGTAAATACAAAAGTAAAAAAAGTAAATTTCTAATTTGGATTTTTTCAACTAGTTGGGCAGAAAGGTTCTTATGAAAAGAATTAAGGAACAAGAGTTTTATATTAAAGTTAGTTAATTATTTAGGAAAACTTCCACTAGAATTTGAACATTTTATCGCCCTTTGACAATTCACCGACAGTTTATATAAACATATTCGTATTTCTATATTTTAAGCTATTTCAATAACAAAATTGTTTTTATTTAAATTGGATTACGAATATTATCATGCTGAGGAAAAATGATAATAAGTTCAAGGTCTATTACGAAGTAGCTTTATTAGCTTTATGTACGTTGTTTTAATAAACATCTTTAAAGTTGAAAACATATCAGTCTAATTTAAAACATCAATGAACTATGAATGAATAATAATTACCTACTTAACAAAATGACCAAACTAAACTTTGTTGTCAAAATGTAGAATGAATTAATTTTGACTCATTATTTACGTACCTTGTCTCCTTCAGCCACTTTGGCAATAACTGTTTCATCCTGAGGATTTATTGTCGGAAATGTTTTCTTACTCACGGCATCTACCCATTCGTTGTTGATAAAAAGCTAAAAAAGAACATGATAACTATAGCTTATGTCCTGTAATTTAAAATTCAAGTGCAACTAACTCAGCCATCACGGCCATCCGCCTGATGGAACAGTTTCATTTTGCTTTTTAAAAAAAATACTAGCAGAATGGGTCACATACTAATAGCATTCCTTAACCCCTCCAACTAAGCTAAAGGCTTGTGTTAGGAGTGGGCCACGTCAGTAGTCCAATGACTGGGATTTGAACCCACTACGTATCGAACGTCTGAACCAATGAGTTACTGATGCTTTTGTACATAGGGATAGTGCTTCTTTCTGGGATAGAAATGATCGTAGGTATGTGTTCCAACTTATAGTTACATTATAAAGTACTGAAGTAAATAAATTTTCCTCTCTGTTTATAAAATTTATTTTAACTATTATTTATATTAATAAAAATAATTCAAATTCGAAACATCTGTACGTAATATTTCTTTTAAATTATGAAATTTATTTTTAAAAATCTCGAATTTAATCATTTATTATGTACCTACTTCACAAGTTTATTACATTATAACTCATTCATTCTTTGATAATGAGATTATCTGAAGCACATTATTAAACTTAAACAAAAATAATAAACCTTCCTATCAGCCACGGTCTTCGTGAATATCATATTATTCATAATTATAATTACATAGTTAATATTCATTTTATATTTTTTTTTATAAAATAAAACCAACAACTTTACTATCGTTAACAAGTAGTTTCCAAAATAGTTTCCAAATATTTAGTGGCTACAAAAATAGCAAAGTCTTGGCACGAATTTTTAGTTCAACCAATTAAATTATAAGAAAAATAGTACTGACCTTTGTGTACTTGACATCTAATTTGAACATTTTTAGAATAATATATTTATATCAAAAGAATTTGTAGCAAAAAATACGATTCGCGGAACTGAAATATAATAAAATACCGGTCCAGTAGTCGATCCGCAACACGATAGCAGTTGTTTTGCTTCAACTGTTCGGGATAAGATAGGGTTGCCAGTTAACAAATTTTGCCTTTTATCGAAAGCAATAATATAATTAATAATGAAGACAAAATTATTATTATTACGATATTCCGCAGTTTAAAATTTATAGTAAAAGATAAAGAAAATTTACCTTAAATTAAAAAACACGGATCTCACAAAATGTAAGGTAATTTATTAAGTTAAAATATTATTTAAGCTTAAAAAAATATATGCTAGAATGCTGTATTTTTTGTGCACACGGTTTGTGTACATATTTCAAGCGAAGAAGCGAATATGCGTCCATACTCCTCCGTCCACGCAATTTTCGTTAAAAGGGGTATGTCAGAAGAGAAAGAGAGAGCCGATTGGGATGAATTAATGAACCGAACCTTACGATTCCGTAGTTTTTGAACAGGAACCCAGGCAGTGCCTTGGACTTGTGACCAAGGTTAGGTCAACATAAGGCTAACCCTAACATAAACCTAACCTAAGGTTGTGTTAACACATTTAAATACAATGTAAGGACTAACAACAAGTCCTCTTTATTACTATCCTACCCCAACTATACCCCGACAGGTACAAAGTTTTTGATTAACGTTTTAATATATAGATAATTATCCGCAATAATAAAACTGGAGCATCAGTGAATCGGTAAATACTGTATCTACTTAAACTTTGGCCGCAAATAATTTCAAAATTTGTGATACAATTCATTTTAAGATTTTTTTATATTTCATTTCATATATTTTTATAAATATAGGTAAAATATACATCTAAAGCTGAGAACACTGAGTTATTGATTTTATAAAGATACGTAATAAGTAAGTATACGTATTTCGAATAGGTTACAGGCAACGTTACGTTCTGGCAATTGCACTCTAACACTTTGAATTAGAACTTAATATTACGTGCACTATTTATTGTTTAACCATCATTTGTGTGGGTTGTTGACAGTTCAAAACATTTCATATTGTTTCTGTTATGTAATAATTCATGTGGTGTGCTTACCACTAGAAAACTGAGTCTCGGCTACTACTAAGGTCATCCTTACTGCGCATTATTTTTGCAGTCTTTAATAATGCTAATGAAATATTTGCTATTTATTACTTCTGGACTATTTGTTAAATCATAAATTTCTAGCTTATCCTTAATTTGTGGAAACACATTAAGAGATTTTTGGCCAATAATATGGCGAAAATGTGCCTTCAACACTGGCAACTCTCTAGCGACCGGGAAAATGAAAATAGCATAAAATATTAAAAGCCACCAGTTGCTTATAAAATTCCTGTTACTATTATTCGGAGGAAAAACTGCTAAATTGTTATGATTATGAACAATTACGTTATGTCATTTTTAAAGTTTATAGACGGCAAACACTCACGTAATGTTTTCCACACACACGCGCCGTATGTGGGCCAGGGTTACCCCCTCCCTATCTCATCCCATTAATTCTGTGGTTCCGGAGAATCTTGGGCTCTTGCTCAAGGTATACTGAAACCGCAGAATTATTCTCTTCGCTCTCCTCCTAACTCAACTTCCCTTCCTCCTCCTAACTCAACTTACGAGGTGGCATCGCATCAGTAGAACAATAGATACTCTCTAGTTCTTCCGATGTCCATTGACTTTCCATCAGGTGCACCGTCTGCTCTTTTATTCCTTTTGTTATAAAAAAAACCGTATTCGGCGTCCAGCAGTGTCGGTCGAGCCACGACCGCGCATGATTCCACTCTCTTATTAAGACCTTAAGTTAGTTTCTATACTAAAATTACGTTGTGTCAAATTACTCAGAAATTTATAAGATACCGGTAAAACTTCCCCTAAGTATTTTATAACCCTTGTATATATTCAGTCAGTCAATCAAACATATTATGATATAGAAATTTTCCATCTAAAATGCTAAACAAGCGCAGTAGTTCAGAAGAATTTCAGCAACTGATTTTTATTTATATTGATATAGTTTTAAAAAAAACAAGATTTAACTATGATGTTTAGGTTACCCATTAAGATTAACCTTGAGGAAACCACTGATAGTATTATGCATAAGCTCTTTTTAATTAAGAGTTATATAACTAAAAGATTTCCCTTTTCAGGATTAGACCCAGCGAGACCTCTTGTGAGTGATTTCGGCTCGTCCCTGTTCCGTCTCGGTAGAGATGACGCATACGTAGTGCAAGTTCTACACACCAACGCTGGTTTCCTTGGAGAGAGCGGTCAGGTGGGACACGCAGACTTCTGTATTAATGGTGGGAGGCTACAACCCGGCTGCAAAGGCCATTTGATGCGTAAGTCCGTTCACTTATAAATTTAAGGTATCTAAAGTTAAATCAAATAGATTTGCCAAAAAAATATGGCAAATGAAGACTGAAGAGTATTTCTTATATACATTTATACTAAGAAATTTCAAAATTGCATAATTTGGAAAGATTTCGGTTAAAAATAATTTTTGACTGATTATCTTAGTTAAAAATAACTAAAGTTTTAATTATCCTACAGTTATTTTAAACCAGCTTAAATTAGTTATGACTGTGTTTATTGTAAAAGTGATTTTGATTGAAGTCGCTAACTTAATATTTTGCGATTACTTCATATGGTACGGGAGCCAGTGACAGATTTTCATGCCCAAGTCCAAGCGAAAATTCATTATAATAATAATAATTTAATAAAGTTAATATTATGATTACTTGTGACCGTCAGCTGCGATTCCGTGGGTGGGGCGAGCAGTGGCAGCCTCCCAAACATGAAGAAAAAAAAAATTTCCTTCAAGTTACTAGGTAAACTATTATCCAACAAATTTTCAAACGAGAGGAAATGACTGAAAAAAAATTTTTTTCTACACTTTCGTTTTATTGTTGCTTTAAAAGTATGAAAATTTAGTAGTTTTCGATTAGAAATCTTAGATTGTATGTTTTAAAATCGTTTTCAGTTTATATATTTACATAGTATATAACAAATTCTTCCCAATGTCTTTACGGTTAAAATTAACTACGGAACAAATTTTTATTTGGTTTTAACTAATAGACAAGCGATTCAAGAGGAACTTATATATGTAGGTATATTGTAGTAGAGAAGCCGTGCAAAGCCTGGACGTGTCGCTAATACACAATAAAGTTTGATTAGAATCGAACTACATAAGTAAACTCTTAATAACGATTCAGGTGTATCCCGATGCAGTCATTTTATGAGTTCCTGTTATTTTGCCGCTAGCGTCCGTCGACGCGTGCGCATGGTAGGCGTGCCCTGCGACGCTACTTGCCCTAAACAAGGTCGATGGGGCATCCGCGGTGACAGACGACCGGTTAGACTTGGAGACGATATGCCTGATACGTAAGTAATACACATCAAAAGAAAATAATGGAAAAGATGCGTTACAAGGATGGCAACATAAAAGAGAAGTAATTGCCCCACACACAATCAGTTCTACTTTTCTGTGTTTTTTCTTTCAGGAATTAAACTCATAATTTTTTAAATAGTATAATTTATTTATTATGACAAAAATATCTATTTAAAAATGTCGGTGCTTCTTACATCAAAAAAAAAAGAATTTTGGATGAAACATTTTAAATATGTTTAGGATATCAAGTTTTCACGATTTGACCCGACCCTACAACGACGGGGTGTTATAAGTTTAACGTGTGTATCTGTATGTCTGTCTTGCCACAGATAGTCATAGCGTCTAAGATAATGGACTGATTGTAATGAAGTTGTATTTGTTTGAAAAGAAGTTTAATCGAGATAGTTCTTAGCTATAATTTGTAAAGATCTGGTCTAACGTTTGAATATTATCAGCCCATAAATTATAACAATCTTGTAACCATGGTAACACATTAACATTGCTTACACTGAGTAGAGATAAACAGTATATCTCGATACTCTTCTTTCGATATCAACAATAGAAAAGAATCGAGTATCGAGCTTTTTGGAAGTACGTAACAGTATATATTTTATCTATCGTTTATTTTTTATTTTTGCATTTTCTGAATATTTGTTAAGTTTGTATTGACTGCTGTTTTATATTTTGTTTTTAACATTACACAAAGATCGACTCATACAAGTTAATATCTATTCTTCTATCAATGTCGTGTATCGATACTTGGTGACTGTATTAAATTAGAGTTTCCGTCGGGGGTAATTTAATAGTTATTTTAAATCTTTACAGGTCACGTGGAATGTACTGTATACGACTAGATCACGAGGAAAGCTGTCCTTTTGATTAATGCAACAGATTTTTTACACTTGGTAATTTATAAATCATATTTTTATAAGTATTTATTTTTATTAAATAAGGTACAAATAAATAACACAATATTTTAGCTGTTTTTTATTTTACATAATATAATAACATAAAAAATATGACACATCGGAATTACTATATAGCCCAAGTAATTTTAGAATATTTAAAAACATTTATAAACCACACTTTTAACATAATATCACTAGGAATTCTTCGGTTTTTTTAATAATAATTAAAATGTTCAAAGCATAGGTTTCTTAGGAAGTTCGAAGGTGACAGTCTTATTCTCCAAGTATTGCAGAATTCCTTCTTCTCCCCTAAAAAAATAATACATTTTGTTATATTAAATAATAGTTTGAAGACAAATATTTAAAACTTATTAACCTATAATAATATGGACGTTCTTCAATACACATTTTTGTTCCGTAATTTAAACAAATGTAAGATTGATATTTGTCTCATATAGTTTCTTGTGTTTTGAAGGTTTTTTGATATGTTTATATGTTCGTCTTCATAATGATAATGTAATAAATTAATTAGTATATAGAATTAATTGCGACATTATAGAGATGCTTTCATAAAATCGGATCGCGAAAAGACTAAAATAAAATTTGATATATTCTGTGTTAAGGAACTTTTTGGCTTCCGACTTCTAAACATTGATTGCAAATCCATATTAAATAAGTCAGTATGAAAAAAAATGAAGTGTTTACTCACAATTCGCGGCCAATTCCAGATTCCCTGAATCCTCCGAACGGTGTCTGTGGTGCAACATGTTCATAGGTGTTGACCCTATTAAATAAATATGAATAAAATTGGTTTAAAAACTATATAAATTTGCTGCTTAAAAAAATTGTGTTGCATTCTGAGATCAAATTAAATATCCCATACAATATTACAAACATTCATCGCCAGGTTTTTTATTCTATGTAATATAACATTCAAAATTGAGTGAATATTTTATTTCTAGTTATATTTATTTTGATACTAAGTTAGACAGTACTATATAAAACAAGAATGGTATTGTAGTGTAAAAAATTAGAGAATTGTAACCTAAATAAATTAGGCAGTAATTATTTTATAAAGTCGTATTAAAATTCTTACTATATAAAAAAAAGTAATGACGTGGTTACTATTCAAAATAATAAATGAAACGTCCGCTTAATGTACAAAGGGATGGACATTATTTGGGGCTTATTGTTTATTCAGCATTATTTGATCGTAAATTGTAGAATGTAGTTGCATTCCAAATAAATATTTACCATACAGATCCAGCTCTAATATGTCTCACGAAGGCCAAGGCGGTCGTTACATCGTTAGTAATGACGCCAGCACCAAGCCCATAATTGGAATCGTTTGCTCGATCCATCACTTCCTCGAATGTTTCGAACTTGAGAATGCTTTGGACTGGTCCGAAAATCTTGAATGAAAAAAAAAAGGAATTAATAAAATGCTGCGTCGATTCTTCCAGTAACCGTATCAATTAAATGTTTTAATTCGTCCGGAAATTAATAATTAATTAAAAATAATCTTAAGATATGATTGAAGTTAAAAATTGTTGATTGATTCTCGATATTAAAAAGTACGTCGCCTCGGCCTCCTCCTTCTGGGTGGATTAACCTAGCCTAACATAACCTAACCAACCTTCTTTTTTTAATTTTTAGTATTAAATATTTATTCATTATCAATAATAAATTATTACTATTAAATTCTATAATATTAGGCCATACTTTTTTTTTGAGTATCAGTTACTAATATCCTGAAATTGGGAAGAAATCCTGCAAATCGGCAACACTATTAAATATTTACTCTGTGGAATAAATCACAAAGATCACAAGTGACAGTTGGCTATTGTAAAACAATATTTGCCGTAGAATTTCAAAATGTTATATTTCGGAAACTATTGATTTCCGCGCTTCAATATTTTACAGTGTGTAATTCTACATCTAGATCTATCTATAAATATGTAATATATTTATATATACGGCAAAATAATAATATATTATACATCCGTATATCCGTATCAATAGTCACTGCGTTAATAAAAATAGGAAATTAATAAAATTGTCAATAAATATCGGCCATAATAACTGAAACACTTATTAATAAAAGGTATTAATTAGTTTGTGTTAAAATATATTTTACGAGTATTACTGAATTAATTGTTACGTATGTTTGTAATGACGATAAGAGCAATCAAAGTTTCTTTCATACGATCACAAATAATTTTAATTATTATTTAACAGACCTCTTCTCTAGCGATTTTCATGTCATCCTTGACATCAGCGAAGACAGTAGGCTTAATGAAGAATCCTTTATTTCCATGCCTTTCACCACCAGCTATACAACGGGCTCCTTCGGATTTTCCTGCGTTGATGTAGCCCATTACCTTTGTGAACATTTCTAAGTCGATCTAAAACAGAAGAATTTGTATATTATTTGTGTAACGCAAAACAATGTCTTTACTTCTTTTTAAGAAAATTATGCGAATGGAGTAGTGTGATGAATTCTCGCTTTGTCTCTGTTATTGTTATCTCCCCAGACTAAATTTTTTTTACCTTGGTTTACAATTTTACATACTATATTATATTGGTAATCATTATTTTTATCATCATCACATCGACCTTCGACAAGACCTTCAGTTTAACCCAAAACTACAAAAGTTTTTTTTTCTATGAAAATATGTTAGATATTAAAAATTACTAAACGGTGTATATTAAATATATAGAACAGTACTTTTTTTTAAATTTCTTAACTCTAAAATGTAAAAAATACATGAAAAATTTGGGGGTGAGTTTTTGCACGTTTAAAATGTTCTGTAAAAAATCTGATGATAATTTTTTTGTGATATTAATAATGCAATGGTAGTGAAACTTCATTTGCTTTAACAGACTAAGCATAAATAAACAGATGTGTTACCTGTGGTCCTTGCTGAACATTTTCATAAGGATTCCCTACAGTCCTGTTTTTAGCGATTTCTGCAGCTTTAGCTACAAATGCATCATAGATACCAGATTGGACGTAGGTTCTAGTACCAGCAACACAGCATTGACCAGCATTAGCAAAGGCAGCGCGGTGAGCGATTTGGGCTGCTTTCTCAACTAAAATATTGATTATGAGTAATAACACAAATCAACTTAAACCAAATTTGATGTCTCTGCACATCATGGTATTCTATAGTATATAGAATACGAGGTTATTCATGAAAGTTCTAGATTGGCTATAGTATTCAGTGAAGAGTCAGTATCTCAGTGGCTCAGGCGTTGGATTCACGATCGATAAGTCGTGGGTTCAAATCCCGGACATTGGACTACTGGCGAGGCCCACTCCTGACAAGCATTTTAGCTTACTACTTGGATAAAATGAATGTTAGTGGTCTGTGATCCATACTGCTAGTAATCTTTTTAAAAAAGAAAAAAAAGTATTGCTGATTTTAAGAGCGAATAGAAAAAAAGATTATTAAAACTGTTTCAAGTAATAAAAACATGAATTTGTTATTTTTCATATTACTCTACAAAATGAACTACACTTTGTGTTATATGAAAAAAGTGTAAAGTAATACGAAAACTCGAGAATAAAAAATTCATAACACTACCACCAATAATACCACCTTCATAAATATTAAAGACAGCGAAACCACTGTTAACCCATGTAATATAATGCCTAAAATGTATAAATTTCCATTTCTATATTTGTATTTGAATATTCTATGTAAAATACATTCATGAAGTATAAGATTATATTTTAATGATGTTATTCCGATAACGACATTGTATAGATACAGTATGTTTAATTCCTAATAGGTTGTAAGGAAATGTTGTAATTGTCCTTTCTATTTAAACATTGTATATATCGAGTACTTATTTATATTATCATCATATCCAAATCAAGGCAAAAATTTGTAAAAGTGCTAAATTATTTTGATGTTTTTGTAATAATATAACTTGTTGACCTACCATCCGCATCATTGAAGATAACTAGAGGACTCTTTCCTCCGAGTTCGAGGGTTACACGTTTCAGATTTACTTGAGATGCACCGGCCATGATGATGCGACCAACCTGGAAGTATACATTAGTATATTTACAATTCAATTGTAATTACTATTTTTAAAATCCTTGTTATATAAGCACATGAGTTTATTTAAATGTTCAGTTCACTTTATTCAGTATATTTGTATGAAAACCCTTCATCATAGGCGTACCTAGGTGGAGCCTGCATTAAAGTTAAAAAAAAAGATATTTTATAGATCAATAAATTGGACTGATTATAGTCAGGTGAAACCATTTTTATCAGAAAATAACAAGATAACTTTATAGTTGATTAATAAATAACAAGTTAACAGATAGAAAAAATAATACAAAAACATAACTTGAATTTTATTGAGCTCTATTATAATGAAATATCTACAATATTACACTTAAAGTAGGTATAGTATTTTGTTATCTATCTGTTATCATAGGTTCAGATGTCAGAAGGTAGATAGTGTGTTATTGACAATAACAATATAATTAATCGTAAATGATAAAAGGGATATGCGAGTGTATTTCGTAACATTATCCACATTGAAGTAGGTATATTTTGTTGAGAAAATAACTGCCGTTTTACATAATAATATATACTCATTTATAAAAATGACTAATTAAATATCCACAAGTTAAAATAAAGAATTGATAAAAAATCTTCTAATTGTTCACTTTTGTTACAAAATATGCAAACAAATTGATTGTTATCTACCGACACTGATGACATACGGGCTTTGCTATTATTCTTCAATTCTTGTCATGGCCATGACTTGTTAATATATTTTTGTACAAAAATTATTATAGACTGAAAATTGTGAAGAACGTCATATACCTATCTTATACATAAAAATGTGTCATAGTGTTTGTTATCGAACTTCTCATAGACTTCTTGACCGATTTTTTGTGTATATTTGGTCGGTCTGAGTGTAGGTCGTAGGCGATTTTTTATTTCCCTAGGTCATAAGAGTGGCCCACTAGGAATAATTTTATGGCAAAACAACTTTTGCCGAGTTTGCTAGTTTTGTTGTAACCCTTAACACTGAATTTATATCTGTAAAGTACAATTTTTTTGTTATAAATACCTCAGTAGAACCAGTGAAAGCCATTTTATCAACGCGAGGGTTGTTTGTAAGAGCAGCACCAGCAGTTGGGCCATAGCCAGTGACAACATTCACAACTCCTGGTGGGAATCCAGCTTCTTTCACCAAAGACGCTAAATAAAGTGCCGTAAGGGGAGTCTGTTCAGCAGGCTTTACAACAAGAGTGCAACCTACAAAATAATGGATTATATAAACTCGATACTTATAAAGAAATATTTTTTTGAAGAAACAAAAATATTCTAAGCGATAATTACCAGCTGCTAAAGCTGGAGCAATCTTCCAAACGAACATGGGAATGGGATAGTTCCATGGCAATATTTGACCGCAGACGCCAACCGGTTCCTTTAACGTCATAGAAAGCACTTCACCATCTGGAAATAAATTATAAATAATTATATTTCTACTCTTGTATGCTTAATTTATTATCAATATCAATAAATAATTACCTGCAGGAATTGTATTTCCCAAGATTTTGTCAGCTTTTCCGGCATAATATCTAATAATCTGTGTAGCCCAAGCAGCTTCTCCTGTTGCTTGTGCGACTGGTTTTCCATTGTCCAACGTTTCTAGTTCGCCTAAATACTTGACATCTCGTTCAATAAGATCTGCTAATTTATGAAGCAATCTGCCTCTTTGGGAAGCGTCAAGTAATCTCCATTCTGAATAACGTTGGAAGGCTTTTACTGCAGCATCTACTGCAATGTCTACATCAGCCTAAGCAACAAGGGTTTGAGAATTAGCTAAATTGACTACTAAAACCGTAAATTATGATGAAAATTACTGTTAATGTATTACTAAATGGATTACCTTGTCAGCTTCAGCAACTTGGGTGATTATGGACTCATCTTGAGGGTTGATGGTGGGGAAAGTTTTCTTGCTAACGGCATCCACCCACTCATTGTTGATGAAGAGCTATACAAGTTAAAGCAAAGTCAAATTAAAAACCTTGTATATGTAAAATATCGTGTTCATTGAAATTTGCAACTATCATGAGATCAGGTATCGAGTACAACAACGGCAACGACCTTTTGCGGTATTCGCTTCCCTTCGTTTTAAATAGTAGAGACCTCCTATATTTTAAAATTCTTAAATAGCTATTCTAATAACAATCGAGAGTTTTAAGGAGGGTTTAAATCTATATATATAGCGTTGCTCTAGGTAAGGAACACTTAAAAATTTTATTACAATTTGTTGTTAAATACAGAGAAGAAAAAAAATGATAAAGTAAACCAACCAATTCTACTCGAATTTATTTGTCTTTATTGTGGTAAATAGTAGATACAGTGAGTACATAGTATTTTCCTGATTATGTTGAGGTGTAAGCTTAGTTTTACCATGTCATCCAAAATAATGATTACTAAGAATAGCTAATGATTCTATTTAAAGCGTTGCTACCTGATCCGCAATTTTCAGCCAGCGATACCATAACGCCCAAAGTGTTCATGTGAAGATTTTTTACTTGTCGTAAAATAAATGAGTCATTTAGAAAATTGAGTGTTTTAGTGGTATTTGATAAATATAATGTCTTCTAGTGGTTTTCTATGTTATTGGAAACATTCAATAGTACAGAAAGAGAGAGTTTATATTTTATTATTAAAATAAATTTATTGATAAAATATAAATTCTTACTGTTAAAAATTTCAAAATGGTGTATTATTCAAATAAAACATTTAGTCTGTCACAAGACAGAAAATAATAATATAAGTATGGTTTACATGGAATACACTAAATTGTAATGTGACTATAACAATAAATATGGTTTATTTAAACTGTAAATAATAAAATTGCAAAAGTCTACGTAATCTTTGAATCGCACTCCTACTAAGTTTAAGTTGTTTAGATAAAAAAACTTTTACACTTTCTGTGCGTAGTTTAATATTACATTATTAACGACGTAACGATTATTAGATCACTATTGAGTTTTTGTTTATAGTTAGTACTCCATTAATAATGTTTTTTTAAATGTCTCATGTGAACTATTAAATTTTAAAATTCGTTATCTGAAAATATAAATTCAATTTGAAAAATTGCTTACAGATATATATTTATAAAAAAAATTAGCACTTGAATCAATGAATAGCAGCAGCGATGGCCCAGTGGTTGAGACTTCAATGTCTTACTCGTGAGGTCCGAGTTCGATTCTGGGCACACACCTCTGACTTTCCTGAGTTATGTGTGTTTTAAGCAATTAAATATCACTTGCTTTAATGGTAAAGGAAAACATCGTCGACTATGGCCTTATACCCTCCTCATTCTGAGGGGGAGATCCGGCTCAGCAGTGGGCCATTGATGGGTCGTGATGGGTATTTTTGGAAAGTAAAATATACAGATATATCCTTAATCCCTTTAACAGTTTAATGAAAGTTCTCGAAATAAAATTGGGCTCATGTTACAATTTACTACATTACAAAACTGTGCTAACATTTCAAAGAAGACTAGTTAACAACACCGTTGATAAAAATATATATTCGGGGGTAGTACTTTTATGTTATGAAGATTATGACTGTTACTGTGCGATATCGTTCCCATGTAGATTACTTAATTAGAAAATAATTGTTTAAGATGATTAATTACAAATTCAAAAGGGTCAGTTACTTTTGCGAAACAAGTTGATCATCAGATAATCATTTATTTTATTAAGGTGATCGGCAATTGCTTGGCAAATTTATGGATCGTAACAACAACTAACAATAGATTTCTGAAACATTGTTGCAAATAACAAAATGTAAACACATATTCAACATGTGATGTATCAGGTACTGTCGCATGAATAGATTTCAATAACGAATTAGCTATTGTTGGATTGTATGCGTCTGCGCCATGACAGTACTACTCACAATAAGGCATTTATATGTACACTTTAGATTTTAATCGCTATAGGACGGAAGTTTCAATTGATAACCTCTAGAGACTCGTATGGTACTAGGAAGACTCCATAGTTATTTAATACCGGCTTGAATAACGAGTAACTTTTACTGTACTTATCGAAGTAAATTTTACATATAATTGTATTAAATATCTTTATCTTAATTATTCTATAGCGAACTTGTGAATAGTAAGTGGTGAATAATAAGTGGTATGATAATCGCGACTCTCAAAATTTGAGTTCGTATATTGTCACACAGCAATCAAGTTAGAAATTAGCTGATAGTCTTCAAACGGCTGACTTGATCTTCACAAATTACAGCTAAGAAAAATCTCGATTAAATTACCTTTCAAACAAATAAAAGTTCATCACAATCTGTCCATTACTTTAGCCGGTATGCCCTAGACTGACATACATACTCACGTTAAACTTACAAGAGAGTTCCGGGAGTAGGGTAGATTTTTATTGTAAATTTCTTCCTCTTTAAGAATCTTTTTTTGAAATTTCAAAATTATTAATAGTCTATGAAATATTGGCGAAAAACGAAATGCCTTTTTTTAAATCTTTATTTGTTTATAACTTTCGCAATTTTTTATAGGCGTCATTCCGGATCCAATGAGCTATCACACATATTTTTAAAAGCAGTATCTCTGTTTTAGACCATTTTGAACTAGTCGACTAGACTTTTATCTTTAGGTGAAATATGAACAATTAAATATTTTCAAATAATTAAACAGATAAATGTTATTAACGATTTATTAGATTTTCAAATATTTATATTCAAAGTATTATAGTAAATTATCTATAAAACATTGATTGTATTTATATTTTTAGAATTTTTGTTTACTCTGAAATTTAGCACCTTTGTAGCTAAATGTGCAAATTTGCAAATATGAAGTCATCTTAAAACAACAATCTCTATATAACAAAAATTATTTATAACGAAAAATAAATAAACTATGTAAGCATGTTTACGTTTTACAAAAAGATTTAGCTGTGAAAATTTGAATGGACTTTTATTATACGATCGCGTCTCTATGTTATTTTTACTGCCCGTGACCTCGAAATTTGGAGATAAGATTATCTATTTTAAATTTACGTGTATTGTATACTGCTGTTAATGGTTGGAGCAGTTTTTATTACAATTCCGAAAAACAAAATAATAATAAAGAAACGAATTATCATTTTATTAAATTTAAGGTTTAAAGTTTAAGACTGAAGAAAGCGGTAAAAATTTATTTGTGCTCGTACGTACGTATATGTATTAAATTTCTATTACACAGCTAAACTTTGTAACATAATTGAAATATGAAACTTACCTTTGTGTATTTAATTTCGACCTTTGCCATTTTAACTGAATTTCACGAACTACACGACTAGTCTCGTCTGCGGTCTTCAGCGAAATGCTACGAATATATTGAAATAGATCGTTAGGAACGATTGATAACAACGATGTATGTAAAGCGTATTTATTAATCCATTTAGGGAGTATCCGTTATGATATACATATAACTTAAGTAATATGTTAAATAAATTTTTGTTTATTAATCATAAAAATATGAATATAAAATGAGTTTTCAAATGTATTGTAAGGCTACAACCACCACGTTAAAAAATTAAAAATTTTATGTAAAAAGATTTTTGGAGAATTTACTGAGCAAGGAAACGTATTTTACGTTGGATGGTATTGTTGTATGAAAAACTCCATAATTTTTTTTGTTAATTTTAATAGCTCTTTTAAACGTGCAATCTAAACACTTAATATTTTACAATTTCTTCTGTACCCGGAGAATGCTAGGGCGGGTTCTAGTTTATTGGGTTTATTACTGATTTAACTTTGTTATTGGCTTAAACATATCTGAGATTTTTGTGAAAAACCATAGTCAACGAATAGACGATCTTTCATAGATTTTAACCTTATACTCTATATTTATGCTTCTATATGTAAAGTATAAAAGTTAAAGACTACATTTATAAAAAAATAACGATAACAATTGATTTTTTATTGATTTTTTAATAACTGATAAATATTTTTTACATACATTTACCTTTTAATTGTTAGTAGTGCTAACAATCTATTCATTAGAGGATATTTCCTTATTCTAAATAAAATAAAAACATACATGTTTTACAGGCAATCGACATTTCGTCATTATCGTATGTATATAACATTACGTAATTAAATTGCTTAAAATTCATACAGCTCATATTAATTTTCAGATAAATACTAAATAGACGATATGTACATTATGAATTTAATGTATTTCATTTTAAGTTTTATTTAAACAGAAATATTTTTAAAACATAAGTCGTGTCTGATCATCATCATTCAACATTAAATGACATATTTTTTCTATCTAGCGTGAATATAGATTTTATATTGTAAACGATTTTTTATCTGTCTATTTAGTGAATTTAAATACCTTTTCGTTTGCTCGTTTATATTCCGTCTGTCTGTTAAGACCCTTTTTTTCAGGAACGGGTCAAAATGAAATTAATATAATAATATACTTAGATCCGCAGTCTCTTAAAGCTGCTAAACACCGTAATAATTGAGTCAACGCAATAAAAAAAAAAGCAGTGATGGCCCAGTGGTTGAGACTTCAAGTCTTACTCGGGAGGTCCGAGTTCGATCCTGGGCACACACCTCTGACTCTGAGTTATGTGTGTTTTAAGCATTTAAATATCACTTGCTTTAACGGTGAAGGAAAACATCGTGAGGAAACCTGCACTCCTGAGAGTTCCCTAAAAGTTCTCAAAGTTGTGTGAAGTCTGCCAACCTGCACTGGGCCAGCGTGGTGGACTATGGCCTAATACCCTCCTCATTCTGAAAAGGAGACCTGGCTCAGCAGTGGGTCGTGATGAATCAAAAGGTACGTCCTTCTATTTATGTTGTATGTATTATACATTTTAATACAAAGAAATCGTAATTTTTTGGGTACTTATCGCTGATCTAAATCATAAAATTTGTTAAGAATCAACATGTTTCAGTTCGGCACAGATAATAGAAGTAATCTGAAAACCGTGAAGTTACATAAAAATATATTTTAGGAGTTTGTAAACCGCCTGTGGTCTTCATTAAATGTATATAAATGTATGGGGCAACAATTTTCGACATCATAGTTACGTTTGTCCATCCGGTTTTTTCATTTATTAATTTATAATTCTTCTGGATAAGAATAAGTAATTTCCTGAGAACTAAAATTGTTCATATTTTCAGTTTGGAAGATGAAGATGATAAACCCGAAGGGAAATATACGTTTGTCATACTGACAAATCATTATTGTGAATAGGCAGTATCAAGGACATCATAGCATTTGTTAGTCGTTCATTAACACTTGAATAGCTGATTATACCTATTAGTCTACGTTTAGCGATATCACTATCTCGATAAGTGTGAGCTGTCAGCTGATAATATTTTCCTTAGGCTTCTTTCTTTATAAAAAAAGTTTTATGGTCAATTGGTGGTCCATTTCAGTTAATTTGTCAACTGAGTCAATTAACTAATAGCTAATCTTAAAACCAAAATTTTAAAAGTTAAATTTCAATAGTTTAGGTGAAAGAGCAGTTATTAACATTAAGTATTTAAAGTAGAGTACAAAAAAATTAAAAGTTGTTTTTTGAAAAAAAATGTGAATAATTTCACGGTTATTTTAGTTTTGTTTAAATTAGAATTTACGATAGTGATCATTAAATTTTTCATTACGAATTTATTTTTGTTTTAAGTATGTTAAAAAGATGAAGAAGCAACTTTGGATGATGTTTTTAAATTGCTACAAAATTTATTCACAAAATAAAAATCTTTACAGTAACATATTTCTAATTAGTATAGAAACCCAGAATTAGTTTAATTATAGATTTAGATCTCATTTGATTTATGATTAATATTATTTTATAGTTTAATGACGTGCGTGCTTGATTTATCTAACGATAAGATATTAAAGTGAGTTATGCAATATACAATTTACCTAAATTCGATAAATTAATTAATACTATTAATTAATAATAAATTATTATCTCCTGCAGTCACAACTTTTTCCAAGGTATTCTGATTTTATTTTATTTGCTTTTTCTTTATGTATATCAAACATTGTTCGGTAGTTTCGGTAACAAAGAATTCGAATTTTCAGTAGCACTTTTTTATTAAGTAATGGAATATCTTGATACGAGTAAAAAAACAACATGATACATTCTTAATTTTATGTGAATTACAATATATAGGTACTTTAAAATTGACAAGCACTTCTCAACAAAAAGGGGTTTTCTCTGTTTTTCAATTACAAATAAAGTTGACATAGAAAGAAATAGACTTTAATTAAACATTGATTAAGTTAATCCATAGATATAGGATAGTTAATCACTGTTTATAAGTAAGGGCGTTAATCGATCGAAATATTGGTCTAAAATTTATTTAATAAAAACATGGTCTATCATACTCATAACATAGGTAAGTATCGAGTCAACCTATAGATTTCTTCTTGCATATTGTACTGAGAAATAATTTTTATTACTGTTTTCCTTTAGAATTATTTTTTGGGGTAAACAGAAACTCTCCTACGGTACAAGATAAATTACACTCATCATTGTAAAAAAGCGACTTGAATGTTAGATTTCCATATAGAAACATCCCTCCATAGTATTTTTGAGCCGTTGTCTCTAAGTTCAGGTTCAGCACATGTTCACCCTAAAATATAAAGCAAAAATAGAATAACCTGAAATTATTCTACTAATATTTAGATTTAAATGATGTACTTTCCTTTTTGAACACACAATCCTGGGATACATTCATTATAGCTTGAAATAATGGCTTTAAGAACAGATGATCACAAGGTTTCTTTATTTGGAGTCTCACTAATGGCTTCCCGTTAACCATTACCAGTATTTTTCCCTTTAATATAAAAACATATTTACGCATTATATAAGTATAGGTAGTACAATTATATGCTTGGTATTTATATATTTAAGTAATACTTATTATAAGTGTTTACAATATTATGTCAGATGATAAAACGAGAAGTGTTTACGAATACTTAACACTTAGGTATATTGCACAACTAGGACTTCCGTTTAAATAAATAAAAAAAAATTAATATTGGTTATTGAACGTCATTCAAAAATACTATCAATATTTACGCCTTCTCTATACTTTTCAGTAGGTTTTCTAAAAAATTTCTTGCTGATAATAACAAATAGGTACAACAATAAAAGATATTTTCTTGTTTCGTCCTTTTTAAACTACTTTTTTACGTAGTCGGGTTATATTTTTTTAAACTTTATTATTTATTTAATAGTCTTCTGATTCCCGATGGGGAGAGAATACCTTTAAAATCTCATATTGTGACGACGTTTTCTTTTTCATTTGCTTAAACGATTAAATAACTGAAACGACCGGACCGTGTGAACTGTACGACCGCATATTAAACATATGGTTTGACTTAAAAAATATGATATACATATATACATATTTGTAATGTGTTCACCAAGATCTTTCTTTTGACACCAAACACATGAGTGTTTAATTTTTTCGAGGTTAGAATCTGAGGTTCAAATTCCGTAAAAAAAAATTTCATAAAATTTATATAGCCTATGTCACCCGCGCCATTATTACGAATCTTTTGACACCTAATTCGTTAAAATTGGTTCAGTAGTTTAGGCGCTAGAGTGGAACATACAAATATAGGTGTCAATTTTTATTTACTTTTGTTGTTTTATCAACAAATATAGGCTTTGTTTCATTATACCAGATGTCAGTAAAGTATATTTTAAGTAACACCTGTACCAATGCAACTGTTAAAACTGCATCCAGCTTCGTACATAATTTTGTGTGATGAGATTAAAACACAGACAGAAGACCAACATTAAATAAATATTGTTTTAGTTCTATTAACTTAAAGAATTAAACAGCAATATTTTACCCGATTAGGTATCATATTTTTTGTAACATCAATATTTATCACGACATTTGTATCGTTCTTCTCACTTAGAGTCAAGTTAGCGCAACTCATTTGTTTTGGTCCTTTACACATTTCGAATCTCACTAATTTTAGGTTAAACTCCCCCTGCAATAAGAAAAATTGTTCAATAAAATTTTCTACAGCCTATAATAAAAATTACTTTAAAAAAAATATTCGAAAAATCTATTTCATTTCGCATTAGGTTAGGTTCTTTTTAAAATTAATTTCTTTAGAAAATAAATATTATAGCAGTTGGTAAAATGTTACTGGTCTCTATGCATTGTAAAGAACTGTAATTTTATAGAAATATAATGAGAACATGGAGATTTCATTTAAAATTGAGTTTCTCAAAACATTGTTCGTATCGAGTGTGAAAAATAATATTTCAGAAATAAAATGTAAAAATTAATCTCAGAACCATATAAAAAATACTAATCTCAGCCTTAAAATTAGACTCCGAACTTAGTTTTATGAGAACTAAGAACACCATTCCATATTGTTATTGATGACTGATGAGTCTTGTCTTTCTGGTATTGTCACGTAGTGTAGTAGTAGTATATAGTAGTGTAGTATTTACTTTCGGGCAGCGAAGGGGAGCGTTATAATTATATAAGAGGCTTTAACCCTACACCTTGGTAGCAAGTCCAAGTCGCTGCCGGGCTTTCTGTCTAAATTGCATTTCTATATGAATTGCTGAACAGTAATGGGTATCAATCCTCCTCATTCTATGAGCTTTCCAGCTATTTTTATATATTTATTATAGTCGCTTTACTTACTGACCAATTTCTCTAAAAGCAAAATGCCTCTTATAGATCACGAATTTTTAATTGTCTAATTTACTATAATTGTTATAGGTCTCCGACCCGCACTTGGCATGTAATCTTAGTCTTCTTTACTTACATAATTTTTGGAATCATCAAAACTAGCCGAGTATACAATATACACAGCAATAACATAGTAACAGATAACAATAAGTTTTAACATTGTGACTCCCAATGTTATTGTGAACCAAAATAAAAAGATATGAAACAACAACAATTATCTATTTTTTTAAATATAGTTTAATACGCCGTGAACATATTAAATGACAATTATTATAATGAAGTCTTGTTATATTATTTTCATAATTGACATCGTTGGGTAAAATTATACCTTATTTAACATTCAGCTTCATATCATTTATAAATCTGAGGCATTTTATTTTTACAATAAAATATATACAAATTTGAAAGAATTTTTATATAAGTCCAATGATTGAAATTGATCGATTTTAATTTGACTACTCACGAACACCAAATATAAAAAAGTTAATATTTATAAAGTTATAACGAAAGATTTAATTCAAAATAGATTCACACAGACTCAATAATACTTTAGCTACATTCCGATAAATCCTCCGCAGTTTGACTAGTAGTTTTATAGAATAAATATTGACTATTTTAGTGAACCTTAAGAAGGTGTTGTTTAATTAAGATCACGTTAGTCGTTGATATATTTGTTATGTCAATTAAATGTAATTGTTGTGCAAAGGACATCCTTCCATCTCCTGGTTCCCTGGGTCTGGAGCTTTTGAGCTTACTGTGTATATTGTTGTCGACATCAGATTACAAGTATACATAACTATTATGTCAGCTCTAAATTATAAGCATAATCAGTTTTCCATAAATAATTTTAATAGTGATTAAGTAAATAAATCATAGGTTATCTTTCAAAACAGACGAGGTTTAGTCGCTTTATTATTAATATTATAAGACCTCATTAGTTACTTTATTAAATAAAAAACAATTTTATCTTTATCAGTCAGAAAGGTGCCTGTACCTTTAATATCAAATATTTCAATGTCAAAAAAGACGCAATAATGACATAAATAATGAATTTAAAATCAAATGGTTCTAAATATTGCTACTTTAATTCTAAAGTTCTTAAGTTTAGGTCTGGTAATTACGGCTGCTGGTCTTTGGGCCAGTGGAGGTGTGGATATAAGGCCGAAGAATTGCGATGAACAGACGATGATCGGAGGGGCTGTTTGGTCGCAAACGCAAATACCTTTAGGGCTCATCATATCTATTATTGTGGATGAGGGATTGGATGTACTTGTGCATGGGTACTTCCTGTTTATGGGTTTTGTGATACTCGCAGCGACTGGGATTATGTTGGTATGTATATTTAAGGTCAGGAATCATTAGCTTTAATGGTGAAGAAAAATACAGTTGGTCAACGTGGACTAAGGCCTTAACCGTGTTTACATTCGATGCAGAATAGTGCTCAGTAGTGAGCTCTTAGTGGGGAAAAATGGTACTATTTGGTAAAAAATAAAAAATAAAATCAATTCCAGTCTAACAATCGTGTCGATAGAATTGTGACGTGAATTTTTATTTTAGAATAAAGTATGACTTGCTTCCTAGATGTGTAATCAAATCAACTCGAAACTAGGAAATAATTCTCTTTTCGTCCAAGTTACAGAAGCGTCTAGATAACCATAAATGACTTTGCATCTTTTATGCAAGTGAAGCTAATAAGTGTGAATAGAAGTTAATCATCCAAAATCAAGACTTTACCTATATTAGAATAAATAAAGTGTATATAATATAATATAACTCTAGTCAAGCTATAGTTTAACGTGATTAAATGGGGAAGAATTACTTTGTCCATGTGGTTTTAATGCCTAGATACATGAAATTACTTTGTATACCTAAATATAGTGTAAAATAGGTTACATTTTATTATACATTGTTTTTCTCTCAGTCTAAATGTTTTTCGTTTCTCTACATTTTGTTTAATTTATGTTAATATGTTATGTACTCAGAAAGTTAGTGAAGAAGGATTAAATTTCCCAGGATTTTCGTATAACTTGAAACTATAATCCACTTTTTTCTAAGGTGAAAAAATGGCACAAGATTTCAACTTACTTCTTGCATTTGCACGAAGTATTGGGATTGTAGGGTTATATAGGTAAGGGTAGTATGGTAGAGATTATTTTATTTTCTGATCATACTTTTCAACCGACTTCCTTCAAAAAAAGGAGGAGGTTCTATGTTCGACTGTATATTTTTTTAATGTATGTTCACCAATCACCGACACCGATTCCGAGGTGGTCCCATTGGAACCAAGTCAGGATCTGTTGGCGGAATCCGGGAAAATCGAGGTCATCCCTCAAATTTCAAAGGCACATAATGTTTTTCACATATTTTAATTCTAAATAAAATAATATTTGTGAATAATGTTATTGCTGAGCTGGAGTTCATTATTTTTTTTTAATATGATTTCTTACATGACTACATTATTGAAACGAGAGTCAGTCAGCTCGTTTAAGATATAGTGGTTTTTGTTACAGATCAAAGTAGAAGGCGTAAAACTAAGGAAAACAAGGAGACGGCGCTCAATAACAGTCACTAGACCATTGGAATCCAGAGACTCTTTTGATAAAACATACTTTATTATAGGAATATTATTGCTATTAGCAGCTTGTTTAACACTTTCTGATTTTGTTATAAATTTGATTTAAGACACTGAATTGTTACTGTTTTATTTAGAAAATATAGCAACTCAAAATAATAATTATTTATCATTGTTTTGTATGTTTTTATACAATACATTCAAATTTCATAAACAATTAGTAACGTATTGATTTTAAGTCCTGTGCATATGAAATTCTGAGCTACATCAAATATATGAAAACCGAAATTTTATTAGTTTAAGTACATTACAGTAGATTATGATTCAGTTTATACCTTTTTGCATAGAAATTATCATTACCTGATTTTCGATTTAAGTTAAAGTAGATTGTAGGTAACGTATAGATCTTCTGTAGCGATCTGTATTCATTACACAGGGGTCGATGATTGGTATAGGATGTCTTCTAAGTTGTACAAATATTTTTTTTAATATGAAGTACGTTTAATCAAATCCACAAACCCATTAAGTTTGAGAACCTAAAAAGAGAAAGAGTTTGATTTGCAATAAAGTAATAACTGAATGCATTGAATTTAGAATAACATTGGCCATATTATTCAAAATATATGAAGTCATCGATCTCGATTGCTATCGAAGCAAATCGATCCTTTTAGCACCATTTTTAAACTACTCTTTTTATAAATATCTTCTAATATTTGTGCTAATTTAATGGATAATAAGGTTAGTATGACAATTGTTATATAAGGTTTAATTTTATAAATATAGTATACTATTCATATAGTACTTTTGTCAAGATGTTTGGATTGTAAGTATTTATTGTTCATATTAAATTAGTACTTGAAGTATATCTAGGACGATTCTTGATATAACAGCAACTTTCGAAAGTGCATTATATATACTTTAATATGACATTACCATAAAAAGGTAAAATTCTATCAATAATATTAAACTTAAAATTTTGTTAACATGATTTATATTTTTCAGCATTGTCTTTACAGGTATACTAGCATTTGGAGCTTATTGGACTACTAAATTCATGATGAAGAAAGCTTCTGATACAACTACAGAGCCAACATTTGATATTACTCGTAACATAACTACATTATATCCACAAATGTAGTAGATGTTTAAGAACCATGGATATTATAACTAATAAATATTGATAATGATTTGAATTTTAATATGTAGATTCAGTATATATGTAGGATGTAATTTAAGATGTCTATAAAGGCGTTATTTGTCCACTATAATGGCAACAAAATGTTAGGTAATTGCCCTACAATTAATCAGTTACACACATGCCACTGTATACATAATTACATACGTATACATAAATATGTCGTTTTGAGGAATAAACTTAAAGAAATTTGTAATAACTCATACGTATTCAGAGCTCTCAACATTATAGTTAATTATTGTTATAGTAAAATATTGTTGGTTATAATAAAAATTTAGTATTTTAACGGTTTCAGGTAAATAAGACTTTTAAATCAAACACGGAACTATAATAAAAAGACAAAACACATTGTCTTTTACTGTAATATAAGGATGCGGTTTCGTAATTATTTCTCTGAACCTGTTCGTTATATTTAAATAATATTTATTAATAATTTTGGAAATTTGGTTAGCGATGAGTGACGATGTCTGATGACGATGACTCTTTGATCATCAAATACTGAGTGAGTTATAGAAAGGCCAAAAAATTTTTTTCATCTTAGGTTTAGGCTAAAATGATTAAGGGGTTAGGCGGAGAGACATGAAAAAATATTAAACATTTATAAAATTAATAAAATGGCATCATTACACAATGTTATGACTTGAAGTCACGAAAATTTGAAAAAAAAATTATATTTTCAAAAGTTATAGCAGTTTGTGTTGAGAAAATAAATAGTCATCATTTTAGTCTTATGCATGACATTTGAGGCAAGCAAAAATCAAAGAATTTGTGACATTCAACAAAAGTTTTAATCTATGCAATTTAAATCCATTATAGACATAAAATATATCGATAACACTTCGATTTGTCCGATATTAAAAAGCTTTTATTTTTGAACTGTGCACACTATACACGTAGCTTTATTTCAAAGAACATGTCCAGTAACTATTGCATGTGTGATCTCATAAGTACACACGATTGTTCTTTGTCAAATCGATTTATAGAAGAAGAAATAAGGATTTTTATATATGGCGTTTGGGTAGTAAGTATCAATATTTTCTATCTATTATGGGCTTGTCTCAATAATAATGAAAGTGTAACAACCGTGTTTGTCCCTTATCTATCATAAAAGAAATGGATAGATTAAAAAAATGCATTTAAAGTAGGCACAAAATAAAACAAAGTATAAATAAAATAGTATAAAACAAAGTCGCATCCCGCTGTCTGTCTGTCCCTATAGATATTTAAAACAACGTAACGGATTTTTTAAAATAGATAGTGTTTATATGTATAGTACAAACCGTGCGAAGCCAGAAGCGGGTCGCTAGTATTTCTTCTCGAAAAATATTATTTTTTTCGATAGTAAAATATTACATATTTTTTGTTTGTATTTGTACACTGAGGTGACATGACGCCATTTATGACGTCACGCCTAAGTAAATGGTACATTGTTGGTATGGTCAACGTTTTACAAAGCTAAATAATTTACTAAAGCGTGACGTCATATGCCTAGAATCTTATTCCTTTATGTTTTACAAACGCAAATGAAAAGGATTATTTGTTAATTTAATACCTGAATAGTCTTTTAGTTATCTGCATACTGATTGCTAGTGGATTTTGGGCAACGAAGTATATTCCAATGCATCCAGCAGTTGATAAGAATGTAACAACTATAACCACTTTAAAACCAACTACAATCTCTACTACTACGGTAGTAAATGAATACACGACAGAAGTAGCACCAACTGAAAGCGATCAGCAGGAGAATTCTCCTAAAGATGAAGAAGATCGGCTTAAAAAGACATAGCTGGTAAGATTTATTACTATGATTTATAAGGTAAAAGGGTTTAATATCAATGCAATGTATAATAAGATAGGTGAAGAATTACACCGGTCGACAAAAAAAATTACGCATGGGTTTTTATTATAAAGAAATGTGATTACAAATCGAAAATATTTTTAAGGAGCAATTTGACCATTTTAGCTCCTTTAGGATTTTGGCGCCTAATGAATGTGGGTCTTTCGATTTAATAAGAGAAACTTCTACTGAGCATGACAGGAAAAGTGAAACTGTTAATTTTAAAACATTTTAACTGTATTTTTAAAACTTCTACTGTAAGAATTTTCCCATTTTTTACTCATATCTCTCTCAGCAATCGATCAGGAATCGACTTCAAGAAACCTAGGCCTAGGTAAAATCTGTAATGGTAGATATCGTTACGTTATCTACAAAAGTGGACTAAAATTTCCATAAATAGCATATCCTTAAATAATCCAAATGATTATTTTATAACACATTCAATATAATGAAAAATGATTAAAATTACAAGGAAAAGAGTGATGTCTGAACAAAATTTTTAAGTCTCAATTTCTGTAGAAATATTTTTAGCGACAATAAATAATTGCGAACCTCCTAAAATGATTTTTCAATATCAGTCAAAATCAGTCGTCATGTCTATTATTTGGATGATACAGTGAAAAATACCTGAAAATTTCTACGTAATTCAAACATACGAATTCCGATTACATCTTATTTTTGCCTGTAAAGACTGATCGGATCGGACTTTTAAAAGATAGGTCCAGACTGATAACGTGTTTTTTCTTTATCTCTATTCTTATTAGTTTCTGGCCTGAGTCAGCTTCCCTGGAGTAAAACATTTTTAAGCAGCAATGACTTTTTCCTGAGATCTATTTAAATTAAACAAGCCTATATCTTGAAAACAACTTCCTTTCCTGAGATCTATTTAAATTAAACAAGCCTATATCTTGAGACAACTGTGAAAACCGTATCGAATTTCGTGCATTAATTTAAAGTGATACTCGTACAAACATACGATTTAGGAGTTTTATTATTTCATCGGAGACAGCTATATCAATGCCAAGATAGGAAAAAACATCGGATGTTTATTTAATACAGTAATCCAATGAAAAATGAAACTATATTGGTGAATATAAACGTATTGATTTGTATAAAAACCCCGTTCTTGTCCTGTACAGAAGGTTTTGTAACGTACTTACATAAGACGTTTTAACAAATATATAAAAAGTATTATCGAAATGGTAATAGCTGGAACGTAAGTTTTTTTGATAACATCATACATTTTTTTAAAATTCTTCTATTTGTTTTATTTTTTGATTATTTAAAATCTATAATTAAACAAAATTTGTCTCGTTTTATGTACGAGTAATTGTAATACCTACACTTGTTTATAAATGCGTGAGTAAACTTTTTGTATCTTATTTAAACATAATACTGTTTCGGTTCCTTATAAACGTAAAGTAATTCAGTCAAAGACTGTTACAATAACTATTTAACTAATAACTTAAATTACCCCCTATTTTATAAAGAAATTCTATTTAATACAGTCACTAAGTATCGATACACACACGTCATCGATGTAGAAGAATCGTTATTAATTTGTATTAGTCAATATTTTTGTAATTTTAAAATTTTACAAAACAAATGATAGATATAATATACACTGTTATGTACTTTAAAAAACTTACTGTTTCATCTCTACTTTAAGATATGTCAATGTTTACCATGGTTACATTATTGTTATAATTTTCATTATATTAATATTGTCACGCAGCTGTCAAGTTAGAAATGATCTAATAGTGTTCAAACGTTAGACCATATCTCCACAAATTATAGCTAAGAATTATCTTGATTCAATTACCTATCAAAGATAAAAAACTTCATTAGAATCGGTCCATTATCTTGGGCGCTACGATGCCACCCCTTTCGTATAGCGTCATGGGTTAAAAATAGAAGTAGAGCGTCAGTTATAATATTAAAATTATGTTCCAGTTTACGGTTCATTGAGTTATATCTACGTCAGAATAATTATCTACTCTTATCTATCGCTATATCGAATCCAAATAAGTATGAATATTCATAATTCAGATCAGATTCAGTTATAATTTAAAAACGCTTCACAATAATGGTTTCGTCCGGGACGCTATGTATTGATAGGTAAAAATTAATATCAATTAATTAGAATCTATAAAGATTCAGACTTTTTAGTAAAAACTACATATATGAAAGTTCAACGAATTATTTTTTTACCGCTCCAGAGCCAAAACCTGATTTTTAAACTGTAATCACGAATTTATGTAGGAAGCAAACTTTAAAGTACTATGTAAGGAAAAAAGCTGATAATCATAAATTTGTTGTTACATCACAATAAATAATTAACGTGTATGACAATAAAATAGGTAAACTGATTGAAACCTATGGTGATGTGTAGGTAAATTTGTCTCTCAATCTAGATTTCACGGAACCCTCACTACGCGTGATCGACTCTCTTATCCGACTTTGTTTAACAATTCTCTATACTTACGCAAGTATGTGTTGTTGGTTTTAATCGTTTATCGAAAAATTAAATTTAATTCCTTTTTTTCAGGTTTCTTATGTCAGGAGCTCTAATGGTCACACTTTATCTAGGCGTGAGATATTTATTGCAAATGGATAAACAAATTAACGATATACCTATTGCAAATTTAACAGGGCTGGGCCAGAAACTAGAGAGCCCGTTTGTTATATAAAACTAAGAACTAGGTATTAAGAATGATATTTTTAAATTTAAATTAAATTAATAATTAATAAAATGAAAAATAAATTTAAATAAATAATTCATTTTGTAGGGGATTAAAAATAAAACGAAATAAAATTGAAACCCCTACAAAATGAATTATTATGCAATTTTATTTCGTTTTATTTTTAATCCCCTACAAAATGAATTATTAAGTAAAGAAGATGAATGTTTAGTATTACTGTGTTTATATTTATTAAAAAAAAAAAACTTGAATACCGTACATCAATAATAGTAATAAACATACATTTAAGACTGGAAGCCGAGCAATGCCTGAGGCGTATGCTTTTTTATTGGTATTATAAGATCTACTAGCTAGATCAGCGCTAGTTTGTTCTTTATTAATAATGTCGTGGAGTGAATATTGCCTTATCATAGTGAAGTATAAGTGAGTGAAACGTTACCCTTAATAAGGGTCAAGATTACAGTTTTTGCAATTAATAGCAAAAAGTCCTTGTAGTCTAGCTATTGCGTCTGAAGCACCAGTCTCTGTCTAAACAGCATATTATTACTGTCTCTCAAAATGTCGCTTCACTGTATAACTTGCCCGCCTCGGCTTGCCACGGGTAAAAAGGGATTGGGATAAGATTAAAGCTCCCGGCGGCTTGACTCTTTCTGTAATGATTGTTGTATTTCAATCAATTTATATAAAGTCTATTGGTGGAAACCGCATGAAAACCGTTTAGTAATTTTTGAGTTTATCGCGAATAAACAGAGAGACGCAGCGTGAGACCTTGTTTTATAAATTTTGATAAAATAAACTCTATTAAGACAGTGGAAATCTAGTTACTAGATAGAAAAGAACAACAACAACAAATAGGCCCTGTTGTTTATAAATATCCCTTTGTACAACATTTATTGAAGGAAGAAACAATATGTATTGTTACGTTGAACAGGAAATTCTGTCAGTCTGACTTCGCTGAACGACGGGCTGTTATCGAAACAAAAATTCTAAAAATAGATTTTTCATAATGTCTGCGGGACTGTAAGTTTTTATAACTTTATTTGGCAAATAAATCACATGTATATTATATTTTATTATATTTCATGTCGAGTCCGAACTATGAAATAATGTTTTTTTTCTTTCCCAAATAAAAGAAATTAGTGTTCAATAGAGTAGGTGTGAGCCACTTTGTACTCGACACGAAAGATATTTTTTCTACTACTAAAATCACAACACTACATTAGAAAGATATTCAGAAGAATTCGCCATGTTTTTAATGTTCTGTAACCAAGCGATACTTACATAAAAGACAGGGCTTGAAGTTCCGCTTTTCTGAAAAATTACGTGTATTTGTTTATATGATTCATTATCTGTATGTATGTTTGTTTATATGGTTATATATTTTATGTTTTCGTATCGTTTCTTACGGTTAGGTATGGTTTTGTATGTTTTAGTGTGTTTATGTATAGTTCGCATGGTTAAGTGTTTCGTACTGTACCAGTTTCGTACTAGGTTTGTACTCGTTTCATACTAGTTTGGTATTAGTTTGGTACTGGTTTGGTTCTAGTTTGGTACTAGTTTCATACTAGTTCTGCACTTGTTCTGTTTCGTTTCGTTTGTAACACTTACAATAAGTTAACTCATTAACTCAGTAAAGTGTAAAGTAATATAGTTCGGGAAAAATGTAAACATGTGCTTCAACTACCTACGAGACTTGCTACTGCTTTGTTTTGTTTATTGAATATTTTAGTTACAAACTGATGTTATTTTCTCACATTATGTGCTGAAAAACGACATATGAAACTACCCGTTCTCAGCTCTATTACGCCCTCGCCTCGACTGTAATTACTAACTTAGCACACTTGTATCATAATGTTCTATTATATACGCAGAATCAAATATCTTTACAACTGTAAGAACATTATTCTTCTATAACAACTCTCGCAAAACATTGCAAAGTCTGTAATATTATAAAAATGTTCTGTTTTCTAATTTTCAGTGTGCTTATTCTTGGAGCAATGGCTTTTTCTATATATTGGACATCAAAGTTTGTGATTGAAATTTATTCAAGAAGTAAAGCTACTAATAATATTTCCTCAGTTAACACGACATTAACCACTCCTGGCTTTTCTGGAGATTTTATTGAATATATTGAAAGTCATTAATAACGTAGGTACGAAATATCTTTCTCGTAAATTTATAGTTTTCTTATAAGAACTTGATATTTCAGTCAATTTGACATGATACTGTGGGGTCTGCAACTGCGTGATGACAAATGATAGAACTGTTAAATTTAAACTAATGTATTTTATTATCAAAAATAGTAATAGCTTGTTTAAAAATTTTATGAAAATTACTTTTTTTTCAGATTTCTTTTGATGGGTGTCTTAGCATTTGGTTTGTATCTAATCACAGAAAGAGTAAGAATTAAACTTAAAAATGTGGCTCCTAAAGATGACTATTGGGATACATCGCAGGATTATGAAGCAGAATGGGTTGTCAATAGTACTACCGATTTGTACAATGTAACTCTACACTAATAAACCAAAAATATTAAAAAGTGCTGTTTTAATTACTTTACCAGAAACTCTCTCACTTAAAGAGCTTTGAACCATTATTCATTTAAAGTTGAAAATTAAAATTGCAATTCTTCCAAGGTTTTTTTATAATTATTTACTTGAAAAGCATCTCGTAAAAGGCGAGTAACTAAGCACTTCTTGGTGGTAGGGGACGAGGGCCCGCCGCAGGTTCCCATCCTCTCCCATCCTATTAATGCTGCGGTGGACTTTAGTTTCTTACTTGGCGTGTATTTGAACCGCTGCATTCTTTTCTTCACTCCCACTCCACACTCTAAATTCAGAGTCCTGTGATTTCCTAAAAGTTGAAGACGATAAAGACCATCTTTTGAAACTCTGAGGTTGAGATAATTATGTGGAGTCTTAAAAATAAACAAATAGTATTTTTTCCATTTATTTTGTAATAAAACCTTGCAGTAAGTGTTATAATATAACTTACAATAATGTGTGCATCTACGGTAGGTATCTATTTTCTTTTGCCTCCATAATATTATTCTTATCAAGATAATAAGGCCTCGCCTTAATTTTAAGAAGGATGTCATGTTACATTGATTTTAGGGGAAAAATCATGGAAAAGCTATATATTCATATAAATAAATTACAATAGTCAATCAACAATCGAGTTGCCTCAATAAGTAAATTAAAAATCAATAAGTCTAAATGTGATTTTTATTAACACGTTATCTGTGTTAATACTAAATGGGAAAGAAACCCCTCACCTGTAATTACGTTTTGTCAAAAAATTATAAAAGAAGGCTATTTTTATACGACTTACTAATAAGTACCAATTAACTTATCAGTTGTGAGTATATATAATGAAATGTACCACATGTGGTGCATACACTGTGAACGTGTTAATAATTTATTCATCATTCATCTTGCACCCTTATATTAAGTACATTATTTCAAGATGAACACAAATATTTTAAAAATAATTACAGTAACATTTTTCCTTTAGGCCAATTAATTTTTATTAATATGTGAAAAAACTTGATTTAAATATGTTGCATTATCTACGTTTTTAAAAGTGTATGTATTTATTAAATATTTTAACAATAAAATGAGATTTCAATTTTAATATCTCTGGCCTCGGGAAATAAAGTGGTAACTTTAAAAATAATATTTCTAAAAACAAAAATTATTGTAGTTCTTTTCGATGTTTTACAATATACTAGTCGACCCGCCCGGGCTTCGCTCAGGTGAATTTTATCATGTGTTTTATATTTTAATTTTCAACATCTTTCTCTATATGTATATGACGAACTCCCATACAAACTTTCATCCTCTATTTCAAGCCCTTCAAGCCTTATTTCGAAATAAAAGGTAGTCTATGTCATTTCCCAAGCTTTACTCTATCTCTGTTTAAAATTTGATCAAAATCGGTCCAAGAAATCCTAAATTATAAATGGTATAACTAACCCGACTTTGTGTAAATTGTGAATAATTATTTATTTTATATTACAATTCCGTTTTAATAGTAGATATATTTTAATGTAATATTATATGTAGAATAATTCTACATTGCAGCTTTAAAAATAATATAGGTACATGACATATAAATAAAAGTAACAATCTATAACCACTTTATTGCTCGCAACCAACGATGGCATAATTAATATAAATACCTTCATCAAAATATCCTTGACGTTTTAATATTTTTTTTAATAGCGTTACATATCTATACTAATATATAAAGCTGAAGAGTTTGTTTGCTTGAACGCGCTTATCTCAGGAACTATATATCATGATGAAGCAGTAGGCTATATATCATGACATTAAGACCAATAGGAGCGTATGATCACGGGCACGAAGTCGCAAGGGTCGGCTAGCAACTACTATAAGGGTGAACGATTCCCAAAACCTTTATTACTACTAATTCTACTTCAATTTAATATTCTGGTAATACTATGTTCGCTACATTGCTCTACTAATTGCAAAGGCGTATACTAAACTAATATTTTAGTTTCTTTAAATTGTGATAGAGTTTGTGAAACCTTAAACTATGATAGTCATGGTGACTGGCTAAAAATATATTTCTGCAGAATTTTGACTTTCACTCCAAAATGTTTACCGTCGAAGTTATGATGCAATGATGAGCCATGACATCATTCTTTGATGTGTTCTGATGTTTACTATATTATTACCAAGTAGTGACGTCATTTACTAGATTGGCGTTTTGGATCTTGTTTACTACATATACATTTTTATTCTTTTTGATTGTCGTCATGCCTATTGTGCGGGTACATTTTCTTATAAATAAGTGTCTGATATTTTACTTACGTTAATTAACACCTAACAAAGTGGCAAAAATTGTTAGTATCCATTCTGTGTTAGCAATTCAAGGAATGTACAGATAGACACACACCTTTTAAGCAGTCAAATTATTCAGTCGTAAACTAAAACCACTTATGATTATGTGATGTTTAAGCATTAAAATTTTAGGAGCTTATAAGTAATAAGTTATACACTTGGCTTGGGCTTCAGATTTTAAAAGTTTACAAGAAGATTCTTGATACTGTTACAAATTTAATGATGCCATTAAAACACATCCACTATAACACACTAGAAAACTGTTTTTTTAGCAAATAACGGATCGAGTCTTAATATTGCCTAAAATATTTACTCAATCAAGTGGTGTCTAACACTGCCACAGAATTTTAATTTATTTGCCAATATTTAGTAATAAGCTCCTAGTAAATTTATCGACAAAGTGTAGTATTAAGTAGAATCAGCCTACTTCATTTCATGATATTTTTTTATGATTTTTTGTTTTTGTTAATTTTGCCTTTCTTAGGATAAAGACCGTCAATGCCTTTTCCGAAGGGAGATTCTGAATTTGTTGTCAAATAATAAGATCCTTGGGCACTGAAAAGAAACATCCATTATTATTTTTCGTATCCTGTATACCTACAGTACTATTGAATGATAAGAAATATTGTTTTAATTTTCTTTTATCCTACCTAGTATCACAGTCCGCTCCCATATAAACTAAACCAACTTCTGGTGTTGGATTTTCTCTAAATTTATGGTATGAATCAGCAGGTGATGCTGGAAACGCTTGTGGATTCTTCACAGACTCTGCGTAAAATCTCCACGATCGCCAATGACTGCATAAATCTGGAATTAATATCATTACTTCATATTATTATCTATGTCAATGAAAATCTATGACTATAAAAAACAGTTTTCAATTGAACTATGCTGAGTTTCATTACTAATATCAGAGACGCTATACTTTTTTACTATTCAGTAAAGACCTCTGTGGTAGACACTTTGAAACATGTATTTTTACCCGGCTACGGCGAAGCCAAAAGGAAGGGTTATGATTTTGGCAGTCTATGTATGTATGTATCTATGTTTGTATGTTCCAGTCTAGCGCCTAAACTACTGAACCAATTTTCATGAGTGAGGTGTCAATAGATTCGTAATAATGGCGCGGGTGACATAGGCTATAAAAATTTGACCACGGTTCTACCTTGACCATTTTTATACCTATGCATTCCTCGGTTTCTGTCCGAATTATTTTACTGTTTCATCCTTTTTAGACCACTCTTTTACGTAGTCGGGTTATTGTTTTCTAAACTTTATTTTTGAAATCCCGTTATTACGAAACTATTTAATTTTAATGTTCAAGTAAAAAATATCGGCAAAATATCATGACACACAGCTTCTCTGCGTTGTCGTTTTATAGTTCATATATAGCAGAATAAGTACTCAAATATAGCTGTTCGTTCAATTGACTAGGTATCGCCGCGCGCCTATTCATCATAATCATCATTGAGAAATTTTAGGGAATTTACGGGAGTGCAGGTTTCCTCACGATGTTTTTCTTCACCGTTAAAGCAAGTGATATTTAATTGCTTAAAACACACATAACTTAGAAAAGTCAGTATGTGGGCAGGATCGAAAACGGACCTCCCGAGTTAGAAAGACATCGACGTCTAAGATGTGTAAGTGGTGGATTGAACTATATAAACTTTAAACGAAAGCGCGTTGTTCTTCACGTCACTTTTTAATAAAAACTGATTCCTTTCTGTGATGTATAACTAAGTATATAAACTTTATTTACTTTATTTTGCTTGATTTGTCAAGTTGAAAAATATTTATAAATAGCATTCGTGCGAAGCCGGGGCGGATCGACTAGTAATATAAGGATATTTTACGCAATATGACGTTGAAATAAAATAGCAAATATTTATTTAAACATAATAATGGAAAAGTGCGCTACTCCTTTTCTGTTGTACTTATATTAAAAAAATATAGACTTACTATCATCAGAAAGAGGTATAGGCGCAAACCGAGGGCAACCCGGCTGTATGCTTTTCCCACCATTGGGCCAGAAGTCAGCAGTCCCTGTCCGAACTGGAGCACCGTATCCTCCAGCATCAGTGTGGATTACATCTACAAATTCAGCATCTTTATCTGTTACGTGGTCCATTACTACTCCATCTGGGTAAAACGCTGGAAATGCTGGATCTAGTGCTGTTAACCTGGAATTGTGATAAATATTTTGTATTATACTAGTCAAATATGTATAAACACCAATAAATTTTTTCCTGATTTCCTGTTAAATGAAACGAAGCCTACATTACATCTTTTTAAGATAGACTTGCAGTAGGTAATACTAATGTGAAAACCGTATCCAATTTCCTTTCCTTTGACAGACAAATAAAATTAAAAAAAATGATCGTTATGGGTTCTATTGGTGTTAGACCTCTCATAGTTTATTACAAAAAAGCCGATTATTTACAAAAAAGTTTAGTGTGAAACTGGCCTTTTGGATTAGTTCAGGACATTATTCTTCTAGGAAGTACGCATATTTGATCAAAAAATCAGAATCACCTAACTGTGAGATCTGCAATAGGATAGAGGATGTTCAGCACTTGTTGATGGAGTGGTATGACAGTACTATTTGAATATTTTAGATGTAGGATTAATTCAAAGCATTTTTAGTAATTCGGTGTCAGAAGTTGCCTTTGCACTTTGTTATCTAGTGGGTGCTGTTTAACTTATGTCTCTGTTACGATGGGGCTGACGTGTCTATAAGAACAAAAGCCCGCTAAAACTATAAAATAAAAAAAAAGTTTATAGCTTCAATATCTGGGATTTACCCATTTCATGTTCGGATTTGCAGATTTTTTAGTTACCATAAATTAAATGCAAAATCCGTAAAAAGTACAAATTGTATTTTTTTGCGGATTTTGCAGTATTGACTTTTAAATCACGTTCCTCATATAGCTCTAAAATAAATATTTTTAATTGATACCATTTTTTGTATTCCATACCAAATTAAATACAATAATTTATTTAAACAATGGTATAATCTTGGTTAAAAGTTTTTATATTACGTAGATATAATTCATTAAATGATGAAGATGTTAATGAGCAACACGCTCTCGCGTTTAATTTCAATATAATATAATAATATAAAAATATACAAAATCCTTTTAATTGATAAAATATGAGTGTACGAAATACCTTTTGATTGTTTTGTTGTATTTATTTTTCAATTCCCTTGCTAAGTAACCGGCGACGTGGCTTCCGAGAGAATGTCCTACAACTTGCAACTTATCTATTTGTAGGCCGTCTTCGATCAGCTTGCTTATTTGTTCAGCTGTTGCTGCTCCTACCTAGAAAAATATACACGTATTTTAAGTTGTTTTATGGTATAATAAAGACTTATTTTCGCTTCGCTTCGGTATTATACCCGTACATATAAATACATATAATCCGAGAATACTATAGATTTCTGTTAAAGAAAGTATAATAAAGTCTATATCTTATAGAAGTATAGTTTAAGTCTATAACTTCTATCTGTCTTTTCTTCTATGCCTAGAACAGGAATTAAAATACCAGAATTAAATCATAATAAGATTATTATTTAATATCATGAACGATCAATTAATACAATCAATATAAAATATAACCAAAAATCTTACCTTTTTAGTATTTCTGGCAGCGTTTACTAAATATGATCCATGTGACATATTAGACCAATCCAGTAAAACAACATTTGTCCCCGGTCTTGCTTCTAAGTACGCGTTAACCATGACCTGTGCAATAGGACATTATGCATAATAATCTAGGTAACATTTGTAAACATCATTTTCCTTGTCATTACACTGTTTTATTAGTATGAAGGTTATTTTTTTAAGTAGATTATCTTCATTACAAAACAAACATGTATAAAAATACATTTTGGGAAGGAAGCTGAACTGCGTTTGGCCTTGTGATCCAGGAACTTACTGTTCCGATAGGAAGTGTCCTATCAGAACAGTAATTATATGTCAGTGTGTGTAACAGTGTTGAGGTCCATTTAAGTTTACTTTATTACGTATTATCGTTGGCGAGGTCGAGTGGTGGAGGTGAGAGTTAATATATTATGTAAGAGCTCTTAAACCTTTTCCTGGGTCGCAAGCACCAGGCACTCGGTTCGGCTTCGTCTAAATTGCATATTGTTATTATATCTTGATTGTTACTTCACAGTATAGCTGTCATACTCTTAGCATAAGAGACAAATAATGAATAATAAATATTGATGTTAATTTTTCAAATGCCAATAAATTGCCAAATACTTCTGAAGATGTCAACTTATCTCCAGTGAAGGATAGAATCACTGTAACTTGTATTACTTGTCTTGAAGGAAAGTAGGATCAATAGTTCCCGTTCTTATTCCTAACAATTTTTGATACATTAGCTTCAACTTCTCAAATTAATTACGAGGAAATATACAAAAAATACCAATACCGAATCCAAAGGTCAGATAATAGATACTCAATTTTGTAGGTTTTCATTTGTACTGTAAACATTGTAATGTTTTTTAAATTACTATTTGGGTATGTTTACCTGTATACTTTCTTGCTGGGCAGTTTCTATAAAGCCATGGATGTATAACACGGTGGGGTTGTTGATATCGAAGCCCTTAATATCGAAAAGTCGGGAGGCTTGACTGAGTGGTATATCAACATATTCCTCGAACAAATTTCTGCAATAAGACATTAAATAATTTAGAAACAATAAGTCGGAAAAATAAGTAGGAAAGGGGTATATTGAAAAACACTACAAGGGGGTTGAGATATTGAGTGAACTGCTACTGAATAGATAGATAACTAAACATTATGATCTCTTACAAATACGACAGCAACCTAAGCAGTACGTAGGACTATTTTAAAGACGTCTTTTATGGTACCTTTGGTTAACTAACCTAAGCCTAACATACAAGCCGAGCACTCCCATTAATGTTTCTTAAATTTCTTCCATGTGCAACTAATGTTTTTATTATATGTATATATAGATAAAAGGAGCAAATGGAATTCTATTGTAACAAATTATAATAGAAATAATTCAGATTCTAGAGCAACTTGATAATACTATTGTCTAAGTGTTTTATAAAGCTCTATTGTCTCTCTATCTTTTCATTCTAGGTTTCTCTGAACTACAGCATAGAATTATTCTTCTTTTTGTAAAGAAGGTGTATAACATCAATGTGTTTGTAATTAAAAGAAATCTAAAGAAAGAAATTAATAGATTCTCAATATTTGAAATAATTTTAGTTTTAAGATGTAGAAAAACTAAGTTTTTAATTTTCGCTCTAATCTAAAAACTGCCGCATATAGTAGCAGATATTATCGTGAAGAAAACTTAGGATTGCTATATTTTAATCAATTTTAATCGGAATGAATATATTGATATCATAGTAAGCAATCATTGTTATAATCTTTGCGTGACCGTGATGAATGGTATTTTTTAAAATTGGCATGATATTTCTTTCTGACATTACAATTAAGTACTTAACAAGCTGACCTTGCGAATTTCATACCGCCTGACAGTCAATGAATGTCGTGTTACAGATTAGCTGAACTGTTGACAACCAATGTATATGTCGATCCTTTTTCATTACTCACATTATTCTACATTTTTAAAATCTAATATACGCCATTATGCGAATATTGTGGGTGTATCTTATTGATTCCAGAACTTTAATTAAATAAGTTCGTTAATTTGAGGGGAGTTTTTACCGTATCGACGGGATGAACATTAAATGTTTGACAGTTACGAAACCCATCAACATATTGTATGGGAAAATGTTTTTTTATTTTATTATATTTTTCGTCAACTGTCTGATGTTTTTAATAGTTATTCTGCTATTCGGGGCGGAGACAAATACGAAAAATCAAAGATCACGAAAATTGACCCAGCCGTTCTAGAGATATAAGTGTTCGAACAAACCTGACTTTGTTTTATATATATAGAAGACTAGCGGCCCGTCCCGGCTTCGCACGGGTGGATAATTTTTTTTTAACATTTTGGCTCCCGCATTCTGTCGCTCCTCTATCGCCGCATTACTCGCTGCGCTGCGAGGCACTCCACACCGCGCCGGCGGCCCGTCTGGGATTATTTTTTATTTATCTTGATATTTTTATTTCATAATATCTTTTGACTGGAATGTCCGATTTCAATAATTCAAAAAGTAATCAACAGGTATTGAAACAGTCTTCATTACGAAATAATTTATTTGGATAAGAATTAATACAAAGTTATGGAAATCATGGTCTGATTTTGATAGGCATTTTTATCAACTTTTAAAATGTAAAAAAGTAGTTTTAGTGACTTAACTACAATAGTTGGACATATGGTCTCGCGGAGTTTTTTGTGGATATTGATACGTTCTATAATATTGTATAACATTTTTTTGTTCTATCATCAATACTTTTCGCAGCGCATGCGATGAAAGATATTTTATGGCTAATTTTTTTGCACCTTGTGTTGGTTTCAGTGAGAATTTCTGGGGATCTCTAATTTTTTCTTGTAATAAATATAGCCAATGTTACTCAGGGATAATGTAGCTTTCTAATGGTGAAAGAATTTTTGAAATCGGTCCAGTAGTTTTTATGTTTATTCGTTACATACAAAAATACAAAAATACAAAAATCCAAAAATACAAAAATACAAATCTTTCCTCTTTATAATATTAGTATAGATAGATGATAATGGAAAGAGGATTTTTTTATAACGCTATTTTGTTTCAATGACGATATTAAGATAAGAAATATTATACTTAAATTGCAAGGTTAACCAAGTAATTTGCATATGCAGAAGGATATATGCATATATTTTCCACAATATATTATAAAGATTTTTTACAAGTTTCTTTTAAATTCAGTGATAACTTCCTATTTATATTATAAAAACATTTTAAATAATATGTGTATATAAATCAGGTACTTTAAATAATATGAAAGCGATTTATTTTTACATTATAAATAATTTAAAGCATACATTTTAGCTATCTTCTGGTAACAGAATGAATAATGTTGGAAATTATTTATAGAGACCATATTAAAACAACAAACAATATTGATTGTGTATTGGAAATCTTAGTACTAAAATGGTTCGATTACGATTACTCAATATGATACGACTACGAGTCATCGGAGAAGCTGTACGAGGACGGAGGTCAGAACCATCTGATCTGTTTAAGATAAATTATTAATTATTTATCAGTATTAATCTATACTATTATATAAAGCTGAAGAGTTTGCTTGTTTGTTTGCTTGAACGCGCTAATCTCAGGAAGTACTGGTTCGATTTGAAAAATTATTTCAGTGTTAGATAGCCCATTTATCGAGGAAGGCTATAGGCTATATATCATCACGCTAAGACCAATTGGAGCGTAGCTACACGCGGAAGAAGTCGCGCGGGTCGACTAGTCTACTAATATGTTTCCTAATTCTATCTTAAAAATATACTTAACATGAAAATTTAAAAATATCTAAAATGTAAAAAAATTAGCTAAAGATAATCTCGATATGAATTCAATATTTGTAGATATTTGGATTTTTGTAACTAACTTAATGCGAAAACGGCTAAACGGATTTCAATGAAATTGGGATACAAATACTTTATAACGTGGATTAATTATGTTAATCTTATTTCTACTATTTAATTCGGAAAATTCAGAGTTTCAGTGGAATGATGCTAAAATATGTTTACCGTCTAACAGTACCGAAGCGCCCAAATATTTTTTTTTGTGTGAGAATGAAATATTTTTTGATACATCACATGGCCAGCTATTGTATAGCGTTCTGCCCAGTTACAAAAAGTTCGTGTACATTGATGAATTATCGATTAAATTAAAGTATTTTAGTCAACAAATAAGATGCTAAAAATATAAAATCAAAGAACTATCAGGGTTTTAGTTATTTACCCACAAATCCAAAACGTAAGCAAAAAGTAATCAAGTCGCAAAGTTAAACATTTTGGCAATGTTAACAGTCCGTTTAGAATAGCAGAGTTTAAGTTGGTTATAAAATTTGAGAAAACTCAAAATACTAATCGAAAAGAAATAAAAACAAAACCTCGACAAATATTAATTTAACTAGACAATTCATGTTTGACAGCGTCTAATCATGCATTTATACTCCAATGCGTACGCGTTCCGTTACGCGTTAGCAACATCCAGCAATATTTGAATATAATTATCCATTATATATTATTTCACAAGTTTTATAAACATAAAGTTAAAATAATTTTAACAAATTAAATAATGAGTATGTAGCATTACTTTAATATTTACGTACTTACGTATGTTTTTATTTATGAATTTGTTTAAAAATAATTTTGTAATAATGTAACATACTTATTAGTTATCTGTGTGAAATGAAACAATAAAAGATGAAATACCATTTGATATTCATATGGAAATCGTTAAAGTAATCTTTAAACTCGCATAAATACTAAATACTTGTACAAGTATAAATAGTTAACTATGATTATTATAATTATTTTTATGAATTATTGATACATAAGATGTTACTGTACATTCAAAATATGAACTAGGCAGAAATGGGCCATGTCGTATAAGTGGTACATTAAAGCGCAAAAACGGGGTGGGTCGACTGGTAAAGTAACAAAAAATTTTTTAATCATTAATACTATAGGTACATATACCAAACATTTAGTACCAGATACAAGAGAATCAGTATATTTAAAAACAAAATTAATTTGTATAACAGTGTCACAGAAAATTCAGTACTAAAAATACATACCCATTATAAAATCGGAGATAGATATCTTCTATCCGGTTTGTACGGTCTGGTAAAACTCCTAGAAATAAAACAAAATTCTTCATTAATTCTTCATAACCTAATAATTATAATTGGAGAATCTCCGTTGCCTCCTCCTAACACAAGCATATTAGCTTACTTGGGTATACTAATAGATTATACTGCTAGTAATCTAGTTATATGAAACGGTCCTGAAGCATGTCGAGCTAAACTTGATGTTCACGCCGTAAGTGATAAACCGTTTTAGATAACTACATAATGAATACTTACGAAAGTTTTTTGTAATTTTATAAGTACATATTAATGTCAGCCACGATTTTCCTTTTTGTAATATTTTATCACTTATTACAATTAAAGGTTTGTTGCTTGAGGTTACTTAAAACTTGGAAATACCAAGAAGTTTCTGTTGAGATTTCTTAGGACTAATAAAAAATATATGTATTCTTAAGAAACTTATGAGAGATTTTTATCTTTTTAATACGCTTTTATTATTTTATTAGCTTTATACGTATCTTAGTATGTATGTAACGGAATCTTTGAACAAGATTTTGACCCCCTTCAAAACGTCGGATTATCTCGAAATTTGGCATACTTATTAAGATCGATGACAATTCAATATTTTAAACAGTTTGATCCGTTATCCTTACTAGGATAATCAGGATTAGCGATTTTTGTTTTGCTGAGACCCGGAGTGTCTTCGTCAAGACACTTTATATTTATGTTTCATACTTTCCCTATCTTATACGTACATCATCCCCCTACATTTTAAAGTAGTTTTCACCCCCGTTTTATAGTAAAGTTTATCGAAATTTTCAGTAAAATTGTTAATAATCAAGTTTTTAGTAGACAATAGTAATATTAATTTATCTGATTTCGCTCGTTTATCGTCGCCACGCTTTTTTTAACAATAAAATAATTTTTTCTTACACTATTTTTAATTCAAATTTATTTTCTATTTTTTAGTTGGATTTTCTATAAAAGCGTATTTTTTTAGTTTTTTAAAAACTATTGTTACTTTATCGATATTAATAAATATCGGATTTAGCTAAAATTGACTTGCTAGATGCCAAACCAAACAAATTAACTGAAAATACTATAGTTTCATTTGTACGTATGGTAAGTACCTACATACATATATACATTTTCCGGATTTGTCGTAGTTTTAATTTATACCATAAAAATACAAGACTACGAATTGTTCATCAAAATGACGGTAAAAAGTTTTATATCTAAAAATGTTGGTAACACTGCCGATAGTTTCCAAAACTTTAAGAAGACTGATTTTAAATAAAAGTATTATTTAATTTTGTTTTAATTAAATAATTTTTTTTATAAAATTTTAATCTGTTTTCATCTCATGGCCTGCAATAGTATAAATTTATTTGCTGTTTATTACTTACTTTAATAATGTTAGACGGAATTTTTAATTAATTTAAATCTTAGTGTTAACATACCGGTTAGAATGTTTAAATCAACAATTTCACTTTGTAAGGTTTTCACTGGAGCTATGAAAAATATTTGTAGAGCGACCCATAAGTTACATAACGCGTACATTTCAACACAATTGAATATTATGATTGATAAACAAGTACTTTATAAGTTTCCTTTAAAATTGCGATCTTTAAGTTAGATGATTTGATAATAAAGACATTGCATGCTCGTACAAGCGTAGAATTTACAAAAGTGGCCAATTACTATAATGATGTTATTTCGGTTTCTCATAGATCAGTTATAACATTATAACATCATTAAATAATTGAATATTATTATTGTTATTGTTCTTAATTAATCAAATGCTTTTATGATATGAAAATGATAACAGAATTATATGCATTTGCAATTTAAAACCATAATTTCGTTTTAAAATATCTTGTAGTATTTTAATATAAACCCAGATACATATAGGTATATTGATACGCAATTGCTTGTGTGAACATAGCATTAACTAATGCTAAGGAGCTTATATACAATAAATAATTGTATAAGTATCTTCGGAATATTGCGTCTGGAGATAACTTATTTAATTGTTTATTTATTTATTAAAATATGCATGTACATATGTAAAACTTTATGATAAAAATATAAAGTCGGTATACTTACTTAATTAAATGTTATTAGGATGTCAATATGATAACAGAATTATATAATTTAAAAAAATAATTTACTTTTAAAATAAATTGTAATATTTAAATATAAACGCAGTCGCTTGTGTGAATATATGTAACATTTTACTAGCTAAGGAGCTTAAGTATAAAAAAATAATATTTTGTCAACATGTTTGTGCTAGACAAAAACACCAAGGCGTAGATTAGCAACGGTAAAATTTTAGACTTAATTTTTAAGAACAAATTTCCAATAATAATGATTAGTGTTATGACATGGTTATGACAGTGAAGAGAAAACATAGTAAGGAAATCTAAAAGAAGTGGTAGAGACGGGGAGAAGTTTATTAAGTCCTCGTGAAGTCTGAATAAATCTGGAAAAACATGGAATATAGGATATATAACAGAGTTATTTATCTTACATTGTATTTATTTCTTGATAAGCAATAAATTAACTTATTTTTATTACAGCTATAATTTTCATATGCAACGGCCATCAACGCAGTGTTACCGTACGCGAAGTTTAACTAAATTTTCAATGTTTTATTCAACTAGTTCATACGAGTACTGACAGATGGCGTTACTATTTATTGATACTTAAATAATAGGTTGGGGAAAAGTCTTTTCGCATTATAGTATGTATGAACTTGTAATAAAATCTCTTTGGCTATACTATTTGTATCTGGCTGGTTTTGGTATCATTCAAAGTTTACATTTTAAAGAAGATAATCCCAAATTCAAACTAGGAAAATGTGTGATTTTTATTTGTTTTTCGTACTGTGAAGATGAGTGAATCTAATGAAGAAATTCGATACATTTTAAAATTTTACTACAAGAAAGGTAAAAATGCAACGCAAGCCGCGAAAAAAAATTTGCGATGTTTATGGACCTAGTGCAGTGCCTGTGAGAGTAGCACAAATTTGGTTTAAGCGTTTTCAATCCGGAAATTTTGATGTCAAAGATGCACCTCGCTCCGGTCGCCCTATTACGGATAAAATGGATGATGGCATATCAGTAGTTACGACGTAGCTGAAGAACTGGGAATTGACCACAAAATAGTTTTGGCACATTTGAAAAAAACTGGGTACACAAAAAAGGTCGATGTTTGTGTACCTCACGAGCTCACTGAAAGAAACCTAATGAGCCGTGTACTCATTTGTGATTCTTTATTACGACGTAATAAAAACAAACCATTTTTGAAGAAGCTGAAAAGTGGATCACAAAAAGTTATCGAACAAAATGGTACCTACATACTTTAGACTAACTTACTTATGTATGAATTTTCTTAAAAAATGCTAAGAAACTTTTCCCCAACCTATTATATGTACTTATTGATATCAACAAATTATCTAGAAGATACATGAATTTTACAGCATTTAATAATATTTAACCGTTTGTTAGACAATAAGCGTGGCACTAATAGTAGGTAGAGCGTGTCTTTATTAAGCACATTCAAGAAAAGGTATAAAAGTACTATAATGACGGCTATTATTCTCCCACTTTGCAGCGTTGAGGTAAACCCTTGCATTTCTAAGCTGAACTACCTTCGAGGGCTTGACGTTGTGACCTAGATTTTATATTTAAATCGGTTTTTGCTGAACTAAAATAATAAAACATTTTCTAAAGCTTATATTTAGAAATCTAGTTACATGCATGACATCTATTTTCACTTTTTTGATCTGAAATTAAAACAGAAAAACCCAATGTATATGTCGATGTAAATGTCGTTTATAATGGAACCATTATACTTCTGTGTACATTAGTCACGCAAGCAGAATTATTAGAATATTTATTTAGAGAACTAACTCTATTGTCATGTTATATACTCTACTATTGTATATGTTACCGAAAATAACGTACTCAGTCACTGTATACATGCCTAGGAAATATGTACAATGTTACAATAGAATAGAAATACATATGAAATATATTTTAAATCATACGGTTCCAAGGAATCTATACATGTCCTAAAAATCAATCGAAAAATATATTAATTTCAGGAAAGACAGCAAGTAGCTCAGCTGAAGTAAGAAATGTTCTTCACAAATTAGTTTCTCAAATCAAGTAGCAATTTACTAAAACTAATCTCCGTTGCAGTTAAAAAAAGTTAACCTTTTTTGCGTTTGCGCTTAATACTTTTTTATCTTGTTTTCTTATGATCATTTCGTAATAGCATGGAAATATAATACAATATACATTTCATACAATGCTTATGATATTTACAACCTTACAAATTAAGTTCTGTTTTTTTTTATATACCTACTTCCTTATTATACAAAATTCATAGGTTTCGTACATGTCCGGTAACATACTAATAAGGGAAGGGAACCGACAGTGGAAATAATGATGATGATGATGATACACTTTGGGTTACTGATCATACATCAAATTTACTTAAATATGAAATAAATATTCATAAAGTAGATAGCTTAATGTTAAATATTACGTGACCAATATATAAAAATATGTATGGTTGCTAGTTAATATAAGACTAGACAAAACCTTTTGAGAAACCAGAAATCCTTTTGAGGTCGATTTACTATACTTATCACATATTTCTTTAATGGTAATCGGTTGGTGTTAAAGTTCAACTTTGTCTTATGATATCACCCATTAAAAACTAATATTGTAAACAAGGTGAAGTTACAAGTTTTTTTATAATAATTGCAAAATGTACCCACAGTATGGTCTAATAAGCAAAACTGGTTTTAATCTAGTAACGATCAAAATAACACAGTACGTTACAATTACATCCATATATTTTTTTTTATTTCGTACAATAATAGATAAAAATAAACTATGAGATGAACTAAAAATCAAGCACAATATACAAAACATAATTTTAACTAATCATAATTAAACAAATAAGAACTCAGAGAAAAAACGATTAAATATAATGATACGTTTTACTTTTAAAAATTATTAAATAAAAAAAAAAATATATTTAAGAAACATTTTTTTGGTCTATAAAATTATACTGTAACGAAAAAAAAATCCCCTTTCCTTAGTATTAATAGAAAGTATCGGTTAGAAAGATATTGGTAGAATTACGCTGTATTCTGATTGTACATGATATAAGAGCCATACAATCAGCGTGATGCGTGTATTGATTGATATCAAAGTCCATACGTTTAATTGAAGCCGTGCTGGTACAAAATTTAGTACGAACATAACAGCTCATCTAGGTATAGAAATTGTATATGAGTTTTTGCTTTAAAACATTATATAATAATGTATACAACATGTTATTGTTCTAACCATGACGGTATAATAACACGACGGTATAATAATATTTTTTTACATTTTAACAAATAATAATCTGTTAGATATTTTGTTATGTTGAACCAGAGTAACAAAATATCTATCTATATTTATGACTTTTGAGTGCAAAGGCTTAGGGATTTTTGAACAAGACCTAAAAGTAATTGGAAAGGTTGAAACCGTACATTAGTTATACGTTAAAACAAAACTAAATATAATATTTAGATTTGACTAAACTATAGCTACTTTTTCAAAATCATTATACGTTTTATAAATTGTAGACACAATGTCATATGAAAGTACTTTCATATGAACGGCAACATAACCACTATTTAACATTTAATTTGACCTTCCTGCGATCATCTCTTTAAGTTACTTCAAGTTGGTTATGGCCTTCATTATATTACAATATCTTTTTTACATAGTAAAAATTCGCTGTCCGCTGTCTGTTTTCAACAATAGATAGAGTGATTCAAGAGGAAGGTTTACATGTATAATAGGTACAGGCATAGTATAGTAGTAGGTGCTAGTGAAATATGTTTGAGTAATTAGCATTTATTTTAAGCATTCATCGAATAAATTGTTGAGGTAATTGGATAGATCATTTACTTCATAGCGATGACAACATTTTGCCAATATCTATTAGTTATCGCGGGCACAAAAAAAAACAATTAATGTCTAGAAGTCAGTAATGATAATTTATACCAGCTTTTTTGATTAGTTTTTATCAAATATGGCGTATAAGCACTCTATAAATGTATTTTTTATTAATAAAAAAATCATATGTCATATCTAACTCGGAGAAAAATGATGAGAGAATATATTGAAAACATTAAGAGGGGATAAATAAACATTATGATCTCTTACAATTACGACAGGAATCTAAGCAGTGCCTTGGACTTGTGACCAAGGTGTGGGTTAAAGGATATCCTTCAAGCAATTGCAATACGCCTTCACGGTCCAGGTTCTCTGTCTCAGCTAAAGGTTAGGCTTAATAAGGCCTACGCTCCTACGATTTCAATATAGATATTTTGATATTAATTTTCACATTTCAGTAATTAATAAAATTGAAAAATCAGTCATATTCAAAAAACGTGTTTGTTGTTTTAGTTCGATCCCCTTAGAAAAATATGGTATCATTTGATATAATACAACGGAATTGTATTATACCAAATGATACCATATAGTAACAAAGTCTAAATGAAACCGCGAGCTTTCAATTAAATGATTGCGTTACCAGAGCAATGGAATCAGGTCAATTTTAATGAAAAGTAAACCGTCGATATTGATTTGCATAGTGTTAAAAGCTAAAGAAAATATTTAACTATCATTATGGCATAGTATTTCTATGGCTTTTTGATGTTTTATGATAATAAAGAAACAAAGAATCCTTATAAGATCACTACTCTTGAGCTGGCGAAAAATCAAACATCTAAGTCAACGGGACCATAAGATAGGACCTTTTATGCCGATATTTTAATATTATGACACCTATGGGGTACTTAGTATATATGGATATAGGGAAGTACTTAAATTTGAATATATAAATGTTTTTGTGGGTTTATGGATCTGAATCCAACCTGACATACTACAACCACTTAGTTACTATCGCTAAAAATTATATGGTCAAAGTCCCCGTTTTTAACACTTTTTTTGCTTTGATTCCACTTATTTAATGTTATATCGCAATTATAGAGTCCGGAGTGTTTTCGTACTGTTAAATATATTTGCTATAAATGTGAACCGCTATTTGATACGAAGTCACATCTAAAGTTTTCCTGCTAACTTATCAAACCAATTATTTACAGCGCAATAATAGTGTTAATAAAACTACTTATTTACAATCATCCTAAAACAACGTTTTATGTACAGAGAATCAGGAACATGGAGTCAATTTTAACGTACCTAATAGCCGTAATACATAAAAGTAAGTAACCAGTGGCAATATTATAATTTGGTATCTTGGGGCTGATCCAATGATGGAGTTATGGTAGATAATGGAAATCTTTCATTCATGATGATGGGTCCAATGTTATGTACCTACTAAGTATAGAGACTCTGATGATGGAGTCAGGGTGATAGTGATACTCTTCAATAGCTACAGACGAATCCCAAGAGTTAGTGATCATAAAATTCGTTCTGATAAATCCTATATTTATGATAGTGGAACTTGTCAGTGTCTGTCAGATATATTGAATTAACATTGTTTCAATAGATATCGTTTTGATAAAAAAAAATATAAATCTGTAAAGATATTTTCTTAAACATAAATATAATTTTAAAAAGCCTAAAGGTTAAAAAGTCTTCAAGTACGATATTCATATTTTATATTTATTTTAATAAAGCACGTTTAAGTGTACTCGCCCTAGATTCAGTATTGAAATTTGCATATATGTTTTATAATCACGTTCTTAAAGATATAACTTGAATTATATTTTATATTTTCCTTAATATTTCGACAAATAAATCTTGAGGTAAATCATAGAGTATTTACCTTAGTTTTTTAGTTCATTTTGCTTAATCTTGTAATAGCTATTTGAAATATTAACTAATTGAATACCCAAGATTGTATTGCGAATAAATTATTAAGTAACAAAGCATGGGAAAGATAGGGCAGTTGAATATAAGATTTTAACTAATAAAAATATTAATATGTAATATACGAATTGAAAAAGATAGAGGGGACTCTATTCTCGAGTTGAATAAACTGAAGTGTAATAATTTTGTAATAGCTACGTCTGTTAAATAATAAAAAACCTTAGCGGGAACAGAGCTTGTTTTTGCAGAACAACTCGTTGTTTTATTTATTTTGTTTCGTACCTAACATGTGCTGGTACACAAATAAATTAAGCATTATAACATGCAAATATACAGACAGAATCATCTGGAATTCAAAATAAGTGCATTTGTATGAGTTTTTATAACGTCTATTATTATGACAGATTAATTTACTAAGCAGTTTTGTCTTCCTAAAAACGATATAATAGAATAAGTAGAATTTTACATAATAGAATGAAACGCCTAATTCACTTCCTCTAAGCCAGATATTCTCGATAAGATTATAAACAACGAAATATCCTAATAATATGTTTCCGTATGCCATTTTATCGCGTGCTCACTGATAAAACTATCAAAGATATATTGGTATTTAAAAAAAACATATCCGTGGATAACGTTTTTATCGAGTTTAATGTTTTTTTATTATTATATCATGATATGTGAAACAAATGGATATGTAATACCGTATAACCCACATTGTTGGAAATGTTAGGTGTTGCACGGAGTTTGCCATTTAGCGATCAACCTGTCTAATTAAGTAAAATGTTTGTAAACTTGGGATTGAAGCTACGACCCATTGATTGTAAATCCAACGACATGTCCATAGAGCAAAACATGGTATTATTGTGTTGATTATAAAATGTCTGGACTCGTCTAATTGGCTTGGCTGAAAGTTTAGTTTTAATTCATAGTTAATTAATGCGAAGTCACTTTAATTTTTGACGTAATAACTAACCTGTTTATTATTATTGTAGCGTGACGTCTCTTTGATTAATGTAATTCACATTAATTAAATCAACAATTTAAAGAAATAAAAACATAGAATCAACTGACTAAAATAGAACTGTCACAGATAATGGAAATAAGTACAAAATAACGTTAAAAAATTTAATTAAAATAAAATATAATTCAATTTAAAAACATTTTTGAAAACCATACCCAAATATTTAGGCTACTTTGGTGACAAGTAAGGAAACACAGAAGATGAATTTTATAATATGGTTGCATTAAATAAACAATAAAAAAATGGTTAAAACCACATTCCGTTAAAGGAGTTATTAGTACCTATAATTATAGTAGAGTTACGCATTTATCGTGTTCATAGTTCAGTGATTATTATCATATAAGTATTAAACGATCTAGAAATTTACTATAACTACTTATTAAATAAAAATATACTGCGTTTATATAATACTTTTATGTTATATTTTTAGTTCATGCTTTACCTAGCTCAATATTTGCTAAAATCGTATCTCCTTCAAATATACACATACTAATATAGTTAGAGCAAGATTAGATAAGTTTATTTCAGCATTACTTTCATTCAAATATCTTCAATGTCGCCGAAGTTTTGTATACCTTTGAGAGTATCCCACGTGTTCCGAAGTAGTGCGATAACGTCACGAAAACATACGAACGTAAATAGTCGAGGGCACCCAGTACAATACTCTCACGTTCACTAATTGTATTCTGGTCTAAATAACTGTATTCAAATATCTTCCAATACAATACTAAACTACTAATTGTTTTTATTACTAACACTTTTTTCCTTATCGAAGTTGCGGCGGAACAATTCAATTCAATTCAACGTCAAAGTTATTACATTTTAAAATTATAAATAAAGTATAGTTGTAAATTTAACAATATATTTATTGAGGATGTTATGATTACTTCCGTACCTGTTCCCCACCAATATCGTTTCCAACCTACTGACACTGCGCGAAACATTGCGCCTCGTGCGACACCCACAGTGGTTCGCGACCAACTGACTTACTGTCTTACATTTAATATTACAAACTTTCAAAATGAAAAAAGTTGATTTATATCTAAATTAATGCTAATGCTATTAATGAAAGAAATGTTTAACCTACTTGGGATGTAGCGTAAAAGGCTCTAGCGCCCCTTAGGCGATATTCAATTAACGTCTAATTAGGAGGGAGAGTGCTCTTGTAGAGAGGATTCCATCGCTGTCACTGGAGTAAATGGAAATCTGACAGCTCGTTAGATGTCACTGCTGATGATATTTAGGTCAACCTGAATTGTTATTTCATTATAATATATAGGCCATAGCTTTAATTAGGTATAAATTAATTGTTCACATATAATGTTTATCATCAAAACTAAAACGAAAACAACAATCAGGGTCATTGTCAGATCAAAATTTTTTAACCGTAGCAGATACAAGTTTTATAAATTACTATTTGTTACTGACGTACCTCTGGCATATAGTGATATAAAATTAAAATCACAGAACATTGTGGATTTTGGTAAATTTTAGGTAATCCTTAGGAACAGCAATCCACAGGAACCAAGGAAACAAATATTTCACATTTTAAATAATTTTAGAATATAAAATTACTTTTAAATAGATTTATTATCTTTGAAAGTAACTTGTAGATATTTATTGGTATCATAAAATGTTTCAGTTATAAATATAAATATCTATTAATATTAGTATCAATAAATTTCATTCAATTTTACTGTAATTTAATGTAACTTGCAAATAACATTAAATTCAACTTAAAATTTATTTATTTTAATTTTTTGGCTTACGGGTTTAAAATTCCATATACTTTTTAAGTCTAGTTGTCTTAAGTTCCATAATAAGGAATATCTATAGTATTCTATATTTAAGCATTATTTTCAGACACAATTTCCCCAAAATCGAGCAATGATTCAAGATTCGGAACTAAAATATGTTCACCGTGTGATATCATTTGGTTAGTTATACAATTAATTTTTTATGCCTTTTTATAGCATTTTTTTTCATATTTTTCTTGACATAGTATTAAACTAATTTGATTCCCGTTGTCTGTACGCTTAGATCTTTTAATCTACCAATATACAGAGTGATTCAAGAGAAGAAGGTAAGATAAGAAATGCGTATTATAGTAGAGCAACCGTGCGAATCCGGGCGGGTCGTTAGTTACGTATAAAAGTGGTGTCTTTGTGATGAATCTCTAATACAAAAATATTTTAATTCAATCGATCTTATAATCCATACAACACGCTGCATTCCGACACTGATTATATCGGTCATTGACTGCGACCTTGACTCAGGATTCCTCTAAAAATTTCATCACTTATACTTACGGACCATTGACCTCTACATGGTAAGAAGCGTGTTGCTAAATCTAATAAATAAATTCTGTCATTTTATTAAACTAATTATTATTGATGAGTACTTTTCAACCGACTTCAAAATAAGGAGGTTATCAATTTGGTTGTATTTTTTATATTTGTTACCTCAGAACTCTGTCATTTATGAACTGAATTGAAAATTTCTTTTTGTATTTGGTGCTTAGAGATTGGTCCCATTTTTTTTAAAATACAGTTCTGATCATAAGATCTTTGAGGAATTGAGAGAACCCCTCAAAAGTTATAGGCACGCATATAGTAATTTTGATATTTTCAGAAGGGTTTCAAGCATTTGTATTCAGAAATTATTATTGGGTGAAGTGAACTGATGAGGAAGACCACAGATAGCCATAATTTGGTTAAGATTGTAAAGCAACTATTACTATGAGAAAATTTTAAAAATACTTATCATGTTGATGTTACTTATCATGTAATAGATTCTTAGACCTTCCGGCTTCATCTACCATTAGCTGATGATGACACCGGAAGGTATGTACTGGAACACGGGCATGGGACAACGTAAACTAGTCGTGTTTGGGTTTAATGAAATTGTCTTAAAGTGTACTTTGACTGTAAGTAAATTTTTTAATGGTAATGGTCGTCTGTCTTTCTATGTCATAGCTACCGAATAACTGTACCGATTTTGATGCAAATTTTTCTGTGTGGAAGCAGATGGGATTAAGATGCCATTGTTGTACAAGTTTAACAGTATATATGTGTATCTGTCTGTAACATCCCAGCTCTCGAAAGACTGGGCCGATTTTGATGCGGATTTTTCTGTGTGGAAGCAGAAGCGATCAAGATGCCATTGTTCTACAAATTTAATAGTGTATATGTGTATCTTTCTGTGACATCGTAGCTACCAAAACACTGGCCCGATTTCGATGACGATTTTTCTGTGTGAAATAAATGGGATCAAGATGACATTGTTTTATTAGTTTAATTGTGTACCTGTATGTCTGTCTGTGACATCGTAATAACGTGAAAAAAAAACGTAACGTAAACCCATTTTGGTGCAGTTGTTTATACTCGATATTTCAGATGATCTAGATTCTAGATGGTTCTTACCTATAATTTTTGAGGAGCTGAAGGTTATTTATTGAGTGGGTGCAGTGGATTGGAGATGGAAGGGTGAGTAGAGTAGTACAGTTTAGTAGTTAAGATGATGGTTGAGTGAGTAGGTACTTTGTAAATGCTGAATTGATGATTTAGTGAGTGATTGAATGAGTAAACTGATGAGAGAGTGAATCAGTGGATGAGCGATAAATGAGTTTCAGAACATATTCACTAAAAAGCAAGAAATAAAACATTTTTAACAAAAAATTTAACGGACTTCAAACTCTAAAAAATGCACTAAAAAGTAAGAAATAATTAGCTTATTTATTAACCTCCCTTTATTAGGACAATAATATACAATATTTGATATTTTTGTAGTCGGTGCCAGCAATAGTACAGAGAGTAGTAGTATAATAGTACAATCGTACATACTATTTCGTTACTGGTTCGTTCAATAGATATACCTATTACTATTCTATCTCACTACACGTCTGTTCACCTGGCTGGAGGCACCGGACTCAAAAATATAATTAACAAAGTCTAATAAGATAAGAGCTTATTTTAATTAAATAAGACTATCTTAAATCAAAATTAAACAATTTATACAGCATACACAGGTTCCAAACTAAAATTTTATAACATCCATTCTAATAAGAATTTTAATAACTGATATTTTTCTAAAGAACCATCTAGCGGAAATGTTCGGAAAACTGTGAACTCTTTTAACAAGGCAATAACGAAAGTACGATCGCGTATTGCTTATCGGTTACGCTCATAGATGGCTAAAAATAATTACTAGTTTCTAGTTTGATCATAATTTATTTATTTTTTACGTTTAAATATACATATACATAAGTAGGCATATGTATGTATAATGTAAACTATTCATATATTATTGTGATATTTACAATTGGTGATGTTTGTTATCAGTTAGACCATGGCCAAAATAGAATCTTCAACATAGATAAAATTTCATTATTTTTTTTTAATTAATAATTTTATAAATATATGACTGCAGAAAAACTCTACATAAATTTTATTTTAATAATTTTAATGTATTTCTAATTCATATTAAATAGAAATATTAGATTTGTAATGTATAAAGTTTTTGTTTTACCTATTAATGTGATTATGTAATCTCTATGAAGATGTTTTACAAAATTTATATTGAATCTATATAAAAATGAATCCCTATTTCCCTTGGTCACGGCATCACGCGCAAACGGCTGGACCGATTTCACTAATTCTTTTTTTGTTGTGTTTGTTATTGTCAGGAGAAGGTTCTTATGTAACAAAAAATTAAGAAAGATGCTGGGAAAAGTAGAAAATTTAAGAAAACTTAAGGAGCATATTAACTTATATTTATGGCGTTTGACAACTGTCAGTCATTTGAATTATATTCATAGACGAGCGGCCTGCCCTCGCTTCGCTCAGGGTTTTTAAAGCCATATTATAATTGATGTCCTCAATTTGTCTTTCTGTAATTGTAGTTTTTCATTATTTGCAAAGAGAGAGAGAGAGTGAGAAAAAGTTGTAAAAAGAAAAATGATAGAAAGAAAAAGAAAAGAAAATAGAAAGATAATATAACAGAGAGGAGAGAGCAAAAATAAAGTCGAACAGAGACTGACGATTCTGAACAGAGATGAAAATAAATATTAAAGAGAGAAAAAAGAGAGAGAATGATAGTATATAAGAGGAAAAGAGACTTCTCTCAGTAAAAGATTTTTTTTAAATCAAATTAGTAACAACAAAACGGCCATATACTATTAATTAAAAAATATATATGGCAACACTAAATCACTTTTTGTCACTTAAGAAAAGTGTATCTGTGAAAAAAAATTAAAATCGGATTAGTAGTTCCTGAGAAACCCTTCAATTTACAAAATGGCCAGGTTATGGCACTTAAATGGCCATATTTAAGATTTACTTTTTAATTAGAATATTTATGGCAACACCACATAGCCTATGTTACCCGGAAAGGATGTACTATTCTATTGGGTAAAGAATTTTCAAAATCGGTTCAGTACTTTTCGAGCCTGTTAGCAACAAACAAACATACAAATATCATCATCATCACGACCCGTCAATGGCCCACTGCTTAGCCGGGTCTCCTCCTCAGAATGAGGAATGAGGAGGGTTGAGGAATGAGGAGGCCATAGTTTACCACGCTGGCTCAGTGCGGGTTGGCGTACTTCACACACTTTTGAGAACTTTTAGGGTAACATAGGCTATGTGGTGTTGCCATAAATACTCTAATAAAAAAGATATGGCCATTTAAGTGCCATAAGGTGGTCATTTTGTAAATTGAAGAGCTTCTCAGGAACAACAAATCCGTTTTAGAACATTTTTTTACTGTTAGTAAAATACACTATTCGCGAGTGACAAAAGTGATTTAGTGTTGCCATATACATTTTTTTATTAATAGAATATGGCCATTTTGTTGCTACTAATCCGATTTTAAAAATTCTTTCACTGATAGAAAACTACACTATTCGTGAGTGACAAAGGTGATTTAGTGTTGCCATATACATTTTTTAATTAATAGAATATGGCCCCTTTGTTGTTTCTAACCTGATTTTAAAAATTATATCACTGTTAGAAAACTACACTATTCGTGAGTAACAAAAGTGATTTAGTGTTGCCATATACATTTTTTAAATAATAGAATATGGCCCCTTTGTTGTTTCTAATCTGATTTTAAAATTCTTTCACTGAGAGAAGTCTATAGTATTTCCGTCTCTTTTTCTCTTATAATATTATTTTATTCTCACTTTAATTTTTATTTTTATCTGATCCGAATGATTAGCCTCTTTTCATTTTCTTTCTTTCGATAATTTCTCTCTTTCTCTCTCTCCTTTACACATTCAATTTTAGTACTGCTCTGTCCTCCCTCTTTTATTATCTGTCGCTTTTCTTTAATTTTGTTTCTATCATTTTTATAACTTTTTCTTACTCTCTCTAATTTTTCAAATAATGACAAGCTACACAATTACAGAGTGTCAGTTTAAGGACATCGATTATAATATTACTTTAAATACCCGGAGCGAAGCGAGGGCAGCCCTCTAGTATTTAATAAAATTGAAGGCAAAGAATTTTAATAAAGATCATTATTTTAATTTTTTACTCGTCTTTGGCAACGCAAAAAAGTTGGATAAGGCAAAGGACATTTAATTTGAAATATATATTGATACGATCAAAACCAGTTACTTACCAAAATTTTTTCAAAATTCGGACGGCAGACTCGATTCGAAAATTGTAATTTTTAGGTTTTTTTATGCTCATAACGACATTTAAAGAGGAAAGCAAAAAGTTTATGTAGGATTGGCATACACAATTTCGTATTTCGTGATTGAAATAAAACAGAATTGTTATTTGGAAACGTGTTTCCTGCCCTACCCTAAATCATCGGCTCATGGAACTATCTCACTAGTGCAGGTAACACATAGATTTATTATACTCATACTCTACGACTGTAGCTGAATTTTACACTTAACTAATATGAACATAAAGTAGATCTTTTATAGGATCTTTTATAAAATTTTTGAAATGTCACGAGAACTATTGCAAATAATATAACTGATGAAAAAAATTATATTTTTAAATAGTATTTACCCGCGAATTAATCCTCAAACTTTTGTAATGAGTACAAATTTTGATTTTGTATTTATATTGGCTCACGCAAAAAGTCCTATATGTTACTTCAGCTTATAAAAGTTATAAAGAATCTGTAAGTAATATTTCATTTAAATCCTGTCGCACTGTTATTGTGTAAACAAGACCCTTCTATCCCTTAAGATTTCTGCTTTTTCAAGATAAACCATAGCCAGCCTGTTTTGTGTGATTGAGTGACAAACATTCAGACATACAAACGTTCACATTTATTAATAAGATTTTAGTTTATACGTAGCGATTACTATGACTTTCACGTTAATATCGTGAAGGTCCTTTTCTCATGATTATTTGTTAAATAGCTGGTTTTACGACAACCTTTTTTAGAGTTTGTCTTGAGCGCGAATATTAATGTTTTAGTAACAATATAATCTTAATTCTTTTCGAAAGATTAAACTGTATCTTTCTATCAATTGAATTATAATCCATTTAATGTTTTTTTTTTAATTTAAAAGGGGAATAGTCACTGTAACTATTCCTGCATGTTGATATAAACATCATATTTTATACTCATATCACAATTTGACGTGTTGCTATTAAAAATTATAAGGCAGGCTTATTTATTTTTAACGAATATTCGGCGAGTGTCTTGGCCGAAGTGCGGAATCGTGGGCGATTTGTTTGCTGATAGAACAGTAGACCCTAATAAGTGGTGATCAGCAAACGCAAAACAATATCTTAATTTAGCAGAATTTGCTAACATTTATTTCTCATCTTTCGAAGCAGGTATAATTTATGGGGAAAAGCGCAATCATCTAGTCTAAAGGTTAAAAAAATACCATTCAAATTTCATATTTTATTACAGAACAATTGTACATGCTAAGAACGTTCATAGTAATTGTAATTTATTTACAAATAAAGATTTACTAACATAGAAGTAATAAAGTATGTACTTATACTTCGTAGTATATGCTATTAAAGTAAAAGATGAATCTGAAAATAATAATTTTGAATGATAAATATTCGATATACTTTTCAAAAAAAATTTAAAGCACAATTGCATTAAATTTGTCGTTTGCCACAATTGTTTCAGTTCATGTAAGGAATTTTGCAATAATAAGTAAAAAATATTTATGTATATTATTTATTTATTTAATTTATCAGCTGTATTAATATTGCTACTTACTTACACTTCACCAAATGACAAATTATGAATTAATATGATTAAAAATTACTAGATCACATAATTACAACTAAATTCGTACAATATATATAGGAGCAATCTGTGTGTATATTTTGAAAATAAGCAAAGAATCGAATTTCTGAAGATATTTTAGGATCCAGTCCAATAGAAGGAAGAACAATCATTTTTATTTAAAACTCTTGTTTGTTTGTCTGTCTATCCGTAGTACGCCTATCACAAAAACTACTACGTATTTGGATACGGTTTTCACAGATTATTTGCTGCAGGTTTAACATATAAAGCATTTAAAATAGCTGTGTTTAAGTAGGATGCATATAATAGGTAGATCATGGATAGGATTCGGATATCCATCTAGTCTTAGAAGTAGCCGAGCTTAATTTTCTTAGCTCTACTTTTTGGATACAATTAACGGGTTTGAACGAGTGCTTGGGAAATAATATAACATGTAAATCAATACATTTAACTATAGGACATCTGTATAAATATTTGACTTGCACTTCTATGCTACAGTATACAAGGAAGACCTTGGTAAGCGTTTGTGTAGCAATGTCGATGCTGATCTCGAGAGGCATTGAACAAATTAGGTTTTCCCTGTTGTGGTCTCCATTTTTTTGCATAGTAAAGAGGAAATGAGTATCATCTGTAGCTTATTGGTTGAAATCAATACGTAGCAACTTATTAAATTGTATTAATAAGTTGGTATTCTTATCTTTTTTATGATAGACAAGGGACAAACGAGCAGAAGGTTCACCTGATGAAAAGTGGCCACCGTCGCCCATGCGTTGCTGCCTCGAAGATAGAGTGAGGAGGGGGAGCAAAGAGAAGATTGCTGCGGTTCAATGGACCCCGAGCAAGATTCCGGTGTTCATTGGAATCGCAGCAGAAAGTGTATGGGAGAGGGAGGGGAAGATCTGGCCTACAGGCGGCTAGGCCGGAACGCGCCAGAGACACTTGTGGGTCATATTCGAATGCTGGTGGTCGCAAGCCAGTCGGGGAACAGATCCCCTACCACCAAGAGGGTGCTGGGTTACTCAGCTCTTACGAGATGCTCTCCCAGCGGCAGAGGGGAATTGTATTCTAACCCGTCCCTTCACGAGAATGAATTTTGAAATTCGTAATTTCTTAGTAATTTTGTAATCAAATTTGCTTTTGATATTTGGTAAAACATTAAAGTAAACTTCGTATTAACTTATCTTGTTATAGTTAATATGTTAAACTAAAATTAGTGAAGGAAGCATTATAATTTTAGTTGTATAACAAATCATTATATTATTTTAATATTAATATACAAACAAATAAATTAACATATATTTCCCGTCTCAGGAAAATTTTCTATTTAAGTTGGCAAATATGGTTGTTATGTCTCAATATTGTTTTTAAGGCATAATATACAAATAGTGTTGCAAGTAGGTAAAATAAATAACATGTTCTTTTAGACACTAAATATAGAATTTACACGATTAAGTTTAACTGAAATATTAGATATTTAAATAAATACCATGTTTTGATATGTGTTTTATATTTTACTAACAAAGTTTATTTATAACAGAGCTGTAAGTTTTATAGCTATGACTTAACCAACTTAAAAAAAATTGAAATAATATTTAACAATTTAATAAATCCAGACTGAACCAAATGATGTAAATCAAAAAAAATATACATTTACTCATACTTTATGGTTATCCTTTCTTTTATTGACTAATTTAAATTACAATATTAAATATAATGTTACTTGAAAAATAAAACAAATATTGAACATTAACTATGTTCTAAAATATATGTTTTTGTTAACGAAATGTTTTGAGTATATTTTAAATAATCCAAAAAATCCTTAAAATAATCTTGTCCATGCAATTTTTAATTTTCTGTGGACTCATATTATATCACACAAAAAAAACCAGAAAACAAGGTATTATATAAAAATGATTGTAAATATAAATTCAAAAACACTGCGTATAAACTTAAAGTAAATTATTCTTTCAGAAAATGTTTCAGAAATTATTTTTTAATATTGGTAAAATTGGTTTAGCTTCAAAATTTTCGAACAAGCTTCAGTAAAAGTTTGTCCAAAAGCGAATTTTGCTAAACTTTTAATTGGATACCATTTATGTGCACATTCCTACTTAGATGTTTAATATTATTCATATTAACTGTATTCGATTATATAAAATATAAAGTCAAGATTTCTTATAAAATTCTTTTTAGAGCTCTATTTTCTATATTGATAATTGTTATTTTGTACAACATATGCAATGTTAGTATATTTTACAATAACTAACTGTTTACTTCTATATTTATCATACTTGTTAGTCCTTGTAGATTTTTCAACGACAACAACAATTACCAAATAAATCAATAAACTTCAGAGTTCATAAATTACTCGCTACTTAATAATATAATCTATTAAAAGACATTATTAGTAGATTAATTCGCCACTCTAAATTATTTTCATTAATAAAGTAATACAAAATCTAAGTATTACCAGATAACTATTATCTTTTCTGCAACGAGTATAAAATAATGTTTCGTCATACTTGCGGGAAGAGCTGTCTTTTAGTCTTATATTCGATACGAATATTTTTTTTCTACTACCTGAATACTACATTAGAATTATTTTCATTCACATTCTTCATATTTTCAAAGCTTTTCTGTCAAATTATAATTTTTTTTAAAAATTCGCGGAGTTATGACTTATTTGTAATGGCGAGCATCATTTGATATAAAGCGAGTGACAATATAAAGAACATAACCGAGTGCGAAATTAACTTTCATATAATATGCATCGACATGAGAGTCTTTTCACACCCGGTTAGAGATTTAGAGTATGTCATTGCATGAAATTTCATTTTGAACTAAAAGTTTTTTCTTGTAGACTTCTAATTATCATTTCAACTGATTACTGAACTAGTTTTGTAGGTTTTTTCTTCTGTCCATAAATAAAATCGACTAATGCCCATTGACCTGTATAATAAAATAAATGGGATATATACAAATATAGAGTTAGGACACCCATCTTGAATGCTGAAAATGTCTTTAAACATGGATATACGTATAATCCATTGATCAAGCACGCTACACATCTGTGAACAATAAAATATATTATTTCTCAGATTATACACTTAATATTTGCGTTATTTAATCTTGAATCTATAAGGGTATAGCGATAGAAAGGGTCAAGGTTCTATGCATGCGTCAAGATATCATTTATTTACTTACGTGAATATATAGATAGATAGAAAGACGAGCAGTGTAAGAATCCCAGGCAATAAATTCCTAGGTCTTTCTCTGTACACCATCAAAAAATCCAACACCACAAAAGCAAGAGAAGCCGAATGCATGCTGTGTTGATCCCACATAGTCAGAAAGTTATCTACTGATAATGGCATCAAAAGTCTCCTGTCAAGATAATAAAGACGCCAGAATTGTATATCTGAAAACTGGAACAACACAGAATATGTTTATAAAGAACAAATATCTAAAACTTATTTTTACCTCTTATGTATCATGACATAATTTTAAATTTTAATGATTTAGAGTTTTGTCAACGCTCAGAAAGTTTAAGTTAAAAAAAAACTATTGAGAAATTATTGGGGAGTATCGACCCCTCGGCCTTAGCGCTCCCAGGGGAAGGTTCCTCATCCTCAGCTTGAATTTACTAGCTGGTTGGAGTGAACTGACGAGGAACAAATCCCCTACCTCTGGTTTGCCTTAACCTGCCGATCAGAGTACAGCGGCGATAACTTTACGTTCTAAGGGTATATGTGTCACGTAATTGGTTAGTGGGCACATGTGGTTACCCTCGGGAGGGACGAATGATCGGGTAGACTACCGGGTGCACATCCCTACCCTTAAGTCGTTCAGCAAATATTGCACACTAGTTGCCATGTACAAGCGACCTTTTAGGCGGGCCCATTGATGAGTTGGCGAGTCTCCGTCTTCCCTTTTTTCAATGTATAAAAACATTGCCAGGTAGGTGTCATAGGTCATCCATAGCATTAGTTACCGAGTCCACTATCACCCCAATCCATAGCACTCAGCATTATTAGTTACTTGGGTGCATTTTCATAGTGCATGCAGGGACAATCGCCGGTTTATGTTACATCTCATATTAAATTAAATTGTCTAAAGGGCCTTTACGCCTTTGCTACGGCTACACGCACGCTCAAAGGAAAAGACATACAAATAATAATAATAATTTTTTTTTGTTGATAGATAAGGCGGTATCGCAAACAAGCAGACGCCCCACCTGATAGTAAGTGGGAGTGGCTATGAACATCGTCAAAATAAAAGATACCCTCTTGTTTTACCAATGCGTTGCAACCGAAGATAGAATTTCAGGGGACCCTGTCCAAGAGCCCAGACCCCACTAGTTCCGGCATGAATGGGATGGAAGAGGGAGGGGGTAAGGCTTATATGTCGCTCGACCGGAACCCTTGGCTGTCGGATTGGCATGTAGGCGGTCGCCAGCCAGTGGGGGAACCACAAAGGGGTTGCTGGGTTACTCGGCACCTACGAGATGTTCTCCCAGCGGTAGAGGGGAATAGTATTCCCACGAGGGAGAAATTATTAAAAACATGTTATGTTACGACTACTACATTTTTTGCTTTAATGTCAAAAAAATATTTGTTAAGAAACTGATGGTGTCTAAAATGTATATTTCCTACAGAGTGTAAACACACTTTTCTTACCTTAAGTTAGTAAAAAAATTATCGAATATCAATTTATTTCAACTGAAGGCTTAAAGAATCTAAAATTGTTTGAAATATAATATAACTATTTTATATTATATTTCGCAATGACTAAGTAAAGGTTATATAAAAAAAATATTTTTCTGTGAAAAATTCTTTTCTTAATTCGGGTTTTCTCTAAGTAAACCAATTAAGATTTGGTTCAAAAAAATCAGAATACCTTATTGATGAGTAACGTTAAATATGAACAACAACTTCTTTAAGTACTTACCACTGTTACAGGTAATATGAGGGTGGTAAATAAAAAGTTTCTGACTTGGTTGAATACTTTTGTACGTTTTGTTTCGCATCTATCTTTTAATGTCCGCCAGTCGCAGTAGATACATAGTGGTAAATATGGTGTAGTCAGGAGCTGAAAAATTATACGTTTCAAGATTATTACAATAATTATAATAACTCTATAAAAAATTATAAGTAAAAAAACAATAATTAATGATTAATTAATGTTCCACGTGAAAATACTGTTAGCAACATTGTCATTTTATATAACCTTTAGAGTGATAGATTAGTCTCAGTCCCTCTGGTGTTTCCGCGCAGAGTACATGGAAGCTAGTGTTATAGAGTCTTGGTTTAGGTCACCCTTCTTGAGGTCCACATAAGTTTACTTTATTATCTATTGTTAGGATTGTCATTAGCGAGGTCGAGTGCTGGAGGTGAGAGTTAATATATTATGAAAGAGCTCTTTAAACCTGCTCCTTGGTCTCAAGTCTCAGGCACTGATCGCCTCAGGTTAAATTGCAAATGTATACGTATTGCTATGACAATACGACCATTTTTTTTTGTATATCAAGTAATTCCGCTGCAAAGTCCAATTAAAACTTTCATGCTTTAAAAAAAATGTTTTTTTAATAATAACTAATGTTTATACCTACCCACTATTTACGTGCTTACAATTGAAAGTAATAGGTAAATGAACGTCATTAACTCTTGATAGGTAATTAGAAGTTGATCTAGCTCTGAGTAGGAAGATTAATCTGGGCAAGGTTAATTTTAAATAAACGTGCTAAACAGAGCAATTAATTATCTGAATCACAAGTTCCCGAACTTTTTTGACCCATAGACCACATAACCGCTTGTTTCGTTTATCATCGTATATGTACAATTTCGAAAACCAAAACAATTAAATATTTTAAATCATTATGAAATTACATCGTGAGTAAATTTCAAAGTTGAAATACAGAGTTTTAATTCACCCTAATTATTTTTTCTTTTTACATAGTCCGATTTGGAAATAACTGACCTACGTAGATTAATGTATTATTTTTAACCAAAGCTTTAAAGTTTAGAAACAAATAGAGTTATTAATATTTTAAGATCGTTGCGATTTGAGTTTTATTCTAAAAAAATATACAACTAAAAATATTTGAAATTCCTAATTTTTTGTTTCATAAATTTCTTTTTTGATACTAAATTTAAGCTATTAAATAGAGAATTAAATTTTCTATTGTACATCTGGTAGGCTTATTTATGTTTTACATAGCTGAAAAATCAGTTGGCACATTCGTAGAAAAGTTTTATGAAGCCTAACTATCCAAACATTACCACGTAGTCGAATTCCGGTCAGATATATTAGTATCTGACCGGAATTCGACTACGTGGTTCCTATATTGTTAAATAGGTTCCTATATTAGTAATAGCTAAACTTTTTTTTTATTTTTTCTTACGTTTCATATTTACGTATTAAGTTTATCATTAAAAATCTGTGTTACTTAATAATCTTTACATAATATAAAACAAAGTCGCTTCTCGCTGTTTGTAAGCTTAGATCTTTTAAACCATTTAACGAATTTTAATGCGGTTTTCACTAATAGACAGAGTGATTTAAGAGGAATATTTATTTATATATATAATACATGCACATTCTAGTAGTCATATAGTTTAAAGCTGGTGCTGGTTACTAGTATAATATTATATGTACATAATAATTTGTGAAATGTAAGATTACATCAGCTAATATATTTATTTTAATAAAATTAATTTATATTTTAGTTTCAATAAATATGCAATGAACTTATACAAATGTTTGTTACTTACATTAAACCAAGCTGTTATTAAAGCCCATTTTAATTTGGCGTATTGCTGTAAATTAACATCATCTGATTGTTCAAAATCCATGTTTAGAAGTCGTATCATCATGATCACTAAATGAATAAACGAAACAAGATATACTGTTATTCGGAATTTCAGTATAGTATGCGTATTTTGTACTATATTAAACTTCATATTTTTATTTTACGTCCTTTAGTTGGTAGAGCTAGCAAAGAACTAACGCACGTACAGATCAACAATGTTTATAAATATTTAACGTCGATACTTAGCACTATGAGAACATTAAACAAATATAATTTAAAACAAAGCCTATTTCCGTAGTCCTTCATTTATTTTGAAAAATTTACAAGAATTATTATCATTGACAAAACAAGGAAAAATCAAAAATGATTGCTAAAACAACTACTGTGAAAATATTTTAAATTATTTTTTTGGCATTTACAAGTAACAATTTTAATTTAATTTTTCTGAGTTATAATTTTAGATACTTTAATGGCAGCGTCTATTCATTCGTCAACCGGATGAATAAATTTAATTTATTTTTCCAGTAACCGTATCAATTAAATATATTAACTCTAGAATAATCTTAAGATATGATTAAAGTTAAGGATTGTTGATTGATATTCAATATTAGAAAGTCTACGTCTCCCCACTTCGCGGGGCTCCTCCTTCTGAGTGGATTAACCTTTTTTTTTTTTTTTTTGTTAACCCGGAGGAATCTGCGTAAAGATACCTTCCCAAGCGGGGTCTTGGGAAGGTTATGCGGGGTTGGAGCAACTGCTCCTGAAGAGAACAGTCCAAAATACTACCTCTGAAGGAGGTAGCCCGACCCGCTAAACCATCCGGGGTGTTCCTCTCCTCTGCAATAATGACGAGGCCATGGGATATGAAAAGCGCTCCACGGCCCCGTCAGCAGCCATCCAGAACCAGACCCTCTTCTTGGGGACCGAGGTGACAAGTCCCCCCTATCTCTCCGCATAGTGGCGTCCCAAGAACACGTGGGCCGCGCACCAGCACTGGGCCTCTAAATGGGCAACAGATTCCCCTATCTGCCCCCATAGGTCCATTCGTCGACAGCGTCCTTATGGCGGTAGTGAAGCCACATAGGCTCGACGCCGTCGACCGCTGAGTGGATTAACCTAACCTAACATAGCCTAACCAACCTGTTTTTTTTAAATATTTTTAGTATCAAATAGTTATCAATAATTAAATTATTACTATTAAATTTTATCATATAAAGCCATACTTTTTTTTGAGTATCAATTTCTAATATCCCGAAATCGGGGAAAATTCCTGTACGGCGGCAATACTGTTAAATATTTTCTCTGTGGAATAAATCACAAAAATCACAAGTGACATTTGGTAGTTGTAAACCTGACATACGGATAAGTAATAATATATTATACATCCGTATATCCGTATCAATAGTCACTGCGTACTTTAATACATGTTAGACGATTTATATATGTCACCCTAAAATTGTCAACACTGTTAGATTATAATCTCGTGAAACCGTCAAATCGTGAATCAGGATAAATTTACCATAGATCTACAAAACTATTACAGTGGACATAATGAAAATAGTAACAAATTAGAATGGACAAAATATTGTTTTGAGGACTTCTGTGTCGTGTCCGGCGCTTTGGGTAGGGTATGCCCTTCTCCCTTGGTAACAGAACACGAAAACACACCCTCGCTTCCACAGCTTTGGCTTCTTGGTCGTCGTTGTTGGAATTTTCGTACTCTGTTACAGCGGGCGGGGGCTCCGTTCCCTCCGCGCCTCCGCTTATTATATACGCTCTAGTGGTAAGTACTGCCTGAAGGTTAGAATGAATAGAATTCTTTTATTTGTCTCATTTTTTTACTATTTTCATTATGCCCACTATAATAGTTTTTGATAAATTTTCAAAGTTTCACTTCAATAGATTTTATTGATTACCTACTGAGTAATAAATACATACTTTACATCACACCTCCTAGTTTACGAGAATTTTTATAGTATATGTGTAGTGTTGCTATTTATCTCTCTTGTACTTTACTTACAATCAGTGCACTATTTGGGTACTAAGTAATAAGATTTAAGCCACCAAGAGAACTAGCCATCAGGTCTATCCTTTATATATAATATTATACTATTCACTTTGCCCTGTCTCTGCATTTGCTAATACCCACATAATCACATGCACAATACTATGTCACTTGAGAAGAGTATAATCTATAGTGTCCCCAGTCTCACTTCAAGAGAGCCACACACACTAGAGCCTAGATCCATGAGTACACAAGTCAATGAAACCTTATCGCTAAAATATTCAAGAACTTTATTGATAACTGAGTTATTTAATTTTATACTTATACTGATATTGTGTGGTAACAGTGCCGCTAAAAAAATCTTTGTTTTATTTTAATTTTTCACATTTCTTGTTTTTGAGACTTCCGTGTACGCATAATAACATTCGTGTTTTTGCTACAAAATAATAAAACAAGTAACTGTTATTAAGCAGATAATATAATATAAAATAATTAGTTTTAATAGTTACCATCTAAGTTCAGACAACATTCCAATGTTAGCAGTATCTGCAACTACTAACTTTAACAGAATAGGCGATACATTTCAATGGGTTCTCAGCTCGAGTATTCGCTTTGTGCTTTTAAGAGAACGTTAGAGTGAAGGGTTCTACGGGTTCCAACGCTTTGTGTTCGAACTATTTTTGTCTGTATGTGAATAAGATGGTACAGCTGTGAAATAATAAATTTTATTGTTTGTTTTATCTTTTAGTTTATTATTTTTTATTGAAAACCACCAACTAAATTTTATAAAAATCTATCTCTTTCAATGTTAATATACAGCTTCTGACACGATTAATATATTACAAGAGCTATGATTTTTTCCGAGATATAAATAAACATGCCGATCGTCACTCCTTTCTTATAGCCGAAATAAGAATAGTCAAGCGTTAAACTAAAAAACTGAGGTAGGGCACAGCAGGAAATTTCCTGCTCAAATATGGAGCAGCCCGACTGGGGTAGTACCTCGACCTTACAGAAGATCACAGCTAAATAACACTACTCTAAAGCAGTGTTGTGTTCCTGTTGGTGAGTAAGGTGACCATAGCTCCTGGGGGGAATTGGGGATAGGGTCGGCAACGCGCTTGCGATGCTTCTGGTGTTGCAGACGTCTATAGGCTACGGTAATCGCTTACCATCAGGTGAGCCGTACGCTTGTTTGCCGACCTAGTAATATTAAAAAAAAAAAAAACACTTTCGAATTTACAATATTACTATGAATATTAAAACGATTTTTAAAAATTTTAATATGTAGTAATCAATTAGTGATATGGATGTTATTTTTATTAATCCAGTTGTAGTTGCTGTAAAGCTTAAAAATTGATTTGAACATGATAAAAATATTAAATCGAGAAAGAAAAAAGAGAAATAATGCTAAATATATGGGAGCTACACTGCGCAGTAACACTCAAACGGTAATATTAAAATGTAAGCTATAGACGGAAGTCGAGAAGTGCCTGGGGCTTGAGTCCCATGAGTAAGTTTAAAGCACTCTTTCATAATATGTTAACATTCGCCTCCACCACCTCGAACTCGCCAACTGCAACCGATATTAAAGTAATTTTACCTCCCGAACCTCAAGAAGGGTGACCTTAACCACGATACTATAACACTAACTTCCATGTACACTGAGCAAAAACATCAGATATACTGAGTCTAATCTATCGCACTGAAGGTTAAATATTGTCTACAGGTCGGTATACTGGACATAATATAAAATTATTTACCCGCCAATACTATATTATAAACGGTGTTGCTAACAAGAAGCCATTGATGTTTCGAAATACATTGCATAAGACTGTTAGGTTCAAATCCTGTTTAGTTTATTAAAATTTAGTATTAAGGCATTAAATATGTTGTAAGTTACTAAACACTCACGTTGGTGTCCTGGTAATATAAAAAGAAGATCAAGTAGAGGAACTTTTACAGCGACAGCGCCTTTGTCGAAGTTTAAATTATGGTAAGTAAAACGGCTTCTTAAACTAATGATTACTTTTTCCTCGACATCACTATTTCATTTTAAGTAGTAAAATATTTTTAAAGTAATCGAATTGTTACATACATCAATTAGATTTAGTTTGCCGCAAATATGATTTGTAGTAGCTAGTGACAGAGGGCAATGATATTTTTAACCCCCGATTCTTCTAAAATGATGTCATGTGGGTATCGATTCTTGGTGACAGTGTTAATTTAATAGTTATGGGATAATTTTTTTAAGCACTTCGATTCATATTTAAGTTGTTAAAATGTTTATTTATGCTCGTGATTTTTACTAAATAAAGACTTAGGCAAATTAATTTAAATGTTCTTCTCTCTTCTTTTGGTGCCTTTTCCTGTTGTAGATTGGAAATCTTTAGAACAAGCTGAACTTTGAACGCTGCTGCTCGAGACTATCCTACCAAGCTACTGGCGTAAATTTTTATTCTATTATCTTCGACCAGGTCATCTGTCAGTTTATTTTTCTTTGTATTATTAGCTGAAGGAAGTCGAATTTATATTTCTCATAACTCAATACAACAGGTATTTAATTAACAACTATGTTTTATAGTTTTGAATAAAAAGAAAAATTGGCTTGGTTTTAACACTGAAATTAAGTATACGCTTAAAGGTATTAGAAGCCTCATTAGAGTATTAGATAGACTTTAGTGCAAGGTAAGGAGACGAGCTAATCTCTTTACTTGGTAATCTATATTACTTTATATACACATTTAACAAACTCAATTTAACACACAAAGTAAGGAAAGGTGATTCTAAAATAAAACGGCTAAAAAAACAGATTTTACTCTTGTTTAGTTTTAATTATTTTAAAATTACTCTTATATCCTATTTTTTCTAATACGTAGCTAATTTAAGTGTCTATGTAGTAAAACCAAAGATGGGAGGGTTTTAAATAGAAACCAAAACAATTTTTTTTTCAATTTTAAATAAAATTGGTTGCGGTTTTAACAGCTTATATTATGTAAAATAGAATTACTGTTATTATTGTAATTGAATTACTATTAATCAATCATTTACATTCACTTGCGCTCTGTAATAATGTTTCGTGGAAAATTTAATGAATCTCGCTAAATGAACAGCACTCTACAGGTATAAAAACTGAGTTTATATTGATATTTTACAATAGATAGAGACTACAATATAATGAAAAGTCTCTATGGATAACTCGTCGCAACAAACAACGTCCGTAGAAGTTTCAACACATGCCGTTCGCTTGTAAGTGATACTTAATCTTTGTTATATTATGTTAATTTAGATTTAAGACAAGAAAAAAATATGATAGTGAAATGACACACCAAGATATTTATACTTAATAATTTAATAAACATTTTTACACAATTATCTTTTAATACTTTGTTTAAAATAAAATAAATCTTGCTTGGGATCGAAAAATGTTTAATATGGGTATGTCCTTCTTGTGTTAACGCGATACATTCCTGATCTGAAAGAAAATATTTTTTAGGTTAAAATATTATTTCGAAAATGATACACAATTTCTATTAAGAGTATTTCGAATATTTACCCAAGTTTGTTGAATTCGTTGTTTCCCATGGCAAGAGTTCTGCCGCGACAATTGTTCAGAGTGACTTGAAGCCAGTTTCCACACTGGTTACCAACCAAATGGTCATATACAAGAGAAGCTGCAAATACTTCCCACGATCTATTGTGATCGCAGGCATTATTTAGCACGCAACCAGGCTGGTTATGTCCACCATTGACAAAAAAGTCCACATGGCCGATTGCTGTACCGATCCCATTGCCCAAAAGTCCGTCTCCATCAGTATGAATAACCTCAACATATGCTGCGTCGTTCACACCCAAACGCTGAGAGTTTGCTCCCCATTGGCTTCCAGAAGGATTGAGACCTATAATATCGAATAAATAACAATTTCTGGCAAGCTAAAGCCGAATTATAATATTGGAAATGAAAGCTGTAGTTTACCAGTAATTCTTGCAACATTTCCCAGAGTTCTTCCTGTAAATCCGACCACGTGGGCACCAAGATCAAAACCAACTAAATGTAAAGTCTCAGGTGATACAACATCAGCTAATTCTGTGATCAAATTTGCCAAGGAGACACCAACACTTGGCACCGCACCTACTGCGTTAGTATAACTTTGTGCTGCATATACCGACCAGTCTACTACAATGACGTCGATGTCTTCACTTTCGAGGAACGCTATGAAAGAATAATAAATATTATAAATAATTTTTTTTATATTACTGAAGAGAGCAAGTAAGTAACTAAGTTTAAGTCATGATCTTGATGACAAGCCTTAAAATATTAAGCAGTATGCAAGAGAAAGGACAAGAGAAATACAGAAACACTATTAGATAAAAGTCAGTCTCTTAACCGTAAAGAGACTCTGAGAGTCGCAGCGTGACATGAAACTGTAATTGTTAAAACACAAACACTATTTTCAGTATTTTCTCGCACTTCTATATTTCTATAAAATAATTTACCTGGCACTAAAATTCTATCTAAGACAATTCAGTTCATATATGCGATGCTTTAGTCAAAGTCAAAGTCATTTTTTTTTAATTTACCATCATAATTACATTACCATCTTTAACAGTTGGATTTAACGATGTTGTTGCAGATCCGCGATGTCCATGTACGATAACTGTTGTATTTTTGGTAGCATCCAGAGCTTCTATCGCTGCAGTCAAGTTTGTTTGGTTTATTTCAATTGGAATCCTGGGATTATTTCTATAACAAAACTTATGTATAAATTAAGGTCTTATTTCGAATATCTCATGCTTGTAAGATAAAAGTAAATAAGTTTAATTATATTATCAATTCTTACGCGTTGTATAAGAAGTATCTATTGAAACTTCCTTGTCTGGACGACGAGGAGCTTATAACCGGAACCGCATTGCAAGCTGTAAAAAAAGAGAATTAAAAATATATTTTCATGCTGAAAAACTTTAATTTAATTTAAAAAAATAGTTATTAATATTATGTTTACCAATTACTGCAGCCGCTAACACAACGAGTAGTTTGTGAATTCCGTCCATCTTGATCGGTTACTTCGATTACAAATCTCTTGGTCATAGAAAACATCATTTTATGTACTTGTTGATATCTTTTAATCTAGCAGATAAAATGATAAAATTAATTCGCCATCAAAAGAAACCGATTTACTGTGATTGCCTTAACATTTTGGTCAATGATAAGATATAAAATTTGATTAAATTTGAATGACAACTCATAAATTTAATTATTAATTTCCTAATTTACTAAAAAATATATCAAATTATGTTAAACAATCCATAATTTAGGAACGAATAAAATAAAATATATAGATATTACTCTTAAGATATAGATATTTGATGATAAAAAAGTAGAATAACACAAGCCAGCAATAAATAAAATAGTGCAGTTCATAGTTTAAACATAATTAAATTGCTTTATAAATATTTGCTCTACAGACTATTGCATGACGCAAATGTAAAGTAAACAAAATAATGGTTAAACTTTGCTTGTGTGTTGATATTATTGACGCCCTTAACCTAGGGCCATGTTATAATCTCTATACAGAACTAGACGACCCGCCCAGGCGTCGCATTTCTAGGCGTTCAATAAACATATTTTGTTATTATCCCGCACGAACTATGATTTCTCGGGATTAAAAGTAGCCTATGTGTTAATCTAAGTTATAAAATAAATTTAGGCACACAGCAAAGATCCAAATATTATAATTATGTAAGAAATAAGATCTCAGTTTCGAAAAAAATTAGGGAATAAATCTTAAAATAGAAATGTTATGGATATGAAATTTCGGATCTGGATATCGGATATGATTTTTTTTGGATTATACCTTATAGGATTATTTCAATTACCGATATTAGATTTTGGAATTCTAAATTTAATGATAAGTACTCATGACTAATAAAAATAAAATAATAAAGATAAAAAGTATGACGATTCGATCGAACAAAAACAATAACTTATCAAAAACGTTTATCTGAAACTCTTCGAAATATTTTTTCAGACAAAGTTATGTTTATGAAAAAATTTGTATGACGGATATCTGATTGTTTGAAGAATCAATAATGTAATAAATTAATTGGATGTTAATTTTATTGAAAAAAAAATATTACATAGAACACCCAAGATTTCGGAATCATCTGTCTAGCGATAACTGAAAAGTTCTATATTTTTCTATATCTATTTAATAAAAAAAAAAATATAAATAATAAAATAAAACTTTTACTATCAAATTATGACGTCATTATATTTAAGTAACTGTAAAAGCGTATCCAATTTCGTGCAGCGGTGTTTGCTTTCTGAAAAAAAGCGGTGTTTTTTTTGTTAAATATCTTCTACGTATAGATTTTTACCATTCTTAAACAGGTGTCTTTTGTTTGATAGCGTATCTGTGTATGCGTCTCAAAATTAATTATAATTAATTGTTATTCATATTTGTAAAATTGAAACAGATATGACATGGATGATAAATAACTAGGATTTGATCAATATGATTATGTCTGAAGGAGTTTATCTACCTTATTCGGATAATATAACATTTCTTTGTTTAAATAATATATTTCCATTTAAACTTACTCAATATACTTAATATGGCATACAGAACAAATAAATTAAGATAACACCTCTATTAAAAGCCAACGATTTTTAAAGCAATCTGAAGAAATAAAAAGTCTACAAATTAAATATATAAGAATTGTTTAGAATTAATTAACTACTAGAGCTTAACTATATTTTATCCTTTTGATGTCTTCATAATATATTTTGTTTAAATATCAACTTTTTTTATTGTAGCATTAGAAATATTTTTTCTCTTCTATTTCTATATTTTATACCATTATTTAAATAACAAAACTTATAATCAAAAGTAATTATTAATCTCAACTTGAATTTAGGACCTTCAGCTTACTCGAGACCCATTGAAAAGAGATATTAATTTGAGAGTGAGAGAGACTTGTAGATTGTTTTGTCATATATGAGTGATCGAGGGTGGTGTTGATTATGAAACTAATTTTTTTCATTTAATATATTTTCAAACAGTTTAATGATTGCAACGGTAACATATTGCTGGTGATGTTAGTGTATAACACATATATATATTTGTAAAATGTCATTGATGAAAGCTAAAGTATATATTACATGCACTCTCTCTTTAAACGGATCAATTAATCTGACCCGTACAATCCCTGAAGGCCCTCAAGGGTCAACCATAACTGATATTTTACAGATTATTAGCTTATGAAATAATTACGAAGTTAAATTGAAATTGAACAGATATTTTGATTTTATTTTGCAAATTATAATTATACGCATATACGCAACTTAACTGGTTCTTGCTGTTAATATCTGTAAAAATAATAAAAAAATATTAAGGTATTCAATTATGATACATCAAAAAAAAATCTCTACTTCAAAAGCAAACTTTGATGGTTAATTTTCTTAATTATGCTGCCGACTATGATGAGTACTTTCTTGAAGTTTTTGAACTTACATTCCGGAATGAATGAGGAACTTGGATGAAGCTAATGTTTATCTTTCTTTTTTTGCAGATTGCAAACATCGCATCGTGAAATGAATCTAAAGCTACGAGCTGAATGACAACTAGTATAAATATTTTAATCGACTCCAAAAAAAGACGGAGGTTTTATATTAGACAATATATATTTTATAATATATGATTACTGACTTTAAAATTATTTTAGTGATATTATTTTTTATTGCATTTTTTTAAATGCCTACTATTTTCCTATATTATTTTTGTAAGTAATTATAAATATGTCAATTGAAATACGCATTACTAATGGTACGGGAGCCAGTGACAGATTTTCATGACCAAGTCCCACCCAAGCAAAAATTTGTGAAATGCATAAGGGGTTAATATTATGATTACTAGTGGCCGTCAGCTGAGATTCCGTGGGTAGGGCGAGCAGTGGCAGCCTCCTAAACATGTAGAAAAAAATTTTTTTTCAGTCATTTCCTTCAATTTGAAAATTTGTCGGATTATAGTTTATCTAGTATCTTGAAGGAAAAATAAAGTTAGCTGGCCATAACGAGGTGGATTATACGTCAGCTGGGTGCTTGACCATGTAACATTTTGATTTTTTTATAGCAAAATCACAGTTACCATTTAAGTAGCTATTTACAAACAGGAGTTTCGTGAGTTTGACTTTGACTCCGTTCATTCACTTATGACTCTTGGCCTTGATCTTGAAATGATTGACCGAATTTGAATCTGGCTCCCCTACCATAATGTCGGGAGCAAATGATCACAATACTACTTTTGATAATATTGTAACACGCACACGCACACGAAAATCAAAATTTGATAGTGTTTTTCCTTTTATTGAAATTGCACGGAGCCCTCAGAGCGCGAGTTCCACACTCGTACTTGACCGAATTATTTGATTTCGTTTTGGTAAGTCTTGGTCTTCTATTGTCGTTACGTGAGTGGAAATCTATGACGTAAGTACTTAATGCATGCTTAAAAAATTATATAGATTGAGAAAAAGTTGCAACATAAATGAGTGTGTGTGTTTGTTGGTGTAAAAAAAAGCTACTAAAAAGTAAAAAGGGAATTGTATTTTGAGACATAAAAACTATCATATTATTAACTATATATTATTATTAAAACATGCTTCTTTACACAAAGCCTCATCAGTATGGGTAAACTTACCACTGCTCGACTTTGTTACCCAAAATCTAAGCTAGTAAAAAATTAATACACTTACAGCATAAAGCAAGGTCTTATAGCTTACGAAAAGGACCTATACGTAAATGACAAGAAAATAACTTACTTAACCCTTTTCTTCGAAACACGTGAAACTATCAAATTGAAATTAGCATCAAATATAGTCTATTAAGATATTTTAATATGTTTTTTTATATTAATAGTGCACAATATGAGCTGATCTTAGTAGGTCAGTGTTTATAGAGTGACGCATGAAGCAAGAAATTTGGCAGGATGCTCCTATAACTCGTCCAAGTCTTGTAACTTATGAGGGCCACTCACTTACTGACCCAAAATTACTTGGCACAGGATATGAATAGACGTACAGCGTCTGAGATTACCTAAATCTATAATAAACTTATAATGGGCTTTACAATGCTGATTAACATATAGGATACTCGTTATCCCGTGAGAAGCACCATTCCCGCGTGGAATGAAAGGGTAGGGTGGTACAAAAAAACCCTGAAGTTGTAAATGCTGTAAATACTTAATTTAATATATACTCCCACGTGGACTAAGTCACGCGGGTCGACTGGTCTCTCTGTATATCTATATTTATATAATATTATAAAGAGGAAAGCTACTTCTCGAAATCATTTTCAGGAAACCATCATTCTGTCATCTACGAAGCCGTAGCAAATTGACATAAACTTTCTAACCGAGTACGAAATGAAATTTCATACAATATTCGCACTTATCCGAGAGTTATTTCATGCTGAGTACAAAATAATACTTTCTCTTTACTAAAAGAGGTAAAATTATTTTGAAAAGTAAAAAAGTCGCTTTGTACTCAGTACGAGATTATCAAAAACATCCGCCATCTTCTAATAGATTTTCTATGAAACTGAAAGGCGAAATTGAATTATAATAGCGTCAGTGTGCTATCAATAATAGCTACAATATTAGCGAGGGATTTGAGAAACCAGCATTAAAAAGAACCTAATTGAGAGCGAACAAAAATTCCATTCTTCGTACTAAATCTAGTATCTAAATTTGACATTAAACATTGACATAAAATTATTTGTCCTATAAATGAAAAGTAATTTATGTAGATATTGGAGAAGAAATTCAAATAGCAAATACATAATGTATGAGTTAATAATGAAATGAATCATATTAACGTTTGAAAAACAAAATTGCAATTAAATTTGTCCCGTGCGCATGCGTGTCAAAGGTTGAGTATCACAGACACAGCAGCGGTCTGTTCAGTTCCACCAACGCATTCACAGTCGAGTGCCGCACGGGACCCTGTTTCCAAAAGTTCTCTAAGGAAACCCGCGCTAACTAAACTAACAGTTCTGTGTATGAAGATAGTGTAACGTGCAACATGCGGTGGGTTGCTCTGTTCTTGCTCTTCCAGTTCATGACTTCTGGTGAGTTTAGTTTTAACATTCTTCCACAATTTCACAGGTTTTCAAAAAGTTTTAAATACTGCGAAAAATTCGCTACACCTTGCTAACGAAACTATCTCTTGTTTTTTTTTTACTTATAACAGGGCATAAATACAGTATAGGGATTACTGCTTTATAACATGCTTTAACTTCAGTAACTTATTAATGAATTTTACATATTGTCAATAGGTACAATACAATAAACTGGTTGTTTAATTTTTTTTTGAACATCCTTAAAAAATAATTCATGATGATAAAATATCAGAGATTATTTTTTGTTAAATTATCAAGCAAGACGAAAAAAGTTCTAGTAGTTAGTTAGTTCAGTTCATAAGAACATAGATAACTGACTAATTGGGATTTTATTATTTAACTATTAATAATGTAATATTATAAAAATACTTAAAAATATTTTTCCACAATAAATTTGTTTTCCTTGAAAATTCGCGGCGATATTCATTAACTCAAAACATTTCAGGGGGAGTCGCAATTTTTTTTTAATAAATACATAAAAATATATAGTATATACATAAAAAAATTTCATTGTCGTTTTAATTGGCAGGTCAGTCGGTATGTCAATTATAGTTCATTCAACTAATGAGGTTACGCACCAATAAAATATCTCATGAATGACGCGTGGTTACAAATTACTATAGGGACAGAGGAAATTGACCACAATTCAAATAATCACCTATATTAGCTTTATTTTACAGCTATAAGATATAAAACCAACACTTTCTTGCATACTTAAATATATAACAAATTATATGTATGTATCTCGTATACTATGTAATATATTTGTACCGACACCACATCTATAAACATAATATTTTTCCTACAAGCGAGTGTATCTTGTAGAGATATCTTCCTAGAGGTTAGTTGTTCTTGTGTAATAAACTTTAAGTATTAAAGCGGCTAACTTATTTTTTGGTATATAAATAAATAATAAAAGTTAGACTGGTATAAAAACGTCTTCAGACTGAGAAAATTCAAGTTTACGAGTGAATTCAATAAAAAGAAATTGCTTACTTAGGCTTCTTTTACAACCGGCGCGACGACGTACTCATTTACTTGATCATCAAAACCTACAGGGTACTTATCGTTGACCTAGATTCTAGAATCTAGATTTTGACTCAATGAGTATATAAAATTTCAAGAAAAAAATTTAAAATTCAAGTCAAATATAATTGAATTGATTTAGATGAAAAAATATTCGTAATTTTTTATTTTATAACTAAGTTTAATTAAAAAATCTGATTTTTTAGCTTTATAAACTTTATACCAAATGGTCTACATATCTCTATTTACCCATATTACTAAGTCTATTTAAACTGTAAACTGCGTAGGAGTGAATATTTGGGACCTGCGACCTTTACAATTAATTGCTTATGTCATAGCTAATGTGCTGATGGAACCAATAAAATCAAGCAACTGTTCATCTACACTATTAAATAATGAGGAAAGATTTGTTTGTCGCCAATAGGCACGAAAACTGCTAAACCGATTACGATAATTCTTTCACTGATTAAAAGCTACGTCCTTTCCGGGTAACATACACAATGTTGTGTTGCGGTGATTACTATACTTAGAAAGATAAGGCCATTTAAGTGTTATAAAGGGGACATTTTGTAAGTTGGAAATTATCTCTGAAAGTACAAAACCAATTTTGATAATTCTTACACCGATAGAAAGCTGCACTATGCTGGAGTGACATAGTTTAGGAAGTGTTTTCTCTCTCATTACTTCTCTTTCTGTATAATATTTTCTCCTTTTCAGTAAAGCTACTATTAAGTCACTCGATTTTTTATTCAATTATTTAAGGAAAAAAAGTAAATTTCGGGTATTTAAAGCAAAAATAAAATTGTAATTTTTGATTTAAATACGCAAAGCGAAGTGAGGGCGTCCCGCTTGTTTTCTACATAGTAGTTATTTTTAAAATATTCCCGTCGTGATAATATATAACCTCTGTACAGTTGTCTAAATTAGTGCAAATAGTGTTGAGATACTAGATCTTTGACGATCTAGTTATTGATATTCATAGGCTTGAGGCCTCCTAAGGCCTTTAAACCTGCTTATAGATCACAAACTCCAAGTGCTGCCCGGCTTTCTGCCAAAAAGTGTCAAATGGTCTGTTTATGTAACCCTTCGATAAGAAAAGATAAATATAGAATCACTCTTATGTTTGGTGATCATTCATGTAGCAAGTCAAGGCCGAGCAAATTTAGATAATATGCAAAACTTGGATAGTGGCTCCTCGGTTAAGATTGCCATACTTATTTTTCGTGTTGCTAAATCATTTTACAATCATTTATTATAGTTAGTAGTTTCACATGTGTTATCTGTCTATATTTTATGAAATCTAGCAAGTTATATTAGACTTTCTGGTTGCTGATTGAGCAGAAATTTAGCATATGTAAATTGAATGATAATGCGTTTTGAAGCGTCAGTGGCTCAGTGGTTCGGGCGATTCACTAACGATAAGTCGTGGGTTCAAATCCCGGACATTGGACTACTGGCGTGGCCCACTCCTGGCACAAGCATTTTACTAGGAGGGATAAAGGGAATACTAGTAGTATGTGATCCATGATCCATACTGTTAGTAATCTTTTAAAAAATGCAATATTTTTTTCGACATCGAGCTGAAGATGGAGGATGCTTGGACCCTAGGCTGGAAGCTCTGTCCGCAACCCGTTTATGTTTATCAACAATTTTTAAAATCTTACTAGTAGACCCGAGTGTTAGATTTACTAAAAATATATTTAAATTTGAATTTAAATTAATTTGATTAAATAAATTTTTAATACATTATAGCTAAATTAAAACCTGACATACATATTTTATTATTATTCCACAGCAATTTTCTTGGATAAAATATAGCCTATATGTTAATTCATGTTATAAAGTATCTGTGTAGTAATCTATTTAGCCATTTTTGCATGATGATTTATATAATATAAGTTATTTTTTTATAAAATAAACAAATATTTGTTAAGTACCTAGTTGTGTCAATGTAAACGAACTATGAAACTAATCTGATAAGAAGCTTTTAGTAACTCCTTATAAGTCGTCCTCGGTTTATTATTTTTGGACAAAACAATTGCTCTTATTGTTTATTTATGGGGGAAAAGATATTGACACTTGAGCACCTCGTGTAACGTGTAAGGGGAGTATTTCATAAAGTAATAGTTTACTGTCACTCGTAAAGTGGGAGCGGTCGCCGAGCCCTACAGGACGCTGACCTGTTTATTGTTTAATCTATTATTAATGTTAGAGAATTTGATTTATTATTCATAATTTTTTTGCAAAGTGAAATTATTATTGTTGCATATTTTTAGGGTTCCGTACTTCAAAATAAAAAAGGAATCCTTTAAACATAAGTTCGTTGTTTGTGTACGTTGTGAACCCGTGGAGGTATCAAGTCAAAAATAATATCAAATACTCAGTTCTGCAGTCCTTAAGAGCCGTGAAAACGTCAAATTTCTAAGTATAAACAATCAAAAGACACGGCCCTTTATGCATATTTTGATACTCGCAATAAAAACTAAATCTATACAATACTTTCCGTTGAAAGCGGACACATAAAACAATAAAGATATTTTTGTAGTTGGTAAACCATGAAATATTAAAATTATACGGAACCTTCCAACTCACGATTACAACTCACACTTGGCAGTGTTGTTTTCATTTTTTTTTAATGTTTCATTTAATATAATAATTTTTTAAAAATCAATATTTTTTATATATTGATATTCAGAGAACATGAAACTTTTAAACATAAAAGATAGGCAATTAAAATATTTATCGTGAAAGGCTATATTAGTAAGCGCCTGACCCCGAGGGCCGGCTGAAAGTTAAAGTGCTTGTTTTACCAAGTTTTAAAAGACTCTAAGGTAGAAATATTAAAATCAATTTCTGTTCAATTAACCTGTATCAACAGTTGGCGATATCGATTAATACTTTTTGCACATTTCATTTAAAATTTACGGTCTGGTTCGGTTTGTTGATATATCATAGTGATTTTTAGTGAGATGTACAGATAAAGGTCTTCTGAGCCAGGTAAGTCCATGACCATAAATATACAAATACATTTCTCTTACAGTTTCACAATGTTTGGTTACAAACTTGTAGAGGTTTTCTCTGCAGTTTAGATTCCTCTAAACTTAATTGTAGTGAATTAAAACAAGCTAGTATAAAGACAATATTGAAAGTAAAAAGAGGAAATATAAAAATTCCACTGAAATTTAAAAATATAACATGAAAAAGTGATTTTGAAAGTATTGTCACAGAAAGAGTACAAATAAAATCGAATGAAAACTGTCGATATACAAAATGTCGGGTTCAACAACTAGGAGTAAAAATGCAACTGTATCAAATGAAATCAAATTTTCAAAGAATGATGCTTTAAAAGAGATGTTGAAGTTAATCATGGTATTTCTAATAAAGCCTATCTCTTGCTTCTTCAACAGAACTATAATATTCTTTAAGTTTGGTCTGATAAGGGGACAAACAATTAAAAACAGAGCTGCTTTTATAAACAAGAGTTTAAAAACTTGCTATTGCCGTAGGTTGTTTCATAGAATTAGAGAGGAATGATTTAGACGGAGTCGAGCAGTGCCTGGGGCTTGAGACCCAGGAGCATGTTTAAAGAGCTCTTTCATAATATATTAACTCTCACCTCCTCCACTCGACCTCGCTAACGTCAGTAGATAATAAAGTAAGTGAGAGGACCTCCAGAAGGGTGACCTTAACCACGACACTATCTACCAGAGAAATTGAGACTAATCTATCGCACTAAAGGTCTATTTATATATTGTCTTCACCTCGGTATACTTGACATAATATAAAATGACCCGCTAATACTACTTTATAAACAGTGTTGCTAACAGTTGTAATGCAATCCAACGATGTTGGCCTTGGGAGATATCGGGTAAAAAGGTGTGGTTCAACTGAAATCATATTGTAATGTCAAGTGCCGACCACCGGAGTTTGACTACGTAACTCGCTTTTTTCACACCGTGACATCTTAACATGACTAATAAGTGTAAGTTAGTTTTAGTTTGAAAAGACGCAAAAACTGCTTCAAAAACATTTTTTTACACTTCCGTAGAAAATACTTTTGAATATAACTTCTGTTGTAGCATGATGAATATTTGTCAAAATAGCTTTTCATGAAACTTGTAGTAACTAGGATAGTATACCCTTATAAACAATGTCACATGATGCATACAATTATTTTTATCGCGAGTGATTTTCTTGTGAACAAGCCGTGATACTGCAGTTCTGTGTGTAAAATACAATCATATTAATCTAATAATTCTACAGATATCATAAATGTGATAGTTTGTATGCTTGGATATTTAGATGTATATTACACTATAATTGTCACTTAGATTCTTTACAACCTAATTTTACACATAGCTACTTTTTATTAAGAAAAAAAAACAAAGATAGCGTAGGGTAGAAGTTTCAAATATTAAATACAAATACTTGATAAGCTGGACAAACAAGACACTCTTTGCTCCATAAAAATCATTAGTGTATTGAACTGTTGGTTCGGTATTCTTAAAATTTCTATATATATGCGTGTGTGTAAGTTAGTGAGTCTGGTGTGTGAGTAGTCTTTCAATTCACTCTGGCCCTATTGGGTCCTGTAGTTTCCTCGGATCAATACTATATGTCAGATATTATATGGATTAAATGACGAAAAATGCATTTGAAGCAGACGAGTGTGAAAATCCAGTGAGCATACAATATATCGAGGATATTGGTTATACTATAATTCCGGCATGGTCGCTGCTGCGTTCACGTGGTCGCTCGAATCGAATTCGTTTCAATAACCTCGGGCTAATTGGTGATAGTGACGCAGATTGAATGCCACAGGAGCTATTGTATCAACGAAATGAAATTTTAAATTCATATTTCAGAATAATAGCCTTTTTGATAGTATTTAAAAATATTTATTTCGCAACATTGATTGCCTATAAAATAAAAGGTGTGGTTTAACATTACACATTTCGGTTATTAATATAAAAGAAGGGAAATGAAGAATAAAAATTTCTAGATATAAAATTTATCCACGTCTCGACAGACTATTGAACAACGGACGTCTCCAGGTCGCAATTACTAAGTACTAGTTAAATAAGTGAGTTAATATTAAGTGTATTTTATACGAATAACCTGGATGAACGGGATCTCTAATCGGATTCCCAAATAGCCAGGTCGAAAATAATAGTTATCCCATTTACCATTGCCATCTGCCAGATCTCATACATGCCATGTGAGCAAAGCATTGAAAATTTTGTTAAACTTTGATGACAAATTATCGTATTAATAGAAAATAGTTTATTTATATTATTAAATTAGTAACAAATACTAATTTGACAGCCTTTTACTACGCAACTAGGCATTTTAAATTGCGACTTTGAGCTACCTCTGTAGCCGCTGATCGTCGAATGAGACGCGTTGGCCCTAAATTTCTATTTTAGGGCTTATTTACTCGGCCACTTTTTAGGCCCGCGTCGGGCAAATAACCTAAGTATGTAAAAGCTTATTGCTTGTATTGATATAAATGGAGGAGGAGGAGGAGGTGGGAGTTTTATTGAGAAATTGTGTCCAAAAATAAGTTTTGCAATAAAAATAAGTACACAAAATTAAATACCTCCCACATGAATTTGCTATAATGGTAGTCAGAATGGATATCCATATCTTTACGAGATAATATTATATTGCGCAAATGTTGTGGAAATAATTTTCTAGAAGTAGCCAGTCTATCTAGGAGACTAAGAAGAATAATCTCTAAATGTATATGTAAACTCGGATCTTCAGCTATAATTTGAAATGTACTTTATATAAAGATCTATATATTCTTAAATGTATTTCAATTTTTTTCACTAACAACTTAAATTAAACACTTATTTATATTACTGTATTGACGTCACCATAATATAAGCGGGCGTGGGTAGTGAGGGAGTGTGGCAGGAGTGCGGCGCGGCTCGACGTGGGGTAGCGATGCGAATGAATTTGGAATTTGTCTTACAGATAACATGATCACCATTAAAAGTGATAATCTACTGTCAAATAACCATACCTTAGACATCTATTAATACAAGGGATGTTATGGAGCTCCGTAACCGTAACCGAAAGTTTCGGATATCCGACATTAAAAAATATCCGTAATCGTAACGGAGCCAGCCAACAAATAGTCTACTATCCACGCGCCTTCTTTGCATTATTTATTATTAATTGTTCATTACTAGTCAGTTATTGTGAGATTACGTTACATTTTATATTTAAAAACTTACTTGTGCTTAGAAGAAAATGATTAATAATATGTATAAATTATTAATAATTGTTTATTTTTCAGCAATTTGCGTATTAAGTCTAATGTAATTTGAAACTTTTTTAATTAAGTAAATGTACATTCCGCAAAATATTAATAGTGTGGTAAAAACTTTTCACGGAAAAGATACAAAACCTATTTGTATTTTACTTTCAAAATCTAATAACGTAACCGAAACTAACGGATAATCTGAAATCATTTCATATCTTTAACCGTATCTGTATCTAGATCCGAAATTTAAAATCCATACCATCCCTGACTAATACCTGACATGAAATTTTTTTCTAAACTGAGGAAAGAGCCTAAACAGAATTATTTTGCAAAAGCTGGACTATTTAATTTACATAACAAATACATGATTAGTCTATGTTTCATTATAGCTCTTCCCTCTATCAACGTGACCCGAATCACGTTATTAGGTCTGAATAGTAGCTAATTACTGTATTTTCCACACTGCACTTCATACATTGATTATAGCCCATAATCTATCAATTAAAAGTCTGTTAATAATCTGTTCATTGTTAATGAACACATGGTATTAATTTCGTTAACCTGAAAAAATACAGGAACAAGGGTTTCTGTGAGATAAACGATTTTTATTTGTGCAAGAACAGCTAAAGGGTTTGTTATTAAATACACGTATATGTTTTTCAAAGATCGTGATAGATATGCAATAGATATATGATAAAGTAATCACTATCGATAAGGAACTCTTACTTGTAACTAATTTCTGTGTAATACTCACCATTTAACTTAGTTGTGTTTAACCTAACATAGTCTTACATTAACACTAACCATTAGTTATTCTGCACTATTGACGTTCTCAATGGCACAACCAGTAAACAATATTCACTAGATGAAGTGACTTCTCAAGGTGCTTCTGATCTATCATGACTCAGTACAAACAATATAAGATGTCAAGCATTTTCATATAACGATTATGATCGTAGTTTTGATCTTATTTTATTATTGTTTGAATCTATTTAGAGATGGCTAGCTTTCTGGCTTTACTAAGATAAGTGTAAGTTTTTTCAGATATCCGATTTAAATAAAACAAATCCTATATTTTAATTTACACCTACCATACCCAATTTCGTGCAGAATTTTTTTTATGACGTATTGTTTTGGCTTTTATTGGTATTATAAAGTCACCTCACAATAAGTTTTTTTAAATATCTTCTACGTAGAGAAATTATTTAAATTACATTATTATATGTATAGACTGCACATAATTATCTCGTCTATTCAATTTTATCTTTATAAATTATCTAAATATATTAAATAATACAAAAGTTAAATAATTGGAGTATCATTAATATAATACACTGAGAGCAGCACCGAATTTTCAGTTTATTACTCGACGATTAGTTTCCGTGGCATGCCGTTTACGGAATTAATGTGGAGGTATCTGTGCCCGACGTTTTGCTGCAGGTTTTTACCACTGAAATTCATGAAAAGATAAAGAATGCTGCTAGGAATAAATATTAAATAAATGGTAGATATATTGGCAAGGATAAAGGGGAAATAAAAAATTAGTATATTTCCAAACTCCACCATATATCACAGTAGGTACGGTACATCTCTACATATTATTATTAAACAAATCTCCGCGTCTCAATGTTTGCTCGTGATATACTCAAAAACTACTAAACAAATTTTCATGCAATTTTATCCAATGGATAAATTGGTTCATGAGGAAGATTTAAGTGTATATTTTGTTAAGGTTTTGTGTAAATTATTTGAAATATTAGAACAATTGCTGAAAATGTCAAGTGTTAAACTTTCATCCTAAACTTCCTTTTATGTGCGAAGTCAGGACGGGACGCTACTTAACTGTATAACGTTAAATAAAAATCAATCAACTGTAAATCAGTAGCTAATTTAGTATTAGGTAGATAGTTAGATACTCTCTGTTAATTGTATTGTTGAAATTCGTCGCCCGTATTTACTTTTCAGCGCTTTGTAGTGACATTGATTCGGTAATTGGTGTTTATCTAAATAACTATTGGAACTATTTAGATAATACTTATCTATTATCCTATTAAAAACAGTATTAGTCACTTAGGAAGCAATAAAAATATTGTTTTATATGTGTAATATCAAATGTTGTTATTGAAAACTATGTCAACATGGAAGTTTTTGTTTTTGTTTGGTTATCTGAAGTTGTCAAAAGAAGCCAGAAGGAAGGGTAATGATTTTGGCAGTCTACGTATGTATGCATGTATGTTTGTAAGTTCCACTCTAGCGAATAAACTACTGAAACGATTTTAATGAATGAGGTGTCAATAGATTCGTAATAATGACGCGGGTGACATAGGCTATATAAATTTTATGATTTTTTATGAGTGAATTTAAATTTTAGATTCTAACCTCGAAAATAATTAAACTGAAATAATTAAATTATTTTTAAGGAGCGGGCAACTCGACGCTTTTTATTATTTTAAAATGTCTGAGTAATTTAACTTTTAAGTACTGAAAAACATGATATAATTATACAGTAATGAGCGCGTTGTTTATTAAGGAAATGTAAGAAAATTATACGTAATCTGAAGCATAAACTTTCATTTACTTTGTGTCGAGGCAAATACATAAGATCTTAAGGACACTTCATATTTGTTTCTTGTTTTCCGTAACGTAAAACTCGTGATAAGGGCTCTTGAATTCACAGGGAACTTTTGCAAATCTTGAATTGAATACGAAGATTTTCCGAGTTCCTGATTTACAAATGTGAATGAATTTTCTAGTATTTGACCTGTTTTACTACATATTATAAAACCAAATCCTAAGATGTATCTGTCTGTCTATTCGCTATAAGTTCACAACTACTGAAAACCGCATGATAATTTCATGCGGTTTTCACCAATAGACAAAATGAGTCATGAGGAAGGTTTCTTAAGTTTTTGTGTAAATTGGTTAGAATGTGACGATTATTGTAGAAAATGTCGGGTTCTTTTTCTATTGTGTTAGTTACTATCAGGACAAGATTTGTATAAAATAAAAAGTGAGTGAGACAGAAGAGTGAGCGAGTCAGTGAGATGGTGTTGTCCACTGCAAATCAGAGACACACTGCGCATAATAGAATAAAAATTCATCAAACTCAAAATATTTTATTTCAATTAGACTTTTGTATAAAAGAACTTTTGATACGTCAAAAATTAGTCGGTCAGTCAGTTTGTCTGAAGCTACCACTAGCTCGGAAAGCAGTTTTCTGTTGAGAAGAGCCGGCCAGAAACTCAACAGTCGCTCTTTTCAAAAAGCCATGTTTCGGGCCATCGGGCGTGTGAGTGACGAATTGAACGATTTGAATACACCTCAGCCAAGCGGAGTCGGCTAGTAGTGAATATAAACATAATATGTCATATAATATTTAAATCTAATCTACATTCGACCTGTTTATATAGTTCTAAGTTAAAGTTCTAAAACCACTTTGAATAAAGACGAAGAATGTCGAGAATATTTTTTGGATAGTCAGGCATAACTCTGATTGGTTTGTATTATTCTTTTCTTGTTTCACGGTGGTTCTATTTTACTCTTTATTGTTTAGAGCCTTTACTTCGAATATAAGGCGGAACTCAATCTCAAAACTCAAACTCAAAATTATTTATTGCAACTAGACTTTTTTTAAAAAGTACTTTTGAAACGTCAAAAATTGGTCGGTCAGTTAGTTTGTCTGAAGCTACCACCATCTCGGAATGCAGTTTTCTGTTGAGAAGAACCGGCCAGAAACTCAACAGTCGCTCTTTTCAAAAAGTCATGTTTACAGTCTGTTATACAAATGTCACTTAGATTCCAAGCATTCTCGTCATTTAAGTAATCCTGTACATTATAGCATGCTTTATATAATATTAATGACTTCTTGATCCGAGTTTTAAGTTGTTGAAGTGGCAAGTCTAATATAGGCTGAAGAAGGAATGCCTCAAAATCAAATAAGTAAATAAAAACTGTGATTGAGATATTTGGTAAATTTATGATAATTCTATCTTAGATGGTTTATTTTCAACCGACTTCAAAAATAAAAAAAGGAGGTCATCTACTCGGTTTTATTTTTTTGTATTTTGTAGGTATTGGTGGAAGTAGCTTTATGAGAAAATATTAACTTATTGGATGTCTATACATAGAAGATATTTAAGAAAATCTGTTTTGAGGGGTTTTTATAACTCAATAATTTTTAAAATCAAAAATTGTTGTGTAAAACAATCACTTTTTCTTTAATTTTTTTTTAATATGATTTATACATTTCAAATGCTGCAGTCCTAAATATACGTCAGAAAAAAGTTATTTCCATTGAAAACTTTTCTTACATAATACTAAAGCTAGGAACGATTGTTTTAATTTATTTATCAACCGACTTCAAAAAAAAAAGAGGTTATCAATTCGGTTGTATTTTTTTTTATGTTTGTTTTATTATATGGTTTATAGTTTAGTGTAACTTTTAGCTTAACCATTAAAGCTATTGAAACCCTTAAGCGAACTTTTGGGAGTTTTGGATTGATTACAAAGAGTTTCAGTTTCACACATGTTGCAATATTCGTGACGCCAGATGTCGCTCTCATCGATGGCAAAAACATTCCACTGTGATTTACATTTACATGCGATGTGAGTTTGGAATAAATGTAATTATTCTTTCCGTATCTGTTCCGATATATCTTTTTTATGGTTTCGGTAGTTATAATACTGTGATATATGATATTCAAATATTAAAATAAAAAGGATTTTAATATTCTACGAAAAATAATATTATGTCATGGTACAAAATAGATTGTAAACAATAAATAAACAGCGCTAGCAGTAGCAGACCTAATATTTTTATAGGTATAGGTACATTAAATAAATTGAAATATATATATTCTGAAATGTGTTATATATCCGCCCCGGCTTCACACGGGTGCAATTTATCACCTAAAATACTTAGTTATCAAAAAAAATATGTTATCTCTGAATAACAATATTCAAGCGGTTACGACAGTAAACATATTTTAATATTATCCTGCCGGAACTATGTTTTTCTTTTCGGTAAAAAAATCCAGGTTTTTGTGTAATTGAGTAACAAACATCCAAACACACACACTTTCACCTTTATAATATTAGTAAGATTTCATATACTTAAGTCTTAATTTTTACTGCTATAATAATATAGACGTTTGTATGTTTGTTACTCAATCATATAAAAACGGATACTTTTTATCCCAAAAACAAACAAAGTTATAATAAATCATAATAGTCGATTTTGTTTGAATGTAAGCAGAACCGAAAAATTATAACGGTCTACTAGTCTCGAGTACGCGTTGAGAAAGGAGTTTGCCAAGGCCTCGCAGATGTTATGATGTTAAAATAAAACTATTATTTTCAACAAAGCAACAAACATTGTATTGAAAAAATATAAAGAACGTAATATATAATAATAGAATTGCCAAAAAGAACATACAATCACGATATAATATATTTTGAACAAGAAATTTATCTTACTAATATATAAAGCTGAAGAATTTTGTTTGTTTGTTTACATGAACGCGCTTATCTCAGTATCTACTGGTACGATTTGTAAAATTCTTTCAGTGTTAGATAGCCAATTTATCGAGGAAGGTTATAGGCTATATATCAACACGCTAAGACCAATAAGAGCGGAGCTACATGCGGACGAAGTCGCGCAGGTCGACTAGTCTTATATATAAGACTAGCTGACCCGACAGACGTTGTCATGTCTTAACTATGAATATTGGCCAAATAACTGACAGTTATGTCAAACACCATAACGTATTTAAAAAGTTAGTATGGTCGTGACATTTACTTAATTTTAATTTTTTCTTACATAAGAACCTTCTCCTAATACTAACAAACACAATAAAAAAATATTTCTCCAAATCGGTCCAGCTGTTCACGCGTGATGTGAATAGAGATTCATTTATATTTATATAGATATAGGTACACATATAAAACGTTTAATAACAGACAATTACACTCAATTAACACATAGTATACTTTTTATTCTATGGTAAAGTTTCAGTTACATATAATAGATAATTATACTTAAAAATGGTGGAATGAATTTGCTTAAAATTAGATGCATAAACACTTTATAACCTGGATTTAAAATTTATAACAGTTCCTGTGAGATTTTCTGAACATTTTAGTAAGTTAGTTTATAAATAAATGGTTTATATAATCAAAGTATATACTATTAAAATAGTTATTATTTCTTGTTAAATATTATTCACTAAAAGATAGAGTAGATCAAAGATAGAGTTAGGTTTCTTACATGAATTTCTGATAGAGATCAAAACAGTTCGCTTCAGTGAAACAAACAGAAGACAGATTCTGAATATTTTAGACAGACTTCAGACAGCGTTCGTTTGCAATTCAGATATTGCATAAATTCCTAACCTCTTATACTCTTGTCTAGTTTCTACGTAGTCGTAATAATATATTTATACACATTTTTCATTGAAAATGGCAATAGTTTTTGTTTTACGAACGTAAGCTTTCTTTATCTATTTTAAAGTTCACCCCCTTTGAGTGAGGAGGGTGTTAGGCCATAGTCCACCACGCTGATCCCGTGCGGGTTGATAGCCTTCAGACATCTTTGAGAACTTTAGGGAACTCTCAGGAGTGCAGGTTTCCTCACGATGTTTTCTTTCACCGTTATAGCATGTGATATTTAATTGTTAAAAACAGACATAACTCAGAAAAGCAGAGGTTCAAACTCCGACCTCTCGAGGAAGACGTTAGTCTTAAACACTTTTTTTACACTGCCGATATCTTTTAAAGTTAGGAAAGTAAAAAATCTATGCTCATCTTACTGTAATAGTATTTCGTACAAATAATGGTTTTTCTTACCATCTAAACTACCATCTTTTTTATATTTTACTTTTCTTTATATTTTTATTGTTAGAAAAATCCGCCATTTTGTCAATTTTTAAGATATTTGCAAGGGAATTACTGAGTTAGAAAATAATCTAAGCAAGTACGATTAAATTTCATATAATATTTTGTACTGACCTGCGGATTTAATTCCTACTGGGACTAATTGCTAGTGGGTATGTAATAGAACTTTCATTTTATTTTATTGAATCGTAGAAATTAGAATAATCTATAGCCTTCAGTGAATTAAATTATACAGTAAGTTTTATAGCGTAAATGTTGTAACAGAAACAATTGATTGCGGATTAACAAGATACGTAAAGTGGAAAGTATTTAACTTTATGGTTTCGCGTCTAACTTGTACGAATTCATACGTTATAACAAACAATACGGCGACATATGTTTACTTTGATATTACTTTTTCGTTCGTTTCCCAGTATTTATCTGCTCTGGAAATTAATGGCAGCTTTATGCTATTTTTTATATAAAATTGATGCAGAAATTATTGTTTTATTCTGATCGAATGATAATTAAAATGTTTTAATGATCGCTTTTATAAGTTGAAAACAAAATAAAATAGTGGAACGAGTATTAATATAGCAGTTTCTATCAAAGGCGAGATGAGCGAGGAAAAATAGTATTTGTTGGAATATATTAATGTTTTGTATTTTTAAAAAAAAATCGCTAAAATCGTGATTTCTTGACATTTTGAAGTTTCTATACAGCATTGCTTCAGCAACTCGCTCACTCCTAAATAAAAACAACCAACACGTCTCTGTTGCTCGTAAGAGTATAAAAACTTTTTTTTATAATAAATAAACTATAATACTTACATTTAAAATGAAATATTTTATTTCACAGTACATTAAACTACTGAAATATATAAATATTCTAGGTATATTGTGTGAGGATTTTAACATGGGACAATGACCTCTATTTCTCGTTGTCATCTTAGTTTTTGTCATTACTATTCGTATGTAGTAAATGTCCTTATGTTTCATCAAATTCATTAAATAAATGTATACAATATAGATGGTCTAACTGCATGGCTTTACGATACATAATTATTATCGATTGACTAGTATATTGCTGCCTGCAACGTGCAGATACGCTTTATCAAGTGGAATAGTGGCTATGAATAACAGAATTCAGATACATAATGGAATAACTAAGATTCTATTATATTTATTTACTAGTTTACACGGCTTCGCACGGGTGTAATTTATCACGTACAATACATAAATTTATTTAAAAAAAAAATTTAATTTTCAATATGTTTTTCTATACTAATATTATAAAGAAGTAAGATTTGTATTTTTGTATGTAACGAATAAACATAGAAACTACTGGACCGATTTCAAAAATTCTTTCACCATTAGAAAGCTACATTATCCCTGAGTAACATAGGCTATATTTATTACAAGAAAAAATTAGAGATCCCCAGAAAATCTCACTAAAACCAACCCAAGGTGCAAAAAAAATAGCCATAAAATATCTTTCATCGCATGCGCTGCGAAAAGTATTGATGATAGAACAAAAAAATGTTCTAGAATATTATAGAACGTATCAATATCTACAAAAAACTCCGCGAGACCATATGTGCAACTATTATAGTAATGTCACTATAACTACTTTTTTATAATCTAAAAGTTGATAAAAATGCCTAACAAAATCAGACCATGTTTTCCATACCTTTGTATTAATCCTTATCCAAATAAATTTCATATTCAAGACTGTTTCAATACCTGTAAATTACTTTTTGAATTATTAAAATCGGACCTTCCATTCAAAAGATATTACGAAATTAAAAATATCAATATAAATAAAAGATACACGCCGACGCGACGGGCCAGTGTAGTTCTATCTCGGTGATACTCGAAGTGCAGCGAGTAACGCCGAGGTAGAGGGGCACCGAAATGCGGGAGAGCCCAAATGTTTTAAACTAAATATTCCACCCGTGCGAAGCCGGGATGGGCCGCTAGTGTTAAATAAAAATATTTGGGCGTTTGTGCCCTTACTGCCACCCTTGTAAAGCTACCCAGTGGTGGGGGTGACACTACGCAAGGACAGGGGCATTTACCATATAGTCCCAATAAGAGGGTCCAGACGTGGACAACTGCTAACGAGGTTGCGGGGCAATTCAATATCCCGAGACCCGAGTCCCGAGTGTTGTTAACAGTGAAGAGGATCACCCCGGAGGTTTAGCGGGTAGGGCTGTCTCCTTCTGAAGCAGATCCCAACCGCGCATTACCATTCCGAGTCCCCGTTTGAGATGTCATCTGTTGAGCAGATTCCTGCCAGGTTAAAAGAAAATAAAAAAAAGTTTATTAAGTTTCTTAGTGCCAAATTTCATTGAACTCCTTTCAGCAGTTTTTGCGTGATTGAGTAACAAACATCAAAAAGTAAGATTACAAATGAACTCATGTTATTAATGAACTAAATGTTGACTTAACAAAAACTAAATATTTTGATATTTATTACTAAATCACAAAGAAACTTATCAATGAATTTGAATAGAACTATGCATGTACATACTTTTTAACCATGATGTAAATATAGGATACTTTTTATCCCGTACGTAGTTTCTGTTACATAGTAGAAAAAGGCACAACGAAACATGGTTGAATGGATTTGTAAATAGTTAAAATGCCAGTAGGGATTGGTACAACCAATAAAGTATATATTTACTTATGTATGGGGAAAAATAAAAGCGTATAAAATAAAAGCTTGATTTAGGACGAAATATTCTTGTCTCTTGTGTGTCTTCTGTTAACGTTAACACTTTTGAAACTTTGTTTTCTTTGTGATGTATGTATTGGATATAAACTTTAACATTTGAATTATTTATTACATACTATCGTCTAGTAATGTAATAAATTATAAAGAGGATGTTGGAAGTAGTCACGTGATCAAAAGGCATTACCTTTAGACAGTCATAATAGATACTTTTTAAATTTATTGATTATAAATAAATCTTTAACTCAAATAAAGATTGTTAGATTAAAAATTTAAATTACCCCGACAGAAACTCTAATACAGTCACGAAGTATATTATACCAACACGACAACGATTTAAAAGAATCGATGGTAACTTGTATAAGATGATTGTATGTATTGTTGAAAACAAAATATAAAAACAGCAGTCAATAAAAAAAAATTCATGAAATGCAAAAAAAAACAAATGATAGATAAATAAATACCGAATAATCGAATCGTCATCGTCATCTATGGTGCTGGAGTAGGGTAGGAGTCACTTCCGTCATTTTGACAGTCTCGATTCTCGTTCTTCTCGTCAGTCTGACTGTAGTCATAGTCTTGCGCGGTCTCTCGAGGAGTGAAGTAGTCTCTAAATAGTATTAGTGAAAGTGTTAAGTGCAGTGTTGTTAAAGCTGGGAGGGCTGTTCGATTAAGGTCAATGTTCTTTCCGATGTAATTGCCACGTGGTAACTCAGTCTGGTTTGGTTAGCCTTGTGTAAGGTTAGGTTTATGTTAGCTTAACCTCAGGCTTACACAACGATTCACGTTTTGCTCCGACATATATACTGTTACATAGTTTAAGGTATCAAGAAATACCAATTCCGTTTCATCTCTACTCAGTCTAAGCAATGTTAGTGTGTTACCATGGTTACAAGATTGTTTTAATAATAAATATATAAATATTGTCATGCAGCTCTCAAGTTAAAAACATGGTTGCATAGTGTTCAAACAGCTGACTAGATCTTCACATGTTATATCTAAGAATTATCTCAATTAAATTACCTTTCAAACAAATAAAATATCATCCGAATCGGTGCACACGGTGTACAGATACACACGTTAAACTTATAAAGTATAACACCCCGTCGTTGTATCGAGGGGGGTTAAAAATATTTTTTTGAACGCAAGGAAAATTAAAAAGCTTGTGCTTTTAGAATAACTTAATGTGGTAAATATTTAAAATTACCATAGGGATGATTTTTAAAGTTTTTGCATAGGTAATATAGTTTGTATAGAAGGATTAATATTGCAAGCGGGGAAAACTTCGTAAGAGTAGTAGATATTAATATTCCTCTTTGTTATGTTTAGAAAGTATTTTATTACATCTTGTTAGTAATAACGCTGATTTTGTTAAAGTTCTGAGTTAAAATGTTCATTTGATAAACTTGATGAGGAACAAACGAAATGTTAGTAATATTATTTTTTACAGACGCGTATAGGTTTAAAAGTCAAGAAAATCGACCAAGTGCGAGCGGGGCTGGCGCACTGCGGGTTCCGTAAAATTTAAGTTAAGGGACAAACTTAACTTTGCCGTACAACATAGATTGAGGAATTAAAAAAATGTTTCATAAATGTAGCGTGGATAAAAATTATATCAATCCATCTTAGAGAACTTTCTAATAGCAAGATTTCAGTCACATTTTTAAAGAAAATGAAGCAGACTTCATTCAGCTTGATTTCTTTCTAAACAAATAAAAAACTTTTTTACACAGAATGAAAATAAAATTTTAGAATTATTTATTAACTCGTTGTTTTTATATTCTACACAAAAATAACTTTGTTTGTACAACAAATTAATTAAGTTTCAGTTCCTCTTTCATTATTCGTCGATGGCTTTTGTAACTGTATCACATATTTTTTTATTTCGTAGCACGTAGAGGGCACTTTGAGGTTTTTGAAAAATTATAATAAGAGTAAATTGTCTGAAGGTTTTGCTAGATTTCCTCTGTGTTGGTTTTGGCTCCGCACACGCCTTCCAAAGATCCGAATCGCTATAGACCCGAGATTAATGAATATATATTAAAGATAGAAATACATCTTCATACAAATATCGTGAAAAAAGTATCCGGAGCCCACACACACATAATTAAATATTTCTTCTGTCTTCTGATCTAACTTAAAGAAGTTTTTTACGGATTTTTTATATTTTGTGTCATTTAATTCAATTAGGTATAAAAAAAGTCATATTTTTGATCGTACACATACTTTAAAATAATCTACTTCCTAAAAGTATAATAAATATTCTTTAACATTTTACGTGTATTTAGAATTTCGTGAAATATTATTGAGGACCCTTATGGAATCTTCGAGGAACTACTGAAACAGCATTAGTTCTACTTTTCCGTTTTGGATTCTTCGTGTACTTTTAGGCATTGATTTTGATTCCATAATATAATCAAGGTCCATTTGTCAGTGTCCTTTATATTTTTCCCTAAAATTTTATTTTTCATGAAATGAAATGATGCTCATGAGATCCTTTATTATTTAAATGTGTTAAAACTATCTTTTTTAAGATACTGATTTGTAGTACGGTTATTTTATCTTGACTAACAGATGGAGGTCGTAACAGGAGGAGTGAAAGATGGAGGTCATGACAGATTAAAAAAATACAATGTATTGCCTTATAAATAAAAACCATACTTAAAAAACAAGCGAGTGCTTCATACCTCGCATTCATTTCACGTTTTTACTCCGAAAAAAAGCAGAAAGCTCACGTTATTTTTGGAGCCGTCAACCAACCAAATTCAAATGCAATTTAAATACACCGCTTTTTTTAAAACCATTCCTTACTGTTAAAGGACAGTAGCTCAGTGGTTCGGGCGTTGGATTCACGATCAACAAGTCGTGGGTTCAAATCCCGGACATTGGACTACTGGCGTGGCCCACTCCTGACACATTTGTTTTTTTTTAAAAAAAGGACCATATTTTATGTTGCCTTAAATATTCTAATTAAAAAGGCGTGGCCATTTAAGTGCCATAACATGGTCATTGTATAAAATGAAGGGTTTCTCAGGAACTACTAATCCAATTTTAAAAAAATTTTTCACTGATAAAGAATTTTTTTTTATTAATAGCATATGGCCATTTTGTTGATACTAATCTGATTTTTTAAATTATTTCACTGATAGAAGTCTATAGTATTTCCGTCTCTCTTCCTTTTATATACTATCCCTTTTTCTTTTTTTTCTCTATTAAATTTTTATCTTTATCTCTGTTCAGAATGAAAAGAACCAGATCGGTTCTTTTCACTTTCTTTCTTTCGATTATCTCTCTCTCCTTTATCTTTTTAATTGTATTTTTTCTCTGTCCTCCCTCTTTTATTATCTGTCGTTTCTTTTTCTTTCTATCATTTTTCTTTTTATAACTTTTTCTCACTCTCTTTCTTTTTTCTTCTTCAAATAATGAAAAACTACACAATTACAGAGTGACTATTTAAGGTCATCAATTATAATATTGCTTTAAATACCTGGCGCGAAGCGAGGCCAGTCCGCTCGTTCTTTTATATATTTAGAACTTAGACAAAAAGAAGGAGAGGGGGAATATTGAAAAACACTTTTTTTGGGAAGATATTGAATGGACTATTAGGTAAACGCAACGTAGATACTGCCACTAAACCGATAAGTAAACATTATGATCAAGCAGTACCTTGAACTTGTGACCATGGTGGAGGTTAAGGGATCCCTTGCTACATATGTGAACACTCACCACTGCCCAGGTTCTCTGTTCACCTAACCTAAGGTTAGGCTATTCTAGGACATGGATATAAAAGATATAGCTCGTGTTAATTAAAAAAAAGAAAAAGTTGTAGGAGTCTATACGCAGACTAACATTATGACGGCTTGACTATAATATACTCCTGGGGTTATACTTTAGACTCAGAGCTTCAGCGTTACTCCTAGAATACTCGCGATGTAAATTCATCATTATTCTGTCGTGATGGCGTATTTATTTTGCAATCCCCCACTTCCTTGATATGTGTTTATCAGTTGGCCAACATTCAAGTAATCGGATGCTACTCAAGTCAGTCGTACCAACATCAAGATCAAGTAATAGGATGGTACTCAAATTATAAGTGTTGCCAACATCATAATCAACACTTGTTATATTTATATTAAGTAAGGTAATGAAGAGCAAACATTAATTTATGATAATCCTTCACTGGTTTAAGGCTTAAACCAAATATCGGTGATGTGGAAGACGCAGTAATGATGGAACACTGTCGCATCTGTTGTGAACAAGCTTTGTGGCAACCACTGGAGCAAGGCTATGTTAATTTACGTAAATCTCATCTGTAGCTGCGTTTATTTACTTACAGTACGCTCTACATGCAAGAGATTTGTAAAGGTTTTGTTTAATTCCAGTTATATAAACGAGCAACACTCCTATAAATACAGAACAGATTCTTCTTCTTTAGATCTAATCAAATTTTAAACTAAAATAAATATCAGAAATTTATGAAAGTTTTTATGTTTTGTATATAAGTGCCTGTATATCTTATACCTATATAAAAATCTGTGTTCGTTATCGAACTCCTTTGAAACTGCTTGACCGATTTTTATGATTATTTTTGTATATATATGGTAAGTTTGATAATGTGTCGTAGGGTATTTTTTATATTCTAGGTGATAAGGGCCCATTATACATTTATATGGCAAAACAACGCTTGCCGGGTCAGCTGGTGACTTATAAATTTATGTTAAACTTAAATGAGATCTTCAAAGAAAAATCATTTCATCAGTTAGATCAAATCTGTTTTGTTCTCTGCAACATACTGATTTTTTTACAATATTTAAGTTACAATATTTAGATATATTAATATTGCAGTTGGATCAGATTAATATTAATGATATTGCATCATTATCATAGTATATTGAGTATCAACGGTATATTCCAATAGTGATTGGAGGTGTCGTTTGTCAAAGCCATATGGTGGAGATGTTAATAACATTGCAAGGAGCGATCAAGAATATAATATTATATACAAGCGACCCGCCCCAGCATCGCACGGTTTCTTACGTCGGGAAGCGATTTTGTGATAAATCCAATGATAAGATCGTGTATTAAAAATTAAAACCGTTGTTAGTAGAAGAAATGATCGTGAACTAAAAGAGAGTTATTTTATTTATCTCTCTTACCGTTTGTGCACACCTACTATCTCTCTTGCACAATTCTGGGTTTGCACTAAATGCTGTAATAGCGTTAAGTCTGCTCTTGTGCAATGTTTTCTTTTTACAAAAATAGATAAATAAAATAAATCTTAGTTTGGATATTGAGCTCCCTTTCTATAGAACTTTATAATAAATAATAAAAGAAATAGAAAAAGCCTTTTTATTTCTGCAATATTCAAAATCAATTTGATTATTAAATTTTAAAAAACTATTAATCGGATTTTAAAAACTTTTACTGATATTAATTTAACAATTCAATGAGGCTGGTTTTACATAGTTTGCGATACTATAGGTGAGATCATGCAAAGTAGTCCATTATTCATTGTCATTATAAACTATTGGTAATTTTATCGGTATGTCATATTTAATTAAATTAAAGAACAGATTAATTCAATTACGTCATCATACGAAAACCTTATTTTATTTTATGTAAAATATGGTATAGGAGTCATTTTTTTTTGGCTTTTAATATTTGTATTAAAATTAACCTACTCATTATTAAAGCTCATTTTATGATTTACCATAGTAGCTGCAGCTGTAGCAAGAAGAAGAGCGCACCTTGAGAAAAACCTTAGATATGTTTCAGGGCTGATAATAAGACGTTTTTCTTTAAACCCGTTGTCACCCGATTTTCTTGGACTGTAATTTTTTTAATACTAGTTTTACGTGACACAATTATGAACAATATACAGTGTTACAGGTTACAGGAGCAAAGTATGTTGTTCCAGGAAACTCTGCAAACAGAGACAATTATTTGGGACCCCAATAACAAATGTCACACAAATTTTAACCTCGATACAATTTTTGCTCAATTATGAAATATTTTATTTTTAATTTTTCATCTAATTTCCTATTATGACCCTTTCAAAATTTATAAAATGGCACGCTTTATTGAAAAAAAATAAATAAATAAAATTTTTAAACAATCACTTCAACATAGTATGTCTTACTTCTATGAAGAATAATTTTAGTAATGACAAAAACTAACGGTTGTTGTTAAAAAACTGAATTAAATACTTCTAAATACATTAGATGTGGGTAGTTATTTTAAGTATGTAAGTAAACTAGTCGTTGCTCTACTCAACAACTGTCGTAGGATGAATATATAGGTCGCGTAATAGCCACTATAATGGGCAGGCTTTCATGACTTCAGGTTATCAAATCATAATTTAATATTATTACGCTCATAAAGGCGACCCTATCGCATATTATCACCCTGGCAACCATATTGCGTTTGCTTTTCTTATTAGTGAATAAACATATTAACGGAATCGATACTATTTTGTTATTCTTTTTTATTTAATAGCACTTTTTAGAAATCACAGAAAATGAAAAATGTATCCTATGCCTTGTCCAATATATAAAATAAAATATAACCGGAAGATCCTCTTAGTGCTTTTTTTAGGGTACCGTACCCAAAGGGTAAAGGACCCATATTACTGACCCCTAGCTAGGCAGTTCAAATTATAAATTATGTATTTCTTGCACCTATGAAAATTGTACAAAATTAAATAATTATTTATGGGGGGATCCTATGCACGGAATTGGTACGGAAACCTTAGTACGCGAGTCCGACTCGCACTTGGCCGGTTTATTGTAATTTAGTAACAATGCTCCGAATATACAAATCAACAAACTAAAATCATTTTAAATCACAAAAGAACTTGTCGGTTAATTGTATACCGAATGCTTAGAATACAGGAATATACTATATAGTAGTGTTTGAAATAATTATTCACAGCTTAAATCGTACTAGTCAAACGGCATACCAAATGAAGATAGTTTGTAGCTCAAAGGATGGTAAATAAGACTACGAGTGTGTAAGCAACGAACTCATGTTTGATCTGGTTGCTATCTAATTGGAAAGCAAAGAAACTGTTCATTTATATTATTTTTTTTAATAAATGCATGCAATGTTATAAGTGCAAAAGTCTATTGGTAGGTTTTAATGGAACTAAACTGAATGAGCTTTAGTTTATGGTGTCGACAGTAAAAAAGGCTAAATTAATTTTATTCATATAAATCGAGATCAAGAATATTTCTGATATCTCTAAATAACTCTAATAAAAAATGAATGCCTATCAAAGTATAGCAATAAAAAAACATTAGTAAGCCTGTGTAAACCTGGGGCTTGCGAGCCAGGAGCAGAATTACGAAACTTTTTCACATCAATAAAACTTCGTCACCATCTAATTCTCGAACCTAGCATTTGGCTATATTTTAGCTAATTCCTAAAATCTATCCTAAAGAATTTACTTTTTTTAGTCAATGATTATCAAAGTTTTTGTTAATATAATATTGTAACAGTTGAAAGATATAATAAAAAAAATGTTTTCTGTTAAATTCAATCTTATATATATACATATAAATGAATAGACGTTTGTTAGCCTCGGTAAATTGGCTAATTTTTGTTTTGAAATATTTGTAGAAGTCCAAAGAAGATTTAAAAGGTGAAAAATGATAAAACCGATTTTGATTAAACTTTTAACTTTAGTCATGGATGGACACATGGATGTGTCAGCTAATTACATATAAAAATCGGACGAGGTAGTTTTTCATTCTTAGTTATATTGGCCTTATAAAGAATCTCAAATTCTATCGAAACTCACTCACATAATATTAAAAGTTAAAGTAAATAGCGTCACAAACTTCACAGTAGCAGCTTTCTTACATCTAAAAGTTTATATTACAATTTACCGTGCCTTTGTAAGGGCTCAAACTTATCTAATAAGATTAGTTTAACTGTAACCTTTGCCTGGGCGTTTTATGTCCGTAATTTCACTACAAGATTTGAAAACTAGCACTGAAACTAAACAGTTTATTTTTATGTGTTTACTTATATAATAGAGTCGACTGTTTTCGTATTATGTGATCTATAATACCACTTAATTATTAGCATTCTCTTTGAATATATAAAATAAAATACTATTTACTACTTTATATCTAAAAGAAAAATGTCGTATAATTTAAAAACTCTTGATGTTTTTTTCAATTATCCTACTACTACTACTACTAAATATGTGAATATTTGGATGTTTGTAACTTAATCTCTGAAAACGGTTGAATGGATTTCAATGAAACACAGATACTATATCTCGTAAACAGACATAGTAACTGTGATATTGGAATATAGGTTTGATTACCTTAAAACTTCAATGAATGTAGGTAAATGGATACTGTTAGTCGGAGGATGTTCGTGTGTGATATTTAAGTCCTGTGGACGAAGTCACAGGTAGACACGGTCTCTTTGCGACTTGAGCTCTAATGCCTCTCACTCGTAGAAACTTTAGTTATTAGACTCTTGTGATTCATAGTGCGAATCCATTTGTATGACAGTCTGCAACACTAAGAACATGTATGACAGCAAACTTTTGGTTACAGTAACAATAAGCAATTAAAAGACGTATAACAAAGTTTAAACTTGCTCAATCAACCTTTTAAAACTATTTCCACACATTCAATAGTCAATATTGTGCAATATAATTTAAAAGTACTGATCTGCTAGTAATAAATAAAAAAAAGTAACGACATGTGAGGTAATAATTTCTATAAATAAAATAGTAATAGGAAACAAACCGTTTTAAGGAAAATACAAACTTGAGATTCAGGGACACAATATAAATAGCAAATTTTCTCATAAGTATGCCTCTTAAGCAAGTATGATAGATACTTACCGATGCTCTCTTACAGTTTCGAGTATCATTACACTCAGAACAGATTCTATATTGAAGATTTCGTAAGTGAGAAATTCTGAAAATACTTGACATTTGACAGACAGATATTCAATGTAAGTATGTACCGAAATTATATATTTTATTTAAATTTAAAAGTACCTATAGTTTCTCGTTATTCATCTTTTCTTATAATACTTTTTATTGTAAACAGGCTTAAGTACAATAACTCTAATAACATCGACAATAACTTTAATTTACAACTGAGATTTTAAGCAAAAACAGAGTACATTAAAGTATATTCAATCTATCTTATTACTAGTCAAACTATGGGATCATTATTATGTTAGGTCAATTTATATTTTACACAAAAATTAAATAAATATTCTTGATTTATTTGTTATTTAAATAACATTTTAAGTAAAACAAAAACCTAACAAGACTGGTCGTTGTCAAATGGGAAAGAAATATAAAATATTTTCAATAGAAATCCAAAAATTAAAATAACTGTATATTTAAAATCTCGTCTGGCACATCTGAGATCATAATAAGAGGGTGAATCGATGTGATGACGTCACGGCGCCACCCCGGCGAGCCTCTCCGTCGCCGACGCACCCTGAGGGATGCGACCTCAATACTACATTTTATTGCGCATGTTTTGGCGCAGTTATATCTACTTGTTTATATTATGATAAATCGGTACTTATAATTGTTATTTTTATTTTAAACTTTTCGCATATTGCCAACTAGGTGGTCTAGTTCTCAATTCGCTCACACGCGCACTTCCTCACACACTCTACCCTCTTGTTGGACAACAATTATAGGTATTAAAAAATCATTTTTTTTATGGCAGTAAAGGACGAAACGAGCACACGGCCCACCATCGTCGTTCATGGACATCGGCAATACAAGAGAATGATTCTTGTTTTGCCAATGACACTTGTCAATGACACTTGACGGTCGGATTCGTATGCTGGTGGTCGCAAGCCAGTCGAGGAACAGATCCCCTATCACCAATTTTGTTACATTACCTCGAAAGGGATTAGGTAGCGTTTATGACGAAATCCCCCAGGCGGCTTAACTTTCTGACATTATCAGCAAATGACGTCATATTTCAAATAATTTACACAAAACCTTAACAAACTTTCCTCATGAGATTAAGTGTTTATTGGCGATCCAAACTTCGTTCAGAAATTTTTGAGTTTAGCGCGAACAGACTGAGAGACAGACGCGGTGTGGGACTTTGTTTTATAATATGATAGTAACAAATATTTTTTTACCAATTGTTAAATCCCTAACTTTAGTATTTACAAGTATTATCTGAAAAATAAAGCGGTATAGAACTTGACCCAAATTTACAGTCGTTTTTCTGAATCTATGGTAGATATTGTAAGTAAATAAAATAATCTAATTAAGAAGTTACCCAAAACGGCCCGATTTTTCATTCATTTTTATAGTCCCTCATTTCATCTTTTGGTCGAAGTAAAATAATTTTATTCACAAAATAGTTATTGAATCTAAAACAATCGTGTTCGCCGTAAACTACTGAACAGATTTTCATACGATTTTTACCATTTAACAGCCAGAGCGATTTATTAGGAAGATTTAGATAGTATAATTTGATAAGGTTTTATGTAAATTGATTGAAATATGATGCCGTCTAATCCCTTTTTGAGTAATAACAAAACGATGTATGGTGAGATACATGGGATAAATAGAATGGTCTGGCCTTGGCCTTTATTTTGAGTTTTGAAAACCCAATACACCTTTTCATGTAGAAGAAAATAAGGGTATCTATAATATACTTAAATTTTGAAGTCGTAGCTATTGAATAACTATAAAAGAGGTAACCATTGAACTTCTATTGCATTAAAAGATAATACAATCAAATAATTTTACCTTTTATCTACGAATTGACTTTTAATTTAGGGCAATTACCGTATTATCTTGATAGCTGTGGACAATAAAGCGATACTGGACCGACAAGGTGTTTTGTCCATTAGTGATAGATTACAGGGGAAAAGCCTTGAAGATGTTTATTGCAAACAACCTTGAATTTAGCGATTATCTATTTTCTTGCTCTATTGACCTCCAATTTCACTGTGACTTCACTCGGCGTCGTGGAGTCGCGACGTAGGGTCGCCAACTTTTCTTGTCTGGGTATAGGTATCTGTCTAAACTTCGGTATGGGGCTGAAATATAAGTATTTTATTTGACTTTGTATTTTATTGCATTTGGAAACAAATATGCGTTAAATTGTTAACAGAAGAATCCTCATAATACATTAACATCTCGCTTATCTCTCGATGTTTGTCTTATGTTCTAATAATTGAAGAGTGATCATTCCTAATCTATTTGCTTACCAGACGAAGGGTTTTAAAGAAAAAAAGCTAAATACACTGATAAATTGCACCCGAGTGAAGCTACAATAGCCCTGGCGCGCCTATTTAGGCTACTATGAAGACTACTAAGAATTTTTAAAAGGTTGAAGGTGCCTAGCAGGAGCTGATGAACTATGAAAAGGGTTTAGCCTTCAAGGACGCAATGATATATTTTACTATAAATTTTAAAAAACCAGGTTTAAACTATGATTCTAGTTGAACACCTTTAATTACATGACATTCAAAATCCTTTAATGTAGGTCTGGCTTACCAAAGCTCTCGGACTAAATAAAATAATAGAGATTATCTGTTACATTCATATAATTTGCATTTAACGGTGAAATTAAATTTTCAGTAACATAGTATGTGAACTATTCATGATCTAATTAATATGTATATATGTAAATTAGAATCGTTTTAGGAGATTTTGTAACAAAAATTAGGAATAGAATTCAAGACTTAATAAATAACTACTCGTCGAGGCGTAAAAAATACTCCTTAATATGAATAACAATATATTTTCAAATATAAAGTTAGATAACTAGTTTTTTTATGGTAGATAAGGTGCAAACAAGCAGATGTTACACCTGATGGTAAGTGGCCACCATCGCTAATGGACATCGACAAAACTAGAGATATCCCCTTATTTTGCCGATGTGTTGCGTCCTTGAAGATAGAGTGGGGAGGGGGAGTGAAGAAAAAAATGCTGCGGTTACAGCGGACCCTGAGCAAGATCCCAGAGTCCACTAGATCCGCAGCATTATTGGGATGGGAGAGGGAGGGGGTAAGTCTAGCCCACTCGAAAAGCTTAAATTGAACCTCATACACAAAGGGAGAAATCTTGCAAAATATTTATACATTAGCATTTTATTTAAATTCCTGTTGTTTTTAATGAAATTCTATAGAGTATATAAATTTATATATATACTCGATATACACTAATTTTGCAATCGTATATTTGGCTATACGCTGGATGTCTAATATTAAATATAAAAATTATTAGAGGTTTTTATTTTACCGATAATCTGATTACAAAAAAACATTTTAGCTAAGTATTCTGTATTCTGGTCTTTTGGAGATAAAAGTAGCCGAAAAGAAATACCGAATGATAGCCAAATATTAGCTGGAAGTCTAATATTTACACATTCAATTAGGTTAGGCGTTATGATTTTTATAATATCTGTGTTTATACAAAATAAATGGCTCAATTTGTCAAAGTGCCTATGTTAATGCAATTTGTTAATAACACTAATACATTCGTTTTATGACATGTTGTCTTATCATTATTGATGATAGTGATCTACTGATTAGGTCTTTACCTATGAAAATGCCGTTATTCATTAAATTAGTTAACGCCCTTTTTTCTCGATCTCTATTTTTATTAAGTAATTACCCATGCAATGCATTTTTTTCAACGTAGTGGTGGCTTATTGATGCCCTTTTTGAAATAGTCTGCTGGATTGCAACAAATTCTTCAAAGGTATTTTGAACTGCCTCTCGGTTATTGAATTTTTTCCCCGCCAAAAAGTTAACCAAATTCTGTAAAAAGTAGAACTCTGTAGGGGCAAGGTCTGGTGAGTACGGTGGATGACAGAGATTTTTCAACACCAGCTTTTGTAACTTGGAGACTGTCTGCTGTGCAATATACGTCTTAGATGTTGCGTATCGTCTCTGCCGTAATCTAACGTAACTCCATAATCACTAATTTTTATCATACCCATGGTGACGAAAAACGTACAAATGCAATGAAAACAGAACGCTAACCATTAAACAAATGACAATTTTTCAAAAATAAAAATAACTTGAACTTCTTCATTCTTAGCGAAAAAAGGAAAAAATTGGACTTGAAATAGCCAGAACGGCAGAGACCTATTATTTTTATTTTCTTTAGATAAATTGAATTTATCATTAAATGAAGGATAGGTAATACATTTATACTACATAATAACTCGTTATCACCTTTAGTATTGTAATATTTTTAAGCACTAAATGTTTGAAAAAATATTTAAACTGTACTGTGTTAACAATACTATCCTAAAATAACAAACCTACCTAATGGCTTGACAATTTTAAAAGCTAGGCAGTTTGACTAGTAGTTTTATGGGTTAAATATTGACTATCATACTGAAGTCTAAATTAAATATATATTGATGGTTTTTGATATTTAATTAAACCCACAGAGAAAAAGGAATCAAATCTGTCTTTAATTAAAATGTTTAAGCACGAAGTTGTCGACAAAGTTTCGGAATTAATAAACCAACAACAGTTAATATGCTTTGTGTATGAATATTATTGGCCCCTCAAGTTTTCCTGTAATTAATTGATATTCTTGTGGATGTTACGCAAAAATAATCATATAATATTATACTTAAATTTTATGTTATTATTTATGATGTTATATGGGCCAAATTGTTTTCGCTAAGAAAAATACTAAATTATATATCAACATAAAGACAGTTTTACTGTAAAGTTATATAAAGGACCACCAATTCAATCTAATAAAAAAGTATATAGACTAAATAAAAACTAATAAAACTATTTAACCGAAATCTGAAGGAGCTTTCTTTTTTCTAACTCAGTAATAGTTTCAGACTCATTTCCGACGCAAAATAAATGTCTATTAAATTAAAAATTCAAATTACCCCTCCACTGAAACTGTAATTTAATACAGTCTCCAAATATTAATGCCCACACGATATCGATTTAGAGGAATCGATATTAACTTTTATAAGACAAATTGTAGCTAACTAGCTGCGCTACTGCGGTTTTACCTATATTTTGGATAATTCACATTTTATCATGGGATATTTTTAAATGCACATCAAAGAAGTTGTCGCCCATCAATTTCATCAATTAAATAATGTTTACATCAAATAAATTATTTCACTGCAAATAAACCAATTGCTTAATAAAACTAGTACTAGAAATAATTAGAAAATATACATCAACAGTGTATTATATTTTTTCCTCAAATGCGCCACAAGAAAGTTGTTTAATGTCCAAAAATATGATTTTCCAAATAAATATACTAATTGCACAGCAAATTTACCCGAGCGTACATACCTAATACTCACACTTGTAACAATATAACTATTCTTGCGACATGTTTCCCAATAAGCATTTTAAAACTTGCTTAACAATAATAGACTGTCCCCTGTTCTATCTTAAAATGTTACCGATTTGGTTATATAAACACACAACTTTAATAGCTGTAAAAAATAAAATAAATATATACACTGCAGGGTACGATAAAAAAATGTAACGTAAGTTAATAGATTTATTGTGCACTAGTCATTAGTAGATACGCATTCATAAAAGAACTGGACTTTTAAATAAATAGCAATGAGGCACATAAATAAATTGTTGCTTAGATTATAATATTTTGAGATCACTATTTTGCTGTGCAATCAGTATTTTTGATTAGCATTCGGATTTTTTTTAAATACAAAAGAAAGATTTTTTGATTCGCAGTTAAATACTACCCCTTTATCATTATAAATTATAGCTTATGTGTTATTCTGATGTGTAAGCTACATTATTGTAAAGTTTCATCAAAATCCATTCAGTAGTTTTTGAGTGAAAGAATAACAAACATACATCTATACATTCATTCTTACAAACTTTCGCGTTTATAATATTAGTAAGATAACTACATCGATTAAATTACCTATCAAACAATAAAAACTTCATCCGTATCGGTCTATTATTTTGGGCCCTACTAAGTCACAGACAGACATATGATACACACATTAAACTTATAAAACCCCATCGTTGTATTTAAAGTTAAAAGGAAGTAAAATAAATCTATAGTTAAGAACTTACGAGAATGGAGTCGTAATATTACTATAAGTTTCAATTATTTAAAAAAAAGTTAATGGCTAGAAAAGATAACGAATCTTGGTCGGGTCTCATAACAAAGCTCGTAAAAACTTTAATAGTACTAAAATGGACCGGCTAATTTAATTACAAGCCTTGATGATTACGTGTAAGTAATGAACGTATTCTCTAGGGTCCCATTAGTGAATATCAGAGTGTGGGTCAAAGAACTCTTAGTGGAACATCCTACTTGCTAATATTCGCACGTTGACTATAAAACCGCTAACAAGTTTTAATCGCTCTGAAACTCTATATTTTTATTTGGTTTTAAAAACAAAAATCCTACCTTTGCTTTGTTGAGGTTGTTTGCACATAAAAATTGATTTTAAGTAATAAAACTGATTTTGAGATATAATAAATATATAATAGGTTGGGGAAAAAGACTTGTAATAAATTCTCTTTGGCTATACTATTTGTATCTGGCTGGTTTTGGTATCATTAAAAGTTTAAATTTTAAAGAAGATAATTCCAAATTCAAATTAGGAAAATGTGTGATTTTTATTTGTTTTTCGTACTGTGAAGATGAGTGAATCTAATGAAGAAATTCGATACATTTTAAAATTTTACTACAAAAAAGGTAAAAATGCAACGCAAACCGCGAAAAGAATGTTCGATGTTTATGGACCTAGTGCAGTGTCTGTGAGAGTAGCACAAATTTGGTTTAAGCCTTTTCAATCCGGAAATTTTGATGTCAAGACGCACCCCGCTCTGGTCGCCCAATTACGGATAAAATGGTTGCCATTTTTGAAAAAGTGGAGCAAGATCGGCATATTAGTAGTTACGACGTAGCTGAAGAACTGGGAATTGACCACAAAACAGTTTTGGCGCATTTGAAAAAAACTGGGTACACAAAAAAGCTCAATAATGAGCCGTGTACTCATTTTTGATTCTTTATTACGACGTAATGAAACCGAACCATTTTTGAAGAAGCTGATAACTGGTGATGAAAAGTGGATCACGTACGACAAGAACGTGCGAAAAAGGTCGTGGTCAAAGGCCGGTCAGGCTTCACAGATTGTGGCGAAGCCCGGATTAACTCGCAACGAGGTGATGCTGTGTGTGTGGTGGGATTGGAAGGGCATCATTCATTATGAGCTGTTACCACCAGGCAGGTCCATCGATTCTGAACTCTACTACGAAAAACTGATGAGATTAAATCAAGAAGTTGAGAGAAAGCGGCCGGAATTCATCAACACAAGGGGTGTGGTTTTTCATCATGATAACGCTAGACCTCACACATCTTTAGGCACTCAGCAAAAATTAAGAGAGTTTGGCTGGGAGGTTTAATGTATCCGCCGTATAGTCCTGACCTTGCACCTTCAGATTTCCTCCTGTTTCGGTCTCTTCAGAATTCTTTAGGCAGTGTCAGGTTAACATCACGAGAGGACTGCCAAAACTACTTGTCGCGGTTTTTTGATCAGAAGCCCCAAAATTTCAATAGCAATGGGATCATGTCCCTACCTACAAGATGGCAAATAGTTATCGAACAAAATGGTACCTACATACTTTAGATAAATGTAAATAAACTATATTAAAAAATGTTTTGAATTTTTTTAAAAAATGCGAAGAAAATTATTCCCCAACCTAATATGTACAGTGTTAGCTATTGTATAACTTATTGTTTTGTCATGTTGAGGCTTTTTTTTGGGGAAAAAAATTATCGGTTTATTCATTCTCGAGTTTGACATTTTTCTGTTATGTTACTCGCTTAAAAAAAATTCACCTGTAAATAAGACCTTAAATGTTATTAATAGTAATCGAATAAGTGGACTTATAATATTAATAATAGATAGTGGAGATTTTCGATGAGATCAAGTCGTGTGTTCAAAGAGTGAGTGTGAGCCAAATTCTGTACAAAATTGTTAAGACTTTATATAGTTACGAGCGGCCTGCCCTCGCTTCGCTCCGGGTATTTAAAACATAATATAAAAACAACACACACAATAATATAACAAAACCATATTTATATTATAATTGATGTCCTTAAATTGTCACTCTGTAGTTGTGTAGTTTTTCATTATTTGAATAAAGAGAGAGAGTAAGAAAAAGTTATAAAAAGAAAAATGATAGAAACAAAAATAAAAGCGACAGATAATAAAATAGGGAGGACAGAGCAAAAATAAAATTAAATAGATAAAGGAGAGAGAGAGAGACAGGCAGAGAGAGAGAGAGAGAGAGAGAATCGAAAGAAAGGAAGTGAAAAGACACTAGTCATTATGAACACACAAAAATGAAAATTAAAGAGAGAAAAAAGAGAGAGGATGAGAGACAATGATAATATTATAAGAGGTAGGGCACAGCAGGAAATTTCCTGCTCAAATATGGAGCAGCCCGACTGGGGTAGTACCTCGACCTTACAGAAGATCACAGCTAAATAACACTACTCTAAAGCAGTGTTGTGTTCCTGTTGGTGAGTAAGGTGACCATAGCTCCTGGGGGGAATTGGGGATAGGGTCGGCGACGCGCTTGCGATGCTTCTGGTGTTGCAGACGTCTATAGGCTACGGTAATCGCTTACCATCAGGTGAGCCGTACGCTTGTTTGCCGACCTAGTTACATAAAAAAAAAAAAAAAAGGAAGAGAGACGAAAATACTATAGACTTCTCTCAGTGAAAGAATTTTTAAAATTGGATCAGTAGCAACAAAATGGCCATATTCTAATAATTAAAAAATGTATATGGCAACACTAATTCACTTTTGTCACTCACAAACAGTGTAGTTTTCTTTCAGTGAAAGATTTTTTAAAATCGGATTAGAAACAACAAAATGGCCATATTCCTTTAATTAAAAAAATGTATATGGCAACACTAATTCACTTTTGTCACTCACAAACAGTGTAGTTTTCTTTCAGTGAAAGATTTTTTAAAATCGGATTAGAAACAACAAAATGCCCATATTCTTTTAATTAAAAAATGTATATGGCTACACTAATTAACTTTTGTCACTCACGAATAGTGTAGTTTTCTCTCAGTGAAAGATTTTTTTAAATCGGATTAGAAACAACAAAATGGCCATATTCTTTTAATTAAAAAATGTATATGGCTACACTAATTAACTTTTGTCACTCACGAATAGTGTAGTTTTCTCTCAGTGAAAGATTTTTTTAAATCGGATTAGAAACAACAAAATGGCCATATTCTTTTAATTAAAAAATGTATATGGCTACACTAATTAACTTTTGTCACTCACGAATAGTGTAGTTTTCTCTCAGTGAAAGATTTTTTTAAATCGGATTAGAAACAACAAAATGCCCATATTCTTTTAATTAAAAAATGTATATGGCTACACTAATTAACTTTTGTCACTCACGAATAGTGTAGTTTTCTCTCAGTGAAAGATTTTTTTAAATCGGATTAGAAACAACAAAATGGCCATATTCTTTTAATTAAAAAAATGTATATGGCAACACTAAACTGTAGTACTTGAGAAACTCTTCAATTTACAAAATGACCACCTCATGGCACTTAAATGACCATATCTTTTTAATTAGAGTATATATGGCAACACCATATATACTCTAATTAAAACATAGCCTATGTTACCCAGAAAGGATGTAGCTTCCCATCGGTGAAAGAATTTTCAAAATAGGTTCAGTACTTTTCGAGCCTATTCGCAACAAACAAACAAACATACAAACAATCAAATCTTTCCTCTTTATGTAATAGTTTAGAGTATAGATCATATCTGAAAGTTAAATTTTTGACAAGGACGTGAAATATTAAATAAGGTATGTTTTTCTAGTCTTTGATTGTCAATCTTTTCACATTATAGTATATTTTTTTTCGTATTGTCTCGTTTGCGGACGGCTAAATATCATTTTAACAAATTCAATTTTAGATTTTATCTCTTAATGCTTTTTGCGAGCGGTTTCTTGCGATTTTGATAATTGTTTTAGAGATTACTCTTTGTATACACTTATCTCAATTTACCACCTTTGCTTCATTTTAAGGGAATTTAAGAGAAAATTGTAAGGAATCTAGTCATTTACATTTAAATAATATCAGATAAGACTAGTGACTTTTTTCCTGATATATTCTGCTTTAATTTAACTGTGTAGCACCTATAAATGTACAAACAGGGAGAAAAAAAAAACATTTAAAAATTAATTCTTCTAGGACATTTAATAAATAACATTTTTATTATAATATGTATCGATTTATTTAAACTTTAATGCTTTGTATTTTTGCTTGAACCACTTTGGTGTACATTTCTTGCATGTAACGAGCATCCACGTTGTAGTTCACTAACGATCTTCTAATCATGTTGATGGATGTAGAGCTCAGCTTTCAATTACTAAACTGTGCTCGTATCTATACTACTACTACTACTACAGAGTATTAATAAAAATTGTATAATTACACAAATATAATAATAACAAACACTTTATACTAGAAGCAGAGCAATGACTGGGGTTTGAAACCTAGTAGTATTCTACGATAATCCTAGTCAGCCAGTATTAAACTAAATAGGAATTTAGCTAGATAAGAATTACTAAACTCCATATTTATATTCAATTCAAAAGTATTCATAGATTATTATAATACTAGAGGCCTGCCCTCGCTTCGCTCCGGGTATTTAAAACAATATTATAATTGTTGTCCTTAATTTGTTCTATAATTGTGTAGTTTTTAATTATTTGAAAAATGACAGAGAGTAAGAAAAAAAGTTATAAAAGAAAAATAAAAGAAAAGCGACAGATGCTAAGAGAGAGAGAGAGAGAGAGAGATAATCGAAAGAAAGAAAGTGAAAAGAGACTGATCATACTGAACAAATAAAAATAAGAATTAAAGAGAGAGGATGAGAGACAAAGATAGTATTATAAGAGGAAGAGAGACGGAAATATTATAGACTTCTCTCAATGTAAGAATTTTTAAAATCGGATAAGTAGCAACAAAATGGCTATATTCTATTATTTAAAAAAATGTATATGGCAACACTAAATCACTTTTGTCACTCACGAATAGTGTAGTTTTCTTCAGTGAGTTCCTGAGAAACTCTTTAATTTACAAAATGACCACCTTATGGAACTTAAATGGCCATATCTTTTTAGTTAGAATGTTTATGGCAACACCACATAGCCTATGTTACCCGGAAAGGATGTAGCTTCCTATCGGTGAAAGAATTTTCAAAATCGGTTCAGTTCTTTTAGAGCCTATTCGCAACAAACAAACAAACATACAAACAATCAAATCTTTCCTCTTTATATAATAGTATAGATAATCTATTTATTAAATATTTGATAATAAAAAAAACAGTCGAGTGAATGACGAATAAGTAAATGTCATGTTGTTTTATTATTACTGTATTTAGATTTAGGACAGCATACTTATATAATCTATACATTTTATATTTATTATTAGCCTCTAAAAATAAGAGTGACGTCACGAGAAGATTTCAGCAATATCTTTATCTTCGCAAGTGATGCTTCTACAAGCGTCACTTGACTCTACATTCAACAACTCCTGAAGATGCTTCGGTTACGGAGCGAAACGTGTGTGTGTTCTGGTTCGGGTTCGCGGGTCTCACTTTTCTGTGGACGGTGTGCTCTTCTGGGTTGTGCAGTACAAGTCTGGTTGTTCAAATTTCCGCTGATTATAGCTAGGCAACCTTGATTGATTCCTTTTAAAGCAAAAGTAGAGTTTTCAATTAGCCATCAATAAAGATTTACTCTTAATTACTGGCTTAAACGTGATGGATATTCATAGTTATACTCGTATAAACTATAGGATGAAGTAATTTGTTCCAGTAATTTTGTTTGCTCCAACAGACGTGATATTCCCAAAGTTTATTTCACCTATATTCCAATTTCTAATCCAATGCGCAGCGGTAACCAAACTATTCGTTTAGTATAATAAAACTTTCGACATATAACTCCTTGTCAAAACTTTCCTCTGTTGTGTTTACTATTATATATATATTTAACTTAGATATAGATTTACTCATCGAAATTATTGTGTTCACAAACTACTTTTGTTTGTGTGTAACGAAATCTTCTTGTCAAACTACTGATAATCTATCAGAACAGAACATTTGTGAAGCCGGTGGGGGTGTTTCTATTGGTTACAATAGAAACTACGAGCCAGTCATATGTTATCAACAGTTTTGCTTGTAAGCATACAAGTATCCTAATCATATAACAAAAAAAAAACATAATATGTTCACAAAAATAATTATGTAAATGTATTTGGAGTCTAGCAGAGTTCAAGTTATAATGGATTTAATGTTAAACAGTCAGAGGCGAATTCTACGCTCGTATATGTCTTTTTTCCCTCAAAAATGTTCGATTATTTTTAAATGCATAATCTTGTGAAATACTAAATTTAAAAATTATCGAAAAATATAAATATTTTATAATTTAAAAAAAAAAATCATTGTGCGTCTCAGGACTACTCGACAGTAGTGGTAACTTCAACTAATCTAAGTTGAACTATTTAATATTGAAATTGTTTAACTTGAGAAAAGCTTAGCTTATTACTTAAATTTTATGTACATTAATATGATAATGTGTCATACTAAATACTGAGTAGAGAAAGGGGAAGCGTCTGTCTGAAATACGGCTAGCGCTGTGGGTTAAAGTGAGAGAGGAGCAGCCTGCTTACTGCTGCCGTATGCATAAGAGAAAGGGAAGCCGTAACGCGTTACGTTACGAAGCAGTCTAACCTCCCTATCTACCTCTATTGTAAATACAAAATCAGTATCGACTAGCCATCAGATCTGTGCGGACGCCCTCGTTAGCTTTTCTTACAGACAAATTATTAAATTAAAAAAAAATTGAGAAATTTTTAAAGATAAGAGCTCTTGTGCTATAAAATGCTGTGAAAACTCATCTTACTTTATTATCTTTTATTATCAATACATTGTCAAAATTATCGATTTCAGCACAAATATTTAACGTCCTTATCCCATTACAGCAAGTATGTTATTCGAATGATTTTTTTAAAGTGACCAATCAAATCGCATCAGTCCTTCCCCGCGCTAACCGCATCTCCCTCAGCAGATTTCCACACTTGACACGGAACAAAATATACAATATGCGGAATCTATTGTGTAGTTGTGATCTGTACTTAGACATAATCTATTTATCGATTTTGGATTCTAAACGACATGGTTCTAAAACATTCAACATTTTGTAAAGAAATATATTTAGTGGTTTTCCAAATATTTAGTTTTATATATATGGACGTTTATATAAAACTTAAATAGTTTTAAGTTTACAACAATGTCGGAAATGTTAAACTTATCATATTAATTTAGATAGATGCATTTTGGCGACACTAAAACTGCAATTGAAACAGTTATAAATTCTGGAAAACTGGTCTAGAATATTTTTAAATATAAGTTGCTGCACCACAGAGATTTTGTTAATGAGTTTTTATATAACTATAAGTTTTGAAGAATGTAACGATAACATTATGATTTAAAAAAAAAATTACTTCTTCCCTTTTTGCATGTTGATTTGTAATAAAGATTACTAGACCTAGACCTACGATTTAATCATTCAGTGTGTGGGACAACACTATGATTACGAAACATTCACACATTAAATTTATTAATTCACACACTCATCCCATAATTTATTTACTAACTTAAGCCTTAACTCAATTTTAAGAAAACATGACCCTTCTCAGGAACTGTGTTTTTTTCGGGCAGAGGTAAGAGTTAAGTTTTTAAAAGTAACTAACTAAATGGCATGAGTACTTGTTTTTATTTAAGAAAATCCTTTGTCACCACATATGATTTTTGTATTGAAAGCGATAAGTTTTTGAATTATTATTTGAGAAGCATCTTCCAATTCGAAAACCATTAACGAATGCCATAATTATAGTATTTAGATTTCTAATATAATAATTTGAATATCATTATTAACACTTTCATTCACTCACTCATTATATGGCAATCACAAAAAGTAAAAAGTTGATTGATGAAATATGTTTTGATATTTAAATATTTGGATGGTTGTTACTAAAGGTTCAAATATTAGTAGGATTGGTACGATTTATTCAGGTTTTAAACAAAATTCATCACAACACATTGGCCCACTGTTGGCGAGGTCTGTCTCCTCAGAAAGAGGAGGGAGTTAGGTCATAGTTCACCACGCTGAACCAGAGAGGGTTGGCAGACTTCACACACCTTTGAGAATTTTTAGGGAACTCTCAGGAGTGCAGGTTTTCCTTCACCGTTAAAGCAAGTGATATTTAATTTCTTAAAACACACATAACTCAGAAAAGTCAGAGGTGTGTGCCCAGGATCGAACCCGGCCTCCCGAGTAAGACACCTACTAATGCTCTTTCATATAATATAACTAGGTTCTAATATAAACAGTAGTTTCACATTTTAAAATGCATAAAACTGAGCTTAATTAAGAGAAACAAGATATACTACATCACTAATTAGATAGTAGTGGTTTGATAGACGCACATGAATACATTTCCCGGATGCAAATGCGGACAACGCGGGAATTATGCAACTGATTTGTTCTGCAGCTCACAACACGCTTTATCATTATAAATTCTAAGTGTTTGTGGCTTACAACAAGAACTTATCTTCTACAGCGTTAAACTCCGAAACGACTAAATCCATCTCGATGAATGTTGCACATTGTGTGAGATTTAGTCCAACTAAAGAAATTTAAGAATACTTTTTGTCTCGATTAATGAACTTGTTTATTTAAAAAAAACAAGACAATCTTAACCTGCTGAATCGCTCTGACTATTGTTGAAAACCGCATGAAAATGCATTTTGAATTTTCGCTAACAGACAAACAGACAGTAATATAAAAATGCGGTGTAACCCTGCAACTTACAACCGCAGAGTAATTGGAGCTGTGAAATCCCATTACTGAGACTACGTGCTACATAAAATATTTCAATTGAAATGTTACCACAGATAAACAACATAAATTTGGACAAAAGAATTCAGTCTATTGCCCCGAGTAGTGAGCATATTGCACAGACCCTGCATGCCACACAGTTATGCCTCGATATTCGCCTGCATTACTGTCAGAACGTGCTGATGCATACAAACGTTCAACTAGGAAATCCTATTATTACGACTAATAGCAATCGTCGAGCAAATTGTTTAACTGTCACTCCGATCATGATCATTCTAATTTAAAACCGTTAGAAATATTTTGTTAAAAAAAATCATTAGTTATTAGGTGAAAACATCTATTATATTCTATATATAGTTGTAGAGATATTCGGCTCATATTTATATTTAAAAAAAATTTAAGTCCATATATTATTACGGTGAGCAATCACTTTATTGTTGTGTGGAGTGTAAAATTTGGTATTTAAGTTTATATGAAGGAAAAACACGCACTTTCCTTTTGTGAAACTTACATTATTACAATAGGTAGTATGTGTACTGCCGCTAAACAGCACTTGTATAATATTACAGCTGTATAACGGGTATACTATTATATTAATGTCAAACGGTTATCTATGGTTAAGCTATGAACTATAATTATAGTTTAAATTTATTTATAATTTATTAAAAAATATAATATGTACTAATAACAATTCAAATAATTAATTAATTAAGAGAACCCTTAAATGAAATAAATAAGGTAAAATATTAAATAAGTTAAATTATTTTCAAAGTTAAATAAATTACGGTCGAATCTTGACCACCTAGTGGCTACTAGTTGTAATAAACGTGATATTCAGAAAATATTCCACGATGGCTTTTGTAATGCAAAAGCCTGGCTGCTGTCACAGTTGTCTGTGCTGACACAGTACTCGTTGGATGAGAAAATTCAGTTAAAATATTTAAATTTGTAAATTAAGTTATATTCTGAAGAATTTATAAACCCAAAACTTTGATGTGTGTTTAAATGTATGGTTATATAGAAAGAATAAATATTAAAAGTAATCTAAAGATAAACCAAATGTTATTACAGATACAATATACATATATCTATACTATTATATAAAGAGGAAAGATTTGATTGTTTGTATGTTTGTTTGTTTGTTGCGAATAGGCTCTAAAAGTACTGAACCTATTTTGAAAATTCTTTCACCGATAGGAAGCTACATCCTTTCCGGGTAACATAGGCTACGTGGTGTTGCCATAAATATTCTAATTAAAAAGATATGGCCATTTAAGTGCCATAAGGTGGTAATTTTGTAAATTAAAGAGTTTCTCAGGAACTACAAGTCCGATTTTAAAAAATCTTTCACTGATAGAAAACTACACTATTCGTGAGTGACAAAAGTGAATTAATGTTGCCATATACATTTTTTAATTAAAAGAATATGGCCATTTTGTTGTTTCTAATCCGATTTTAAAAAATCTTTCACTGAGAGAAAACTACACTATTCGTGAGGGTCAAAGGTGATTTACTGTTGCCATATACACTTTTTAATTAATAGAATATGGCCATTTTGTTGCTACTGATCCGATTTTAAAAATTCTTTCATTGAGAGAAGTCTATAGTATTTCCGTCTCTCTTCCTCTTATAATACTATCATTGTCTCTCATCCTCTCTCTTTTTTCTCTCTTTAATTCTTATTTTTATTTGTTCAGTATGATCAGTCTCTTTTCACTTTCTTTCTTTCGATTATCTCTCTTTATCTCTTTCTCTCTCTCCTTTACCTATTCCATTTTATTTTTGCTCTGTCCTCCATCTCTTAGCATCTGCCGCTTTTCTTTTATTTTTCTTTCTATTATTTTTCTTTTATAACTTTTTTTTCTTACTCTCTCGCATTTTTCAAATAATGAAAAACTACATAATTACAGAATAACAAATTAAGGACATCAATTATAATATTGTTTTAAATACCCGGAGCGAAGCGAGGGCAGGCCTCTCGTATTTAATAACATGGTAAAATACCTTTTAATTAATAATTGTTTAAATATGTATAAAATTTTAAATTTTCAAAGAACGGAAAACTAAAAATTATGGGAATTATGGGATCCGCGATCGAATCGGTCTTAAAAGTCGTACGAGCCTGATTTTTTATTTGAATATCGTGTAATACTAGGAAAAATGGCGTTCTTTCTGTCTGTAATTACTTTTCAACCAACTTCATTTTACGCTTGACATGAAAGCTCGAATAACAAAAAATATGTTTTATTTTAATCACGAAATATATAATTTTGCCTGCCGTCATACCATAAATATTTGGTTTCCTAATTTCAAAATATATTTTCCTAATCTGTTTTTGATGTTTCTGTCAGTTGAGAACGATCTGAGATTGATTTGGGTCATGTCAGCTCAATAAAGTCATTACGGATATATTTGAGGAAATTATTGGCCTAAAGTATGTACGAGTGTCATATATTGCTTACTAGGGCATGCAACGTTAGTTTGTCTATCTTATATAAAAAGAATGAGTCACACTGTTTGTTACGAATTCCTGCGAAACGATTTTTATGATTTTTTGAATACTTTTGGTAGGACTGAAAATAGTTCTGTTAGATATGTTTAATATAATATGACAAGTATACCGATGTGTAGACAATATACAACCGTTAGTGCGATAGATTAGAGTCAGTCTCTCTGGTGTTTTCACGCAGTGTACATGGAAGTTAGGCCTCCGTTATCGAAGAGCATGTGAGTAATGTACTTTATTATTTTAATATTGGGTAGCGAGGTCGAGCGGTGGAGATGAGAGTTTGTGCAGAGTAGAAGACGTCTTTAAGCCTGCTCCTGAGTCTCAAGCACCAGGCACTGATTTCATCTAGATTATATGTTAATTGTGTCGTTTGAGTGTTACTGCGCAGTATAGCTCCCATATACTTAGCTAGTCGAAAGCTATTTTTTATACCCGTAGGTGATAAGAGTGACCCTCACCAGATATTAATTTATATAGCAAAACAACGTTTGTGGGGTCAGCTAGTAATAACATATAAATAAGATATTATAATGTAATCGTAAAATAAAAATTAAAAGTGTACTTATTTTTGTTAGAAAATATGCTATAGGATAACTGCCTGAATTAAAAACAAACAAGATAATACGATTTTTATATTTTTATTACGAAGTGCCATCTGAAAAAGATTGTCGTGTTGTTGTTTTTAGTTCCAGGTTATTTTTTTGGTTAATTTGTAGTTCAACATCGTACCCTCTCGACTTTCAGTTATCCTGAAAGTTTTCACTCTAAAGTAAGCTTTTGTAATTTGATTAAAATTCAAATATCTTTGGCAAACAATACTTTATTAATTACTATCCTAAAATATTATTCTAGTGTGTAACTAAATGAAACCATCTTACACTGAGAAATAATATCCTAGTCAAAAAACTAAATAACACAGAAATCTGTTCAAAATTCTTGGCAAAGTTTGTATGGTGGACAAAAAAATTACTCATAGATGTATAATTTATCGTAATATCTCTCAAGGAAGCGAGAAACTGGCAGGCTAGTGGATTATAAAATTAAACAAGGAGTTATGAATTATTCCTACTGACCGTGGTAAGCAGTTTAATTGAAATATAAATTATCACATAATGTTTAAGTTATACTGGTTCCACAGAAGTAATTTTATACTACAACACCTGTCACCGGAACACTCGTCACGAGAGTTTAATTAAAACCCGCTTCAGGAAACCATACATATGCTACGACGGCGGAGTCCTCTCACTCAATCATGATTTATTAAACTTTCTACATTCATTCATATTCAAATTTCAAACTTAAGAACATCATTAAACTTTTTAAAGTACGGGTACCTTGGCCAAAGTAGTTTCCTTCTATAGACAAATTATCTTGGAGAAGTTTTTGCGTTTGTAGTTGTGTGTGTGCGTGACAACTTCTTTCAAATTTTGTTTTCAGTTCAACTGCAAAGAAATTTTTTCTAAGCTTTTTTGTGGGTTTTGTATGTATACATATCCATTTTGGGTGGCACAGAACGAATATAACAGCCATCGCTTCATTATTTTGGCGAATGTCAATCTACAAATACTTAGCAACAATTAGCACTGATTAATAAAAAATAATAATAGTCCGTTGAAATGTTACAATTTAAGGACCGAATATTGCATTTTTTAGAGGGCAAGTCAATAGAAGCTTAACCTCAAAATTGAGGGGTCGCCACCCTTGTCCCCCGGCCGCCATCTTGGAAAAAGGGGTGCAAAAACCTTTTTCGCGATATCTCGGAAACTATGCGTCTTACAAAAAATTCGTGAAAACATAATTTATACTAAATTGTTTAGCCTACAAATATGTTTGTATAACTTTTTGCCCTAAATTTAAAATTAAAGAAGCAAAAAAGTAAGAAATTTTTTTATTCTATAACTTTCTTTTATAATAATCTAAATAATCTTGTAGATGATCATTTGAGTAAATTTTTTTCTGTAATTTTTCTTGATTTCATTTATTTAAAACGCTTTTACAGTGCTCCAAAGTTGACCGGGTTCGTCAAAAAGGGTGGCGACCTCACAAACTTGAAGTTAAGCTTCTATTGACCCCCCACACATGTCCCAAAAATAAAATTGCGCCCTCTAAAAAATGCAAAGCTCATGTAACATTTCAATTGACTAAAGGTAAATATAATTATTAAATTTATTGACACTAATCTACGTCAAAGTGTAACACTTGTAATTTCAGATTGTAGAAAAAATAGCGTACCGAGCTTAGATATATTGTCATATCATTGTGCTGGGTCTACATTAGCGGGCTACGGCGAAAATTCGTGTTAACGCGATGAGGGTGGACGGGTAGATCGTTGCAACGCGTAGTATTTGGACGAAGACGATGTACTATCGGGGCACTGTCGGAAAACTCGCGCACATCAAAGGGACTTGTCTCGACAATATTCGCATTCCATTTTGAAGAGCCTTCGTCTCGGCCACACAACACAACATAGTCTGGCACGATGAATCTTTGCCTTCTAATGTAGACTAGAACATCGCGTATGCCCGTACACGAAGTTTTTAGCGCGCCAACGCGACACGAAACTTCGCCCGCTAGTGTAGACCCAGCATAGGAATGAAATGTTTCAACTATTGGTTTTGCTATTAGATTCGTTCATTGAGTAAGGAAAACCAATATTTTGTACTAGGCACGAAATATACTTACCACTTTTATAATACTTTTGTTTGAATGTTTATTCGTTATAAATTAGTTCAGCTTGACGATAGCAAAAAAACCTTCATGATAACTTTCTTTTATTTCTGATTCTGACAGGAAAAAACTAATTTTCTGACACTACTCTGACACTAAAACAACTTTATTAAAATTATTAATACACGTCGTAGTCGTTGAAACCAAACAAAAGTTGTTCTGCTCTTTTATTCAAGCGTACCTGTACTGGGTGCCTATTTGTATTCACAGTTGCACATCAGTTTAGAATTTTTATTTACAAATATCGTTTCGGTAACCGATATATTGATACTTTTACTAAGTAATTGTATTCCTATATATTTTTATTTAACAGAAAAGCAAACCACTTATTAAAGCGGTTTTTATTAAGTAGTTTTTCTATTAAGGATGGTGTCCACTAATAATAATCTTTGTTAAAAAATAATTTGCATGATTTGAACTGACCCTTAAACTAGATATTTATTTTGAGGACTATAAACACAGCGCGCCATGAAATTAAATGATCTGATGAATAGATACTGGTATTTTATCGAAAAAATTTCCGACTGATCTACAAACAAAATGCTTAAACAAAGGAATGCAAACTCTACAAAATTAAAAATGTTAGTAAGAGTATACTCAGAATAATATATTACAGTATCTAAGTAGAGTTTCTTTACGTACTTTTCTTCGCAATGTTTATACGTTGTAATGGATTTAAAACATTTGAAGTGCTTCATCCGATTAAAGAGGTAAATGACGCACTTGCAGTGTATTTTTGCGTAAAATGCTAATTATATTGATACCTTTACGTAACATTATATATACACTAGGTTTTTACATCAAAAAGGTTTTAACTATGACTGTTTATACATTTACGTAAAATATAATAAGATCTAATTTGAAACTCAGGAGCAACTTTAATAAGCTCTTCTATTATTTATAAACTATCTCCTGTAAAATGAGTTTATAAGTTGTCAAGAGGGCGGGGTATTTTAAAAATAAATCGATAGATATTACTAATCAATCATGTAAAAAATGTGGATCATTCGTGAGTCTTTTATTACATACTAACTTAAATATATGTTAGGTAACGATGTTAAGTAGTGGCGGCGAGAGTCTTCGCACAATCAAGAACCTCTTTAAACCTTCCCCTAAGTCTTAAACCTGTCTAAATTGTTTGTTGTTATTGTCTTTCACGTCTCTGTGCGGTCATGGCTCATAGGTAATTAGGTATTTCGTACTATACTGCTAACAAATAAACTGATAAGGAATACAAAGAACAAGGGGGGAACCGTTGGTCTATTTAAAAGTATATTTCGAGAGTAGAATAGCAACACAGTTTCGAGTTCTTAAATGCGAGTCATTCGACAGGTGCCAAACTGTTGTAACTTTGCCATTGCCATTTAAATAAATACATAGTATTATTGTTTTACTAGTCTTACTAATATTATAAATCTGAGTTTGTAGATGTTTGAATGTTTGTTACTCAATCACTCAAAACCACTGAATGGATTTTGATAAAATTTCGCACATAGACACAGACAGAAAAATTTAGAGTTCCATCTGGAAAGGTAATAATATATGTTTTCTGACTAACTGGAATTAACAATGAAATATTTTTTTGGTAAATCTAAGTATTGTACGTGATAAATTGCACCCGTGCGATACCGGGTAGAGCCGACTAGTATTACTAATACTAATAAAAAGTAATACTAGTAAAGCTAGGAGTACTGTAAATGTTAATATCTAGTACAACCTTCTATTTATCAACACTGACTGATAAATCTAAAATGTTTCTTTGATTTTGAACTTTTTACCAACACCTCTCGCTAAATTTTAGGTCTTATCCAAGTCACACGATAAAATTAAAAAAAACATGTTCAGGTTTTGTAACTCAGAGAAAATCTTCTTTGCATATAGAAATTAGTTACTGCTGTAATTTATATCAACTAGTCTCTGTTGCGGAAAAAAAGTTTAAACCTAACATCATTATTACATCTACATTAATATGGTTTCTATATTTGTTATAGTGTATAACTTTTTTGCTTTACATTTCAAAATAAAATATATTGTGTATTATTGTATTTGTGGTGCACAATAAAGAGCCAATAAAATACGCAATTGATATTAAAAACATGAGAAAAATTGCAGTAAAAGTTGGAATGGAGTGCAATCAGGATGGTTAACGAAATTACAAAATCCTCAAGCGTGTGTGAACCCGCTTATATTCTATCCACGTTCCATACTTCTAGTTGCTTTAAAATTAAGTGTAATACATTTTGTGGAGCGAACTTTCGAGAATTTTGTTTTTAAGCGACTTCCAAATAGCTTTGTTACTAACAACATGTGCTTGGTTCGTCCGTAGATAGATGATGAATTGTTTGTTTAAATTAGTTAACTAATTGTGCAAGTAAACTTCGAGAGAGGGAGCTTCACCTACTGGTTGACCTCAGTACCCAGCTTCTACCTATACACACTTGTGACACACATACATGACTTACAATAAGGAGACAACAATAGCAAACTATACTGCTGTTGGCAAAGTTTGCTGTGAAACATCACTAGTCAGACTGCCTCAGTTTTATTGGAAGAAAAGTTATTTATTGTCAAGATAGTGGTTATTCTTGGAACAAAGCAATAGGAACTTGTGACATTATAAAAATATCAACATTGTTGCATACAATTGACTTACATAGTTGTTTAGTTTTATAGAGCTGATAGTTTTAGTTTCAAATTAAAAATATTTTTTAATATACACAAAAATCTAAGATTTATTGGATTGGTGTTGGTTAGAGTTACAAAGATCCTTCCCATTAAGTTTTTTTTTTAAATATCACCTATGAACATACATTTGACAAGTTAGATTTCTATTATATAAATTATCATCATTACCCATCAACGGTCGTCTTTACAAATATTAAAGAAAATGGAGAAATCTCAAGAGTACAGGTTTCCTCACGATGTTTCACCATTAAAGCATTTTATATATAACTAGCTGCCTTGGCAAACGTTGTTTTGCCATAAAAAATTGGGGTGGGCAAACCTTATCACTTAAGGGGATGAAAAATAGATAGCAGCCGATTCTCAGACCTACTAAATATGGATATAAAATTTCATAAAAATCAGTCGAGCCGTTTCGGAGAAATATGGTAGCGTATTATGGTAGATTTTCTAGCGACCCTCTCCGGCTTCGCACGGTTTCTTATTATACATATAAATCTTCCTCTTGCATCACTCTATCTATGAAAAATCCGCATCAAAATCCGTTGCGTAGTTTTAAAGATTTAAGCATACATAGGGACAGACAGACAGCGGGAAGCGACTTTGTTTTATACTATGTATTAAAACACACGTAACTCAGAAAAGTTTTACCCGTGAGGGGACGGGTTAGAATACTACTCCCCTCTGCCACTGGGAGAGCAAAGAGAAGAGAGCTGCTTCAGCAGCTTCTTCATTCCCCCTTCCCACTCTATCTTCAGGGATGCAACGCATTGAAAAAACGAGAGTGTTTCTTATTTTTCCGATGTCCATGGGCGATGGTTGCCACTTAGCATCAGGTGGACCATCTGCTTGTTTGCACCTTATCTATTAAAAAAAAAAAAAACATCAGGGCTGTGTGCCTAGGACCGAGCCCGGACTTCCCGAGTTAATCACAATTATATGTAACTATAACAATAACCTAAGCAATATTAAGAAACAAAATGATAAACAAATATTAAGCATTAAAAATAAAAGGTATTAAAATACCTTGTTTTATGTGAGTAAAATTTTACAAACCCCTACTTTAAATCTGAATCACATCTAAAGCTTGCAGGCACTAGGCACTAGGTAGTTCTCAAAATACTTTTGTTACGTGCTCTCATATGTATGCGAAAAATGTTTTAAATTATCAGTGAAGCTTAAATCTGCTTTTTGTAGTATTTTTTGTATATTTAATAAAATAAAGTCCCACGACACGTATGTCTGTTTGCAATATACTAAAAACTACTGAACGGATTTCCATGCAGTTTTCAATAATACACAGACAGACTAAGTGATTCATGAGGAAGGTTTACGTGTATACTTTGGTAGGACCAAGGTCCTACCTATATATTGGTTGATATGTGTATTTTAGATAATGCGGAAAACAAGTCAAGACGTCTAGGCCTTTCGAGATAATCAAAACAATGTCTTCTTATTTGTAATAATTGATTTCCAATGAGAGTGAAAAGTGTGTGAGGAAGTGAGCGAATAAAATTACAATATACCTCAGCAAAGCTAGGGCGAGCCTAATAGTCTTTTCTAGGAAGAAATTATTTTAAGAATATAGTTCGGGACACTGTTAATAACATGTTGTACTGGTGAGTTTGGTAAGTGATTTCATAAAGTTAGTTTATATATATTGTTTAATGTAGTGTAGTTTAGTTCCTTGGTACCCTAGGAAGATCTGCTCCCTTATTGAGGATCACGTAAATTATTATTTTTGTTAATGTTGGCTGCTGAGGCCGAGCAGTGAATGGTAAGTCCCATAATCATGTCAAGGACGTCCTCAAACCTGCCCTTCTTACTTTTGCGCAAAGCAAAATAGACATTAATAATCTAGCAAATAATAAAAGTAAGCATAATGACAGAAATCCTGAGTACATCCTCAATTCTCGAGGAGTAATAACCATCGTAACGACTGAGGCAGCTGGTGTCCGTGCTCAGTGCCGACTGGTGCATAATGTGCCTTTTTTCCAATTCCAACTATTAAACCGCTTAAGCTCAAACATTTCACCTATTTCATTTAAAATATTCTAAGATTTATACGGCATACTTAACTTGCACTTATATTTAAATCTTGCTTTTATGCTAAGTTTACTTTACTAGTTTTAGGTTAGTGCAATTGGATTTCACGAGAGAGCCACAAATTAGATTTTTCGATTTGCATGGAAAGTTAACATTCAGAAGAAACTTTTTTCAAACGTTCTATTTAAAGGTATACCAAAATATAAACATAAAAAAATATTCAGTTTTAATTTTTAGTTTTACCTTGACAGAAAAATTTATGAAATACATTAGAAATTATGAATTCTAATATTAGTTGATTTCTACTTTTTTAACGCTGTAATGTAGTGACAGAACAATGATGAGTGATTTTCTTGCATTATGAGTCTAAAAGCGACGCCAGGAAAAATTCATAAATCCTGAGTGAAAATAATAAAATAAATATAAACGTTAAACACAATCCGAATACTTTTAAAGACCAATATATTGAAAACGCATTAATTGTATTAAAACTTTTTGTTATACAATAAATAATAATAAAATATCAGCAAAGTAAGCAGATGGTTAATTCCTGCCAACAAGGCAACTAAACGTTTAGACTTGCAATCTCTAGGGTCTTCTGTTAATTAGGAGGAAACCTTTATCAGTTAATATAATATTATATCACAAGCTGTACTGAATTGTTTGTTTAAAGCGAATCATAATTCACCCGTGCACTATAATTAACTATAAGCCATAATTCTGCTAAATTAACTTCTCAAATGTCCGCGCTTCACTATTAAGGCAGCCACCGTAAAATTGAACACAATGCATGGCTCAGTATGTCGTAGGTACGGGGAAACTAATTGAATAATGCATTTCTATTGTATCTGACTTGAAGAAGGGACATGATCCTTATTGTTTCTTGTTATCAGAATAAAGGGAAATACTTATATTATGTTCTTACTTCCAATCCATACTGAATATGTCTTTAATTTCTATCGCATAATCATTATGTCCATACTGTTATTATAACTATAATTTCTTAATTTTCCTTCCCATTTGATTAGGGATCAATGAAATGTAAAAAGCAGTCTTCATCTCAGGCAGAGTATTTAATGTTTGCTACTTAATTGATTTCATAGTAAAACGGTGTCTTAATTCTTTCTTTTGGTCTACAAAATTGTGTAGTAGCAAAAAAACCTGTTTAAACCACTATTTTCACGTCAAAAATTTGTAGTTTACGCTCGTTCATTGTTCTGTTTGCTGTAAAAGCTATTTTCTTTAAAAATACATTCGAGTTTTAGGAAGCGTATTAAAAGGTGGGCGTGAAAGCAAATTGTTTTCACGGAAATAAATTTAGACCACAAAAACTTAAACCGTTGTTATGAATACAGAACCAAAATGATATTTTATTTTTCAGTAAAGCGAACAAGAAATATCGTTTTTGTATTTATTTACTTTGATGGACTGTAACTGTATATTTAATAGGAATATCGATGAATCAAATTTTCAACATCAGTTATTTTTGTCAATATTTTAACTGTGAGTGTTCTAGTTATTGATTCTAATACTTTTCTATTTAAACGTCATGATAGGAAGTTAAGCAGTGACACAGGAGCAGGTTTAAGAAACTCATCTACTACCCGTAAACTCTCTTCTACTCTACTTGACCTCGTTATATATTGGGATCATTAGTCGAAATCCAACAACAAAAGTAATTCAATATGATTGAATATTACCTTCACGAATTTAATATTCAAACTATAGAGACTGAGCTTATCTAATTGCCAAGCAAGCCTTGGGATGTTTGTGCGTGCTTTATGCTTCTATTGGTAGTTTTATCCGCGACGTTTAATATTCTGATAAATAATAGGCGCGTGGGAACTGAAACGTCGTGTAAGAACCAATCGCTTGTGTCCAGTTGCTCTCGCCCTGCGCTCTCTTCTAAAATGGCGCTAATATTGTCATAACAGCTCTTTCATAATATATTAACTCTCACCTCCACCACTCGACCTCGCCAACTACTATACATAATAAAGTAAACTTACCTCAAGAAGGGTGACCTTAACTACGACACTATCACACCGGAAGAAAACACCAGAGAGACTGAGAATAATCTATCACACTAAAGGTTATATATTGCCTACACCTCGGTATAGTTTTCATAATATAAAATAATCTACCCGCTAATACTACTTTATAAACGGTGTTGCTAACAATAGTGACTTCTAATAATAGTATTCAAGGTATAACCTATACTTACGTGCCGGTTACTATACTTGCCAATTAAGCGCTGTTGCTAACAATAGTTCCTAAATTGTACCTTCCAATTAATTACAACAAAGGTAAATTAAGGAGTGAAAATGGAGTGTTTTCTGAAAATGGTATTTTTAGAAATTTTACCTACTTCGTTGGGTTTGGGTTCATTTTTTTTTAAATTTTGTTTTTCAAATCTGACTTCATATCTAGGGAGTAACTGGAGCATTTTAGTTGTTTATTTACTTTGGAATTTGAAGAGAATTGTTTTAAAATTTCAAAGTTTTTATTTTGAGGAAAATAGTGACAGGATCCCCTGCTGGAATCTTTGTTGGGATCTAAATTAGACTAATTTTAAATGTTTTTTTAAAGAAAAGTAAGGTAAAAGCTGTTTTCATTAAAGCCGAAATGTATTGGTGACATATTTCAAATACGGCAATATAAAAATATCGAAGTTATGATATGATAGGTAAAATTGAACACGGGGAGCCGTTATTAAATCAGGGCAGAGCAGGTGTGGCGTCGATATTATATCCTTCGAAAAATTTTAAAATATAAATATCATAAGTATGAAAGAATTCAATTCAATATGCGCTACATTCTATTTTAGTATATTTTAAATTTTTGACCGATTTCAAAACTTTCAGTCAGATCTTTATCTTTATAGATCCGGATTGTTAATACACTTTAAAATAATAATAAACAATTTACATGTAATATGATATAATTTTTGTATATAATTTGTTTCCTTTTTTATTCGAGTAGTAGATAAAATTTAGTGAGCCAATACGAGGGTGCGTTTGGAATTCTTCTACCTCGGACACTGTGTCTATACTTAAGCTATATATTTATAAAATTTATACATAAAAAATTGAGTTCCTTGTACTTTTGTATAGTTTACTTTAAAGGTTAGATTAACAAACAAAATCAATAAAAATCAATGATCATCTTTCATTTCAAATTTTTAAAACTATTTAGGTTTATTCTGGAGACAGAGATTCTGTTTTTTAGTATGAAAAGTTTCTCCAGAAAATATTGCCTATGGTGGTTTAAAGAATCGTTAACTAATCGTCAATAAATTTACCATTTTTAGTTCAATCTAAATAATTGCTTTGGAAATGTCACAATAGAAAGTAATGTGTAAAACGTATGTAATCTACTGCTAACGTACGATATTGCAAAACCTTGTTACCGAGAGGTAGACTAAAAATTTCCAATATACGTCTCCATTACGATATGAAATGCTCTTTCCCTTGGTATAAAGGAAAGATGTGCACCAATAGTTGCTAAGGCTGAATAACCACGCGAAATCGAGTTGCTATTGCTAGAGTTCAGTACCAATGTAGATTCCAATTTTAAAATATGGACATTCATGTCATAAACCACTCGGCTATTGAAATACTCGTATATTCAAATCTATACTAATTCGCTGACTGCCCCAAATTTAAACATTATATTCATAACTAGATGATCTTGCAAAAGTTATTTTGTTGTATAAATTAATTTCTGGAGACGGTCACCCTTATCACCCAGGGGTGCCAATAGCCTACGACGTATATTGATACACAAAAAAGTCATAACATTCGGTCAATCCGTTTCAGAGGACTTTGATAACAAACATTGTGACACGACATTTTTATATGTAACTTTTAATTAAATAGCACAAAAATATAACCAGTCAAAAGAAGCAAGAAGTATAGTTGTCTTCCTTTTTAGACTCTACATTTGTTTTACCGCGTAATGGTTTTATTTATTGCAAGCAAAATTAAAGCACAAATAACAGAAGAATTGCTGAAATTAATTACATACATAGATATGCATTTATTTACATGTACTTTTTTAAGATATTGGATTTTATAAAAGTCAAATAAATTTTTAATTTTTTAACAAACTGTCATAGCTTAATATTATTGTCACATGTAGAAAAAATACTATGATAAACTACAATAACAGTTAGAACCTTACATACTATTTTATATCATAAAAAATATTATAATTTATAACTGTTGTTGATATAGTTGGTCATAAAACTGGATGTTACCAATTATTTATTATATTTATTATCGAGTAGCATTATATTGCTCCTTAATAAGAAATTAATGCCAAAAAATGGTAAAATATAATCCCTGATTAATTGCCTATTGAATTAAACCGAAAAATAATAAAATTGGTTAGATATTCAAATACTAAAAGGGAGATTCGAATGTACAATATGTTATATGCATTCTAGATACGCAATGGATGGCCTATCTCAAAAGCTACGGGCCCGGTACCATAAGAAAATAACTAAACATTACAATCCCGTTCTATTCTGACGGGAACCTAAGCAGTGCCTAGGACTTGTGATCAAGCATGTCCTGCAACATATGTGAACACTCGCCTCCATTGCATAGGTTTTCAAGCTTAAGGTTAGGTTTACACAAGGCAAACCTGACACAAGGCTAACCTAACACAAATCTAAACAGAGCCTAATTTACGTTTCCTACGTAAAGATTTATTTTTTCCCATTTATATATTTCCCTATAAGACAATAAGTACGTGTCGTTAAAGTTTACACTTAGGTACTATTACTTATTTCACGTACACTGTTACCGTACGGCTCAATATAGTCTAACTTTTGCAATTAAGATAATCTTGGTTCTTGTTCTACTATACTAGTTTGCAAACATTTGTAAGAGAAACTTAAAATTACCACCATATTTATTAATATTATGCTATTACAAAGACTTGCCATTTCTTCACTTCAAGTTCAATGATTAAAAAGGGGATTTCAGAACAATTTACAGTACAAATGAGTGTTTAAGTAGAGATGGAACAAAGGAGTAAAATATACGAACATACAAAATAAGTCTCGGACTCATTATTCGCTCTATCTTAGATCTCTTCCGGAAGCATAATTTTGAAGCTTTTTAATAATTTAAAAAATATACGAAAAAGGTGTACGAATAAGTGCTCCCCTCACCGCGAGCATTCGCTTGTAATTTAATATATAGATGATTTTGAGGTTACAATACTGTCTCTCTATCTGATGAGAATTCGCCTGTAATGTTAATATTTATGATTCCAATTAAAGCATTTAGTTGATACCACAATGTCAGACGAAGCAGTAGAAAGAAGCAGCATTAGTTGTGCTGAATGAGGCAATATTAATTATAAATTTCCTAAAAAATACTTTTCTATTTCATAGAGTTGAGAGCTTTTAAAACTCACAATAATATATTCAATGTGAATTTTTCATCCTTCTATTGTCTATGTTCAGTTAGAAATGGGTGAAGCACTAAAATATACGAAAATTCAACAATTTTCGAGCGCTTTACGACGTCACTTAACACCCATTAAGCAATTTTAATAGCTGTGAGTAAAATTGACGTATTTTAAACATGGAAGTTAACACATTATTACGTTTTAATATGCCGTTTTACTACTAAATGAAAAGTTTAATTGTCGGTATAAAATTAATTGTTTTACTTTGGGTGAATGAGTTATTCACCAACAAGTCAACCCACTCTAGCTTCGCTGGGCTGAGATATATTTAAATCATTGTAATATTTTTTCCTTACATTCTATTTAAATACAACAAAGCCAATATTTTCAGATAGATTTGCTCCAAAGCAACTGCGAAAATCATATTATTAAATTTCATCGTGTAGTTTTTGCGTGATGGGTCTACAAACATATAAAAATACTCACAAATATTTAAAAAATGATTGTTTTAGCCTCTGTTATTATTATAAAGACCACTCAGGTGAAATTTTCTTTTATTTGATGAGTTAGATTTTTAAAATGATACTTTTAAATTGTAACAAAAGAAACTATAATTTGTATTCAATTATTACGTAGAAATTAATATTGTATATGGAGTTATTTTTTTTTAAATAAAATTATAAATTAAATATGTAACATGGTTTCGAAAGATATCAAAAACCATGCAATTATGATATGTCACTTTCCGTCCTTTACAGCTAACCGCAGATGGTAGGTAAATGTTGCTCAACAGAGAAATTAATTAAACTGAAATTAATGTCAAATACATATGAAATTAACCAAAAATGCTTATTTTGTATGATTTCAGTATTAAGAGTATAGAAGCACAGTAACACTCTAACATAGGGCTTGAGGCCCAGGAGCAGATTTAAATACGTCTTTTATAACTGTAATCTCTCACCTTCATCGCTCGACTCGATCGTGTATTTTTAAATATACACATAAGGTTCGAAAAAATGTATTTTAAGTAAAAGACAGACTAACTCAATCTTATCGGAACGAAAGTTATTATTTAAACTACCTGCGAATACTAATTTATAAACGGTATTGCTAACATTAGTATGTTTTCCAGGGAAAGCAAGTCTTATTGTACTGCAAAGTTAAAGAGATGAGCCTGATAAAGTGTGTCAAGGTGTCTGAAACATTTTCTTCTATTCATTAAAAACTAGGAAACATAAAATTCACCTCGCATAATAATAGGTTGGGGAAAATGTTTCATCGCATTTTTTAAGAAAATTCAAAACATTTTTTAATATAGTTTATTTACATTTAACTAAAGTATGTAGGTACCATTTTGTTCGATAACTTTTTGCCACCTTGTAGGTAGGAGCATGATCCCATTGCTATAGAAATTTTTGGGCTTCTGATCAAAAAACCGCGACAAGTAGTTTTGGCAGTCCTCTCGTGATGTTAACCTGACACTGCCTAAAGAATTCTGAAGGGACTGAAACAGGTGGAAATCTGAAGGTGCAAGGTCAGGACTATACGGCGGATGCATTAACACCTCCCAGCCAAACTCTCTTAATATTTGCTGAGTGGCTAAAGATGTGTGAGGTCTACCGTTATCATGATGAAAACCACACCCCTTCTGTTGATTAATTCCGGCCGCTTTCTCTCAATCTCATGAGTTGTTCGCAGTAGAGTTCAGAATCGATGGTCCTGCCTGGTGGTAACAACTCATAATGAATAATGCCCTTCCAATCCCACCACACACACAGCATCACCTTGTTGCGAGTTAACCCGGGTTTCGCTACAGTCTGTGAAGCCTGACCGGCCTTTGACCACGACCTTTTCCGCACGTTCTTGTCGTACGTGATCCACTTTTCATCACCAGTTCTTAGCTTCTTCAAAAATGGTTCGGTTTCATTACGTCGTAACAAATAATCACAAATGAAACATTAGGTTTCGTTCAGTGAGCTCGTGAGGTACCCAAATATCGAGCTGTTTTTTTTAAATTCGCCAAAACAGTTTTGTGGTCAATTCCCAGTTCTTCGGCTACGTCGTAACTACTGATATGCAGATCTTGCTCCAAATCCATCATGGCATCCATTTTATCCGTAATAGGGCGACCAGAGCGAGGTGCAGCTTTCACATCAAAATTTCCGGATTGAAAACGCTTAAACCAAATTTGTGCTACTCTCATAGACATTGCACTAGGTCCATAAACATCGAAAAATTTTTTCGCAGCTTGCGTTGCATTTTTACTGTTTTGGTAGTAAAATTTTAAAATGTATAGAATTTCTTCATTCATCTTCACAGTACGAAAAACAAATAAAATCACACATTTTCCTAATTTGAATTTGGAATTATCTTCTTTAAAATTTAAACTTTTAAAGATACCAAAACCAGCCAGATACTAGTAGTAGTATAGCCAAAGAGATTTTATTACAAGTTCATATACTATACTATAATGCGAAAATACTTTTTCCCCAACCTATTAATAACGATAAACAAAATAAACATTAAATTATACACTTTTTATTCTTACGCTAGCGATCCGCTTCCAGCTTCGCTTAGTTTCTTTCTCCACTAAAATATGCATGTAATATACATATAAACCTTCCTCTTGAATCACCTTATCTTTTAAAACAAACTGCATTAAAATCCGTTGCGTTGGACAGACAGCGGGAAGCGACTTCGTTTTATACTATGTAATAATTAACACATAATCGTTTGACATTTAGTAAGACCTTAAATAAATAAAGTACTTTATTTATGTAACTGAACGTTATTCTGAATTTATTTATTATATTATATGAAATGGATATATATTGTATAGTGTATACCTATATCTTATTACAAAATTGTATGTTATCTATCAACACCTTATTTACGGAGTCTCAAATGCAGAACCAACACGCTACGCTATCTTAAAATAGAAGACAAATACAGTTTTCTTTATTCTGTTGCGGTCGTTGTCAGTTCTGTTGCCATTATAATAAGTTCTGTCTGTATCCAATTGTTAGTAGTAGAACAACTCTATTTCTGAATTAGACAGAGCGTGGAGGATAGACAGTAACTTTTAAAATACCTTGTAACTCCTATATTTGAAAACAAACTACGAAAAATAAGTGACATAATAATGAGAAAGTTACTTTGTGTTGTGTTAGCAACACTGTTAATAGCTTTGTATTCGCGAGTAGTTTTTTTTGTTAAGTTTCAATTATACTTAATTAATATTAAACATTATATATACTTATTTTCTGTCCTGTCTGTCGAGTATACATTAAAGTAGAACAATTTGTAATTACTGTAGTTAACTGTTTGCGTAGGTGAGAGTTTATGTGTTGTTCAAGATCTTTAAAGCTGTTTCTGAGTCTCAAGCCCCACGTTTTGTGTATGAGTGCTGAGGAGAATACAAAAAATATAATGAAATCACTATAAATCTAATATGACAGACCCAACATGGCGGACCTGTTAATTTTAAGCACTCTTATTATATGATATGATTTCATTCTTCTTCTTGTGCCTCTCCACTACTGGAGGTTGGCCGTCAGCTCAGCGATATAGTTCTTCCACGCTGGCAATCTTCGTCCATTCGCGGATGTTGCGCAACAAGGACTGTTTTCTTCTTCCAGCGCGTCGTTTGCCCTCTACTTTGCCAATCATTATAATTTGAACAGTCGGTATCGCCCGTGTCTCAAGACGTGTCCCAAATACTGGACTTTTCTCTTCTTGACGGTTTACAGTAACTCCAGGCTACTGGCGACGCGCTGAAGTACTTTCATATTTGAAAATTTCTGCGTCCAGCTTATTAGCTCCGTACTCGGAGCATTCTGCGGTACACCACATCTCAAAGGCTTCTAGACGTTTCTGGGTGGCAGTTTTCAAAGTCCATGCCTCACTACCGTATAAAGTGTTATAGTAGTGACTGGCCAGACGTAGCATGGTTTCATTGAGAAGAATAATAAAGGACAGTCGAATTTAGGTAAATTTATTTTGTTATCACAATTAAGATATTGTATTGAATTTTTTGAATTGTTTAATATAATTATAGATAAAGAGTTTTTTCACAAAGATTTACATCGATTCTTCAGCGTATGAAAATACATGAATTAGGTACAAAATACCACGTATAAAAGCACTCATGAGATCATGTACTTGCATTAATGTACATGATTGTAATCCTGAAGGATGCTAATATGAAACGTGAGACCGCGCTTTCCGGATTCAAATAAAATGGTTAGAAGAATTTTGCCGAGCCCTTTATTCACTTAACTATACATAAATTTTGCATTTTTGAACGACAATCACTTTTTACCTGAGATCGATTCTCACCGAAAAATCCTACTATATTTTAACTTAGATAGAATAAATATTAAAGTTATTTTGTTTGTACCTATAGATGTTATAGTCAAGTTTACATTACAATATTTTATTTTATTTCACTTGCGGTGTCATTATCTGTCTGTAATCAAATGTACAAGTTAAATATGACCCACTTTACGATTTCCGATTGAACTGAGGTGAGAGATGAGACCGGTTAATGCTGTACAACAATTGTAATTAAAATTAATATTTACTTTAAAAATTCCGTGATACAACTTAGAGAAATAAGAAATAATAGAAAAAAGATTGACTTAGTATGTAAGTTTAATCTTACACCGATTTTGTATGAATTTTATATAAATAAACTTTTATAAAAATATAAAATTTTTATATAAAGACAGTATGAATAATTTTGTTAGTAAATAAATGGATGAAAATAAATTATTTAAACATAAGTCTAAACCATAAATACTGGAATTTTTGAAGAACATCAAGCAATTTTCACGTAATATGAAGTCTACAACAATCATAGTCTATTTGTACTTTTTACTTGTCAATGGAAAAAGGTTGCCCATTAAAAATATCTCTAGTGAAAGTTATAGTTATTTCTATAAATAAAAGAATGTTTCCCGCCTTTTACTATCGACATCATGTTAAAGATAAAATTTTCCTTTTAGCAACAAAGTCAAACATGACGTGATGGTTGAAGATAATAAAGTAAAAAATAAATATTTTAGCAGCAATCTTTAATCAGTAAATAAGAGATAAACAGACCCATACAAAATTACTAAAAACTTACCTTTTTATGAGTTGGAAAAATCTGCTTACAGATACTCAAAAAGAAAATCGCCATGTTAGATCGTCATGTGACGGTTCTTACAATTCATTGTCAATCGGTTGAGGATAGTTTAATAGTTCTCACTAATGATAGAAAGCTAGTTAAATTTTTTGTTTTAAAATTTTCAATTAGTGTTAAAAATATTGATAAGTAGTTTCTAATCTCATAAGATTTAATGAGACTAGAGCTTCTAGAGCTTTTACACTTAAATCTCCTTTTAAGCTGGTGGAAAGGAAAACATTATGCAGAAAATTAGAACAGCGTAATGAGCTAAGCTTTATGTTCTCTCATTAATCCTTCTTTGATTGACAATTTCTATTATGAGAAAATTACTAATAAAGTCAAATATTACTATATTGAAATAATATATAACTATATTAATATAAAATATTATATGAATGTGGAAATTTGTAGATGGAGATGCTAGTAAATTATATAATGATCCGTCTCCAGTTTACTTTCGCTTTTTAGGACAAAAACAATCTTTTCTCTCACGTCGGAGCAAGCAATAACCTTTAACAAAATTCTATTAAAGTCAGAGATGAGTGTTGGTTGTGATCTGTGAAGTAAATTAATTTAGCGAGTTAGTGACATTTGAAGATATCATAAATAGAAATTTTCATATAAGGAAGGGCACTTTACTTAAAACAAGAGCTATAAATATTAATCTTACTTCTTACATGTGAATTTGTACGTTTGGATGATTCTTACTCAATCACTATTAAGATGGTGTGGCCATGGCTAGTTTAATAACGATCACCAGACCATATCGTCAATACAGCCTTAGCCCTGCCAACGACAAAGCTGAAACACGGAAGGCCCCCCGCCACTTGGCTGACAGCGGTTCAAAAGGAAGAAGACCTCGACACAAGGAAGGTCGACCATAAATAACTGAGAATAAAGGCACAGAAAGAAGAAGAAACACTTAGGTTACTTTTCATCCAGGAATAATTCAGAGTTCTTGCGAGTTAATAATATAACATGCTCACTGTCGTAAGCGTCTGAATATTTTAAGTTAGCAACAACATATTGAATTGAAAACTATTTCTTTTAGTAAATCTAAGTGTATGTGACGTTGAGTGACGCTTGTTCAATCAACGTTCGGCCTAGTCATTCAATGAATGCGCTAGTCATTCAATCAAATAGCAAATTCAACCAGATGACGGCGACCTACCGCCTATTATCGCCCAAAATACACAGATTTTTGACTACACAAACTTTTGCTTCCATTGCTTGACTTCATTACTCAAAATTATTCTAAGCTAACAACAATTGAAACACTAGTATGATTGTAAATATTTTCCTTAGGATAAATAACTAGTATGATATAAAACGATTGGAATATACTATTATAAACTTTAGCCGTTTATCTGTCTCGTTAGCTTTAAACAATTACTTATACGTGGTTGCAATGTGGATATCATCGCACAGGTACGACTAGTTCGTACCTAGATTTATTTTCAGATATAATTGTTTTTTATTACGTTACCAACTTTATAATACTTGTAAAGAATATATATAGTTAGTTGAACCATTATACAATTGTTGTCATCTATTGATGTACGGCAAAGCATATAAATATGCTTTTTAAACATGAATAACGAACAATAAACAAATTTCTGTCTGTCAAAAAATTACACTTTTAAGTCAACGCAAACGAAAGGATTACACATTAGAATCGTTATGTATTGGGTACTCTTGATATGGAACCATGACATTTAATAAGAAGTAGTGTTTCAACACACGCAAAGAAAATACTCCGAAAACCGTAAAATTACCTAAAAATATATTTTTGCAATTAATTTCCGAAGACAAAACTAAATATGTCCCTTATTTCAAATTAAACGGAATCATTGGTGCCCAAGTCCCACTTGGCCGATTTTTTTATTAAAACAATACTTCTATTCCCTTTGTCTAGTTTCATCAGATGTGGTTACCTGTGAACAAGCTGTAACCGAAGTATCGTTAACGTATGCACCACAACGGACGTCAATTTGATTGATTGAACAATAGTGGTCGAGGGTTGTACGAGCTCGAGCTCGAGCTGCATTGGACCGACCCATCTGGTTTTACCGCATTTACTAAGAAATATGGCTTTCATGTCAGATTAATGGAAAACAGACCTTTAAATCAACGGAAAGTTTAGTAGAGATTATAATGTTTACCATTCTAGCATAAGTCATATAGTATTTTATTCTGAGTATACATACACTAGTCCTTAATCTCAAAAATACTTTAATCAGTAGTAAATTGCTGAAATAACTAGTCCGCCATTTTAGACTATCCGCCGTATTGGCTTACTATGTCATCCAATCAAAACGTATAAGCAAATTTTCTCAATTAGTTGATGATGGCTTTAAAATGAAGTTGCAATAGTAGACCCGAACATACAATCATGGCAACTTAAGTAACAGCTTGTAAATTCTTCGACCTTTCTTATATATATCTTAATTAATTAGAGAGAAAATATTAAATTTTTATATTCATCTTGTTTTTCTGTAACTACTTTGTGAGATCTTTGTCCGTTTTTACTCAGAAATTTATGCAAAGCTTATTCAATATTAACCGATAAGTAAAGATAAAATCTTAATTGATTATTCAAAAGCCAAAAGCTTGTATTTTAAATATAAATAAATTTCTAAAAGACATTACCATTTTCTAATACAAGTATATCATTGCTTATGTATATATATATATATATACATTGTTGTGAGACAAATAGACAGTTAACAATTTTATGAATAAAAACAGACAAAAATCAATACAATTATTGCATTTTTAAGATAAAGGGAAAAAATATAATTTAAAGAAATACCCACTATTCGCCCCAGCTTCACACGAGTGCAATTTTATCATATATAGGTGCTTAGATTTAACAAAAAATATTTAAAGTTCATTGTATTGTTATATAAAAAGATTTAGGCGTTAAAAACTTATATTATTATAATCCCACACAGAACTGTGAATTTATCTGGGATAAAAATTAGCCTATGTGTTAATCGAGGTGACGAAATATCTAAGTGACAAATTTCATTAAAATTAGTTCAGCCTTGTGATTGAGTCACAAACATCCAAATATCCAAACTCATATTTACAATATATGTAATTAGTAAGATTAGCATATTATTAGTAATTAGTATATAATAAGTAATATAATAGTACTCAGTATTGCTAAAAGTGGCTTTTACTGTTAATTTCTTAGCACACAGCAACATCACCATTTTCGATTGAAATCATTCCCCATACACCGAAAATTTATTTGAACATATTCTTCTTACTTAATTACTATTTACAATATATGGTAGTACTAGCTAACTGAATGTTACGAAGTGTACTGTTACACATTGAAAGATATTGAGGTCATAATTGAGATATCAACTATCTTATATCTCAAATTGAACAAAATTACACCATATGTTAAATTTCAGACCAAGATAAGTTTGAATAATTTAGGTTAGGATTTAAATATTATATTAATATATAATATGTACTGCTATAGATATTGAGAGAAATGTCGTACCCATTACTGTACAGCAATACGTATACACATGCAATTTAGACTGAGCCGAGCGGTGCCTGGGGCTTGAGACCCAGGAGCTGGTTTAAAGAGCTCTTTTATAATATATTAACTCTCACCTCCACCACTCGACCTCGCTAACGAGAATAGATAATAAAGTAAACTTACGTGGACCTCGAGAAGGGTAACCTTAATCACGACACTATAACACTAACTTCCATGTTCACTGCACGAAAACACCAGAGAGACACCAGAAAGACTGAGACTAATCTATCGCACTAAAGGTTATATAAAGTCTCCACGTCGGTATACTCGAAATAATATAAAATGATATACCCGCTACTACTACTTTATAAACAGTGTTGCTAACAGTACGTCATATTCTATTATAAAACGTACCTCTAATATATTAGTAATTGGCTCAGATCTTTACAAAAAAAATACAAGCTTTTACTACTTACATTAAAATAAATAGTTTCAGAGTTTTTGGCGTACAAAAATCGTGCCTAGATATATTTTTATTGTACATATCTCACATTTTACTAAAGCTCTACTATAGAACGAGACACATTTTTTTTAAAACAAAGGATAAATTCCTCCAGGATCCGTTAAAATTTCTAGATGTACTTGAAGCTTAGCATTCTCTGAAATTCTCTTCAATTTTGAAAAGATTTAAAATTTGAAACGAAAATTAAAGCTGCTCGGTAAATGAAGGTCCCTGGAATAAATTTGTATTTCTATTTACATGCCTAGAAGCAAATACATAAAACGCTTTAAGCTATGCTTACAAACAAATTTTTCCTTGTTATTTTTTACTATTTCTCTTTCTAAATGTAATGGAAAAATACTTGATTGGTATTTGCTTCGTTTGAATATATCAATCTTTCTAAAATAAATATTAACAATAAGTTTTCAGCGGAAGTTTTAAAATAAAAGAAGTATAAAATATTAACTTTTATCATAGTTTTAATTTCAATAGCAGTCTTTGCGGCGTCACCGAGTTTTAATGGTTTTCAATCTACATTTCACCTTCTGGCTTTTCTCAGCGATATTTCATTTCATTCTGATAATTTCTTGCAATTTAAATAGTTTCCGTTTTCTAGGAATAAGATGATCGTTTACAGTTCATGAATAACATTTCAAATTAAAATGAAAGGTGGAAGTGTGTTTTATATTTTATAACATACGTACATCGTAAAGGGGATTTTTTAGCTTTCTGATTAAAAGTAAGGCGGGTTAATTACTTCGTAGATAGCATGTATTTTGATACTATGACATTTTGAGCGTGGCTAACCTTCTCGCACTATCAACACACTGCTTTCCGACGCCATGACATCATCATGGCAACTTCGAATCGAATTGTTTCACCTTCAATTAAAGTTAACCGTTCCATTTCTTATATTTGAATAGTTTAATTTCTAATATGTATTTGAAAAACAAATGAATATTAATAAATATGGGATTTGACCAACAACTGGGATTTGAACCTATCGATTGTGGATCCAACGCCTCAACCACAATGCTACAGACGTTTCAAGTATGTTGTAAAGTATCGTAATTTATTCTAAGATTAAACTAGCGCATGATTTTACAAGTGATAACTGCTTATCACACGTTATCGATAAAAGCTTCCAAGAGTTAATTTCAGTTCAACCAACGTACACAAAAACCTTAATAAATTATCCACCTTCCTTATGAAACCCTTGTCTAATGCTGGAAACCTAATGAATGTATTTTAAGAGTTTTTGAGTTTATCGCGAACAGACAGAAAAGGTTGCATTGGACTTTGTAGTGAAGAACAAAAAGTTACATGTTATTTTTGTTGAGAATACCTTCTTGTGGCATAACATTTTAAACGTGTTAGAACTATTAATTATTCAGAAAGCTTTTAACAGCACATCACGCTAAGAGCATTATGTGTTTCCAGCTTATTTTAGTACTCTACAATATAATATCTACATTATACAAACTTGTTTGTAAATGATTATACAAGAAGTTTGTGTAGCAAACAACGGATAATGTTATAATTATCCGGAACAAGTATTATTTACCCGTGAGGGGACGGGTTAGAATACTATTCCCCTCTGTCGCTGGGAGACCATCTCGTAAGAGCCGAGTAACCCAGCACCCCCTTGGTGGTAGGGGATCTGTTCCCCGACTGGCTTGCGACCACCAGCATGCGAATCCGACCGCCAGCTCAGGGTCCGCTGAAGCCGCAGCATTGTTTGCTTCATTCTCCCTCCCCAATCTATTTTCGAGGATGCAGCATGTCCATGGGCGATGGTGGCCACTTACCATAAGGTGGACCATCTGCACGTTTGCACCTTATCTGCCATAAAAAAAAACTAGTTACCAAATGACTGAAAGAGCCCCTAAGGAGCTTGATCGTTGGTGCGAGAGGAGGCGTTTCATTGTCAAGTGCGTGGGCGCGCAGCAGGGTGCGGTGATGAGTGAACAAAAACGCAAACTAGATTGACAAAGAAAGAAAAAGACAAGATAACTACCGTAACCACGATCTTACTGTCTCGCCAACGTTGAGGATGCATTGATAATAATGTATTACTATAAAATGTTGTTGGTTATTTAAATCACCACTTGAAAAATGCTCGATTTTGCTCACTTTTAGGATTCCTTGGCTTAAAAGGAAAAAAGGAAGCCTTACAGGACAACTTCGTTCGTTTTTCTCCGGAACGCGTATGAAGTTGAACTTAATATTAAATACTCAAGTCCCTTGCGGCTGTCTGAATATAAAACTTCTAAAGTCCACGCATTGATAGGAAATGACCATTAATGTAGTCACTTACGAAATTATAAGGTACTTCGCGATGACTTAGAATTGTGAAATTTACCATCAAGCAATGTCTCTGGCACAAGTCAAGGATAAACTTAAAAACTGTAAATTTTCTTCCTACACCATAAAAGCTACACTATATACTCAAAAGTCTACGATAATGCGCAACCCAGACTAAAGCTGAGCAGTGCCTGGGCCACATTAGAATGGAACTGGAATCACTAGATAAATAACTTTTTATGACAGTCATGCAGGACTATTTTTCTCAGATCAAATATTTAAATCTCTAGTCTCTCGGATATGTAAAAAATCAAACTTCTAAGTCAATTTAATGAAAAGATACAGCCGCTTTTATCTCATGTATTGTAATTTTCGACAAGAATCAATATTCCGAGGCTTTGTCGTTTGATCTAGGAACATAATTTTTGGCTCAAAGTACTTATATGGAGAAAAATCCGAAAATTGGAAATTAATTGTTACATCACGCAAAAAAAATCTGCATAAATCAATAAATATTGCCATTTATACTTCCACGTATATTGGACGTGAAAAAAGTCTATGTTTGCGATTTTAGTAATATTCAAATATTTTGTGCATTACATCTTATTTTATATGTAGTTAACACAATCTATGTAATTTGTTATATAGTGAAATAAAAATTAAAAAAAAAACTTATAATTAGTTAAACACGAGTTAAAATAAGTTACTATTAAAACAAGAAAAGCCATGAAAGTCGTGATTCAATGAACTTACAACCCATAATTTTAGAGCAAAGCGAATTAAGGAACAACATAGTAAACGTGGAGGGAATTTATAAGTAGTATTGCTGTTATAAAATTAAACTTACTCGTAATATATTGCATATTAAGTTTTGTTAGCGGCTATTTACGAATCATCCCTTTTTATTATAGTAGCAACCTAAAAAAATATAGTAAAAACTAGAGATGCCATGAATATTGATTTGACCGAATAACGAATATTCGGCTAGTCTCTTGGCCACGGATCACTTAGGTAGTAGTGATCTGTGCTTTTGGCAGAACCGTCAACAACACTCTGTTTTGCGTGTTGGGGTGTACAAATCCCACACACGTAGAAGCTGGCTGGGCCCGGTTTCAGCTTCTTAATATTAAGGGTTATCTATTGTCAGTTAGGCGATAGACACAGTACTCACAAGTTCTTGATGATTTCTTATCTTCTTTCTAATCTTCTTTGAGCATTCCCATTACACATTTCACACAATAACACAAATAGTTTTAAATAGTTCTCACTTCACCACCAGTCGGTTTTCGTCAGGGAAGGGTCAATTAACTAGCGTTTAGGAGATATGGCATACACAGGACTCTGGATATTATTAATCAATTATCACAGGGATGTATATCGCGCGCGTACGCCGGTCTCAATACTTAACTTAACGACTGACTCTGCCCGTGGCGCAACTAACACTCCCCCCGCCGCCCGCGCCGCATTCAAATAAAAATATATAGTAAACACGTGTGTTTTACTAAAGTACGTGTAATGACGATACATCGTGGGCGTTTTTGTTGATAGGACAGCAGACCCTTATAAGTGGTGGTCAGCAAACGCAAAACAATATCTTAATGTAGCAGAATTTGGTAAGATTTATTTATCATCTCCCGGTAGTAATGTATACAGTGAGGCGGCTATTTTCGGGAGCAGGTATAATTTATGAGGAAAAGCGTAATTACTTGCTATCAACAAATGGTGAAAAAATTGTTTTCATTCATCATAATTTACGTGATTTTAAGTTATTGTAAAATCAAAATATTCGTGAGTATAGTAGTATTAGGCATTCTTTTTTATCGTGATTTACTATTCGTCAAAATTCGGCCGTATAGTCGTCAATATTCAACTGAATACCAAATAGTATACCGAATATAAAGTGGCATCTCTAGTAAAGACGAAAGAAAAAATTAATTCAGATAGAAAACAAGGCCTTGGGCAAAACTACATTTGCGTTCAAGTTAATAGGTTGCACAATGCATTAAATAATAACTTTTAAAGTTCACTACAAAGATTCACCTTTATTTAAACCTTATTGTACACCACATACAGGGACACAATAACGTAAATTTAATATTAAAACAATGGTAAACAAAAGGCGGTCTTATGGCTTATTAGCCATCTCTTCCAGACTACCTTTAGGTTAGGAAAATTACGAGATAAGTATAGGGTGGTGCAGCCATGAACTACATACAAATAATTACAACCTAATACATAAACATTTACTTATATATTATAAATAGCATATATATGTTAATAATAAACTAATAAATGTTCTGATAAAAATAAACTGAGAATAATTAAGGGATATACAATATATACTCGAATTAGATTATAAATGTCAATATGATCTGAATCATTCTCGTTCAGCTAGATAATGATCTTTAACGCAATTCTTAAAAATACTAAGGGACTTTGACTGTCTTATACTTAAGGGTAGATCATTCCAAAGTGTTATTGCCTGAACTGTGAATGAATCTGAATACAATTTAGTGTTATGAACAGGCGTTTTAAGCAATAAACTTCGTGACGTACGTGTTGTTACACCTTCAGTTATTTCAAAATAGAAATAAAAAAGTTTTCATGTTCAGCTGATAGAAAAATATAATATGCTAACACGTTCTCCCGGGGATACGATATAAGAAATAAGATTATAGATATTCATAATTCTTCGATAGAATCTATTGATATAATATGACTAGTTTTTATCCGCAACTACGTTTGCGATATTGAGATAGTTATATTAGCCTACATTAGATCGTCTGTAGACATATTTAATAATTTTATGAGGTACTCATACTAACATTCCACCGCCCTTTCACCATCTTAAGGGATGATTTTCGATAAAAAATTTGACACGTGTTTTATGACATTCAATGAAGAAGCTTCATAATGAATTTCATTCAAATAACTTCAGAAACGACAAAGTTTCATACCAACTTTGCAACCCCGTTTTACCCCCTTAAGGGGTGAACTTACAACAATCCTTTGTTAGTGCTTCCCTATCTTATAAAAGAAGCCCTGTGCAAAATTTCAAGTTTTAAACCCTTATTAGGCCCTGCGTTGATGTCAGTCATTAATTCAGCTTCTTTTATATAATATAGCGGCCCATCCCGGCTTCGCGCGGGTGGAATATTATTTAAAAAAATATATTGGCCCTCCCGCATTTCGGTGCCCACTCTCTTGCCGCTTTACTCGCTGCGCTGCGTCGCTATACTGGCCCGTCGCGTCGGCGTGTATTTTTTGTTTATATTGATATTTTTAATTTCGTAATATCTTTTGAATGGAAAGTCCGATTTTAATAATTCAAAAAGTAATTTACAGGTATTGAAATAGACTTAAATACGAAATAATTTATTTGGATAAGGATTAATACAAAGTTATAGAAAACATGGTCTGATTTTGATAGGCATTTTTATCAACTTTTAAAATGTAAAAAAGTAGTTATAGTGACGTAACTATAATAGTTGAACATATGGTCTCGCGGACTTTTTTGTAGATATTGATAGGTTCTATAATATTGTAGAACATTTTTTTGTTCTATCATCAATACTTTTTGCAGCGCATGCGATGAAAGATATTTTATGGCTAATTTTTTGGCACCTTGGGTTGGTTTTCGTGAGATTTCCTAAGGATCTCTAATTTTTTCTTGTAATAAATATAGCCTATGTTACTCAGGGATAATGTAGCTTTCTAATGGTGAAAGAATTTTTGAAATCGGTCCAGTAGTTTTTATGTTTATTCGTTACATACAAAAATACAAAAATACAAAAATACAAAAATACAAATCTTTCCTCTTTATAATATTAGTATAGACTAGCTGACCCGACAAACGTTGTTTTGCCATATAAATTTGGGGTGGGCCACCCTTACCTCTTAGGGGGATGAAAAATGGATAGTAGCCGATTCTCAGACCTACTGAATATGCATATAAAATTTTATAAAAATCAGTCGAGCCGTTTCGGAGGAGTATGGTAACTAACATTGTGACACGAGAATTTCATATAACTAGAGGGCTGCCCTCGCTTCGCTCCGGGTATTTAAAGCAATATTATAATTGGTGTCCTTAAATTGTCACTGTGCAATTGTGTAGTTTTTCATTATTTGAAAAAAGGGAAAGTAAGAAAAAGTTATGAAATGAAAAATAATATAAAACAAAAATAAAAGAAAAGCGACAGATAATAAAAGAGGGAGGACAGAGCAAAAATAAAACTGAATAAGTAAAAGAGAGAGAGAAAGAGAGAAAATCGAAAGAAAGGAAGTGAAAAAAGGCTAATCATTCTGAACAGATAAAAATACAAATTAAAGAGAGAAAAAAGAGAGAGGATGAGAGACAATGATAGTATATGATGAAGCGAGACGGAAATACTATAGACTTCTCTCAGTGAAAGAATTTTTAAAATCGGATCAGTAGCAACAAAATGGAAATACTAATTAATTAATATGTATATGGCAACACTAAATCAAATTTGTCACCCACGAATAGTGTAGTTTTCTGTCAGTGAAAGAATTTTTAAAATCTGATCAGTAACAACTAAATGGCCATATTCTATTAATTAAAAAATGTATATGGCAACACTAAAACACCTTTGTTACTCACGAATAGTGTAGTTTTCTAACTGTGAAAGAATTTTTAAAATCTGATTAGAAGCAGCAAAATGGCCATATTCTATTAATTAAAAAATGTATATAGCAACACTAAATCACATTTGTCACTCACGAATAGTGTAGTTTTCTAACTGTGAAACAATGTTTAAAATCGGATCAGTAACAACAAAATGGCCATATTCTATTAATTAAAAAATTTATATGGCAACACTAATTCACTTTTGTAACTCACGAATTTTGTAGTTTACTATCAGTGAAAAAAAAATTTTTAATCGGATTAGTAGTTCCTGAGAAACTCTTCAATTTACAAAATGGCCACCTTCTGGCACTTGGATTGACAACTATATCTTTTTAATTAGAGTATTTATGGCAACACCACATAGCCTATGTTACCCGGAAAGAATGTAGCTTCCTATCGCTGAAAGAATTTTCAAAATCGGTTCAGTACTTTTCGAGCCTATTCGCAACAAACAAACAAACATACAAACAATCAAATCTTTCCTCTTTATATAACAGTATAGATATAGACATGTAGATATAGGTAATGTTACTCCATTGAATATTACATATCAGAGCACAATAAACTTAATCAAGCAAATTAGATACATTATTGCCTTCATTAGTCAAACGCCTACTGCATGCTTGTTCATGATTGTTGTTCAGATTCAATTGTGGTCAATATATTTATAATATCCTTGTTTTTATTGCTAAAAATAAAACACAATAAGATTTTGTGAGCAGCCTCACCAACTTGTAAAACGATTATCTACTAAAAAGAAAAATGAGTGAGTTTTTCTACTCATTACTTTTTATTAGATTACTAGTCGACCCGCGCGAATTTATCCGCGTGATGCTCCGCTCCTAGGGGTCTTAGCGAGATGATTTATGGCCTATAGCCTTCCTCGATAAATGGGCTATCTAACACTGAAAGAATATTTCAAATCTGACCATTAGCAAACAAACAAACAAACTCTTCAGCTCTATATAATATTATACATTTATTTATTTTTATTATTGATAATCATAGTCTTAGTTTAAGTGTAAGACAGATTAGTAAAAGCAGAGCTTTATTAAAATCTACTGCATATCGAATCTTGCAATATATATAACTACTCAGGGTTTAAATGCATCGTTTTGTCTATAAAAATTCTTTACTAATACAAATAAATTTTCCTTACTTTCTCAATAACATTAACGAGTAAAAAAGAGGAAGTTACAGGAAAGAAATAAATTTCAATTATTTGCTAAAATCGTATCTCTGCTTTTAAAAAGCATTTGCTATTTTTAATATCAATATCTTTAGAGCGAAGTGTTTTGTTTATTTTTAACCCTCGACGATACAACGACGGGATGTTATAAGTTTAACGTCTGTACCTGGGTATCAGTGTGTCTGTGTATTTGTATGCCCTGCCTGTGGCATCGTAGCGCCCAATATAATGGACTGATTCTGAAAATTTATTTGTTAGAAAGTTAATCTAATCGAGATGGTCTGCCGTTTGAAGGCTTGAGAGCTGCATGACAATGTTAATAATATATTATATTGACAATTATAATAATCTTGTAAGCATGGTGCCACATTGACATTACTTACACTGAGAAGAGATGAAACGGTATTTCTCGATACCTTTTTTCAATACAAACTTATATATGTCGGAGAATAGTAAAAGGTTATCGATTAAATCGAATCATCATCGGTGTCTATGGCGTTGGAGTAGTAGACACTTCCGTTGTTTTGACAGTCTCGACCTTGACCCTTTATATGCCATCGACAGTCTGACTGAAGTCTTAGTCGTGCGCAGTCTCTCAAGAAGTGAAGTAGTGTCTGAATAGCGATAGTGTTGTGCAGTGTTGTGTTAGTGCTAGGAGTGCTGTCCGATCAAGGTCACGTGAGTACCTCACAATGTAATTGCCTCGTCTTGTGTTAGGTTAGGTTTATGTGCGTTTAACCTTGGGTTTAAACAGAAAGCCTAGCAGTGGAGGCGAGTGTCGTGATCACTTAAAGGAGCTCCTTAAGCCTACACCATGGTCACAAGTCCAAGGCACTGCTTAGGTTTCTCTCGTAATTGTTAGAGATCATATTTGATCATTTATCGGTTCAATAGGAGTATCTACGTTGCGTTTACCCAATATTCCATTCAATACCATCACCCCCTTGTAGTGTTCCCCGATATTCCCCATCTTCCTCCTTCCATTTCCTTTCACATCGTTTTAAAATCCCCGACATATATATATTAAAAAACGATGTGAAAGGAGATGGAAGGAGGGAGAAGAATATTGGGGAACACTAAAAGGGGGTGATGGTATTGAATGGAATATTGGGTAAACGCGACGCAGATACTTGTACTGAACCGATAAATGATCAAATATGATCTTTAACAATTACGAGAGAAACCTAAGCAGTGCCTTGGACTTGTGACCAAGGTGTAGGCTTAAGGACGTCCTTTAAATGATCATAACACTCGCCTCCACTGCTCAGGCTCTCTGTTTAAACCCAAGGTTAAACGCACATAAACCGAATCTAACACAAGGCTAACCTAACTTAAGGCTAACCTAACCTAACATTGTGTTTACTTAACCACGTGGCAATTACATTGTAAGGACTTACGTGACCTTAGTTGGACAGCACTTCCACACTACACTGCACTTGACACTATCACTATCACTAGCACTACTTAGATGATGTTCACTTCTTGAGAGACCGCGCACGACTAAGACTTCAGTTAGACTGTCGATCGCATATAAAGGTTCGAGGGTAGATACTGTCAAAACAACGGAAGTGACTACTACCCCACTCCAGCGCCATAGACAACGATAACGATTCGATTAATCGATAATCTTTTACTATGCTCCGACATATATATTTTTCTGTCGGGGATAATTTATTTTTTTAATTTAATACATATTCATTGTTAATTATTGTCTCGTAACTAATTATTTCACTAAAATATGACTCTCGCCTTGGTATAAAGAATTTCGCTCCAAAATATATACTTTATTATCAACCAAAAGTTATTTAGTCTTCAAAATGTCTATAAAGGTATTCCCTAGCTCCAGCGAAGTTCAACTTTATTACATTTTTGTAAAAACTTTTTCTAGGCCACAGCTCGCTAGAAACAAGTAGCTTGTTATTTCTACGGGACGCACTATAGAAAAGACACCTCATATTCACTAACAAGCTGAGAACGAATTTTAAAACATTTCACCGCATTTTACTTGTTTTTCTTATAAACCTTTTTATTTATTCTCATTTTTATGCTACTACTTTAGAATATAATGGTGGGATTATGTATTATATGCTAGCAATTAGAATCACAATGCCGCTTTACTTAGATTGCAATGGAATTGTAATTTTATACACAATTTAAATTAATGACTTACTTGACTTATGTTCCTGTGTCCCCTACTCGATCTTGAGCTTCGCGCTTTATTTCGATCCAAGCTTCATCAATGACAGTCCGCCGCCAGGTTTTATTGGGCGGCCACCTTTGCGTCTTCCTTGGGAATTCCAGTCTAGGGCTTGTCTCGGTATATGGTCTGGATCCCTTTGCAATGTGTGACCTATCCAACTCCATTTGCGAAGCTTAATCTGTTGGGCGATCAAGACTTCGTTGCAGCGTTTCGAAAGTTGTTGGTTGGAAATTCTGTCAGGCCAATAAATACCGAGGATTCTACGAAGGCATCGGTTTACAATCACCTGGAGTTACTGCGAGATGTTCTTGGTGACCTTCCAAGTCTCAACGCTGTAGGGGTACAGCAATACAGACTTGACATTCGACCGGAAGGTTTTAAGCTTGACTCTCTTTGTCAGTTTCCGTGATTGCCACACGGATCGAAGCTGTGCGAAGGTTGATCTTGCTTCGGCAATCCTCGAAGAGAGGTCCTCTTCGGTTCCTCCAGTTTCTGACACGCAACTGCCGGGGTCGCACTCGCTGCTCCGTACCTCATCTCCTGGGTTATTCTGATATTAATTCTGAGACCAATTTCGGACTCAGAATTAATTTTGATTAATACACCTCTGATATCTCCTTCTTATTCACTTTATCGTATCTGTTATTTATAGTCATTTGAATAAGTTCTAGTTATTACATGGACACTGTGCACTATAGTAAAATGTGTGTAACGTTAAGCTCAGAGTAAACATGAGAAATGCTTGGAGAAAAATAGATTCATTCATTTAATAGAATGTACTTATTCTCTGTTATCAATTTCAAGGACAAGGCGTAATAAGCTTTGTTTGGAATGTCTTATATTGTTTATCTCTATACTGTTACCAAACTTACATTCACTAATACGGTCAACGTAATATATAAACGTCAAACAATACGATAACTATCACAACAAATCTTCCGTCATTGACGGAACAAATAAGGTGAAAATAACCTCAATCAGTCAAGTCATTCAAACCTCATTAACAGAATTTGGCTGCGCTGCGGCGGTGAAATTATCGCGAATCAACTGGTTCACGACACGAAATCGAAAAGTTCGAAATTTTAGTGGACTGTAAGTTTAATTATAAATCTAAATATTTGATTGACTTGACGGAGCGGGCTATCTACAAAGGTAGTAACGACAGGGTAATGTAGACAGCTAAATAAAAGAAGGATATACAGGAAAAGAAAGCACAATACCTTTTAAGATGGCGGCTTCACTGCTTCAACTGCTTGGACTCCTCTTCCACTATCACCAATGTCACTAAGTCTTATCAACACAAATAGTTAGATATGCGGTAAATGCGGTGCGGTGTAAGCGAAATTGGGCAACGTCCCATTAGCGAAATGTTCTCGAAGAACGGCAAGCACAGAGAGGTAATGGAGGCGGTCAACGACAAGTGTTAGATGCGCGGGAGCGGGCGCACACGCATCGTCCTCTCTGGTTGCACTTGCACTTGCGACTGCTGCGCTAATTAGCGTATTGTGCCGGAAGGATAGGTGAATGGATTAGGAATGTCAACCAAATACATAGATAATTAAAGCGGCGCGACCATTCCCCCCGGCTTGAAGGATTCCCTTCAAAAAAGAAACAAAGCTAAACTTATGCGGTACGAAAAGCGAGCAAATGAGTAAAAAGTGTAAACGAAATGTGCGAAAATAAAACTAATCCTAACTAAACTAAAACGAATTAATGACTAAAGCTATTGATTTGGTAAGGGACAAAGACGTATCACTGGTCGTAAATACGATCCAGAAGCAGTCCTTACACGAACAATACGAGTAACTCCATTTGACCCAGGGAAGACTTCGTCTACGATACCCAAAGGCCAATGAAGTGGCGGTAGATTATCAGTTATAACAGTTCCTACAGTGATTGGATTGGCTGGAGTATTCCACTTTAGACGCGACTGTAAAGTATGTAAATAATCTCTTCTCCAACGCTTCCAAAACGACTGTACTAATTTATCTAACATCTCATGTCGCGATAAGAGATGCATTCTATCTTCTTTAATGTCACTAGCGGGAAAATACTTAAGAGGAGTGAAATTTAGGAAGTGCGCTGGAGTTAACGCAAGCGGTTCAGATGGGTCGCTAGACAGAGTTCTACATAAAGGTCTAGTATTCATAACGGCCTCTATTTGAGTAAGCACTGTACTTAGCTCCTCAAATGTCAAAATTTGATCCCCTACAACGCGAAATAAATGAGTTTTTAGGCTCTTGATCTGCGTCTCCCAGGCACCACCAAAATGGCTAGCAGCTGGTACATTTAAGCACCAGTCGATACGATTTTCCGCTAGAACATGCTCAAATTCGGTATTGAAATGTTTCGATAACAACAATTCGTGCAACTCCGATAAAAAACGTTTGGCACCGACATAATTTTTGCCATTGTCCGAGTACATTCTATTTACCGGACCGCGACGAGAGAGAAACCGTTTTAGGGCACCTAAGAAACTAGCAGTGCTTAGATCGCCAGCGACCTCAATGTGAACGGCTCGGGTTGTTAAGCACACGAAAAGGCAAACATATGCTTTGGTAGATCGTATACCACGACCGCGCGAAATTGTGACCTTGAAGGGACCAGCGTAGTCCGTACCTGTATGAACGAACGGCTTAGCGGATTGTACTACACGAAACGCCCGATGATCTGCCATTTCTGGATAACTGGGGTTAGGTCGAAGACGATAACAAGGCAGACATTTATATATTCTGCTTCTAATAAGTTTTCGAGCAGAAAAGATCCAGTACCTTTGCCGTAAGAGTGACATCAGTAAATCAGGACCTGCATGACAATTTATTTTATGGTGATAATCGACAAGCAACTCTACAACATGAGTTTTACCGGGCAACAAAATTGGATGCTTGTGTTGAAAATCCAAATCAGAATTTGCAAGTCGACCACCAACTCGCACAATTCCTTCGTGTAAAAATGGCTTTAAACGACGAAAAGTCAAGCTACACGGCTTACCAAGTTCTAAATTTTTAATTTCAGAAGCAAAATGTACTTGTTGGATTTGACGCAGTAGCAAATCCTCGGCTCGATAAAGATCCAAAGTGGATATTCTATAATTACGAGGTAAAAGTTTAGCGAAGCGACAACGTAATAGTTTTGACCAAGACGATAAGCGGTTTGCGAGCGAAATTAATATGAATTGTTCACATACATCCGCAGAAACAAGTGAATGTTTCTTTTCTTCTGGTGGTTCAGAAACCGACGAAGGATTAAAATTAGTTACAGGCCAATACGAAGGATCTAACGAGGCCCATGGAGGACCGTTAAACCAGAGTGGGTGATCTAAAATTTGCGCGGGTGTTAGTCCACGTGACAAACAGTCAGCGGGATTATCTGTACCGATTACATGATAGAAATGTTCTTGTGCTAATTCATTTTGAATTTTGGAAACCCGGTTAGCAACAAAAGTATCCCATCGATGCGGTGAAGAGTGAACCCAACAAAGAGCGACCGTAGAATCCGAGAAACCATAAATTCTATGAAATTGAATGCGATTTTTACAAGCTACTATAATATTTTTAATTAATTGAGCGAGAACTAATATTGCGCAAAGCTCTAGTCGTGCAAGCGAGACAACCTTACGAGGAGACACTTTTGATTTTGCACTTATAAGGTGAATACCGTGATCACCTTTGACGAGAAAATAAACAACTCCACCGTAAGCTCTCTCACTGGCATCTGCAAAGCCTAAAATAGTAACAACACTATTTTTGGTAATATCAACATGACGCGGGATTTGAATCTGCTTGAGCAAAGGAAGCTCATTTCTAAAACAATTCCATAACTGAACGAGACTGTCGGGTGGCGAATCATCCCAATCACAATTATTCAACCATAGTTGTTTAATGAGAAGCTTTGCGTACAACACAACAGGAGCTACGAATCCCATAACGTCCCATATCCTAGCGACACAGGATAATATAGAGCGTTTGGTGCAAGTTTGTGATGGCGTAGAAATTGTTAAGCTAAATGAATCTACAGTCGGCGACCAACATAAACCGAGAACCTTATGTATATCAGAGTCATCGAATTCTTTAACCGAAGAAAGACGATGAGACGGCGAAATCGAATTCAAGACTCTTTGAGAATTGCTAGTCCATTTCACGAGATCAAACCCACCAGCTTTCATGAGATCTATCATCTCAGTCGCAGTCGCGATAGCTTCTTCTTCACTGTCTATACAATAAACGAAATCATCCATATATAGACCTACGTTGATAGTCTCTCGAGCTAATGGATAAACATCGCCTTCATCAGTTACTAATTGTTTTATAGTACGAAGTGCGTGAAATGGGCTAGATTTTAAACCAAAACAGACGCGATTAAATTCATAGATATTTAATGGATCTTCAGGTGAGAATCTATACAATATGCGTTGGAATCTGCGATCAGACTCATGAACACCAATACAAAGAAGCATTTGACGAATGTCAGCGGAGAGTGCGAATTTAAACAAGCGAAAATTGACGATAATGTTGAATAGATTACCCTGAAGATTCTGACCACTATACAAGATATCGTTGAGCGACACCAGCGAACTAGTTTTAGCACTAGCATCTAAAACTACGCGTAATTTAGAGGTGAGTTTATCTTTCCTTATAACACCATGATGAGGAATAAAATAGGAAGGCAAATTATAAGTATTTTCCGTTTCTTGAGGTGCGAGCGAGATAAAACCTTTGCCTAAATATTCCATTATTACACCATCATACGCTTCTTTCAATTCAGGAGACGACGTCATTTTTCGCTCTAAACAAAGAAAACGCTTTTTAGTAGTCCTATAAGAATCACCGAGCGAAAATATATCACCTTTAAATGGAAGCGCGACAGTGTAACTACCATCCACCCCACGTGTGGTAGTGCGAGCGTAGATTTCTTCACAAGCTACGTCATCTGCGCTAGATATACGTGGAACGTTCACCTCTTCTATACTCCAAAATTTTTGAACGACAGAGTCTAGAGACTCATCTGTACAACAATGTGTGAAAGCGGTTTGATTATTACCCAAAGAAGTAGGTGCGGAACCAACAATAACGTAACCGAGAACGGTCTCTAAAGCAAGCGGCGAAATACAATTAGGTTGTCCATAAACTTTGCGCGACAACATAAGGTGGGGGAAAATTGACGCACCTATCAACATATCTATTCCACCAGGGACGGAATAAGGATTATTTATATTAGCGAACGATATATTTTTGAACTCAAATATTTGATCTAAATATGAAGTAGCCAATAAACGCTTGTCTTCATATTTATTTATTAACGATTCTAAAATTAATCGATAATTTTCTGCTGACGGTGTGATACCTGCGCATACCGAGCGAGCTTTGCCAGTTAGTTTACCTAAAAGATAATACATCTTTTCTGAGTCCGAAAGCGAAGGGTTGTCTTGCACGGTAGACTTAAAGCTAGAATAAAATAATGGCCAAGTCTTTATGTCTCCGTCGAATGACACGAGTTCGATGGGAGGCAAGGAAGGCCTCACCCTTTGACAAATATCTGGTTTCGACTCCTGACTAATATTATCAGTTTTTGAATATTGCATCACGAGACGCTTCACACGACTATAAATACGCTCGAATGCAACTATACTATTATAGTCAGGCGTCGCTTGCGGATTTCCAGCCAACAAACACTTATTATATTCATCTAATACAGCAATAAACTCAGAACGTATATTTTCTATATTACAACTAGCGTCCAAGAAGTCTTCCCTCGTCAAATAGTTATCCTGAATATCTTTAGACAAATCAAATATTTCTTGTAAACAACGAAAAAATGTGTTACGTTTTTGTTCCAAAATAATAAGCTTTGTCTCATTGGCTGACATCTTTTTTGCGGGTTTATCACCTTCAGCCATATTAAATTTTATACACAGAAATTAAAAACAATCAAAAGTTAAAGCAAATTAAATAAAACGCGATGTAAATTATAACAATATCTACTACGAGTGAATGCGAGACGGGGGCACGGGGGCATGGGGGGCACGAAGACTCGACGCGTGCGCAAGCTCAAAGAAACGAATCAATCTATTAACTAAATTTTAATAAATTTGTTTTTAGGTTTACAACTATGTATAACTATAGTTAATAGTTATATTAATCAAATTAATGTTTTATTTCTAACAAATAGCGTAATGAAACTATTTATGATAATATTTATCTACCTACTTTCGAAAAATATTAATATTAAAACTTAGCTATAGGAACTTAGCGGTGCGAAACGATACGAAATAAGAACCTATAATTATGCTTTAATACGCAGTTATTCTTCTTAATTTCAAAGTATGAACGAGTTTAACGATATCACAATAGGTATATACTAAGATTTTAAGAATTCTAAGCTACAGTAAACGATATGCGAATGAATGAACGATTATTTATAGTAAATTAACGAAACGATTTTTATGCTAACTAATACGAAATAATATATATAATCCGGCTCGTATGGACCAAACTTTTATGGATGCGCTGCGGCGGTGAAATTATCGCGAATCAACTGGTTCACGACACGAAATCGAAAAGTTCGAAATTTTAGTGGACTGTAAGTTTAATTATAAATCTAAATATTTGATTGACTTGACGGAGCGGGCTATCTACAAAGGTAGTAACGACAGGGTAATGTAGACAGCTAAATAAAAGAAGGATATACAGGAAAAGAAAGCACAATACCTTTTAAGATGGCGGCTTCACTGCTTCAACTGCTTGGACTCCTCTTCCACTATCACCAATGTCACTAAGTCTTATCAACACAAATAGTTAGATATGCGGTAAATGCGGTGCGGTGTAAGCGAAATTGGGCAACGTCCCATTATATACTATTTATAGAATTGTTTATTTTGTTACCATCAAATAAACTCACGTACCCCTTATTCGGTTATATACTTCCAAATCCACCTAAAACTTTAAGAAAAGTACCCTTTAAGATCTCTCTTTGATTAATTTTGGATGGACGATGAACCAAAATACACGTACTGCCTGTGGCTTGTGACCCGGGAGCAAGGTTAAGGACATTGTTGATATGATCAAGACACTCACCAGGCTCGTCCTAGTTACTCAATATTTAAAATAAACATAGTAAATAACACACGTGATCCCAGCAAGACAAAGGAGCTAGTATTCTAACCCATACTTCTTGCACTACTTTAGACAACATTTACTAAGTAATATAATGTTTAAAAATAAATAAATTACTCAACAGTGTAGCTACTATTAAAACGAAATCATATTATTGTCTAATAATAGAAGTATTGTTACTATGTATGGAATTGTATATTAAATAATACAAGAGAAAGTTTATATAAAGAATTTTATAATTTCAATTTCATCTCAGATAGCTGTCAAAACACTTTAGGTGGGAATGTACTTATTTGCTTTTATAACGAAGATGAAATAAGCCCAATGTTTTCACAATATTAAGAGAACAAGTTAATATATAATAATGCATCAAAACCTTCAATGGCCTACTGCTGAGCCGGGTCTCCTCCTCAAAATGAGGAGGGTATTAGTCCATAGTCCACCACGCTGGCCCAGTGCGGGTTGGCAGACTCCACACACCTTTGAGAACTTTTTGGGAACTCTCAGGAGTGCAGGTTTCCTCACGATGCTTTCCTTCACTGTTAAAGCTAGTGATATTTAATTGCTTAATACACATAACTCAGAGTCAGAGGTGTGTGCCCAGGATCGAACCTCGGACCTCCCGAGTAAGACTTGAAGTCTCAACCACTGGGCCATCACTGCTTGGGCTATCACTGCTTATACTTGGGCCATCACTGCTTAAGCTTATTGCATTTGTTACTTATACTAGTGATGTAAGACATAGCTTCTTGCCAAAAATCATATCCTTAGTTCAAAGGACCAAGCCTGGGAATTTTGGTTCTTTACTATAGGCGGCTGTATCTTTTATTACGTTGACATAGGCAGACAACGAAGTGATCCTTTTTTCCTTTTAAGATAAGGAACAAATGCAAGTTATTTAGTTGAAAAACTTCAATAAACAGGTCTGGTCTGTTAAAAAATAAACATGTTAGCAGCATTGCTGATTACTTAATCACATCTGAATTGGTAAGAAGATCAAATAGGTTTATATTAAAAATTCTTACTCACTGTGTAATTTCTGAGGATTGCGTAAATTGCAATTGTACTACTTGGTTTAGTTAAATCTTAAGTAACGAGATCGAAGACGGGTGTTTGCGAAATCCATTACTGTGCAGCAATACGTATACTCATGCAGTTTAGACGGAGCCTACCCGCTAATACTACTTTATAAACGGTGTTGCTAACAATATTATCTTTTATATGCACCATGCTCAAAAATTGTATCTGATTTTGTTCAGTAGTTTTAACTTTATGCGTTATGTACAAACTTACAGACACACTAAATAAGAATTTTAAAATGATTGTTAACCTTTTTTTTAAGTCATTAAACATTTTCTAATTTAACATTTGATCAACTATATGTCGGCGCGTACCTTAAGTTTAAACAGTCAAACTAAGCAGTTGAGGCGAGAGTTGGAATTCTGTTAGAAGACGTATTTAAGCCTACACTCCCTTAATTCATAGATCATATTTGATCATTTATCGGTTCAATAGCAGTACGTTGAGTTTACCCAATAGTCCATTCAATATCACACCCCTTGTATACATCTTCAATATTTCTACTAACCTTCTTCCCTTCTCATCATTTTCTCCGAATTATAGCTATGTATAAATAATAGCTTAATACTAAAACGTAGAATACTTTGCATACTAGTTTTATCAAAGTGCAAGGAGTTCATAGCAATTGAGTTCTCGTAAGGCTTTGTGACAAAGTGCGTCTACAGAATGTGATATGTGTGCACTGTGCATAGCGCAGACAGATCGCTAAATCGAATGTCATGTCGTCATGGTGGGAATTTGTTGGACCGTATTTGAAAATTTGATAAGCTAACGAAATGATGAAAATCACAGCTCACCTCCATCTTCATCACCTTATCTTGTTATTGCAATTTTGTTATTCTATAGATAAATTTGTTTTTTAATCGTTAGTCACCAAGAGGTTTTTTATTTAGTCAATTACTGTATAATCTTGCAAAGATACTTATTGTAAAAGTATTCTTTTAAATTGGGTACATTTTAGTTTCTATTAGATTTTTCTAGATGTTTGAAAGGCATATTTTATTCATTTAATTATTTATACGCTTAATATTCTAATTCCAATATTTAATTAGTAATAAAAGCCGCAGAAGCCTTAAGGGCTTATGAGCAGCTAGTGAGTTCCACTAAATACATTACTATACATAATATATATAACTTAATTTTTTTTACTCATTTTATAATGCATTAAGTTTAAACAATATATCAACTAAAAATAAACTATAACTAAAATCCTAACCTAAGGCCTCATCGCAATCAGATGGGAAGGTGCCGAAGAATAGCACGTGATGATGGTAAGCGCCCGGATGGTGTGACGCTCATTCCATGGCGGCATGGAAGGTCGCTGGTATGGGACGCCACGTGCGTAGATACCATGGCACCTTCCCATATTTTAGCATCTTCATCATGCGCTGGTACGGCAGCTGCGAACGCTGAAAATGCAAAGCGGCGCAAATATGCTGGCCTTGGCGAAGGCTACATATTTGTGCCGTTTGGCGTAGAGACGATGGGTCCATGGGGGTCGGAGGCGCGCCGCTTTCATAAAGAGGTTTCGGCGCGTCTGTACGATGTGACCCGGGATCGGAGAGCTATATATAGAGGCCTGCATTTTGGACAAAAAATTAGCATTGCTATCCAAAGAGGGAATGCTGCCAGCATCTTCGGCACCTTCCCATCTGATTGCGATGAGGCCTTAGGTTAGGATTTTAGTTATATTTTATTTTTTTTACTTATATAAAATATGTTTAATCTATTAAAAGAATATATATGCACCTAGAATAATGCTACAATAGCACCCATACATATATTTACATACATACACGCAAATACCATTGCAGCAGTAAAAGCAGTCAGTAAAATATCATTATTTAAAGATGATAGCCACAAGGGAATAAACTATAGAATACTTTTCGTTATCTTCCTTTACACAAAAACCGTAAATTTTATAATTAATTTTGTATCTTATTCCATATTTATGTAAAACTATCTATCTTGTTGGTTTGACTACTGTTTTTTTATTCTAAATCATAATAGTAGCGGATACATTAATATAAATTTGTCAAAGATATATTCCCATTCTGGCCGAGATACAACAAATACGTTGCACATAAAATTCTAAAGTGGCCATATAGAGGAAATATTGCTTGTGTCGCTCCAGCTTGCTTGGAAGGCGAAACTTCGAAACAAGTCACTGCATCGCGATACCAAGTAACCTATCAATACTTTTCAATTTGACTACTTGTTATGTTGATTTTTGTTATGTATTGACTATTTTATTGACAATACAATAACGCAAAAGAATTCAATATGAAAAGCACAAACAACCAATTTAAAACAAATTTTCAAAACCTTTTTCTATATACTATAATAGTTATGTTTTTCATAATATCATTAAAAGTTTCTATTACCTTATATCTTCTCATTACTTAATAAACAGAAATAGCACCTAAAAATATATTAATATTATTCAAACTAATAATATAAATGGAAACGAACTTACATATCCTTATATGATCCTATTTCTTAGAAACGCGTGGAGGTATCAAGTTAAAACTAAAATCGAATATTTAGTTCTGCATCCTCCAAGAGCTGCAAATAAAATCAAACTTCTAAAGTCAACGTAATCAAAAGATACGACCGTTTAGTTTAACTTATAAAATTATAGGGTCCATCTCGTTGACCTAGATTTATGAAGCGTAAAACAATGTGTTATGAACAATTTGAAAATATTAAGTTAGCAACACCGTTAATAAATCTATATTCGGGGGTAGTACTTTTTATGTTATTTTAAGACTGTATATCCTAACCATTGTTCCGATAGACTTGAGTCTGTTGTCAAACGGAGCTCGCCTGGTGACGATTATGGCAGTTACTGTGTCTATCAGTCCCATGAAGATAACATTTACATCATATGAAAAATAACTTTTTTGACATTTCGCAAAGACTGTTTTCTTCATGCTGAAATTAATCCCACTAATATTATAAACGCGAAAGTTTGTAAGAATGTCTCTTTCACGCAAAAAGTACTGAATGGATTTTGATGAAACTTTACAATAATACAGCTTACACATCAGAATAACACATAGGCTATAATTTATAATGTGAATTATCTAAAATATAGCTGGTGAAACCGCAGGACACAGATAGTATTAAATAAACAAGTCTCTAGTCCTTTGGACCTGTATAAAGATATCAAATTTCTAAGATAACAATCAAAATATACTACTATCTATACCGAATATACTGAAATTTTGATTCCCCACTTAAAGGAAAATATCAGAAAAAATTCTGTTTGTCTAAGAAATATGAATTAAGACATAACACATGATCTTATAGCACAACTAAAAACAGGGTAAAAACAGGAAATTTGAAGCTATATCACAATAAAAAAATGGCCCATTACATAGTGAATGTGAAAAGTTATCAAGATGAATTTAAAATCAAACTCATAGATAGGTCTACAGACTTTTGAAGTATAAAGAATAAAAATGGACTGGAATAAAATACATATAAAATCAACGTTTCATAGAAGTTCCATTATAAAAATGCCAAACTTGTTAGACACAGTTCACTTCATTTCAACGCTTCTAAGTTCGTATTAGTTGCAGCCTGAACAGACCGACTTTCTGTGTTTGTTTGTAGTTGAAGCCACAATACGTATTCTCATATAGGAAACTATTGCTATTTTTATATTTAAATATAACAACATTTTTTTAAAAATGAATCGAGTTTGTTGTGTATTGTGATTAGAGACATGATCGTGTTATACTGACACAAAATACAACTACGAGTAAGTATTATAGTGTAGAGGTTTTTTGGTGAACAAATTCCATACACAATTACACAGGTTGGCAATACAGAATAAGAACTGTCCCAGCCTTCGTTCTGGAGGGACCTCATTTTATATATCTCATTATCTTTAATGGAAAATCTAAAATATTATTAGATAATGAAAGTGAATAAAGAGAGTTAAATAAAAGCTACGCCCAGTATACAGTTGGTAATTACTTACTTGATTGCGGTATGATTATAATATGATATAATCTAATCTGATACTATATTTTTAAATATAAAAATTTAGTTATTGTATTTTCTTCCTTTTCTTAATAAAATCAAGAATACCTAATCAGATACCTACCATACAACACAGATTAATTATTCTTTTTAAACCATAACGCTATACCGATAGGGTGTTATACAGGTGGTATAAATATGATATAGGTATCATTAACTATGAGGAGGGTTATTGCACATTATACTGTAATATTTAAAACACAACGCCTGGAGCTTTAAAAAAGCTTGATACTAGATGTTAGCTTGATTCTATTCGTAGACATTCGTACATAGAAAGAAAGACCGTTTCATGTCTTCTCAGTCTAAGCAATTTCAGTCTGCAATGTAGTCTTCAAACGGTTAACCAGATAATGACAAATTATAGCAAATTACCATGTCGATTAAATTACCTTTCAATTAAAATAAAAATTCATCATAATCGGTTTATTATCTTGGGCGTCATCATCACGACCCTTCAATGGCCCACTGCTGAGCCGGGTCTCCTCCTCAGAATGAGGAATGAGGAGGGTATTAGGCCATAGTCCACCACGCTGGCCCACTACGGGTTGGCAGACTTCACACACCTTTGAGAACTCCCAGGAGTGCAGGTTTCCTCACGATGTTTTCCTTCACCGTTAAAGCAAGTGATATTTAATTGCTTAAATCTTAAAAATCTTGGGCGTATTAACATACAAATACACAGACTCAACATATAATACCTCGTCACTGTAGTATCGGGGGTTAATAACTGTCGTCAATGTTGCTGCCAGTATTTACAAATAAATCGAAAACCAAAGTAATTAAGATATATAAATACATCATTGAAACAGTAAATACAATTTAAATTCTTATTACATCCGATGATAAATCTTGTATCCGCTACACGACACTACATCAATGCAGCTTCATTGAAATAGAAGTACAGCTTTAAGCCGCCATGATGAAGTGTCTATTGAACGAGAGAGTTCTAAAGATGATTAACTAGGTAATTTATCCGGTTTTTGATGAATCTAACGCTTCATAATACATTTATAATTTAATGTAATGCATCATTAAAAACGAAGTCGTACTTTGTTTTATCTAGTATTTTAAGAAAAAAATGCGTTATCTATATAAATTTGAATGCACGTTTAGATACAGATGTTGAATCCAATATGGCGGTCATTTCAAGATGGCGAATAAGTTATTGTTTGTGCACGCCCTTGATATGGGTATTAAAAAGAGAGTCGGTTGAATACGACAATTTTTAAAATTAAAATGAAATTTATTAATTATAAAATTCATCTACTATGAAATTATAATTTTTTAAAGTTTATTTCAATTAAAATCAGATCGGTGAAATGACCTAAATCAACTTATTTTCATACCTTCCTGTCAAGTGTAAAAGGAAACAGAATTAGGTGGCAATAGTATATTTGTATGTTATTTTTGCATTATATTTTTGATTGTAGCTTATTTTATTTAAAATACCCATAAACATAGTTTAATAGGTAGGTCTCGATTTTATATTTTTAAATTGACAAAGAAACCTATCTTCGACTCTTGCACTAAAATTTGTCAAGCATTTATCTAAGTCCACTACTTCTTTTTTATATTTATAATTTACTAGTTATAATATGGTATATAGTACTTAAATGTTGACTCTCAAGCTAAATTATCTGTAAAACTGAAAATGGGAAAATGGCTTTATTGAAAAGAGTGAAAAGAGAAAATACAATACTTCGATATTAAATTTTTTAAAGTTATTTAGATCTTGAGTAATATATTCCAGAGAATAAAACGTGATAATGTCATTTTGTCTGTAAAGTAAAACCTGACAACAGTAATAGAATAGCTAAGTTCAGAATTATATGGAAATGCTGAAACGTGTGAAAGAACTGAGTTCATTCTATAGAAAATACTTTTCTGTAAAAACGTTTTACTGTTTTTCCTGAAACTCAAAAAGGAATATTCTTCAATAGACTATCTTCATAAGAAATCAACAATCTTTGAATGATACAATCTTTTTGAAACATAAAAAATTTATAATAGAAACGTAAAATTTTATTATATATCTTTATCCTTTGGGCTAAAGAATAGACATATATAAAACAAATAGGAGGTAAAGAATACAGGTAAGTATGAAATATACAATGGTCGATTATATTTTTATTTTTTCGACGAATTATGGTCGTGATAAAGTTTTAATTACAAAAATATACAACTTAACTTCTTTTTAACCTGAAATGTTTGAGTTCTCTAGATCTAATTTAAGATATTTTAAGTAAATTCAACTTCACTTTAATTGCTTGAACTTATTTCCCAATGAGTCGCAGCATCCTCTTAAAATAACTTAAAGCACTAAAAAGTTTGTTTAAAATTGAACTTTAAATATTCCCAATTAAACTTTGGGCTATTTTAAAAATATCTATCAGCTTTAATATATTTTATGTTAATACACTTTGCATAACTTTTTTAGACCTTTATTTACTACGTAACTTTTTATTATATATTTTGTTAACAGAAAACCTATAAAATCTAACTTTAATCTACTACTTTGTAAGTCTCGTAAAATCTGAACGTAAAATGGAAGCTGGTAAAGCTGTGCCGTAAACAATTAATATACTCGTATTTCTATATCATTAACCAAAATAATATCAATAATTGTAAATTGGGATTCATTGATTTATCTTTTTCAAAATCAAATATTCAATAAATATTATTGTTACGATGTAAGCAATTTGTGTTTACATGTTTACTTTACACTTTAATACGTTACACAGACATTAGTTTTTCACTCATCACTAACAATTCACTACATAAATATCACGACAAGAATCCGAGTAGCACTGCTAGAAATAGCTTTTATAAAAAAAGTCTAGACGTTAGACAGCAAAAACTCGTGCACTGAGGGTTCCGTACAATCTGGATTGAGAGATTGCTTTTGGAAAACTGTTCCCGATACATCAATAGATTACCAAGAGCAAAAATCTATTTTTGCTGTTGCATTTCTTTCTTTTGCATGTCTTCCTAATAAACTGTATCATTCTAGATTAACATAGGGGCGACAGACGTGTCAGTATGATATTAACTTGAACTTATAACTCCACGAGTCCTGTGAATAAATGTTCTTGACACATAGACAGACGGAGAAGAAAGTGGAACCCTAAAAATAGATCAGTAGAGATATACAAGAGACGAAATAGGATAACAAAACAATTTAAATACTTCATATGTTTTACTTGTGTATATTATACAGATATAGGGTTGGTGACCCAAGTGCAATCTGCACCTTCCTATTAAGCTATGTGGCTCTTTTACGTACAAAACTGCTCAACTAGCTAAACTAAATTAACCATTAAAGTACATAAGTTACTAAGGACTTACGTAATCCTCAACAATTTTTTTTACAACTTTGACAAACTACCGATATTTGGCAAAATAAATGGTTTTTGAGATGGCACCAAGAAACAGCAAGAAAATCATGTTTATAGTATAGGAGCCCCCCTTTAAATATTTATTTTATTCTGTTTTTAGTATTTCTTGTTATAGGGGCAATAGAAATACATCATTTGTGAAACTTTCAACTGTCTAGCTATCACGGTTCATGAGATACAGCCTGGTGATAGACAGACGTACAGTGAAGTCTTAGTAATAGGGTACCGTTTTTAGCCTTTTAGTACGAAACCCAAAAAAAATTTTAACCTTCAGATCAGACATACTTATCCTTAAACTTTTATTGATCTATGTGAGAACAAGTTCTAAGCCATTTCCTATTACGGCTTCCAGTAAATTGCTTCCTGCATACTTTCACATTTTCTCATAAGATAAAACTATATAACATGTGGTGAGATTTTCCTTTTATCCATAACCTAATAATATAATTAAATTCAAACTAAATTACAAACACACAACATTGAGAAACATATATTCTCAAATTACATAAAAGCGTGATGCTTAGAATACTTGTACACTTGAAAACTTTCTGATAAATACCAAAGACATCCTATATAATAGCGAAACTATTTCAATTAGATTTCTACTTAACCTTCTAAACATATGAAATATAATTGAATTGAAGCCTTGTGAAAAGGCCATAATTTAGGGTGTAAAAATATCATGGATACAAATGGGTTTATTAACACAAATACTGGAAAAGAATTTTTACAAAATACGTCCTTCTCTTTCTCTTCTCATTTATACATAACCATTTTGAACTTTTACCTTAGCTTTAGCAAACATTATAAGTTTTTTAGTTCTTAATTCGTTTGTAATGATAATCGTTTATAAATGCTTATATTATTCAGTACTTAGATATCGATACAATGATGGTAAAAACTGATAAATTATGCTTAAAAAATACAATAAAAGCTCTAAATACATTTTCATATCCAAGTATTTTATCAAAATAAGGGTATTATGAGAACGGTTTAGACAAAGCGGCCTCAACAAACATTTGTATCTCGTTGAATCCATTAAGATCAAATATCCGTTAACCTCCTCTTTATTTGAATTTAGCTAGTCACGATATTTTGTATTAAGCATTTTCTCATACGTATTTCAGGCATTTATTAATAAATTGAAAACTGTTATAACATTTATATTTTACAAGAAAACCAAAAAAAATATGCTATGTGTGCTTAAAATACACTCTACTTTTTTGTATTATCTAAATTATACTTAATTTTTATAGAATCTGTTTTTTTTAAACATTATGAATCTAGAATCCACTTCCATCTAAGACCACAAAAAGGCCATACTGAGCTTGAGTTGTTTCATGACTTTTATTATTTTTATTTGGCCATTAATTACTAAATTCTACTTAATGTAAAAAATATGGTAATCAAAGTTTCAAGTCTCTATACAAATAAGAGTACTAATGCTACTACTTCAGTTTGATTAAAATATACTAAAATACATAAACAAAGTTTGTCTATTAACTTGCCTTCAAAAAGAAGTGTTTTCATACTCCAAGCGAGCAGAATTTCTTTTAACAGACTCGAATAACTAAAACTAACAAAGTTTTAAGCTGTATTTATGTCTGCTCTACGTTCCTCGTTATATAACTTTGAAGTCGTATGAGACAAACGTTAATGTTTATTTTCATAAGAAACCTAGATGTTTAATTAAAGAGAATAATGTTTAAACATCATATAATTTATTTATATGTGTATTTAGGTTTACAAAAAGACGAATTCCCATATAAAGTTTTACCGTCTATATATATGTCCAAACGTGTGTAAACTAACGCGAATTTTATATATAACATCAAATTCTAAATATTGCTCCAATAACTAGAGAAAAAACATATTTTTGGGAAGTACATTATAGCTGTACCTACTATGATTATTATATAATTGGAGGTACACTACCAGGAAACAGACACCTACCTTGACCATTATTATACCTATGCATTTCTAGGTTTCTGTCTGAATTATTTTCATGTTTCATCCTTATTAGACCACTTTTTTACGTAGTCGAGTTATAGTTTTTTTAACTTTTTAATTATTTTACTCTTTATTATAAATGCACTGGGTTAAGTGCATTCATAAAAAAAACCTCAAGATAAGATGAAGAATAAGAAGAATGTATCACCATGATTATATTTTTTACCTATATTACTTTTATTGAGGGTCGTAGTCAGTACTCATCGAATCAATGAAATAGAAATAAAATTTTCACCATTGTTACCTACTAGACGTTAATACCTTGTAAAAATCTAGGTCTGCTATAGGTCTACCCCTGTTTTTTTTTCAGAAATGTAGTTTAATAAAGACAACAATAGTTTTCTCAAATACTTTAATTAAAATTTGAGTACTATTCTTCCATGAATTTCACTTAACTTTATATCTCGATGAACTTTTTTGATTACTATTACGATGAACATAATTCTGTTTTTGAATAAAGTGAAAATCTACTTAAAATTATAATTTTTATTAACATATCAAGGAAAAATGAATAACTGATAATTAAATTTTATGCTGTCCTGATCGACATCTTTCCAAGTTGCGAGTAACATAGACTTAGTTCGTTTGAAAGATATCAAGTATGTAAGTAATATATATGCATCAAATTTTTAAAGCTATTAATTTTTTTTCTTTCAAAAAGTTTTAGGACTTTAATTAATTACTAAATCATAGTTCAAATTAGGCGTATATTATACGTATAAATCTTCCTTTTTAATCTATTGGTAAAAGCCATAAGAAAATCAAAATTTATACTATGTAAATAATAGTTATTTATGCAACGAAGCAGAGTGTGATAATCGTATCACATGAGTGTTTTAATACCTAACTATCAATAGTTGCATACAAGACTTTATCTACATCCATAATTAAATCCTCATAAAAATTCTGGAACAGTTTACTGCTAACATTGAAACTCACTCGTAGTCACCTAACATCACCCATTGGACCATTACTGAGTATATACAAATAAACTAAGTATTGATGAAAGAATCATTTATATTTATTGTAGTTGTAATTAACATTTTGTATAGTGCAATTATTAAAATTCACTTTAAAATGTTCGTTAATGTTGGAAGGTAAACGCTCTTTTTTTTGTAAACAAAACGATTAAATTAAAGTATCAAAGAAAATGGGGGGAATACGAATAACATATTTTTTTTTGGTGCACGACGTTCTAGATAGTGAAACGCGCATGAATGACTGTTCTTTTTTTGAAATTCATACAGATACCACGCATTGAACAGTAAGAATGTGGCTGTCTGTTGAGTAAACCCTTTGCGCAGAAGGATTTGAGTGTTATTATGAAATTCAGTACAACATTATATCATCCGTTTGGCTGATATAATGGATATTAGGACATTGAGTGTATTAATGTTAATAAGCTGTTTCAGAATCTTCTATTATAGAGAATTTAATGTGTGGGAGTAGATAAAATAAATTAAAATATTATGATTTTGGAAACTCGTACTATATAATAAATATCTTATTTTGCATGTGCAAAAAGAAAAATCACACCCTGATGCAGAGAGCATACTGATAGGTTGACGCTACACTTATGTATTCGGCTCAGCTACACATTCTATCAATTTAGATAATACTAGTCGACCTGCCCCGGCTTCGCTCGGTTGTTTATTTAATGTTTGATTTTACATTTTAATTTTCACCATATTTCTCTATATTATGAATATGACGAACTCCCATACAAAATTTAATACCCAGCCGTCTTAGTAACGATGTTTAAACAATTTAGGCTAGAGTTCACATGTATTAAAAGAGCTGTTTAAACCTGCACTTGGGTTTTGAACTCTAAGCAACTTCATGCTATTGCTTTTATCCTTTTACTTTGCAAAATGGCTCATATATAGTTTGTATTAAATTGATATTGAGAAAAATCTAACATCAAATAAAAATGAACTGAGCTCTTGCTGAAAATATGTCTGCAAACAATTTTAAATTTAATTAATATTTTGCTCGCAACTTTATTATCGAAAGCGACTGAAAAATGAGTTGACGTTGACTATCTCCCAATGTATAAAAATTTGATATTTTTTTTCAACATTAACAAATCGAATAAAATGTTTTAGTCAATGGGAATACATTCTCGATTTATAATGAAAGCAAATTTTTTTAAATTCTACTATTTAAAGTACAAACTTTACTTAGCCGTTGGAAATTTTTTGCTTTCCAATTTTATTTTTTCTCATGGGAAAAGACATTGTATTATACCATTTATTTAAAGTAACCAAAACTTATAAGTTTTGGTTATCTTGCATTTGTTATTATTAAAAATTTGACTTTTTTCACTGAAAGCATTTTAAAAACTACATTTAAATTGTAAACATGTAACGTTTTATATATAGAGTAATTTACCTACGTGGGATTACAATTTTAGCACAAAAGCCGCATCAACAAAATATTTTATGTAAAATGAATCTTAAAACCCCTAACTCTGCATAATTAAATAGTATAAACCGTCTACCTCAAAAATCCCTTTGCGGAAGGCCCGACTTTGCGTATAATAGTACGCAAAGTCGGGCCTTCCGTTAAATATTTTCAGTTATAATTCATGAGAATTGAAAGATGCTAAATTAAGCTTAACAAAGTTCTAACTAAGTCTAAATTATTATAAAATACTTTGGCCACAATCTAGAGGGTCAATAACTGCATATAAGTAATAAGTATTACTAAGCAAAAAGTAAAATTGTTATAGTAAACAATTTTTATTTTGAATCTTAGGAATTTAAATACATTACACTTAATATCACTTCCTTTATGACATGGAAAGACGTCGAATATAGGTCAGTATATATTTGAAGCAATCTGTAAAGGGATTTCATATGATGAACATACCCAAAAGTAGTGCTAGATGATATTTAGTATTAGTGCTATATCTCCCTACACAAGAGTCTCATTGTTCGTTAACTTTATTAGCAATGAAGGTGGAGGAAATTTGAAGGCACTCATAAAAGATTAAATCGTAGACCTATAATCGAGTCGTTAGTCCCAAGCATTGCTCTACTATTGTAACTATGTAACTTTTTTATATCATCTCAGATTTATAATATTCGATAAACTAATCCCTTTAATTGAAAATACTTTGTTGCACAATAAAAAGTACCAGATATTCCATATATCTATTTTTAAAACCCGACAATATAACGACGAGGTTCTTTAAGTTTAACTTATGTATCTGTATGTCTGCCTGTGGCATCGTAACGCCTAAGATAACGAACCAATTCAGGTGAAGTTTTATTTGATTGAAAGGTAATATATTCGAGATGGCACTTAACTATAATTTGTGAAGATCTGGTCAGCCGTTTGAAGATTATCAGCTCATTTCTAACTTGAGAACTGCGTGACTATATTCATTTTTTAGCAATTATAACAATCTTGTGACCATGGTACACACTGACATTACTCAGACTAAGTAGAGATGGTATTTCTCGATACCTTTCTTTCGATATCGCAAGTATCGCATAGAATCGAGAACTAAACTTTTTAAGGTACGTAACAGTGTATATTTTCACATTTTACGAATATTTGTTTTATATTTTGTTTTCAACAATACACAAAATCGACATATACAATTTAATTCTTAATCAATTCTTCTAAATCGACGTAGTGTGTTGTGGTATTTTAAATTTTTAATTTAAAAGTTATCATCATTATTTCTAACAACTGTAGCTATAGAACAAACAATCGCATACTAAAATAAGAACGTTACCTTTCTATATTTTTCAAACCTTCAGAATAAAGTATGTTTCTAAAAGAAATTCTTGTCAGATTTTATACTACACCTATATTTATAAGATCATTATAAGTTTCAAAACTTCACGAATAGTAAGACAAAGGAGCAGATCTGTACTTATTTACTTATATCCACTTATTTAGCACACAACTGTCGCAATGTTAGAAACTTATCTAAGTTTCAAATGAGAGAAACTAAAACACTATTTTAAGAAGATTAATGTCGTGCTATTTGTGAGTAGCAACATTAATTGGAATCAAAATCCAATATAATATAAATTTTGATTTTATGAATGAACATTAGAATATTCTTTCTTTTTTTCTACTTAAATTTATATTTTTTTGTTAGTGATTTTATAAAGTGGACATAGTCTAAAGTAGAGCAGCAGCAGCAGTCACTGTAAGTCTTGTTTCAATGCAAAGAATTCACAATCCCCAGACACTGCGCAGCTTCTGCCTCGGCTTCAGTCAGTACATAGAAGATATTTTAGAAAACTTAATGTTGGGGAATGGTCTTTATAACACAGATAGAAGTCAAAACAAACATTTTTAAAATTTCTGTTCGTCTGTTTGTACACGTATCACGGAAAAATTACTACACGAATTTACACGAAATTACATACGGTGGGTATTCATAGTTATATAATGCTGTCTAAATTAAAATCTAGGCTGTGTTACATATAGATCGGATGTTAGAAAAATAAAGGTTATGAAGGAAGATTGGGCAGGTCGACTAGTCCACATCTAGAAATATAGATAAAATAAGTATTTTTAAAAACTTTGAAGGCTCTATTCTAAGCTGGAGTAAAGGTTGATGTACTCGTTGGTGTATAGTACAAATAAACAGGTTAGATAAATAAAAGAAACTATGTCACTTGCCATGGTAGATATTAAATAATAAATTACAATGGACCTCCGTTTTATTAGTGCGTAACAGACATATACAAATACTTTGGGGCATTAAGGAATAATGAGCCTCTGGCGACCGATAAATGACTATTAAAACTCTGGTCATCTTAAGATTCCTGGACGATGTTATGATGATGTCCAGAACTAGTGCTTATCTATCTGTATGTCAAACGGAAGAGATAGAAATAGATAGATTGACAAAAAATTCAATAGTCATTTGTAAATAAAAGAAATATTGTCTCGGTACTATACAGTAATCTTTAAAATGGTCTATATCGACCCGAAGAGTCGGTGAGGAGTTACAGGGGGTCCACGTAATGTTTGTAATGTATTTAATGATTTTAATCATATAAAAATTATATAATTTTAGTCTATATTGTCGGTTGTCCCCTTTTTGGTCTTCCACTTTAATAATATAAAGAATAAAAATATTTGCAAACGAAATTATGTAAAAGTTGCACCATGTAAACTGTTTTCTGATCAGAGCCAACTTGGCGACTGGATTACCTCAAGTTTAAGTAGTCTACAGTTCAAATAAGTCTACTCTGCTTTAAATTATTCAGTATAATTTACTATCTAATTACATACATAAAATTTATACACACAAATTAAAACGTTAACCACTGACATTTAGCAAAAAACTATGTAAAACTACATCATTTTACTTTTCGCCAAACAAAAGATAAAAAAAGTCTTGAGTGCTGACGTTTCATTAAATGTGGAGAACACATTTTCTAAAACGAAACAGCATTTAGCTCGGGTACCTATTGTGATAAAGAATAATATTTCTTTCCACAGTCACTGTTGTAGCCAGTGTTGCCTGTAATAAACGTTGGAGTTAATTAAAAATTGATTTTCCGAAATAGGACAGTGAATGGCTTGAGGGTGTAATTAAACTTTTCATGTCACTTCTTGAGTAAATAAGATATAAAATTTTCTTTCTTTATATCTTTATATCGCACTTTTTCTTATTATGATTAGATAAAGTAATGGCGTAAGATGTTCATAAAAATGCGTTAACTACATTTTTATATAATAAGTATAACTAAAAATATTTCGTTTTTATGGTGTTTTAGTTAACTCTGGTTATTCTTAACGAAAGTGACGTAGATTGTTTCATACATAAAGTTGTCATCATCACGACCCGTCAATGGCCCACTGCTGAGCCGGGTCTCCTCCTCAGAATGAGGAGGATATTAGGCCATAATCCACCACGCTGACCTAGTGCGGGTTGGCAGACTTCACACACCTTTGAGAACTTTTAGGGAACTCTCAAGAGCGCAGGTTTCCTCACGATGATTTCCTTCACCGTTAAAGCAAGTGATATTTAATTGCTTAAAACACACATAACTCGGAAAAGTCAGAGGTGTGTGCCCAGAATCGAACTGGGACCTCCCGAGTAGTACTTGAAATCTCAACCACTGGGCCATCACTGGTTTTTTCTGATAGTAGTTGTTTCTTTTCCTTTCAGAACAGCGTAATTACTTCATTGTTAGGTGACTTTCTGGTTTTTTAACTAAACATATTAAATTACACTATTTAAACAAATGTTAAAAATCAAATCAAGAAAAGTCCCTATTAATAATAAAATAAAGTAACATAACAATTGTGAGCCTGATAGAAATAATTATATTTAAAAAAATGTGTTATTTTCTGCTTTGTCTAGCTATGAACAATAATTATAGGAGATAGTCACGTGGAAAAAGGTCAAACAATTACCCCGAAACAACGTAATTCTATTATTATACAGTACACTAGAATCCCACATATCACCACGCCTTTAATTTATGTACGACATTCATTGCTGTGTCACTGCAATGTTTAATGTTACGGCCTCTGGACACCCGGCAATGGGTATCTAGATTTATGCCTGTCCATGCTGTATTTTAGTAGATGTTGTTTTCACACATTAATGGAGAAAAACAGGAGAATGCGAATTACCTCTGTTGTACAGTTTCAGGAAATATTCCTCGATATTGGATCGGTTTGATTGCTAGATTCCGGTTTTTTCGATAGCATTCTCGTGCATGTGCTCCATAATAAAACCTTTTTTTTATTTAACTGTTTTAAAATATTTAAATGACATACTATTGTTAAACTAACATCCATTTAAAAAAAAAGCCTGCCCAGAGCTTATGGTTCAGTTGCAGGTTATAAGCTCTATTTTACAACTTGCAACTAAACTAAGCAATAACAGAAATAACTCACGAGGATTTCAATAAGTATAGTATATGTTAATGCATGAAATTACTCGTCAAAATGCCGCTGATCTGTCGAGACAAAGCTTATAAGATGTCGAGCGAGTAAAGTAAGTTTAAAATAAACCAATTGGGTCTACTAGCCAACAATTATGATTATCATTAATATTGCTAACATAAATGTTCTTTAATTGTCTTTTCTGCTAACAAAATGTTCGAACTGGCGGCCATTTCTTTTAAATATTTTAATACAATTTTTATATTGTTCTCACAATTTATATTACCAATTTTTTGATGTTTATAATTTAACAAACATGTCCTAGTTGTTGTATAATTCCAATTAATACTGCATTAGTGCTTCTGCTGCCTTGTTAATGATTTTAATACGATTAACATTGTTTAAAATTATCATTCCGTTATTGTTTATATACTGCTTAGCAATACTATTTTAAATTAATTCCTATATAAAAGTTTTCAGAGGATGGGCGATTGTCCATACAATATGTGATCGAAAGACTTGCAATTAACTTGAACGTATGTTGTCCCATTTTAAATGAAAAATAGCTTCAAGACCGAATATTGTCTTTTTTTCAAAACTACATGAGCATTACGGCCCCTTGGTATCTCTAACAATATTTATAGACCAGTGCAGTAAAATAAAAGGAAAAATAATTTACGTGCGATCTAATGTCGGGAAGTGGAAAAAGGAGGGGTTTTAAGGGTAAAAAACGGTTTATCTTGATTTCCGGCAAAACTACAAGTCCTATGGAAAAAAGTTTTAGGCAAAGTTGTAGGTAATAAAATCTACAACATTTGTATTTACACTTTTTTCACATAACCTCAAAATTTATGTGAAAAATTGAAATAACCAAGTTTTTGGTTTTTTATTTTTATCTTTTTCAAAAAAAAATTTTTTCCTACGACTTTTGGTGAAAACTTACCTTATTATGTCCCAAATACACTGTAATTTATTTGATTTAAAATATTTGTTTTTCCCCGAATTTTCAATTTTCAATCGAAAATTCTTGTGTCAAAATATCAGTTTTTTTTAAAAAGTCGGTGGGCATTTTGTTTGTTGAAATCTCTACTTTCTGATGGTGTAAAAAAAATATACATTACTATAGTAAATGTTCTCAGAAAATGCAAAAAAAATGAAAAAAACTTGACATCGAAAAATTTTTTTTTAATCAAAATTTATACAATATTTACAATACAATATTTTGAAAAAGTTGTAGAATCTTCTTTAAATAATATTTGTAGATGCCTATTTATTGCTCTTTTAAGATTTATATAGCTGAGTGACCTACAGTAAATTTGAGCCCATTGTAAGGTATTTCATAGAGAAGTGGGGACGGACCTAGCAGGGTCTGGGCCTTACTACATGCCTGTTATTTCGTAGCAGCTGTAAAAACCGTTAGCCATTCGAGATACAGAGCAGTGTACAACATCGTTTTTAAAAAATACACGTGCAGGCTGAGTTACTTTAAGAGAATTGTGACCAATTTACTTTATTCAAAGAATCGTTTGGATTATATATAGCAAGGTAAATACTATCTGTATTTTTTTAATCTGTATTAATCAACTTTAAAATAAAAATAGTGATATTTTCTTTCATAAATAGTATGTTTAACGTAACATAACCTAAAAAATTATAATTGAATGATATTTTAGTACAAGAATAAAAAATATTAATTTCGTTTATTTTGTACAAACAAATTTAGTTATACTTATGGTAAAACTTTGAAGGGCTTTATTAATTTGATTTTGTCTTTTCAGATTATCAGTATCAATCTGTTTGTATAATCTGCAATAAGTCAGATGATAACTGATTAGAATTTCAGATAAGGTATATTTATAAATAACAAGTTTAACGTTTTTAAAAATATTATCATGAATAACTTAATCAGAATGAAGTATCTAAATTCAATAGTACGATTTACATGTATTTTATATTTTACTAGGGGCCCGTCCCGGCTTCGCACGGGTGGATAATTTTTTTTTAACATTTTGGCTCCCGCATTCTGTCGCTCCCTCTATCGCCGCGTTACTCGCTGCAATGCGAGGCACTGCACACCGCGTCCGCGACCCGTCAGGGATTATTTTTTATTTATCTTGATATTTTTATTTCGTAATATCTTTTGACTGGAATGTCCGATTTTAATAATTCAAAAAGTATTTTACAGGTATTGAAACAGTCTTGAATACGAAATAATTTATTTGGATAAGGATTAATACAAAGTTATAGAAAACATGGTCTGATTTTGATTGGCATTTTTATCAACTTTTAAAATGTAAAAAAGTAGTTATAGTGACATAACTACAATAGTTGGATATATGGTCTCGCGGACTTTTTTGTAGATATTGATACGTTCTATAATATTGTAGAACATTTCTTTGTTCTATCATCAATACTTTTTGCAGCGCATGCGATGAAAGATATTTTATGGCTAATTTTTTTGCACCTTGGGTTGGTTTTAGTGAGATTTCCTGAGGATCTCTAATTTTTTCTTGTAATAAATATAGCCTATGTTACTCAGGGATAATGTAGCTTTCTAATGGTAATGGAATTTTTGAAATCGGTCCAGTAGTTTTTATGTTTATTCGTTACATACAAAAATACAAAAATACAAATCTTACTTCTTTATAATATTAGTATAGATGAGATTTTCTATGACATGAATGTAATCCGAATTTAATAAATAAACTTTTTAACTGAAAAATATTGCAGCAATCACATTTTTTTGATGAAATAGTACATAGCGATTAATTAAGAAATTAAGAAATCGAGATAAACCATTTATTACCTTTAAAAACTCACTCCCTCCCACTTCCCGAACTCGGATCGCCTGTAATTTATTTTACCGTTCATTTTTATCATATTCCCTCCTTTTCTAATGGGTTTCATCTTACTTATCTTACATAGCTAATACCTATTACTCGTGTAGTTTAGTCTGAGATCCTGCTAACTGTCATAAGCATATCTCTTTTTGAAAAATCAAATAGCCATGTTATGAATAAAGTCCTATCCTAATAGCTACATAGTCAGGATAAAATGGATCGAAATAAAACCAATTATAATCCTCCGTTTAGTTTTCCAACAAGGAGCCAAGAAAATGTGATTACAAAGTTGAATCTAAATCCTGTCACCGATCTACTAACCGATTTGGCTAAAGGCAAGATCACTTTGGTATTTTCCTACGAAATTTAGTGACGCAAATACTAGAACCATTCCTAATCCTGAACTGCTAACTTTGCTTCTAATAATGTTGTACAAGAATTTATATTATATCTTGTTGGACTTTAGTTTGTTTGTAGTTTCATATATGTATATAACAACAACAGAATCTGTAATAGCTAAACAAATACGACATGCAGTCCTATATAAAATTACACAAATAATCGTACTCAGGAAACTGTAAGTAGTTATAGATAAATGTTTGAAATAATTACATAGTCGACAATTTAGTGAATATTATTATCTGGTCATTGCGTTCAGTATGCGCCTATTTAATTTACATGCATTATATGGTATATATTATAATAATAATTACCATAATATCTACCTACTATATGAAACTACCTAATTTTTAACATCCAAGGAGTATGAATTTTTATGGTTTTTATACCATTATTATGTTTTAAAGTTCACGCAAATGTTAAAATAGACGTAAGTACGTACATTAGCTTAGAATATTTTCGACAGCGATTGTGTATCGGTGATAGAACTTTTTGAGTTATTAGTGATGAAGGAATATAATTTAAAATATTATTTGAAGGCTGACGTCATATTCAATGATCAAAAGACTAAAATTGTTCCTCCGCAGACGCGCAGGATGAAAAACTGATATACCACCACCATTTACTGTATTATGTAAATTTGTATCCCAAAAGCTCTCAACCTTAGAATTCAAGAGCCGTAACACCGTTTATAATCTAAAAGAAACCATTAAAAAATTTAATTTTGTATCAACCATTAAATATTATACGCATCTTTAATAATAATCTAATCAACAAGCGCTTTTTAGGAGGAAACTTTTTCTAATTCTCCAAAAATTTTTAATTTTATCACGATTTTAATTTTACTGTTGATGCTGATAAACTGTTGATGCTGCTGATAAACAAATTTAATTTTACTGTTTTTTTTGCGAGCAGCCCTTCAATTTTCTAAAAAAGTTTCTACATGCATTTCATTTTTGGAGTATTAGAAAAAGTTTCGACATAAAAAGCGCTTGTTGACTAGACTATAATATTTATCTAAATGAAGTACTTATTACTACTTATTCGCAAAACTAGTTTTAAATTAGACCTTGATATATTAACCTATTTTATAAGCATAAGAAATTTAAAAACATTCAACAGCTCTATGTCCGTATATTTTCCACGTCCAATTTATTAGCGGTACAACTTGCTTTGTAGAGAAATGTTTCTCAACACCTTTATGTGAGATTAATGTCTTTTACACTATTTTAACACGTTCTTTACTACTTCAACTTGTATGTTAGGTTTTGAGGGTTCTCATGAATTGAGGGACAAACTTTACTTTGCTGTCTGAAAACTGTTGTCACCATACATCGACATCTTGCAAAATATGTCTGTTGTTATATACACAATTTTCAGTACGATTTGCTGTGCATTGCTTCTTACAAAATTTAGTGATTTTAATTCAACCCAAGTATTTTATGTATAGGTCTAGATATCTTTTTGAGTACATAGCTAAATATACATAAACGGTCGGAAATTTTAAGCCATAAAGAGAGAGGGATAAAGAAGTAATCTTATCTTATTAATTTCCATAATCTTTAGTTACATTATGTGTGTAAAGTGCGTGGGTAGAGCATTACAAACATCCAAGTTTGGCAATATATTAACATTTTCCCATTCAATTATTTTACCCAACATAAGAATAGCATCCAATCTTCAATATATAGCCTCATCAAACCTTGATTAAATATTTATGATGCGATATCACACATCACCTTAGATAAATTCTTACAAATTGACCAATTTTTATGACTCATCTCAGTGATATTGATAAATGGTCTAAGGTGATATTCCATTTTCTTTTTATATAGATAATAATGACTTAGTAGTTGATAAAAACCTTTTATGGATCGTATTTCGTCATATTTATTTGGCCGCTTGAAGCTTTAGTTTTCACGTATAGATAACACAATTACTTTTGCTTTAAAAAGTTAGAAACAGTTCTTATTTGAGCTATTTCTAGCAGCAACACTAGCAAATCGATAGTAACCCTACTATTAATTATGATGTTGGCAACACTTATAATTTGTGTAGCATCCTGTTACTGGATCTTGATGTTGGTACGACTGATATGAGTAGCATCCTGTTATTTGATCTTCATGTTGGTATGACTGATAAACATAAATCAAGGAAGTGGGGATTGCAAAATAAATACGCCGTCACGACAGAATAATCATGGATTACATCGCGAATATTCTTAGCAGTAACTCTGAAGCTCTGAGTCTAAAGTATAACCCCAGGAGGATAGACTACAACAACTCTCTCTTCTATTATTAATTAATACTACACTATTTTTATCACATATCTGAGACAGATTTTCGTATTAATAACTTCTAGAAATGTTCAGTGTTTTTACATCAGTATAGCTTTCGTAACATACAAAACTTAACTACAATCTTTTATGGTTACTATAACATATTATCATTATAGTACAAATCTAATCAAAGGAAAATTAGAACGGTTAAAACAATATAAATTTTAGCTCAACGACCGTTCTGGAATAACAAAGATTATGCAAATTATTATCATTATATATGCACGGCGTCTTTACACCAGCTTGATTAACAAACCAATACTGAATCCAAAATAGTTATATTTATTCAAAACTATAACATTTATGGAAATTCAAATATTATAGAGACTATGGGATATTGGATTATTCAGATAAGGAAAAGCTAATATAATAAAAGCGCAATTTTAGGATATTGCATACTCATAAAATCGTACGTCTTTAATTGCTTATTTACTTATATAATATTTTAAACATATAATTATTTTTTAAGGGTATGATAAACATTTCAGTATAATATTTATGAATATCTGTAGTGTAGTTTTATCGGAAAAGGATCTAAAGGACTATATGACACACAAGAACTCACATTCTTAAATCCGTATTTACCTTTTTTATTTGTGTAGCCGCGCAGTTATTATTCCTTAGATATAAGGTATAAGATAATCTAGCGAATACAAGCCAAGATAAACTGAAATGGTTTAATGGCTGTGTTAATTAAAAATTGTATTTTTGTATATTAAATAAATAAATTTAAAAAAAAATTAACCCCCGACGCTACAACGACGGTGTGTAAGTTTAACGTGGGCATCTGTATGTCTGTTTTTGGCATCGTGTAGCCCAAGATAATGGAACGATTGTGATAAAATTTTATTTGTTTGAAAGTCAATTTAATCGAGATGGTTTTTTGGCCATAATTATTTTGTATATCTGGCCATATTTGTGTATATCTGGTCAGCCGTTTCAAGACCATCAGCTTATTTCTAAGTCTGTATTGACAATACAAAAACAGACTTATATAAATTAATATTAATTCTTCAATTTACTTGGTGACTGTATTAAATTAGAGTTTCAGTCGAGAGTAAACTATATCTATTAAAGTTTAATAATTTCTATAAAATATTGTTAAAAAAAAAAGAAAATCAATTTCAATCTATTAGCTAAAGAGATGAGACCACAGGCAGACATTATCTCGATTTCAATCTAAACTTCCGAGTGGAATCCATTGGAAAAAAACTAATTGCCACCCGGACAATGGGTGATGAGGCGACTGAAAAATATACCGTTTTTTCTTTTTAAAAATACATTGGAATTTAATTCTGCTGTAGACAAAACTTATAATAAACCGTTTAAATTAGCCATTTGTTGAATATAAAACACGCGTTCTTTCTGCTGAAAATATAAAGCATTTGAAGCATTTCTTTACTTTTGATTAAAAAGCAATTAAGTTTATTTTTTTCTACTACTCTACTACCTTAAATGTAATGAAAATTTCTGTTATATACTTGAAAAGTTCCGAAAAGCCAACTTATCAACCCCGGGACGAAAATATACTCAATATCCTATGAAAATTTCATACTAAGATCGTAAGTTTATTTCTTTATTTAATTGCTCTACCAGATTCCCATTTATGATTTTCTAAGTAACGCCAAAGATATTGATATTCTTTACATCTAATTCTAAGGTTTTGATTCCTAATTTAAAGAAAAAAAATAAAAGTTTAAAATAATTTAATATTATTGTATAGAAAGAGGGAAAGATTATAAATTCAGCGCACAGATACAGTTGGTCTGATTGCCAATTCATAGTTCAGGTCAGGACGGCGACAGAGTGTCTCGCCAGCAGCTCGCAGTAATACTCATATGTAGAGGGAAAATATCTCCAGTGCCCTACATTCGTGACCTTTATCTGTAACTCGCGACCTAGAGGTTTCTCTTGCCATAGAATTTCTGACATTGTTGCAGAAAATTTTTCTAAGCATTAGTATTGCTCACTAAATGGAACAATAGATTTTAAATTGGCTAGTGTGTCTACTATGAGTAAATCGTACGGGTCAAAAATTAAAACGATCATATTTTTTAAAATATATAAATAGTAATAGTAGTAAAAGATAGCCTAGTGGTTCAGAGAAAAAAATTGAATCGGGAGGTCCGAGTTCGATCCTGAGCACACACCTCTGACTTTTCTGAGTTGTGTATATTTTAAGCAATTAAATATTGCTTTAACGGTGAAGGAACACATTGTGAGGAAACCTGCACTTCTGAGGGTTCCCTCAAGTTCTCAAAGGTGTCTGAATTTTGCCAACCCGCACAGGGTTAGCGTAGTAGACTTCTCATTCTCAGGAACAGACCCGGCTCAGCAGTGGGCCATTAACGGGGCTCATATATAATACATAACTTTTTTATAATAAACGCTTAGAATACAATTTAAAATGCTCATATAACAATTGCATTGAATAAACATTACTTAATTTATTAACACCACAAAGTATTAAAGCGTAGAGAATAACTATTAAGTAATATTAACTGAATTATGGTCAAATTCAATTATTATTACTCAATCATAGTGTTATAAAGCTGCATTTTTGTTGATACTTAAATTGAAGGTCTTTCATCAGTGTTCATTTATTTAAACCATTGACCGTCGTTGAAATAAAAAATGCGAATAAATGAAGAGCGAGACAAAAACACCTAATTGCATATATTTTTTATTAAAAAATAAACCAAGCGATTAATAAAAAAGATATTAATTAAGTTGACATATACTTTTTTTTTAACTTTACAAACATTTATGTTTATCCTCTGTCTTATATCTTAAAAAAGGGTTCCAATTTTTTTGTTTCACGTATTAAATTAAATTACTAAAAATATACGTATATAATATATATAATGTTTATGAAATTAATAAAAATATATTAAGGCAAATAAAACAACTTAATAACACAAACTTCCTCAAAATGTTGGAAGTAATTTAAGTTATGAAATATTTTTAAGTAGATAAATTTGCGTTAATAAGGCGTATCGTTCTTCGTATAATTTTGATCGGAATACCTCTTGAGGAAGTATTTTGTCGAGTGGAAGTAATCTAAATCTGTAAAATACGCAATGAATGTTATTTTCCAATGAAATATCTGCTAGCCGGATTAATTAAGACTTTATTAAGGATTCGTGGTAATAAATATTCCTATATTTAAACAATTTATTTAGATAATTTCAGCACAACTTAATTAAATTGTTAATTAACATTTTAATTTTTATTACTAATATAATTTTCGTACTAATAAGGATTATAAAACCAAATTCTAATACTAATGGTTAGACACAAAAATACATAAACAATGAAAAAAACATTGAAATCTGAAAACTGTACAAACATAGCAATAGTTAACTTAACATAAAGAAAATATAATTCAATAAATTTACAAAGCTTATATTGCGTAAGAGGCCATCCATAAATTACGTCATACTATTTCATGAGTTTCTCTCCTCCTCAGTGTGACGTCACATATTTTGCATATTTATATTAATGTTTTGTTTTAATACTTACATATATTACATTTTAAAGTGAGATCAGTAAAAAGTGTGACATTGTAAGACAAGGAGTGGCTTTCTCACATATACATATGTATAGTTATACAATGACACACTTCGAGACATAACGTTTGAGGTAATGAAAACCACGTAAGGAAATTATATTTTAGCATGTGGAACTAATATAGCTTCAATGTTTCTCGTGAATAATGATTCAAAAATAGATTTAAGTTATAAAAGCCATCTTTGTTTTGGTCTTATTTACATTGAATGTAGTTGAGAATTTGCATACACTCGTATATCATGTAGATTGGATCAAGGCCGTCGTCAAATGGATGCAGGATAGGACAGCCTTCCCCTTAAGAAAAAACACATTCGCAATTCGCACGTCTTTACAATGAGACCTATTGTTACGGGAGACAGTGATGATTTTCATGACCAAGTCCCTCCCAAGCCATAATTCGTAATATGCATTAAGGGATTAATATTATGATTACTCGTGATCATCAGCTGCAATTCCGTGGGTGGGGTGAGCAGTAGCAGCCTCCCAAACATGGAGAAAAAAAAGTTTTTTTAGTAATTTCCTCCCATTTGAAAATTCGTAGGATTATAATTTAGTTAATATCTTGAAGGAAAAATAAAGTCAGTTGACCATAATACGGTGGATTATACGTCAGCTGGCTGCTTGAACATGAAATATATATATTCAGTGATTTCCTGTCAACTAAAAATTTACCTGGTGATAGTTTATATGCTACTGTGAATGAAAATTGAAGTCAGCGAGCTGTATCTCAGTTGAAAGTTTGAACGCAGTTTAAACGCAGCAGCGTCTATCACCTACTGAACCCACCCACGGAATCGCAGCTGACGGTCACGAGTAATCCATAATATCAATCCCTTAATGCAATTTAAGAATTTTCAGTCGAGAGGAAATAATTGACCAAATTTGTACCCAGCACCCGTACTATATTCTGTGTCACGAAAAAAATCCGCTGTTTCGTACCAAAATGTCACTTCAGTTTCCCCAACTTCCATTAAATATTTCCCCTCCCTTCAATCTTGGATTGGATTGTAACTATATCGAGCTAACTCTATAAAATATATACATAGAATACATAAAAATATAAATAAATAACGGAAGAGGAAGACGGCAAGTCAATAACGGTTAATAAATCATTTATAAATTATTTAATTAGGCATGTGATCATCTAGTTAGGACCCTTAATACGTTGAGTAAATAATAACCATCAAAGTTCTTTTAGAGTATCAGAGGCATGAGTTCAATAGGTCATCGAAGAAGATAAATTAAACTAAATAAAGATCGATTTGCATTCTATTAAATTAATGTAATAACGATGTTGTGATGACGCATAGATGTATAATAATTTTATAAATAATGACATCAGAAGAACGTTAGTGATAAAGAAGATAGCTGAAGGAGTCTCTCCCTTTCTCTTATAATATTAAAATATAAAAGAGAAAAGGGGTCGGCCGCCCCACACCCGCCACCGACAATAGGTTCCAACCAAATCGTGAACCCTCCTGGATAGAAGGTGGAAGCTATTTATAGTGCGCCTACACTTTTGATGCTACATTAGCAAGGACCGAAGTCCGGGTAATACAGTCAAGACTGCAGTGTTGAAAGCCGAAGCCTTAGTAAATCAGCCGAAGCTGTAATAATAAAAAGGCGTGAGCCTTGTGATGGAAATGAATCCAATAAAACAGCAAAGCTGCAAGGTGTCCGAAGACAAAGGGACAAGCCTTGGTTATAAATAAAGTGATAAATAAATCACTGGTTCAAACATCAGTTCGTAAGAACTCACAGCTCTTAGGAGGCTGATTGCAAGGAATGCACATATTCATATTCACATAAATGTGTTATCGTTGCCACCGGAGTGGATATCGTTGCAGCCGTAGCTGATAATCGTTGCAGCCGTAGCTGATATAAATATGTGTTATGGTCCACCTTAGTGGAATGTGAAATATGATATATGTACAACTCGCTTACAAAAAGCAACACTCCCATCGAGCATATGAGTCAAACAAAGAGACGTAATACGCCAGTTCATTATTTTACGTGGCAAGCCACGGAAGTAAAGAGACAAAGTAGGCCACACTGTCCTATATGCTAGTAAACATCCCATAAGGACAATTCACCAGACGCCCTAGCACTATGACATGCTACAATGTCTATTTAAAAGCACTAAGCTAAGGGGTAGTCCTACAAGGACTATTGATGCCACTCACAATGTCCATAAACAAAGTTCAAGAACAATGTTCGTGGTTGTACCCAGCATTGCTAGAACGTACCACTTCGGCTTACAGCCTCCGCACCGCTCAGCAGCTGGATACGATGGTGTGATAGACACAACGATATCGACTGAGACGCCAGGACGTTGAAGTATCAAATCACAGTGAGAGTCACAAACAACATCGTCTGAGCCACGAGAGACCTCGGAGTATCAAATCATAGAGTGATAGACACAGCGATATCAAACTGGACATCAGGACGCTAAAGTAACAAATCACAGCAATAGACACAAACAACATCGTCTGAGTCATCAGAGATCTCGGAGTATCAAATCACAGAGTGATAGACACAGCGATATCAACTAGGACATCAGGACGTTGAAGTATCAAATCACAAAGTGATAGACACAAGCAACATCGTCTGAGACACCAGAGACCTCTGAGTATCAAATTACGAAATATTCAAGACAACTTGTCATGGGGGTAGTCTGCTAGTAGCTGATGTAGCCACAACGCCTACAAACCAGTCCACAGCGCATCGTCAAGAATAAAGCATATCCGGCACCGTACACAAGAATTCTCAAAGTAGAACTTAATCACATCAAGAGGCATCTCGCGTCCGTACCACCAAGATACGCAAGGCTCCAGCAACAGACAGATGGACTTCTCAAAGACAATCAAAATCATCTAAGAGTCACCTTCCGTCCGTATGCCAAGGCTCGTTCGAAATAAGGCGGTCCTGCAAGACTATTCTCGCAGAACACTTTTGTAAGGAGGCTGATCTAAACACATGCATCACCATCACATCGTAACTACATAAGATATTATTATTAAAACATATTTATATTCATTATTTAAGAGGTTCATTATTATTACATGCATCGCCCCTATACATGTATTGTATTGTTATAATTCTGTAGATGGTCACCCACAAACCATCTATGATAAATACTTTTTATGACCTCTTATTATATCGGTATCATATGTAGTACATGAATGTGAGATGCCGTGTTATGTGGCGAGCAAATAAAATGTCTTTTAGAAACTATTTGATTTAATTCGAAGTAGTAATATTTATATTAACACAATTTAAAAATTATAACTAAAAGATTTAGAACTAACACTAAGAAACAGAGTAACGAGTTAGTGGTAGTGAGGTAGAAATGTAATGTGTGAGTTCTGGGATGCGGGAGCATTTAAGGGATTTAGAGAGTTGGAAGGGATAAAGATATTGTGTTGCGCTAAGAGGTGTAGGACAAGGGTTAGTCGTTATTTTGACGAGGGTGGTAATTACTTTATTTCACACTTCATAACAAAAATACTTATTGGTATGTTAATGAGTTCTTACAATCTAAAGATTAGTAAATAATGAGGTTAGTATTCGGTAGTATTGTTGGGAGATTATATAACACCTCCCCCCTTAGAATAAAGATCGGGCCTTTGGTGCACGCGATCTTGAATTTGAAGTTGACGGCTGTAGTTCCTCGTCGTCCTCTGAAGTTGAGCTTGAATGGGATGCAGTTATCGGGATGTTCTGATATCGACGAGAATTGTCAAAACAATTATTATATATTTGCATGTATCCTCTAGTTTCGTCGTTTAATGTTGCTGGGTACCGTCGATTTCGTGACCATATGCAGTGCCAGGGGAAGAATTTGTATAAGACACAAATGATCAATATTATGCCCAGTACCATAAAGGTAAAAGAGAATGTGGAGATATGTTTCGTTTTGAAGGAGTTTTGTTGTTCCTTCAGAAGATGGTTTTGAAGTTGTATCTGGTCTTTTATTAGATGTAATGAATTTAATGGAATGTTTCTTAATTTTATAGATTGAAACTCTGGTGAAATTTGTTGCTCTGGTGTAGTTGTGCTGGCGTCCTCGATGTTTACCACGACGATTGGATGTGTTATGTTTCTCGAAACATCTTCTTCTGCATTGAGTGTTACGAACGCAGTGTAGAATTTGCATCCTGGGGCTAAGGTAACGATTCCAGATCCTGGTGATATTTCTTGATGTTGGGAATTTTCACCGCATTCGACGACGTATGTAGTTTTTAATTTTAAAACAAATATCCATTGATTATTTCCTAATGGTTGGAAAATGGCAATGTGGGCTGAAAATGTTGCTAGTTCGCAGTTTTCTGGTAATTCCTTTCTTGTTGACTGGAGAATAGTCATTTCACATATTGTTCTTGAGTTGTAGTTGTATACAGGAAGATCTTTACATACTCTTGTTTGGGTTTGAAGGTCTTGCATTTTTCTAAGGAACTAGTAGTAATGTAGCGTTATCCTGTTGTGGAAGTGGCAAGGTATGTTTGCTCAGGAAATAAAGTGGAATAGAAAGATGAATTAGGATATTTTATAGGGATAGAATACATATGGTATAAATTGAATTTATCATTTTTACTAAAGGAAATTCTAATATATAAACTAATTTGTTAAGATATATGTATGAAGTGAGTGTTGTTGATTCTAAAATACTGTGAATGTTTTATGAAGTTATTGATGCAACTAAGTTATTACTATTTCTCATATAATTTGTAGCTAAAAGTTCTTTATAAATTCGAGCTGTCGAAATAATAGAAGGATGGATTGCTCCAAACTTTATGAACAATATGCTTGTAATAATTTCATCTAGTTCTTTTTTCTAAGGCGAATACAGATTCAAGAATATCGATTGAAACAGACGATATTTCTTCTGAGATTTACAAATCAAAAATGATCTTGTTAGTTTTATTTAAATGAGAACTTAATTTTTGTAAGTTATCGTTAATAGTATATTCGTCGTAAGAAATTCGAGAGATAGTTTCATTGAAATTAGAGACGGCTGAAGAGATTATTTGCAGTTCCTGATTTAAAATTTGGTTTTGATTTAATCTTACTAGTATAACTTATTTTTAATGAAAGTATATTATTTGTAAAATATTAAAGCTAAATGTAAAGTAATAATTTAATTTTAAAATAAAATAATTGAATACATAATAAAGATTAAATAGGTGTTATTCGTAGAACTTATCTATTCGTAGTACTAACTTAGTGACGTCGTAGAACATACTTATTTCGTAGAACTTAGTTACTATTTTTCTAAATTAGGTAAGATACATGTAGTATTTCTAAATTATCAATCTTGTAAAGGTCTAAGGCGATTGCCATGAACTAGTTGGTTTTTACCAGACTTCCTTATGATATAATTTTCATTAAATCCTTTTCTTATAATTTCGAATGGCCCGTCCCATTTGATATCTAAGTTATTCGGATTAGGAACACGGAGCATGACTTTGTCGCCTAATTGAAAATTAGCTATGTTTTTTATGTTGTTATCGTAACGAGTTTTAGCTTTTTCTTTCATTATATCAAGATTACGTTGAGCAATTTCACGAGAGATTTTAAGTCTTTCATTAAGATCGTAGAGGTAATCGTTTGTCGTATATTCTCGTGTTTCTTTAAGGGTATAGAGTAAGCGAGGTTTGTAACCGAATAGTAATTCGTGAGGCGTAAAGCCTGTCGATTGATTAGTCGATGTGTTGTGGCACATAATTGCAAGAGGTATTATTCGGTCCCAATTATGAGAATTTTTTGTTGTGTACATACGAATATGATCTCTAAGTACTGCGTGAAATCGTTCTAAAGCGCCGTTGGTCTGTGGATGATATGCTGTACTAAATGTATGTTGAGATCCTAGTAGTTTGATAAGATGTTTTAATATAGTATTTACGAATTCGCCGCCTTGATCAGAATGAAAGCGCTTTGGGATGCCATAGTGTTGACAAAACGTCAATAGTGATTTGGCGATGGTAATCGCTTGTTTGTCGGGAATAGGATAGGCTTGAACAAATCTAGTTAGATCGTCTTGTAATGTAAGTATGTATTTGTTAAAGTCACCTGTGATGTCAGAGTATGATACTAAGTCAATAGTTACTCTTTCGAATGGTTCTGAGGAAGAGGTGGTAACCACCATGGGAGCTTTGTATGTTTTTCGCTGTATTTTATTACGTTGACAAACTTTACAATTGTTTATGTAATCTTTAATATTGTCAGTCATACCTTTCCAGAAATATTCAGATCTTATTTTTCGCATAGTTTCTATTATACCTCGATGTCCTGCTAAAGGATCATCATGAAAAGATTTAAGAATTTCAGGGATTTCTTCAGATGTGGGATATTTTATTTTGTTTTCGCAAATTGTGATCTTACATTTGTATATATCTGCTAGATACGCTGTGATATGTAGTTGTTCGTTTCCCAAAAGCTTACACGTAGGATCATTACTAAGTTTTGGAACGTAGAGTGTTTTTAAGTCGTGGGTTTGAAGGCAATTAAGAAGTATTTTAAAGTAGCTTTCTGAATTCCAAGGATCGAAATGAGTGGGTCTAGTACAGCCGAATAAAATGTTTTGGTTTTTGTTGCTTGTTAATAAATCAACGTCATACAGTACTCTTGATTTTTCAAGATATGGTTGAACTTGAGAACACATTAAAATAGCTTCGTTAAAAAGGTTGTTTTTATCAGATATTTCACAAGAAATGGGAATAAATATATTTTTATGGCGTTCGTTTAAAAGGTTATCGGGTGAAGTATGAAGGTTTGGAGTGTCGAAACTATAAGAACTTATTTCAGTGAAGTGTTGATAATTGAGTTCTAAATAGTCGTTTGAATTATTATGTTTGGTATTTGGGCTCTCGTTATCGTTAGTAGGATCGATAACATTGGTGTGAAGTATTAAAGGATTTGAGGACTCGTCAGTATTTGAGTTATTTAGCGGAAGACGTGAAAGAGCATCGGCATTAGAGTTATTTTTACCAGCTTTATAAATTACTTCATAGTCAAACTCTTCTAATTTTAGCCTCCATCGAACAAGACGACTACCTGGATCTTTTATAGAAAATAACCACGTAAGAGGCTTATGATCTGTTACGATTTTGAATTTTCTGCCAAAAAGGTAAGGTCGGAAATGTTTGACAGCCCAAACTATGGCTAATAATTCGCGCTCAATGGTAGAGTAATTTGATTCGGCTTTATTGAGAGTACGAGAAGCATAAGCAATAGGTAAGTCTTTACCTATTTGACCCTGAGATAGAACTGCGCCGATAGCGTATAACGAAGCGTCGGTAGTTAGTTTGAACTCTTTTGTGAAGTCGGGATATTGAAGAATAGGAGGACTAGTTAATAATAACTTACATTCATTAAACGATTTTTGCTGAGATTCACCCCAAATGAAGGGAGTGTCCTTTTTAAGAAGGCTAGTGAGAGGTTTAGTAATTTTGCTAAAATTTGAGATAAATCGTCGATAATAACCTGTGAGACCTAGAAATGCCTTAATATCTTTACAGCATTTTGGAACGGGGAAATTTTTAACAACTTCTATTTTATCAGGATTGGGTTTTACGCCTTCGCTAGAAATAATATGACCTAGGTAAGCTACTTCACGGCGAAGAAATTCGCACTTATCCGGTTGGACTTTGAGTTCGTAATTTTTGAGTCTAGAAAACACTTCACGAAGCTTTTGTTCGTGTTCTTGTAAGCTTGATGCAAAAATGACAATGTCATCTAAGTAAACAAAGCATCTTTCTCCTTGTAATCCACTAAGTACAGAGTCCATTACGCGTTGAAACGTAGCAGGGGCATTTTTAAGTCCAAAAGGCATTCTTTTGTATTCATAATGACCGTAAGGCGTATTAAAAGCTGTTTTAGGAATATCTTTTAATTCGACTTCGAGTTGATGGAATCCTGATGCGAGATCTAGAGTAGTAAAGTACTGAGAATGTCCTAATTTATCTAAAATGTCTGTGATATTGGGAAGTGGATAGCTGTCACCTACAGTTATGTCGTTTAATTTCCGATAATCTATTACTAAGCGCCACTTTTGTTTTCCGGAGGCGTCGCGTTTTTTAGGAACCACCCAGATAGGGCTACTCCATGGAGAAGAACTAGGTTGAATGATATCTTGATCTAACATTTTCTGGACTTGTGTTTTGACTTCGTTTTCATGAATTTGTGGAAATCTATATGTTTTAGTATGAATAGGTATATCTGATGTAGTAGGAATTTGATGTTTCGTATGATTAGTAAATGTGAGCGAGTCGCCTTCGATGAAGAATATATCTGAGAATTCGGAAATTATTTTATCCAAAGACTTTGATTCCTCAGAATTTAAGTGTTCTTTTCTTATCAAATTCATGACTTTATTTTGCCTATCAATAGTGTTAAGATGGTTAATTATTACGTGTTGTTGTGATTCGTTAATGTTTGTTTTCCTATAATTATCTTCACTGAATGGAAATGCATTAATGATAGGAGTAGCAATTAACTTGTCGGTCTTATTGGTGTTAATACAACTGATTGAAAAAGAGTTGTTTATGACATTAACCAATGCGTTGGGAATGATAATGTTTTTAGCTAAATTTTGTTTTTCTATAATGGCTAGACCGGAGTCAATATTATTTGTTTTACATTTAATTACAGTTTCTGATCGGCTAGCGAGAAATTGTTTATCTAAACTGTAATTAGTAACGGGTTCGTTAAGATAATGAAGTTTATAGGTCTTATCGTGTATACGCATAGTTTTGGATTGTATGTATAATTTGACATTAAATTTCGTCATAAAATCATTTCCTAAAATACCGTCTGCTTTAAGGTTTAAGCTAGCTACGTGAAATTTAAATTTAGTAAAGCTATCTAGAGAGATTTCAGCTGACCCTAAACTGGTGATCGACGTTTTTGTGTTAGAAATTCCAACTATAGATACTTTGTCTAGGTTATTTAGTTGAGCTGTACCTATTTTATCTGGTTTCAATATTGATATGCCTGCGCCGGTATCTATGAGAAGAGTCACAGGTTGATTTTCGATAAGAAAAGTGGAATGTAATAAGTTCTCTGGAGGAACGTCATTTAAAGGTGATATAGAATAAGATTGTATATTAGGTTTATGATTAGTAGAAATAGTAATTTGAGATTTAGGATTTGGTTTAGGTTTAGGTTTTGAATAAAGTGATTTGGTAGGTTTGGAATGTTTAGAGGATTTAAGAGATTTGGAAGGTTTAGTACTCGATTTAGGAGAGACAGTGGATCTAGTATAGACAGAGGATTTTTTTGTGTTAGTAATTGTAGTACTACGGGTTTGGGGCTGGTTACCCTGTTCATGAGTTACCGAGTTTGATGAAATTTGTGATACAGAGTTCGAACATATGGGTTCTTTAATAGTCTGTGTAGACGCATCTTTGTATTGTCTCTGATAGACTGGTGACGCATCGTTGACGACTTTAAAGCCCTTTGTGTTGTGTCCCCGATGGACTGAATTTTCTTGGCTTAGGTGTTGATTAGATATGGATAGTTTTCTTATACGAACTGGAGGCTGTCTGGGTTCAAATGTGATGTTGGAGACTGTATCGCTGAGCAAGGGGCTGAAGCGATTTCCAACGAGTTGCTCATCTCGCTGGTCGCTTCGGAGTTTAAATTATTTATATGTGATGAAAGAGTACGTGGTATTGGTGGATGATTTTGTGTTGGAAGGGCTGGTAGAGCACGTTGTGTTGAAAAAGCTGACAGATTATTGCGCAAGTTATTGTTATAAGCTCTTTTACGACATTCAGATATTAGATGCCCAAGGTTTTTACAGTAACTACAAACTTTCGTAGAGGGTGATATAGTTTGATTGCTACGAATGCTCGAATTGTTTTTAAGCTGTTGTATATTGTTGCTGGGCTTGTAGCTATTAATATTTTTAAATAGTGCTTGTCTAGCTATATTCATAGCTCTAATCTTGTCTTCTTCTATTGCAAAACGGCCTGCCTCAGATAGACTACGAAAACCTCGCGTTCTAAGCATTGTCCCTATTTCGCTGCAAAGACCATTTACAAAGACACTTAGAGCGGTCTCTTCTGTTGTTGCCATACGACCTAATAAGGTACCGTCTTTAATTTCAGTACTCAATTTCTCAATTATCTTACTACGACAAAGATCTATTCTATGAAAATAATCGATAACGCTCTCAGAAGGTTTTTGAAATATCGACTGTAGTTCTAAATTGAGATGTGAAATTGTTTTAACGTTGGAAAATTTTTCGATAAGGTAGGACTTAAGGTCCTCCCATATAGCATATTGTCTACAGTGGATATCGGAAGCGCCTGTACCCGTGATATTGTTAAGGGCATAAACAAGTAAGATTGGTTTGTTATCTGAGTTAGCTAATTGAAACGCGGAATCACATGATCTAATAAATCTATAGACTTGTTGTGTCTGTGAAGTGTCAAACGTAGGAATGAGTTTTATGAGAGTGTTGATATCTAAAGACATGTTTGTATAAGGTGTCGTTTGTGAATATTAGAAATATGTTACTTATATAATAAGCTTATTAGCGTTTAGGTATAAGATTAATAGTACAAAATAAATTATAAAATGATACACAGGGAATAAAGGAAATGAGCAGACAAATTTAGCCACTTACCACATTAACACGATGAACAGGAACATTTCGCAGGTTCGGCGAACACTATCAAAAGCCTACGGCTACCGTGCTTTTTCTTGAAGAACACGTTAATTTTCGTCTTTATTTGCGAATAAATCCTACCGACTGCGCCAAATTTGTTATGTGGCGAGCAAATAAAATGTCTTTTAGAAACTATTTGATTTAATTCGAAGTAGTAATATTTATATTAACACAATTTAAAAATTATAACTAAAAGATTTAGAACTAACACTAAGAAACAGAGTAACGAGTTAGTGGTAGTGAGGTAGAAATGTAATGTGTGAGTTCTGGGATGCGGGAGCATTTAAGGGATTTAGAGAGTTGGAAGGGATAAAGATATTGTGTTGCGCTAAGAGGTGTAGGACAAGGGTTAGTCGTTATTTTGACGAGGGTGGTAATTACTTTATTTCACACTTCATAACAAAAATACTTATTGGTATGTTAATGAGTTCTTACAATCTAAAGATTAGTAAATAATGAGGTTAGTATTCGGTAGTATTGTTGGGAGATTATATAACAGCCGTGCCGACGATCTCACGCTGCCTCCCTATATATGCTGGGCGATCGGTCAGACTATCGGCAGTTTCCATACTTTCCGATACTTCCCCATACTAGCTAATACACGAAACGTCTTCATAATACACGAACCGTTTGCATTATTTTTAATATATTTATTATTGAAAATTATGATCAATTATTATTTCTAATGTATTAAATGACGTTTTAAATATAAAATAAATTACTTTTTATGTTTATTTGTATATATTATGTTATAATATTTATTAATTACTATTTTATTACCTCTTTATATTATTTATTATTATTATTATCTTAAATTGAATTTACTTTATGCAAAGTTTATAACCGTCACAGGATGTCTTCTTAATTACACTCACTACTAATTATATAACATGACAAAAGTGCTTAGATAGTACTTTAATACATTTCAAATAGTCCGTTTCCAAGCAATATTCATTATGTGATGGTGACGTCACACAACAGCGGGCGAATTAAGGCGTGGAGCCATTATGGTGGACAGGAAATTTGCACTTCTAGTGTTGCCAACATTATGGTAGTTAGTTTACTGATTAAAATAATTTGTTTGAGAAAATTGTTAGCAACACTTTTAACAGTCTTTGATTTGATTTCCTATAGATACCATTAGTTTTATAATTTTATTTTATATTTTACAGCAATAAATGTATTAAATTTATTTTAGACAGGAAGCCAAACAATGCCTGGCGCTTGTAACCTATAGGAAAGTTTACTCAGCCTTCTCATAAAATTATAACATTTTACCAAAACGCAAGTAGCGATTCACGTGATCCTAAATAAGGAACGCCGCCATACTATGTTTACTTAATGGAATGCTGTTGGCAATACAAAAGTGTTTCAAACAGATGAAGATGAAGAGAAATGTTGAAAGATTTTGTAAACCAACACCTGGGTCGCAAGCCTAAGGCATCCTATGAACTTCCTATCTATAATAAAATTATAATATATTACAGTACATTACAGTATTCAGAATATTAATACACACATAAATCAGTTAGAAGACCTTTTTGCGTTTCTAGTTACATGGGTCAAACAACTTATAATTGTCCGACGATAACACTACTCTGTCCCTTATCGATATACAAAAAGATTTATGAAATAAAGAAGATAATTATTCAGTATTGTATTCATATCATTATAGGCTATCAAAACCTTTAAGAATTTTAAATAATTAAAAAATTGCAAATTTATTTGTTTTTTCTGGTTGTCTAAGGACTTTTCCTGTAATTTCTTAACTTAGTAACTTGTCCCCGAGATATAGAGGAATTTACAAAACTCAATTTTTCCTAGAAAAGAAGTGGTATAAAAAGATATTAGCGTTCTAACATTAAGAACACTATCACTTTATAATACAAAGCATATAACCAATTATGTCAACTTTATATTATTTCTCATTTATCTCAGTCCCCAAAAAACCTTTCACACATCATGTCCGTTGGACAACCGCAAACAATGTGTAGAAATAAAATATAGATGACGCGCTAGTACGGTTTCAATAAGCTAATCTTTTTGTAAGCCACATGCATCTAACCGCCATATTGTTTTCGCAATAACCACGGCGTCAGTCAGCCGACTTGGTGTGACGAGAGTGGGTGGAACTATTGTGTGTCCGTAGGACAACCAGCAGAAATACATAATTAATTGCTATTTTGTGCTTAATTATAGTGTGCCGTATAGTTTTTAATCTTATTTAACCTTAGTTCAAACGTAAGATTTACATGATTAAAAAAAGTTTACCACTTTTGAAATTACAAAATAAGTCACTTGGGCAACTTATTCACTTGGACAACTAAATGGTGGTTAAGTTATTGTATTTTGTTAAATATTGAGAAATTTTTCTAATAAATCATCACGACCCGTCAATGGCCCACTGTTGAGTCGGGTCTCCTCCTCAGAATGAGGAGGGTATTAGGCCATAGTCCACCACGCTGGCCCGGTGCAGGTTGGCAGACTTCACACACCTATGAGAACTTTAGGAAACTCTCAGGAGTGCAGGTTTCCTCACGATGTTTTCCTTCACTGTTAATGCAAGTTATATTTAATTGCTTAAAACACACAGAACTCAGAAAATTCAGAGATGTGTGCCCAGGATCGAACTCGGACCTCCCGAGTAAGACAATGAAGTCTCACTGGGCCATCACTGCTTGCTTCTAATAAATACTTTTTGCTAATTTGATACTTTTATTTTATTAATATTTCATTAAAAGATGCAAATTACATCATACTAATAACAAAAACATTGCCACTTAATTTGGACAACCAAATAACGTCTACTGGACAATCAAGTTGCCCCCGTATCTAAAAAGCATTTTATATTTTCCATTTTCTATTGAAAATAAATCACTTTACTTCTAATTCTAAATAGTACACAAAATAATCAATTAGCTTTTAGTATTTTTTATCACACAAAGATCCAATAAGTCTACTCGAGTATATCCGTTATAATTTACGTATTTTTCAAAAAAGTGTACTGTTCACTGGTGATCTAAAAAATAATAATTTTTACCTAAAATTATATCGTTTTTTTGAAAAATAAGGCATATTACTTTCCTCCTCCCCCTGAACTAATTCTGATCGAACTTTTTAGTTTGATATTGTTTATTATAACATTGTTTTGGGCACCAGTCATTACACGATGACTATTTAAATACAAAATTTTCTTGGTGGTCTTCATAAAATTGTTGAATATGTTATAAAACAAAGAATTATTAAGCCAAAATGATTTAAAATGTTTGTAAAGAGGTGAAGTTTTACCACACCACAGTTGTCACGCATGTCATTTTCATATTTTATGACAGTCGTGTATATTTTGGCTGATTCGCATTAATAAACACCTTTTAGTAGGTCGAGCTAACATGAAGCCTGAAGGCTACTGTTTAGGTGGAGCTTGATGAAATGTTCCAATGACACGAAAATTTACAGCTAATGTATTAAAACGTTTAAGCCTGAAGAACATTTGATTTTGAAGCTATTTGTTTTATGTTGAAGTACGTTTTCACATAAGCTGTAATATTAGTATCATATTTACTAATAATATAACTTATCAAATGTCTACTTAAAAGATATTTGTAATAACTTATTAGTCTACATATACAGATCTAGATACAGTTTTGAGAGTTTTATTGCATCTTCTATATATATATGTCGGATATAATTAAAAGGAATGGCCTATAATATAAGCTACACGGTCAGAATATAACTAAACATTACTAACACGTACTATTCTTACAAGAACTATTATGACAGGAACCTAAGCAGTGCCTTGGACTTATGACCAAGGTGTAGGCTTAAGAGATCCCTTTAAGTAATTACCACACTCGCCTCAACTGCCCAGGTTCTCTGTTTAAATCTAAGGTTAAACTCGTATAAACCTAACCTAACACAAGGCTAACCTAACCTAAGGCTACAATGCCGACATATACATATATCCTTTTTAATTAGTTTCCGATATATACACGATCTCTTAATATTATGACAGGAAATCAAGCAGTGTCTTGGACTTGTGACCAAGGTGTAGGCTTAAGGAATCACTTTAAGTCATTCAACACTCGCTAACCTAAACCTAACTTACACTTCCGACATATATATTTATATGTCGGAGCATAGTAAAAGATTATCGATTAATCGAATCGTTATCGTTGTCTATGGCGTTGGAGTGGGGTAGTAGTCACTTCCGTTATTTTGACAGTCTCTACCCTCGACCCTTTATATGCGATCGACAGTCTAACTGAAGTCTTAGTCGTGCACGGTCTCTCAAGAAGTGAACATCATCTAAGTAGTGCTAGTGATAGTGATAGTGTCAAGTGCAGTGTAGTGTGGAAGTGCTGTCCAACTAAGGTCACGTAAGTCCTTACAATGTAATTGCCACGTGGTTAACACAATGTTAAGTTAGGTTAGCCTTAGGTTAGGTTAGCCTTGTGTTAGATTCGGTTTATGTGCGTTTAACCTTGGGTTTAAACAGAGAGCCTGAGCAGTGGAGGTGAGTGTTATGATCATTTAAAGGATATCCTTAAGCCTACACCTTGGTCACAAGTCCAAGGCACTGCTTAGGTTTCTCTCGTAATTGTTAAAGATCATATTTGATCATTTATCGGTTCAGTACAAGTATCTGCGTCGCGTTTGCCCAATATTCCATTCAATACCATCACCCCTTTTAGTGTTCCCCAATATTCCCCATCTCCCTCCTTCCATCTCCTTTCACATCGTTTTAAAATCCCCGACATATATATATATAGAGGATACAATTATAGTTGAGATACCTGTAATTATGGAATAAGATATCAAAATTTGTATTTATTATTATTGTAACTTGAAAATGTAGCGTTTAGCCCTAATATTCATAGGTGTAACGGATAAGCTACGCTTCAGTAAAATATTAGTAAACCGAGCATGAATGTACAAAGCTCGGAAATCGAAAGCACTTATCTGCCGGAACACGGCTCTGGTGGTCGTATGTTTAAAATGAAAACAGATTGAAACGAAATCAAAATAGATATTTCGATCGTCCGATGAATTTAGATATAAGCATTTCTTGTAAACAATCTATATTATGTTAGTATAGTTGCTTAATAAAAATATTCAGGCGTTTAGGACATAAAACTTATTTTATTATCATCTCGCAGGGATTCTAAAGTTTTATGGGGTAAAAAGTAGTCATCCAGGTAACTTTTTTATGTAACTACTAGGTTGGCAAACAAGCATACGGCTCACCTGATGTTAAGCGATTACCGTAGCTTATAAACGTCTGCAACACCAGAAGCATCGCAAGCGCGTTGCCGACCCTATCCCCAATTCCCCCCAGGATCTCTGGTCACCTTACTCACCAACAGGAACACAACACTGCTTTAGAGTAGTGTTAGTATTTAGCTGTGATCTTCTGTAAGGTCGAGGTACTACCCCAGTCGGGCTGCTCCATATTTGAGCAGGAAATTTCCTGCTGTGCCCTACCTCAGTTAAAAGTATGATAGGAAGATTTAAAACAGACTGTATTTTTAAGTTCTCTATATGTCCGATCTGTTATTTATTATCTATGCATAATTAGTTACAATATTTGAAAGAATTTTAGGTTACGGTTTTTTATGTCATAAAAAAAAACAAAAAAAATAAAATTGCTGATAATGTTGTCTTATCTTATATAGAAAATTTACCCGATTTTGGACACATTTAATCGCGAAAATAACACAATTTTTTATGTGGTTGTAATACCTATATACTCCTTTTCAATCGAATATAATTTAAAAACCTTATACATTAAAACCACATTTTAAAAATTACATTAAAAACATTCATTTCAAACATTTTTGTATTTTTATTTGAGAAAAAATGTACTTGCACGGCGATGATTAGAATAAATTGCTTCTTTTCTTTTACTTGAGTTGGTTAATAGAAAAAGCTTTCCCCGCTAGCTTTAAATATAATCAACTACGAAAGTGTATCTGTTGAATATTCTAATTACTTTCTATAAAGTTCGTAATGATATAACTGAGATGGAATACTTTTGTTGTTTTTAAATCACTTAAAATATATTCCATTTATATAGTGACAATTTATTTACTGACTGACTGAAAATTTATCAGATCTCATATAGAGATCATCATGTGTCTAACTTTATTCGCCCTACCTCTACTTAGACCTATGACTTTAGTCAAAATATATGGCTTCAGACCTTTAACCTCAAAATTTGCGGAACAAGCTTCTATCCCCTAATTTAAAGGACTTGAGGGACTTTAAAATTTTAAAGAAAAATTGACGAAAAATAAAATAAAAACATTTTCCCATACAAAATGTTGATGGGTTTCGTAATTGTAAACATTTAATATTCATCTCGTCGATGCGGTATAAATCTCCCCTCAAATTAAAGAACGTATTTAATTAAAGTTTTATAATCGACAGGATATATCTACAATATGTGGATGTGGCGTATTTTAGATTTTAAAAATGTAGAATAATGTGAGTAATGAAAAAGGATTGACATATATATTGGTTGTCAACAGTTCAGCTAATCTGTAACACGACATTCATTGACTGTTAGGCGGTTCGAAGTTCGCCGGGTCAGCTGGTCTCTCATATATATATACAAAGTTATTTATAAAAAGTTATCTTTCAAGAAATATGCTATTTCTTGGACAGCAAATATTCTGCGTTACTAGTATTTTCAGCTACATTTATATTTCACCTATAATATAACTGTTATAAGCTAGATACATAGAATAAGTATGAATAGGGTGCGCCTTTTTAATTTATAGACATTATACAATTCTTATGTCTTTATATATTAAACTAAAAAACTGTTTTCACTCTGAAATCTAGACGTAATAATAAGTATTAATACTCAGATAGTAATTAATATAATATGAAACTTACTAAGTTTTTGCGTCCTAGAACTATGGATTTTACTGTAGAATATTTGCTACTGGAGAATCCGTATGATACAAAATTAAGTCTACACTATTGTTCAAGTCTTGGAATAGTGTTAGACTTATTAGTGATTAAAGAAGTCTACGCAAATAAATATCAAGGTAATGTGTAGCTCCTTTCACAGTGTGAAAGATAAAAATACCAACAAGAGGATTAAAGATTCTAAAGTTATTTTACATTAAAATAATTACGTTTTGAAATATGTTTTTCTTCTATTTTTATACATTGTACGCGCACAACTTCAAGACGACTACCCTGACTTAGATATTTCTTTTTTGTTGTGTTCGTTATTGTCAGGGCAAGGTTTGTTTACAAGAAAATTAATAGAAAATCGTACAGTTTTTTTTTTAAATCTCTGGTGAGTACGAGAGTGAGTTAGAGTATGAATAAATGTATATGTGCGAACGAGTAGACAAATTAACAAATTAGTGTAAAAGTGACTCTGTGAAGAAGTTAGTCAGTGAACGATTTAAATATACCTCAGGGAAGAGCGTTGGCTAGTAATTATATGGATGCATTATAATTTAAAAAAGTACATAAATATCAACGATGTGTCACAAAATATTGTAACAATTGTAAAAGGACATTTAGGCCAAGCAATTAATGGCGCCACCTGTCCCTTGCAAGTTTCCAAGAATAATGTCTTTATCTAACGATCGTTTTAAATTGATGTCAAAACTTTTATCTCTAAATAAACAAATAAAATTAGATTTAAGGATTAAATACCCATTTATTTTATTCTGCTGCTTATAAATGGTATTGTTGTGGCTGTAAGTTCCTTTTATCTGACAAGTTCATAATCAAATCAAATAAAAGACGTGATATTTTTCCTTTTGAAGAATATATACATTTTTCTTTCTGTTTTTTTTATTCTTTATTTAAGAGGCTTGGTCTACTTAAAGTCTACGTCGATCAGCAAAGAAATTATCATTAGTAAACAAATTTATATTAATTTATTCATATCATAATGAACTCCGAAAATATTTTTTATTTCAATAAAAGTATAAAAACATAAAAAGGGATTCAGTCTGTATAAATTACTACTACTAAAATAATCAAGCTTAGCAGTATCAAGCCGGTCAGTTGTCAAACTGAGACTGAAAGCTGAGTTTTCCCACAAGAGTTGACATAAATGGGAGTCCATCGGAGTTTTGAGTCTAGAGTTATCCCCATAATTACTGTTTAATAAGTTAAAACCATCATCTAAGTTTTATTATTATTTGTATAATATTATTGGTAACCTTAATAACTGGGTCTCGTAACTGTTCTTATGTCGAGTTTAAGCTTTACAGAGAAATAATGCTAAGTAGTTACTACGTCTAGCTACGTTACTTTCATAATAAGGACTATCTTAAGACTGAAGCCCTATGTATTGCACTAGGTTATTATACTGTCTTGTTTCTGCTTGCTTTCAAAATATTTAAGATTAATATCAGCGACAAACACATTTATTTGCAGTAGTTGTTTTCGTTGTAATAGATGATGAATTTACCAATTTTTATTTTTTATTTGTATTCAAAGATAAAACATTAATTACAACATTTATTTTCATTTAAATTTCAATATTGTACTTTTCAAGAGATGAAAGTGTGAATTCATATGTGCGAACTAAGAAACTATACCTATCTATAAAAAGAAGATATAATAAGTTACTCGTGTACATAATTTCATGCCGGTCCCTTGAAGCAGTGAGCTGAAAAGGACGAAAGTGAAGGAAAATTCTACCGGAAATCCGAACGTGAATAGTGGCCAAAGTCCTTCTATGTGTCACAAGCAATCCGTATGATTAAATCGTACGTCTACTGACGCGTAAATAAAGGATAAACAACTAAATAAATACATATAGTAAACACTCGAAAAATACTGAAATTGAACACAGTTTTCATAGTTACTTACATACTTAAACTTAGGTTTTGTTTTATTTAAATTGGATGTTAAGAAAAACTATTGTCATTTAAAAATGTTTTAGCCCAACAATACTAGGGCGGATTGACTAGTATTTATAGAAATATTTCAGCTATTGCTTACGGACTGCGCTTTGTTGGAGTGCAACTCAAACTGATAACCTGATTATGTGGTACGAGTATAAAAGGTCTCCAACATACTGTTGGAGTTCATAAATTCGATCTCCTTAGGGACAGTAACTTAGTTTTTTGTTTCCAATAAGGTCAGTAAAAGTTGGTTGGCCTACTTGTGTAAGAAATAAAATAAATATATTTGCAATATATTATTGACACGCTTGGCCTTTTTAATATGATTTGCCTTCTTCTGCATCGACGATAGATGTAACTCTACTCACTGTCCGAACTGCGTACGACTCAAACTTCAACCTCTACATAGGTTTCGTGCCAGTAAAGTATACTTAAAATAAACTTCGTACCGCTCAATTCTTACTCGTTAATTTTCATTCATATCGTTTTTCATTAAATCTTTTCAATACCGTCAAACAAGTGAAGCCATTGATTAAATAAAGTGAAACCGAAAATAAAATAAGTTTTTAAGTAAATGAGCTTATCGGTGAACTCAATGAGATCTTTACGGTCTGTCATCCCAGGAACAAAAAATAATCTGAAATATATTAATGGATGTCGCTCAATACGAAGAACGTTCATAAAAGTTTAATCTCGAATTTATTACGAATTTTAAATGTAGCCTGCACGTGTTTCCATTTCTTATTTTAACCTTAATACCTATACATATAATAAAGACTTAAATTATTAAATGTCTGTACATAGAAAATATTTACGAAAGCCTATATCTTTTACTAGAAGCCAAAACAATATATATTTTTGAAATTTTGTTATATTACTGCACTCTAACATTAAATATAGGTTTTATTTCATTTAAATCAAAAGTGATAGTTATTTAACATTTTCTAAACGAGCCACTAGTAAAAACTAAAACTGTAAAAAGCCATTTTGAATTCAGATGAAAATCAGAAACAATTCTATGCTAATTCCATCGTACTCCCACATAAGGAAAGTATTAGAGTCACGTCACTAGACGTATCCAGTATTGAATACCGTAGTTAGACATTATTTTTATTCTATTTCTCGTTCTGCAAATTTTTCTCTTTGTCTTTGGCCCGTAATTGAATTCCGTTTGGAGTAAGCGCGTTTTGTGGCGGCTGCAGCTCTACTTGTAAGTTGTACCTACTTTGAATTGTGCCCGATATTTACATACTGCTTCTGTTAATTACATATAGAGATAATTGCTTTTTAAATGTATCACTAAATAGAGGATTTTTATGATATTTTTAAATAAATATTCAGACATCATCCCGCAAGGAACTGACCAATTTATTGGGATGAAAACCGTCCTATGATACTTTCAGCTTTTTCAGCACACCACATCGATCAGTAATTCCTTCACAGCGAAAAATAAGGACAAACCAACAAGAGCATTCATAATATGAATATAGATTATTTTGAATGTTAAATATATTAATACACTAGACAGAACTAAAATTGAATGGATAAAGAAGAGAGAAAGAGAGAAATTATCGAAAGAAAGAAAGTGAAAAGAGGCTAATCATTCTAAATAGATAAAAATAAAAATTAAAGTGAGAAAAAAGAGAGAGGATGAGAGACAATGATAGTATTATAAGAGAAAGAGAGACGGAAATAGTATAGACTTCTCTCAGTGAAAGAATTTATAAAATCGGATCAGTAGCAACAAAATGGCAATGTTCTATTAATTAAAAAAAGTATATGGCAACTAAATCACCTTTGTCACTCACGAAAAGTGTAGTTTTCTATCTGTGAAAAAAAAAATAAAATCGGATTAGTAGTTCCTGAGAAACACACTTTCCGGGTAACACATAGCCTATGTTACCCGGAAAGGATGTAGCTTTCTATCGGTGAAAGAATTTTCAAAATCGGTTCAGCACTTTTCGAGCCTATTCGCAACAAACATACAAACAATCAAATCTTTCCTATTTATATAATAGTATAGATGATACACATATACATGTATCTGGTGAACTATAACATTTGGGCTCTTGTGAGCCTTTGGGAGTTTTGTCTAAAAAAATATATTAAAAAATTCGACCGTGGTGTCCTGCCCCTGAAGCAGTCGGTAGGATGCTTGTAGAATGGCCGGGAAGTTCTGCCATAATAACGTCACGGGTGCTGCGGTTAGTAAGTTCACCAGACGGGTGGACGTAGCTCATTTAGTAAGAGATTTTGGTGCCCCCATACGTGATGACTGATCACTCCACAGGTAAACACCCAATACGGGGTCGAAAAGTGTCACTAAGAAACTCTATGATATTATATTAGATGAAAAAAAGTTATCGAATAAATCGACATCAATGAAGTCAATACTTGAAGACTATTATTTTATGACTTGCTGGCTATGTTATTTTATTACTACTTATTTATTTATTTATTAATTTATAAAATACCTTAAGATAAAATAATGAAGTAGTATAAAGACAGGTTTACTCCAATCAGGAATCTCTTCCAGCTAATCCTTCAGATATTTGAAAGGAATTACAAAATTAGGCAGGTGATAGATATTTATGATTAAAAAAATGATGAAAAGTACAATTTACTCCGAGTTAAAAGTTTATGTATAACTTATAAATCTACATAATGTATGTCTACTCTTTAACGACGTACATATATTTTATACATATACATAAGAAATAAAAAAAAATGGAAATAGTCGTTTAGATAGTGCAGTAATTCAATGTATTTTATCAAAGTAGTTAGTAGGGTTAATTAGTTAAACGTTAGGTAAAATAAATGCGTATTGTTAATATATATAACTGTAACGTTACACTTCATGATTGCAATAATTTACTATCGAATAAATAAAATGTCAGTATTATTTTAAAATTTATTTCCAGTTCAATCAACGCAGCGAAACAAAGCATTAATTAACCACATTAAAACTTTAAACATTGATAGCCATTTTGTTCACTTTGATATGTATAAAGAGTAGTTTAATCTTTTCATAGATTATCAGAAACATGAAATATTTTGAAAGTACTTTGAAAATGTAAAGTAGTTGAACTAGGTGGTTTGTTATTCTATATTTTTGACTAGCCGAACCGACGTTGTTTTGCCACATAAATTTGGAGTGTGCCACCCTTATCACTTAGGGAAATAAAAAATAGATAGTAGCCGATTCTCAGACCTACTGAATATGCATATACAATTTCTTAAAAATCGGTCAAGCCGTTTCGGTGGAGTTTGGTAACTAACATTGTGACACGAGAATTTTATACATTAGATTATATTTATTACTCTTGAAAACTTAGTGTAAGAAGTTCTTATAACACCAATAGAAGCAAAATTAATAATTATTAAAATTTTAGTTTTTCTGTCTGTACCTATATTTGTCACAAGCAAAAACTGCTGCACAATATTGGAAACGACTTTCGCTACATTATGGCTGTAGGTCTAATTTTAAAAATTTATTCTTCTATGTCAGGGAAAAATATGCAAAAAAAAGCTAAAGCGATTAGTTGGTTAGACTTTTAGAAGAATCTGAAAATAATCCAGTAGGTTTTGCTGTGGCTTCATCTAGGTTAGGTAACAAATAGAATAAAAAATTCTAAGGCGATCGACGATCGCAGATCAATCCTGATTGAGTTTCATATCACGTACCCGTTGGTTTAATCTGATGAAACCAGCTGGGAAAAGAAATTTTTCATCATCTGAAAGTCTCAGAATACTTTATTAGATATACTTAGAATTTTAATAACAGATTTCTTAAACCACAATATTTTTTGATTTGGAGGCAAAATTAGGCTTATCGACCGCAACTTATGGTACCAGTGATCGGGCGCGCTAGATGTTCTTTTATTCATTTCGTGGACACCCACCATTATAGTTTATTATACCAAAGTTTGATAAAAATAGATTGAATTAACCTCTGTTTTGACATAACTGTGGTAGTCTGACAAGTAATTTTATTTATTTGACTTTGTCGAAAATAGTGCAAGTAGTGTAGTTTAGTGTGGTGCTCGATGTATTGATGTGAATCACGAGATTAATCAAAAGTTAGATATTGGGTTGTAAAGGAGAAGGTTGTTAACGTTCGAAATGGCTCAGGTTCCAGTCTAAAGTGCATTTTTATATGTACATATGGTCCAGTATCACAAAACACGAGTATTTTCCAACATTAACATAGATTTACAAATTATACAACACCATTTTTGTAGCCAATGAATAAGATAACCAAACATAAAACCACCCATTTGTAAGGGAAGGACATTTGGGCAAGTAATTTATTGTTCTACTTGTCCACTCAAGAACAATACATTATTTTACTCAAAAGACAAGTTAATATTTAGTATTTCGATACAGCATTATTTATGAAAGTTTTGAAAATATAAAGTTTCTAGAACGTGGAGTTTTGATTAAAATCTTTTCGGTTTAGACTGACATAAAACTTTAATTAAGCTACGTTGCTTTGATATTGACAGCCTCCATATTATTTTGCTCCTTTTTGTCTGTTATGATTTTTTAAATCTATTTAAAACGAGTATCAGATATTTTAGTATCAAAGGAATTTAGAATCGATACCTCTATTACTACTAGTATAGTAAACAAGTAAATTAATGATCTAAGTTTGTTACATTACTTGTAAGAAACTATATTAGGTTATAAGCTCAGTAATGTTAAATAATCTCCTTTAGATAAGATGTTTCAATATTATTAAATATAACATTATATTATTTATATATGTATTTCAATCATAAAAATCTTAGTTACTTTTTTTTCAAATATTGCCATGTTTCTTGCTTTTGTGCCTTAATAAATATTTATATTTTACAAACTTTATGTAATATATTTTAAGTAGTTAGTCTTTTTATTCCTTATAAATAAATGTCTACTGTACAATAAATATTGTAAGAAATTTAATTAACTTTTTCAAGCTTTCCCAGATTAATGGCTCCTGTTGTTAGAATATATCATATCACCACAACAAGGATGGTGGGAATTGTTATAATAAAGAAGAAATATATTCAGTGTATATAAGTTAAGAAATAAACACTATTAGAAATTGATTACAAAATAATACTTTTTATTTTTTTTATTCATGTTCGCTTCTCTAAGGGAGCAATATTTTTCACAATTTTAAAAACATTTTCTGTAACAACAAAATTTCTAACTCAAAGAATACCTCTTCCATAAATCTAGATTTTCTTGTTTAAATTGTACGTTGTCAGTTAGTAAATCTGTAATTGATGGTACTCGTATGTTCTAGACATTTATATCTTTTTAAGTATTTTTTTATTTATATTATTACTAAAATACTTACGAAAAGTTTTCCTCAAATCGTTTAAATGATTTTTTTTAAAGGAAACGAAATAATAATCTTTAAATACATTTCATTGAGGATAAGATAACTCTTAAAGTAACTTGATTTGAATTTTATAAAATAAAATGGATTTAAAATATTTTCCATTTGCTTTTTTCTATTTTAGTAAAAGCTACACGGTAGTTTACTGCTCAATTACACTCAAAAGACTACAGTAATACACAATTCAGACGGAAGCCGGGATGCGCCTGGGGCTTTCGACCTAGGCGCAGGATTAAAAGGCCTTTCTATTACCAATAAACACTCTCCTGTTAGCAAAACTGTTTATAAAGTAGTAGTAGCTGGTAGATTATTTTATATTATTTCAAGTAAACCGACGTGAAGACAATATATAACCTTTAGTGCGATAGATTAGTCTCAGTCTCTCTGGTGTTTTCGTGTTGTGAACATGGAATTTAGTGTTATAGTATCGTGATTAAGGTTACCCTCCTTGAGGTCCACGTAAGTGTACTTTATTATCTAGTGTCGTTAGCGAGGTCGAGTGGTGGAGGTGAGAGTTAATATATTATGAAAGAGCTCTTTAAACCTGCTCCTGGGTTTCAAGCCCCAGGCACTGCTCGACTCAGTCTAAATAGCATGTGAATACGTATTGCTGTACAGTAATGGGTGTCATTGCTCTCTCATTCTATAGCACTCCTTCACCGCTCGACTTCCTGACTCTAATACTTAACACTTCTTCAGCAAAATAGTAATTACACTAATTATTTAAATATTCAGCAAACTATCTTTAGATACACAACTTAATGCTTTACGCATCCTTTTTATAATACAAAATACCCCCTCATCTATTCTCACTATCATGACAGGTGTGGTCGTAGACCTGTGTTGCTAAGTTAATATTTAAAACCTCCCTTTAAACAATTTAATAAAGCTTACTTGATCAAATTATTCTAATTATATTTAATATTTATATTTTATAGTATTATTTTTTTAATAATACCTAACACTAGCAATATTACTACTTTGAAAAGTAATAGAAAATCCATTGAAAATGTTATTACTGTTCGCTCACAGTAGTGCTACAGCAACCTCTCAGAAAACAAAGATCGAATAATATTTCATGCGAGCTGTACGTAAATCTCTTAAATACCTTGAAATTTGCATTTTGCGATTAAGAGTTATCGTTTTAAAGTCGCTTTTGTAATTGTTAAGACTATTTTGAAACATATCTTAAATTTAGTTAAAAATACAAATATTTTTAAATTCGTAATATCTTTTGAATGGAACGTCCGATTTTAATAATTCAAAAAGTAATCTACAGGTATTGAAACAGTAACAAGGTCTTGAATAAAACAGAATTTATTTAGATAAACGTTAATACTAAGTTATGGATAACATGGTTTGATTTTGATAGGCATTTCTATCAACTTTTAAAATGTAAAAAAGTAGTTATAGTGACGTAACTACAATAGTTACAGATATGGTCTCGCGAAGTTTTTTTTAGATACTGATACGTTCTATAATATTGTGGAACATTTCTTTGTTCTATCATCAATACTTTTCGCAGCGCATGCGATGAGACATTTTATGGCTAATTTTTTTACACCTGGGGTTGGTTTTACTAAGATTTTTCTACTAATAAATATAGCCTATGTTACTCAAGGATAATGTAACTTTCTAAAGATAAAAGAATTTTTAAAGTTAGATAATTACAGATTTTTATTGTAACTATAGTCTTAATATTGAACAAAAAATTTCAATTCTGTATATGTGTAGTGTAGGATCTGCATTAAATTGGTAAATAAATATAAAGAAAGGAAAGGAATATTTTAGTTGAGTGCATAGAATTGCAGCGGAGTTTTTTCATGTTTACGCTTTCTTTATATATTTCTACCCAAATCCCTAGCACGGCCTGAAGCCATCACTTCACTTTCAGAGATGCGGAAATATTGACGCGTATATTTCGTCAGTATTATTGGCTCAATTATAGATCGTGTATTATACACATATATTGAAAACCATCATTCCATATTATTTGTGAAGGCATATCACAAATAATAATAACAAAAAATTATAGAAAGTTCATTATAAAGAATTTAATTGTTGACAACTGTAGAAAATGTAATAGTGCCCCTGAAACGATACAACATATTACCGGTGCATGCAAAGCAATAGCCCAGACAGATTACAAACATAGACACGACCAACTAGCCAATATCATTCATCAAAAACTAGCGTTTCTACATAAATTAACTGACATTATAGTACCATACTATAAGTACACACCCAAGACTGTTTTAGAAAATGACACTACGAAATTATATTTTGACAGAGCACTTCTTACCGACCGTACAATACACTACAATAGACCGGATATAACGTTAGTAAACAAGAGGGAAAAGACTGGTTACCTAATTGATATAGCAGTTTGCAATACACACAATTTACAGACAACAATAGCTGAAAAATTATCTAAGTACAACGATCTTAAATACGAAATCACACGACTATGGCATTTACAAAAAGTGATAATAGTTCCTATAGTAGTATCAACCACGGGTGTAATACCCAAACAACTACACCAGTCACTTCACACTTTAAATTTAGTCCGAAATAGTTATCATCTATTACAAAAAGCAGCAATATTCAACACGTGCAGAATAGTAAGAAAATTTTTGGAATGCGAAGCAGATACAAGAAATGCAGTTATATCCCACCATTTACCTTCAACATTACATAACATAACTCATATACTGATGTGCACTTGGCTTAGGCCCGTGCCATTAGTTTTTCTCCGGCTAGAGTAGCCGTGAAATAGCAGCAAAAAAAAAATAATAATAATATGTTCGAATATGTGTATAACAAGTTGACCTTCTTTTGTGACATGTTTCCTGTGTCACGTGTCCGCTGTCCACTACCGTGCAATTACTACGGAGCTTATGTGGGTTGAAATATACTTCCCTGCGTAACCTACTTTGACGTACTCGTCTACGCCGTAGATCTTATGAAGAAACATGAAGCTAAAGTAGTATGAAAAACCAGAATTTGACAGCGACTTCGTTTGCGGAATTATGCATAACCGCTATGTCCCTGCATTTTAAATCTGCTATATCTTCGAAAATATTCATTTAAATTACATGCTGCATGTGCCATATTGATCTATATAAAATGCACAATGTATTTAAGGTACTTAATTGGATAAGGATTAATGCTGTATTGTTAAAAATCGCTTCGTAAATAAGTAATTATTTCTCGTAAAAATTAAAGGATAAAAGATGGTTATTGTGGGTTATTCCTAAGAAATAGATATATACCATCGCGGACTTTTTTGTAGACCTTATTAAGGTGTACAATACTGTAGTACATTATTTTGATCTATCTCGTAGGGTTCACCCAACTCAAAGCCCACCCAAGCTTCATCTTGAATCACTCTATCTTTAAAAAAAACCGCATCAAAATACGTTGCTTAGTTTTAAAGATCTAAGGAACAGTCAAACAGCGGGAATCGACTTGTTTTCTACTATGTAGTGATAATATTGTAACACTACAGAAATATAACTATTATTATAGAGATAGCGAATTTCTATATATATTCTAAAAAAATATTTGAAATTTAGCAGTTATTGACATGAAATTAAAAGCAAGTAGTATTAAGTTAATTGTCTAAAGAATAATACGTTATATAACAAACATTTTTATTGGTGGATACAATTTCATTTAGTCTCAATTTCGTGAGCAGATTATAACGTAATCTCAATATTAATATAATAATTGAATTGTCCTTTTACACACAATAATATGTGGGAGATTCACAAAGCCGATTAAAATATAATCCATTTATGTAATACGTACCAAAATCACTTTGTACAAAGTTTAAAATGGATTTTACCAAAGTAACAGATCTGAAATAAAAGCTTTTAAACATAGCCTTACTCTCACGCCCGAGGATTACTTATGCTCTGATTTACAAGAGAAAAATCTTTTGCTTACATTGTATACTTATATTACGGTTTAATCGTTATAAAGGTTTATTATACCGTTTTTCTCATACTAAATATTAGCGATATAAAGTATTTTTGGCAAAAGAGCTCCACAATATATATGAGAGCACCTCTATTATGTTGAACTAAACGCAAAATATCTATCAACAAAATATCTCTGGTTAACAACTCTTAATAACTATCAAATCCGGAGTAGTTTCTTTTTTTTAAATTTTTAGTGAACATTAAGTAGTGAAACTAGTAGTGTTTAGTGTCGTGGTTAAGGTCACAGTTGTTAGTATTCAGGCAGGATTATAATTATTTAAAATTCTCGTAACCCTACGCCTTGATCACTCGTCCAAAGCGTTGTTCGACTTCCTCTCCAAATTCATACGTATAATTCCTCCTTAGTTTGTGTGTACTTGGATTTCTATGTAATATATTATGTAGTATTACATACAGTAGCGTAGAACGTTTGGAGCTCGTACCAGAGTTTACAACGGAAAACAAGTTCATTGTACACTGGATGATGTTCAACACAATACAAGATTTGTTTTCCTTGATAAAGAGGAAAATATAATTCCACTTGCCTGGATGAATGAAATACTTTACATTATTTGTAGGTTTAAAGTTACATACAATTAGATAGGAAATAAACCATGGTAATAATATTTAAAATAAATTATTATAAAAGACATCACGCTGATGCTATTTCGACTGGATGTGGTATCTTCTTCAAGATATTAATTAATATATTATTTTTCTATGAAATAACAACCAGTAAGCTTACGATAAAATATATATTTCATTAGTAGGTAGCTGCCCGTTTCTTCATCCACTTAGTCACTCTATTCTTCAATAACCCTCCCACTAACACTCATTCACTCGCGTACTCTAACATTGATTGAATTTATATCTATACTACAAAGACTATGTTTCTATAAACAGTATCATGTGTTTTTCAAACTTATAAAATATCTGTGTGCAATATTTTATTGAAATATATAGAGCTAATCTTGAGCGACCTTATTCTTTCACTTATAATCTTCTTTACCAAACAGCCTGTCTTTTAGGATCAAAAGTATAAGTTTGGGATAAATATGTAGCCTAAATATTATGTACAATAATCACTACACACTACATTTACCAGGATAAAATGTAACCTATATTTCTCTATTTAATCATGACAATCTGTCGCTTTGTTAAAGTGTAGAAAAAGGACGTAATGGCATGTGTAGTTTATATTAAATAAGAATATTTCAAAAATAAAATGAAATTTAAATTTCATAGCCTAATTTAATTACCACGTTCAACAAAATGATTATCAAACTTTGATCACATAACCGCCAAAGCGGTGTCGGTATAATGACGACCACAAACTTTCCAAGAATATTCTGACAAACACGTCGTGTGGAAATTTATGGTATGGTATAATAGGAGTTATATACCTACATATTATATATTACTTATATTATAAATATGAATGCTTTTGTATGGATATTTATATCATTGTGATTCACGCGAAAACAGACAAGTCATATTTCTTTCAAATATCAATGATTCATGGAATAAAAGTCGCGAATTATGGGTGAATGAGTGAGTGTGAGAGTGGGTATATGAGTAATTGAATGAGTGCATTAATAAATGAATCATAGTTCATATTTCTTCTGTAATAATGGTCTCCACGCAATATTTAAATCTTTGATCTTGATTATTATATACTGTAGATACCTATTTGCTTTGATTTTGAGGCTTGACTTTCATAGTCATAAGAATTCCTATTGAAATAATTAATATTTGGTCAGATAATTGAAAAAATCATGACTTGTATTCATTTGTACAGTATAATTGGCTTTCGTGTCAAAATATCGGCAGAAAAGATTATTATTTTTAATGAGTATGGTCGCTTACAGACGTATTATGTTTCGTATTTTTAGGAGTTATTTTATTTTTTTCTTTATGACGTAAATGAAAGATTTCACTCATTTACATTTTTACCCGACTACGGCGAAGCCAAAATGGTTATGATTTTGGCAGTCTATGTATGTATGTATGTAGGTATATATGTTTCACTCTAGCGCCTAAACTACTGAGCCAATTTTCATGAATGACATGTCAATAGATTTGTAATAATGGCGCGGGTGACATAGGCTATAAAAATTTTATGATTTTTTTTATAACGGTGATTATACCTCGGATTCTAACCTCGAAAAAAATTAAACTCAGCTAATTATCACTTATTTGGTATCAAAAGAAAGGTCTTGGCAAGTACATTACAAATATGTATATATATATATAGCGGATTCAAATGGATTCGATTTCTTGGGCTTATCCGTGTCCGCCATGTTGCCGATATTTAACTGTCAGTACGCACGTCTTGCGCCTCCGCCAGCCGAGGAAAAAGTGATCGACTGAACTGACTTTCAACAGACTGACACAAACTGTCAAAGTCGTGCCATCGACAATCAACCATCTGTCAATGACACTGAATCTAACACTGTACTTTCTATCAATCTGTGACATGACAGTGTTGCTATTCAAATAAATTAAATTGCCACCATTATAACTATTTCTCCGCGACACGGCCATTCTGACAAGCAACGCGCTCTCGCGTTGTGTTTAAGGATTACACGTGAGAGTTTCAAAGAACCATAAGAACTATCATCACCAGTGCCACAAAGCGTAACAGCTTTAGCATTACTTAACTAAGATTTTTTATATATATTCATTCATTATTATTTTGCTTCATTCTGCAAAGCGTAGAAGCTTTCAGCGTTCAATCCGCAAAGCGTAGAGGCTTTCAGCAATAATTCCGCAAAGCGTAGCAGCTTTCAGCATTTATTATGCAAAGCGTAGCAGCTTTTAACAATCATTACGTAAAGCGTTCAGGCTTTCAGCATTAATTCTGCAAAGCATAGAAGCTTTCAACGTTCATTCTGCAAAGCGTAGAAGCTTTCAACATTAATTCCGCAAAGCGTAGAAGCTTTCAACAACTATTCCGCAAAGCGTTCAGGCTTTCAGCATTAATTCCGCAAAGCGTAGAAGCTTTCAACAACCATTCCGCAAAGCGTTAAAGCTTTCAGCACTAATTCTGCAAAGCGTAGAAGCTTTCAACAACCATTCCGCAAAGCGTTAAAGCTTTCAGCATTAATTCCGCAAAGCGTAGAAGCTTTCAACGGCTCAATAAGGACAAAGCGACAATGCTTTCAATCCTTCTCAAACAAATTAAAAAGTCTCCAGTCCATTAATAGATGTGGATCAGTACAGTACAGTTTGGTAGTAATTACCAAACGTCAAAATAGAGTTCATTATCAACATGATAAGAAGTGAAGTTTATATTCAATATAAAGATATCATCAATGTACCATTACGTAATGCCAATGCGTAACTTCTAACAGTCATAAATTGTTCAAATTTTATTGCATTGAACAAGTCACCTAATTCACCTATTTTAACGCTTTTATGATAATCCTCATTCATTGTCGCCGAGCACCTTCTTAATATACTCGGTGCCCGAGCGAATAAGTAGATGAAAACTAATCAAACGTGTATAGTACCACACTGTACTGATACTGAATTATACACTACAACTGGTAACGCGGGCCTGACACCCGCTACCGACACTATTAACTGTTAACGCGGGACCTGACCCGCTGCTGATCTTCAATCTCCCCTATAGTGACCCCAAACCTCGCACAACTGACTACTAATTTAATCTGAGTACTGGTTTGAACAACTGATAATACTAGTCTGTTAGCATCACTCATTCTACTGAAACTGAACTGATATAACAGGCACTGATTTACTACGGCGTGCTCATTATCTGATACTACTTTCAGATGCCACGCTTATTAACTGACACTGAAACACATCCGATCTAACTAGCACTGATACTGCTCTCAGATGCCACGCTCACTAACTGATACTGAATTACAAACTGGTCTAACAAGCTAACGCGCATGGACAAAAATAACCTCTATAAGTTATATCTCATTCACACTAAACACTACTATACTGCTTCTACAACAATGATACTAATAAACCTAAATAACTGATTCTACGAACATTAATATACACTCAGGGACCCATAGCGACCTACTGCTCCGCCAAAGGTCCGAATAATAAGAGAGCCAAGCCGGGACGGTCCGCTAGTATTTAAATAAAATTTCTCTTTACTACCCTCACTACTACTCCTTCAAATTTATTATTATAAAATTGATTCTTGACAACAATAAAAACTATTCGCGAATATTTTACTATATTCGAGACGTTCATGAAATGGAACCATATCACCAATTAACTAATTTATTCTTGCACATAATATGAAACAAATAATTGTAAAGCAAAAATGTCTGTGAAATTCCTTTCTGATGTTTTCACATCAAATTCACAACGTAACTTTTTGTTCTATTTTTCGCTAGTCAGTCATGTTTATGATTAAAACGTGATGACTCGGTCAGACTGATAAACTGTTAAAATTAATCAATAATAAAAAAAAAGAAATCATCTACAGTTCTGCTCGTCCATCCTAATGAAATAACTTTATTTTAAATTAATTCCAAGAATATGAAAACTCACGGACTACATCATAATTCGACTATTTCGAAACGAGAGAAACAGATGTTATTGTGCGATATTATCGAGAATTAAATCAAATCAGAAGTTTGGCTAGCATCTTATTCGTAATAACAGCAAAATACAAAATCAAATTAGCTTAATTCGAAATACGAATTTTCACTCGCACTCAAGAAAATCATTAATATTTTTTTTTTTTAAACCAGGACGAATAAGGTAAATTATTTAGCATTTGAAAAATTATATCAATTGCCACATTTCCTTCAAATAAATTAAATTACCACCATTATAACTATTTCTCCGCGACATATATGTATATATGTTATTGTTTATGTCAACATATATGTTTAATATATGGTCGTATAGTCCGCGCGGTCCTGTCGTTGCAATTATTTACTCGTTTAAGCAAATAAAAACCAACATTACGTTACAATATTAGATTATAAAGGTTATGTGTCTGTTTCATGTCTGTTTCATGGAGGTGTTCCTCTAATCATATAAGTAATCATAGTATACAATGTACATTTCAGACCACTTTTTTACGTAGTCGGGTTATAGTTTTTTAAACTTTATTTTTTTATTGGTTACAAAAAAACTTCATTTTGAACCTAAATATAGTTTTGTACTTAATTCTAATATTTTACTTTATGCATGTCTAACGGGAACCTAAGTAGGACCTGGTTCTTGGGACTAACAGAAGGCCCTTATTGGATGTACACTACAATCACATAACTGTATATTACGTAGGTACTAATTGACTTAACCTGAGAGGAAATATAGTCATGATAACATTATTAATTACTATGTAATAGTTCAGCGTAATAAGACCACAAAACCGGTTCAATATAAACAAAGTTCTCAATTGGCAATGAACTCAAATAGTGGAACGGATACAAATAGCAACTATATAGTCGATACTTAGGAGTTAGCGGCGGAACTAGAAGTTTACCACTACTACGTTCTCGTCACTGGTTCATAAGACAAACTAAACGTATTTTCATTTGAATATACTTAATTTTTTTATAACATTACTAGTCTTCAGCCCGCGACTTCTAAATTGGACACAAACTTAATTGACTAACTCACTCAATCAATTACGCTTCCACTTACAAACTCATTCGCTTTTTCACATCATTTAAGAAACAGAACATTTCTATGTATTTTTGTATGCCTTGAACTATCACTATCTTTTATCTGTGTGCCAAATTTCTTTAAAATCCGTACAAGTATTTTTGTGTGATTGAATAACAAACATCTAATCATCTAAAGTTAGAAACGTTTACATTAATTATAATATCGATGTTACTCATTTAATAGTTATAAAAAAAATAATAAATAATGCTGTGGTTTTAAATTCGTCATTAATGGAATCCTATTTTATTCGTGTGAAATATTAACTTGACAATTACTCGATACAATATTTAATTATTTAAACTTATTTCCTGAATAAAGCCTTTAATAAATTATAGAATTTTTAAATCATACAAAAGTTACACGAATAAAATGGTATTCGTTTTTTACAATAAAGGTTTATCACCTCGAATATCAACGAATGTTGTTAAGTAAAAGCTATCGACAAATAAAACAACAAGAACGTAATGCGTTATGTGAAATCACACATATTACCGACAACTTATATGCTTTTATAATGTCACTTATCAAATTTTAAAACCTGACTAACTTAATCAGAAAACTAACCAAGATTTAGACAAAATTTAGCTTTTTTAAATCACTATTACAAAAAAGTACTTTATACTAATAAAAATAAATAGAATTATACGATTGTCAAGTTTCTTATTATTCACGAGGTCCATAAATATATGCCAACGAAAAGCTTCGCTAAAATCTAAGATTTTAAAACGGTGTATTCCCAGATTGTTAAAAGTAGCAAGAAGATTTATATCGCTTTGCCACTCGTTTGATGCTGCCAGAATGGTAATAGATTCGACTGCAACTTGCTGCACTTTATTGAGGATACCCGGTTTGCATATGTATATGAAACAACAGTTATTTATAGTGACACTTTTGTAAATTCTTCTCTGTTATACTTTTTACATTACTACAAAATTTAAAGTTCTTCTATAATCTTACGTATAATGTCATACTATGACCATAATAGGAACGTGTCAGGCAAAAACTATTCTTTATATTGAAAAGTATGAGACATACCGATCAAACCGTCCAGCACCGTCGCGTGCCATGCACGGACCGTCAATGATTGTCGGCGAGAATATTTTGATGGTGCCGATACGCTCCACGCATGGCACGCGACGGGCTATAACCGCGTATGATGGCCGTTATAAACGGATTGCGTTATTCTTCTCTTTCTACTTGCTACAAAGGCAACAAGTCAGATAAATTTAAGCATATAATTTAGTAAAAGTGAGTTTATACATTACATGGGCGTTTAAACTCTACTAGCACTGCTTGGCTATCTATCTAGATTACTTGTGATTATTTTCTTTTGAGTGTCACTGCACATTGTAGCTCCCTCATAGATATTAAAAATTCGCACCCAAAATAATTCAAAAATGCGAATACTATAGATAATAATCCAAAACCGCAGCAGCTTTATTACATGTTAAAGTGTTCAGTAAAGCGACCAATAATACAGTGTTAATAAATCATCTTGACAGGTATTACTCCGCACCTCCACCTCCGCCTCCGCGTCAGCGTAATTACGCCACTCTCACTTAACACTTATTTCGGTAACACTCAAGTACAACTCTTAAATGGATGTCATCTATCATTCAAGTTGCATTGGTGATACTAAATGTAAATTTTAAAAGCTAGTTTCAAAGTTAAATTGACAAAATAAGATTTTACGAGTCTGTTAGTCTTATGGCAATATAAATGTGAGGCATTTTCCTTTTTGCATTTCACATACAATTAGATGTACGAATAATAATACTGCGACTAAATCGGAAATGCATTTCATCTTTAATTACTATATTACAATAAAGGTTTTTTGTGTTTTATTCAATTCTTTTCTTAAGAGCGAGACGAATGAATGACTTAACATGATGATACGTTTTATTCCTTCCTTTCTTCTCCAAGGAGCTTATTTACTACATTGCTATGTACATTGTTGTAAATCAATTATTTATAAATGTATTTTATTTTTACAAGTACTAGTGTATTTTGAATTCCATAAAGTTTTCTGGTGGAGAAGTCTATTCTAGATCTGACAAACTGTCAAGTGAATCTCCGAACGACTACTGTAAAGTCCTTATGTTATTGAAAAATTCTATTAGAGCTTCCGACATTCAGACACTTTCTTAGCTAAAGGAAAAGATGTTAAGATAAAGTTTAAGACGAATCTCTTAAGACTTGTTATGCTAACTATATAAGTCTGGTTTTAATCTTTTAATCTTTAACCCGATATAAACTTAAAAAGCTAATCTAGGAAATAAAAATAGAAAATATAGATACAGTTAAATATTAAACGTATTTTTGCGGTTTAGGAAAAGGGTGAACAATTTATATTTTTGCTTGTGGCTGTGAACGGAAAGCCTATTAAAAAATATATAAAATCTAACGTATAAAATGTTTGAGGGTTTAATATCATTTAAATCGGATGTCAGAAATGTTATATATAAATTATTTTAGCCCAATGAAGCTATTAGTTTAAAATATTCGTAAATACTGTATTATAATTGGAAATATTTGTGGTAGATAAGTGATATAATGAAAAGCTTGTTCAACATTTCAATTGAATTTCCACTTTAATGCAATGAGTATTGAACGTTCAATCCTAAAATTGTTCTTAAACCTAGACTCAGTCTCGTCTGAATACTTATGCAGCCATTTCAATATTAAGTCTGAGCTTGAAACTTTGAAGCCGAAGATAATTAAAATTTTATATCAAAATGTTAAAGATTGGTTCATCATTCTGCGAATCTATGTATATAAAAGGAGAAGTTGACTGACTGACTGACACCAACGCAGGGTCTAAACTATAAGGGTTAGAAACTTGATATTTTACACAGGGGTTCTTTTTATAACGTGGGGGAGCGCTAAGAAAGGATATTTGAAAACCCCCTTAGGGGGTAAAACAGGCATGCGTGACAAAAATCCAAATATCTTTGGTATCGATTTTTATGAAATTTTGTGTGCATATCAGGTAGGTCTGAGAAGCGGACAACATCCAATTTTATACCCCCTTATAAGTGATAAGGGAGATTTTAAATTTACCGTTTTTAAATTTATATGGTGACAGATGACATCCACCCTTATCATCATATAAATTTTAAAAAAATGTTTTTAAATGTATATGACAAAACATCGTCTGCAGGATTAGTTAGTATAGAATAAAAACCAATTTTAAGTATTTTTGTAGCTTTGCAATTAATTGCAGCCTCGCAGTTGCAAATAACAAACATTTTTTACATTTAATGACTGAAGTGTTTGTATTAATAGATTAATGTATGTATGTTTTGCTACATTGCATGTTTGCGTTGAATGTTATATAATGAAGATATTAAACATAATTGAAAGTAATATAAATTATTTTATATTATCATCATCAATCATTTTAACAATATTTATCATAAAAACTTACAGGCAGATAACGTTTGCCATTAAAAAACTATTGTCCCTATATATATCACAGTTGGTTTTTGAGTTGTAAATAACAGACAGGATTTTTTTTTGTTTTGGGATATAATTGTACTAGGGTCTGTTTTAAGACATTGCTTCTTGCTAAAGTGATCCTATAAATTTTCCTTTTAACTTTTTGAGCTAGGAAACCCTTAATTTTTTATTATTAACTAAATTTCCAATATAACGTTTTCGTTGCAAATATAAACTGATACAACTGCCGGCAAATATAAATTTTGCCATTTTACCAAAGCTTTTTCTTTACATTAAATTCCATACTTACATAATTAACTAGAGAATTGAAGTAGAATTTCCATTTACATTTTACCGCAGGGATTCTGCAAGTATGAAATAAAAGGGGTATTCCGTATTCCCCAATTTTGCGTAGAAGAACCACAGCCATTTGTTGCCGTTGCTCAAACGAGTTAAAACTAATTTTGGCGCACATCCGCCGTGTTTAACATTCTTTATGTTAACCAATTTAATGCTATATGAGTATACGAGTCGAATTTATTGCAAATTTGATCAAGGATTCTTTGGCACATGTTTGACATGTGCGTGTGCATAATATAAGTTTAATATGTACATTTCTGCGGAACAAAATTCTGCAGATATAATTTTTTTTTCTGCCGATATAATCGCCTTTCAATCTTGATATATTAAGAAAGTGTTTTTGGAAATTTCTGTATTTGTGTTACAATATTATATCATGTTACATTTTCTACAATATTATATTGTAGATAATTCATATTCCAAATAATCCCGTATTTCTATTGAACAGAATTTTCATTACCGATAAAGTTAATTAGAAGTTAACAACCACGCGGCGTGAACATGGAACAGTTTTCACCATAATTAACTATTGTTTTTGTCGATACATACCCTGGAGGCAAAATGTAAATTATAAAACTACATTTGGTCACCGATAAAGGCCTTTGAAATCTGAAAATACTCCACGGGGTTGGCAAACCGCAATATGCACTTGCTCGTGTACTTTTACGTTGGCATTTCTTTGAAAGAGGTTAGAATAAAGTGAACCTAGTTTAAATGTAATCTCACTCTTGTTCGTAACATAATAAAGGCGATAATACAACACAAATAGCTAGTCCAATGTGGCTAAAGATAAACCTCTGCAGAAGTCTAATGGTCGACTGCAATAAAATTTCTTGACGCTTTATTTTAAGGAAATATCTTTTGTTAGTTTTAAAGCATACTAAATAACTTGATGCTAAGCAAAAAATTAGCTTTAAAAGAGTCAACAATAGCTTGCGACATTGTTGATAACTTTGTATTCGCGAGTAGGTCCTTATATTTTATTTTAAGTATACCCACATATTATTGTCTACAAATAATTATACAGTTTTTTTACTGAAACAGTATGAGGAAATCCTGAACCATTAAGTGTTTTTACCATTAGGCCAAAAAAAATCCTATCCTAAAGTTGATTTGACAAAAGTTTAGTTAACAATTTCTCAAGAACCCAACATCTAACTGGATTTTGAATATATTGGGACCAATTTTAAGCATATCCTACCAAATACGAAAAAAAATTGTGTATTCATAAATGACGGAGTTCTGAGGTAACAAACATTAAAAAAAAATATACAACCGAATTGATAATCTCCTCCTTTTTATAATTTTTGAAGTCGGTTGAAAAAAAAACTATATAACTTTGTTACTATAAATTAGAGCCATGGTCTCGTTGATGTTTTCTCACTGTGCGTTGAATTAGTGAAATTGGTACTGTAGTGTCTTGGTTAAGGTCAAGGTAAGTTGAATTTATAATTATATCAAAAGCCTTTAACCCTATACCTCAGTCACAAGTCCAAGACGCTGCCCTGCATCTTGTTCAAATTGCATTATTGTTGTGCAGTAAATGGTATCATTCCTCTCTCATTCTCTGGTGCAATTGCAAGAAATAACTTTTAAGTCCGTTAAGAGATCTGTCAAGCTGGTTTTGTCTCCCAATGAGTTGTTACTCACAAAAATAATTTTATGGTATTGGATTACGGATATATTATTTTCCAATTAAAAGACATGTGTTTAATAAGTAATAAAAAACATAAGTTACTTCTTTTTCTACAACAATTTTGCATATTCCCTTGCAATATTATTAAAAGGAAAGTTTGTTAGTTTAAACCGAACAAAAGCAGTTATAATGTTATTTCATGAGCGTGAATTCCGTGAGTATAATAAGTTTGAATATAATTTTGCGATAAAATAACTATTACTTTTGTATAAAAAAAGAAAAATGGACCTTGGTTGCCTTTTTATCACCAGTAATGAAATAAATATCAATCCAAAACACAAAGAAATCCAATTCCGTTTTAGTTACTTTGCGACCGCTTTCATCAGAGCTCCTATAATGCCATACCAAACAATTTTTTGGAAAAAAATATATTGTGTATTGATGAATACCATCAAAATCTTGATAGTGCTATTTCAGACACTTTTGTAATCATTGTACGAAAACTCGGCATGCGTAGACCAATTTATTACATTGAATTATTTTAGTATTATATAAAACGCGGACAGAATAGCTAAAAGCATTTACCGGACGTGAAACTGAAATTGTCCGAAAGCGGAGATCCTACAAATTACATTAGGATAGATTATTACGAATTTTCTTTTTATATCTTCTCGACTCAGTTTGAATTTTTATAAGAACAAATTATGACGTTCAACCTCGACATATACCTACTCCTCTAAAATACTGAAATATTAACCACATATATGCTTTTAGATTCATATAACTTGAAGCAAAACTGTAATATATTAATCTTTAAAAATATTTGTTAAATTGTCTCCACTTTCCATGTCATTAATTGTGGATAACTTTTATAACATTATAGATGACATAACAAATAATATAGCATTGATTTTAGACAAAGTCGAGCTACGTGTAACTATATCAAACTAACTCTATAAAATAGATACGTAGAATATTATAAAATAAAAATAAAGACGACTTATAATGGTTAATAAAGCACTTAAAAATGCTTAATAAGGCATGTGATCATATAGTTAGGAGTTAATACGTTGTGAAAGTAATAACCACCATAGTTCTTGCAGTTCAATAGAGGTATGAGTTTAATAGGCCATCAAGAAGTAAAACTTAAATTAAATAATCTCTTATAATATTTAATCATTTAAAATGAATATAAAGGAGGGGAGAAAAAAACATGAAAGGCTCCACTTCTTAGTAGTAAAATTAAAATTATTTAGAATTATAAAAAAACATTATAAGTTTGAAGATTTTATGAGACTAATACGATATTACAAAGAAAAAATTAAAACCTATAAGTGGTTGAAATGGCTAATTTATTACAACACAGCTCTTCGGATGATGCCATACAACCTAATTAAAATGCATTCCAATGATTAAACTCAAACTCAAAACTATTCATTTCAACTGTATCTTTTTTCGTTTTAATTACAGAGCCTTGAGCTTCCGTGTATTCTCCTAAGTCTAATCGACGCCCTTTACACCAGGATAGAGGTATTACAAGATATCCAGTGTTTTACACCCATTGGAGTCATAGTGGATGATGTACATAATATACCAAATTGAAGATCAATGGTTATTAAAAATATATAGCGCATGATTAAATAAATATAATAAGTTTTCTTTTTTTGAGCTTTTCCATATAACTTCAAAATTATAATAATTTTAATAAATTATTTTCAATGACATTTTAAATTAGTTTCATTTTCTATAAATGAAACTAATAATCAAAACATCAAATATAGGTATATATTATAAAAATGGTATAATATATTTGTCGGTAAACTAAAAAAGAATAGATGGTGTATGTATCTCCAAAGCTATACGGGTGCAATACTTCACGATATAACTAAACATTACTGTCTCTTAATATTCTGACAGTAACTATTATGACAGGAACCCAAGCAGTGCCTTTGACTTTTGACCAAGATGTAGACTTAAGGAATTCCTTTAAGTGATCACAACACTCGCCTCTACTGCTCAGTTTCACCGTCTAATCCTAAGATTTGACTAACATAAACCTAACCTAACACAAGGCTAACGTAAGCCTAACTCACACCTCCGACATATTTATATTATTTATTCTAATTATTAAATCCGGATGTTTATACACCCATTGCAGTCGTAGTGGTATACAAATTCATTGTAACCTTTAAGAGTTAAGGGGTATTTTTTTGTAAGATTTGTATGGAAATTTTTATACATTGGATGAGTAATTGGATAATTATAATATGTTGTTTTTGAAAAATTAAAATATAGAAAAGATTTATTACTTTTTTACATTTTATTTCGAGTCAAGCTGAATAGAATATAGAAACTGCAACATTTCATGTACTTTACATAACAAACATAATATATACATTTGTGTAGGCAATAGCATATTAACATGTCGCGAAAATGAACGCACTGCCGCCCACATATTGCGATGGTATTCGATGATAATTATTTATTATCGGAAAGCTTTATTTCAAAACACGAATTCTGAATAACTAAAAGTAATTAACAGTGAAATTAGCTTTATACCTTTTATTATTTTAACAAATTAATAAAAATATTAATACTCATTTTTGTTGGTTTTTGATGATGATATTTTAATAAGATTCAAATCTTTTATTATTTCTATAAATTACTTAGCATAGAAAAAGTAGCAATTGTTTAAAAGTATGCTTTTCCATGGAGTGAAAATATTTTTTGTATTATATTAGTGAAATCAGTAATAAATAAGGAATAATATAATTAAATAATAGAAAAACAAGTAAACTTGTAGAATCACTATTATAAGCTTTTAATATTATTATATAATAAGTATATTATCTTTACTCTAAGTATAACATAGCTAACATAAGTTAAAACTTCTTAATATAAAACACAAAAAAACCTTTCCTTTAAAAAATAATAATGACGTAGTTCTAAGGTAACAAACAAAAAAAATACAACAGAATATATCCTTGAAAATACTTCTAAGAACAACGTGCAATAAAGTTAGTGTATTTTCTTGTGTGAGTTAGCCAGGAGGAATTGTAGACGACAAAACAGTATCCTGTAACTAATGACTCTTAAATTAAAAATTTAAATTATCCCCGACTGAACTTCAATTTAATTAGTTATTTTAGACTATTTAAAGTAAGATGTTATTTAGTTACTTAATATGAAATCTGCTTTAATACACATTCACATGTAATTTGCCTAAACACGAAATATCTGCTGTAAGCGGCTGAGGAGATTGATATCCAGCAGACTAATTGATGATGCAGTATCATCTCAAATTTGCTATTGCATGCATTAAACAAATTTTTAAATCAAACGAACTTGTAAAAGTTGTTAAAACTCTAGCTCAAGTTAGATAATATGCTGATAGTCTTCACACGGCTGTCCAGATCCTCACAAATTATAACTAAGAACTATCTGGATTAAATTAGCTTTCAAAAAACAAAAAATCCTCATCAACTTATAACACCCCGTCATTAAAGCATCGGTGGTGAAAAATGAGTTTCTTAAAATATTAAAATCAATTAAGAAAAATATTAGACATACGGCAAATTTTTCTGAAAGAGATTTTGATAATATAAAATCGCAATTTCAGATAGTTTTTTCCCTTTTAATACAAAACTAGATTCTACCATAGGGTACGAAAAAGCATTATAATAGCTTTTCAAGAATGTCCTTTTGTAGAAATACTGTTAAGAACAAAGCACTAAAGCGTAGGCGATGGCGTTACTTATATCAAACTATAATCCCAATTAAGTTATTTACAATATTAGATAATATGAATATAATTTGACTAATTTAATATTCGTATAAATCATTTACTCAATTTTATAATTACAATCTCAGATTAATATATTTGTTATTGAAATATTAGAAAGGAAACAATTTAAATACAATAAATTAAATGATTAACATCGATTGAAGTTTAACCAATACATTATATTTAAAATACTCGACACATAGCCGAGCACTACTTAGGCTTTGAGATCCAGGAGCATATTTACGTATTTCTTTAACTATTCATAATTTTTGCTTGTTGTGCTGAATATAGTATTGTGCTAAATATAGTATGTATGCATTAATAGTTTTTATATCTTAGCCTCCGTTAGGAACAGTTAAGTGATTGTTTAAATAATACTCTTCGCGTTTTAAGATTCTCTAAGCGAGAAGAGAGAACTATGAAGAAAATCCCTAACAGTTTAATGTGCAAAACATCCTAAGCCATCTCCATAAGCATAGATTGTCTGAAACAGCAACTAAGCGTCTACTTAATCTTCAATACAAAACTTAAGTTGCTAATGGACGCCACTCAACAGTAAGACGAAGTCGTGTACTTTGTGACCGTCTCGTCCAAGTTCGAGCTCTTGTGTTCTTAATGTTTTTACACAAACATTCAACAAAGTTTATGCGACAATGACGCTAACTTATTCTTGGAGTGTTTAAATGTTTTATATTGCAACGGGTGTAGTATCATTGAAGACTACCGTACAGCATAAACAGAAAACTTGCACTATGAAAATATGGCTACAGTAAATAAAAGATAAATGTCTTGAACAATCTTCTGCTATTGTTAAACTTATTATGTAGAGGGTTTGGCTTTCACGAATTCTTGAGCATGATATATAGTCAGAAAGTTGGACAGTGACTGTGATATTCTCTCCTCTGTGTGACCTCGCTACACAACATTTAACTGAACTAGATATAGTAATATAGCAAGATAATACACATAATCTATCAGAAAAATATTCCTTTCCCCTTGTAAAATTAATTATGTAGGTAAATTGCTTTGCGATTACTGTAATCTCTTTCGTTGATTTTATAAGAGGATGATACTTATTCCCGCCACTTAACAATTTAATAAAGGTAGTCTAATTTGTATTCCCTATTAAATAAACGTAGTTTATTAAACTAACATGATATTCATTGGAAAGTACCTGCATCAAGTAGCTAGGAGAGAGGCGGCACCTGTCTGTCAGGAATGCGGTTCATAAGCCGACACAGCACAACACACTTTATTTGAATGTACAGCGTGGGGACCCCAACGTCATACCTTGGCGTCTGAAATGGATATAGACCTCTCACTGGTGAGTGTGGTAGACGCTATGCTCAGCAGTGAAAGATGTTGGAGTGCAATGGTTTCGTTTTGCGAGACAGTCATGGCTCTAAAGGAAGCCAAAGAGCGAGAGCGTGAGGCAGCAGGTCTCACAATCCCTACAAGCCGAAGAAGACAGGGGACTGGGAGGGAACGCTTTGCGCAATCTCTTCCCCCGCTATAAAAGGGCATTTAATTAAATGATATGATACGCTGGCACCTCATGGTTGTGTGCGCGAGCGATCCTGTGTCGTCCCATTATAGCGGTGAGGGAGCGATGGTTTTTAGTGGGTATTCTGGCTGTGCGCCTGTGAGCCCCACATACCCTCTCGGGTTTAAACTCGGGAGGGATGCGTAAACTGCATTTTCCATCGAGAAAAAAAAAACATGATATTCAGAGAAACTGTGCAAAGCCTGGAGGATCGCTTTAAATGTGTATTATCTGTATATTTAAAAATAACAAACCACAACGAAGTGTAGAATTTTGTTTACGAATTTTTAACGTTAACGTAACAATCTATCATCAATTCTGTACGTGAAGTGTTGAAGGAACTTTTATATTAAAAATGTACTATTTTAGAATTTAGAAACATTCTCTCACTGTTTCTATGAAGTAAATGTCAGGCTCGAGAATGGTGGAGGAAATTAAACTGTCCATTTTAAATTCAGTGTGACAACACTGGTGAATGTAACTATGTTGGTGACACGACATTAATTTACATACTGTCATACCATATATAAGAAATTTCTTGCTATTCCTACTAATTTATCAATATTTTGGCTTTAATACATCCTACATTCACGTTTGTGTTATAGAATATAAATAAGAGAAATATAGAGATTAAAACTTTTATGTAAAACACCTTTTTGTTTATTCAAAATGTACCGATTTGTGTGTGTTTGAGAAAATGGTAAGTAATCGTGAAGTAATGAATAAATAAAATAGATGATTAAACGTTTTTCACACATACTTTTTAGTCCTCCCTTAACTTGTGAAGTTTTCTCGGAAACAGTCGGGAACAAATGCCAATGTTTTATAAGCTAAAATTTCATGTTAAAATTTAATTTCAGCTCTGACAGCGGAATCTGAAGATGAGGAACCATCCCTGCACATCATGGCCCGATCATTAGTATACAACGTCGGCGAAAAGAAGGGGATCTTCTGCAAAGGAAAAAATTTAAAAGAGGTAACAATATCTACATATATCTATTGGTAATATATTAAATTTAGCATCTGTTTCACAATGTCCAGTTAAAGTATTTAATAAGCTTACAACTCATCCATCAAATAATGTGTCAAGTAAAGTATAAGGCCTGATCAAGTGTCAGATAACAAGTTTATGTGATGATTAAATTGTATTCTAAATTAAATTATTTTTGTTGTATTTAAGATGTTTGCTTCTGCCTTTGAATATATCATACATACGTAGCAATAAATAAAAATACGAACGTTTGTATATTTATTTGATTATATTATGCTTAAACATTATTTGACTATATTCCTATTTAAAGATTAATTAATGCAATTCTAAAATATTGTGTCAAATAAGCATAAAAAGACATTTTTTTGTAACTGTGAAATAACTAATTTACAAACTTTTGACCTGTGAAATAACTAATTTACAAATGTTTTAATAAACAGTTAAAGATATCTATTGGATCTGATAACTATCCGATACATACACATTGCGAAACAGACCCTTAATGTACATTTATCTTAACATGAGTTTTCATATATCCAAAGATGGATAACTTCGTAATATAAGGGAGAAGTTTTCTCGTATCCAAATTGTTAAGTTCTCAGTTTCTCACATTTTAGGCGCCTAATAAATTTTGAGTAGCAAATTGCCTGAAGACGTGTTACCATCTGCCACGTATTAACCATCATTTATTTTTTTAATTTGTGAATATTTAGGCGAGGCCACATTTGTCAGGTTTTGTTAATGGAAAAGTAGGGATAATTTTCTAGGGTTACAAAAACAAATTTGTATCTTGGTGAAATGAAATAAATAGTCGATTGTGATTATGTTAATAATTTTTTTATAAAAATTCTGTTTTTATTGATTATACTGATGTTATGAAATTTAAAATCAGTAACCAATTAGGTTTTTCATTAAACACATATTCGAAAAAATATAGAAGTATGTTTATTACTTTCAATGTTTTTATTTACATTATAGTTTTGCTTAATTTAACACTAAAATTCGTACGAAAATTAACAAAAACACCGATCAATTGCAAATCAATATTATTTTAAGATTTAAAAACAAATGTCATGGTGTCTAGAATAACTACACATCTGAACTTTAATTTTGTGGGTATTTTTCAATTTGATTTATAGCTACTTCAACAGTTTTTCAAAATAGCACGTTTTAAAATAGTTCTGTTCTACTAATATATATATATATATATATGTCGGGGATTTTAAAACGATGTGAAAGGAAATGGAAGGAGGAAGATGGGGAAGATTGGGGAACACTAAAAGGGGGTGATGGTATTGAATTGAATATTGGGTAAACGCGACGCAGTTACTTCTACTGAACCGATAAATGATCAAATATGATCTCTAACAATTACGAGAGAAACCTAAGCAGTGCCTTGGACTTGTGACCAAGGTGTAGGCTTAAGGAATTCCTTTAAGTAATTACGACACTCACCTCCACTGCTCAGGCTCTCTGTTTAAACCCAAGGTTAATCTCACATAAACCTAACCGAACACAAGGCTAACCTAACCTAAGGCTAACCTAACCTAACATAAGACGAGGTAATTACATTGTAAGGTACTCACGTGACCTTGATCGGACAGCACTCCTAGCACTAACACAACACTGCACAACACTATCACTATTTAGACACTACTTCACTTCTTGAGAGACCGCGCACGACTAAGACTTCAGTTAGACTGTCGACCGCATATAAAGGGTCGAGGGTAGAGACTGTCATAACAACGGAATTGACAACTACCCCACTCCAACGCCATAGACAACGATAACGATCCGATTAATCGATAATCTTTTACTATGCTCCGACATATATATATATATATATATATATATATGTTTCAAACATTCTTATCATTTATATAATATAGACAATTTTATAGATAAGTACATACATGGATGAATTATCTACTCACTATATGGAGACGAAAATATGTCGTTACAAGTTAATTTTTATTTCTTTACAAGTTTTTTATTGTAATTCACAGCCTATCGAATGGTATTCACCATCCGGCAAAGTGGAAGGCCTCTCTTCTAAGAACGACAGAGTTTTTGTAGAGCAACAACGACACGAAACATTACCACTGATCATCATCAGCGCTCAATTGAATGACTCTGGCAGTTGGACTTGTAAGTCTGGTGACCTCAATCAAACATTGAAGATTGTCGTAGGTGGTAAGTAGAAAAAAAGCTATTAGCTCTGACAATTTTTCATCATAATAATACTTTAGTTGATAAAGAACTCGATATCTGCAAAAACATTGACTATAGACATGAACTGATGATAAAAGCAAAAGCTTATAAAACTTCAATCAAAATATAAACATTTTTATTATACATAATATTTTCTTGTACAACTGTTTTTAAGTTAAGTATTTCCATAAGTTTCATTTCAGAAAGTTTTAAAGACTTGACTATTTTGTGAAAGAATAAATATACAACAGATTTGAAATAAGCTTTTAAATCTTTTCTAAGTATGGTGTTCATAATTTCAGAAAAAGTCAATCTGAGTCCTAAGGAAGAAAATCTGGAAGGAGAAGCATCCAAATCAATCAAATTTGACTGCGTAGCGAAAGGTTATCCACCACCAGTAGTACAATGGTACAATACTGAAGGAGCTATCACAGGTATACACCAAATATGAACACATTAAAACTATAGCTAGTTTATTATAATGCTAACACGTTAACTATAGCTAGTTTATTATAATGCTAGCTTGGTCATTCAACAACCCCATATCTAAGGTCTGTAAAATAATACCTGTACACGAAAAAAATGTCATTACTAACAGAACAATTCTTTAATAAAACTCTTAAAAACACTATAAATAAAACTTTAATAAAACTCTTAAAATCCGGAGCTATGAAGACACGTATAGATACAAAACCTAAACTTATTTTACCGAAATATGCAAACTTATACGGCAAAAAAACTCTGAAATATATTATTCCTAATTTAATTAACCAATTACCATTATCCTTAAAAGAAGAATTAACAAACAAAAACCTGTATAAGACTACTATCAATTTATAAAGAGGGTAATTCGTTATTGTGCTTAAATTTAATATAAACTGTGCAAAATCTGCCTTCTATTAATTAAGAATCCTCGAACTGTAAATGCGTAAACATTAGATGTTAATTTGTAATCGTACTTTTTGATTATTTTATTGTTTTCTTTTTTTTTTGTTATTAATGTTAAGTATCATATCGACGACACTGGTGTCCGGTAAAACTCAAATGAGTTTATGTTTGACACCTTAAGTTAGCATTTATTAAACGTGTTATTGTATTACATTGTATAAATTAAAAATTAAAAAAAATTAAAGTGTTGACAGTCAAGTGGCTGAACACAAAGTCCAGTACAGTTAAGAGACACTCAGTTTAAGACTTTATTATCAATGGAAGGTATAAAAATCAATTAAAAAAAACAGCAATTTATTATAACTAATACCCCTTGCAGACAAAAAAAATCTTGCCTAAAAGTATAATTATATTTCTGTCCAATTAGTTTATTGCTGAAATTCGTATGTCTTTCGTAACTTGCTTTTTTACTCTAGATTACAACAGAGTTTCGACAGAACGTTGAATGTAAAACGGTTTTGAACTCCATGAAATGAACATTAACGAGCTATCTGTGTAATATCACAACGAATATTCCATTATAATTTCAGATAACCGAGTCAAGTACATCATCAAGCAAAGAGGTGACAATTACCAATTAGAAATCAAGAACTTAACTCACCTTGATGCAGGCGAATATTTGTGTCAAGCTACACAAGAAGCTCTATCTTACTACAGTATGAAACGACTCTATCTTACTGTTCAACGTATGTATTAACTTTATAATTATTTTTTTTTAAATTATGACATAATGTATCAAAAAGCGAAAATGAAGCATTATGAAAATGAAGCATGCAAACATCATGCAAACTTTCGTCATCATCATAATAGCCCTGTGGTTAATCTGGCCTCCTCCTCAGAATGATGAAGGGGTAGGCCATAATGGACTACACAAACTGATGCAGTGCGGGTTGATAGGCTTCACACCTTTGACAAAATTGGAGAACTCTTAGGAGTGCATGTTTCCTCACGATGTTTTCCTTTACCGTTAAAGCAAGTGATATTAAATTATCTTGACACTATTTTGTGACTCTATAACATGTAAAACTAACTACAGATGAAATAAATAGTTATAAAGTGATTAGCCAGCTTTTTTTTCAACTCGTTATTTTTTACTATCGTTAGAAAATTCGAAGATTACTAATTGACATAAAAGAAACAATTACAAAATTTATAAGACAAAAAAAGAAAACTAGTATAATAAAAAAGTATATTTTGTTGTTGATTTGCGTTATTTATATACACTATTTCCTTAGAATTATTTATTTGGTAGTATCTGAATATTTCATATAAATGACAAATTTATTTATATATCTTTTCATTATGTATAAATGGAATGAGGCAGGAGATGTGAATAAAATTTATACGTATATTGTTATAACACTCTTCAGAGCTGTAGATGCATTAGCATAATAATGAATAGATTATAAATAAGATTAGCACCATCAACAACTGCCTGAATGAACTGTTAACTCCTTTCAACAACATTTAATCCAAGCACAGCTGGTTTTTCTAAGAGCTTAAGTGCTTAACGATAATTTATCACAAGTTGTGGTAAAAACCAGAGAAAATCCACTTTCTGCATAATTTAAAATGATTAACACACGTTTGTCTAATTTTATTATTTTCAGATAAACCTATCATTTTTAACCACGTGACCCAAGAAATGTACTACCCCAAATTTAGAACTGAAGAAATTTATGCAATTATGAATGAAACGTAAGTAAAATAATATAATCTAGCAATATAATTTATTTAAGCTTAGGGATAATGTTGATTATTTAAAAGAATCTAACATTTTCATACAATGTATGCGTTATGTTTCAATTATTTAAAAGTTATAAAGGAAAAGTGAAAGGGAAACTCTTACACTACACTTAATTTACAATAAAATGTGAAGTTCGTATTTAACAATTCTAGAGACGATATATGACGATCTTTATATAAATTACATTTTAAAAGAAAGCAACCAGCATTACAAAAAGAAACGAAAATAATGCTTGAAATGAATGCTCTGGTAGTTTTCTTGATTGAGAGATTTAAAAGTGGTTTATAAATAATTTTCAGGAAAAACATCACATGCAGTGTTACTGCTCATCCTCCTCCTACCTTCAAATGGACCAAACGTACTGGCGACTACGATACAGACATTAATGAAGAAGAAATCGTAAGTATAATATGTCTCTATAGTAGAGGGTAAATAACATTTTTAATTTTGCCTTAATTCTCGTGATAATTAGGTTGCACCTTTATTGAAGGCATTATAATCAAATTTCAGACAAAAAATACTTTTATAAATTCGTAATTTTAATCAAATTTTATAAAATTTGCTTAGTTTGGTTTAAAAATATGTGACCTTAAATTAAATGATAAAATGTTATGTGACGTAACGATTGACCATTTGATCACTGTCAGTAAAAAATTAACAAAAAAGGACCCAATTAAACCGAAAGATAGTACCAATTGATGTCACTCCTTATACCAAAGAAATAAATAGAAAACCTTTGACAACATTCTAAATATAATGTTTTAAATCTTAGACAATACACATGTATTTGTTGTTCTCAGATTGAATATAACTCCAGAGAAACTAACGGCACTCTCAGTTACTCTGTATTGCCATTAAAATTATACAGTGAAGAGGATTTGGGTTCGTACGTGTGCACAGTCTCTAATACCAAAGGAAAAGTCTCCATTCTCTTTGACGTCCAAGTCGGAAATAAACCATCGCCACCTGATTCTGTAAGTCATATCTCATAAATTTATGTTTATTAAATTCTTGATACTTTTCCTAATAAATCCTCAAATTACTTACTATTTATATTCCAGTTTATGAAGTATTGCTAGTCGAAGTTTATTGATTTTGTAACGTATAATTGAATTTACTAATTTAGTTAGTGTTGAACCAACAATGAAAGGAAAAAACCAAACTATATGAAAAAACACGATATACATTTTTAAAACAGAAGAACAAAGTTTATGTAAAGTTTAGAAATCAGAATTAAAAATAAATTAAGAAAAGAAAATAAATTAAGCAAAGAACTAAGAAAAATATCTAAAATAAATAGGAGCTTAATTTTAGTCATTAAAATTGTATAACTTATGTATATTTCACTTTCAGGTCCAATTTATTTCAGCCACGACTACAGAATTAATTTTTAATATCACCTGCTCTACATGTAATTTTGAAGATCGTGAAGACATGTCTCCTGATCCCGCTAATCTAACTGTATTAGGTAAGGAACTAGTATTTATTTCATAAAAGTGTATTTATTTACTATTAAGTTGACCTTTTACCTATGTTTACCATCATTTTTATATTTCTTCGGAATTGTTTTCAAGCGTTGTATATAACCAACCTACAAAATTATACAGAATAATAAATTACTTATTAACTTAACGTAATTGAAATTCAGAACTTTACAGATCCACTTACGATTGAAGGTAACTATAACTTATCACCTAATTAAATGTTTATCAAAACTAGTCCTATCGTTAAGATAGTTTATGGCCTAACCCCCTCCTAATTCTGAGGAGGAAATCCATCTCAACAGAAGAACATTGATTGTTTATTATGATGACCGTTAGGATATCCTTTCAAAATATGCAGTAATTAAATTTCAACATATTACATTACAATGAAACTTTATTTAAAAATAAATTTAATGGAACATAATTCACACTCTATATAGATTCCTCTTATCGATTTCTTATTTGAGTTAAAATTATTAAATAATTTTATTAGTAAGTACTTGAGGGTCGGTACAAAAAAGTTAAAAATCCTAAATAAATTCAATTGTTTTCGCTCAAAATAATACCTAAGATATTTGTAGCGCAATTACTTCATCTTCTTGTTCGTCCTTTTGCTCTTGTCAAAGCGGTCGTGGTCGTCAGTTTAGTGACCCGCTTGATTATTCATAAGTTAAAACTCAAAACGATTGTTATAAAGTTTTACCTGTAGTCTAATACACCTCTGCGACGCGAAGGCGGGTCTCAGCATAGCGAGGACGGGTCAGCTAGTCATAAATAATTTTATCCATTTATCATTAAACTATTTTGCAATTAGAATACCAGTATGTACGTCGGTTATTTATTTTCTTGAAAAGTTGTATTATTATTTTTTTCAGGATATTCATTCGAGCTCGTTCCAGTCCGTGAAAGTTTACCTGCAGATTGGAATTCAGCAGTAGAGTACAAAGTTGATATTAAATACCCTAATGGTAATTTTTTTTTTAAGCCTGTTATTTATTATTATTAAAATGCCTATGCGTTACTATATTTACCCAATATGTTCAAACAGGCGTATCTACATTTTGTTCGAATATTTTTTGATGTTGGTTAACTTAATAATAATAGTTTAATAATGTATTTTTATATATTAAAAGTTACAGACACGCTGTTTTCTGTGGGTCCACTGGCAAACAGTACATCATACCACGTGCGCGTGAGCACTCGCAACGCAGCAGGCTACTCGGAATGGATTGAACTCATCGACACCCCTACTACTAGCTTCGGTACAACTTTCGTACTATCACTAGCATTACTGTTCATCACATTAATGGTCGTCTCTGGTTGTTATTAGTTATATTGGGAAGATTCAGCATAGGCGTAGCAACATACAAAAAGGATTTATTATAGAAACTTACGTGGTAATTAGTCATTTTAAAGCTACGTCAAACGGTAACACACACGTATCGTTCTGATAACTTGGCACTACAGTTTCAACCGCAATCAGCAGCCTTCTTTAACTGCCATCGATTTGGAATCCGTGTTTTCAAAACGTTCGAGATATGTACCGAAAGTCTAATGATGATGTGATTGGTTAGCCGTTCCCGTTCCCTCACCCACACCGCAACCGTTATCGTTCGTTATGCAACGGGCCCGTCACCGCGCGCGCGTTCACTGGCTGAAAAAGACTGCCGAATTCGGTTGAAACTGTAGTACCAAGTTACCAGAACAACACATGAGTGTTACCGTTTGACATTCTGTAAAATATAAAAAGATCTTACCCAACAACTACCACTTTTATATTACTGATGTATCAACAAGCTATTTGATTTCTGTAATTCTTATTTTGTCCCGCTACACCACAACGACGACGAAAAAATTAGTCTCGCTCAACCATAACTCTTAATTATAACAGTCCTTCTACATATTTATTGGTCAAATACTATAAAAAAGATATTCTTTTGAATATTCTAGGGGTCAACCTCTTCTTGCTACGCCTATGACCCGCAGGTTATTTGTAATTAAATTGCACTATTGTAAATAATTCTGTTCTTTTAGTTTAGTTTTTGTGATGTTATTTTTAATTATTTTTGGGACACGAGTTATTTCCATAAAATACTTTATTTCTATAACTTAAAAGTTTCTATGGACAAACACTTTCATGCATTTAAATCAACTTTCAATTCGTGTTCAATAAATAATATAGATAATAAATATAAGAATCCTTTAATTATTGTTAAGATAAATATGTTTTAGCTTTGACCTGCATTTCCCAATCCATTCCAAGTATACATAGATAGGAAATGTTTTAATTAAGAAAATATTCGTCTGTTAAATTAATTCATAAAGTGTTCAATTTTCTGAAGCCTGAGCTTTTATAATTCAGACTATTAATTAGTGATTTGGTGTAAAACGATTGAAATTTAGCAAACAGCAGTTTTGCATCCATTTCTAGAAATAAGTAAATCTTGCTTTTACTATTTTGAAAACATAAAAAAATGGAAAACCACTAAAAAGACAATATTCAAAGCAAGAAAGAAGTAACATAAATGTAATTTTTAAACATATTTGGCAAATGTAGATTATTGCGTCCAAATTTTGACTTCCGCTTTTGATAATATTAAAACGTGAAATTGAAGATAGTATACAAGTATTCGGCTATTTAGAAATTAATTTAAACCTTGGTAAACTAAAAAACAAGACAATAAGCTAACAACGTTACTATGATGTTTTTGCGAATTATTTTAATCTGTTACCGGCTCTATACACCTATAATTATATTGCACTTACTTAAATTATGCAACGGACTCGAAAAAATCAGCGGGGATTTTTTATAACATTTTTTAAATAATATATTGAAATGGAAAAGTAAGATTGAATACTTGAAAAAGCCTGGAACGATGGCATAATTCCCAAGACAGTATCTTCAATAAAATCTTTGTCAAAAAATGTATAAGTATGCATCGTCAAACATATATGCTATATTATTGTATGTGTATAGGACACCACTATCGCTTATTATAATTGCATTATAATTATACATAATAAGAAAATATTATTCTGATATTTTTTTTCAAAACAACCATAAAAACATGGTAACTTTGTTATTATAATAATTATGTTTATTAAGTGTTACCATTATAACCTAACATAAGATTCAATGTGTTGTATCAAGCCAAAGATTATCGTCAGCTTGGTGTGTGTTTGCGATGTAAATATATAATGTTGTTAGTATACGCTTTATCCAAAGTGTGCAGTTTAAGGTGTTTTAGATATTTAATAAAAATATATATTATATAATTGCAAATTGTTTACATCTTCGAATATCTCTATCAACTTATTTGCTTAAGTTACACCGACAAAGAAAGGATAGGCATGATGAGTATATGAAATAGGTTTTGTATTTTTCGCCAAAACATTCTTCGTTGAAATGATAACCACAGTCAGGAGAGTCTCTAGCTCATGTAGCGCCCGTGTGCAATCATCAACCTAGGGTTCTTGTTACTAAAAGCTTTCATCTCAACGGGCGCAATAAACAATGTCGCTTTACTTTGATCTTATACTTCGTTGACGATGAAGACCTTTTTTACTCTTTACCATAGAAGGCGCAATATTTACATTACAATTTTTTTAAAGAAATCGATCTGGAAGATATCCCTATGCTGTTGCTCTTCGAGTGACACTTAACGCCCGTGTGCAATTGTGCATCCCTGCACTATAGGTAAAGCCGCCGCTGACCACAGTGACATAATTCTGTCGTTTGTTAGATGCTAATAATGTAATTATTTTATTTTTATGTTTTATTAAGTCATAAAGTCGAGGCAATATTACATCAAAAACATACTGTAGAGTCAAAGTACAAGAAATAAAAAAAAATTGTAGCAAAATAGTGATATCATTCGATGCATTGCTGTCATGGCGAGCTGGTGTACTTTTAAATTATCAAGAAATAAATCGGTATTTTATAATGGTTGAATTCCTATTTTTTTAATATTTCTTGTTTTTTATCATCATGCCTATTATATACAGTCAATATAAAAATATAAAATTAGTTATCAGTCAATTTAACTAGTAGGTGTCTTCAATTATATAGATACTGTATACAGGAAGACTGAATTTCGTCGATTTTTTCTGTTTAATTTCCTCTTATTGTAGAAAGTATTCTCCAAAGAATTTAGATATTATTATACAATTTTATTTAAGCTTTAAAAGCGCTTATATCTAAACCATCATTATCAAGCAATCACGAAGTGATTTTTTTTATTTTGTTGACAAATAAGGAAATCCACTTTTGCGACCATAATTGATAACTATGAAAAAATATTAAGACTAGCGTTGTAAAAGACAAATCTACGAAATTTAGCAAACATTTTTCAATGTCTTCTAGCAGTTGTTTACAGAATTATTTAATGTACTCGTATGTGGTCATTTCACCAAAGTGTATACAAGTTGTTCTGACACTGATTCTACCTATAATAAAGGTGGTTTATAACATGAATTCGTTTTATTTTTTACTCCTACTTTGTTCCTCGTAAACCCTCATATCTTTGGAATAAAATTATGAAAATTTCAGAAATTCTTATTAAAAAGTATAATACACATTTAATTTTTGTATGATTATTTTTATCAAACAAATAAAATTAAATAAATTATATTTACTATCATATAATTCTAGTTGAGGAAACTGGTCTGACATACAATAATAAAAATATATTTTAGCTTTTTTTTTGAAAAGTAGTTTCTATACTTACTTTTCTAACTTATGTACATTATTAGCTTTATTCTAAAATTATTTTCTAAAATTTTCATATATAATATTGAAAATTAAGCCACTGGTAATGGCGAGAGCTATTTGCTTACGGTAGTCAGAATAACTCACGATTGAAAAAATTTCATTAGTACATAACTTTATCTCATATTTGAACTAAGGAATTAACAATATACCTATTTGTTTTTGAACTTTAGGCAAATAAAAGGCAATCAGAATTCTTTTATTTTTGTTGAAAATTTCATTATTTTTGTTTAATTAACAAAAAGTTGTTATTGAAAAACAAAATCATTCATTCAGAATCGAGTGCTTAATATGTAAAAGAAGTATACAAAGTTTGGTCAAATCAGTCCAAAGGTTTTCGAGACTTTTGTCTATTGGTGTGTTTGACTACCGTCTTTAAAAGCGACTTTTGAGAAGAGGAAAAAAAGAGAGACAGACAGATACGAGCAACTGGCAAAAATCTTACGCGAAGCCGACCGACCGCTCGGAGAAAACTTTTGCTCCCAATGATAAGTAGTAGAATTAGAAAATGGAATTGAAAAAATGTCGATTTTCTGACTCTTTTCCCCTTTAAATTGCTCAGACTGTCTGCATGTACCTAGACAATATTATAACATATATTAAATCTGTGGATTATTCTATACCAAAGAGTCCTCAAACTTATTTGCATCGTTTGAGTTGTTCCTAACTGTTGTTTCATTAATATCATGGACCATTGTTTCTTTTGCTCTGATAGACCTCCTGTAATTAGTTTTGGGTCGATCTAAACTTTTTTAATTTATAAGGTTTAAAAATAATAAACACTTCCATTATTAACAAGAAATAATATTTACTTAGTTTTAATTTTCACAATCGTTTACACATTTTTAAATATCAAAAACAATGCTGCCAGAAATCAAAAAATATTTAATAGTTTGTTTTTTAATTTTGTGTAAAGGATTTTTTTTAAATCTTAGCTTTTTTAGTTTATTTAAAATTACATAACGTGTTTCATCAAATTAAACTAGTCTCATAGCAAACATATACCCTATAGCTACAATAACAATGCCACCAGCGAAGAATAATCCATAAAATGTTCCATCAGATATCTGAGCTTCGGTAGTCGGTTTCTCTGTATCATCATTTACATCTTTATCATTTTCAACTGCATGTTCTTCAGCTTCTTCAAGTTGTTCAGTTTTTTTTACAGTTGAAAGAAGAATTGGAGTCGACCACGGTGAATCTCCAGCTCTATTCCTGGTTTGAAAACGCACCCAGTAGATAGTTTCTTCATCTAAACCAGGTAATGTTACCATAACACCTGTAATATTTTTGAAAACATAAAACAGCTACTTAAAAAAATAATTAGATAGTACTTTCTCATCAAAATCAAACATACAAATTTCTAAGTCTAAAAAGAGGAATATTATTTTCGTTTTTAATTATTTTTATATGGCTATATTCAATGTATTGTGGTACGGTTGGCAACCATAATTTTGTTTATAGTTTTATTAGTATAAATAAATTATTAACGCACCAACCATACTTATATATGTCACTGTAAAATTGTTAACACCATGAGATTATAATCTATCTCGCGGACTCGCGATATTGTAAACTATCGAAAGATTGTGAACCGTAAGACACTGCTGTCTGAAGGCGGTCCCTGATTGGTCGGCAGTAGGCTTTTCTGTGTCCACAGAGTTAGAAATGAAACAAAGGTGTCAGTCAAATAAAATAAATGCACTAAGAATTTCATTTAGTATGTTTTTATTATTTAGTAGGTAATCAATAATATCTACCGAAGTAAACCCTCAAGTAGTGAATCAGGACGAATTTACCATAGAGTTCCAATACTATTACAGTCAGCAATGGGCATAATGAAAATAGTAAAAAATTAGAATGGACAAAAATATTGCCTTAAAGACTTCCAAGGATAGATTATATAATCTAAAATTAATGCGTTAAATTCTAATGCTTACGGTTCAAAATCTACGAGAGTTTATAATATCGCGGGATAGATTTTAATCTATTTACAATTTTACGGTGACATAAATAAATCATTTATATTCAACTGAATAAATATATGTATAATTAAAATTACTAGTTCTTATTAAGTATGATAAGTAAAATTAAAAAAAAAATTCTTATATTTGGTAATTTTGATACTTTAATATCATTCTTACCTTGGCTAGTACCATCATAACTATCTGGTTTGACTGTAATCACCCGTTTCATTGCCCATTCCTTTTCTCTAGGTACATAGACATTTTTTATTAACTTTAAATATTGTATCGAGACTTCTGTAAATTAAATTTACACATTATTATATTACAATAGATATATATTGCACAGCAATAGTTAGTGTATAGTTAATCTAAGTGCGGTATATTGCCTAGAAATTAAAAAAAAGAACATAACTTCGAGAATGAAATTATTAGTTTTTTGTATCATGGCGCTGTCTTTGACGTCATGTCTAAGTATATGGTGCAATGTAACTACGTTCAATGTTTTACAAAAGCAAACAAATAATTGATTAATGACTCAGTTAACACAAATAGTGGTATTTTTTTAGAATTCTCAACATATTTTTCTCTAAAACTAAGTATTCTTTGATTCTTTAATACTGCTATGACTATTATTGTGCCATCCACCGTGATAATATCTTTTTTTTATTAATATAAACTATAAAAGTCGTAATGAAGTAACAAGAAATTAATTGTAAATCTTTATAATATACCTATAAATATTTTTTTTAACTTACCGTCAACCCCGAAATATAATTCATCGTCCCAATTTAAGGTTAACCTAAGAGAATCATGTGTAGCATTTTCGAGCTGTATCTAAAAATAATAATTCTCGTATATTTACACTGAAAATTTCATATGTAGGTCCAACCAACAGGCCAACTCAAATCTAAGTTCTTACCCTATTTGGATTTCTCGGCTTTTCCAGTTTCAAAACAACGAAAAGTCTATTAACATGCCCATAAATATTCGATGCTTGACATCTATATTCGTGTCCAAAAGTAGAACTATTTGCTACTAGAGTAAGAATGGCTTTATTATCGGCGTACTGAACACTAACTTTAGATAACTCAGAATCTTCTAAATCTCCAACTTCTATAAACCATTTGTACGTTACTTCTGGATTTCCATCAGTGGTACAATCCAGGTCAACACTAGAATAAAAATATATAATTTCAAATCTATTGATGAAATACGATACAGTATATTTTATTAAATATTTACTCGTAATTTTAAATACATTATTTTTTCTTTTCAGTACAAAATAGAGTATAAGAGGTATTTTGAAATGAGTTGCATTTATTTGTTTTTCCTCTGAAAAAACTTTTATTATTATTTAAAGTAAAAAAAAATTTTTCGCGGTAAGATGTTTTTTTATTATTAATTAATATATGTTAGTGATATTAGCGCCATTTTATATATTATGTAATAACAAAAATACCTACAATACTAAGGATTCTAAAAAGACGAATATAGTTTAAATTTATAAAAAATACATAATGGATTAAAAATATATAAACATTAGAAGTCGAACCTCCCTGGCTTCGCACGGGCGCAATTTAACACGTGCACCTACTTAGATTTACCAAAAAAACATTTATTTTTAACAATATATTGCTATATACAGTATTCAGGCGTTCAATAAAAAAATTATAAATATTTCGGTATAAAAAGTAGACCATGTGTTAATTCAGGTTTCAAATTATAATATAGCACAGTTCCGTTTCATTGGATTTAAAATTTTGACGAACAACTACAAATATTGCATAAAAGCTTTTAATAATTACCTTTCATTTTCCATGCCCGCCACGTAGGTGACATTTTCATCCACATTTATTGGTGCATCTGTGAAACAACTTTCTTCTTTAATCAGCCAAAACAGAGAGAAAAAAATAATTGATAATAAAATTCTCTTTAGTTTTATTAAAATGGAGATGATGATAAACAATGGTAAATTACTTACATAAAACATTAACGGTGATATTAAAAGTTGTACTTGCTGAACAATCATCTAAACTCGTGTTTTCTTGTATAGCTACGCAAATATATTCACCATTATCTTTTGGCTCCAAGCCTGTTACCGTGAGGAGACTTTCGAATCCTTGACTGTTATACTTTGTCATTACATGATACTTTGAATCCAGGTTTTGATCTAGGAAAATGTATAAAATGTCAATCAACGAAAAGACCGTCATCATCATATTCTATTCTTAACGTTTTGAGGATAAAATGCCGTCCTGTATTTATCAGAGGATGTATAAATTACATTGCTCTATACGCAAAAAAGTTTCATTTTATGTCCAAATACAATTCATATGCACATTATACTCGAATCGAATTTTTTGAATACATTACACTTCACAGTTCTTTAAAATTTCATACTATTACCAGTAATAACTTCGCTGTTCCTGTACCAAGATAACCTGGGTTCTGGATCCCCCCGAGCCTGGCAAGTCAACGTGATCGAACGACCACGTTCAACAGTTACCTCTGTTGGCGTGTCAACAAACTCGGATGACTCTATTGAAAATAACAAATATTAAATATTCATATTTTGAAAACAATGAACGAAGAATTTACATAAACAGTTGTATTCGAAAGACGTAGACTTTTTTCATTATCCCGTTAAAAAATGACAAGCTCAAAGTCAAATTATTAATACAACATCAATATATTAGAAACTTGGTGGCCCGCCCTCGCATCGCTTAGGTTTTTTCGTGTGGGATGTGTAGAAGAAATAAATAAGTTCGGTTAGTTTTCCGGCAATTTTTACAAATTCCCTCTTCATAATCTTACTGAGATTTAAGCTAATAGTAAAAAAAAAACATCTAAATCGTTCCGGCCGATCTCGACTACGAGTCGAATTCGAGTGAATAACTAGACTACGATAATTTGATTCGAATTTTTGTACTGATTTCTTTTTACCCGTGAAATTAAAAGCTACAAAACTTACGAATTATACAAAGAGCTGTATCTTTCGTTATATCTCCAGAGCGACACGTCCATATTCCTGTATCTTTATCAGAAACTTGAGTAAATGTCAGGACTGAAGCTGGTAAGCGATTTCGTGTCACAAAACTGTCTTGTGTGAATACTCTATTTGTTGACACTTTTTGTACTGTTTTACCTGTGGGGTCTATCCATTCTATCTGTAAAAAATATAAGGTGCACTTAAGTAGATATTTTGTCACCTGCATAGAATATTTCTGATCAGTTAAGTTAAGTTACATACGTACATGAAGAGTCATCGATTCTAAAAACGACTGGCGTAAAATCCCAGGAAGTATTTATTGCTTTTGCAACAAAGAAGAATACATTTTTTAATAAAAATATTAATTTTAAAATAACTTTTAAATAACAAAGTATTTCGAAATGGGATAAAAACTACTAGACAGTTTTTCATGCGAATTCGACTGATGGATAATGTTATTATTTTAAATTACAAAGAAAAAGTTCTTATAATATTTACCAATCATTGTATATTGTAGTCTATGACTATTAGTTCTACTCGGAACCTTTTTTGATCTTACTTGTTATTAGGAAAACAACAAATTTATGTTTACATTTCGCCGCTCAATAATTTATGAATTTATATATATAGATGTTAAATAGCCTAAGTTACTCCTTGTTACATCAGCTATTTGCCTGCAAATATCCCGTCAAAATAGGTCCAGCCATTTCAGAGATTAGCCGGAACAAACAGACATACAGACCGGCCGACAGTTAGACAAAAATTATAAAAAATGTTGTTTTGGTATATGTACCGTGTGAAAAGCTTTAGTAAAAAGCGGTTATTTTAACATTACAAACAGTCACCCCAATTTTATTTATTTGTATGGATTTCGTCGCTCAATAATTTATGAATTTAAATATTTACTAGCGGTCTGCCCTCGCTTCGCTCCGGGTATTTAAAGCAATAATTAATGTCTCTAAATTGTCACTCTGTAATTCATTATTTGAAATAAAAAAATAAAGTTTAAAAAACTATAACCCGACTACCTAAAAAAGTGGTCTGAAAAGGACGAAACAAGAAAATAATCAGATAGAAACCTAGAAATGTATCGGTATAAAAATGGTAGGTAGAACCGTGGTCGCACCCATGTATACCTACTATGATTATATATATGATTAGAGGAACACTACCATGAAACGGACATAGTAAGTATAGGGTGCGACCACGGTTCTACCTTCACCATTTTTATACCGATACATTTCTAGGTCATTTTGTTGTTAATAATCCGATTTAGAAAATTCTTTCACTGATAGTAAACTACACTATTCGTGAGTGACAAAGGTGATTTAGTGTTGCCATACACATTTTTAATTAATAGAATATGGGCATTTTGTTGTTAATAATCCAATTAAGAAAATTCTTTCACTGTGAGAAGATTTATAGTATTTCCGTCTCTCTTCCTATATATATCCTATATATCCTATATAGTATTATTCTCTCTCATCCTCTCTATTTTTTCTATTTTTATCTTTATCTCTTCAGAATGATCAGTCTCTTTTCACTTTCTTTCTTTCAATTTTCTCTCACTCTCTCGTTTATCTACTCAATATTATTTTTGCTCTGTCCTCCCACTAATATTATATGTCGCCATTCCTTTTCTTTCTATAATTTTTCTTTTTATAACTTTTTCTCACTCTCTCTCTCTCTTTTCAAATAATGAAAATCTACACAATTACAGAATGACAAATTGAGGACATCATTTATAATATTGCTTTAAATACCCCGAGCGAAGCGTGGGCAGGCTGCTCGTTTTAAATATAAGTAAAAACATTTTTTTAAATTTTAATTTATTTTTCAGCATATTTAATCTTATCTTCAAAATTACTTACAAAAAAGATAAACTAAATATATAAAAATGAATTGTTACTAAAACTGGAAAACAGTTGGACCAATTTGCATAATGTTGATTTTGAAATAATGTCGAAAATAAATAAGAAGTTCAAGGAATGTTTAAAAGGTGAAACATACGAGAGGAGGTCCAAAAGTTCGTGGAATGGAAGGGTTTGAAATAAAATGAAACAACAAAACTATTTTTCCTTTTCAATATAATCACCCTGAAGTTGAATACATTTATTAGATCTATGAATTAATTTTTCTAAACCGTCGTAAAAATATTTTTTATCTTTTGCCGCAAAATGAGCCAAAATTGCCCCCTTTACTTCATTGTCGTTGGAAAATTTCCTTCCCCTTAGGTCTTTTTTTAAATTAGGGAACAAATAAAAATCACTTGGGGCCAGATCTGGACTGTAGGGTGGGTGGACTAGCGATTCGAAGCCATGTGTGTGCAGAGCAGCCATTGCAACTCTGCTCTTGTGAACCGGTGCGTTGTCTTGCAAAAGCAACACACCTTTGGTCAGTTTTCCTTGACGATTTTCATTGATTTTTCTAGAATCTTTGCGTAGTATTCTCTTGTTATGGTCCTTCCCTTTTCTTTATAATCAATCAGTAGTATCCCTTCAGAATCCCAAAAAACAGTTGCCATCAACTTTCCAGCCGACTCCGACACTTTGAACTTCTTTGGCGGTGGTGTCCCCTTTTTGTGCCATTGCATGGACTCTTGTTTGGACTCAGGCTCAAAGTGATGAACCCATGTTTCATCTCCGGTAACAATTCGCTCCAAAATCTGTGCAGGCTCGTCTCCACACAACTCCAAAAATTGTTTTGAAGCATCGACGCGTTTCTGTTCCTGAAGCGGCGTGAGCATTCTCGGTACCCATCTTGCACTGACTTTTGTCATATGGTCATGTAGGATTCGCAAAATGGTGGTATCTGATAGTCCAACTAATGCAGATATCTGTTTTTTCTTTAAACGGGTATCTTCCAGTACAATTTTTTCCACGTTTTCGATGATGTTTGATGTGGTGGCCTCAACTGGCCTTCCTGAGCGAGGGTCGTCTTCAATCGACTCCCGACCATGTTTAAAAAGACCATGCCACTTGTAAATCATTGATTTACTAGGGCACTGGTACCCATAAACGGTTCCCATTTCAATCAAAATGGTTTGAGCGGTCTTTCCTTGCTTGGTAAGGAATTTTATTACAGCGCGGTGTTCAATTTTCTCCATAGTTTTAGTGTTCTTCAGGATTGACTTGTTTATCAGGCGAGTATTCGTAAACGAATGACGCAATTAGGCTGAAACTCAGCTTATATACTAATGATGAGTCCGCAATTAGTATGACACTAAGCGAGCATCCCTATCCCCACTCCATCCCCTCCATTCCACTTGTACTAAAACCTTCTTCGAAAAAAGGGGATGGGTCAGTTACTCCTAAATATTTTTATACTTTATCGGGTTTATATACGTTTTAGAAAAATAATAGGTAAATTTTACGTTACAGAATTTTGTAGTTAAATTTACATATCATTACATAATATTAATTGGCATTAATTTAATTAATCAAGGAAAAATAGAAATACGGATGTTGAATAATAATTTTTTTTTTGTAAAAATTGAAAAAGAATTAAATATAAATGTACTCGTTATAATTTGTAATTTAAAATTTTATTCCAACTAAATATTATAAAATTACAAAAAATTTTTTCACATAATAAAGGCTATTGATGACTGCTTTATATTTTGGAGTATAATTAAAAACTACATGAAACTATATTTTAGGACTCCTTTATTGTGTTATATTGTTAGTTTTTATAGTGTTTCTTGTTACTTTTATATATACTCAAATAATAAATGATTAAAATAATATGTGTACATATTGTGTTATATGTATAGTACTAGTTGGACCGCTATGGCTTCGGGTGAATTTTATCACGTGTATTTATTATTAATTTTACATTTAATTTTCAAAATATTTTTTACTATACCTATATGATGAATTCCCATACTAAATTTCATCCCCTATTTCAACCCCTTCATGCCTTTTTTCGGAATAAAAGGTAGGCCCATTCTTAATCGCTGCAGCAGTTCTTGATGTAACTGACCAGACTATGTTATATAGACAATTTGTATTAATTAATATATATAAAGCTGTTTGTGCTGATTCACTGTCTGACTGATTGATCACCCCTCCTGTAAAATTTTGTGTGAAAAAAAGTTTTTTCACTCATGGTTTCGTATAGAGGACAAAAATTCGTTCAGAGGAAAAATATGGAAAGAGCTGATGATTGAGGGTTTCTGAGACGGGGGCAGAGCACAGCCAGGATATTTAAGATAGGTGGGAAATGCTCGAACAAATATCATTCGAAACCTCATCTAATGGGCAATAGCTGAAAAAAAATCCAAAATGGCGGATTTAAGATGGCGGCCATACAAATTTCGTCGGCGTCTATCTCAGAAAGTATACAAGATGGAAGATTGGTTTATTGGAAAAATATGATCAGGGCCTCAAGGTCTATTTGATGAATAGAAAAAAACATCAAGATGGTGGAATTTATTTTTCCATACTAAATGTATGGGAAATATTCAAGAGACTACAAGTTGGAAACTATGCAAGACTTTGATACGGTTCATAGAAGAACATTCATTCTTACAAATTCATCAAGGGTTTTAGAGAGGGGTATGGAGCACGGCCAGGTTATTAAAATAGGTGGGCAAATAAAAATTTGCGAATTGTCAGTTCAGTTTTGTAGAAAATGGTAGACAGTGTTAGAAAATAGTAGTCAGTGATTGGCAGTAGTCTACTATTTTACATTCATTAACTTCTACTGTGCGCTGAAGTGATTTTCATGTCCTGGATGTTTTTTTTTATATCTTATGGTTCTGGTAGATATTAAAGAAGGTCTCTCTTTTACATTCCACTGTACTGCGCTCGATAGCATATCAATCTGATATTCGCTTTAGAACATTTAAGCAGTAAACAGTGGACAGTTGACAGAGCTGTAGATAGTAGAAAAGTAAGTTACAGACAGTCCACAGTAGAAGTTAATGAACGTAAAATAGTAGACTACTATCTAACACTGACTACCATTTTCTACCGCCGCGCCGTCTACAACTCACTACCTTTTTCTCCTACTTTCTACCCCTGCCTACCATTTTCTATATAACCGCCATCCGGAATTCGACAATTTGTTATTTACTCCTTCACGCGGTCCGCACGTCTGCATGGACTTTAGTATTGGACGCAGAATAAGATGAAAACAAAAATGATGTCGACGTTTTGTTAAAAACACTTTTGGTATTTTTGAATGTCGGTAGTAGTAATGTGTTATGGTACAATATTATGAATACCCCCACATAAAGAGAAATAAACCTCAGAAAAAGACAATGGGTCTACCATTGTCTTTTTCTGAGGTTGTCGTCCAAGCGATTTCATACAGTGACAATGTGTTAAATTAGTGTTAGTGGTTTGGTTTAGTGTCGTGGTTGAGGTCACCCGTCTTGATGTTCATGTAAGTTTACTTCATTATCTACTGTATTTAGTGAAAGCGGATGGGTACAATTTGTGCATATAGGCACAACAAACCAACGATCCTAAATATTATTAATTAATATAAAGCTCACGCAAAAGTATTCTATATGTTATTGCAGCTTTTAAAGTATCTGTATGCAATATTTTATTCAAATCCATTACGCTGTTTTTCTGTAAACAACTACCTTCTATACTGCACCCGGTCCGTTTCATGGTAGTGTTCCTCTAATCATATAATATATAATCATAGTAGGTATACATGGGTGCGACCACGGTTCTACCTTGACCATTTTTATACCGATACATTTCTAGGTTTCTATATGATTATTTTTTTGTTTCGTCCTTTTCGACCACTTTTTTACATAGTCGGGTTGTAGTTTTTTAAACTTTATTTTTTTAATTTGACCATTGTTATTGATGTGATTATTTTAAAATCATAACATACCTTTTGATTTTTATTGGTCCCTTTACAGGTTAAAGATTGACGTACACCGGCTTCAAAATAGTTTTTATCGGCCCCATAATCGATAGGGATAATCTCTATGTCTCGTGTTTCTTTGTGAATTGGTTTTATTCCATAAACTGAAACATATGAATTACGTTAGTTTAAATTATTTATTAATAATTATGAAGCTGATGGATGTATATGTCACTGTAACTATTTTTATTCTCTCACTGTCATAGTTTTGTAACTCGGAAAGTTGTATCTTACAATTTACAATCTTTCGATAGTTTACAGTATCGCGAGATTGATTATAATCTAACGGTATTTATAATTTTACCATGACCTATACATCAAGTACATGAACTACTGGAAATATGATATTTGGTTTTTTTTGTGACGTAAACACTAAGAAATTATTTTTGGAAATTATTATCCAGCACACAATTATTCATATGTGTGAATACGCAATACTCATGTACGAAATCTATGATTATTTGTTTGCGAATATGTAAGTATAATTGATATTTTTAATTTATATAAATATTCAATATAATAAAATAAATTTACCTGCTCTGTAGAACATATAAATAAAAACTATCACATAGAAAATCCACTTCATTTTAATACAACTCAAAGTGATGGCAAAAAAATGATGTAGACTTGATGTAAGTTTAAATAGTAGTGTACAAATGAATTTAGTGTGATACAAAAGTATCACAAACGTTATAATTGGGGTCACGAAATTAACGCAAATTATTTTCATTATTAACAATGTCATCCGTGTGTCAGGAAGTCACTGTTAAACGAAAAGGTCATATGAGTACTAAGGTACTTAAAATGTTCGTTAGTTTTAATAATATGTAATTTATAAATAAATAATTGAGAACACTAAAAAAATATTAGTTTAAATTCGATTCTTCGGTCAAATGGATTACAAATTTAGACTTCATACGAAAATTGATCAGATTTTATAACACGCTTAAGAGTGTTAAATGAACCATTTTTATAAGTGCTACCACACCTAATCGTACTAATACTATGTTTTAGTCGAATCTACTAAATGTAGATTTTGTCTTCTTCTTTCGTTAACGCTATAACCCTTTGTGGGTCTTGGCCTCCTCTACAATCTTTCTCCAGTTGTCATGAAGCTTGACTGTTCGTCTCCAGTTGGCAAAGTGCACACCAACGCTGTATCTGATGACTGGACTTGTTCTTGTATGAATGACTTACAAAACCTGACGATGTTATCGTATCCGATAAGTGCATCCAAGTAATTTTATAAACAAAACTATATTTTGATCGTGGAAGATAGATCTTCATACTAATATCGCGAAAAAAGGTTCGCGGTTCGCACACAAATATGTTATTGTTTGAAATATGTGCGTAGTGCGTACAAATAAATTATTTTAATTAATTTAAGACCTAAATAAATAAAATAAATAATTGATGAAAAATTCATTCAAATAAAATAGATACCTCCAAGACTTGATATCTCCACGCGTTCCTGAGACAATGGTTGACGGACTTGACACAAAGACACACAGGGGCAACAAAGTGATTCTAAAAGGATTTAGGGCTCCTTTTTTCATCTTAAGGTACGAATTCTTTAAAACCATATTATATTGGCAAAAGCAATAAAGTACAAAACAGTATATTTAAAACACAATAATATCTATTTCATGGTTTTGTTATTATTTCCGTATCAGTATGAAGGTTATTAACAGTGATTAGAAAATTATTATCTAGCTACATATATATTCATATCTATTATTTATAAAAAAATAAATCTGATAGTTACTCGTATAACCTTAGCAGCAATCATTTGGATTACGATTTCGTTTAAAAATAGCATAACTTTCGTAAGGAATGTGTTGGATATTATTTCTGTTATAACTAAAAAGTAAGAAATAATTCCGTTATTTATTAACCTCCCTTTATTAGGACAATAATGTGCCAACTAGGTGAAGTAGTGAGATAAAATAGTGATAGGTATATCTATTGAACGAACCTGTAACGATATAGTATATACGATTGTACTATTATAACTAACGTACTATTGCTGGCACCGCACCCATGTGTATATATATGATAAGAAGAACACCACCATGAAACAGACATGGTAGTTTATTTTTATCGATAAAAGAATAAAGTTTTTAAAAGAATAATTATATTTTACAAAATTAAAAAGAATATTTATATATAGGTAAATATTTTTTTTGTGTCAGATACCTATCAGATTGATCGATTTAAACACTGGTGGCGTCTTATCTCCATTTCTTTTTTCGACTTTTGTAAATTTTGTCCCCCTACACATATCTTCTCTCTACCACTTGTACGCAGACGATCTCCATTAGAATTTTGATGATTTATCTCAAAGGATAGAAGAAATAAATAATAACTTAAAATGTATTTTTACTTGGTGTCAATCTTTCGGGTTAGCAGTTAATCCAAAGAAAAGGTCAGGCTATTATAATTGGAAGTCCACAAATGATTGCTAGAATATATTTACCGTCAATTAACGATAGACGGTCTATTACTTTTAACGACATTAACATTCCTTACATTGACAAAGTTAAAATCTTAGGCGTTATTATCGATCAAACTCTTTCCTGGATACCTCAGGTAAATCAGCTAAGCAGAAAGGTGTATCTAACGATTGGCTCATTGATTCGTTTTCCTTACTGACACACATGATCGAAAAAAATCTCTTGTTAAGTACTCCTGTACATAATACTTTTTTATGCTAAATCGTATTGTGTCCTAGCTATATATTTGTGGAATTCGTTCCTGCAACTCGTAAGAGAAGCAGAGTCTTTTCATAAATTTAAAAAAAGATTTTTATTTAAACTCTCTAAATGATTTCATTATACTAATATTAAATTTCTGTACTGTCACATATATAAAATATTTTATTATTAGTATTCCCTTTACCCCTCCTAGTAAGCTAACAAATAGCTTGTGTTAGGAGTGGGCCACGCCAGTAGTCCAATGTCCGGGATTTGAACCCACGACTTATCGATCGTGAATCCAACGCCCGCACCACTGAGCTACTGACGCTTCAAAATTGTGTGTATGTATTATATTTATATACTTAAATATTGTATGTGTATATATACATACATTTTAAGTTGTATAGTGTTTGTTATTATTTTGATGTTAGCATAACAAAAATACTTTTCGCAGCGCATGCGATGAAAGACATTTTATGGCAAATTTTTTTACACCATCGGTTTGTTTTAGTAAGAATTTCTGAGGATTTCTAATTTTTTCCAGTAATAAATAACTTATGTTACTCAGGGATAATGTAGCTTTCTAATGGTAAAAAAATTTTTGAAATCGGTCCAGCAGTTTTGAAGTTTATTCGTTACATACAAAAATACAAATCTTCCCTCATTATGATATTAGTATATTAGAAGTATAGATAATATTCTGATAAATGTATATTTTTCTCTTATCTATAATATATTTCTATTTTTGCAAAAGCCACGGTCATGAGTTTATAATTGAACTAGATAAGGTTCGAAGCCTTGGACCGTGACTGATAATGTAACCTTCCGAACAACAATCAAATATATCGTGTATACTACACGACATATTTGATTGATTAACAACATACTGCTAGCATCATTGTTGATAGCTTTTTAGTGGCTGGTACTTTCTACAGGCTTATATTAATTATACTTCCCTGCAGCAGTTTGACTAGAAATTTTGATAAATAAATATTGACTTATTACAGTGAATTATAAATTAGGGTAATGTTGCTCTTAATACGGATTACTAGTATATAAATATATTTAGTTAAATCTAACTGTACTGGAATACTAAGTATCGAGGTAGTGTAGACTTGAGTTTATTCATATTGAAATCTATTCTTTAAGCCCCAGGACACAAACTAAGTTTTATTTTAATCTAAAATCTGGTTATTCGATAGCTTTATGTGCATTAAATATACTTGAACTAAATAAATAAAGTTCAATTAATTCTGTAAAAAATATTAATCACTATAAAGGTATTTAATTATACTATATATGTCGGGGTAGGATAATAATGGAGGTCGTGTCTGGCTATAGTTAGGGTAGGATAATAATAATAAAGAGGACTTCGCCATCTCTGGCACTTTATTCAACGATTTTTGATAGTTTCAAACGAGTAATCGATCGATTTCATATTGAAGAGTATGTCACACTTTGACGAATTCTTACAAAAACAGAATCATCATCACTACATAGTTTATAACAAAGTCGCTTCTCGCTGTCTGTCTGTCTCTATGTATGCTTAAATCTTTAAAACTACGCAACGGATTGTGATGTGGTATTTTCTACCCGACTACGGCGAAGCCAAAAGGAAGGGTTATGATTTTGGCAGTCTATGTATGTATATACGTATGTTTGTATGTTCCACTCAAGCGCCTAAACTCTCATGAATGAGGTGTCAATAGATTCATAATAATGGCGCGGGTGACATAGGCTATAAAAAATTTATGATTTTTTTTACAACGGAAATTATACCTCAAATTCTAACCTCGAAAAAAATTAAACTGAGCTAATTATCACGTGTTTGGTATCAAAAGAAAGGTCTTGGCGAGTACATTACAAATATGTATATATATATATTATTGTTTATGTCAAAATATATGTTTAAAATGCGGTCGTATAGTCACAGTTACAGTTATTTACTCGTTTAAGCAAATAAAAACCAACATTATGTTACAAAATTAGATTATAAAGGTTATCCCGATCAAAAAAAGGAAAAATATTAAATAAAAAAATAAAGTTTAAAAAACTATAACCCGACTACGTAAAAAAGTGGTATGAAAAGGACGAAACAAGAAAATAATTCAGATAGAAACACAGAATTATTTTCTTGTTTCGTCCTTTTCAGACCACTTTATTAGGTAATCGGGTTATAGTTTTTTAAACTTTATTTTTTATTATTATTATTATAGTAGAGATACCGTGCGAATCCGGGGCGGGTTGCTAGTTGAATCATAAATTTATCCAGGAAATAATCAATTCAAGAATCTCCTTTTTTGAAGTAAATTTAATAAATGTTACTTTCCATATCAAATTATATACCTAGTGTACACTTTTATTATTTGTTTTTACAATCTAATGCAACTAACCTACATATATGACGGATGATGTCGTCACATCAAAATATTCTTTTTAAATACTTGTTACATCTTTCAAGAGATATTGCAAGATTCTTAGCTTAGACGTAAGTATTAAATATTACAAAAATACTTACGAAATATTTACCACTTGTACAACTACATATTACATTCTAACGTAAAGTTCAAAATTAAGTTACTTTAAAAAAGTAAGATACGATATAGAAGGGAAGTTGAACAGCGCACAGCGCCTGTCGCTTGAGACCCACGGGCGGGTTTCTCTTTGACTATTATGCACAAACTTTACCTAACATTTACTTAATTGAACTACAACAATGAACTATCAGTTTTAAGCTTATAAATTGTAGAGGCAAAGAATACTCCCCAGTATTCTTAAAATAAACCAACCAACTTCTAGTCAATCAAACAGCACCAACAGTGTTGCTAAAATTACTCATTGATTTATCTTAAAAAAAAAAAAGGTGTGTGTGCGATTCATACACGATAGAAGTGAAACTTCAGTAAATCGACAAAAGAATGAGATGAATATATATAATAATACTAGGGGCCCATCCCGGCTTCGCACGGGTGGAATATTTAGTTTAAAACATTTTGGCTCTCCCGCATTTCGGTGCCCCTCTACCTCGGCGTTACTCGCTACCACTCGCTGCACTTCGAGTATCACCGAGATAGAACTACACTGGCCCGTCGCGTGGGCGTGTATTTTTTGTTTATATTGATATTTTTAATTTCGTAATATCTTTTGAATGGAAGGTCCGATTTTAATAATTCAAAAAGTAATTTACAGGTATTGAAACAGTCTTGAATATGAAATAATTTATTTGGATAAGGATTAATACAAAGTTATAGAAAACATGGTCTGATTTTGATAGGCATTTTTATCAACTTTTAAAATATAAAAAAGTAGTTATAGTGACTTAACTACAATAGTTGAACATATGGTCTCGCGGAGTTTTTTGTAGATATTGATACGTTCTATAATATTCTAGAACATTTTTTTGTTCTATCATCAATACTTTTCGCAGCGCATGCGATGAAAGATATTTTATGGCTATTTTTTTTGCATCTTGGGTTGGTTTTAGTGAGATTTTCTGGGGATCTCTAATTTTTTCTTGTAATAAATATAGCCTATGTTACTCAGGGATAATGTAGCTTTCTAATGGTGAAAGAATTTTTGAAATCGGTCCAGTAGTTTTTATGTTTATTCGTTACATACAAAAATACAAATCTTACTTCTTTATAATATTAGTATAGATATAGATAAAATAGTATGTATATTTCTGTCTCATTCTTTCCTACACATTTTTGTATTTGTGTCTCTTACCTGTCGTTTTTTCCGTTGCATCCGGTTTGAAATCACAACGATTCTAAAGAAGTTTCACTTCAAAGAAACAAGATTTAAAACATTACGTAACTCAGCATTGCGGTATTAATTTGTCTGACAGTTCTGTCTGTTAAAAGGTTATTTGTTGAGATTAAAATTTAAAAAAAAAAACCATTTTCAATTTAGCATCCAGGGGTCATCCTTAAATTACGTCACAGGAATTTCATGATTTTTTGACCCCTCCCCCTCTTTGTCACATATTTCGTAATTTGATATTTAGAAATTATTAAAGTAAAACAATATGGTGAAATAATTATTCAAGTATATTTAAATTATTTTTTAATAAAATAAATTATTAGACATTTCGTTAATTTTTTAAGTTCCAGGGGCCTTAGCTAAGTTGACTTTCTAAAATTGTTAACGCATATAGAAAACCTTAAAAATCTATGGGAATGATATATGTCAACGATATATCACGTGATCAAATGAAAATGACATATTATTTAGAATGAGCGTTTGCACTCAATGGGTGCGTTCCACTTAGCACTCACGAGTACAAACGACCATGCTCACGACCACGGTTTTTACCGTTGCACTTATTCGCGAGCGTTACGAACGTTAATGCAAATGGAATGGGTTATTGAGCGATTTGAGCGTTAACGAAAATAATTCAATTGGTGATTGTTGAGGTAGTATAGGTGAGAAAAAGCAATAGTTTCAAGAGGTTAGGGTTATTATTATTTCTAAGTCTTAAGAATAAACTTCAATAATTAATGGTTAAATGAATTCATATGCATTGATATCATTGATTTATATTGATTTATTTTATATTTATAATTAAATTGAAACTGAAATTAATTTTACATTAATATATTTACCTGAGGCGGTACGTTGAGCATCCGCTGCAAAACTATTCTTTTCCACTAATAAATCAGTATCAAATAAAGTTAAATACATGGGCGTTGTGGACGTTTAGTGGAACACATCGAATATGACAACAGGGCTAGTCAACACTTATCGCTTGAAATGATCGAAAGAGAATAGAAACATAAGGTTTGCAACTTGGCTAGGCTCCCTGATTCTGATATGATTTTTTTTTAATTTTTGAAATGTTAATTACGATATTTAGCACACCTTCCAAACCCTTGTCATACACTTCGTCACCCTCCTCCCTCCCCCTTATAGTGTGACGTAATTTATGGAACTAAAAGTTTAACCGGTGTTATTGAAAACAACAAGATGCATTATTATAATAATACAAAAAACATTTCAATTATTGGCTTGGCATAATTTAATAAATAAAAAGTATATGAATCAATAATTTCCTAATATTTTAATTTTAACAACAATTAATAGATGTTATCTATGTTAAATACATATTACTATTTTTATTACTGTAGTTTGTAGGCTTAAATGATTTACTTCGATAACGTTTGGATAATTATGATAATGACTAATATAAAATATAATACAATATTGATTGGAATGGAAAATTCCGTGACTCTGATCTAATAATAGGAAGTAGATATTAAAGGCAAAATCTTAAAATATTCTTTTTATTATTTTAAACTGAAAATCTTCAATGATGAATAAACTTACTTTATTTGAGAGATATAATTAGTTTGTATCTAAAATTGTATAATATTTAACTTTAACAATCACTGATACATATTATAGATATTATGTCGTTTATCAAGCAGAGAGCCAGAACCACTTTAAAATATAAAATCTAATAAAATGCAATATATTCGCTTTAATTATTATAAAAATATGTGGTGGGAGGCTACTAGGGGAACCTGAAATCTAAAAAACTTAATACATAAGTGTAATTACATTTCGCTCACTTTTGTTACTCCATATTGAGAAACTTCATCAAAACAAGTGTTCTATTACGTCGCTAATAGAATTTTATAATTTCAAACATTTTTATCGCCTATTTACGTTATCGCTGATGTAGATAATTTATTTGCGATCTTTTGCAACCATGAACTTTCAAATAAATGTCTATAAACATAATCAAAAGTTACTTCACATTATATTTGCGAGGCTCACACTAACTTTCAACTTATTGCCTAATTGTATATTTCGTACTGAGTTCAAAAATACTTATTTTAACTTCAGTTCAGCATTCGGCTTCAATTCGCGTTGAAAGCTTGCAGTTTTTAAAAAAAAAAGTTTCGTACCCAAAATGTAAAAACGGGACCCTATTACTAAGACACCACTGTCCGTCTGTCTGTCACAAGGCTTTCGCTGTAGGCTGCCATCCTTGCATCTCATGAACAGTGATAGCTAGACGGTTGAAATTTTCTCTATTAATGTACTTCTATAACAAATTCTAAAAACAGAGTAAAATAAATATTTTAGGTTGGCTGACTCGCACTTGGCCGGTTTTTTACTCAATATGTATGACATTTTTCAATTATACACTAAAAATTCGCCAGTTTGTTATTAATATTGTATTATTTTTTGTATAGATATTACTTATAAGTACAAAACGTATTCTATTGATATATTATACACGGTACGAAATACATAACTTTTTCGTTCTAAACGTTCATATTCCATTATTATATTTTAGACTTAGATTAGTAGTAGAAACTAGGAGCAGTTGTTTGTTATTAAAGAGATAAATTTCGTCTATGTTTATCATTACATTACTATAATTTTATTAACTTATAGCAAACAAACCTTGTGTCTATCAGACATACAGTAAGTTACGCCATTGGCAACATTATTCTGAGTACTGTACTTACTACTAGAACTCAATCATTCCGTTGTGCCAACACTAGGGTAAGCGGTAATTAAAAAAACACCACCATGATGATAAAAAACATTATTACATCGCGAGTAATCTAGCAGTAATTCTGGATCTGTGTGTCTAAAGTAAAACGCTCAGGAGCAATATTCCAATTAACGAGCCGTGTTACTGTTGGTCTGTGTGTAAAGTATAACCCATTACTAACAATACACATACATATTATGCACATTGAAAGTATAGCCTATCTTTACATAGAGTAAAATGAACTCGCTTCCGCTTTCTATTCGCTTAGATCTTTTATCTACTCTCATACTATAAATCCTCTATAAAAGATTCTGAAACAGTTAGCTCATTCCCAACATTAAAACACCCAATGTCCTAATAACCTTACCTTACTTAATACTTAATTTCATGATAATACTCAAATTCCTTCTGCGCAAAGGGTTTACTCAACAGACGGCCACATTTTTACTGCTCGATGCGCGATGTTGGTGGCATCTGTATTAATTTAAAAAAGCACATCTGTCAGTGTTACCAACTATCAAAAATATTTATCCCTAAAGTTTGTGTCAAAAACCCCTAAAATCGCCTTAATTATTTAGTCGTCCCCCTAAAAAATATATAAATATAAATTCATAATGATTTAGAAATAATATGCTGTAATATGTTTCAAAAGCCTTTTTATTATAAGTTATTTAATACATAAAATATTTCGTCTTCATCTGAAGATTCAGATTTTTTTTAAATTTTTAGCCATCATTAACACATTTCTTATCGACACACAGTACAAACCAAAATCGAAATAACCATCGTTGTAAGAATATTCTTAACTAGGGTCCCATCCCGGCTTCGCACGGGTGGAATATTTAGTTTAAAACATTTTGGCTCTCCCACATTTCGGTGCCCCTCTACCTCGGCGTTACTCGCTGCACTTCGAGTATCACCGAGATAGAACTACACTGGCCCGTCGCGTCGGCGTGTATTTTTTGTTTATATTGATATTTTTAATTTCGTAATATCTTTTGAATAGAAGGTCCGATTTTAATAATTAAAAAAGTAATTTACAGGTATTGAAACAGTCTTGAATATGAAATAATTTATTTGGATAAGGATTAATACAGAGATATTTATATATAAGATTAATACAAAGGAAAACATGGTCTGATTTTGATAGGCATTTTTATCAACTTTTAAAATATAAAAAAGTAGTTATAGTGACGTAACTACAATAGTTGGACATATGGTCTCGCGGAGTTTTTTGTAGATATTGATACGTTCTATAATATTCTAGAACATTTTTTTGTTCTATAATCAATACTTTTCGCAGCGCATGCGATGAAAGATATTTTATGGCTATTTTTTTTGCACCTTGGGTTGGTTTTAGTGAGATTTTCTGGGGATCTCTAATTTTTTCTTGTAATAAATATAGCCTATGTTACTCAGGGATAATGTAGCTTTCTAATGGTGAAAGAATTTTTGAAATCGGTCCAGTAGTTTTTATGTTTATTCGTTACATACAAAAATACAAATCTTACTTCTTTATAATATTAGTATAGATATAGATATATTTTTTTGGCGGTTCCTATCTGACATAAGCTAATATCAAACGTACGTTCAATTTATACACAACAATAATCGCCATTTGCACAGAAAATAAAATGACCGCCACTCACCACAGAGTACTTGTAGAATTACGTACTGTGACGGTTATAAACTTTACATAAAGTAAATTCAACATTTAAGATAACAATAATAATAAATAATATAAAGAGGTAATAAAATAGTAATTAATAAATATTATAACATAATATGTACAAATAAACATAAAAAGTAATTTATTTTATATTTAAAACGTCATTTAATACATTAGAAATAATAAATTGATCATAATTTTCAATAATCGATATATTAAAAATAATGCAAACGGTTCGTGTATTATGAAGACGGTTCGTGTATTAGCTAGTATGGGGAAAGTATCGGAATGTATGGAACTGCCGATAGTCAGACCGATCGCCCAGCATATATAGGGGGGCATCGTGAGATCGTCGGCACAGCATCTCACATACATGTACTGCATATGATACCGATATAATAAGAGGTCATAAAAAGTATTTGTCATAGATGGTTTGTGGGTGACCATCTAAAGAATTATAACAATATAAAACATGTATAGGGGCGATGCATGTATTAATAATGAACCTCTTAAATAATGAATATAAATATGTTTTAATAATAATATCTTATGTAGTTACGATGTTATGGTGATGCATGTGTTTAGATCAGCCTCCTTACAAAAGTGTTCTGCGAGAATAGTCTTGCAGGACCGCCATATTTCGAACGAGCTTTGGCATACGGACGGAAGGTGACTCTTAGATGAATTTGATTGTCTTTGAGAAGTCCATCTGTCTGTTGCTGGAGCCTTGCGTATCTTGGTGGTACGGACGCGAGATGCCTCTTAGTGTGATTAAGTTCTACTTTGAGAATTCTTGTGTACGGTGCCGGATATGCTTTATTCTTGACGATGCGCTGTGGACTGGTTTGTAGGCTTTGTGGCTACATCAGCTACTAGCAGACTACCCCCATGACAAGTTGTCTTGAATATTTCGTGATTTGATACTCCGAGGTCTCTGGTGACTCAGACGATGTTGTTTGTGTCTATCATTCTATGATTTGATACTTCAACGTCCTGATGTCCTAGTTGATATCGCTGTGTCTATCACTCTGTGATTTGATACTCCGAGGTCTCTGATGACTCAGACGATGTTGTTTGTGTCTATTGCTGTGATTTGTTACTTCAACGTCCTGATGTCCAGTTTGATATCGCTGTGTCTATCACTCTATGATTTGATACTCCGAGATCTCTCGTGGCTCAGACGATGTTGTTTGTGACTCTCACTGTGATTTGATACTTCAACGTCCTGGCGTCTCAGTTGATATCGTTGTGTCTATCGCAACATCGTATCCAGCTGCTGAGCGGTGCGGAGGCTGTAAGCCGAAGTGGTACGTTCTAGCGATGCTGGGTACAACCACGAGCATTGTCCGTGGACTTTGTTTATGGACATTGTGAGTGGCATCAATAGTCCTTGTCAGGACTGCCCCTTAGCTTAGTGCTTTTAAATAGACATTGTAGCATGTCATAGTGCTAGGGCGTCTGGTGAATTATCCTTATGGGATGTTCACTAGCATATAGGACAGTGTGGCCTACTTTGTCTCTTTACTTCCGTGGCTTGCCACGTAAAATAATGATCTGGCGTATTACGTCTCTTTGTTTGACTCATATGCTCGATGGGAGTGTTGCTTTTTGTAAGCGAGTTGTACATATATCATATTTCACATTCCACTAAGGTGGACCATAACACATATTTATATCAGCTCCGGCTGCAACGATTATCAGCTCCGGCTGCAACGATTATCAGCTACGGCTGCAACGACTTATCTACTACGGTGGTTTTTACTTATCAGCTCCGGCTGCAACAATATCCACTTCGGTGGCAACATTTTATCAGCTCCGGCTGCAACGATTATCAGCTACGGCTGCAACGATATCCACTCCGGTGGCAACGATAACACATTTATGTGAATATGAATATGTGCATTCCTTGCAATCAGCCGCCTAAGTGCTGTGAGTTCTTACGAACTGATGTTTGAACCAGTGATTTATTTATCACTTTATTTATAACGAGGGCTTGTCCCTTTGTCTTCGGACACCTTGCAGCTTTGCTGTTTTAATGGATTCATTTCCATCACAAGGCTCACGCCTTTTTATTTTTACAGCTTCGGCTGATTTACTAAGGCTTCGGCTTTCAACACTGCAGTCTTGACTGTATTACCCGGACTTCGGTCCTTGCTAATGTAGCATCAAAAGTGTAGGCGCACTATAAATAGCTCCCATCTTCTATCCTGGAGGGTTCACGATTTGGTTGGAACCCATTGTCGGTGGCGGGTGTGGGGCTGCCGACCCCTTTTCTCTTTTATATTTTAATATTATAAGAGGAAGGGAGAGTTTCCTTCAGCTATCTTCTTTATCACTAACATCCTTCTGATGTCATTATTTATAAAATTATTATACATCTATGCGTCATCACAGCATCGTTATTACATTAATTTAATAAAATGCAAATCGATCTTTATTTAGTTTAATTTATCTTCTTCGATGACCTATTGAACTCATGCCTCTGATACTCTAAAAGAACTTTGGTGGTTATTATTTACACAACGTATTAAGGGTCCTAACTAGATGATCACATGCCTAATTAAATATTTTATAAATGATTTATTAACCGTTATTGACTTGCTGTCTTCCTCTTGCGTTATTTATTTATATTTTATGTATTCTATGTATATATTTTATATAGTTAGCTCGAAATAGTTACAGTACTAGATGTCGGTATAAGTGGCTAGGTCAAGAAATAAATATTAATATTATAAATTTAAAAATATTAGAGAGTCAAAAAAACCCTGAAAATACCCCTAAAAATTTCAGACCCCTAAAAAAATCCCATCCCACTTATTTACCCCCTAAATCTAGGGTGGAAACCCCTAAGTTGGTAACCGTGCATCTGTATGAATTTCAAAAAAAAATTTTCATTCGCGCGCGTTACACTATCTAGATTCTAGAACGTCGTGCGTTGTAAAAAGTATGTTATTCAAATTCCCGCAATTTTTCTTTGATATTTTTATTGTATTGTTTACAAAAAAATGAGCAATTACACCTAACATTAAAGAACATATTAAAGTGAATTTTAATAATTGCACTATACAAAATGTTCATTACAACTACAATAAATGATTTTTTCATCAACACTTAGTTCATTTGTATATACTCAGTAATGGATGATGTCAGGTTACTAGGAGTGGCTGCTTTAATGTTAGCAGTAAGCTAATTGTTTCAGAATCTTTTATAGAGTATTTAATTATAGGTGTAGATAAAGTCTTGTATGCAACTATTGATAAGTAGGTATTAAAACACTCATGTGATACTATTATCACACTCACCTCGTGTGATAAAACCATATTCGTTCTTTAATACCCCTTATTGTACAACAGTTGCATAAATAACTATTAAACTACTTATCGGATTTTAATGCGGTTTTCACCAATAGATAGAGTGATTCAAGAGGAAGGGTTATATGTATAATACAAACATATTATAGTAGAAAAACTGTGCGAAGTCGGGGCGGGTTGCTAGTTATCTATAACACTATCAATGTGTACCCGGAAAACTAGTAATATTATAAAATGAAGATAATCCTAGAAAACTCCAAGGTACAAGGCAAAAAGCATACAATATTAATAATTATTATATTGTGGTTACATTTTACTATATTACTGTATTTCCCCATGTAACTAACGGTATTCACCCATGAATAAAATTATTATTTTGTTCCTAAACACAACTGCAGCTTGGCTTTGCCCCAAGTGCTATCAATGCAGTAATGCATTTATAAATAGTATTTCGTGCTATTGCACTTAAATAATTCAAGGAAACTTATTATTATAATGGCTGTTTCTGCTTAAATGACTTTCACATCTTTCACTCTTTCGCAGTACAGACTATCCTTTTTACTGTCTTATGTCTATTACCTACTAAGATTTTTCTGAGATAAAAAAAAAATAATTTCAATCAACACAAAAAAAAACAAATTTTTATTACAAAAATATTTATTCCACCAAATAAATTTACAACATATTTCTTTACTTTGCATGTCTTTGTAAAACATGATAGAGAAGTTAAAATGATGATGTTCACAATAGCTTTTAATTTTTTTATTGTGATTTAATGATATTTTTTAATTTTAGGTTTTCCTATCCCAAAACTTTGTCAGTTATGTAAAAGGGAAGGAATTCTATACAAAAATAACAAGGCCACAAAAAATAATATGAAATGTAAAGAAATTTTGGGATATCTGTCCTTGGGCCCTTTTCTATTCGTACTTAGGGTTCATTAAGTTCAATTTTTCTACTATTTATAGTAAATAGTTTTCTAGTATTTCAAAAAAAAATCTTTTTTCAAATTAATTTTTTTTCTACATACAAACATTCTCCATGTTATGTAAGTTTTTTCCTAAACGTGTATATGTTTAAATATAATGTTTTAATACATATAGGGGTAAGAAGGAATACTTATTCCTCCCGGGAGACAGTCATTTTCCCAAGCTATTATAAACCTAGCATTATTTAAAACTAGCAACATTGGTAGTCTATTATACACGAAGATTGTGTTATAAAAATATCCGTCGTAGTTAAGCAGTTACAATATGGAGGGTGTGTGAAGTTTTCATCATGGCTGGAGACAATGTTTTATAAAGTTTTGAGTAAATAGTTTAAAAATATCAAAAGATAATAATTTCATGTTGGAAAGATTTAAAAATAATATTGATTCAGTGACTTGCGATACTTTGTATATTTTAGTATGAACGGTTTTATCCCCAGCTAAAATCTCCCAAATGGGTGCTAAATTTTGAAAAAACTTTCTAACCCAATAATAATGTCATCTTCAAAGAGGATTTAGTATTGAATAGATACTTTATATTCTTAAAGCGTTAGCGATGTTTCTTCAAGTCATAATTTATAAGTTTAAATTAGCATCATAGATTTAGAACAGTATACTCTTCAATCTATATAAATAGAGATTAAAGAGTAGAAAAAGTTCCTTACATTGCGGCTGACATTTGAAATTTTTTTCTACCTTACGATTTTTAGTCTTAATCTACAAACATTTTTAGATTAATTAGACAGGTTATTTTTAGTTTAATTCTGCATAAAACAGTGAGAAAACATTCTTTATATCACTTTCAGGACTTTGATTAAACCTCAAAATAAAAGGTAGATGAATAATTATGGCGTTCGTTTTTAAATTTTATTGAAATATTATCTTATAATTTATTATTGCTAAAAAATTTTTTACATTTATAATTTTTCTGTAGCTAAGTGTTTATTTATATGTTTTTCTACAAATAAATGGAATGAAGTTTTAAAATTATTGAGTAGTAATAATTTTTCAGATAGTAATGTAAAAATTTGAACGAATTTGAAACAGTGACAAATAAATTCCGTTTTAAACAAAACACGTATTTAATTTACGAAAATGAACTAAGAAATTTGTTTTCACAATATGGAATTTCTTTAAGCACACTCGGGCTGAAAATAGAGTTAATGACGTCACTATACTGTAAATTCGTCATACTAAACTTGGATCAATACACGAGGAAACATTCAGGCCCAAACACAGACAGTCGCATTTAGATAAGCAAAGAGTGTAGACGTGCGTCGTGTTCGAGCGATTCGATTCGCTTTCGCGCGTGTAAACATCGGGAAAGTTACCAGACGAAATCGACGCAATGAAATCAAATAAGTTCGTAATATTTTACTAAATAATAAGTAAACGTTTATTCTATAGTTATTAAAACTAGAGAAAGTATTTAATGTGCATCACGCATCCTGTGCGACGCGACGATTAGAAAGAATGAGTAATGTTTTATTTATTTTATTTTCATCTGATAAAATAGTTTTGACGTAGTTTAATACAATACCTTGTAATTTACAAGTTAATTTAATGTTATATTGTTATAATTTAAATTTTAAAAGAAAGTCCTTTAATGAGTATTACGCATCAAGTGCGACGATAATCTATACTAATATTATAAAGAGGAAAGATTTGTATTTTTGTATTTTTGTATTTTTGTATGTAACGAATAAACATAAAAACTACTGGACCGATTTCAAAAATTCTTTCACCATTAGAAAGCTACATTATCCCTGAGTAACATAGGCTATATTTATTACAAGAAAAAATTAGAGATCCTTAGGAAATCTCACGAAAACCAACCCAAGGTGCCAAAAAATTAGCCATAAAATATCTTTCATCGCATGCGCTGCAAAAAGTATTGATGATAGAACAAAAAAATGTTTTACAATATTATAGAACGTATCAATATCTACAAAAAAGTCCGCGATACCATATGTCCAACTATTATAGATACGTCACTATAACTACTTTTTTACATTTTAAAAGTTGATAAAAATGCCTATCAAAATCAGACCATGTTTTCTATAACTTTGTATTAATCCTTATCCAAATAAATTATTTCGTATTCAAGACTATTTCAATATCTGTGAATTACTTTTTGAATTATTAAAATCGGACCTTCCATTCAAAAGATATTACGAAATTAAAAATATCAATATAAACAAAAAATACACGCCGACGCGACGGGCCAGTATAGCGACGCAGCGCAGCGAGTAAAGCGGCAAGAGAGGGGGCACCGAAATGCGGGAGAGCCAATATATTTTTAAAAATAATATTCCACCCGCGCGAAGCCGGGATGGGCCGCTAGTAATCTAATATTGCGGTTACAGGAAAGTTAATCATAATCACCATCATTATTTCATATTAGAAAAAAATTGCAATGTTTTATTTATATCATTGTCCCCTGATATTATTTTCTTTTGGTAATACAGTACAGTACAATGTCTTATTGCTTTAGTTTTTTTTCTATAATTTATAGACAATATAATTTTTTGCTCTATTTTTTAAATCTTGTAACTTTATATATGCAATAATAAAGCTAAAATCTCTAAGACTTTGAATTTGGTTTTTTTTAATTTATAAATACTTAATTCAGACTAATTGATTGAAAGAAGCCATTGTAAACTAAAAATAACATTTACTTATGTAAATTTTAGGTTTTTCATTTAAATCTTAAGATTTAAGTGAGTTGTCATTTTTAATGATTAAAATAAAACAATGTATGTCAAAACTATTATGTTTAGAATGATTTATTAGAACCTCTTAAACTACTACTTTTATTTTACCAAATAGTTATGACTGGGTTGAGGGATTAGCAGTTTGAAACAAACGATAAAAACAGTGGACTTTTATCAATAAGTGTTAGTATAATAAAGTCTGGAATTTTCACTTTAGTTAGTGCTATAGGTATTTCTAAAAATTTATAAATAATTTGATATCATAACAACATTGGAAAGAAAGTAAATAAATAAAGGGTATTGCACTGAATAAGCTATTTGTATCGGTTTTTCGTCTATCGTAAGACTCGCCAAACATAAACACGCACAAGTATAATAATTGTTCTAAAGTTAACTGATAATAAAATAGGTCAAGTGTGAGTAAAATTCTTTGTATTGTGAATTCAAATTATCTTTTAAAATATAAGCAACAAATATTATTTTGTATGCTTTTGCATTTTTATTCTGCTTTGTATGAATGTATTTATCATTTAATCACATCTTAACCTTTCACAAATTATCTCTTGACTTCTATATAAGTATGTAATATTAAATTTTGACTTCCTAATGTAGTAACTTAATACATCAAAGTTCATTGCAGTCGTCATGAAACATGACTTTGCAAATTTACATAAAAATGATGACAAAGTCATGTAAATTAATTATTTTCGCAATGTGACCGCAATTGCGTAATAAATATTAATATTAGTCTTATAATATTGCTGAATATATGCTGATTTAATTATAATTCTATTGTATGTACTTAATACCTATATATTTTATATAAAAATCAAAGTTTGTTGTTTGAAGCATAAAGCATAGTATAATAAACTTAAACTTTTTATCCCAACAGATTAAATTATAAACGCGAAAGTTTGTAAGAATGTATGGATCTGTAAATGTTTGTTACTCATTCACGCTAAAACTACTGAATGGATTTTGATGAAACTTTACAATAATATAGCTTACACATCAGAATAACACATAGGCTATAATTTATATCAATATAGTGTGAATTATCCAAAATATAGCGGGTGAAACCGCGGGGTGCAGCTAGTTATTAATAATTTTGTTATTTTATACTTTTTATCTTCAGAATTTTGGAGATTTTATTTATAATTTTACAAGAGACTCGAAAAAAAGTAGGTTTTTGACTACCCTAAAATTTATATTATATTTACAAGTCAATGAAATCATGTGATGATCACACAGGTCAAATAATCACATTTAACTTGGTCAAATTGCGACAGACACTTTGTTTAAATAATGATCTAATTGTAGTTCATTAAAATAATTAAAACGCAAAACATAGATTAGGAAAATTACAATACACCAAACAATTTACATTGTAATGACTCGGACTGATAATGTTTACATGTTTGTTATTCTCCTTATTTCCAGATCCATGGCCACATGATTAATGGCAGATTGAACTTGCTTGTAACTAAATAGTGGTGATTTGTAAAGGGAAATATGTTGAATATACTAGCAGTGAACAGTATAATAAATATATGAAAGATTAACAAGTGAACTTTAAGAAAACTAGTGCAAATAAAACATAACGACAATGACCGGTGCAAAGGATGTACAGTGCACGACGCTGAGCAACAACAACGTAATACCTCTACTGCCCAGGGCTTCAGTACATCTAGAATTTAAAAACATAACGTGCTCTATCAACAATTTCTCCATCAATAAACTTAGATTTGGTAAGTGCTTGTTTCATATTAAACATAGTTATTGCAATATTTGTATGTCACCGGAATTTGAAATCAGTCTTATTGATGTGACAACACAGACAGTGTTCTCCGGCTATAAACATTAATTAAAAAAGTTATATTACATTGAATATTTTTGCCTCATTTACCTTAATCTTAATGAATTAAAAATATAAAAAAATCATGCAATTTTTATTTTTAATTTTATTCTCATATCAATAAAAATGAAATTGATAATTCTCATAAAAATTAATTTTAACTATTCAGATAACGTCGAGTTAATTATTTTCAATAAGTAGGTACACTTTGTACCTTGATTCTTCATATCGAATGAAACAATGAAGGAAGCGACCTTTCTACGAAGATAAAATTATAGCAATACATATAATAAAACTTATCGAATGTCTGTACTAAAATAAAAAAATAAAAACCATTAATTGAAAATTAAAAAACTATTTGTAATCTAGGCCTTTTTTCATTTAAACCGCATGTCGCCAAAAAGTAGGATGTCATCGACTAGCACCAAATATATTTCTAATTCTTCGAGAAATCCAAGTTTGTATAAAAATATTCTTAATTTTAAGCTTAGTGTATTAACAATTATAAAGTAAGATACCATATCCACAAGTAAGCATTGGCCAACAAACAGATGCATTTCAATGAAACATAATTGATAACAATTGTTTCTGATTCCTCTTGACTCCGTAGAATTAGCAATAGCATTTAGCTTGAATTTTACTATTTTATCCTTCCTCGTTAAAGAAGGCAAAATAGGAAAACACTGTTTTAAATTAAAACAAAAAAACCCAATACAATAAAAGCTAAATATTTGAGTAAAATCTAATTAGTATAGGAAGAAAACTGAAACTGATAAACATGAAACGTATTATTAATTTGACAAATACAGGAAATATAAAGCATTAAAACGGGTCTAATTCGGCGAAAACAGACATCTGTGGTGTCACGAGAAACAATGTAACGTCACACCATGTGGAACGCCATTATTGACAATGACTTCATAAAGCAAACAGCAAAAGGTCTGCTGCCGTACTAAGACGTCCGATCCACATGACGTGACGTCACTCAGGACACCATGGCAGTTCTGAGCGTTTTAAAGTAATACGTTAAAAATATTTCAATAAAGATCTTGTTGTATATAAGAAGGATATTATTTTATGGCAGTAATTTCGACGTAAATTAAGTTTTAATTCGTCATTAACCAACGAGTTATAAATATCAAGTCCTTTTATACCTTTAAAGCAGTAACAAAAATAAACATCCATTATTAAAAGTTTGTATGTGCATTTAAGATTTCGATGAATATATTTTTTGTATGTGCCTAAAAACAACAACCGCAGTACACTGAAGCTATTTCCACATTCGATAATAACAAAAATAAATCATAAATAAGTTTTTGTGGTTGCAATTAAATTTTAGTTAAGCATAAAATTACTATTTGTAAACGTTATTGTGATACCTATTTACATATACTTTACTCTAATTATGAGAAACAAAATTTGCCAGTCACACTGAGTCTTCAGTACTTTACTGCCTTTACTATGACTACATGATTACTCACAAAATCAATTAACTGAATTGCGTTAATTTATTAATCTCAACTTCACTCCTTAGTACTCTACTTAGTCTATATGTATAAAAGAATGAACTAACTGATTTAATCAAAAGTATCTCGGAGATTTTATGATGAGATGGAAGGAGAGGAGGGGAAATATTGAAAGAACATATAGTGTTAGGGGTGATGATATCGAATCGAGTATTGGGTAAACGCAACGTAGACACTGCCACTGAACCGATTAATAATCAAATATTCACTAACAATAACGAGAGAAACCTAAGCAGTGCCTTGGACTTGTGACCAAGGTGCTTAAGGACGTCCTTTACCAGAATTTCAATACTCGCCTCCACATAAACCTAATCTAACACAAGACGTGGCAACTACATTTGAGGTAATCACGATACCTTAATCGGACAGCACTCTCAGCACTAACACAATACTGATCTTAACACTATCTAGAGACTACTTCACTCCCTGAGAGATCGTGCAAGACTTAGACTACAGTCAGACTGTCGAGAGCCTATAAAGGGTTATAATTATTAGCACAATTTTGATTGATTACTTTCATATATATTGCAATTAAAATCGGAACATGTTATAAAATATTAGGTATATCCTTTCCCTTGCGACGGGAACAAAACAAAGTTGAATTGCGATACTTTACATTATATGAATTAAAAATTATATGCTATTTCAGTGTTAACATCCGCAGAATGAATCGTCATGCTAGAATAACTGATATAAAATAAAATGAAATCATGACAATATCATGGTCTTATATAAATCCCGTTGTTTTATTATTCGCGATGCCATGTATGGTAATCTTAAGTTTTAATGGTATTAAAATTCATCCCAAATTTCATTTTTCTATTTGATAAGATAAAAAAGTATTTATTATTATTGTAAAGAAGTAAACATAAACTCTTCCACTCGAATTAGTCAAATTAGTAATTCTTTTGTTCGACTTTGGGTATGAACTAACACGACTTCCCACAAAAACGTTCATAATATTTATATAGCAAGATAGTCAACAAACGTTTATGCGAAAACGGGGATTAAAGACTTCAAATTTGCCATGCGGAGATTGTTCTAGGCTTTTAAACTATTATACCATTTTGGTATCCATATTGGCATTTAAAATATAGGTATATCAATGTTTCCAAGAACCTTCATAATAATACTCTCCTTTAAAAATACTTCCAATCAGACTTTGTCTGTATATATAATAGTAGTAACAGATTGATACATCTATTCCTTCTGTGGAGGGAAATTGGTTACTGTTTACATGAGAATTAAACATAGGTGATTTCTTGTGTATAACTAATCACACATAATTTAACTTTAAGGAATGTGTTTCTAGAAGCATATTGCAATTTTGCATGACTTAGGAAAGCAATACCTGTATTGCCCTAAACACGTGTTGGTACACGCTCTACCTTCTGTGGGGGGGATTAACAGTGGTGGGATTGACTTGTTTGTGAACAAGTTCTGGAACCTTCGTAGTATCCGCGATGGCCCACAAACCTACTGTCAGTTATTGCGTTTAGTATTTATTCCGGTAGCCATTCACACATGCATTCATCTGGTGAAAGTAATGACTACTGCGTTTGAAACTAGTATTGCTCAGACTTGAATTGTTAACAAGTTGGTATTATTTATATATTTGTTTTATTATATAATTTTTACATAATATAATCAATTTATTATGAAATCTTGATTTGTACTCAATCAAAAATATAATGTGTATTTGTTATAAGAACGTGTAAAGGCTAGTATTATAAATAGTCACTAGACTAGTAAATATTAAAGTATAAAATTTATTACTTTGAAATGCCATATGAAGGCAAAAACCAGGAACTGACCAAAATACAATTATACATATAAATGTCGGGGATTTTAAATGATGAGAAGGAAATGGAAGAAGAAAGATGGGGAATATGCGCACGCAGGTGTAGGATTAAGGATATCCTTTATTCGATCGAGACACTCACCTCCACTGCTCAGGCTCTCTGTTTAAACTAAAAGTTAAACTCACATAAACCTAACCTAACACGTGGCATCTAGATTATAAGCTACTTACGTGACCTTAATCGGACAGCACTTCTAATACTAACACTATACAGAGACCACTTCACTTCTTGAGAGACCGCGCACGACTGTCTTAGTTAGTTCAGTTAGACTGTCGATGGCATATAAAGGGTCCAGGGGCGAGACTGTCAAAACAACGGAAGTGACTACTACCCTACTCCAACGCCATAGACAGCGATGACGATTCGATTATTCGATAGTATTTTACTATTCTCCTACATATATATAAGTATATATAAAATATTAAGAGTAATATTATCGTAATTCTTAGAATAGTCTATACATATTTATGTAAGTTCTCGTAGTGTCTCCATATTATTACATAATTTATCTTATACTAGCTGACCCGGCGTACTTCGTACCGCCTAATAGTGAATGAATGTCATGTTACAGATTAGTTGAACTTTTAACGATCAATACATAATATGTCAATCCTTTTTTGTTACGGACATTAAACATTTAATACAACTAAATTTTTAATCTTAAATATGCTGTTATCCGAATATTGTGGATATGTCTTGTCGATCGACCGAATGAACATGAAATGTTTGACAGTTACGAAACCAATTAACATTTTGTATGAGATTTTTATTTTACTTTAATTTCATTTCGTCATTTTTCTAATATTTTAATAGTTATTCTGCTATTCAGGACGGAGACAAATACAACAAATTAAAAATCATGAAAATCGGTCCAGCCGTTCTCAAGTTATAAGTGTTCGAACAAACCCAATTTTGTTTTATATATATAGAATAATGTTTGAACACCAATAATTCTTTGTAAATTGTGTATTTATTAATATTCGTTAATCGTTGAGTGATACTGCGACTCAGACTAACCTTTTGCTTCTGCACCATTATCTCAGGATCACTCCTACAATATTTTAAAAGCAATTGAGTGTCTTTTGCAACCATCATATTAACAAGGCGTTGTTTTACATAGATGTAGTTAAATCTACGTAGTAAACTATAATTATTAAGCCAAAAACAATTCAACTATTAGATGCACCCCTACTTACTTATTTACGTTTTGGATTAGAAATTACTTCATACACCGTAAATACTTGGTATTTTACTTTTTTTACAAAATTAATCAATTAATGAAATATAATTCTAGAGAATGTGACTGTATCCTTGAACCTATTAAAAGCTACACGGTAGCTTAACTGCACAATTACACTCAAAAGACTATAATAATATAGTGCCCGGGGCTTGTGACCCAGGTGCAAGATTAAAAGGCCTTTCTACAACCATTATACACTCTCTTTCACCGCACGACCTGACTTTAATATTAAACACTTCAATTCGCAAAATAGCAATTATTATTTGAATGTTCAGCAAACTATCTTTAAATACACAACACGCAAGTCACACGAGTTCCGAAAACAACGAAACCCCATTGCGTAAAAGTCATCCTTTTTATAATACAAAATACCTCTTCATCTATTCCCACTATAATGACAGGTATTTTGATAAAATCTAACACTATCTATATAAGCAAACACTGACATAAAAACTTTCTCAAGCTTTTTTCAGATTTGATATATAAATTCTAAATGTATATAATTATAGATATTTTAATATTGAACACAGGAATAGTATTTACAAAGAAAACACTAAGATTGAATTGTTGGTTGTGACATTATCTTTGACATTCAGTAAGACCAAGTAATAACTGCAATTAAAACTGTTTTCTCTTTTTGTGTTGTAATCAAACAATAACTGCGATTTAAATTTATTATCCTATTGATTAACCCATTGCTTCATAAGGAAATTATTTAATATTTATTGTTCTTTGTTGGTAGATAATTATTTCAGTTGTATATTTAATTTACAACTAGAATACACAATCAGTAAGGACATGGCGCGTTAATGGCTATCGGCATCGCCTCTATGAAAATTTTCGCTTTAATAAAAATTTGTGTATTCCAATGCTACACAATTACAGTGTTATAATACTATATTTCTTGTTTCGTATGAACCTTTGTATCATATACATTATTTCATGTATATTCAAATATTTATTTCAAATTCAATTTGAATTACAGGAGCATAACTGGAATGCTAAATTCATATAGAATCACAGTCTACTCATGTTTTTTCCATACTTACTCATATTGAAGTTGCCTGTGAAATATATTTATGCAGCTGTAATGATTCATGAGAATGGAAAATGATTCAACTTACTTATCAGTACAGAGAATCAAAAGGACGTTCCAATAAATATGATGTATAGTCTCTATACTAAACACAAACGATATACCAATACTAATTAGATTACCATGTTTAATATGGCGGAAGTACCCTTTTTGTTGTACTTTGATATATACCTATTATGACCATACCCCATATATAACTACTATGATTATATGTATGATTAGAGGAACACAATCATGAAACAAACATTTAGGTATATATGGGTGCGACCACGATTCTACCTTATTTATGTATTTCTAGGTTTCTCTCTGAATTATTTTCTTGTCTCGTTGTTTTATACCACTTTTTTTACGTAGTCGCGTTATAGTTTTTTAAACTTATTTTTTTATTTAATAGTTTTCCGTTTCCCGATCGAGATAACCTTTATAATCTCATATAGTAACGTAATTTTAAACATATATGTTGACTTAAACAATATGATATATCTATACTAATATTATAAAGAAGTAAGATTTGTATTTTTGTATGTAACGAATAAACATAAAAACTACTGGACCGATTTCAAAAATTCTTTCACCATGAGGAAGCTACATTATCCCTGAGTAACATAGGCTATATTTATTACAAGAAAAAATTAGAGATCCTTAGGAAATCTCACGAAAACCAACCCAAGGTGCAAAAAAATTTGCCATAAAATATCTTTCATCGCATGCGCTGCAAAAAGTATTGATGATAGAACAAAAAAATGTTCTACAATATTATAGAACGTATCAATATCTACAAAAAAGTCCGCGAGACCACATGTCAAACTATTATAGTTACGTCACTATAACTACTTTTTTATATTTTAAAAGTTGATAAAAATGCCTATCAAAATCAGACCATGTTTTCTATAACTTTGTATTAATCCTTATCCAAATAAATTATTTCGTATTCAAGACTATTTCAATACCTGTAAATTACTTTTTGAATTATTAAAATCGGACTTTCCATTCATAAGATATTATGAAATTAAAAATATCAATATAAACAAAAAATACACGACGACGCGACGGACCAGTATAGCGACGCAGCGCAGCGAGTAACGCGGCAAGAGAGTGGGCACCGAAATGCGGGAGGGCCAATATATTTTTAAAAATAATATTCCACCCGCGCGAAGCCGGGATGGGCCGCTAGTATATATATATATTTGTAATGTGCTCGCCAAGACTTTTCTTTTGATACCAAATACGTGATATTATCTCAGTTTAATTTTTTTCGAGGTTTAAATTCTGTCATAAAAAAATTATAAAATTTTTATAGCCTATGTCACCCGCATCATTATTATGAATCTATTGACACCTCATTCATGAAAATTGGTTCAGTAGTTTAGGCGCTAGGGTGGAACACACATAGAAACATACATACATACATAGACATGCCAAAATCATAACCCATAAGGTGATAAAATAATGTAGCTCAAATCAGATCTGACGTCCATCCGTAAAAAATCCGTAGCAGCATCATCTAGATTTATAGTCAAAAATGATATAGAGTCATAAAATAACTAAATATACATAAAAACGTAGTAAATTATGAAATAAATGGCACTGCTTTAAATAAACATAATTAAAGTAGTCTCTGTTTGGACTTCTTGAAAAAAGGTCGGCTAAATAAAACAACAATCTTATTTTTATAATACCTGTTTTTATTATTTGTATAGAGGCAGTGCAACGAACCAGAATTCCAATTAACGTGTAATTATAGGTTTGTTGGAACTATTTCCTATTATTAACATTTTCACCTAATAAGGGTCATCCTTAGTAATGCAATATATGCAAAAAAAATTGCAATTACAGACAAGTACGAATATAAGTGTACGCAATCTTAGTGCAGCGTCGGCAACAACTAATGTTTTTGTTACCTATGCAAATAAAGTGCAGTCATAGCCCAGTGGTTAAGACATTGGTGTCTTGAGGTCCGAGTTCGATCCTGGACACAAACCTCTGGCTATTCTGAGTTATGTGTGTTTTAAAAATTAAATATCACTTGCTTTAACGATGAAGGAAAAACATCATAAGGAAAACTGCACTCTTGGGAGTTCCCTAAGTTAGTTAAGTATCAAAGGTTTGAGCCGGGTCTTCTTCTCACATTCTGAGAAGAAGACCCGGCTCAGCTGTGGGTGGGTCATTATTGGGTTGTAACGATGATGCAAATAAATAATGTTTATTGTAGTTCATAAGTTAGTGCCTTGCTTATTATAATTACTAGCGACCCGCCCCGGCTTCGCACGGGTGCAATGCAGATGTGTGCGATCATTTATAGGCACGCCTCCTCTATATCCCTGTATTTTAAAACTGTAATATCTTCGAAAATATTCATTTAAATTACATGCTGTAAAGGGCTATATTTATCTACATAAAATGCATCTACTCGTATATAAACCTAATTAGATAAGGATTAATGCTGTATTGTTTAAAATCGCTTCGTAAATAAGCCATTATTTCTCGTAAAAATTAAAGAATAAAAAATAGTTATTGTGGGTTATCCCTAAGAGATAGACATATACCATCGCAGACTTTTTTGTAGACCATTTAAGGTGTACAATACTGTAGTACCTAATTTTGATATATCTCGTAGGGTTCAGCCAGTGTTTGCAAAGTAAGCGCAAAAAATGTGTTTATTTACGACATCACATTAGAAACCTCTAAAATTTGTCAGTGTTTCTCTACTATATTATGCATGTTTTATATATATATATTATTCTTGAATCACTCTCTCTTAAAATCTAAGCATACATACAGACAGACAGCGGGTAGCGACTTTGTTTTATACTATGTAGTGATTTGTTAGTCCACCCGCACCGGCTTCGAACGGATGCTTAGATTTAACAAAAATTATAATTTTCATTTCATCATTTTGTGTGTTTTATTCAACGATGTACGAGCGAGTCGTGTCGATTGTTTTATATATTGGTTTGAGCGTTGTCATTCGAACTTTTTTCTGTTCTTTTCTGTCCGATTCGAGCTTAATTAGTACCTACTACCTACATTGGTACAACTATAAATTATGTGTTTTTAATGTATAACGCGTGTGGTTATAATATGTAGGTAACACACAGGCACACACGTCTGACTTTTCTGAGTTATGTGTGTTTTAAGGAATAAAATATCACTTGCTTTAACTATGAACGAAAAACATCGTGAGTAAACCTGCACTCCTGAGAGTTCTCCATGTTCTCAAAGGTGTGTGATGTCTGCCGACCCGCACTGGGACAGCGTGGTGGGCTATGGCCTAATACCCTCCTCATTCTGAGGAGACCCGGCTCAGCAGTAGGCCATTGACGGGTCGTGATGATGATGAATTTATTTTAAACTAGGTACTTATATTTGTCGTATACATGTATTTTGGATGACAATATTATAGTTACTTGGAGATCATCTGATAGTGGAATCAGTAGACGGATAGTGAAACTTTTGGGATAGGGCATTTTGACATATTGAATTGGGTGTTGAAGATCCGTTGATGTAGCTAGGACGGTATTCTTCAGTGGCTACAAAATTTTGTTAAACATTTGTTAAACATATTCTGTTAGCATGTCGATAAATCAAATTTGATGATATGATAATAAATAATGAAATTACTGTGGATCTTAAATCTTTACATAGTCTATAATATATAAGGTATAATTATCATATTTTTTGAAACTGTGATAATGTACCGAGTAGTTTATTTATTTAATAATAAAGTTTTATTTGACGTTACACGGACACTTAATAAGTAAATGTAAAACTTACATCTTGTGTATGGGTCATAAGTTTATTTGTGTTTCTTCGTAAAAGTCCGTGTTATGGTAAATCTTACTTGTAATGAATCTACCAACAATAAATATAATATACATTATAATTTGTATTTAATGTTCATTGTGTAAAAACTATAATAGCTAAGATATTTTTAACTACAGCAGAGTTTAGTTTTTATAACTAACTACTTGTTACGAGGAACTTCTCAGAATGAACTAAATGCAACAAGTTTCCAAGCAATCCAAGAGTTACAGATTGGGTGGGATGGTGATAAGTTCATAATGAACGACTATCATACGATATTTTGTACTTTTCCTAATATTATACTACCCACAGAATAATAGTTTAACAATTGATCTAACTTTTATTACAATAAAATATAAAACGCTCGGTTTCCATTAACATCAATAATATAAAATCATATATGTATGTACCTACGTATAGCAAATATATCAATATCTTTGGAACGCGAGAATAAGTGGCACCAACGTACCCGGTTTTAAGTAAAATTACAAAAATAGATACAATATCTGCCAGTTGTTCAATAAAGTAAAGGGCATTAAAATTTTCATATTTATTAATAATAACTAGACGGCCAGTGATCGAAATTCTACCGTAATTCGTTTAATATTTAAGTTGTAAACACAAGTACACAACAAGACATCAAGGACGATGGATAATTAATATTTTACTTTATTTAATTTAATGTTTTTCTACGTATATTAATTACGTTAATTGATTATTAATGCAAATTATAGTATTATATAAAAGTCTGACAGTTTTTTGTTTGAATGTCATTTGTTTCCTTACGGAGCGACGTAGTCTTTAAGAAGACCAAGCTCCTTAAATAAAGAGCGAAAAAAAAAGTCAGTATAATTGTAAGTTTTTGTGATCTCGCACGGCCGCTGCTCTTCGGCCCTATAACCAGTCTAGCTCCAAAACGACTTCGCAACCCATTATTCGTTTTAAGAAGAATTATTTATACCCTATTAGTTACTTCTAAAAAAGAATTTAATAAATTCGAATGATTTTTATTAGTTATTACCATGTACAATCTGAATTTTAATAAATTATTTTTCCAAAACAGAAAAATTACAATAAAAATTCATTTAAAAAGACTTTTTTATTTAATACATTTTATTGCTTGGTTTGAAATAGCGTATCCCTTTCAATTACTAAAGTTTTCATAGTTCTCAATCACATATTTTGTATCTGTACAAAGGCCAAGTATAAGTAGGTATAATATATTCGAATATTACTTTAAAAAAATATAGTTTATAAAACTATAACCCGACTAACCCGTAAAAAAGTGGTCTAAAAAGAACGAAACGAGAAAATGATTTAGTTAGAAACCTAGAAATGCAAAGGTACAAAAATGGTCAAAATAGAACCGTGGTCGCTACTATGATTATGATTATTATATGATAACGTGACACCCCCATTAAACAGACATGATAGGTATTATTTTTTTATTTAATACTTTTCCGTTTCTCGATCGGGATTACTTTTATAATCGGTATATCACACGGGCTATTATCACGAATTTATTGACACCTCATTCATTTAATTAAATTGGTACAGTAGTTGAGGCGATACAGTGGAACATACAAGTATACATACATACACAGACTGCCAAAAGTATTATCCTTCCTTTTAGCTTCAACGTAATTTGGTAAACATTGAAAACATTTTTACTTGGTTGGATCTATTCCCCGACTGGCTTGCGATCACCAGCATGCGTATCCGACCGCCTAGTGTCATAGGCGCGTTCCGGTCGAGCCGCATTCGGGCCAGACTTACCCCCTTCCCTCTCCCATCCCATTAATGTTAATTAATGTCTAGTGGACTCTGTTCACTTGCTCCCCTCCCCTCTCTATCTTCGAGGATGCAACGTATCGGCAAAACAAAAGGGTATAATGTCTATGAGCGATATTGGCCACTTACTATCAGGTGGGCCATCTGCTCGTTTGCACCTTATCTACTATTTTTAAAAAAACATTAAATTTTTTACTTGTCAGTTTCACGTCGTATTATAAGAGAAAGGAAGTAAAAATAGGATAAAAAAACAATCGGCAAACTCTTGTTGTTATTAAGTTTTTACACAATAAATGTTAAAAGGTCAATCTAATACTAGAACTGTGATATAATATCCTGTTATTTCACACTAGTAAGTACTGTTTATGCTAAGTACTTCACGCTTATTAATTATATAATTAATAAGCAACACATGTGTCATTAAATTAATAAATACCTAGTAACAAATAATAACTATACATTAATTCGAGAGCCGTTAATTTGTCCGTCTGTAGTATATTAACATCTATTGTCATGTCATTCTGTAATTAATCATCTATTTATGGGACCTCTAACACTATAAATTTAATAATGCGCGACCTTTGAGCAATAACATATAGGGCTTCGCTTTTTGTAGGAATCTTTTTACCCGACTACGGCCCTACTACTACTACTACTACTAGCGCCTAAACTACTGAACCAATTTTAATGAATGATGTGCCAATAGATTCGTAATAATGGCGATAATGATGACTTAGGTATATAAATTTTATGAAATATTTTTATGACGGAATTTAAACCTCAGATTCTAACCTCGAAAATTCTAAATTAAACTTAGATTATCGAATTTAAACTAAGAATATCTTCACCTGTTTGGTGTCAAAAGAAAGGTCTTAGCGAACACATTACAAATATGTACATGTATCAGCATATAATTTAAGTTAAAATATATGTTTAAATTTCAGTTACTTACTCGTTTAAAAGCAAATAAAAACGAACACCGCGTAACAATATGAGATTTTAAAGGTAATCCTCCCGATCTGGAAACGGAATAGTAATTAATAAAAAAATAAAGTTTAAAAAACTATAATTCAGGTAGAAACCTAGAAATGCATAGGTATGTTCTTGTTTTGTACTTTTAGACCACTTTTTTCCGTAGTCGGGTTATTTAAGGAAATTTACATCTGGGCTTTCGATAAAAAATCTGTGGACTAAGAGACTAAATAGTCGAATATTATCAAAAACTAGCCTACCCTTGCGATGATAAGCCGACCCTCGATTGCCTTTCCTCGATAAATGGGCTATCTAATACTGAAAGAATTTTCAAATCGGACCAGGTAGTTCCTGAGATTACTGTCCTGAGTAACTACATTTATAAAAGACTAGCGGCCCATCCCGGCTTCGCGCGGGTGAAATATTATTTTTAAAAATATATTGGCCCTCCCGCATTTCGGTGCCCCCTCTCTTGCCGCTTTACTCGCTGCGCTGCGTCGCTATACTGGCCCGTCGCGTCGTCGTGTATTTTTTGTTTATATTGATATTTTTAATTTCGTAATATCTTTTAAATGGAAAGTCCGATTTTAATAATTCAAAAAGTAATTTACAGGTATTGAAATAGTCTTGAATACGAAATAATTTATTTGGATAAGGATTAATACAAAGTTATAGAAAACATGGTCTGATTTTGATAGGCATTTTTATCAACTTTTAAAATGTAAAAAAGTAGTTATAGTGACGTAACTATAATAGTTGGATATATGGTCTCGCGGACTTTTTTGTAGATATTAATACGTTTTATAATATTGTATAACATTTTTTTGTTCTATCATCAATACTTTTTGCAGCGCATGCGATGAAAGATATTTTATGGCAAATTTTTTGGCACCTTGGGTTGGTTTCCGTGAGATTTCCTAAGGATCTCTAATTTTTTCTTGTAATAAATATAGCCTATGTTACTCAGGGATAATGTAGCTTCCTAATGGTGAAAGAATTTTTGAAATCGGTCCAGTAGTTTTTATGTTTATTCGTTACATACAAAAATACAAAAATACAAAAATACAAATCTTACTTCTTTATAATATTAGTATAGATATAGATAATTCAAGTGCATACATTTATGTGGCAGTTTTTGTTACTTTTTTGTAATACATGATGACTACGTATGTGATTAAGGATTTTAAAAATCATTATTATAAAATTAATGTTTTCATTTTATCAATTATCGTGCATAGATATTTATTTCATATTTGTTGTTATACAAATGGTGGTGTAATATCTATGATTAAGATTATAAAAAAATATATTTTAATTTAAAATAAATAATTATTTTATTTTTACCAATTTTCTGATTACAACAAAACATTAAGTATTTGGCTGAATAGGATAAAAAAAAGATTGATTAGCGAATAAATTTGCTATTAATTTATCCACCTAATGTTAATGATAATAATTTTCGTACTAAAATAAAATAATATTTTTGGTCTTTATAAATTCTCATAAAGCTTTAACACAAACTAATTTATTAAGGTGAAAGGTAATTATGCGATCAATACATTTTAAGTGTTAGGTATCAATATACTAAATGGAAATAAATGATTCGACTTGTTACTTGTTCCTAAAATTTGACGTCACTAAACATGAACGTAAATCCAGACTCGTGTATAATCTATTTGTAGTATTTTATGAGCGCAACAATTGATAAAATGATGAAATGAATACCAATAACATTACAAAATCTATTTATGTTTAATTACACGCCGCACTGCAGAATCTATCTGACATATTCATTTAAATTTTAATAACAAAACATTATTATATTCAAAATTAAAAAATGTGAAGTGAACCAAAGAAACTGACTTTTAAATAACTTTATTACTTCGTTTTCAATATATTTTGGTTGACTGAAATTGAATTTTATATACAACAAAAAAGTTTACATTAATATTTCCTGTTTAAATAAATTAAGAATTAACTAAATATTTTATTAAATTTAATATTAAGGATACTCTATATCCTTTAGTATTAAAAAGCGATAAACTGTTGAGGAAGTTTTGTTTTTAAAAAATAATTCGGTTAAATGCGAGTGTGGAACTCACGTTCCGAAAAGAAATATGTAACAAATCATGATATAACATTTTTAACAAAAATAAGAGTTTTTTTTTTGTTTGAAAATGCAATAAAAAGTAAATAATTACATCTAAATAAATTTAAAGTCTGTGAATATATATTATTATCAAATTTAGGACCTCCCTTCTTTTTTGGAGTCGATTAAAATATTTTATCGTTGCTAAGATACTCGCCCGAAATAGCTTAAGATTAATTTCACACGATACGACAACAAATTTTACGACAATTTTTGCGACATTTAAATATGTTATAAATATACATGTTTTCGGTACCGGTTTTGATGCTCGGGCTTAGAAGTTTGATTTTTTTTACAGCCGCGAGGGACTGCAGGTAAGCAAGCAGTATTTGACATTAATTTTAACTTGACCTCCACATGATCCTGAGAAAAAGTGTCTTGACAGACAGACTGACGGACGACGAAGTGATCCTTGAACGAACTTTCTGATCTCGGTGCAAAATGATTATTGCTATCAGGACGATATATATGAAATTTCATTTCGCATGGTTAGGTTGTCAATATAATGGCCACTTATATAATGATTTGAAATTTATTTTTAGAAAAGAGAAGAAAAAGTTAGATAATATTTTGATACCACCTAATAAAAACTTTTAGTACCTACATCTACGAGTTTTTATTACCTATAAATTTTATTCTTATTATAATATGTATATAATGATTACAATAAGTCTTTAAAACAGTCATTTTTTACTGAATAATAAATAACACAATTTGCGTAAGCAATGGGAAAACTTTGTTGAGAGTAAATTATTAGCAAGAAATCTGAGTGTATTTACAATATTGTACGTATATGGCGAGTACAATATTTCTTTTAAAAAATAATTAACAAATAACGTAATTGTGTAAGCAATGGGAAATATATAGTTCAGAATAAATTATTATTATATATATTAGTTGCCAGCAAAATAAAAACAAAGACGAAATAAACCAAATAACTATAAACGTTAATTATATTTATTTACAACTAGCTTTTACCCGCAACTTCGTTTGCGATATTAGGGTAGTTATATTAGCCTACAGGAGATCGTCTGTAGACATATTTAATAATTTCATGATGTAGTCATACTATCGTTGCACTCCCGTTTTACCCCTTTAAGGGATTACTTTCGAAAAAATATTTTACCCCTGTTTCATAGCTTCCAATAAAGAACCTTTGTACTGAATTTCATTTGAATAATTTCAAAAACGGCAAAGTTTCATACTAACTTTGCACTCCCGTTTTACCCCCTTAAGGGATTATTTACGTAAACATATTTTACCCCTGTTTCATAGCTTCCAACAAAGAACCTTCGTACTGAATTTCATTTGAATAACTTCAAAAACGGAAAAGTATCATACTAACTTTGCACTCCCGTTTTACCACCTTAAGGGATTATTTTCGTAAAAATATTTTACCCCTGTTTCATAGCTTCCAATAAAGAACCGTCGTACTGAATTTCATTTGAATAACTTCAAAAACGGCAAAGTATCATACTAACTTTGCACTCCCGTTTTACCACCTTAAGGGATTATTTTCGTAAAAATATTTTACCCCTGTTTCATAGCTTCCAATAAAGAATCTTCGTACTGAATTTCATTTGAATAACTTCAAAAACGGCAAAGTATCATACTAACTTTGCACTCCCGTTTTACCACCTTAAGGGATTATTTTCGTAAAAATATTTTACCCCTGTTTCATAGCTTCCAATAAAGAATCTTCGTACTGAATTTCATTTGAATAACTTCAAAAACGGCAAAGTATCATACTAACTTTGCACTCCCGTTTTACCACCTTAAGGGATTATTTTCGTAAAAATATTTTACCCCTGTTTCATAGCTTCCAATAAAGAATCTTCGTACTGAATTTCATTTGAATAACTTCAAAAACGGCAAAGTATCATACTAACTTTGCACTCCCGTTTTACCACCTTAAGGGATTATTTTCGTAAAAATATTTTACCCCTGTTTCATAGCTTCCAATAAAGAACCGTCGTACTGAATTTCATTTGAATAAATTCAAAAACGACAAAGTATCATACTAACTTTGCACTCCCGTTTTACCACCTTAAGGGATTATTTTCGTAAAAATATTTTACCCCTGTTTCATAGCTGTCAGATCTTCACAAAATATAGCTAAGAACCATCTCGATTAAATTGCAGCTGATCAGATCTTCACAAATTATAGCTAAGAACCATCTCGATTGAATTGCGGCTGGTCAGATCTTCACAAAATATAGTTAAGAACCATCTCGATTAAATTGCGGCTGGTCAGATTTTCACAAAATATAGCTAAGAACCATCTCGATTAAATTGCGGCTGGTCAGATCTTCACAAAATATAGCTAAGAACCATCTCGATTAAATTGCGGCTGGTCAGATCTTCACAAATTATAGCTTAGAACCATCTGATCGGAGTTGTTACACACAAAGTTAAAGAAACTGTAATAAGGTTAGAAAACAGTTTACGCAACTGAAAGTGCCCACGGAAGCAAGTTTTTTTAATACGATAGCAGTTATTCGTAGAATTTAGACCTTCTTGATGTTTCTATCCATTTTATAAAACTAGATCAATTTACGTCATTATCTGCGAATAGTAAAGAATATTTTTTTTAGTTAATCAAAAATAAATTTTAATTTATCTTTTGCTTAAATATATAACTAACTTTAAACGTTTTTTTTGTGTATTTCAATATTAGTAGTAACCTTTGTTTGAACTTTATTTTAATACATATTTTAGAATATGTATATATTATATAATAAATAGTAGGTACCTAAATGAAATTAGTTTAATATGTATTATTAAGATATTATGATGTATATTTTCCAAAGATATGAAATGATTTAAAAATAAACAGAAATAACCCGTTCCTGGGAGAACACCTATATCAATCTTCTCACTAAAAAAGTTTAAAGATTTAACCTGAGATTTGGTTATTTCATTATTTCACTAAATATACATACTTATAGTAATTAGTGGAGATTTTAATATATTCTTTGAATTAATTTCATTCTTTAGGTATAACCTTTGTTTGAACTTTATTTTAATACATATTTTAGAATATGTATATATTATATAATAAATAGTAGGTACCTAAATGAAATTAGTTTAATATGTGTTATTAAGATATTATGATGTATATTTTCCAAAGATATGAAATGATTTAAAAATAAACAGAAATAACCCGTTCCTGGGAGAACACCTATATCAATCTTCTCACTAAAAAAGTTTAAAGATTTAACCTGAGATTTGGTTATTTCATTATTTCACTAAATATACATACTTATAGTAATTAGTGGAGATTTTAATATATTCTTTGAATTAATTTCATTCTTTAGGAATTTTACATTTCACTGCGACATATTAAATAGATCCAAATAGCATCCATGGAAAGGAAAAAATCCTAAGCGGCAAGTTAAAGCATAAAAGGCCTTATATCTGAAGTAATAATTCACATTCTTAGGCAATACTAAATAATAAACAGTAAACTTCTTAAATGTTTGCCCATTTTGCTTAATTATGACTGCTTTGACGTAACTTATACCTTACGAAACGATGCAATATCTCAGAAAAGAATTATGTCATTTTACTTCCTACTTTCGATAACTAGTCAAATCTTCACCTAACGATAGCCAAATTATTCTTTATAGACTACAAGAATATTTACATGATGTTCATAGTAAACACAGTTATATAGTATAGTAATAAATAAAAACTACATCCTTCCTCTCCCATCTCATTAATACTGCGATTTCAGTGGATTCGGGGTTCATCCTCAGGGTCCGCTAAAACCGTAGCATTCTTCTCTTCATTCCCCTTCGTCAATCTATCCTCGAGTGGCAACGCATCAGCAGTACAAAAGACACTCTCTAGTACTGTCGATGTTCATGGGCGACGGTGGCCACTTACTATCAGGTAGACCATCTGCTCGCTAAAAAACTATGACAAGGTTCAATAAAAAAACCTGTATGTATAAACAATTATTTATAGTCTATAAAAATATTTTGAGAAAATGGCGTTTTGTTTTTTAATCTTTTTTCACGCAACATACATACTGAGAAACAAATAAACGTGATTTTAGCCTAAGAACCTAAAAGTAATATTCAGGTTTATTTTTTGTAGAAATACATAATACCTGATAAAAATTAAAAAGTATGTTTATCAGTATAAATCGCCTTGTACTTTTATAGCAATATTATCAAAATTTAAAAAATGTTAGTACGTAAAAAATTTAATAATTTCTTAAGTATATCACTCAGGTAGTTGATCTGTAGATAAAGTTTAAGTATGTGTTTGAATATTAAATGCAAACGGAAGTTGTCAAATGTAACGGATTACAACTGTTTAACAATTTACATATCTATAACATTTTTTTTTGTTTCAGAAAAGAAAACATTGCTAAACGGCGTAAACGGGTGTTTCAGACCGGGAGAGTTGACGGCCATCATGGGCCCATCCGGTGCCGGCAAAACAACGCTTTTAAACATCCTCGCCGGTTACTCGTAAGTTTAAACAATTAAAATATACTTACCATACATACTACTGTACTTAGCAACATTAATACTGATAATATGATTGATAAAAAAAACTGGCCTTAATAGTAAAAGTAAACTTGTGTTTTCGTATCAATATGTAGATCCCGATTATAGATTATTTTACTTATAGCTTACGTTTTCTTCTCTAATAAAAATGTTCCTTCATACATGATATACTTTATATGTCGAGTGAATAAGTATTGATTATATTTTTAAAGGCTTTATGGTATAACTCTAATGCGTAAAAGCATGTTGAGTGAGTTTGAAAAACTATTCTGGAGATACAGATAATACTTTCGATCTGGGCGTTCAAAAATGTATTGTTTAGAATATAAAATTTGCATTTAAAAAATTTTATTTCTCGACATCGTGCTTTTTCCGTTTGTCAGGTAATTGATAATCTTTAATTGCAACTCTTTGATAGTAGTTAATTTTGTACATAAATTGTATAATTTATAAGTGCTATGCAGTTCCAAATGAGTTAAAATTCAAGTTGCAGTTAGTTAAAATTCAAAAATGTCAGAATTCTTGTGCCACAATTTTTTTAAACTGAAGCACAAACTTTATTTTATTTTTAATTAAATAAAAAAACATAATATAAATGTTTATTACATTTTTTATCTCCAGAACAAAAGGCGCAACAGGCGAGATAACTGTGAACGGCGTCGATATAAGCGCGTCAGAGTCGACCGGTCGCGGCGGTGCAAGATACATCCGCCAGCAGGACGACCTCCGCGTTCACTTAACTGTCTACGAATCGATGTCTCTTGCGGCTTCGCTTAAACTGGCTGACTTCAACACACAAGAACGCAAAGAGAAAGTAAGATACACTTGGATAAGGAGAAAGCTGTGTCATTTTTAGACAATCTTTAGTTTTTTATCGTAAAGTTATATAACAAGCATAACATCATCTATATTATCTAATGTTTGCTTGTTTATAAACTAACATAGACATGTTGTAGAATAAACTTAATAAAATGCTAAAATATCAGAATCCGCTGCCATATTAACATAAAAATCGACATGTAAGGAAAACTCGTCATGAATTCGGTACATCACTCGTATGAGTATATAAATATGACTTTTCTTTGATGGTCGGGTATACTAACTAAATGTTTAAATTAATAACTAACGATTTTATTAAATTTTTTATAATAATAATAATAATTTACCTGATTTATGGTGAATTATTAAAACTTGAATTACGAGTATTTAACACTAGCCGAACCTTCGACCCTTGCGGCTTCATGTCCGTAATCATCCGCTCCTATTGGTCTTAGCGTGATGATATATAGCCTATAGCCTTTCTCGATAAATGGACTATCTAACACTGAAAGAATTTTTCAAATCGGACCAGTAGTTCCTTAGATTAGCACGTTCTAGCAAACAAACAAACTCTTCAGCTTCATATATTAGTAATAATGACGTAGGGAGTTCACGAAAAGACGAAGAATATTAACCACTTATAAATACTAAACAATATTTTTTTAAACAATTAGGTGCTCGAGGTATTGGCACTTTTGGGTCTCAGTTCAACGTCTCGAACGCTTTGTCGAGACTTATCCGGTGGACAGAAAAGACGACTGGCTGTAGCTTTAGAACTATTATCCGACCCATCGTTACTCTTCCTTGATGAACCAACCACGTAAGTAGTGCATACAGATTCGTTAGGTATTAGTATTAAAATCCATGTTTTCTTTTACTAAACGTAAACTAAACTTACGTAACGTTCTATGTATCTCTATGAATTTGTCTTGATAGGTTCATGGACAAGTTACATTTGACAGTTATAGTCGCTGAATTTTATTTTATTTTATATTATATTGTGTTTAATGTTGTAATAAATCATGTTATTATAGATACAACATATTGACTGTTATCTTTTAATCTTTCTTTTAAAAATTTTTGACACTTAACTTTCTCGAACAGCATAAAACTGCTAAGTCATGTAATTGCGTGAAATTACTAAATTCGTACATTTTATGAATGCGAAAGTAAATCTGTGTTAGTTACAATTCAGTCGTTATTTGTGTTAGTTTTAAGTTACCGCTGAACCAGTCTGAATTTGAATATTTGGGCAGTTACTTATCTATATCTATACTCTATACTAATATTATAAAGAGGAAAGATTTGTATTTTTGTATGTAACGAATAAACATAAAAACTACTGGACCGATTTCAAAAATTCTTTCACCATTAGGAAGCTACATTATCCCTGAGTAACATAGGCTATATTTATTAAAAGAAAAAATTAGAGATCCTTAAGAAATCTCACGAAAACCAACCCAAGGTGCCAAAAAATTAGCCATAAAATATCTTTCATCGCATGCGCTGCAAAAAGTATTGATGATAGAACAAAAAAATGTTCTACAATATTATAGAACGTATCAATATCTACAAAAAAGTCCGCGAGACCATATGTTCAACTATTATAGTTACGTCACTATAACTACTTTTTTACATTTTAAAAGATGATAAAAATGCCTATCAAAATCAGACCATGTTTTCTATAACTTTGTATTAATCCTTATCCAAATAAATTATTTCGTATTCAAGACTATTTCGATACCTGTAAATTACTTTTTGAATTATTAAAATCGGACTTTCCATTCAAAAGATATTACGAAATTAAAAATATCAATATAAACAAAAAATACACGACGACGCGACGGGCCAGTATAGCGACGCAGCGCAGCGAGTAAAGCGGCAAGAGAGTGGGCACCGAAGAGTGCGGGAGGGCCAATATATTTTTAAAAATAATATTCCACCCGCGCGAAGCCGGGATGGGCCGCTAGTTTTATATATATGTAAATGTAGATTATTCTCTACAATTTATAATTACCTATCTTATCAATGATTGATACGCGTTATAATAAGCCTATCTAAATTAGAGCTTCTTTTACAAGTTCAACAACATTTATAGTTCAAGATCCCGCGACTATCAGACCTTTGTTATTTTATAAAACCTAAATATATGTCATTAATATTCCACCTCAAATTCGTTAAATTATTAACTACTAGCTGCCTGCCCTCGCTTCACTCCGGGTATTTAAGGCAATATTATAATTGATGTCCTTATATTGTCACTGTGTAATTGTGTAGTTTTTCATTATTTGAAAAAAGAGAGAGAGTAAGAAAAAATTATAAAAAAAATAATAGAAAGAAAAAGAAAAGCAACAGATAATAAAAGAGGGAGGACAGAGCAAAAATAATATTAAATAGGTAAAGGAGAGAAAGCGAAAAAGAGAAAAAGAGAGGGGGAGAGAGAGAGATTAATAATCGAAAGAACGAAAGTGAAAGGAGACTGATCATTCTGAACAGATAAAGATAAAAATTAATGAGCGAAAAAAGAGAGTTATAGTATTATAAGAGGATGAGAGACGGAAATACTATAGACTCCTATCGGTGAAAGAATTTTCAAAATCGGTTCAGTACTTTTCGAGCCTATTCGCAACAAACAAACAATCAAATCTTTCCTCTTTATATAATACTAGCGGCCCATCCCGGCTTCGCGCGGGTGGAATATTATTTTTAAAAATATATTGGCCCTCCCGCATTTCGGTGCCCACTCTCTTGCCGCGTTACTCGCTGCGCTGCGTCGCTATACTGGCCCGTCGCGTCGTCGTGTATTTTTTGTTTATATTGATATTTTTAATTTCGTAATATCTTTTGAATGGAAAGTCCGATTTTAATAATTCAAAAAGTAATTTACAGGTATCGAAATAGTCTTGAATACGAAATAATTTATTTGGATAAGGATTAATACAAAGTTATAGAAAACATGGTCTGATTTTGATAGGCATTTTTATCAACTTTTAAAATGTAAAAAAGTAGTTATAGTGACGTAACTATAATAGTTGGACATATGGTCTCGCGGACTTTTTTGTAGATATTGATACGTTCTATAATATTGTACAACATTTTTTTGTTCTATCATCAATACTTTTTGCAGCGCATGCGATGAAAGATATTTTATAGCAAATTTTTTGGCACCTTGGGTTGGTTTTCGTGAGATTTCCTAAGGATCTCTAATTTTTTCTTGTAATAAATATAGCCTATGTTACTCAGGGATAATGTAGCTTCCTAATGGTGAAAGAATTTTTGAAATCGGTCCAGTAGTTTTTATGTTTATTCGTTACATACAAAAATACAAATCTTACTTCTTTATAATATTAGTATAGAGTATAGGGTATAGATTAGTGCTAAGTTTTTTTTATATATTTTATTTGATATTATATCTGAAACCGCGTCGTCCATTGTCAGATACTTTGTACAGTTGCAACACCCTGTAAGGCTTATAAATATTTAGTTAGTTAGTTAGTTATAAATATTTAACAAATATAGCTTTACTTACGTTACAGTATAATAGTTTATATTATATGTTGCTTGAGGAACTATCAAAAGATGTTTTCTCAGTAATTAGAAAGTTTCAGATGGTACTTATATTTATGTTGACAGACACGATAAAAATTGTTATCTTTCATAGCAACGGCGACCGAAACTTCACAGTTGAATATCGTTTATATCTCTATTAGGGCGATACTCCGAGAAACTTTCGGGTTTTATAAAATTACGAATGTCTGATCGTCGCGGAACCTTGCCTTATTACTGTTTTAAGGTCTTGTAATCATTCTTAATACCTGTTCGTTTGACAGAGGACTAGATTCTTCAGCATCGACGGCGCTGATCGCACTCCTCAATGGCTTAGCTAGAGGCGGCCGCACAATCATTGCTACAATACATCAACCATCGGCTTTACTCTTCGAGAAGATAGACTCTATCTACTGCTTAGCAGTAGGAAACACCTTATATTCAGGATCAAGGGAACACCTCCTTCCAGCAATGGCTAGTGCGGGCCTGAGGTGTCCGCCGTACCATAATCCGGCTGATTTTTGTAAGTACATGCGTGTAAAGCTAATATTTTCATATTTAAATCACAAAATTTTAATAAAAATTAATAGCCAGGTCTTTTATTATTTTTTTAATGCTTTTTTAATGTTTCAAAGTAGATTATTAATAACATATTCGTCTATGTCCAGTGAAACAAAACTGACATTCTTTATCATATTTCAAATGTGTTAGCGAATATCAGTGTTCTATATTATATGTATTAGGTGCTTCGTATAGTTTTTTATTAATTAAGACCAATGACCGCTCATCCAAATCACCACGTCTGTATTGTATGCTATATTGCTATAATAATATTATCCGTTTAACGTAAATACATATAAATGGTTGCCATACATCCGCAGAGCTTTCAGACCAGATTTCAGCTGTAGGATATTAATTAGTCATTCAATATTTTGATTCAAGATAAAACGTGCTGCCACGGACGTGGACACTAAATTTGTTATCTTAAAAACGTATGATTTGTCAAAAAAGTTATTTTATTTAAAGAAATTAAAATATAGATAAGACTGCTGTAGTTTATTATAAATTTAAGATGATTAAGTTTTTTAGTAAGCGTAATGTAATTAAAATAATTTTTATCTTACTGAGTAACTTTAAAATAATACTGTTGATACAAGTATGTCCGGGTTTAAAGTAGAGATACCACGAAAATTCGGCAAAATATTGGCTACTAGTCGGCTGAATACCGAATAAAGAATGCATACTATTTATCTTAACTTAACATATTATTACTAAAAATCTACCAGTGATAAGTTATGATGAATGAAAACATTTTTTTAGCATTTGTTTAGCAAACGATGGCAAACGACTGTATACACTACTACCGGGTGATAATAAATAAATCTTAGCAAATTCAGCAAATTAAGATAATTTTTGCATTTGCTGACCACCACTTATAAAGTTCGGCTGTCGTATAAACAAAGTCAAAGTCAAAACTTTTTATTTAATATTGGAATTTATATTCTTTTATTGAACGTTCGAACCCTTTCGGAAACCACACCTGAGAAGAATGGGCGAAAGAAACTCAGAGGGATTATTTCCTTTGGATACTTTTCTTTTTATCTTAGATTTTTTTTATTGCCAACTTTTATAACAAATATATTTTATAAATTGAGAAAGCCTGGAGCGAACGTATCATTCCAAAGGCGTGACATCTTCCAAAAAATCTTTAATGTTATAATAGCCTTTGTCACACCAACGTTTTATAAATAACTTTTAAAATTTTCCTATAGAATAATTTTGAACGTTTTATGGGATCCTGTTGTAAAAGCATACACATCGTCCAACAAAAGAATTACTAATTCTACTCAATCGAGTAGTAGGAATAACAAGTTTCTGTTTGTTCCTAGTATTAATGTCATGCAAGTCACTATTTCTAAAAAAGTCATTAATATTTTTACGTACATACGTACAACATTTCCAAGAATGTAATGTGAAGCAACAGTTAATGTAATAATTTCTTTGAATTTTTCTCTTAAAGATATTTTAGGGCCGAGACCATAAATTAATTTTGGCGTGAATAGTCAATAATAATAGAACAAATCACACACGACGCATCGTCATTACACGTACCTTATTAAAACACACGCGAAAGATTCTTAGTTTTTCCGAATATTCGCCTGCTTCGGCTAAGAGACTCGCCAAATATTCGATATTCGGCCTAATCAATATTCGTGGCATCTTTTGTTAAATTTCCAAAGTCTGAGGTTGCACACATCTTGACTATATAAAAAAATCTTAAATTTAATTAGAGCACCTCTTTAGGGGGCATATTGAATCACGTATTCTATACCACAAAAATCACACTCTCATTCCCTTACTCGTTCATTCACTTATACTACTTAATCGAAAGTTTGTATAAACTATTTTAGAGCTATTTAAAAAAAATCTTTTGTACAAAGTTACAAATTGAAACATTAAGCGCGTACATAAATTCTCGTTTTTTATTTATATAGCTGTATATACATAAAGATAACAGAACTATGAAATGGCAATCTATTTTTAAAGATTACTAATCTACAGTAAATATATGTATCTGATAGTTAACTGATAACCTTCTAATCTATCAAGACTGCGGCATTAGATTTGCTGGGAGCTAAATGAAGTACAATATTGCTTTTTGTTCAGTTAATCTGATTTATCCATATTTGTTATATTTAACACGTGTTTCTATTATCGTAATATAATCAAACGCGAAATAACTAATTTATATACATTTCAAAAATAATTATAGAGTTTCTACTTATCAACTCACTATATTGTTTTGAAACAAATCTTGGAATTGAATTTTGAACCTATTATTCAAAACTGAAATTTTGCTTACTCATTTGACATTTAATAAAAATTGTGACGGACTTATTACATTTTATACATTCCACATGATATAGGTTTTAAATAGAAAAGGATTGTTAAAAAAGCTTAATTTTAGTATATGGCTTTTTATCTTAAAAAAGTGTAAGTATACACACAAATCTATAATTAGACTTAAAGCGTAAGGTCAGTGATATAGCTACACGCTTCTACAAATTCATATCTATTACTATCTTTTATCCATAACTGATATAAATCACAAGGTATTTCCTCTCGTGTATCGATACATACTAAGTAGTAGCAGTGTAATTTTAATTCAAATGTTTAAAACTTGTTTTCCTCCTTGGACGAACCTTTAAAGGTAACATGATAAATGAGTATCTTTACCGGTACGTCGATCAACAATAATATAACTTATTTAGCTTTAACTGACTTATTAAATAAAAAAATTCTTCCTCGAATTTGTTTCATGACATTTTAATTGTTATTTTTGTCGTATTCGTGTCGATATCCTTGGTGCGATATTGAGTCGTTTTAGTTCTCATTATTTGTTGTTTATTTTATAAAAGTAGTCTTGCGCTATATCTACAATACTTAATGAAATACTAACAACATTAAAACAGATAGTCAACGTTTTTTGACAAACACAAACTCAAAATATTTTATTCAAATAGACTTTTTACAAAGTACTTTTGACACGTCAAAATTGGTCAGTCAGTCAAGTTTGTCTGAAGCTACCAACCAGTTCGGAAAGCAGTTTCCGGATGAGAAGAACTAGCAAGATACTCAACAGTTGCTCTTTTCAAAATGCCATTGTTTACATCAGTCTGTTTTACAAAGGTATAATCATTCAGCTAAGCATCAACGTCATTTTGAATCCAAGCTTTGTCATCATTCAAGTAATCCTGTACAGAATAGTAAGCTTTATTTACTAAACACTTTTTCATTTGAGTTTTAAATTGCTGAAGTGGCAAATCTAATATAGGCTGTGAAATCTTGTTATAGATGCTAACACCAAGCCCCATGAAACAATTACTTTGTGGAGACGATAGTATGGCGTTACAAGTTTATTTTTATTTCTAGTATTTATACTGTGTTTGGAAAATAAAGTAATATTCTGCCTAATGTATAATATGTTACAATAAATGTATTGTGACGGCACCGTGAGAATACCTATTTTATTAAAAACATCTCAAAGGGAATCTCTAGTTCTTAGATTGGAAAACTGGACACTGGATAAAAGTGGAAAAGTTATAGTTTAAGTTAGTTTTAATTCCCTAACTAAAAGTTTTATTTTACCTAAACTTTGTCAATGAATAAAAGGAAAATACATGCAGTTTGCAAATCATTTCATAACTATAAAAAAATAATTTATAAAACTAGGAGAATTATAAAAAAATACATCTAAAAAATAAATGGTTTTAGTTTAAAATTGTGTTTTTACGTAAGTAATAGTCTACTAACAAAATTTGGCAAACAACGATCCTGCCGACTAATGAAATTTGGCAAACGATACTTTGTTGTATACAAAAATGTATTATAATAATAAATCTATCTTTTTCAGTAATGGAAGTAGCTTCTGGCGAATACAACATAGACTTGATTAAAGCCGCCACTGAGATGCTGGAATACAAACCAGAATCTACATCAAGTGCTTGGGAAGATGTTCCAGTTATATCGTCTTTTTCTAATGCGTTAAGTAAGTGATAAAAATCAACAACCGATAAAGCAAATGAAGGTGCACAAGGTTAAATTTTCGGGCAATTACATCGTGTCACGCAGTGTTATTATTTATACAAAATTGACATCTTTGCAAATATACAATACAAATTACAATAAGTTACCGCATACATAAGCATAGCAAATATGATTTAAACTGACATTATTGTATTCTAATATTATATTAATACTTTTAGGTATGGACACAGAAATGAAGGATAAACAATTAAGAAGTAATGAAAAACACAAGAAAAATTACTCTAAGCATATTTATAGACCGTCAGGAAACTTGCGGCAAACATGGATTTTACTTTATAGGAATTACTTGATCACCACCAGAAATTACGTAAGCTTTAATCGTTATTATTTTTATAATAAGTAGTAGGAATCATTTGAACATTTCATATAATTACATTTTTTTTATTACAAAAATAAGTAAACTACGCGAGTAAGAGATTAAAAGTTAGTTAAATTTCGGGTACGACGACCGCTCGTTAATGGCCGTTGTCTCTATAAAAATTATCGCTTTACTAAAAATTAATTCACTTAATTATATTAAACCGATGATACTATATCGCACGATTTTGTTGAACCTCTGTATCGTGATTTTTGCACCCATGTAATTTCCTAGCGACGAATGGGACGCGTTGGCGTTTACTTGTTAAATTCAAAATGACGAACAAATTTTTTTCAAAATTAAAACGTCCTTATTTCCTAAAATTAGAAATCTAACGACATTTTCTTATTTCTAACATTAGACACAGATTCAATGGTAATTCTGAGTTTAAGGTGAGTTATTCACGTCACTAATTAAAAATAATAATCTGACAACAGTAACATAATTAAGTAACAAAATTTGCTCACCTAAACTCTCATTTTGATTTTAATTTCAATTTGAATAATAATCTTTACACATGAAGCACTTACCACGGCACCGCCCCTGCGATGTTTACAATTTTACTTTTTTAGATACCTATGTGACGCACGGAATATATTTCCATTATATGTCAGTATAAAAATTCCATGTTTTTAACCTCTGACATTAAATTTATGATCTTTAGCCCCTAAATGATATTCACAAAACATTTGCAGTTTATTGTTTACAATTTTTAGTGACTTTTTCCGCCCTAGCATTTTCCGTATACTAAAACATATTTCTATTTCCAGAGATTTAAGTTGGGCATGTAGCAAAAGTATCTCAATAGCACATGTTATTTTCTAGTTATACAAAAATAACATTAAAATTTATTCCTTTACCGGCAATGTACCAGTAAAATTATATAAAAGTTTTCTAGTATAATTGTTTTGACAATTACACACACAACAAAAAAGAATCATCCAAATAGAACCGTTCTGACGTGATTTACTTACATATTGTCAATTGATTTCGATATATATATGTATACATAATATTAAAAATTCTATTTTATCTTCCAGTCTTTGTTCCTGTATCGCGTTGCAGCACACGTAATCATCGCATTGATATTTGGATATCTGTATCAGGGAGTGGGTAGCGAGGCTGGTAGCGTACTTGCCAATTACGTGTACTTGTATGGATCCATGCTTCTAGTTGTTTACACTGGGAAGATGTCCGTCACATTGTCTTGTAAGTATAATATGGTCAATGTAATAAAAATATTTATGTATTTCGGACAAAGATTAGTTTATTGCGTAGCAGCAGACCTAATAATTTAAACTACATAATTTCATCCTAAGCGCGATAGGTGTAAGCCCGTTGTCTTGAGACAAGGGAGATAACAAGGTACTGTTACTTTAAACAATATTAAAACGCGGGGAACACCATTAATATAATATGATACACATCCTCACACCACAGTCCGTAAATTCAGCCTTACTAATCATAATATATAGAAACTTATTTCTAAAAAAACCACAAAAATTAAGTAAGAGAAGGTTGATTAGTACTCGTACGATGCCTTTAGTTAAAGCATTATGAACGTTTAGTAAAATAATTCTGCGACGGTCAAGCTTAATTAAAGGCACTAAATCTGTACTTGGGATTAAATAAAAACATATTAACAAAAAAAATCATTGCAAGTTTGCTTGTGACTGAATTTCTTGGCTAATATTTCAATTTTAATTGTGCAGTCCCGCTGGAGATGAACATCCTGAAAGGTGAATATTTTAACCGGTGGTACAATCTGGGACCCTACATCTTCTCAATATTAGCAGTGGAGTTACCTTTTCAGGTAAAATTTGATTTAAATAGTAAAAATTATCTATTGAATATTTGCTATTTACTTAATTCTGTAAATAATAAGGTTAGTTTTAATACTTATTCATCAATCTTGTTGTTGAAAAAAATCTTTTAAGTCCCTTATTTAGATTAGAATGGGTGGAATTGATATAAAAATTGTATGTTTCAGATGATATCATGCGTATCTTACGTTGTGTTGTCATATTGGTTAACGGACAACCCACTGGAACCCACTAGAGCTACGTTGTTCCTGGCGACCATTGTTGCCACCTCCCTGTGTGCTCAGGCTTGGGGATACTTCATAGGATCAACAACACCTACTAAAGTAAATATGCTACTAATTATAATTAACTAGCGTATTATTTATAGCGGCTTTGCTCGCTTTATATTCGCGGTTACCTCGACAATCCTCACGATGACGACAGACCATAGTTAATTTTTTTTTTTAATTACGTCGCTTTTTACCTTATGAGTTAAATATCAAAAAATCTTTCCGTGGTACTCAGTTGTTATAAATAGTTGAATTTCATTGGTATCGGAATAAATTTTTAACTATTTCATTTAATAACCTTGTTATAAAGTAATTATAAAATTTCATTTGTGTTTCAGATCGCAGTATTTATAGGACCAGTATTAGCCTGTTTATTCTCTGTATTTGGTTTTTGCCTTGCATTAAGAGATACGCCGTATTCGTTTAAGTGGTTGCACCATATATCGTACTTCAGAGCAGGCTTTCATGTTGCTGTTCATTCTGTATACGGTTTCAATAGAACTAAAATGCACTGCGACAAAGGTAATATATCAAACTTGTAGTTTTTAAAAGACATTTTACGCAAAAAAAAGCATAAAAAATGTGTACACTCAGCAAAGTGAGAGCGGGTTACTAGTACTGAAATAATATGATGACAAAAAAATCATTTAATTAAGAATGACTTACTTTTTCATATAAACCTCTATCATATAGAAAACCTGTTCATTCCGTTAACAAGTTTTTTGTATATTTTGTCACGAATTTTGATTACAAATCACGAATAACTGCTAAACCAATGACTTACTAATTAACTAATCTCCAAAGACACACACACATACCTACATATAATATAAACTCTCTGGCTAAAAATAATTTCGTAACTATTTTTTTCCAGAATATTGTCACTACATAACGCCAAGCAAATTCCTTGTGGAAATGGACATGGCAACTATAGATGTAGGCGCTAACATGGCCATCGTCCTCTCTACAACAGTACTTATGCACATCCTAACATGTGTAGTACTGTGGTATAGACTTAATAAAAGATAAATAGATCTAATCAGTAATTATGTTAAATATAAAATGTGATAAGTTAGAGTTTATGGTGTAAAAACTGAATGATGTAGGCTTCTGCGAGGTGTATAGGTTAAACGTGTTATTTGGCTAAATGCTACGACAATGATTTTATTAAATGTATTCTCGAATCTTTTGTCCTCAGCTACCTCATTTATTTAATTGTTTTGTACTAACACACTAAACATATACAGGAATATAATTTAATAAATATATATTTAGATTATTTCTTACTACATCGTTATTGCTATTAACATTTATTTATTTACTCCATGTTTTATTCATCTCACTTCTGATGTTTTTTTAATAATGGGAAATAATAATGATCTATTTATATTCATTTTCTCTAAGAATCCTTTTGACTTGTTATGTGTGTATTTATTGTTATATAGTTGACAAACAGTAGAAGTATGTGTATTATAACGTCAATGATTGCCTTAGTTATGTGTATAAAATATTGACTATTTATTTTTGTAAGTAATCGATAAATAAGAATTACAAGTACTACTGTAATTACAAGTATTTTTACTCGCTACATCCAGTTATGTCTATACCATTATAAGAAACAACGTAAAATATTGTTTAAAATGGCTGTAATTTTAATTCCTCGTAGTTTTTCTAGTAATGCAATAAAGATAGAGGAAAGTATGAAAAGACTGTATTATATGCATCATCTAACAGTACATTGAACGATAAATGAAACTTCATCAAAGCTCATTCTAAATTCTTATTAAAAAGCGTCATTCATATGGCAAGAATAAAAATGATGGCTATTACAATTAAACATCATAGAGTAAAATGTAGGTAATCGCTGAAAATATATTTATGATTATTTTTCCATAATGCAATGAAAATTTTAAAAATAAAATCCTTTAAATTAACTGCTCCTTGATTTGCTTTTTTGTCTTTCCATTTTTCAGTATAATTTATAACTGTACACAGTAAAAAGTATCAATTTATTATTAGTTTTTGACTCAAATAGTTTGTTGTTGTCTCTTTTACGTCAATAAGTTTTAGTAGTAGTTTGAAACAAAATGGCGGCAAGTCGCGCGAAGCAATATAGTTTTTACGAGTTACTGAGTCCCCTTTTGTAGTTGTTGACAAGTGTAAACTATAACGTTATAATTTAAAGCTTTAAAAAATCTATAATACTTAATCTACATACTTATAGAAATTATAATAAGGGACATCGCAAACTTTTTTTTATCAAAATATTTTTAGCTCTTTATATCGGTCATCAAGATAAATAAATACGTCTTGCTAGGACAATTCGATCTTAAGTTTTTATTTAAATAAGTACAATTCAGATGTAGCTAATTATAAAACAGAATTATTATTACTTTTATAAGTAGTAAAATAGAATTCATGCTTTATTTGACTAAATATATACATTACAGGAATCAAATAAATGTTTGACTGAAAAAAATATGTTGTATTTTTATTTGTAACAACGCAACCCTAATTCAACACCGAGCCAATCACTTCTTTCCCTCCCACAATAGTCCAGTCAAGAAGTGATTTTTTGTGTTTTAGTATTTCATTTTTAACCGTTAATTGCAGTTTGTTAGCATAGCGGCAAACCTCAGTGATTTTTGGAATGCTTATTAATCTAAATTGTACCACAACTTTTTTTGTAAAATAAATGTAAAAAAATGTTTAACTTTTTCAGCAGTCTCGGAAAATCATTCGATTCGGAATAACTTTATGAAAAAAATTAAGTTCCGCTTGGAAAATTTTCAAGTTTTAAATAATATATTAAATTATAGATTTCTCAATTTAGTATATCCGCCGAGATATTTTATATTATGATTTATTTTGATCAATAACATCATGTTACAATTTATACTAATATTATAAAACAGGTAGGAATCTGAAGGTGCAAGGTCAGGACTATACGCCGGATGCATTAACACCTCCCAGCCAAAGTCTCCACGATGGTCCTGCCTGGTGGTAACAGCTCATAATGAATAATGCCCTTTCAATCCCACCACACACACAGCGTCACCTTGTTGCGAGTTAACCCGGGTTTCGCCACAGTCTGTGAAGGCCTTTGACCACGACCTTTTTCGCACGTTCTTGTCGTACGTGATCCACTTCTCATCACCAGTTATCAGCTTCTTCAAAAATGGTTCGGTTTCATTACGACGTAATAAAGAATCACAAATAGAGAGTACACGGTTCATTAGGTTTCTTTCAATGAGCTCGTGAGGTACCCAAATATCGAGCTTTTTTGTGTACCCAGTTTTTTTCAAATGCGCCAAAACTGTTTTTTGGTCAATTCCCAGTTCTTCAGCTACGTCGTAAATACTGATATGCCAATCTTGCTCTACTTTTTCAAAAATGGCATCCATTTTATCCGTAATAGGGCGACCAAAGCGAGGTGCATCTTTGACATCAAAATTTCCGGATGGCTTAAACTTAAACGCTTAAACCAAATTTGTGCTACTCTCACAGACACTGCACTAGGTCCATAAACATCGAAAATTTTCTTCGCGGCTTGCGTTGCATTTTTACCTTTTTTGTAGTTAAATTTTAAAATGTATCGAATTTCTTCATTAGATTCACTCATCTTCACAGTACGAAAAACAAATAAAAATCACACATTTTCCTAATTTTAATTTGGAATTATCTTCTTTAAAATTTAAACTTTTAATCATACCCAAACCAGGCAGATACAAATAGTATAGCCAAAAAGATGTTATTACAAGTTCATACATACTATAATGCGAAAAGACTTTCCCCAACCTATTATAACGAGTTACTTGTTCGAATTGAAAAATTATTCCATTGTTGTCTATTTTTTTAAAAATTAGCGAGCAAACATAATGTAAAAAATTGTTTACGTTTCCGGATGAGAATCATTATCATTGCATACCTATCGTTTTTGGTTTCGTTTCCTAAAAAACGTAAAAAACGTGCTATTCTGTTACTTGGGACCACCGTTACAACCATTGACGCAAAAGTCATAAAACCAAAATAAAGCACTAATGATTTAAGAATAATAGCTAATTGACTAGATAGATTTGTTGCTATACAGTTTTATATAATTATGCGCTAACGCTATAAAAAACTGAACAATGACTCTACCATAGTGTTGTATTAAAATAAGTATTGTATTATTACTTAAATATCATTTTCTAACTAATATATGTTAGCAACACTGTTGGTAAGTTTATATTTGCATTTCGTTTCTTTTGGTTTATTTTTTAAAAACTCGAAAGGCTCGACGAGGTAATGAGTTTTTATATTAAACACATATTAACTGATTATAACTGAACCAAATCGGATACTTCTTTTTTTTTTGTTTCTTAGTTATTGTCAGGACAAGGTTTGAGTAAGACAGAAGTCAGCAACATACTACGCATTATAGAATAAAACTCAACGGGTGCGTGAGTGAGTTAAAGATTTGAATACTCGTCAGCGAAGCGAGGGCGATGCCTTTTATTACACACGAGCGGTAATTTGTCTTTCTGTAATTGTGTACATCATTATTTGAAAAAAGAGAGAGAGAATGAGAAAAATTTATAAAAAGGAAAATGGTAGAAAAAAAAGAAAAGCCACAGATAATAAAAGAGGGAGGACAGGGCAAAAATAAAATTGAATAGATAAAGGAATGAGAGAGAGAAAGAAAGAGAGATAATCGAAATAAAGTGTCTGAATATTCTGAACAGAAATAAAGATAAAAATTAAAGAGCGAATGATAGCATATAAGAGGAAGAGAGATGGAAATACTTCTCTGAAAGAATTTTTAAAATCGGATCGGTAGTTGTTGTTCTATTAATTAAAAAATGTATATGGCGACACTAATTCACCTTTGTCACTCAGAAATAGTGTAGTTTTCTATAAGTGAAGGATTTTTTAAAATCGTATTAGTAGTTCTTGAGAAACCATTCAATTTTAAAATGGCCACGTTATGGCACGTAAATGGCCATTTTAATTAGAATATTTATGATAACACCACAGCCTATAGCCTATGTTACCCGGAAAGGATGTAGCTTTCTATAGGTTAAAGAATTTTCAAAATCGGTTCAGTACTTTTCGAGCCTATTCGCAACAAACAAACACACAAAAATATAAACATAAAAACATTCAAATCTTTCCTCTTTATATAATAGTGTAGATGTAGATGAAAGGCACTTTTAAACCTAGATAACACGCCTCAGGTTCTTTTCTGCTTCCTGTCTATATGTTCATATTATTATTATCTTTTGTATGATACTGTATGGTATAGCTCTTAGTTAATATACCTACATTTAGTTAAAAATATATATAGTTAAAAATAAGTATATTTTACATGAAAAATACATTATCTAAATATCCAAAATGAATCATTACTTATGTTTATTAATTATTTATTCTGAACATTTTTTTTAAAACAATTATAGTTGAAAACAATACAAACTATATTTTTCTAATTGAATTTTCCTTTATTACATGCATTTATAAAAACTCAAGGTTTATTGCTTAAATGTTTGCGTAAAGTAGGCAACCTCTAGATAAGCGTAATAAGTTTAATTAACTCAAGTACGTAACATTCAAATTCGTAGCAAATGAATTAGAATACCAAACTAATTTTAATTAGTAACTAGATAATTTATTTTAATATACGTTAGGTATAACAAGATTAATTACCTACATTTAAAATTTTTAGTTGCTGTACGGAAGTAGATTGTGCTGTTTACCTTTGCTCATTATTTTTAATCAGGCGTTTTATAGCTATACAATTAAATCATTTTAATATCAAAATAATAATAGAAAATCATAATAACATCATCAAAGACACTTAGCAGTTGAATTCGCTTGCTGATGGTCGCGCAAATCAGTCGGGGAAAAGATTCTCTTCCACAAACGATGCTCACAGCGGCAAAGGACGATTGTATTCTAACACGTCGCCTTACGAATTAAACTAAATCGTGTAAATCTACTGTTTGATTCATAGCAGCATATTTGAATTTTTTATTCCATCTCATACTCGTAGAGAATATCATATATGCGTAAGGTATATCAGTCAGAATCGTCATTCGAGGCCCTTCGAACCATAAACGGCCATCAGCTCTTCGCATCATATAATGTATCCACTTCCATTTCAACCTCTATTATGTCAGTGACAAGACTGTATAGTAAACTGGCTTTTAAGTAACAGAAATAATAGAATGATGAAGCGGACATCAAATTTAAGAAACCGGATCGTTTCTGTAAACCCAACACCGGAAACAAAATCAGAGACAACTTGTCTTGTCTGGTTTTTTGACACGTTTTGAACAATCGTAAGAAATTTAACGTATCTTTCAATTTTGTTTTTTATAAAAACAAATAATTTCATTCAATCTTGAGGATAAGTTTTAGTGTGCAACTTAATACGCTCTTCTCCCAGCAATTGCATTAGTTCTTAATTGTTTTCTATGCTTGGTAAGTTTTTATATTGTAGTAAATGAACCTTTTAGTTTCTTGAAGTCTTCAACACACACATCAGAAATTGTGAATTTAACCGGTTATCAGTTTACACTCACACGTTAAATACATATGTCATGCATAATTAATTATCAAAATAGCTTATTTACGTATTTTATATTCAGACATCAAGTTTTTAGATTATGAGCAGCAAAACAACAGCTGTATAAGAACATTACAAAAATAACACATTCGGAATCATATCTTACTTTTTTAATTAAAGTATAGGGTTGAGCGATCATAACTGAGAGCTGCTGTATCTTTGCCTCCCGCTCCTGTAGCTTCATTAAGTAGTTTTTGTTGAATCTGACCTCCAGGACTCCTTAGTCATATGGAATCATGTGTTAATAACCTGCCACTTCTTCAAAATACAAATAAGACCTTTGTACCCATCTCCTTCAAAAATAAGATAACCATCGAAATGATATAATGAAGAAGGTACTTTTGGTAACCGACTTGGCTACTTTAGGAATGAACATAGGGCTAAAAAAATTAGATTATGCTTAACACTCAAATATTTCGTAATAACCAAGAGTGTTTGCTGTGTCGTCTCAAAAACGTGGTTGTAGAAATTTTCACTTGTAAAGGCCTATTGGTGAAAGACCACCGATGAGCATGATGAATTTCTGCATTATTTCTAGTATGTGTTTTAAATTTACATTTATTGAATTGAAAACCGGAAAAGTCTAAATGGGATAGTCCTAGTCTTCTAGGAATAACCTATTTGGCCTGTCAGTCTAAGTCAGGGTCTGTTAAATATCTATGAGAGAGAGAGAGAGAGAGTCAGCATAAAATAAGTTCCACGGAAGTTTAAAGAAATAACTTCTCAATATAATCTAATAAATTGTTTTAAGTTAAAAATAAATAATAATAAACTTATAGGCCTTTTTTAATTGAGTGTGAATAAAAAAGTCATACAATGATAGAAGTGGCCCACAATAGGGAAGAATGGAAGAAATTGGAGGAGGCCTGTAACCTTTCTAGGGATTCCTGTAAAAATAATTAACTAATAATACTGAAAACTGATTAAATAGAATTTGTAACTAACACTAGAGTCATTTACATTACTGTCATTAGGTTAAGAACAAAAATTTGTAAATCTATACAAATAAATAAAATTGGAGTGTCTGTTTTTAATATTAAAATAACCGCTTTATGCTAAGTACATATGGATGTATACTCGGTACATATACCAGAACAACATTTTTTACAATTTTTGTTTGTCTATTTGTTTGATCCGACTAATCTATGAAATGGCTGGACCGATTTAGACAGGACTTTCACTGGCAGTAAAAATTTATTTACCTGTGAAATAAATGAGTTAACCCTTTTTATCTACATTGCCAAAGAGACCAAATGCGAACCAGGAGTTGGTCTGTGCGTTGATATATCAATCATTCTTTATAGAAGATTTCCACACACTAACAGGTTTACGATACTAAGTCCTGCAGTGCTAAAAGATCTATGTTCACTGTTATCAATTGATTTATATAGCAGCTTATCTATCTGCTAACAACAACGACAATATTACAGTCCATAGCTGCTGGTTTTGACAGCTACAACATAATAGTGGGGAGAACGACCGATAATTATCGAATGGCGGCAACGCCTGCGCAACTCAGTGTGCTGCTTATCGCCTCTGTGTTAAGGCGTACGACGCTCACGACGCGAACTTCTCTTTGTTTACATACAACACGATCCTTTGTTGGGATTGCGACAAGCTCGTCCTGTTGTCCTGTTGTTTACATAAACTGTACTTCCTCACGAAATGTACAATAACTTATCTTAATGTAGTTTATCCCTAGTGCAGTGATAGCGATGGCCCTTGACAACCAGTCCGACACCCTGGACTCTACAGCGTCAGTTGAACACTCGCTTAACATTACCTTTGAAAATATTTGCTACAAAGTGCGACATGGTATCTTCACAGGAGGTGAGCGAACCTTTACATAACACCTAAAAATTATAATTCCTGTTATTTCGTTAACTTAATGCAGTGATAATTAGAACAACATAGAACAGCATTCAGGGTCCATTATACGACTAGTTATCTGTAGTTCAACACTTATTATCGTGCGTTAAATGATAAACGAATTACTAATTAGCATTTAAAGAAGAGTTTCATATCTTTCGCTCTACTTAGAGTATCGTAATATAATTTGGCATAAAAACCATATATTACATAATTTGTTTAATTAAAGAAGTAGGACGAACTTTTCCTTTAGTTTCAAATCGAATTTACCTACTTCAGAAACTAATTTATCATAAAGCCTATCATGGTCGATGTCAATGAACATAAAAAGCGTGTTGTGGATTGTTTGAATGATATTACAAAAGTAGTAAAACGTAATTTATGATATACCTATAACAGCATGATTAATTAAATGTTATTAAAATATTGGTTTTGTAATGGTTATATTAATGTTATTTAATTTAATCTGGGTAGAGGTAATTGGTGTCTTATAAGTCCGGTCCTAAATTACGATCATACATATTTATACATTCTCTAGCTAATCTTGACTAGTTTTTTGGCGATTTCATGTTTTCCGAATTCTAAGCTAGTTTTAAAAGCAACTTTCTCAAACTATAATATGTTTAATTTGAAATGTTACGTTTTATACGTACGAAGGGTGTTGAACTCACACATGCGTTGTTTTATTCGCTTTTATACAAACTAGTTTTTCCTAAGACTACTTACTCCTGAGATAGAGGCCAATTTCTATTTTTTGATAGGCAGTCGGATGTAATATTATTGTTGAAACACTCACACTATTTAACATGTTATTACAATTTAACATAAATTAAATGTTATTACTTTATGTCAATCTAATAAGTAACCGAGTAATCTTAATCACCTACAATGTTAAAATAGAGTTGAACTAATTGTTTTAATCATTTTAACATAATGTTCAATTATTAATTAAAATTATCATATCTAAAAAATGGATAATATATTTTTTTTAAATTTGTTATTAGAGATGAATAGAAATATTACCGCTATATATGACGTCTTCTCATAAATGTCACTTTGTTATTATCAATGTTGTATGTATAATATTTCAAATATAAGTATGCGACTTAAGAAAAGATATAATTTCATCATATAAAGTAGTATAAATATAGCGGTATTTATTGTCTTTTGTCTCCTGTATTAACTGTTTTACTGAAGACTGCAATAATTATATAGGTACATACCTATATATTTTTAAATAAGCCTTCAGTCTGTAAGAGTATTTTTGTGTAGGTATATATGGGTATAATTTATTTGGCACTTTACACCCAACCGATGAAAGTTCTCTATTAGCCATCCATCCTTTAATCATGATGATAATTACTTAATCATGGACTGATTGACAATTGACAAATTAAGTTAGTTGGTTAATTATAAACTAGTTGACTGACCTTCGTACTGCCATATTTTTTTTCGTCAAAGACAAGCAATTATTGATAATCAAATAATTTGGTGTATCAGTTTTTATTTTTTTAATTAACGAAAAAAATTTTACAATTTGTTGTATCTGTACATAGAGGCGATTAATTTATACTAATATAGATATAGATTGTATAACCTGAAAGTCAAATTATTGATGTATTGAAGTCCCACCTTTAATGAATATTATTTGTATGTATTGTACAATTTCGCCACTATTAATATAACGATAATTATTTTAAATATCAGTCTAATCAAATAATACAATTTTGTTAACATACTTGTAAAATAAATGGTGAACTTACAAGGTAATTTATTGGCTGCACTATGTTAAGACCAAAAATTACTGATTAGTTTTTTTTACATAATATTGTAAGTGACTAACACAGTTTTGTTGTGGAAAAAAGGGTTTAAAAGATATAAAATACTGTAAAATACTCAAATCTTTGGTATAAAATATACGTAATTTATCGACCGTTGAACAATAGAACTTTTTGGCTCGAAAGGGAAAAAAAATATTAAAAAAATAAATTACTTATACTAAAGGATAAATAATTTCAAATTAATCTGGAATACTTGCAATTCTGAGAGACGCGTTGGAAGTCCGCTTGTTATTACTTATAACTATACAGTTTCCTCATTACATGTGTCTCATCGAAATTGCCTAAGAATATCATAATTTATTTACCCTAGATAGGCAGTCTACGTCTTTGGGATTTGCGAAAAGGCTTTTTTTTCACGATTAATCAGTTTTAGGGTAGAACTTTTAAGATAAGGTCCGACAGTAATATTAATGGAATATTAAGGAATAGTGACGACGAGATTTCTTTATTATCAACATTAAATAAGATAACATAGTTCAAGGTATCGTAAGGAAAAATATCAAAGAAGAATTAAAGAAATCATAGAATTTAATAAACAGATTTCATTTTGTTAACATCAAACATTTAAAAAACCCATAATAATTTTTATTTCAGCAATAACGATTTCACTAATTGAATATTAAAGTAAAGAAGTTTTACTTTCCTAAAACCAAATAATTAAACGTTATAATATTATGTTTATACATAAAATAGTAAAACTCCTATAATATTGAGTTGAGTGTATATAAGTACATATGTGTGTACAAATTTTTTAGTACAATATCCTTCCCTGCTATCCCACAGTAACTAAACTTTTTCCGGGATAACAAGTACCTTATGTGTAACACCTTAGGAACGAACCTTCTAAAGTATCAAATTTCATTAAAATCACAAACATGGAAAATTTACTATATGTATATATAGACATGAAACTATCTTTATTAAATACAAGATTTTCTTCTTTTCATTTTTTTTCTTTATTTTGTATGGAACAAATAAATAAATTTATTAAGTGCATAATGATGTATACGCGGTGCATATACCAAAACAACATTTTTGTCTGTCTTTCTGTTTATTCCGGCCAATCTCTGAAATGGCTTGACCAAGTTTGACTGGACTTTCAACGGCAGATAGCTGATGTAACAAGGAGTAACTTAGGCTATTTAACATCTCGCTACGATCCATACGAGCGGACAGCAACGAGCAACACTCGAATGAAGTCGTGCGGGTCGGCTAGTATAATCTAAGTTTGAATATGTATAAATAAAGTAATTCTGCGGTTACAAATGGACAAACATAAAGTAAAGAATGATTAGTAGCGGTTGGATGATGCAAATCCGACAAACCTACTAATAATAAAAATGTTACTTTATCGTACATAAAAATTATTTAATAACACTTAATATAATAGGACACATTTTAAAAAATTTTGTTATCTGTCTATTCGTGGGTTTGTATGTGCATCACGCAACTAAAAATCTAGGCTTTGTTTCATTTTAAACAGATGTTAGAAAAATTGTTATTATTACTTAAATGCGTATTAACCAGAAACTAGATCAAAACAATTAAATTTTAAATTTATCTTTTAAATAATTTGTGTTAATAATAATGTCAAAATCAAAACAAAACTTCTCTAGGCAAAATATTACTTAATATTACTTTTAATGAATAAAATTAAAAATACCAAGTAAATACTTTAACAAAATGTGAAAAATGTAATTTACTGCTCAAAAACATAAATACAAAAAAGATTAAATAAAAACTACGTAATTACTTGAAATATTATAATAATATTATTTTTTCTGTACGTGTCTCTTTTAATTCTAACTAATTACTAACAATTATTTATAAGAAGTTATTTAGCAAACTCAAACTTGTTTACTTCATTTAGACTTTTTTACACTACTTTTGACACATCAAAACAGGTCAATCAGTTAGTTTGAATCGTCTCCTCAGAATGCAATTATCTGTTAAGTTGAGAAATCAGATCCCTCATCTCCTCAGAAAGTTATCTGTTAAATAGACCTGGCTAGAAGCTCAATAGTCGCTCTCTTCAAAACGTCATTATTTACATCAATCTGATTTACTTATAATACCTGAGTATCAACGTCATTTACATTGCAAGCTTTGTCATTCAAGTAATCCTATCAGAATACTAAGCATTGTTTATTAAAACCTTTTTTATAATGACTTTTGAATCGCTGAAGTGGCAAACCTATTATAGGCTGTGGTATTATATAATAGATGCGAACACCAAGCCCTATAAAAGAATTACTCACTGTGGAAACGAAACAGAACACAGTAATAGTCCTTTGTTTGTGTTGGTTCTTACAATCTGTATATTTACACTTAAAAGGGATAAAATGAACTATATGTTGTTATTTTCCTCATATAGAAAAAGCTGAATGTAAATGACTTCCGTAATTCTTGATTTCCTAATGGCTACATTTGGCGAATAAGTATTATTAACTATGTATCAGCCATACTGCACAGTAACATGAGAAACAATTACATACAATTTAGATAGGAAGTTGAGTTTTTTGGCAGTTATCTAACGAACACGTGATCCTCTATTAGGGTAACATAAGAGATTTTACACAATGATAGCCGATTTTCAATCGATATCATTTTGAATAATCTGATATAAACTATTCATGGAGACGATATTTATTGAGCCCTTTATTTTATTTCAAGTAAACCCACATAACAATTTATAACAAGATAATATACTAGCTGGGCCCCGCGGTTTCACCCGCTGTATTTTAGATAATTTACACTATGTTATTGTAAATTATAGCCTATGTGTTATTCTGATGTGTAAGCTATATTATTGTAAAATTTCGTCAAAATCCATTCAGTAATTTTTGCGTGAAAGAGTAACAAACATAGATACATACATTCTTACAAACTTTCGCGTTTATAATATTAGTAGGATAACCTATGTTCTGATACACTAGTTGTAAAACGGAGCTTTCCTGATGACCATCGTGGGTGTACAAATGATGTGGTGTTGTAATGCTGGTACTAAATTGTAAAGGATTTCGTGTATGTGAAAGAATTTGCTCGGTTTCCGTCTAAAGTATATATTATTATTGTCTCTATCTGTCACTGGGCAATATGACTGTCATATAGATAACATTATCATCATTGTAAAACCATTTTATAAAGTTACTTGATAAATTTTAGGGATATCTACACAATATCATTAATAAATTTATTAGATAACTATGCAACTTCAGCACGCGACTTCATCTCCGGAAACTTTTGAAAAACGTTAAAAACGGTAGATGTTACTCCTGGAAATTTAAGCATTTTGCGAATAAAGATATTTTAGAACGTGTTTCTTCGAGGCGAGGACGTAACGGAGCCGAGAACTGTAGTGACCAATGACAAAACCACTCGATCTCATACGACATTTTTCAACACCTTTGCGAGCAAAAAAAACATCAGTGTTACTAAAATATACAAACAACTATATAAATAAACATGTGTTAGAGAATTCAATGCACGGAGTCGCACTTCTCACTATTTATTTTGACATGTAGTAAACGTGCCATGCACCATCATGGATTGAACTATCTATACATACATAGAAATAACTGTATGAATAAACATAAGTGTAGATAGTTTAATCCCCGACGACGCACGGTCTACTTATTATTTTCTCAGACAGTCTTCGCAGTAAGCATACAGTAAAGGCGCCTTCGAGTTGCTTATTATTTTGATATATAGCAGATGTGCCGTGTGCCGTCATGGATTGAACAATCTATACGTACATATAATAGCTATATAAACACCTGTATTTTATATCAGTTAAGTAAGGTATTAATAATTATTAATCATATTAGCCAAAAGTTCTGAACAAGTAAAAGTAACAATCAAATAACAATAACGTCAATGAAGACGAATAAAAAATGCTAAGAAATTCAATAAAATGATGCGAAGTCTTGATTTTAAATCAGGATCTGATGCGCGTAGAAACATACGACCAGACAGACACATACATTTTAATGATTGATTTGGATTCTATTGGTGTGACAAAGACACTACACATTAAGTTTTCGTAATACGTTCAAACATTTGATGTTACATTTTTAATGTTTGATATTTTCAAAGACTAATTACTTTTATAATAATCTCCATTTGACGTTAGAAACAAAGGATTTCGCATTATTTTTCTTCTTGTATGTCTCTAGTTATTACTTTTTGCTCACCTTAATTTACTTTTTTTGCTAAACGTGTTTCAGCAAAATGTATATTATCATAACATTAAAGTTATCTTAAAATAATTTAAAAGAACTATAGTCGTGCGAAGTACCTAATTGTACTCCACGAGTGCATTCGGTACGAATGTTCTTAGTTAGGGTTAGCAGAAGCAAAACGAGGAAAAATAAAATGAATCAATTATTTATTAGTTGACTGATTATACATACCTTTCCTTATGTGTTTACTAAATAAATGAGGCTTAATGTAATATAACATGTCTGGTATTTGAGAATAAGTATGAACATAATGGCACTCTGTAAATAATATCAAAAAAATCGGATTCTCTGCTATGACGTCAGTTGAACCACTGGATATTCTTCATATGTATGATGGTTATTAAAATGTTATCAATAGAAAATTCCATCGTAAACAGGACTGGGAAGTATTTAAAAAAATTATTGTCTTTATCGTTCACAAACAGTTGATGTAAATGTCATCATTCCATTATATTATTCTTAATAAATTAAACGACAAACTTTATAAAACTATTTAAAATATAATGTTTTGAAAATATTCCTTAGTTTATTACGTACCGAAACGAGTTTAAATGAATTAACTTAACATTTAATCAAATCATTTTAATCAGTTATAATTTGTTGTGCAAATTAATATCAAAACTAGATAATTTAATATCAATTTTTGCAACTAATTTTATCAACCGACTTTAAAAAGGTATTTACTATTTCGCAATCTTTTTTAGGTTTCACAGATTACTCGAAGACACCTGAACTGATTTTGAAAATCCTTTCCTATTTTAAAGAGTATACTTTCCTTTTAAATTTTATCGAAATAGGTGAAGCGGTTTTTTATTATTTCTCTGAATGAAACCCTTAACAATTATTCGCAATCAAATTAAAATACATACATATTTTTTTACGTTTTGTATACAACTACAACATTTGCTACTTGCCATATAATAATACACACGACATAGATAGCTTTATTTGCGTCATATAACTTATTATAGAGTATAAAATTACGTTACTATTTATACTGATCTATTATATATTTTTCGTCAGAGATAACCAGTCCATAACTGGCAGCACCATCATCGAATCATCTCACGGATAACATAATATCTTAATTACTCAATCGATAACATGAATTAACTGAAAGATTGCTACTACACAAAGACTCATCACCAGACCCTCAACGCCATGATGCCCAACTCAAGGGGTCTGTTGACTAGTAGTCACTGAGGAATACCTTTCCATCTTTTTCATCATCAGATCCTCAACACCTAATGCAATATATTGGATTTATTAAAACGAATTTTAGAAACACAAAGGGTTTACTAGTAACTACTGGAGAGTATCCACCCCCTGTATAGATATATGAGATGAGCTCCAAAAAACTACATGGATTCAAATTGGATTCAAATATTTAATAACACTGTTTGTTACTTTGTTACAGCCCTTCAGTTTTTCTTCGATCAAATATGTTGAAAGGCATTGAGTAAATGGTAATTACGTTCTAATTGTGGAAGTACGTACATTGATCGTAAAATTTTTGTTCATCAAGTGAATTATTGTCTATACTGTTCTTTTATTTTGGTTAAACGCGCTTATCTCAGATACTTTTGGTTCAAATTAAAAAAATACTTTTGTTTTGGATAGCCTATATAACCTACTAGCTGCGCCCCGCGATTTCAACCGCTGTACTTCAAATAATTCACACTTTCATTACAAATTATAGCCTATGTGTTATTCTGATATATAAGCTATATTATTGTAAATTTTCATCAATATCCATTCAGTAGTTTTTTCGTGAAAGAGTAACAAACATACATCGACACACACATCCATACATTCTTACAAATTTTCGCGTTTATATTATTAGTAGGATATAGGAGGGGAGAATCATCAAAAAGACGAAGTCGCGCGTGTTGGCTAATATTTACTGATGTTAGCAATGCTTTTGTTAATGGTTGTCCTTAGGTCCTATAGATTTACATAATAAATATCGCCCTCTAGATAGATACCTCTAAAGTCAGGAGGCATTTGTTTACAAAGTGATACGGATTTTAAATAATTTTAATTTTTTGCGAAGATGTATATATAAGGATAACATTAAAAACAATTCTCCCCTTAAAATACATTAATTTACTTAAAAAATTTATATACTAAGGGAAAATTCCGTTTAGATAATGGAAGTACTATTTTTTGTAATGAATCATGCTCGTAGGTTACCGGAAATACCTTAAAGACTGATAAGTAACTAATTGATACAATCAATACTACAACATGTTATAAAAAAAATTATTTATAATTTATAGATTCATATCGTTTTTTATGTGCTCTAAAAATTGCCACAAGACAATACTTATTAAACGCAACAGACGTTAAGATTTTAATATGTATTTCGGTTTAATCTTCTCGTAATTTGTTGCAAAGAAAATATAAAATTATTCTTAAGTTTAAATCGAGTTTTAGATACAATTATGGCGCTCTTTTTTGCCATCGTATTATAATATTAAGTTAGAACAAAAAATAATACAAAGATAATTCGTTAATTCTGCTATTTATTATATTTTGATATTTTATATTTTTGCTGTTAATTTTGAATATAAAATTTACGTTCAGAAGTTTCCAATTAACTCGAATTCGACCAGTTTTAAAATCATGTATAACTTTATATGAATTTAACATTACTATTAATAAGATATTTTTTCGGCTATCTTCAAAAAAGTTATATTACATACTAGAAAATAGTTTCGAAAAATGTACTTTCTGGCCCTGCCCTGGTGAAAAATTAATCTCAGTTCAGTGTGAAATATTGTATGAAATTTCATTTACGTTTATGTCGAAATATAAATACATAAATTATATATTACTTACATTAGTTTCTTTTTTAAATATGTAAAATTGGAGACTAGAATAGGATTGATTTCATTTCATAGAATAGGATCATAAAATGAACCAACCAAGTCCAAAATGAAATTTTAAACAATACTTAGCACTGACCTAGAAATCATTTTGCACCAGAATATGACAAAGAATTATATAGTATATTACTTTTTTGAAACTAATATTGAGAGTTTAATAGATTTTTAATTCAGGGTAGTTAGAAAAAGTATTATTTTGTCCTCTACACGAAATATGCTATTTCAGGGACTTTCTATCTTATAACAGATTTTTCTGACTCAATTATGTCTTTGTTTCCAGGACACAAAACAATACTCAACGAAATCAGTGGGCAGTTCAGTGCCGGCGAGCTTTCTGTCGTCATAGGACAGTCGGGGGCGGGCAAGAGTTCTTTAATGGACATTTTAGCTGGATACACGTGAGTAAAACAGTGTGAATAAAACATACTTCTAGGACATACAATCTCATAAGAAGGCATTCATTGAAATATCTAACCCTTCCAAAAAATCTTTTCTTTTTTTCTTAATACAAATTTAGGCAACATTTTTATACATACATAGGGTAGCTGACCCGGCAAACGTCTTTTATGTAAATTAATTTCTGGAGAAGCTAACGTAATCACCTAAGGCCCCTAAGGGTATAAAAAATATCCGACGAACATATTATTTGTATGTAAAATAGAAATCCACAATCTGCTATTATTAGTACTAATTTTTAAACATCACATCACAAAATCAGTAAAGTCGTTAATGAAAATAATATATTCATATAATAAAAAAAATGCACTACTAAGTATCAATCTAACATTGTAACTAATAGGTCAAAGGATGTATATAAAAAATAATTTATTACATGTTAATATTATCCCTCATAATAATTACTTTGTTGCATAAAATAAAAATAAAAACTTTCTGCAATTAATAACACGTTTTTTTTTGCAACAGTTTATATATGTAGTTATATATATAGTTTTTCTATAGATTTTCGCTACTATTTCCATCCTTTGGATTATTTCTAAGTAAAAATGGGTGACCTAAAACATAAGGCTTTGTTTTTATCTAATCAAAAGTAAAATCTTCTTAAAGCCATAACAGTTTTAATATTATTTTCTGTTAATTTTTAATGTTAAAAAAAAACAGAATATATTATATACTACCTAAACAACAGAATGTAAGCAGTGATGGCCCAGCGGTTCAGACTTCGAGTCTTACTCGGAAGGTCCGAGGTTCGATCCTGGGCACACACCTCTGACTCTGAGTTATGTGTGTTTTAAGCAATTAAATATCACTTGTTTTAACGGTGAAGGAAAACATCGTGAGGAAACCTGCACTCCTGAGAGTTTCCAAAAAGTTCTCAAAGGTGTGTGACGTCTGCCAACCCCCACTGGGCCAGCGTGACTAAAACTGAGGAGGAGACCCGGCTCAGCAGTGGGCCATTGATTATGAAACAACAGAATATATTATACATTACCTAAATGTGATCTAAAATACTCGCATAAAGATTGATTTTTTCAGAAAATTTATTTCAATCATAGAACATAATTAGAGCAGTTTTTTCTTATTTTTCACGTCCGACTATCCATTTGAGATATATACGGCAAAAACACACACTAAGTCATAAAGTGAAAAAAATTAATATATATATTCATTGTTTTCTGCTTAAAATAAAAGAGAGAAAGAGAGACGTGGGCTATATATAATACAATTCTTCGGCTTTATTAGTATTGATAATATAACGTAGTTGTTAGTTAGATATGATAAACAGAAATAGCTAGTCGTATGCGGACGTAAATTCTAAACAATAGTTTCCATTCTAAGACATATTTCAACAAAAGCTTTGTTAGCTAACCAACACCATTCTACCTTGTAATCACAATATTACTATTATAACTTTTTCCTTTAAACCTCTCTAGGTAATTATTTGATTATTGATTATTGAGATTCAATAAACTCTTATTTAGAAACTTATTAGAAAATTTGCGTTGTTAATTAACTTTCCCCCTATAACCCACATAGGTCCCCACGCCCCACTCTGTCTAACCCTCTCTCTCTTATATGACAAAAACTTGTATTTAAAACAGACTTGTATTTGTTAATATTTTTCTATTGCCTTTCTGAATAAAATTCTTGTTTCATACCTACACAAAAATACGAGAAATTTTAATGTTTTTATTGCTAGAGCAGTTTATTTGGTTTGATTTCGAAATATGTTTTGATATATTTAGAATTTTAAATTAATATGTAAAATAAGTATATATGACATATGCATTTATAATATTTCTGTTTCGTAAAGCAGAATCACAAATGCGAGGTTACCATACCAGTTATTAAGTAACTCAAATAACTATGCTAGCTGGTGACAAATAGCAGTTTTTGGCTATCTGTGAGATAAATTTCTAATACTTGGGCAATGTGAATCATCCTGAGTCATCAAATTACTGTTTTAGTGATATTGGAGGTGACAATTATCCCTTGATCCATTGGTCTGTCTAGTTTATCACTAGAACATTGGTGATAGCGAATGATTCACGTTTGTTATTATTACATTGTACCCTAATCTAAACACAACACACTTGTCTACTATCTCTAAAGATAATGATATTAAAGTTGCATATCTGTACCAAACCTCATTTTATGTAAACTCACTTTTACTATGGTTATATTTTCATACAACAATGTAAGCAAAGCAAAGTAAGTCTAAAGAGCCGTTTTAAATCATTTTTATATTTTCACTAGACGACTGTTGTGTATTTAGTTTTAATTGTAACATATTTTGCTGTATGTATATTTCAATCCCTTTGAGCTTTTTTCGTAATAAAAGGTAGCCTATGTAATTTTCCAAGCTTTAATGTATCTCTGTCTCAAATTTCATCAAAATATGCCCAACTGTTGTTTAGTTATAAATTGTGTGACAAACCCGACTCGTTTTTTATAGAGAAGAGATTTAGATTTCTTCTTTAAGATATATTTTTAATTAAATTACATCTTGGACTTTTAATCTGAAGGCATAGTAAGAAATATCTTCTATTTTCATTATCTTTTTAACTCGGAATTTAAGAATAAAAACATCTATAGGGCAAGTTAAGAATTACCGATTAAGATATCGATAGCTTATTATATTACTAGTATATAGTAATATTAACCACGTAATATCAATAATATTTATATTTTATTATATTCATAGTTGGACCACTTAGGTCTGAACATTAATGGAGCTCGCCTAAACCACCTAAGATTTGCCGATGATCTGGTGCTTCTTGAAGAGAGTCCAGCAGCAATAGAACAAAATGATGCAGAGCCTAGCAAATGCAAGTAGAGAAGTTGGTCTGGAAATCAATGCCAGTAAAACAAAATTAATGACAAACTCAAGGGAAATTGACATTATGGTAGATGGCAACAAGATAGAATATGTCAAATAATATATCTACTTAGGACAGATAATATCCACTTCAGATGCAATGACAAAGGAAATAAACAGACGAATAGCCCAAGGATGGAGAAAATACTGGTCACTAAAGGAAATAGTGAAAAGCAAAGATCTAGGCAATCACATAAAAAAGAAAACATTCGAGACTTGCATTCTACCAGTTCTTACTTATGGCTGTGAAACTTGGTCAATAACACTTCAGCATAGGGAAAAGCTATCAAAATGTCAACGTGCCATGGAAAGAAGCATGCTAGGGTTAAAAGTCAAAGACAGAGTTAGGAACGTAGACATAAGAACAAGAACAAAACTCACAGACATTCTTACCCGGATAGACGTCCAAAAATGAAGATGGGCTGGACATATGCTAAGACACCCCATTAACAAATGGAGCAAGCAAGTCACCCTCTGGCAACCAAGAGACGCTAAAAGAGGGAGGGGTCGTCAAGTCAGGAGATGGGAAGATGAGTTGAAACAGACAGCGCGACCACTCTGGTTGAGAGTAGCAAGGGACAGGACCCATTGGAAGGAATTGGAGGAGGCCTATGCCAAAAGGCACACCGAACTTAGGGACCTTTTGTAACCCTACGTTTAGGAATAAAAGGCTATTATTATTAATATTATTATTATATTGATAGTTATTTTTGGGCAGTTAGTGTCAGGTTAAGAGACTGAGCTCTAACTGCAGCAAGGGAAGAAAAATATCCATCCTCTTTTCAAAAGTAAAACATCATTATTTATGAAATGCGATCTTTATTAATATGTGTCACATTAATAAACAGTCCAATCCTTTAACTTTTTCTAAATCCATAATTTTATTAATTCAATATTCCATGATTTCCATAGTCAGTGTCTGTGACAGGTTTACATCCTACTAATATTATAAACGCGAAAGTTTGTAAGAATGTTTGTATGTGCGGATGCATGGATGTATGTTTGTTACTCTTTCACACAAAAACTACCGAATGGATTTTGTTGAAACTTTACAATGCTTACACATGCTATAATTTATAATGAATAATAATATATGATTATAATAATATATGTACCAAGTTCTGTAGGATCAAATTAAACGGAAGTAGTTGTCTAGTTTTTGACAAACCTTTACGAGAATTGCTCTATGATAGTTACGAATTAACAAATATTACACCATACAAGTTTTAAATGTACTTTTCTTTTTCTTATTAATTATTAATAAAAAATGGAAATAACGTCCATCATTACCTGCAGGTGCCAGATATTTAAGAACACCTTTAAAAGTAGCTCGTGGTTACAAAAGTTAAATAAATTTAATGAGAATTACATAAATATTAATGCAAAATACTATTATTATTATTCGTAGTTTTGATTCATTGGTGAGTCATCAACCAGCTGTACATAGAGTATAGATAACGATAATTAGCAATTGATACGAGACATTTGTACGTCTACCGAATATTGGATTATTCGCGATGATCATCAGATAAAGCTATTGAATTTTCTTAAAATAATCTCCTTTTATAGACACTTTAGAAAGCCCCAGATTGCTGATACTTCCTATAGATTTCTTCCTTGATTGACAGTTTATAGCCTCTGTCCCGATACATCTGGCTCCTTCTGACAAGTAACTTCATAAAATAAATATTGCCTAAAATATTGCAAGTAGTGTGGCGGAGACTAGATTCGATTATGTGAGTGAACTATGTAGAGATGGTAAACGTGCTCTTGAATCACAAGGCCGACGCACTACCCGGCACCCTGTCTAAAGTACTTGTTTATTTGTTTTACAGTGATATATTATCTAATATTGTTTAATCTTGAATATTTAAAATTAATTCATAAAATCCAAGACAACCAAATTCTGTAATAAAAAGACCTAAAAATAAACTCGTTACTATTTGAACAAAATTTCGTTACCATGTCAAAATGTTTATTTAATTTTTTTAAAGCTGTATTGTAGATAAGAAGCAATCTTTAACACTCAAGAATCTAGATCATAAGGAAGTTCTCATTTGTAATGGCCTTATCCGTTTCCTTTCAATTAATATATATTCTTTGTATGCGCTGATCTTTGTAACGGTTACTCGAATATTTAATATTTATTCTTCGTACAACTTATGTAATTACTACAGATAAGCTTCAAAGAAAAACTATTTTTTTTTGCAACTTATCTCTTTAATGTTTATACAAAAAATTATCACTTGAACTAATTGTACTAAAAAAAATATTATTATCCTAAACGAACTATTAAATTTACCTAATGACAATAATCAAAAGTTAATACACTATAAAAAGATCATTGAAGTAATTTTTCAAGTAGGGTAAATCTCGAAAAAAAGTAGTGCGTAAATTCAAACTGTCTTTCAAATCCTACCTACCTAGGGATTCGCATTAATTCTTAAATTCTAAAAAGGTCGAGGTCTCTGAGATCGCGAATAAGGATTGATGAAGAATTGTTGTCTATTTTGACTGGAAACGAAACTTAAAACATTTGTGTACTGTATATGATATACCATCCTTATTTCCATCTTTTCACAATATAGTACCAATATTGGAAACCGGGATTGAATCTCGTTTACTTTGTGGAACTATATCAATCATTTGACTTTTTTCATATATTTTTAAGGGTTATTTCTGGTGCACTTGTTATTAATTATTTCACTTACTTTTTTAATTCAGGAAACCTACTAGCGGTAGAATATTGGTTAATGGCCGTGTTAGAAACGAGAAGATGTTCAGAAGACGATCCTGCTATATTATGCAAGATGATCAAATCCATGACACGCTGACCATCCAAGAATCACTGGCAATAGCTGCTGAGCTTAAATTAGGAAACCATGTGAGCAGAGAGCAAAAGAAACGACGGGTTAGTATTTTATAATAATATATTCCCTTATATAAAATTTCTGATACATAGAATAATTCTTAATATTCTATTGTAACTAATACTTTATCAACCATTTATTACTATAAAAAAACTTTTTTATCATTACTAGTTTCTGATATCTTGGTATCCTAGATACGATTTTACGATGGAGATAGTATCCAAGTGATAGAGTAGGCCAAGGCAAGGGGCAAGGTACTATTATTAACTGATTAAAATTGACAAATACTTCATTTAAATTTGAACGAAATACCTGGGTTAATAAAATCTGACTAATATTAAAGATGTGACGATAGACAAGCAAATAAAAATTAATTTGAATTTTTTAACACACAGTCTTATCCGAAGGAACGTCTTAGAATACTATTCCCCTCTGCGTCTGGGAGAGGATATCGTAAGCACCCTTTGGTGGTCGAGATCTTTTCTGACTGGCTTGCGTCCACCAATATGAGATCTGGCTGCCAAGGATCGTCAAGTCAGGCTTACCCCCTTTCTCTGCCATCCCATTAATGCTTCGAATCTAATGGATCGGTTATATCGGGGTAACCGTAAACAGCAGCATTTTTCTCTTCACTCCCTCACCCCGATCTATTTCCGAGGTAGCAAAACAGGGGGGTAACTCTTGTATTTCCGATGGCCATGAGTGACGGTGGCCCCTTACCATAAAGTGAGCCGTCTACTCGTTTTCGCCTTATCTACCATAAAAAATAAAAACACGAAAATAAATTTTTATTCCAAATAAACACAGTTCCTACAGGATAGAATGGCTTATTGACACTGAAAATGGCTGAACGGGTTTCAATAAATTTAGCACACAGTTACTTTTTATCCCGATATTATTATATATAATATAATTTTTTTTTGTAACATTGATCAAACTTTTTTAATATTATGTGAAAGTGAGTAATGTTGTGATAATAAAGAACAAATGTATTCATGCCACAATCTTTTGTAAAAACGTTTAATCTTGACTAATTGACGTAATAACCTTGACTCGCAAAATAAAATTAACCCAAACTTACTTGTCGAAACGATCGTCATATTTTATTACGGAACTACAATAGAAGTTTTTGTTTTCCTTAACATGTTCATGTTTAATAGTTTAAGTTTTTTGTGTTGGAAATACTTCTCAGTGATTATTATATCTGTACAAAATAAGTATCAATTTTTTATCGCTACTTCTTCAAGACTTTTGTCTCCTACAATCAACTTTTTAAAACAATATTATCAAGTTTCATGTCGTATTTTAAAAGGAATTTTATAGAATATTATTTTTAATATCACTTGATTGTGTAGGTAAATCTTATAGTTAAAATACTATCAATACAAGCATGTATCCTGCGTCTGACTTAAATTGCTTAGGTTAAGGTCAATGACCATATAGGTTTATGAATCAACACATGTATGACATGTTTTTATGGAATAAAAATTAGTTAATCTTATAAACATTTATATAATAGCGACCTAGCGATATAGCGACCTACAAACCTAGCTACATAGAGACATAACGATACAGTGATATAGCAATAAGGGATATAAGTTAGTATTAATATGTAAAATTAAACCTAAATACATATAGTAAATTGCACCCTGGCGTCGACTAGAATGAAATCATAAAGAAGGCTTCGTTATAGTTTTAGTGTGTTGCTGAGAAAATTATTTATTTCTGGTTTTGGTCCGAAATATGATAATTTTAGTATTATTATTATTGGAAAGCGAACTTATCGTGTTTTCAAATTTTGTTGCATTTTTATTTGCCTATTACGAATGTGAGCCAGCAACACCAACAAGGTTATTGCCTTCAACACGTTATAACTGTAAAGGAAATTAGCAAAATTATTAAAATGTTGCCGGTTTTATCTAATTTCAATTTATTTTTCTAGGTGGAAGAAATAATAACATCGTTAGGAGTCAGTACAGCAAGGACCACAAGAGCAGCCAACTTGTCGGGTGGCCAAAGAAAAAGATTAGCTATAGGATTGGAACTAGTCAATGATCCGCCTGTTATGTTTTTAGATGAACCTACTAGGTAAGAACAATACTTTTACCTCTAACAATCTACTGTTTGAAGATTCATATTTTCAAATAAATTTTGGATATATATTTAAAAATTCGGTCAAATGTGAATCGGAGTACCACACTAAGGATTCTGACTGTCTAGGTTTTTAGTTGAAAGTTGAGCTTTAGTTGAAAGCTGTTGCTCACATACTACATAGATATAGGTCAGTCTTAGGTAGACTAATTTAATTAATAATTCTAGTCTAATTAAAAAAAAAATTGTTCTATAATTATATATATTTACGGTTTTCCCTTTCACTTATTACATTAGAAATTGCTTCTTGCCTAATTTTATAATTCTAATCAACGGGAATCATACGTTTTGATAACTGTCGTATTTTTTTTAACTACTAAAAGCAAACTTAGAAGTTAGACAATGATGAGTTTCTTTAGTAGAAACGTAAGTACCTATATAAAAAAGTTAAACAAAATAATCCAATGTACCATCGACCTTTGACTTAATCTTTCTTATCACAATCGTTATGCTTTACAATTCCCAAATCACTGTTGCTAATGAGCGTTAAATATTATACATTAATATATTATTGTAATAAATTAGTGACCCGTGTTTAGTTATCATTTATCAATGAATTTTCTATATCCGCCCGCAAATTCCTTTTTTTAGGGTTCTCTCACTTATCAGCAAAAATATGCTTTAAGGAAATAAATAAATTGTTTAAGGAAATAAATTATTTTAATTTAATTTTATAAATTAATTTTTCTAAGGAAAGATTATAGCCGTCGAGATAAAAATTATGACTATTGCGTTGCGATAATTTTTATTATATAAGTAAGTTTATTTTTAATAAAAAATAAATTTTATCTCTATTTTGTAAATGAAATTGGTGCTCGAATTATGGTGCGTCCACATTATTTTTAACAAAAAAATACATGTAGTAACAGTGGATAACTTTGGTTATAGAATATTAATATTCGTTGTTCAAGAAATATCAAAAATCAACGAAAATCCTTTTTTTTAGCTGTCGAATTTTCTGACGGGCTCTCGAACACAGCATACAAATCTGAATGGTGACTTTAATTTATTTTCCGTATTTTTTTATCTCTATAAAAAACTATACAATTACACGGTTCGTTTGTTTCACTGTTTAAAATAAAAATCCTACTAATATAAACGCGAAACTTTGTAAAAATGTATGGATGTCTGGACGTTTGTTACTCTTTCACGCAAAAACTACTGAATGGATTTTGATGAAACTTTATAATAATATAGCTTACACATCAGAATAACACATAGGCTATAATTTATAATGATATAGTGTGAATTATCCAAATTATAGCGGGTGAAACATGTATATAATATATTCTTGGTATAACTTTAAAATTATTATTAATTGATTTCAATAATAATTAAATATCACACAAATATTTTTTTTTAATTTGTTTACTGACGTAATCTTCGATTTGATTACCAACTCAATTTAACAAATTTTATATATGCGAGTTATGTTTAACTGACCTCTAACAGTCGATATAAAGATACATGAAATATAATTAATGAGGAAATAACTGAGATGTAAAATAGAAGCGTCAGTAGCTCAGTGGTTCGGGCGTTGGATTCACGATCGATAAGTCGTGGGTCAAATCCCGGACATTGGACTATAACTGGCATGGCCGACTCCTGACACAGTTATTTTAGCTAGTATGTGAGTAATCTTTAAAAAAAAATATTGTTCTGAAATTTAATCAAAATCTAAATTAAAACATCTGCGGGAAGTTTGATTGCCATTTTGAAATTATTTGTTCATAAATATTCCAATTTAAAATAGTCAATTAGACTTTTTAAGTAAGTCTTAAGTCTTACTAGTAAGTCCTTTTGACAAGTCAAAATAGGTCGATATTTTAGAAGCTACCTCCAGATCTGAATGTAGTTATCTGTTGAAGAGCTGGCAAGAAACTCAACAGTTGCTCCTTTGGAAATACTATTAATATAGATTTAATCTACCTACTAATGTATAATTCGATAGGAGTATCAATGTTTTTTACTTTCCAAACAGACAGCTTCGTGCGGTTTAAATCGTTGCGAAATCATATTATATAGATGTATAATCAAAGTTATCAATATATATTAATTTTATATACAATAATCTTATCTTATATATCTTAATATTTTATATCCATTGTTTCAGCGGTCTTGACAGCTCACTATCCAAACAACTGATATACCTCCTTCACCTCCTAGCGCGACAGGGACGCACGGTGGTGATCACCATGCACCAACCCTCGGCTATGCTGCTGCACATGGTGGACAGAATGTACGCTGTGGTGGCTGGGAGGTGTTCCTACATGGGCTCAGTCACGCAACTACTACCCTATCTTAGACAACTAGACCTAATATGTCCTGCTTACCACAATCCTGTAGATTTTTGTAAGTGTATCATAAAGAAAACTTTATAAATTTTCCAAAAAAAACCTACTATAGTAGGATATAAATGTGAAAATTATTATGATAAAATGTTTCATACTCAAATTTCACATACATATACTTTACATCCTGGATTAACACATAGGCTGTATTTTATCCTGAAAAATGCCTAGCAGGAAATTATTAATCCTAAAATGGCTGTTTAATAAATGTGTCAATTAGGTTCGGGATACGTTTTATATAATTTCAATGAATTAATAAGTATATTTGGGAGAGCGAGTGAGTTTGTTGATTTGTAAGTGGGGAAAATGAGAGAGACTTACGAGTGACTGTCTCACAAACTTACTCACTCTGGATTTAATTCTGAAGTTTTCTGATACAAAAATTAAAATACATCAAACAGGTGTTTAAAAGAGACATCAATAACCAACTGGTACTAGCAAAACGATGCCGCCGTCATAACACAGAACCGGTATTAAAGAACTCGTTACACAATTTTTTAAACACTTTAAGCCGTATAAAGAACATCGTTGTACTTGTACTGTTAATAAATACTCTCTGTTACGACTATTATTTCTCAGAACACAAAGCTTGTTATATTGATTCATAATTATCGTAAAACAATAATGGAATCTGTTTAGAGTCTGCGCAATTTAAAATAAACAATTATAGAAAAATCCAAAATTTTTCGTACCCATACAGTTATTGCAAAAACTGTCTTTATTTGTACATTTTCTTAACTTAACACCCCTCGAAATCTTATTAGTTAAGTTGTTAAGTTAACTTTGGATATATAATGATTTTAAATTAAGCTTTAATTTATATATGTTATATATTTCAGTCATAGAAAAATGTTCAGATAATGAAGAAGCACTAGTCAAATGTTCAGAAAACGGAAAAAAGGATCTCTGGATACAAAGTAGTTTAAATGAAACCGACGTAAAATTAATAGGTAAATTACTTTAACCTTGTTTTTAGCTTATTAAATAATTTAGTAGATGATTGCATGATGATTATATAGTGTAACCATATGCATAATGGTGCGTCTACTGCAGTTACTTTTGTGAAGCAACATAGTGGAATATGACCACATAAGGTGACTTTTTTTTTCATCTCAAGTGAAAATTCGTATACTGCATAAGGAATATATATTATGATTACTCGTGACCGTCAGCTGCGATTCCGTGGGTGGGGCGAGCAGTAGCAGCCTTCCAAACATATAGAAAATTATCTTTTTTTCAATCATTTCCTCCTGTTTGAAAATTTGTCAGATTATAGTTTTCCTAGTATCTTGAAGAAAAAATAAAGTCAGCTGACCATAACGTGGTGGAATATACTTTAGCTAGCTGCTGACCATGTAATATTTTGATTTTTTATAGCAAAATCACAGTTGCCATTTAAGTAGCTTTTTATAAACAGAAGTGAATGAACGAAGTCGAACTCACGAATCTCCTGACACTTGGAAATATTGCTTCACAAAAATTAACTTCAGTATGGAAACCCTATTAGACTAATAGTGAATCATTTATATTTATAAATTGCTTTTATTGGTAATTTATTTCAGATTATAAAAGAAGTAAAGGCGAAGAAGTTTACCTGACAACACTGCCTACGCCCAAGGAAGACCCGACAAGTAAAATATTGTTAGCTCTTAAAAGCACATATCCTACCTCATCATGGAAACAGTTTACAATATTGACTCGAAGAGCTTTAATGGTAAGTTTATCTCTTTTTTATGTGCAATTGTCTATAAATTACTAAGTATTACAAAAATATGGATTTATTGCGTTGATCACGCCTTGGTTGCCTGATAATTAATATCTTAAAACTTACTACTGAATCTTAGTATTAGGCAATAGTTATAGAGCATTTTTATACCTCTCTAATGCTCTTGGACTATGTTACTCGGAAGAGTGGACTCAGGTCAATAGAAAAAGGGTAAGGATTAAAACCGAAAATATGTCTATCTTGGTACTGGGTTAATTTTCAAAATTCTGAACACCCTACGCATTGTTTCGTGCTTAGGAATTTATTGTAAAATTTTGAGGGCTTACATTAGAAAATATGACATTAGATATTTTTACAATAATGTACTTTACGTTATGTTTATATATAACAGAACAAAAGTTTACGTAAACCATTTGAATTCAAATTATAATTACATAGTAACAATATACTGTGACCTCAGATTCTTATCAGTATTATAACATAGTTATTCGTTTAAATTGTTGTATGAATGAGTTTTTAACAAGTTGATTGATTTTTAATGTTTTTTTTTGTTCAGGGTGTTTGGCGTAATCCATCCTTCACGATAATGATCACTGGTATTCACTGCTCTATGGCCTTGTTTGTGGGTTTCCTTTTCTACAATGTCGGTGAAGACGCTAAATATGTGAGAGACAACTACAACTTCCTCTATTACAGCCTCATGTTTCTCATGTTCACCGCATTTAGTATGGTATCGATTCACTGTAAGTATTATTTATTTTTTTTAAATATCTATATATTAATACGTGAAGCAAAGACTTTGTACTCCTTTTTACGACAATTGCGCGGACAGAGGAGTATGAAATTTCCCACACTTATAGTTTATATAGAGGAGTGCAGAATGCTAATATTTTTTTTTAATTATGCATAATAAATACATTAAATCAATAAGTAAAACATTACAAATACATGGTATTTGAGACACGCTATACTTTTTTGTTTATTGTTCAAGTAGTTTAAATTAATTATGGTCCGATTTTGACCACTAGTTTATAGAAATACGGCAATGTTAGTACTGATCAGTGTATTGAAACGTAAATATTAAATACTGTTATACATATTTTATGCTTTCTAGTAAAGATATTCGTTAAGATTCATAGAAAGAGCAACGTGAAAGAGCCATTATTATTTTATATAAAGTTGATGTATTTCCAAAGAGATATTTATTGTAGAGACCATCCACTTCATCTTAACAGAAAACAAAACATTAAAATATAAACTTTATATTAGTGTTCTTCACGATTTCTTCATTTCAGGTGCGTCATTCACCTTGTAACCTCTCTGAAAATATTGAAAAAGAACAAAACAGTAATTTTAATTTTCAGCTTACCTTAACTAAGTCCTCAAAGTATGTTTTTAGTTCCAGAACAAATCCCAGTAATACGAAGAGAGCATTTCAACCGATGGTACAACACTGGTGCATACTACTCGTCATCTCTGGTGTCAGCGCTACCCACGCAGACACTCTGCACGCTCCTCTTCGCGTGCATCACATACTTGATGACAGGACAACCTGTAGAATATATACGATTTCATATATATTGTAGTACACTGTTGCTGGTCTCGTATGTTGCGTTGTGTATTGGTCTCTTCAACGGTTCTATGTTTAACGTAAAGGTGAGATTTTAAGCGACACTTATTATTTTATTCGTAGTTCGTAAGGGGCATAAGATTCTCCTAATTGCATCAGACGCATCGGAATCCATTCTTGATTAAAGCGGACATTAAAAAATTAATTCTTGATTCGTAACATTTAGTACCAATATTATAACGCCTCAAAAACAAAAACAAGGAATTCCATCCACTTTTCGAATAAATCCAAATCCTTTTTATGTTTGAGGACAATCACCTTATTAAATAACTTCGTGGTTACAAATTTTACTGCAAAAATTAAATTTCTATTCTTTAGGATGAAAGATCTATTCATTGGGTTGTTTCAGTGCCGAATATCGATTTATGAGGTCGATATGTAAGATTTAAAAAATAGATTTTTATTTTTATTCTATTCACTACCGACATAAAATTTCACAAAATGATGGAATACCACAATTGCTAAATTACTGCCTCATTGGTTGTCCTTTTAACACTGCAATTTTAAGACAGATATTGATACTAAAATATGTCAATTTTATTTTCAGAATGGAGTCGTCTTCGGGCCGTTTTTCATAATGCCATTCACAATCTTCTCCGGCTTTTTCTTAAGATATACCGACGCGCCTTTCTTCTTCAAATGGATGTTTCACTTTTCATTTCTGAAACACGGTTTAGTTGGATTAGTCATATCAATCTTCGGCATGGACCGGCCTAAACTACCGTGCACAGATTTCTATTGCCATTATGCTCAACCACAACAATTCCTGAAAGACAATGGAATGCACGGTGAAAAGTTTTCAGTTGCTGTGCTAGCCCTTATCGCAATTGGTTTTGTGTTTATTGCTGGTGCGTATATAGTGCTAAAAATTAGATTAAAAAACAAGTGGTAGAAACAAACTCTAATGATAATTCAAATTCGGCTGTGACTAGATCAAACGCTAAATATAACTAGTTTTGTTACCAAAATGTTTGTCATATCAGAGAGCTATTTAACAATTTTATAATTTGTCCATAACTATTTTAAGTATCATTTCCAACGATGGATAATGTTTAATATAGAACCCACAAGGGGAATTTATCTTTCTTAAATACTTATAAGACTACAAAAGCTCTTAAATTGCACTTGAAAATAACAATGTTATCATTAATATGAGAAACATGAATGTTTCCTTTCCATTTCATCAATAATTAAATTCCAGTGGTTAAATAGTAAAAATATTGTAAGCAAAGTCTGTTTTACAATGAATCTCAACTATGTGTAGGGTGAACTGAGCTTAGGTGAAAATTCTTAAACTGAGTAAGCAGCGTACTCGATATGCAATAATAAACAATTACGATATTATTAAGCTTACTATTGCTAACTATTATATATATCCTACTCCTCTTTGTTTGCCCTCATAAAAATGTTTTTTAATTGATTCTATTCCTTACATTATTGTTTAAAGAAGACCTTATCGCCTATCGCGTTCATTTAACTATATACGTTTCATAATGTGTACGATAAATTCAATCAATTAATGAATGTGTCAAATTTGAAAGTTTAGAAAAATTAAATATTTTTATTATAGATAGTTAATTCCATAGTTAAAAGATAAACAAGAAGTACTAAACAATCACATCTAGATATCGGATAAATATCGGATAGATCGGATAATTATATAATATCCTAACCAAACTGTAAACCCAAAATTACATTCCATTACTTATAGAATAGTAGTTATAAGTATACTCAATAAAGCTCTATCAATAATAGTAGGTAGCAAGTTCTGGCCTGTCAAACTTAGCTTAAGGTATATTATTCCATTCCATTTAAGAATTTGCGAAATATCAGGTAAAAAATGAGCGGTTCACTTGATACATAGTTGATTGATATCATATACGAGACACATTTTATTACTCTCCTTCTCTAATGCCAGAAGCCTTGTATGATTCCAACCCTATGATAATTGAAATAACTCCTTAAAAATTCTAAACATTTTTAATACGACAATGGACCATCACTGGATATTCATATTAGCAAATTCAAACTCCCTGTGGCCAGGTCCTTCCATAGGATTTTTTGAGATTATATACTTCACCATAGATCTGATCTCACCATAGACCAGGGCTCTCGGATTGTTGCGCATCTTGCCGTGTAAATAAATATAATTAATACCATTATTTAAATTATTTTTAGACACGCTAGGTGAAGGTAGAAGGTGTAGGTTTTGGAAGATAGGTAGCACTTGTAATATTTACCGAACGATCATTTTTACCAATGCATTTATAATATATATCAAGTCATTGAAATTATAGAATAAAATTACTGAAATTTGATAAGATGTTATTAAAACTTAAGATTTAACTATTTGGGAAAATTATTTAAGACAATTTATAAGTGGAAATGGGTAATGTGTTGTCCTCTTTATAGATTTGGATATTAACAGTATATTCATGTTTATTTATTCTAAATAAGGTGGTTTTATGTATTACAGTGATTTGCAATGTAGTTAATAATGAATTTTTTGATTCAACTGTCGTGAGTCGTCTAATTTAGTTCTTGCAAAGCACCATTCTTGTGTTCATGCTGCGAAGAAATATTTGTGTGAAATGGTTGTTTTGTGTTTGTATAATGGCTGAGACATGAAACTGACTTTAATTCGACGAATGTTTGAATTCTTCGTTACTAAACGAGTTCTAAGGTATCACTATCGCAATTTCATTCATTATTTTATTTTGGACGTTGATCTGTAATAGGTATTTATACCTTTTATAAAATTAAGAAATCAATAAAATCACTTAGAAAAATTATTTTCGCTGTTCTAAAAATTAAGGTTTTCAAAATGTAAAGATGAAGTGTAATGACCAATGTATTTTTATTTTTTACTAGTCGACCCGCGCGACTTCGTCCGCGTGTAGCTCCGCTCTTGTTGGTCGTAGCGTGATGATTTATAGTCTATAGCCTTCTTCGATAATTGGGCTATCTAACAGTGAAAGAATTTTTTTAAATCGGACCAGTAGTTCCTGAGATTAGCGCGTTCAAACAAAAAACTCTTCAGCTTTATATATTAGTATAGATAATGTATCTGAAACAGAGACTAAATTTATTTATAATAGAGTACGAAGTAGATCTAAAAACATTATTTATACAGTTTTACCCGTTTTTAATATTTGTATTTTTATATTGAATAATAATGTAAATATGAAAGTATAAGAGATTATTTCTGATAGAATCACTTTGTATATCTGAGTAATTATCAAAGGAGTTAAAAACTTGGACGGTGAATTTTTACCAAAATTCAATATGCGATAAATGAAGATAGGAAGAAGCTACAAACCTAAAATTTGGACAGTGATTTCTTTTGTCATAGAGATTGTTATGAATGTATTGCTGATATTTTTTGTAATACTGAATTTTTCAAAATTTTACTGCTAAAAAGATTAATTGAGTGCCAAAGATTGTATGAGGGATGCCAAAAATATTCATTGAAATTCGATTTTTTCATTGAGGACATAGAGTTTCTTTATTCATAAAGACAAACTGACTTTAACATTCCAAGTAGTTGATAAAGTTCAACATTCGTTGGTAATCGAAAGTCATTTCTTATGTTTTGGTTATTGTTTTTTTGTAATTGTATAAATAATATAGAATATTTAGATAAGAAAATTGATTATAATTTAATGTTTTATTGTACTCGGTGTTTGTAATAAATAATATAATTATTCGTTAGTGCTTATTTGTTTCATTATGTGCCTGATAAAATATTTTATACATACATTGTTAATATCTAACATTAATTTAAATTACAACAACAATCTTTTTAGTTTATGTTATGATGGAAAAAGTCGTTTTCTACCCATCATTATATTAGGCATATGCGATTTTGAGTTTTAAAGTTTGCTTTTGTCCGTTTCACAACATTATACATATTTCCAATTTCTATTTGTATGTATTGTTTATACTATCAACTAAGAAATTGTGTTGTGAATCAAAAACATCAAATACTTACTGAAAAATGTTATGAAAAATAATTATTGCCAGTATTATTTAGTAAAAGAATTTAAATATGTTCTTTAGAAATCAGACTCAAATGTTGTAAATATTGATTGAAACTGACTTAGTACTTAACAAATCTTATCTTACTTCTTACTAATATTATAAATGTAAAAGTTGGTATGTTTAGATGCTTGGATGTTAAGTACTCAATCACACAAAAACGACTGAATGGATTTCAATGAATTTCAAGAATAGTTCCTGAGGGAAAATAAAATATGTTTATTGAACGCCTGATATTTTTATAAAGCAATTTATTAAAAATGGTAAATTGCACCCGTGTGAAGCTTTGATTAGTGAAAAAGTTAAATTCAGATGTAAATAATTTGCAAGTAATTTAACAAAATAAAATAAAACTAAATGGCAGTAAAAATAGAAAAGAACAATTTTAGCTAAAGTATATTAAGTCCCAACACAAAATTATTAGTATGCTGATTTTATAGACTATAGAAGACTCGTATAATGATGCTTAAAACATTTAAAATTATCATACCTCAACATTGATAATGCACACGATCAACCACTATCTAGTTTCTATATCACATTTAATTTTATAATACTTAAGATATCACGTAAATTTTCAATACCTAAAAAATTAATGCTGACAGTAATTTACCTGTTTTTGTTATACAAAGATAGTGTACTGCTTATTAACGAGTCAAGTATCGACTTCCGCTCGGGTTATAAAGCGGGACGACGCCTTCCGGTCTCCTTAAGGAATAAGTGAAACAGAAAACTCGAGACTAGATGGACGTGGAACTCGGAGCTGATGATTTAAACAAGGAAGATGGTCATCATTTGGTCTTTAGCGACATCAAGTATGGAGTTTTAGTGAATTTTACAAGTAAGCTCTATTTATCTTTAATAGATTTAATAAAGCAAGAATTCATGTAGATGTTACGCCATAATTTCTTTGTTTACATACTGACTTAGATAAGTTCAAAAAGACTACAACATTTTTTGGAATGAGAACCGATGATGATAAAAAAACGACTTTATCTAAGTCTCCTGTGAAAATATATCAGTTTTTCAGGCTTTAAAGCCTTGTCAAAAAATCAGCTCAATTAAAAAAATTAGGGGTAGCTCAAGACTAAATTGAGATACAGACAGTTCGAACCGTACCTTAAACCGTTCCGTACCTTAAAAGGAAAAAAGGAACCCTTATAGGATCACTTCGTTGTCCGTCTGTCTGTCTGTCTGATCGCGTGGAGGTATCAAATTGAAATTAATATCAAATACTAAGGTACTTCCCAATGACCTAGAGTCGTGAAATTTAGTATGAAGTAAGATCTCATAAATAAAGGATAAAATTTAAAAAAGTGTAAATTTTTTTCTACATCACCAGAAAATTGTTTTTTTTTGACGCAAGACCCTTTTTCTCTGAAAAACGTAATGATATCAAGTTGAAATTTATACTAAATATTTTAATCTCTAGTTCCTCAAATATGTAAAAATATCAAACTGCTAAATCAATTTAATGAAAACTCGCAGCCGCTTTTATCTCATGTATTGTAATTTAGATTTTAGAGATAAATCAAAATTCCCAGGCTTCATCTTTTAACCTAGGAACATGTATGCACTAGTATGGGAAAAAATCCTAAAAATGGCAATTTTTTGTTACAAAACGAAAAAAATAATATTTTATAGATTTAGGTTATTTGAAGAATACGTGAAGTTATCAAGTTGAAATTAATACTAAACATGTAAGTCATAATATCTTGAAGCTGTGAAAAAATCAAACTTCTAAGTATAAGCAATCAATAAATATAGCCATTTATACTGAAGTATCAAGTAGTTTTTCTATAGGGGCATCCACATGATATGCAGACATGAAAAAAGTCGATGGTTGCGATTTAAGGAATATTCGAATATGTTATACAATATTCCCCTCGATAAAATATTTTTACCGTTTTATCTCTAGTTACCGAGTTTAATTTTATGAAATTGTAATTTAAAATCTTTAAATAAATTTATTCCAAGAAAGAAATAATTTGTAATATAAAATCTTAATATATATAATTAAAATAATATAATTAAAATATAATTAAATCTGTTAAAAAGATTTTTTGGTAAAATATAAATTCCATTAAATAATTTATTAATTTTTTAATTTTTAGACTGGGGAATTAGGTTTAAAGTAAGACACCTCTTCCATTTACTCAAATTTTCAAAGCCCTCTAGCTTAAGGTTCATCAGGGTTTAAATCTGTGCCGAAGACGTGTATATTGATAACATATTCGAATGTTAGTAAAATCGCAAACATGGACGTTTTTGTCGTCGTATCGTGTATAATGAATCTAAAGCTATATCACGCTAATCCTAGAAACAGTTGTTGACAATATGACATGTTAAATGTACTTACATCTTGTAAAATATTTTAATTGACTCCAAAAAGATAAGGAGGTTATATATATGACAATTATATTTTATTTATATATGTTCACCGACTTAAAAAAATATTTTAGTGAAATTATTTTTTACCGCATTTTTTTGTTAAAAATGTTTTACCATATTTTCTTATATTCTTTTTGTTATTAATTATAAATATGTCAAGTGAAATACGCATTACTAATTTCAGGAATAAATGGCTCCCAATACTATTTTTGATAATATTTTAACCCGCACACAAAAATCAAAATTTCATAGTGTTTGTCCCTTTATTGAAATTGTACGGAACTCTCAGAACGCGAGTTCCTAAAAAATTCAAATAACCAACATTTTGGTTTTTATTTTTATGTTCTACAAAAACAATTTTTTTGTTCACGAAATTTCTTGAAAACGTACCTTTTTATGTCCCAAATGCGCAGTATTTTTTTTTAAATTTAAAACATATTTTTTTCAACCTTATTTTTCAATCGAAAAATCTCAAGTCAAAATATCTGTTTTTTTTAAAAGTCGATGTGGTTTATGTTCGTTAAAATTTCTACTCTCTGTAAGGAAAATATACATTACCATAGTAAAGGTTCTCAGAAAATGCAAAACCTACTTTTAGTTACTACCTTAATACCTTTGCCGTTCCCGTTATGGAATAAACAAGAAAAAAAATTCAAAATGTCACATTTTGATCGTTTACGCGGGAAATTATTTGAAAGAATAGCCGCACCTAAGGTTTTTTTTCAAATCAGATGAGAATGTTAACGTTGCCACTAAAGGAAAATATTATATAATGAAAATCATATCACCGTAACCAAGTTATAAATTTGTAGTTAGATAAGAGCCCGCGGGGCATGCGATATAAGACATATTTGTAAATAGCCACTATTCAGACTCTGTGTCGTGCACAGTAACCAAATTAGGTAATACAACACTTATAATTACAACACTACAGTCAATGAATGTCGTGTTACAGATTAGCTGAACTTTTGACAATCAATATATATGTCAATCCTTTTTCATTACCGTCATTATTCTACATTTTAAAAATCTTAAATACGCCAATACGAATATTGTAGATATGTCTTGTCGATTCGAAACTATTAATTAAATAGGTATGTATGTTCTTTAATTTGAGGGGGGAGTTCACCGTATTGACGGGATGAACATTAAATATGAAGAAACCCATAAAATTTTATAAGGGATTTTTTTTCCAATGTATTTAATATATTCTGCTATTCGAGATGAAACCATTATTTTTATTTGATAGAATTTGTTTCAATAAATTCGATGTTTTTTTTACAGTTAATGTCAAATTATTTTATGTTTTAAAAAGAAAATCTCTAATTAATCTTCAATTGTGCATATTAGTAAATTATTTTAATTTATAATAAGGCGCCTGATATTAATCTAAAGGATCAACGTGTTATTAATTTATTACATAAAGTTACATCGAAATTGTTATATTTCTTCTATACCTGCCAGACCAGAGCCAATTTAAAAAAGAAAAAGTTTAGATAAATCAGCCCAGTCATTACGGAGATTACCTTAAACAGACTGACAGACAGACTTTTTTATCCAAATTGTACTGTAAATAATGTATGCAATACTTCATCCAATAGCATTTAACACATAGGTGAGGATTACATACTACATATCGCATCTATTATAATATTTATACAAACAGTCTGCGAACAATACATAATAAATACACAACACAAATGGATTATGTAATGCTAAGTATATGGGAGCTATACTGCGCAGTAACACTCAAACGACAATTTCAACATGTAATCTAGACGGAAGCCGAGCAGTGCCTGCGGTTTGAGACCCAGGAGCAGGTCTTTATAACCGTTAAGTGTCACCTTCACCGCTCGACTCGCTAACAAATATTGAAATAATACAGTACATTACTCACTCGATAGCCGGAGGGCTAGCACTACGCCACCAAACAGTACTACACTATAACACTAACTTCCATGTACACTGCGCCAAAACACGACTGAGGCTAATCTATCGCACTAAAGGTTATATATTGTTTACACGTCGCTATATTTGACATAATATAAAATGACCCACCCGCTTATACTACTATATAAACAGTAATGTCTTTTCACTACACAGTATTAAACAAAGTCGCTCCCGGCTTTTTGTCCTTCTGTATGTCCCTATGTATGCTTAGATCTTTAAAACTAAGGAACGGATTTTGATGCGGTTTTTTTGATAGATAGAGTGATTCAAGAGGACGGTTTATACGTAAAATCCATTCCCAATATATATAGTAGAGAAACACTGATAATTTTAGAGGTTTCGAATGTGATGTAAATAAACACATTTTTTTGCGCTTACATTGCAAACGCTGGCTGAACCCTACGAGATAGATCAAAATAATGTACTACAGTATTGTACATCTTAAAAAGGTCTACAAAAAAGTTCGCGATGGGAAATAATGGCTTTTTTACGAAGCGATTTTAAACAATACAGCATTAATCCTTATCCAATTAGGTATCTGAAATACATTGTGCATTTTATATATATCAATATGGCTCTTTACAGTATGAAATTTAAATGAATATTTTTGAAGATATTATTGATTTAAAATGCAGGGACATTGCGGTTGCGCGGCGCGTACCTTTGAAAACATATTTGTATTGTTTAATGACAAAAAAGCTGTGAATGTTGTATACAAAGACATTCTGTACTATATTTAGTATCAGCATTGCACCCGTGCGAAGCCGTGGCGGGTTGCTAGTTAGTATATAAGGTATTCTTTTGATTTCGCTAATTAATGAGAATAATAATATCATATACGAATTTTTTATATTATATCTTTTGTAATTGTTGGAGTAACAACTTCCTGGTTCAAAAGTATAAACAATATTTTTTTTGTTTATTATTATGTTTGTTATATTACCAATGTTCTGGCAGGGTCAGGCTAAATATTTAAGAGCACCTATATTTTTTTTAATATTTAAGTGCAAAAAAAAAAGGAAATACGTCTTGGCTCGCCTTCAATAATCTGATTGCCCCCTCATAGGTTTTGTATTGCGCCGCTGTCTACAATTACTTTATTTTTAAATATTGTTAACCTTCCTCCCTCCTTCAACCAACTTGTTTATTCGCCCCTCCCAAAGATTTACGACGCGTTTTCTCCCATGGCGCCGTCGTGCGCTGCACGTTTTTGCACATATGGACTTCGCGTCTCTATTTCCTGGTAGCTTTTTAACCGACTTCAAAAAGGAGGAGGTTCTCAATTCGATTGGTATATTTTTTTTTATAAATGTTAATTACGCTGAGATTTATAATCCGATTTACATGATTTACATGATACTTTTGTTTGATGCGGTATCGTTGCCATTTGGTCCCATAAAAATTTAAAAGAGTTTGGCCCAGTAGTTTTTATTTTATGAAAATTTTTGTACATTTTTTCCGTTCTCGTACCTTGGGATTTGTATTGTTTATTTGTGTATGTATATCGTTCGTGTCTTGAGATCTGTGTTGTTTATTTAAGTATGTACAGCGATTAAGCTGAGATTTATGATCCGATTTCGTGATTCTTCTTTTGCTTGATGCGAAATAGTTGCCATTTAGTCCCTTAAAAATTTAACATAGTTTGACCCAGTACACTTCATTTTATAAACATTTTTTCCGTTCCCGTTTCTTGAGATCTATATTGTTTAAGGCGCGCTGCACGTTTTTTTTGTATCTATTATTATTAGTGTGCATTTGTGCAAGTCCATAGATTTAATAACCGTTTTTTAAATAAGACCAGCGCAATGGTGCCTCTCTGTAATGTAATCTTGCAAGTTAAATTTGACCAACTTTCCGGTTTTCATTTGAGCTTAAATGTTGCATACAAATGATATATTAATCTGACATGGAGCTGATCTGATGATGGGCAATGGGCATGGGAAATGTATGGTATAAAACAAAGTCGCTTCCTTCTGCCTATAAGTTTAGATCTTTTAAACTACTAAACGGATTTCAATGCGGTTTTCATCAATAGATATAGTGATTCAAGAGGAAGGTTTATATGTAGGCATAATACATGAATAATATAGTAGATAAACTATAAAGGCTGTTATAAAACGAAGCAACCCTACAGAGTTAGAGGTCGTTTAATTCGTCTTATGATAAATACGAGATGATTCATTTCTTTATTCTGTTTTATTTAAAATCAAAAAAAAAATTTATTTATTTTTTTCTAGTCTAGTCTGGTCAAAATTAATTTTACTGAAGGAATACTTTTAACTCCGACCCGGTGATTTAATTAAACTTCCCGCTTTCAATAAAATTATTCTTCTTTTATTTAAATAATTTTCATAATTCATTATTATTGTACATTTTAAAATATTAAACATAAAGTAAAACTGACTTAATATTTTAAGAGAATTGTTATAAATTGAATACATTTAAATTTAATAATAAAAATAGATTTTCTTACAATTTTAAAACGGCAATAGCTCAGTGGTTAGGACGTTAGATACATACTCGAAAGGTCATTGGTTTATATCTCAAGCTAATGTTTAAAATAAAAAAAGCTGAAGAAAGAGTATGTATGTAGGTAAAGGTATAAAATATTTTATAAATCAATTTGCAATAATTCTAGTACAAAAAATCAACTATTTCGTAACGTTGACCTGACTAAAACGGAAGTAAGTATGCACATATTATAATACTTTTATTTGTTAATAGACCAGTGCCGAAGCCTTTGAAAATGGTAAAAAGTAAAATTAAATGGGTTTTTCGATTTTAAGTCAAAATGAGGTTAAAAAAATAATATTTTTAATCAAAAAAATTACAGTGTATTTGGGACATGAAAAGGTAAGTGTTTTTGTAGAAGATAAAAATAAAATACCAAAAACTTGATTATTTGAATTTTTCACATTTTGTCAACTTTGCCATATAACTTTTTTCCGCAGGACTTGTAGTTTTGCCGGAAATCGAGATAAACCGATCTTTTAACCTTAAATTAAATTTTTATTCCCCAATTGCAATAAAATGATATAAGACAGTAGGATGTTTCGCAACGTACTTGACATGAGATAAAAAGTTCAATACAATTTTTATAGTGTTATCAAGAATAGGAATACAAATGTCTGTGTTGATCGTATCACTTCAAAACGGCTAATTGAGTATTTTTTTTGTATAAAACATAATTTTGGGAAAATTTACTATAAAAGTCGCAAAACAAAATAGTTACAAAATTGTATTTTGTATTTATGTTTTCTGACAAGGTCATTTATAATTATTATATAATTAACTCAAGAAATATATAATTACTTGCCGACCCGCGCGACTTCGTTCGTGTGTTGCTCCGCTCCTTTAGCGCGTAGCGAGATGTTAAATAGCCTAAGTTACTCTTTGTTCCATCAGCTATCTGCCAGTGAAAGTCCCATTAAAATCGGTCCAGCCATTTCAGGGATTAGCCGGAACAAACAGACAGACAGACCAAAATTGTAAAAAATGTGGTTTTGGTATATGTACCGTGTATACATCCGTATGCACTTAGAAAAAAGCGGCTATTTTAATATTACAAACAGGCATCCCAGTAGTAAAGCTTGAAACTTTGAAAGACTATGAACTCTATATTCTTTTATTTTAAAATTTTTACAATTACTAGTTACTTCGACTTGATGATGTAGGACCTGAAACTGCCAAATAGAAAATGATGGAATACTTATAAACATTCTATTCTGTATATGAATATCAAACGATGATAGATATTTAAATAACTTTGACTCTCAAATTAAGATATATGTATGTAAAACAAACAATATAATTAAAAGATTTAAAAAAAAACAAGCTTAAAAAAAGAACTAAAATCTTTACACCTTGTATAAAATCTTTGCGTTTTTATCACATACCCAAATTTTTATAAATAAAAGCGTGATACATTGTGATGGAACATCAACGAACATTTAGCATAATAACACCTTCATAATTTTTGTTTTGCAATCATGCTATCTAAAAATAAAGTACTTGCCAAAACGAATCAAACGAGCCGAAACTCGATGAGGTTGCGTTGTTTCATTACAGAGTTCCTATGACCACCGTCCAGCTCTGTCTTTAGACGCTGGTAATCACTGAAAGACAAACTACTCATCAAGACGATTCAAATGAGCTAAAACTCGATGAGATTGTGTGGTTTCATTGCGAAGTTCCTTTGGCCATCTTGCAGCTCCATCATCAGATCAGCACTGTGTCATCTTAATATTGCATGGTACGCGAGTAACACATGTATGCAAAATTTTGCCTCAATCAATAACCGGGAAGTGGATCAAATTTAATTTACAAGATTTGATGACAATCATCAGGACATATGAAACTAAATAAACGTTTGCAACTAGCTTCATCATCAGATCAGCACCATATCATCATAATATTGCATTGTCAGGCGATTTACACATGTATGCAAAATTTTAGCTCAATCAATAACCGGGAAGTGGATCAAATTTAATTTACAAGATTTGATGACAATCATCAGGACATATGAAACTAAATAAACGCTTGTAACTAGCTTCATCATCAGATCAGCACCATATCATCATAATATTGCATTGTCAGGCGATTTACACATGTATGCAAAATTTTAGCTCAATCAATAACCGGGAAGTGGATCAAATTTAATTTACAAGATTTGATGACAATCATCAGGACATATGAAACTAAATAAACGCTTGTAACTAGCTTCATCATCAGATCAGCACCATATCATCATAATATTGTCACGCACTTTACACATGTATGCAAAATTTCAGCTCAATCAGTAAACGGGAAGTGGATCAAATTTAATTTGCAAGATTTGGTGACAAACATTGCGATAAGAGAAACTAAAATATAAGCTTGTAAAAAACGGAAATAAGAGCAACTTTTAAATTGCTTGTTAAGCTTCAGAAAAGCTTGAGACTGAGTATTTGAGGTGTCAAAGGCACTTTCGTAAAAAAAAGTCTCATTCAACTAAAATATCAATTTGTGCTAATGTGTCTTGTTATAGATATTTAAATTTTATTCTATTTTTTTAATTTTGCCACACCGCAGTATTGCTCTTAATGGAGTCATGTTCAGCTTTAATGTGTTAATAATTGCATGATATTAACTCTAAGTGTTTGACCTAACTTTAAATTCACACATTAAAGCATGAACTATGGCCACACTTCTACGATTGTATGTTGTATAGTATGAACTGCTGACGAGTGAGTACCCCACTTTAATCGGTCTGCTATCGCTCAGTGAAACGCAAGTGATCGTCAGTTGCTTTTGACTACTACGAAAACAAACTGCCTGTGCGCAATATAAATGAACAGTTCACGTTACACACGGTTTGCTTGAATTATTGTATATCCTAAATAATGGATATTGAAATAGGAATTGTGAACAAAGAGAAAAAAATAGAATGCAGTCCAACAGTGTTCACGGATCTCGGATGTACTGTGACTGGTAAATAGCTTTGTTTATATTTAAATGATAAGCGGTAAATATTATCAGCTCTCTAGTAACTATTGTTATCATATTATATTTAGAAAGCATATATCAATTTAAAAATCTTGGCTTTAATAAGTTTAAAATTGTTGTTAGTTTCATTTATTATTAAAGTTTTTATGTGTCGCGCAAAAGCGTATTATTGCTTTGATTTTATATTGACCACATTTGAATAGGCTAGAAAGTGTTTTAACATTATATAAATTTTTGGTATCTCGGATTATTAGAAAACGATTAGAAAGTCTTTTAAAAAAGTGTGGGATTTTTTTACCATTTAGCGCCCTAAGCAAAATAAAACAATAACAAACAAAAAAACGCTCAACTGGCAAATAAAGTAGTTTGGACTACGAATTATCAATTAAGTTGTAAGTTCAAACGAAATAAAAACTACGTTTTAACAAGTAATAATAATTTAACCTTTCCGCTCCTCTCAGATACTTATCAATTTTATAAGACACGAATCTTCTATCATAACAAGATATATCCTAATGTAGTTATTACGTGTACATCCTTACAATATTTTTACAATTTTCGTCTATCTGTCTGTTTGTTCCGGCTAATTTCTGAAATGGCTGGACCGATTTAGACGGGACTCACTAGCAGATAGCTGATGTAACAAGGAGTAACTTAGGCTGTTTAACATCTCGATACGACCCATAGGAGCGGAGTAACACGCGGACGAAGTTTCGCGTCTAGTGTGATATAAAACTCTCGGCAAAATCTCTACTAATATTATTAATGTGGAAGAATAACGGAGCAACAGATTGTGTTTTTTTCCATAAAGAAAGCCTAAATAACTTAGACTTCATTGTGACAATATTTCGTGCAGGATAATCTACACATACCTTGTATAAAATAAAGTCGCTTCCGCTGTCTGTTCGCTTTATCTTTAAAATTACTCAACGGATTTTAAAGCAATTTTCACCAAAAGATAGACTGAGCACCTAAATATATTTTCACAAAACAACATCTTGAAAATGATATGCTTAAAATGCTAAATTGTAAAAAATAAAAAGCTCCTAATAATATAAAAATCACTGAATCAATTATTATATCATCTTAAAAGTGGAGATAAGATAGTCTTCACGTTAGAGTTGGGTCAACGGTCTCATACAATAACCGGCGAAGATGGTGTCGGACCAGATAGGGCTCTCTAGTTACCTATCATAATATACAAAACCTCTTAAGTTGATCGACTATTACTCCGTAGAATCTAAACCCTACTTTAACTTCATTAGGTTATTGTGATTTCTTTCATATCTAATGAAAACGATTGATCTGAAAAAGACACTTGATTCTTAACTAGAATTATCACTATTATAAAGATTAATATTTTGGACATGGACTCCAACTTACTGCAAAATTACACTAAAAACTGCCTAATAACACTGAAAAGACCACAATATTATACAATTTTGAAAGGCCTTTCTACTATGCTTCAACACTTTTCTTCACCGCTCGACCTCCTGACCCTAATATGTAACACTTCTTCTGTAATGACAAGTAGGGTCGTAGGTCTGTGTTGCCAAGTTAATATTTATAACGTCCCTTTAAATAATTTATTAACGCTTACAATACTTTTATTAAAATTTTCATGCGCTTCCGTATTGTTTAGGTGATATACATTTTTTTTAAAAAAACTTTACTTGTGTAGTCACAAAAAAGTACAAAATAAACAGTAAATTTTTAAATAAACGTATATGTGTGTAAACGTTAACACAACTTTAAACTGGAGCTCAACCATACATATATAAATATACAAGTATTTTATAAATTTTCATACAGAAACTGTAAATAAATCTAGCTAATTCTATAAAATAGATACATAGAATATGTAAAAATATCATAAAAAAATAAAAATAACGTTAGAGGAATGCAGCAAGTCTATAACGGTCAATAAAGCATTTATAAAATATTTAACTAGGCATGTGGTCGTCTAGTTGGGACCCTTAATACGTTGTGAAAATAATAACCATAAAAGTTCTTTTAAAGCATTTGAGGCATGAGTTCAATAGGTCATCGAAGAAGATAAATTGAAATAAATAAAGATCGGTTTGCATTTTATTAAGTTAGATGTAGTAATATTAATGTTGTGATGACGCATAGATGTATAATAATTTTATAAATAATGACATTAGAAGGATGTTAGAGATAAAGACCTCACTTCCTCTAATAATATTTAACCATTTAAGGGAAAAAATATATAAGAGGGAAAAGATCGGCAGCCCGCCAGCGACTATGGGTTCCAATCAAAGATTGAACCCTCCTGGACAGAGGGAGGGAGTTATTTATAGTGCACCTACACTGCTGATGCTACATTAGGAAAGACCGAAGTCCGAGTAATACAGTCGAGACTGCAGTGTTAAAAGTCGAAGCTTTAAGCTTTAGTAAATCAATTGAAGCTGTAATAACAAAATGGCGTGAGCCTTGTGATGGAATTGAATCCAATAAAATAGAAAAGCTGCGAGGTGTTCGAAGACAAAAGGGACTAGCCCGGGTTATAACTGATGTAGCCACAAAGCCTACAAACCGATCCACAATACGTCGTCAAGAATAAAGCATATCCGGCTCCGTATACAAGAATTCTCAAAGTAGAACTGAATCACACTAAGAGGCATTTCGCGTCCGTACCACCAAGATACGCAAGGCTCCAGCAACAGACAGATGGACTTCTCAAAAATAACCAAAATCATTTATGACTCTCCTTCCGTCCATATACCTCGTTCAAAATGGGTATACTTGTTATGACCTCTTTTTATATCGGTATCATAATATTTAGTACATGAATGTGAGATGCCTTACCAACGCTCTGTCGCTGCCCCCTTAGATATACGATGCGATCGATCTAACTATCGGCGGCTGCGTACTATCTCATACAAATGATACACGAACTGTTTGCCAATTTTTTGACATTAATATTATTGAAAATTATGATCGATTATTTAATTCTAATGTATTAAATGACGTTTTAAATTTAAAATTAAAATTATTCATTTTTATTTTATTGAATCTTTAATTATTATACTAAAATATGTTGAATTTACTTTATGTATGGTTTATAACCGTCACAAAATAAAGTCCTACACATTTTTTGATTTTCCCATATTAGTAGATTTTTGAAAAATTACTGAAATGTAAATCTTAGCATGAAAAGAAAAATTAGCCAAATAAATGTTATCGTTTTGAATTTATGCGCTTACATTTTATTTAATTGATTAATATTTTATTTAATAAAGATAGATAGACTACTTATAAGACGTAGTAATGCCAAATCTTATAGATGATCTAGAAGTCTAAACATGAGACCAAATTATAACAATACTAGTCATCCCGAGCGACTTCATCCGCGTGTAGCTCCGCTCCTATTGATCTTATCTTGATAATATATAGCCTATAGTCTTACTTAATAAATGGGCTATCTAACACTAAAAGAATTTTTCAAATCGAATCGATTTAAGATTAGCGCATTCAAGCTAACAAATAAAATCTTTAGTTTTATATATTAGTATAAACTACACATACCGTTCCAAAAATTAGCCTTATTCAAAAATAATGCTTACTGTATGGCTATAAAAGTTTACAATTTATTACCAGATATGCCCAAAAATCTACCATTCGTAATTTTTAAGAATAAGTACATTATTTAGCTTATTGTTAGGAAAATTATAGCATAAATGACTTTGTTTTAAATGGTATTTAATAATATTAATTAACCTTGAATTATTTTTAATGATTCAAGGTTGAATGTATAATTTTATGAATATGAAATGTATGTATATAAATTTAATATTTGAACACCGAAAGGTAGAATATGCTCGGATTACACTACCAAGTTCTGGCAAATAAAGAATTATTATTACTATAAGATTATATACATCGGTACTCTAACTGTTCTGCAACTCTGTGTTGCAAATGCAACACACAATCACTGCTAATAGTCGTCGTGAGCGACCTTAAAACCGCATTTATTTAGGCCTTCACTTTATTATATTAAAAATTAAAATTCATCATTAAATATCGATTCTCTTTGTATGTAATTTGTATGCAATGTTTGTATTAAGCAGAAGTGGGAGTGAAACACATTCCAACGCAATTGCTATATATAAGTATATCTGTAATTGTTTTAATTCCGTATTACAAGCTTCATCATCGCTATAGTATTTTCAATACTTGAATTATTATAAAGCGGCATAGGCAGTATTTTACCAAATAAGGAAGAGAAAGGAACGAGGACAGTGAAAGTGAGCGTTATTTATAAGGTGGTACATACATCGCAACTTATAGGTCTGTTCACAAGTCCCTGTCTATAAAATGGAAACATCACACACATTTACTTTTAATCTCTCTATAATTTATATCTATGAAATTACTAAAGAAACTACATATACTTGATTCAGGTTTCGATTACGTTAAATTTCCCGGATCCGACATACAGCTAATAAAAACTAGCCTAGCATAAACAAGTTATATTCTATGTAATACAACCAGTACATAAGTTCTAACATAGTAAACGCCTCAGTATACGACAAATTGTTATTGTGTGTTTATAGTGTATTTATCACTGGTGCATCATATATATAGTTAATGTAATTAGTAATTTTTAACCGACTTCAAAAAGGAGGAGGTTCTTAATTCAATTGGTATATTTTTTTTATGTATGAATGCGAGATTACGCTGAGATTTATGATCTGATTTACGTGATTCTTCTTTTGCTTGATGCGGAATAGCTGCCATTTGGACCCATAAAAATTTAAAAAAGTTTGGCCCAGTAGTTTTTATTTTATGATAATTTTTCCGTTCTGTGTCTTGAGATCTGTGTTGTTTATTTAAGTATGTACAGCGATTAAGCTGAGATTTATGATCCGATTTACGTGATTCTTCTTTAGTTTGATGTGGAATAGTTGTTATCTAGACCCATAAAAAATTAAAATAGTTTGGCCCAGTAGTTTTTATTTTATGATCATTTTTCCGTTCTGTGTCTTGAGATCTGTGTTGTTTATGTCCAGCGATTAAGCTTAGATTTATGATCCGATTTACGTGATTCTTCTTTATTTTGATGTGAAATAGTTGTTATTTAGACCCATAAAAATTTAAAATAATTGGGCCCAAACTTTACGAGACAAATATACCTACAAAGGTTTTTGAACTCAACTCGAATGGGGACCAACCAGAAGGCTGTTGTACAAAGAATAATTTATAATTTTTTGTTATATTACTAACTAGACCATTACTTTCGGTTCTAGACCACATTTTCAAACAAATTTTTTGTTCCCTTTTTCATCACCATACTATCATAAATTGGCAAAAATGGTTGATTAATGCTTATTTATTATATATAACTCGGAGAAAATGATGAGAAATTTTGAAACCATTAAGAGGGGGGTGATATTGAATAGACTATTGAATAAATGCAACATAGATACTGCTATTGAACCGATAAAGAACCAAACATTATGATATCTTACAATTAAGACAGGGACTTAAGCAGTGCCTTGGTCTAGTGACCAAGGATATCTTTTATCCAAATGAAACACTCGCCTTCACTGCCCAGAATATCTGTTTAAACCTAAGGATATATTAGACATATATATATCAATAGACTTAGTTAGGTTAGCGAAAAGGTCTTTTCGCATTATAGTATCTATGAACTTGTAATAAAATCTCTTTGGCTATACTATTTGTATTTGGCTGGTTTTGGTATCATTCAAAGTTTACATTTTAAAGAAGATAATTCGAAATTCAAATTAGGAAAATGTTCTGCAACTGTGTGTCGCAAATGCAACACACAATCACTGCTAATAGTCGTCGTGAGCGACCTTAAAAACCCTATTTATTTAGGCCTTCACTTTATTATATTACCTAGGTTGACGGTTCTTAAAAAAATTAAAAATTAAATATTCATCAATAAATCTCGATTCTCGTTATACGTAATTTGTATGCAATGTTTGTATTATGCAGAAGTGGGAGTGAAACACATTCCAACGCAATTGCTATATATAAGTATATCTGTAATTACTTTAACGCCGTATTCCAAGCTTCGCTATAATATTTTGATTATTTGAATTATTATAAACCGGCATAGGCAGTATTTTAGCAAAATAAGGAAGAGAAAGGAACTATGACAGTGAAAGTGAACGTTATTTACTAGTTAAGTCTTGTGACCGATATCCTTTATTCAATTGAAACACTCGCCTTCACTGCCCAGAATCTCTGTTTAAACCTAAGGATAGGTTAACCCAAGCCTAACTTACAACGCTGATATATATATTTCAATAGACTTTTAATTATGTAGGTAAAAAAAGATTATTTATTCATTACTATAGTTTACCCACAGTTTACCAAATAAATTGAATTAAAAGTAATGATACATTTATAATAGTTGCAAATTTAACCTTAACCTCACAATCTGCATTAAAAGGTTATCTTAATATTTTAGTTAACTAATTATATAAATTAAGCGCATTATCCGCAATTTTACTCGCGTCTTAAAAATGCACTTTTATTTGTTTGTATACCACTGTTAAGGTTAGATGGCAGTAGTTAAACCATAATCTATTTAAAAATGTCGACCTTTACCTAAGGAGTTTGATTTCCATAATTGTTATTCAATTAATGAAAACCACTGTCAAAATATTCACATTCAAACTTTATCGGTCCTAACTTTAATAAAAAACAAATCGTAGTAATTGCTTCCGTATATTAAAGCTAATACCGCGTTTAATTACCTAATGAAAACTATTATTTTTAAACGGTTACTTACAGTACTTTTGTATATTTAAAATGTACTTTCAACACGTATTTTCTATATTAAATACAAAACCTGCGCAGTTTAGTTCTTATATATTTTCATACAACGTGATATGCTATTTTTTTACTTTTAATTTATAGAGCTATTTATAACATTTAATATATTTTTATAGAAAGAAGATGGTGGGCAAGAAAAAAAAGTACCGAAAATGTGCAAACAATTCTGAATAATGCGTGTGGAGCGCTCCAACCTGGCAGACTCACTTTCATACTCGGCCCTTCCGGAGCTGGCAAGACAACTCTCTTGAAAATATTGGCAGGAAGAAAGTAAGTTTTGTTTTTCCTGATATTACTAATCGAAACATAGAAGCGAGAACAAGAAAGCCATGTTGTAAATTTTTTGCAACGTAAAAACGATGGAAGTCAAGGTTTTTTAGTTGTTAAAAATAACGCTTGCCTCATGACATATATATGTATAGTTTTTATCAATCATATTTTGCAGCTCATTAAATAAGCAATAATAAAAATTTTTGCCAATTAGATTTTATTTACCATAATATATTACATTTTTAATCGTCATCAAAATGTGCGAAGCTGGTCCAGGTATAAACATCTCCTTTGTTTATTCGAATTATACGGACAAACTTACTAAAAAATAATTTGTATTATTATCAAATGTTGTACTTCATATCAATGGCATTCATACTAGGAACTCATTCATGCAGATAATTTTCAACGTCTGTTATGATAACAATTATCGATCAAGTAATTAAAAGTAACAATCCAATGTAACTAGCAGAAAAGTACAAATTATAAGTTACGGCAATATTTTCCCAATTTGAACACAAAAATTCTATGACAGAGAAACAGGCAACTTATTATGTTATAATATAATAAAGTTAAAGATTCTGTTCTTACAATCGCATTTTGTATTCGGACGATGATATTTTTTTACTATGGTCTTAATGTTTTCTGTCAAATTGAAAGGTTTTTTCAGAATGTAGAGACTTGACGCGATATGATGTGGCCGATTTCCTTTTTAGGTTTCCGTACCCAAAGGGTAAAAACGGGACTATATTACTAAGACTCCGCTGTCCGTCCGTCTGTCACCAAGTTGTATCTCATGAACCGTGAGAGCTAGACAGTAGAAATTTTCACAATTGATATATTTCTGTTGCCCCTACAGAATAAAATAAATATTCAAGTGGGGTCTATACAACAAAAGTAATTTTTTTGCTATATATTGTTACGATCTCCCTTCGTGGGTGAGTCCGACTCGCACTTATTCGGTTTTATCAAATACGAGGCATCGAGATAATTAGTATGTTACTCACGATAGCCTCAGATTAATTTCACACAGGAGTTAGAAAGTTTGTGTTCGAACTAAATTTCAAGTATAGGTGTAATAGAACCTTCCCTTCAAGTTAGTAAGAATAATATTTTCCTACTTCTTGGTTAAAATGGCCACGTGGAAATTGGCTTATATTTCTGAAAATGATTCTTATATATTTTTGGAATTTCAAATTCTAAAACGTCGTACTTACCGATTACAAGATAATTTTCTTGCTCTATGGGAATTTAATGATAGCTTTTAATTTTGATTCCTCGGGTAAGAAAAAACGTTATCATCTCTCGGCATAAAACGGTTTTTATTAAACCTGGAAATAAAACAGCGCATTTTCAGTCAAAGCACGTTTAATTGATACATACAGATATTTATCACATAGGTATCATAGTCACATATTTGCATACATACAATAGGTATACAAATGAGGTGGTAGTCGATGTTATTTGTAATCTTTTATTCATGTCTGCCAGTTTTAAATTTTAACTGATTTTACTGATCTTCGAAGAAACTGAACTCCTAAGAATATTACATATCTCATAATTTTTCTTCAAGAGATCACATTTAAGTTTAGAGCAATATTTATGTAAATTAGTTTGGTATATGCTAGATTTTAATAATAGCTTGGAAAATGTTGGCGCATTGAATAAGACAAGGAATATTTCTTAATCTTTTATTTTAATTGCCTATTTATTACTCATCGTAACTATATAATAATAGGTTAGGCTTAAATGTTTAAAACTTTTAAACGCAACACAGACTAGTAATTATTATGAATTAAAATTAATTACCAGATATTGCTTAAAACCTTAGGTTGTGAAACTAAAGAAAATTTCGGTTAAATTTTTCAGATTAAGGAAAGGAACATTTATTTTTCGACATTTGCAATATTTTCGCGAAAGACCTTATATTATGATGGATAAGTGATAGTCAGCGAATATTACGGTATATCTTGTTGTAGTAATTATTGGTGGTGATAAATCTTAGATTTTACTAATAAATCATAGGGTTTACGATACTTTTATGGTCTTAACAAAGTAACGAAACATCTTCAAAGTAACATATTATAAATTATTACGTTTAAGCTCAAAAGTTTAAAGTAGTTAAAAAGTATACATGGAAAGTAATTGAATAAAACTAAAACAGTGGTATTCAGTATTAATTCTTTAATTTGAATTAAACATTCAGCATTTAAAATTCCAATGTCAAACACAATGACTTTATTGTTTAAGCTGATAGCATAATATAAACATAATTCAATGTTCAGAAAATATTTTTATTCTTTAATAATAAACCTTATGAATTTTGAAATATAATGTAATAATGTATTTAAAAAGGTATTGGAACCTATCCAATACAAATATATAAAATTATTCATATCTACATACACCACTTCAATCTATTAATATCTTTTAAATAAAGTAATCCCATTAAAATACTCGTACTTAATAGATTATATAATTTATTGTATCGTGTAGATTAAAATTATCAAATTAAATGACAAGATAGCTAAAATCAGGTCTGTCAGTGATACGAACGGTGTAAAACAAATTAACATCTTCAAAATAATACCTTTTTTAAATAACTTAATAAATTTTAACTTAACTAAATCCAACAATAATGAACCTGTATTTTAACATGAGGCTAATGTGACGATAGAGATGGTAGGTGTTCATAGGCTCTTGGGAACTTTGAAATAAAACGACACCACCCCATCAAGTTTCGACTTACTTGATTTGTCATCAAGTTGGTTTTTGATAAGCCCTTGATTATTAACTTTCTTATTACTTACTATTAGCACCTAATAAAAGCATGTTAATTTTTTTAGTTTTGTTTGATTAAAAAAAAGTTTTTCTTTGGTGGGGATTTGTGTAAAATAATCGACGATACTTCATAATTAAATTAGTATTTCCACAATCCCATAAATTAAAAATAATAGAATACAAAAAAACTCACCGCACCCAGTTTTTTACCGACTTAAGTTTTTGAGATTTTCGCAAGACTATAAATTAGTATTACAAAAACAAGAATTTGTCTCGCCTGTTTTTTCGATTCGTTTAAAACATCCTCTTACATACGCTATGAGTACGTATTTGTGAGAATTTAATGTTTAATATTTTGTCAACAACAAAAAATTAATAAATCTTTTCCTGGTATCTTCTTCTATCCTATTATGATATATGTTAATCGAATAAATAATTATTTATCTACATACCACGTAACGATTTCACAGCAACAGAAATTTTTAAGTAATTATAATTAAATTCATAGATCAATTTGATTAAAGGTGAATACGAAACAGATCAATCTTACGACTGAAAATTAAAAAATAACAAATAGGAAATGTTTAGAATAATAATAAAAAATTACTATAAGTAAATTAAAAATGTGCAAAATTAAGTATACCTAACTTGTAAATACTAATTTCGTTTAAATGTTTTTTTACTGGGGTCGTACTATGTCGTGGTCATCGACAGGATAGATTAGGAAATACAATTTTATCCTAATTTCACATTGTCTTTCAGAAAAACTGGAGTGACTGGTTGTCTTCAAGGATCTGGACGGAGTGTAGTACTGGTAGCTCAACACGCGACACTTATTGACACGCTGACAGTAAAGGAAACTTTACAATTTGCAGCCTCCTTGAAGTTACCTCACGCTACGCACATCGAACGACAGAACTCGGTAAATTCCTTACGTTTTTCAAAACAACAAACTTTTATTTCAGAATTCAAAAGCAGAATCAGGAATTGAACTTGTTAACTTCGTTATTCTATAATATAAAGTAAATAACTGCATAAATAATTGCTTTTACAAACACGTAACAATCAAATACCACAGCTTTATCAATACTTAGCCGACCCACGCGAATCCGTCCGCTGTGAATTTAATCTACATGCTCACTCACTCTTTCGCTTCCTTTTAAAGACATTTGCAAAGTCTGTCAAACAAAAGTTGTCAAGCAAAGGTTCAAATAATAGTTAAAATTCTGACAATTTTAAAATTTCTTTAAATTATTAGAAATTAAATCGAAAAGCCGTTATAAAATTAAGGCAAAATAGGGATTCATATATATATGTTACAGCCAAAGTAATAAATCGAAAAATTATATTTACTATCTAGCGAGTATATATAATATCTATGCAATTTAGACAAAGTAATATTTCGCTTAAGATTATTCAAATTTTTTGTTATCTCTTATACGTATATAAGAATCCCTATTTTCCTTGGTCATGGCATCACGCGTAAACGGCTGAACCGATTTCACTAATTCTTTTTTTGTTGCATTTATTATTGTCAGAGAAGGTTCTTATAGAAGAAAAAATTAAAAAAAATGCGCTAAAAATTAGAAAATTTGAGAAAACCTAACGACCATATTAACTTTTCTAATGTAAGCTTTTGACAGCCAATTCGACTTCAATATTCATAGTCAAGACTGGATAACGTCTGTCGGGTCAGCTAGTTTTATAATATCTAGTCCCACTTAGATAAAGTAATAATTTGAACCTAACCTAACCTAACCTAACCTTCATAGCTATATCTTGAAAAAATATTGTATGTTGCTTATATTATCTCTATTATGGAACGAAGACCAAATCAGTACTTTTTAAGGAGCTATTAATAATATTTTACTCATAGAAATCCATAACGTTAGTTGTTACTTACCGGTCTAGTGTGTTCATGGATTTATATAAACGACACGCGCGACTATGTCTGCGTGATGCTCCGCTCTAGTAAATACTCTTATTCTTTGTATGTATACGTAGTTTTGTGTTTTGGTATGGTTATATATTATGGTTTTTTTTCTTGTGATTTCTTATGGTATTTTGTGGTTTCTTATGGTTTCTTGCGGTTTCGTATGTTTATTCTAATTTATTCAAATAATATATTAATTCTTTGAATAACTAAGAAATCAAACATTTAAATTACAACTATATCTACATTTCTCATATCTAGAAGATACCATCAAAAAACTGTTGTCATTAGTCTAAACTTGACACATGTGCTGTAAGTGGTAGAGGAGTTGGATATAGCGTTGACTTTATGGGTATGAAGCAGACTACGTGATGCTGCATTGACATCTAGAAAAGGTTACCTTGTCCTTGAAATACCACTACAGTAACAATACATTAAATTTAAAATTAAACTACTAGATACTATAAATAGTGTTTTAATAAAGTGATTAATTCATTACATAGACTACACGATTTATCAATTATTTATAATGGCTAGCCATGCTAAATAATAGCAAATGTATCATATTCGCTGTAACATATATAAAATCACACAATTTTAAGAGAAGTATCTCTAATTGTGACCATTTTTAACTTGTCTACTAAACTATATCTTCGATTCCAGATTGAAGACGATACCACGACATTTAAGCAATGTACAGAAATCGTAATAATCCTTGAACAGAAGTAAAACAAAAATCTTGTCACTACTTAATTCCCTAAAAGAGATTAATTACATCTTCGACTTTGACTAGAAGGCTGGTCGACTTGATCTTAGAAACAGAGGTTAAATAAATATTGAATGAAGGTGGCGTCAACGAAACAGCTCGACCGATTTTTATGAATGAATTTTGTGTGCATATCGGGTAGGTCTGTAAATCGGCCCTCCGTAATTTTTTTAAATTTATAAATCAAAACAATGTTAGCCGATTCAGCTGAGATTGAGAAATTGAGAAAGTAATTTACCACCAACATTATCTTGTATAATTTATACATTACTATAGTGCTACCAACTATCAACCCGAAAACGCACAGAATTTTAACAAGAAATCACAACGATTACTTTGCTATATTCCGCGGAGATTACGTGAATTTGTATAGTGTGACTTGGGCCCGAGATGCCAACTGTAAAAGCTAATAGCCTGGACCTACAATAGTCACTGGTAAACTTTACCAGTTACGTTAAGTATTGTGTTGTGAACTTGTGCGGTGTTCTTTGGCACCTCGGGCCCAAGTCACACTATACAAATTTACGTGTTCTCCGCGGATTATCTATACTAATCTATATCTATATCTATACTAATATTATAAAGAAGTAAGATTTGTATTTTTGTATTTTTGTATGTAACGAATAAACATAAAAACTACTGGACCGATTTCAAAAATTCTTTCACCATTAGAAAGCTACATTATCCCTGAGTAACATAGGCTATATTTATTACAAGAAAAAATTAGAGATCCTTAGGAAATCTCACGAAAACCAACCCAAGGTGCCAAAAAATTAGCCATAAAATATCTTTCATCGCATGCGCTGCAAAAAGTATTGATGATAGAACAAAAAAATGTTCTACAATATTATAGAACGTATCAATATCTACAAAAAAGTCCGCGAGACTATATGTCCAACTATTATAGTTACGTCACTATAACTACTTTTTTACATTTTAAAAGTTGATAAAAATGCCTATCAAAAGCAGACCATGTTTTCTATAACTTTGTATTAATCCTTATCCAAATAAATTATTTCGTATTCAAGACTATTTCAATACCTGTAAATTACTTTTTGAATTATTAAAATCGGACTTTCCATTCAAAAGATATTACGAAATTAAAAATATCAACATAAACAAAAAATACACGACGACGCGACGGGCCAGTATAGCGACGCAGCGCAGCGAGTAACGCGGCAAGAGAAGGGGCACCGAAATGCGGGAGGGCCAATATATTTTTAAAAATAATATTCCACCCGCGCGAAGCCGGGATGGGCCGCTAGTAGTATATAAAGTAATCGTTGTGATTTCTTGTTAAACATGAATCTCCGCAAAGTAACTGCCTGCCTGAAGCCTAAATCACTTCAATGGCACAGAATTTTTATTATATGAATTACACAACGCGCAATGTGTTTTTTAATACAACAACTTTCATATTTTAAATTAAAAACAATAATGTTTTAAGAAAAGATTTAAACTTAAGACACCGTTGAAGTGTCAAGGTACACATATACAATTCAATATTATTCAAACCTGTTATATATTACGAATATGCATAAGCGAAGGTTATAAGCCATAATTCAGCTTTATATTATAAACAGATTCATTTTGAATAATATCAATGAGACAAGAAAAACACTTCCTTCCCAAAAAATATCGCGTTTTTTTCACATTACAAATATAAAATAAATTCAAAAACTTAGGTACTGATGAAAATCATAATAAAACAAAGTCCAGTTTGTTCCAACACTTATAACTCGAGAAAGGCTTGACAGAGTTTCATGGGTTTTGATTTGTTGTATTTGTCTCCATCCAGAATAGCAGAATAACTATTAAAAACAAAAAAATAAAATAAAAGAAAAAGTTTTTTTGGGTTCCGTAACTGTCAAACAAATATTGAATGTTCATCCCGTCGATACGGGAACTAAATACCTGTATTTATAGACTAGATAGACGAATTATACTTAGTACTATTTATACTTATAGCAAAAATATATTGTTTTATTGTATTTTATTTAACTTTGCGTAGTGTACTACGAGAGACTGTTGCAATTATTTCATCCCTATTTGTTTTTCTTTTCATTAATATAGCATTGATAAGTATAGTTATCGTCTTTAATTAGATAATATTAGGATTTCTCAAATTCTCAAGAATTGGGAACCTTGCATTATTTAGTGTGTTTGACACTAAAAATTTTGATTATACTAAAAATTATTATCTATATCTATATCTATACTATTATATAAAGAGGAAAGATTTGATTGTTTGTATGTTTGTATGTTTGTTTGTTTGTTGCGAATAGGCTCGAAAAGTACTGAACCGATTTTGAAAATTCTTTCACCGATAGGAAGCTACATCCGGTAACCGTTTCCGGGTAACATAGGCTATGTGGTGTTGCCATAAATACTCTAATTAAAAAGATATGGCCATTTAAGTGCCACAAGGTGGCCATTTTGTAAATTGAAGGGTTTCTCAGGAACTACTAATCCAATTTTAATTTTTTTTTCACTGATAGAAAAATGCAGTTTTCTTGAGTGACAAAGGTGATTTAGTGTTGCCATATATATTTTTTAATTCACGAATTTGGCCATTTTGTCGTAACTAACCCGATTTTAAAAATTCTTACGCTAATAGAAAACTATACTTTTCGTGAGTGACAAAGGTGATTCAGTGTTGCCATATACATATTTTAATTCACGAATTTGGCCATTTTGATGTAACTAATCCGATTCAGTGTTGCCATATACATTTTTTAATTCACGAATTTAACCATTTCGACATAACTAACCCGATTTTAAAAATTCTTTCGCTAATAGAAAACTATGCTTTTCGTCAGCGACAAAGGTGATTCAGTGTTGCCATATACATTTTTTAATTCACAAATTTGGCCATTTTGTCGTAACTAACCCGATTTTAAAAATTCTTACGCTAATAGAAAACTATGCTTTTCGTGAGCGACAAAGGTGATTCAGTGTTGCCATATACATTTTTTAATTCACAAATTTGGCCATTTCGTCATAACTAACCCGATTTTAAAAATTCTTACGCTAATAGAAAACTATACTTTTCGTGAGTGACAAAGGTGATTCAGTGTTGCCATATACATATTTTAATTCACAAATTTGGCCATTTCGTCATAACTAACCCGATTTTAAAAATTCTTACGCTAATAGAAAACTATACTTTTCGTGAGTGACAAAGGTGATTCAGTGTTGCCATATACATATTTTAATTCACGAATTTGGCCATTTTGATGTAACTAATCCGATTCAGTGTTGCCATATACATTTTTTAATTCACGAATTTAACCATTTCGACATAACTCACCCGATTTTAAAAATTCTTTCGCTAATAGAAAACTATACTTTTCGTGAGCGACAAAGGTGATTCAGTGTTGCCATATACATTTTTTAATTCACAAATTTGGCCATTTTGTCGTAACTACCCGATTTTAAAAATTCTTACGCTAATAGAAAACTATGCTTTTCGTGAGCGACAAAGGTGATTCAGTGTTGCCATAAACACTTTTTTAATTAATAGAACACGGCCGTTTTGTTACTACTGATCCGATTTTAAAAATTCTTTCACTGAGGAAGTCTACGGTATTTCTGTCTCTCTTCCTCTTATATACTATCATTCTCTCTCATCCTGTCTCTTTTTTCTCTCTTTAATATTTATCTTAATCTCTGTTCAGAATGGTCAGTCTCTGTTCGGTTTTTTTTTTCGTGAGTCTCTCTCTCTCTCTCCTTTATTTTTATTTTTGTACATATATTCTTAATTTAACATATACTTTAACGTAGACGAAGTCACGGTAGTCGACTAGTATTAAATATAATTATAATACGCTTAAAAAAGAATTCATAAGAATAATTCATACATAAAATACGTTTGAAACGATCAATTAGAATCAAAAAATCAACTTTGAATTAAACCGGTTAACAAATTCATTATATTTAATCGTCGTTGAATATTTATTTAAATTTTATCCATATTATATTTTTAACTATAAAAATAACTTGTAATACATACAGACTAGTCAATTATTACAAAATGATAAAAATAACATATGGTAATAACATAATGTCTTAAATTCGTCAAATAAATTCTACTGAAACGAAGTTCCACAAAACAACTTGCGGTAAAAATTACCTGGCAGAAATCGTCACGTAAGGAAAATCCGTTATTTTCCCTTTTGAGCCGTCGCGTCCTCAAACTCCTCAACTGTCGTACTTGTGGGTTTTGATCTAATGGCCAGTTTTATTTAATACGCCCGGTATTTCTGTTATATAACATTGTTTTTCAACTAACAATTTTATTAAAACTTCAAAAACCTGTTTTATGTATTTTTGTTTTAGATCGAAAGTGTGTCAAAACAGTTAGGTATTTGCACAGTATTAAACACAAGAGCTGGACGCTTATCAGGCGGAGAGCGTAAGAGACTGACAATCGCCTGTGAACTGCTAACAAACCCTAATATAATGCTTTTAGATGAACCAACTAGGTAAGCAGCACATGTATTCTAAATCTCATACTTTAAATAAGCTTTAAATTTTTTAGCTTTATTTTTTTTCAACAGTGGTCTCGACTCAGTATCATCAATGTCTGTAGCTCAAGCCCTCAAGCAAGTAGCAAACAGTGGGCGAATAGTCGCTTGTGTTATTCATCAGCCGTCCTCGCAACTATTTACATCTGCTGATGATGTCATTCTCCTAGCCGGTGGAAGGACATTGTTCTCCGGAGCGATAGCGGAAGTACCAGAGTTGTTAAAGAAATCAGGGTTCGTTTGCCCACAGTATTACAATATGGCGGACTATCGTAAGTTAGCATTACTTCGTGTACTCAATGTTAACCTCTATTTACCTAAGTGACTACTTTACTATCTACTACTACTACATTTTCTTTCTTGCTGTCAAAAAATTTCAGAAGGGAATTAAAATGAGAATTTTAAAAGCACAACTATTCAAAACAGAACTTGATCGATATGAAAGACATAAAAATAACTTACTATAAATAATATCCGTATTGTAAATTCGTTGCTTAAATAGTAAAAAACTAGTCCAATTCAAAGAAAAAATATGTTTATTATATAGTCTAGTCAACAAGTTCAAAAACGTGTTAAATAGAAATAAAGCTCCTAAAAATATGTGCGATAGCTCATTCGATTCGGAATGACGTCTAGAAAAATGTTTTTTAAGGGTATATTAGCACATAAAAAATTGCGATTGTTATTAACAAAATAAGATTTAAAAAAAAGGTGTTTAGTTTTTCTTTAATAATTTCGAAAATAATGATATTTAAGGAATTTTGAAAAAAGATCCTAAAAGAGGAGGAAATTTTCAATAAAAAAGTCCTTACTCCCGGAACTCTATCTCTATTATTTATAATTTTTTTTAACGCTAAAAATAGGGCTACGCGAGGTCTTTATGGCATAGGCGCGCCGTCTAAAAAGCCGGTATATCACCTAAAATAATTTTTTTAACATATTAAATAACAATATAAAAATTTGGATGAATTATGGTGTAATCTAGACATTTGAACGAAAAAAAACTCGGTGAAAAAAAAATTATATGTCGGTTTTTCAAAAAGTTACACAATTTTTTAATTAATTTATAAAAGTTTAAATAATTGGTCTATAAATTTTTCGCTTCGTGGAGCTCTTCGCATTTAGGTAATTAATAAAGTAATGCAAAAAAAAAATTATTAAAGTTTATTATTTTGTTAATTATAATTTTTTTAAATTAACAAAAAATTAAATTTATGATAAATGTTATTAAAAAAATTGTTGTTCAGTTATATCTTATTATCGCTGTTTTGACATTTTATATAGGTATTAATTACTATTGGAAAAAAATTTTTTACGTCATTTGTTAAGAAATTGTTTATAAACAAACTTACTATTTTGGGATTTTAAAAAAGATTTTTTATGGTGGTGTAACTTTTTGAAAAATCGACATATAATTTTTTTTTCACCGAGGTTTTTTTCGTTCAAGTGTCTAGATTACACCATAATTCATCCAAATTTTTATATTGTTATTTAATATGATAAAAAAATTATTTTAGGTGATATACCGGCTTTTTAGACGGCGCGCCTATGCCATAACGACCTCGCGTAGCCCTATTTTTAGCGTTAAAAAAAATTATAAATAATAGAGATAGAGTTCCGGGAGTAAAGACTTTTTTATTGAAAATTTCCTCCTCTTTTAGGATCTTTTTTCAAAATTCCTTAAATATCATTATTTTCGAAATTATTAAAGAAAAACTAAACACCTTTTTTTTGTCTTATTTTGTTAATAACAATCGCAATTTTTTATGTGCTAATATACCCTTAAAAAACATTTTTCTAGACGTCATTCCGAATCGAATGAGCTATCGCACATATTTTTAGGAGCTTTATTTCTATTTAACACGTTTTTGAACTTGTTGACTAGACTAATAGGTTTGTCATACAATATTTGTCAATACATGTCAAGATAAAAATTCAAATTCAAATCAAAATGTTAGAAAAAGCGACTGAGTCTGGGCCCTGGTGTAACAATACCTAATCTTGTTACAACTCTTAGGTTTTGTCTTTTTATTCCAACTCAAAATATTTTTTTTCCAATAGTAGTATCCATAAAAAGTTACAAAAAAAAATACAAACTCAAGAACGTCGCCATCCAAGGCGAGCCGATTGTCTAAGGGGGTACAAGTTGATATAAATGGAATTTAATATTCTTTATTTTAGGATTGGTCTCATAGTAAAAGTTCGTAAACATGAGCGAATTTAGTCGAATTCTGGCGGTTTATAAAGGTTTCTGTCTCATATAGGGATTCTGCTTTTCCAACAAAATACAAAAATATACCTATTTGAAATTAAAAAAAACTATACCGCTGACCACTATTCTATTCGAACTAAATCCAAATGACTTATAAAGGAAATATAGAGACATTGTATTATATTAAGTATACGAACATCTAATAGTAAATAATTATGAGGTTAAAGTTTCAATCAATCTCTCGACGGCAGCTTTTTTTGCATGGAACTATAAAATAAAATATCTATAGACTTATTCTTTAAGCACAGTTACAAAGTTTCAACTAATACAAAATTGAGTTATTTCATAAATTATTTTTATGTTTAGTTTTAGAAATAGCAAGTGGAGAGCACGTGGGTAACTTGGCACTTTTAGAACAGGAAGCTAAGACTTATGCTAATGAAATGATGAAGATAGCCGATAAGGAAATAAAACAGCGGAATGGTAAAGGTAAGTTTAAAACAATAATTATTATCTGTATGTACTTTCCAAAAGACATAGATAAAGTAAGGTATGCGAATTTTTATTTTCTCAATATGTTTGTGAAGATATAGATGCTTTAACTGTGCAACTTAATGGCAAAGCAAACATAAGCATTTTTTACAAAATTAGCTTTAAAAACGTAGATATTTAAAAGTTTGAGGATAAAAATTTAAACACCCGCGTTCATCGACGAGTTGTCGACGAGACGAATGATATCCATTACTGCACAGCAATGCATACGTACGTGCATTCAATTTAGATGAAGTCGTGCAGAGCCTCGGGCTTGAGACCCAGGAACAGGTTTAAAGAGCTCTTTAATAATATACTCTCACCTCTACCACTCGACCTCGCCAACTACTATAGCTGATAACGCAAACTTACTGGACCTCAAGAAGGGCGACCTTAACCACAACACTATAATACTAACTTCCATATACACAGCGCGAAAAAACCAGAAAGACTCTAATCTTTTTTTCGGTATTCAACAGCGTCACTAGGCGAGATTCTAATCGCACGAAAGGTTTGTATGGTCTACACGTCGGTATACTTAAAATAATATAAATGACCTGCCCGCGAATACTACGTTATAAACGGTGTTACTAACGGAATAATTAATTTCCATAATTATCATTGTAACAAAAATGTTTTATCAGTTTTTATTAACTGTACCCGATTGTAGGTTTAACTTTCCCTCTCGTTCCGTTCAGCCTAATAACTGTATTGGTTTGCAAGTATAATTTATATTCCCCTTTTTAGTGCAGTGATTTTTGTGTCTAACAACGTATATGTATTTATAAATTGTCATATGTTAATTTTATCGAAATATATATAAAAAATCCCTATTTATCTTGGTCACCGCATCACGCGATTTCAAACACGCTGGACCGATTTTGTTAATTCTTTTTCGCTAAAAAAACCGTCATATTACTTTTCTACTGGTTTTTGTTGCTTTTGACAACTAATTCGAATTCAATATTCATAGTTAAGATAGGGCAACGTCTCTGTCGGGTCATTAATAAGGCACTTTGAAACACTAGCTATCTTAATATTCAACATCTCGGTTTCCTGTTATAAATTACTTTAAAAACCATTTTTTCCCAAATGTACATGAACTTTAAAACTTCGGCCTTATTATCTTTATGACTCGAGTACATACTTATATAAAACAACCTTGTGACATCTAAATCGCAACTTAGTTATGATTAATGTTTTCGCGGTTTCCCATTTATTTACGATTTTTTTTGTTTATTAGGTACTATATTATATTGTCATTTAAAAAAAATAAAGTTTAAAAACTGTAACCCGACTACGTACAACATTGGTCTAAAAAGGATGAAACAAGAAAATAATTCAGACAGAAACCGAGAAATGCATCGGTATAGAAATGGTCAAGTTAGAACCGGTGTCGCACCCATGTATTTTGAACATATATGTTAACTTAATCAATATGATATATACATATTTGTAATGTGCTCGCCAAGACCTTTCTTTTGATACCAAACACGTGATAATTATCTCAGTTTTTTTTTTCTTGGCTATAATCTGAGGAAAAAAAAATTAAAATTTTTATAGCCTATGTCATTATTACGAATCTATTGACACCTCATTCATGAAAATTGGTTCAGTAATTTAGGCGCTAGAGTGGAACATACATAGATACATACATACATACATACATAGACTGCCAAAATCATAACCCTTCCTTTTGGCTTCGCCGTAGTCGGGTAAAAAAAAGTTCTTTACGCTGTAGCTGTTTTAAGGTACCAGGACCGTTTCACGATTATATTTTATGTTTAAATTAAGTAGGTACCAATAATTCGTAGACGTGTAAAAAACCATGGCTACAAAACTGATAACTCATCATATTCCGGTAAAAAGATACATTAATTTAAGATAAATTAACATGCTAGATGCTTAACATACGAGGGTCAAACTTAAAGTACATAATAAAAATATAGATAGATAGATAAAAACTTTATTGCACACTCAGAAAAAGAAACATAAGATTAATACAGACAAAATTTTAAGAGGCATGCAAAGGCGGCCTTATTGCTAAAGCAATCTCTTCCAGACAACCCTTGGAGAGAGGAATTCATGTACGTAAACGGGCTGGTGCAAACCAATTTTAAAATATAGCAAAATAACTATATTAAAATTATATATATTTATAGATTTTTTACTTATACTACATACATTAATTATACATACAATACGTAAAACATGCACTAAATAAGATAATACATATATAAAATACATACTTGATACATAAATTAATAAAAGTTAATTAGATATTTAAATAATAATCAATAAGACGACGTTTAAAAATATTAAGAGACTCAGACTGACGAATGTAACGAGGAAGCTCGTTCCACAGAACGACAGCTTTTACTGTAAAAGAATCGCCTTACTGGTCTTAAATAACTGGTCTTACTAGTAGGAATTTTCAGTCGGTTGTCATACCTTGATCTTAGGTCATGATCTCCAGGAACATTAGAACCTAAATAGCAAAACCGATTAATTAAATATGACGGGGAGTGTGAACAGTGAAGGATAGTGTAAAGCTAGTGTAAAGATTGAGCTGCTGTTCGGTTAAATCGGGCGTAATCCAGTATAGGGAGTAAAAGAGAATTGACTAGAGAAATTTTAGTTTTAACTGGTAGGAAATGTTTCCACCGTCTTAAGATACCAAGGACTGCAAATATCTTTCTACTCACCTCGGAGACTTGCACCGACCAAGATAAGGAATTATCTATAAAAAGACCTAAGTTTTTGACCTATAAAGTATATAATAAAAAAAAATTGAAACTGAAACTCTCTGCCAATATTATTGAGTGTGTAGGTATATCATTCATTTGTCATTTATTTTACGATTTGACGGCAAATTGAAAATTGTCTTGGTAGCGTCAGCATGAATTTAACGCAAGAAAATTTTCGTGCAATGATTTTTTATAACTTTCGATATCTTTTAAAAGCTCCATCTCGAGCCACTGTTTACAACTGGTTTAATGAGTTTAAACGTGGTCGCACTAATCTCACTTATGATCTGCGTGAGGGACGGCCTTCTATGGCGACGTTTGAAGATAACATCTGTGTTGTGCGGAGTATGATAGACACTGACTAAAACAGTGACCTATCTCAGATTCGGACTAGATGAGTCAAGTGCACAAAATCTTCCATGAACATTTAGCGGTCAGGAAAATTTGTGCCCGGTGGATACCTCATAATATGACCGAGGCCCAAAAACTCCATCGTGTTGATTGCTACAGTGAAATGGTTAAAAGATTTTACGGATTTTACATACTTACCGGTGACGAAAGCTGGATTGACTGTTATGATCCCGCTGTCATGCACCCACTGCTCAGGGGTGTTTCCTTCCGAGGAGTTGCCAACTTAAGTGAAAAGTGATCGAAGCGTGGGAAAAAAGATGGTGGCCTCGGAAGGACTTCTTCGAAAGGACCGGTCATTTCGAGACAATTGTTTTAGAGAATCGAAAAACAGTTTCAGCAGAGTAGTACACTAACAATTTTTTGCCACTTCTCGTGGAAAAAGTTCGGGATAAACGACCTCGCAGTAGGATCCTCCTTCACCAAGACAACGCCTCTTCTCGACTATTTGGCGACTTCAAACGAGGAATTACTGGGTCACCCGCCGTATAGCCCCGACCTTCCGATTTTTATTTATTCCCAAAAATAAAAGAAAACTTAGAGAAAAACGTTTTTTTGGACGCCGAGGAAGCTGTGGCTGCGTTTCAAAAGGCCGTCGAAGAGACCCCTGAGGACGAGTAGGCAAAGTGCTTTTCTCAGTGGTACCATCGGATGCAGCTATGTATTGACGTGAACGGACACTACCTAACGAACACTATTTAACGAATTATTAATTTCTTTAGCGAAACAAAAGCCTATTTTATGGAATAATTCTAGGGATAAACTAAATAAGCTTGGAAATTAATCATGCCAGTGTTCAATCTATCTTTTTACCATTTGTTTTGATTTCCTGTTATAATATATAAATTAACTAATAGTGGATCCTATGAATACTCTGCTGATTTTGAATTTAAAATCGAATATTAACAGATCAAGAATTGTAGAAGAAGTTTTTGTTACAGATAATTCAACAGAAGCTGAAGCACTACTGCGTTCTAGTGTCAGAGTTGAAGATGATTACAAAGCTAACAGTGGTCAACAGATGAATGCACTTCTTCGACGAGGATATATTGGTGCTTTAAGAGACGTTCATTTAACCCAGGTCACTTGCAACTTTATAAAACTCGCTTTGATTTTATTATTTCTTTTTATTCTACCCTGCGTAGTTTCTAAAATAATTAAAATTAGTTCAAAAATTCTGGAGATGATCTTCTATCAACAAATTTGAAAACTCTGTTAAAATATATCTTACTAGCTGCGCCCGCGGTTTCACCTGCTATATTTTGGATGATTCACACTATATCATTATAAATTATAGCATATGTGTTTTTCTGATGTGTAAGCTATATTATTGTAAAGTTTCATCAGAATCCATTCAGTAGTTTTTGCGTGAACGAGTAACAAATATACATCCAGACATTCATACATTCTTACAAACTTTCGCGTTTATAATATTAGTAGGATATATAAAATTCTCGTGTCGCGGTGTTTGTTACCAATATCCTCCGAAACGGCTCGTCCGATTTTTATGAAATTTTGTGTGCATATCCGATAGGTCTGAAAATAGGTCAATATCTATTATTTATACCCCTAAGTGTTAAGGATGGCTCAACCAAAAAATTTTAAATTTATATTCTAAAACAACGTTTGCCGGGTCAGTTAATTATAATATAGATTTCTATTTCATATACAGTATTTTTTTAAGTGTAGTAGGATAGTAAATTTTCTCAGGGGTAGGTATTTTAATTACAGATTATCTAAAAAGCAGTAATACGTGTAGCCATAGGTAAATATTGTAAGTAAATCGTTAACATAATATTAATTTAGTATCTTTTTCAGATCCGACTAGTATGTCATTTCGTGGTGGCATTATTATTGGGTGCCTTGTACAACGGAGCTGGAGCTGAAGCGAGTAGAATGATTTCAAACACGGGCTGTTTGTTCTTTTTCCTTCTTTTCTTATATTTCTCGAATGCTATGCCAACAATACACACATGTAAGTATTTCTACTACTAACGTTTCAATGTCCATATATACATAATTTTCGAAAATTAAACTTTATTGTCCTATTGCAAAATGACTTAGGTACAAGTCAGTACGAAATATTGTATGTAATTTAATATATTATTTAGATTTCTGTGAAGTTCATTTTGTCAATATCGAACGGCATTTTATCACGTCTTACAATTTTATAGTAAAATACTAGCCGACCCCCGCGACTTTGTCCGCATGTTGCTCCGCTCCTATGTGTCAAAGCGAGATGTTAAATAACTTAAGTTACTCCTTGTTACATCAGCTATCTGCCTGTGAAAGACCCGTCAAAATCGGTCCAGCCATTTCAGAGATTAGCTGGAACAAACAGACAGACAGACAATATCGCGAAAACATGGCTTTTTTAAATGTAATAAAAATTAAATATAATTTCTGGTCTAAAAGCTTTGTTATGATACCTTTGTTGGTAATTGAAGCTTCTACTTAAGCATTTTTTTTAATTATAGTTGTTTATAAGTCACAAGTCACGCAACACGCAAGCAGGTTATTTATAATGGTTTAGTTGTACCTACTCTGTTATTAATGCCATGTTGTTTTGCATTTATTATTCATTTACTCTAAGCGTAAAATATAATCAGAGGGTAATAAAAGTTAATTATCATCAGCAATTCAATCAGTAGTCCAATGGTTAGAGTTCATTGTCGTGTCATCAACAACGAAATTCCATACGTGTTTTATTCAAAATCCATACAAATAAATAAAATTGAAGTGTTTGTTTGTAATGTTAAAATAACCGCTTTTTACTAAGTGTATATGGATGTATACACGGTACGGTTTTTGTCTGTCTGTTTGTTTCGGCTAATCTCTGAAATGGCTGGACCTATTTTGACGGGACTTTAACTGGCAGATAGCAGATGTAACAAGGAGTAACTTAGGCTATTTAACATCTCGCTACGACCCATAGGAGCAGAGCAACTAACGAACGAATTCGCGCGGGTCGGCTAGTCATTGATATTTACAATTTTTCGTGACATAACTAAAAAGACTCTAAACCTTAGTAATGGAGACCCAGAATCACGACACTATAGCCGTAATGGTCACCAGCCGAGCTCTGTTTGACAACTGGCTCAAGTCTATCAGAATAGACATTATATATTGTCTTGTTATAAATTGCTACGTTCTTGTAGTTGAAAAAAAAATAAAAGTTATAAACGATGTTGCTAACTCTTTATTAGAATTAATAAAGTTGATTAAAGAAAACTTAATTATGTTATAATAGCTTTGATTTTAATTAAAACTTGATATACCTGAACAAATATGGCGGACAACACTTTTAGGAAAAGAGGTGGATCTTTTTCCTTACGTGACAACACTCCACAAAAACTATTTGTAAGTTATTACTGATATTAGCTTTGCTATAGAATAAGAGGAAGGAAAAACTATTTAGACAGAGCCGAGCAGTGCCTGGGTCTTGAAAACCTGGAGCAGATTTAAAGAGCTCTTTTATAATATATTAACTCTCACCTCCACTACTCAACCTCGATAACTGCAATAGATAATAAAGTAACCTTACATAGAACTTAAGTAAACACCAGAGAGACTGACTTAAATCTATTGCATTAAACGTTATATATTGTCTATACGTTGGTATACTTGACATAATATAAATGACCTACCCGCTAATACTACTTTATATACGGTGTTACTTACAGCTTATCCTGCATCTATAACAATTATTATAAATCGTGACATTTAACTTTATATTTATCTAATGTATTAATATAAGTTTATTCCTTTTCTGTTGACTCTAGTCCCCGTGGAATCTGCAGTAGTACTTCAAGAGCATCTCAACAAATGGTATTATTTATCAACGTACTGCGCTTCGAAGATATTAATAGACTTACCCATACAGGTAATTTAGTTCAAGATACTGAGTAAAACACTTAGTTTAATTAGTCTTAAATATATTAACTAACTGTTCCCGAAACTTCGTCCGCGTGGAATAGTGTCTTTGGGTAGCATTTTGTCTCTGTCGCATACTTATAAAAAAATCACATAAACCTTACATATTTCGATACAAACCTTTATCCCATTTATTGTTATTTTACATCATTGAGTGTAAAACTTTTACAAACTTTGAATGTCATATTTATTTATATCGAATCAACAGCCTAAAACATAAGTTTCAAGCTTCTAGCTCTAAAAATGACGATAGTTCCATACAACTTTTATCCCTCCCCCTCGCATTAAATAGACTATGTTCTTTCTCAGATTTTAAACTATCTGTATACAAAATTTCATTTAAATCGGTACAGTAGTTTTGGCGTGAAAGCGCGACAGACACAGTTATTTTCGCGTTTATAATATTAACAAAGGTGCCTTTTGTGTGCAATTGTTTGTAATAATTATTTACGAACAACACTCTATCCGTTTTAAGTTCAAATTGATAAGAATAAAAAAATGTTTCACTTTAAACAAACAGTGACTGTACTACAATATAATCTGCGACGACATAAAATAATTCATATCCACTATATACCTATCCAGGAGGAATCAGCGCATGAGTACCAAACACTTATCCACCTCAATTTTTTATGCGATCCTCTTCAAATTGCCCTACTGATGATATAAATGCATGTTGCCATATGGTAATCCCGTGTCATATTGTTTAAACCGAATTTATTTAAACAATTGCAAGGAATTGTTATTTTTCAACCGGACAATTTTTTTGTATTCTTTATTAAAATACAAATAAAAGGTCCTATGACTTTTCACGATAAAGTTAATATTTTTAGGGATATTAATTTTTAAAGGTTTGAAAAATTACAAATTTGGGTACTTCTGACTCATGAAAAATATATTAAAAAAATAAAAGCCCGAGTTTTCGAGCCTATTCGCATATACAAACAATCAAATCTTTCCTATAATAGTGTAGACTAGTGGTCGCCTAGTGATCGAAATTCGACCACAATTAATTTAAATGACTTTAGCAATAAACAAAAGAGTATATATGCATGTGTATCGAGGGAGTAGATCTGGCCCAAATGCAGCGCGACCGGAACGCGTCAAACACACTTAGCGAATAGTCGAATTCGCATGCTAGTGGTCGCAAGTCAGTCAGGGAACAGATCCCCTACCATCAATGAGGATCTTGAGTTACTCGGCTTTTACAAGACGCCCTCCCAAGCGGCTCGGATACGGGTGTTTAAAAATGTATAAAATATATTTTTATTAACACTGAGTACACGTTGAGCAAGCCTCTAGTGAAGATATAATTTCTGTTCCAGTTATTATGTGCGACAGTGTTCGTAATTCCCGCATGGTACTTAACATCGCAACCTCTGGAAGCTAACAGATTTGGCCTGGCGTGGCTCATCTGTGTGTTAACAACAATCCTTGCGCAGACATTCGGTCTGGTTGTAGGAGCAGCATGTGGAGTCAAGGTAATTTATTGTTTTTAAGTATAATCTCACACCATTTTATCGAATAATAAAATACATAGTTGCTCATATGATGAGGTCAAGTGTAGTTTTAGAAGTCATTTAAATCCTCAATACGTACTTACTTATTCGTTTTAAGAAATTATTAATTCTAAGTAGTATTATAATTGCAAGAATAAAGAAAGCATGATATATAGATATGAATTATTTATGAGCCTGAAATAAAATAAAATAGGCTACCTTCTTAATAATGTTTAATTCCTTTAATATAATAATAATACTTAATATATGTTTACTAGCTGAGCGTCATATGCACACAAAATTTCATAAAAACGGTTGAGCCGTTTCGAAGGAGTTGGTAACAAAAACCGCGACACGAGATTAATTTATACAACATATTTGAAAATTTAAAAAAATCAACACGTGACTTATTTTCTCTTTTTCAGCTCGGCCTCTTCGTGATCCCTGCTGCAAATATACCAATGTTGATGTTCTCGGAATTCTTCATCCCATACCACGAGATGCCTTCGTACTTGCAACCGTTTGCTTTGATATCGTATTTCCGATACGCCTTCGACGCTTTTCTTCAGACCGCCTACGGATTTAACCGCGCCGTCCTTCCTTGTCATGCGATACTTTGTCTTTTCAAGTACCCACAAAAATATTTAGACTATCTTCACCTCTCTCAAAATTTCTCTGCCGACGTATTAGCTTTAGTTATATGGATTATATTACTCAAAATAACTTTAATGTGCGTTTTAAAATTCAGAGTGTACAAAGCCTGTAGATAAATACAAATTATGTGGTGTGTGATAGTATTATTGTAAGGAACGAATTTAATGCTGAGATTGAGGGACAGTCCCCAAATAACTCGGTAGATAAAGGGTTAAGGGTATGCTTTTAAGAAGCTTTAATTAGTGATCTGAAGAATAACTTCCGCTGTTTCTATTACGAATTTTCCTTTTATACCAATGTACAGTAGTGTACATCATTTATGTTATTTATAAAAGGTACAGGGGGCTATAAGGTGTATAAGTACAGTATAATAAGTAAGAAGATATTTTTAATACACAATTAAAATATTTGTAAGCTCTATTGACGTAATTTTTGATATGTGTGGGCCACATTACATAATAAAACAAATTCTAGAGATTTTTACTTGTTTTTAATATTTAAAATATAAACATTTTTTATAAGGCAGTAAAAATCAATTTATGTTGCAACAAAACAATGGCGTTACTGTTACCGCCAATAACTTCACAATATTATGATTTATAACTTGATTGATTTATATCGTTGTCATAATTGTAAAAGATTATCCGCCACTTTGTAAAAACTAGCTAGCGAAGTTTCAAAAGATATTGGTTAAAAAAATATTTATCTAACCATAACATATTACTTAATAAACGTAATAAGTCAATAAAAAACATTCCACGAAAATACATTTATTGTGCTAGTTACATTGAATGTAATTGATCAAATTTTTATCTAAATAGATACATTTATTTATTAATAGACACCACATCAATAACTACTTTGTCTTTTATTATACCTACCTATTTTTTAATATAGAGGAAAGAAGGCTCCTCGCACACAAAAACGGGGAATCATCAAGTCTCCTTCTTTTCCCTTCAGTAATAAAATTTTATATTACCAGTAACATCAATTTCACCATATTAAATAGATTTTATAATTACGACTTGTAGTCAATTACAAAATAAGTATAGGCCCGTCTGAATATCATTATTATTATTGTTACTAACATTATAAATGTGAAAGTTTGTGTGTTGAAATTTGGCACACAGATACTACTTTTTATCCTGGTTAAAATAAATTCCTGCAGGATAATAAAACATGTTTATTGTCGTAAGCACATGAATATTTTTCTGTAGCGTTATGTATATTGAAAATTGATTTTATGTATCCGTACACCTAAATATATATAGTAAATTCTACAGACTAGTTTCAAATACTTTTTTCCACACAAACAATTAGTAGCGACATCTGTTAGAACTCGTACGTACTTCGTGAGTAAAGCGTTGAAAAGTTACTTAAACTTCGCATACGATCATAGATCGTCGCAATCTAACAATTCATAATAATTAGATTATAGAATCATAAATAAATAACTTCATTATCGTAATTTTAGCAGCCTTTTATTAACACAACAAGGCATTTTTATAATGCGTTGCGGCCACTGACCTCTATGTTACTAGTAAGCTGGACTGGCTTTAGGAGAAGCAGAAATGGAGCGATTTGATTTTCACCATTTTAGCGCTGACGGCAGTAGTAGAGTACTCGGAACTAGACGTAGTGATGGAACTCATTCGATATATTTGTGTGCATTCTATAAATTTACTTACAGTGGGTATCTTTTTAAAACATTTTTAAAATTTTAAGCTTTTAACCGCTTGTTTGTTTGGCCCACAATTTTGGAAAAAACGACACTTGTCGACCCGCGTGTACTTTCATACCCAAAATTAGAAAGGCGTTTCTGAAAGCGTATACTTTACTAGCACTAGCTTGATAAACTATATTTTTCATAATATCTGTCTTGCTTCTTCCTTATAATATTTCCCTACTTGCCACAGTTTCTTGGTTGAATCGGTAGGAAATCTGCAAATTTAAAGTAAGCTCTTTAGTATTCCTACAACTTACGCACAAAATCGATATTATCGATAAAGAACTTCGACAACAGTATAAAGTTAAATTATTGTTTAAATTCGGCAATGTAGAGATAACTCTACTGCATTCGTGTTTATTTTTGTTTAATAATGTACATTTGAATGCTAATGATACTGTTATGAAGATATAAACTGCTAAGAAACTTACTTGTGAAATGTTATCTTGTTCCCCTTATAATAGCAAGTTTTGCAAAACACGCACGATTTCATTTTGCACTAAAATCATTGAAATTTATATAATAATAATAAACAAATTAAAACAACAAACACTCATAAAATTAAGACAGACGCACCAAACAACACGACGGCCATTTGCAATTTAGTTCCCAGTACTCTGTTGGAGTTTTAAATCGGCACAAAAATATCTGTCACTTTACGTAGAGCAGCCGGTCCAGCGTACTAGTATAACAGAGGTCAGTGGTTGCGACAGACATGTAAGCACCAAAGCATCCCTTTGACGAATGCTATTTTGTACGTACGTCAGTAATAATGAATTCGCATCAATGAACGCAGTAGTTTTATGACTAGCATCCTTTTGTTTACTACTAGTAAGAATAACGAGACGTTAGATAAAATGATCCATACATAGTATAAATGTAGTTATTTTCAAGACGGATCCATTCTTCGATCGATTGATTATTAATATAAACGAGATGATATGATTCATTTTTAAATTACATAATTTAAAAAAGAACCTAATAAAGTGAAATATATTTAAATATGATAAATTTTATTTACTACTCATATGGCAACAAAATTTGATAGCTGGTGTGTTTTTCTCATCTTGAAAATTTGCCTCATTTTGGCAAAATATAGCTTATATAAAATTAGACACAGATTAAAACGTAATATATCCAAACAATACTTTATAATAATTTACCTAAACAAATAAAACATTCTGAGAAATTCAGCAATTTTATGTCTAATCTGTATAAGCATGTTCTTTCTGATATATCTCAGTTATAAATCAACTAGACTATATTGATACCTTTAATGATTTTTCTGTATATGTATATTTTTTTTGCTGTTCAACTGTGAGAAATGAGAATAAGTTCTTTAAACCGAATATACAACGAAGATATCGATTTTATTTGGCTTGTTAGAATAAAACCTATAACTAAACCGATTGAGCTCTAATTTTGCATATGCCTATGAATATGATTCTAAACGCAATATGGGACCACTTTAATTATATTTTAATGATAGAATGTACTCATTCATATTTAAAGGCCGCGTGGTCTTATCTCACAATCCACGTTTTCTCTAAATTTTCCACAATTTCATTATTCTCTTTGTACGTAGTGTCAGAATAGTCTTGTTGTCAAAATAGTAACAAAATGCTTGGTTTATAGTTTCTAATTATAAATGAAGATACGTAGATAAGAAAAACCTAGTCTATTTCTCTTAAAAGTTAAAGATTATTAATACTTTGGAAAATAAATTTGAAAAAATAGGCATTAAGTAAACAGTTTTATTTCGCAGAGTGTGACGTCATTCAAGACGAGATGACACTATTCAGCGTTTTCGAGGGAAATCTAAATTGCTTTTTTAAATACAAAATACGTAATGTAAATATTGCTTTTTCTTTAAAGTATATGTTTTTTGGGATAAACTAGATATTAAAGTATATAATTTACTAAGTTTTCAAATTTAGTCAACTAGCCTATTCCCGAAAATCATCTTAACGAAGGTATGAAATGGATATAAAATGTTTATATCTATATACATTTCCACAAATGCTTATCATAGTACACATTTTTTAAATCAGTACAAATCGTGGTTACGGGTCTAAATTTTTTTTCAAATTACTTTTTTTTATTTCACTAAACAATAATAGTAACTATAATAATACTTCAGTTTTTATAAAACTTGTCAAACAAAATGAAAATAATTTGGAATGATTTAAATATTATATTTATAATATCTTTGGTGCCTAGAAAATATTATATTATGTATACGAACAAATGACTATCATGTACACATACATTTAATACTACAAGTTAAATACTTCTCTGTCAAAATGCTTTTTCGAAATCTTTTGCCGCATGGCGAAATTAGTCAAAAACTTGCTGGCTTTACTGTGACGCAGTGTTTAATCCAGCCAAATACCTGCAATTAATAATATATAACTACATTAAAGCATAATTGACCGGCAGTATAATTAATCAAGCTTAGGAAGAGATAAAATGTAAAATATTTAGTAAGTCTTTGTCTTATACAAGTATTGAAATAACTATTACAAAAAAAAACTAGTAATAATTATCAAAACACAGTAAAAGTATAAAAATTTCATTTCATTTCCTCAAGTACATACCTGCTATATTCCTGTGGCAATGTCAATGTTTTGTACCATAATGTGGCACTTAACCCAATACTCCAAGTCCTTAATGGGCTTAATAAAAACGATAGTGTCCCATATTCAAGCCAAAAAAAGTATGCTAATAGCGACTGCACTGACAACAATATAATAAAGGGCAAGTTTCGCACAAGACCTTTAATTCCTTTAATATTTCGATTTACCAGTCTAATTTCTAGACAATGGCATAGTACAAAAATTAGGGGTATTTGTACAAACATTAACTGTACACTGCCATACATATATGTAAATGGCTCCGGCAATAATACCCCTTTGATCAATATCCCCCAGGCAAATATAGCTCCAATATGGCCGTCAATAAGTTCTCCAATCGCCCAAGGTCCGAAAGCTATATAAATGGCATAAAGTACAAGTGGGTAGAATATTCTATCAATTTTACTCAATAGCCAAAGCTTCAAAACATATCGTCCATATATTTTATGATGAGGCCAGCGTTTACAAAGTCGCAGTATAACTAATGGTAATACATTAATTGCCAGAAGTGCTCCAAAGACAGCCTGAAACTAAATTAAGTATATTAAATATATAGAATAGGCCTTAAAAGTTGAGTATACTGATTAAAAGGACTGAATTTTTCCCTGAACTATAGTTAAACAGCAACAAGGAAATATTTACCACAACTCCGGCATTCATCATGAGCATTACCCTCGGTGTTACTTCAAAAGACAATTTACTCCCATCTAAAGAAAATATATGTTCTAAATCAGTTTCTCTGCCTAATTCATCAGTTGCAACGACATACAGCTTATGTAACCCACTCACAAACAAATATGGTAACCAGTTACAAACATACAACGGACCCTCCTTTGATTTACACTTCATCCAACTTGTTTTGTCAAAAGAAATCTGTACACTCTCAATATTCACATCGCTGAATGCTAATATCCTTATGTGCGTAGAATCAGGTATTAAGTGCAGTGGTTCTCTTCCAGGTAACACAAACTGGGCATGCTTTGGATTTGTCACAAGCACTATTGGCCAAGTGTTATGCTTTTGATCAACAAATGAGAATAACCCATGATCTATAGCAGCCAAGCGAAACATTCTATTATCCTTCCAGTCACCTAACTCGAGTTCCAAATACCCTTTCTTGTGTTTTGTATACATTCTTTTTACTAGCCCTCCCATTGAATGTAAGTGTCCACATACATAAACCTGCGAACCCCCAGTACTACCGATAAGCTGTCGCACATCTAATCTCTCTGATTCCGTTTCTAATGACAATAAACATGATGTGGGATAGTGACCAAACCATACTATATGGTCAGCTTTAGCCTCAGCTTCAGTTTTTAGTTTTATGATACTTTCTTGTTCTTGACCATCTAAAATACCAATGAAATTGAAAGGACGTCGTAATCCTGGTTCAGGGCATGCATCTATGCCCAGAAATGCAACTCTGACTCCATTATGGTCAACAACATGGACATATGATTTAGGATGTACAGCTCCTTGTACTGAATACTCTCTAAAGTAATTTTCAGGTGAAGCAATTGATCTTATATTGAAGTTATCTGTAAAAATATACAAAATGATTGAATGATACATTTTAAAGCACTCAGATTCTTGTAATTTAATTTGATCTATTTAGCTATTGACAGTAGACTAGCTTTCCTGATAAAATGTGTCCAGGAACAAGTCAAAGTCAAATTTTTTTATTCAATATTGGAATTTACATCCTCTTATTGAACGTCGGAATCTACCACCCTTTCGGAAACGACGTAACGCAGACCTGAGAAGAATAAGCGCAAGAAACTCAGCGGGATTATTTTGGATACTTTACTTTTTATCTTTGATTTTTTTTAATGCCAATTTTTATTACAAACATATTTTAAAAATTGAGAATGCCTGGAGCGAACGCATCATTCCCAAGGCGTGACATCTTCCAATAAATCTTTAATGTTTAAAAGCCTTTGTCACACAAACATTTTTTAACTTTTTAAATTTTCTTATAGAATAATTTTGAACATTTTCTTGGATCCTGTTGTAAAAGTACACACATAGCCCAACAAAATAATTACTAATTCTACTCAATCAAGTTGTAGGAATAACAAGTTTGTGTTTGTTCCTAGTATTGATGTCATCCAAGTCACTATTTCTAATAAAATTATTAACATTTTTACGTACATACATAACATTTCCAAGAATGTAATGTGAAGCAACAGTCAATATATTAATTTCTTTGAAATTTTCTCTTAAAGATATTTTAGGGCCGAGACCATAAATTGCGCGAATAGCTCTTTTCTGCAGTACAAAAATCGTGTTTACGTCGGGTGCGTTACCCCAAAGTAGAATGCCGTAAGACATTATACTATGGAAGCAGCTAAAGTAAACTAAATGAGCCGTGTCTATATCAGTTAATTGGCGAATTTTCTTTCTTCTCTCTTTTTTCTTTGATTTAAAAAGAGGTACAGCCTGAAGTGTAGCCTAAACTTGATATCTTTGAGGCATGAATTAAATAAGATTGAGGATATTTTTTGCTATGAATAAAATAGACTTTTGTTTTTTTAGACTTACCATGGTTTCCTCTTATGTCTAACCATGTTGTATTCTTTGTAACTCCAGATTCTTCTATTATGTTATAATAGTACACCCATTCTTTTTTAACTTGTGAACTTCCTAAATTATCCTTAGTTTTAGCATCTGTAAGATCTCCAGTTGCTAATACAACATGAGGCTTTATAGTCTTAACTGTGTTGTCACAGAACTGTTGAAACTGTGCAATCCTTCCTGGATCTCGGAATATGCTGATGTGTATATCAGAAATCTGTCAAATAAAATTCAAATATTCAATTGAAAGTTGTCATAAAAACACAAAATGTTAGCTATCATTATCATAAAATTATTTTTCATTGTTTAGAATAGTGGTGGAATATCCGTATTTTTAAATTATTATTTTGATAATACTGATTTTTTAGAAAACTAGACCTATGCTGACCTGACAATACTTCATCTACTTTTAAATAAGTTTTTCTTCACTTTATTTATTACTGTTACTGACACCATTCATAAATTAGTATTCACATGAATTAAGTAAGAGGCCACTAAAATTTAGTAAAAAAAAAATCTTTATTTTTTTAGATATCCTAACAGTACAATGGTGGCTATACAAATGAATTGAAAATGGCTATACAAATGAATTGATATTTTTGAAGTCGGTGCCAGCCAGCCCACCCAGGTAAACAGACGTCTCGTGAGAGAGAATAGTAATAGGTATATCTATTGAACGAACCTGTAACGAAATAGTGTAACGTATACACGATTGTACTATTATACTACTACGTTCTTTACTATTGCTGGCACCGACTACAAAAATATCAATTATTGTATATTATTGTCCTAATAAAGGGAGGTTAATAAATAAGCTAATTATTTCTTACTTTTTAGTGCATTTTTTAGTTTGAAGTCGGTTAAATTTTTTGTTAAAAATGTTTTATTTCTTGGTTTTTAGTGTATATGTTCTGAAACTCATTTATCGTTCATCCACTAATTCACTCTCTCATCTGTTTACTTATTTAATCACTCACTAAATCATCAATTCAACATTTACTAAGTACCTACTCACTCAACCATCATCTCAACTACTAATCTGTAACACTCTGCTCACCCTTCCATCTCCAATCTACTGCACCCACTCAACAGATAGCCTTCAGCTCTTCAAAAATTATAGGTAAGAACCATCTAGATCATCTGAAAATCGAATATAAACAACCGCACCAAAATGGGTTCATTTATAACGTTATTACGACGTCACAGACAGACACACAGATACACAGGCACACTGTTAAACTAATAAAACGATGTCATCTTGATCCCATTTGTTTCACACAGCAAACTCTGCTACGAAATCAAGTAAGTGTTTCGGTAGCTACGATGTCACAGACAGGCACACAGGTACACTGTTAAACTAATAAAACGATGTCATCTTGATCCCATTTGCTTCCACACAAAACATCCGCATCAGAAACATCCCATTCTTTCAGGAGCTACGATGTCACAGACAAATACACATATACATCTCAAACTTGTAAAACAATGGCATCTTAATCCCATCTGCTTCCACACAGAAAAATTCGCATTAAAATCGGTATAGTTATTCGGGAGCTACGATATAGACAGACAAACATTATCATAAAAAAATTACTCTTTAAGACAATTCCATTAAACCCAAACACGACTAGTTTACGTTGTCCCATGCCTGCGTTCCAGTACATACCTTCCGGCGTCATCATCAACTGATGGTAGATGAAGCCGGAAGGTCTAAGAATCTACTGGTAACATCAACATGATAAGTATTTTTTAAATTTCCTCATAATAATAGTTGCTTTACATTCTTAACCATAATAATATAATAGCTATCTTTGTTCTTCCTCATCAGTTCCACTTTGTCAAATGATAAATTCTGAATGCAAATGCTCGTAACCTTTCTCAAAATATCAAAATTACTATATGGGTGCCTATAACTTTGGAGGAGTTCTCTAAATTCCTCAAAGATGCCATCATCAGAACTGGATTTTGAAAAAAATGGGACCAATCTGTAAGCATATACTACCAAATACAAAAAGAAATTTTCAATTTGGTAAAAATACAACCGAATTGATAACCGAATTGAAAATAGCTTATGACTTATACTCAGACCTACCAAATACACACGAAAAATTTCATAAAAATTGGTTAAGCCGTTTCAGAAGATTTTGATGATAAAATCTGTGAGCTTCTTTATTTTTAAATTAGAATATATATTGATCTTTATGACAGAGAAAAAAAAACTATGATAGTAAATATTAACTACGCGAAATAACTCATCTAACTGTTGCGAATCTCACGCCTACACTCCTCAAAGTAGCACCAAATCATTTAATCAAAGATCACTAAACTATGATAGTCAATATTAACTACAAGAAATTACTCGTCAAACTGCCAATGAACTTGTGAAAGCCAATAAAATATCCAATTGAATATAAATATGAAAGCAAGACACTCATTTTTCAGTTTTAATTATTAAAATCTAACACTTATAAATTTAAAACCTGACAAATTTTTCTGTCACTAGTTTAACATTTTTTACCCATCCTAAAAAAAATGTACACAACTGCAAAACGCTGCCAAAGAAGTTATTACTTAATAAATTAAATAATGTATTAATTGTACTTCTGACATAGTGAATATCAGCAATCTATTATCATATGTAGCAAGTAAAACCTTAAGGCATTAAGTATGCATTTGTACTAAATTTGTGCAATAAAGAAAAACAAGAATATTTTGTGCAATAAAGAAAAACAAGAATATTCTATCACTATGACATTATATACCTAAGAAATTGCATCACTTTTCTATATAGATAACAAACTAAAGAAAAACCTTTGCCCATCAGATAAACAGATGAAACATATTTTTTTAACATATAAATTATCTTTCTTATGATATCAATTTTTATTGATTATATCAGATTGGTTTTGCTATCTAAATTAACATACCTGTAGCCACCTGGCATACCTAGTCAAGAATAAAAATAAGCAGGTAAGCCTGCCAAGGCTTATTCTCTATGTTAAAATACTTTTGACACATCAAAATTGGTCAGTAAGTCAGTTTGTATGAAGCTACCACCAGTTCGGAAGAACTGTTCAGAAGAACTGGCAAGAAACTCAATAGTTGCTCTTTACAAAACACCATTGTTTACATGTTTGACAAAAGTATATAGATTCTAAGCTTTATCATCATTCAAGTAATCCTGTATAGAGTAGTAAGCTTTATTTACTAAACACTTTTAGAAATAGGTTAATTGGCATATCTAATACAGGCCGTGGAATCTTATTAAACATGCGAACACCAAGCCCTCACTCACTTTGTGGAGACGAATGTATGGCTTAACAAGTTTATTTTTATTTTTAGTATTTATATTGTGTTTGTCACTATGTATACAAAACAAATTAATGTTCTGCCTAATGTATAAAATATTAAAATAATTCTATTGTGACAACACCATATAAATACCTATTTTATCAAACATATTTCGAAGGGGAAAATGCAAAGGTCATTATTTAAAAAAAAGAATGAAGATTTCCACTATCCTAAATTATCACTATATTAAATTTAGAACACTAGTCTAAAGAATGTAAGACAGCTTTAGCCTTACTATAAATTTATTACAAAATTTAATTACTAAGTACAACACTATATTACCTTTGCTTTTTCCATCAGGGAAAAAAGAATTCAAAAGAAACTCACCTGCAAAAACCAGATAAGATTATGAGCAGAATCTGTTATTTGTCCATATTTTTGTCCTAAATGATTTGTGAAATTATCTCTGTCTATTTTATTTTCATTATCAAATATATGATCTGTTGCAATTATATTAATAAAATTAGCAATAAACATTGATAAAATTATAAGCACACAAACAAATGTTATAGCTGCTTTGGTCAAAATCATATTGAGTACTGATAGTTGGAATGTTTAATTGTTTAACAAGTTTAACTATCTCTTGCTCTATTTTCTCACTACTTTTAATTTTATATGATTCAGCATTGTGTAATTTTATTTGTTTATATGCATTGATATAAGTATGACTTTACAGTTTTGAAAATCTGTGTATTACTATTTTCTATTCTTTGCACTCAATGTCAAATGTCAATTAGCGATATTCGATATAAATCGATGCATCGAATCGAACCGATGCTTTGAATAACAGTTGACTTACTCGATATATTTACTCAATGTATTTCATAAAAGTATTTTCATAAAACATCGAATTAATAGTAAACAGCTAATTTTTATTACTGTTTTAGTTAATCTTACTTCTAAGTTATATTATAAATGTGAAAGTTTGTTACTCAACCACGCCAAAACGGCTAAACAGATTTCAATGAAATATGACACACATACTCACACACACACACACCTGGATAACAACACACAGGCTGCTTTTTACTCCATAAAAATTCAGTTCCTCTGGATAATAATAAAATACTATGTTTACTATCTTAAGCGCCATCGATATAAAAAAAAATTAATGTTTTTATAAATCTAAGTATTATACGCGGTAAATACTAAATAGCACCCGTGCGAAACCAGGATGGCTCGACAAGTCTCAAATAATTTAGGAGTCATTTTTACAAGTACTATGGACCATCTGGATGAGGAAATATAAACATTCTCTGGGATTTATAAAAAAAGAAGTTAAATTACCCGTGAACAACCGAACAGTAACAACAAACGAACAGATGTTAATTTTTATACGGAACCCTAACGGTGGTCCTGCACACCCAACTCCTCTTACACGTCCCGGAAGTCGCCGACTCCGTAAGAATGGATCACCGAGGACTGTAGAAGCATCACCTCACCGAATTAGTCTTAGCCCCAAACTCGCGCTAGGCTCACCCCTCTAATTTTAAAGATTTAATTATAAAAAAATGTAGAAAAGTAAGAAATATATAATTATAAGGAATATTCCGTATTTTCTTTCCCTCCTGACGATCCCGCCTAAATACAACTAATATTTGTGTTTAGTTTGTATGGAGCGTCAGGGCTGAATACCGCTTTGTAATGCAACGTAAAATACTTGATTTTTAGAAAATATCGATGCATTATCCCGATGGCTGCATCGAAAAAAAACATCAATGTATTTTCTAAGTGGACACGCCTAATATCAATTGTCATAGGTGTTCACTGAGCAAAACACCTTACGTGACATGTGACATCTATAGGCGGTACAAGAATACAAAAATTCGTAAATAAACCGACTTTGCTTCGACTCGATTAAACGGAATCAGTTCCAATATCAACTTAGAATAATTAGTTTTACAACGCAATTATTATAGAAAAATAAAAATAACTATAAAACAAAATGGCGGGAAATATAAATACTCTAACTTCTAACCAATAACCTGACCTGTATAAATTTAACAAAATATAGTTTATTTACATATATACTATAATAAATTCTGAAATTAAATAAGTCACTATTGTTTTTTCAATTATGATAATCAATACAAATATTACTTACAATATTATGATAGTTTTTAAAAGCCACAGAAGCCTGTAGGCATTAGACTTAAATATTTACATATTATGGTCATTAATTTTAGACTTCGCCTATCTAATATTCGAATAAAATAATACAATAGTGAAAGAATTCTCAAACGAATAACTATTACCTAACTGAAGAATTAAGTTTTTTTTTTCTTAATTTTTTACTCATTGAAAGTTAACTTAATGAAAACCTAATGATTATCCTCGCTAACAGAGGTTTCAATGCGTGAAACCGTAAAGCCACCATTCAATTTAAAATACTAATTACTGTTATTTGTTATATGTTATTTGAGTTCTTATTTTTTGTTATACCAAACCATTTGACCATGTCATAAATGAAACGAAAAACCCCTTCGGCATTATACGGCACTCATGCGTACAAAGAAATTCAATCAGTTATACAATCTACAATAGTACATATTTGCAGCTTGTCACGGTAGGTTCACAACCTTTAATTAAATCAAATTTCTTACCCAACTCTATGATAGCACGGTAAACCCCATTGGCGCGGCTTTCTCCCTAAACCCTCGAGAACTTAGGGCTCTCCAGAAAACCCCGCAGAACTCGAATCTGCCTATTCTACAGCTAACGACATAACAATGTAATTAACCATAGCATTACGATTTACGATTATACCTACATATCACCACATTATCATAAACTTTTACCTGGTATTGTTTTTAATTTTTTAATAAAGTACCTACTACTATATTAAAAAAAATTCTATACTTCGATTTGATGTACCAAATGATAAGTGAGTTGTGATCAAATCAAACGTAATCCGTCGCCCGGATCTGCGCATCCAAAGCACAGCTAGGATGTACCATGTACGTAAACTCCATGGTCCATGCACGACTCCTATAGAGAGCCTCGGTAGTCGGTCGGTACCCGTGCTAGTGCGCCTCTACTATCTCGCTAGTCGCCGCATTCCACCGAGCCAAAAGCCGAGGCGCGCCCCGCGCGTGCCTTCATGCCTTCGTCGACCCACGCGCCCTCGTCGCTGCCCGCAGCCGGCATCGGTAGCCGCGCGCATTTCGTTCGACTCGAAGTTGAATGCTTCGCTTACGCTCACGCTCAGTCGATCCTATGCGCTTATAGAGATTATGCGCGCCGACGCGACGCATCTACAAACTGAAAACATCGCGCGCGTACAGTGAAGTGAAGTGTTTGGATGCGGTTTGCTCCTGTATAGTTATGTTGTGATCTGCCTTGGATTTATTTGTTAATGGTGAGTGAGGCGCTATGACGTCGCCTTGAGCACCTCTAGATGAGCGCTTTCACGATGCGGCAACTTTCATTTCATACACATAGCTCGAATTCCGCGCCTGCGCCGACACCGTGCGGCCGCTGACCCTATGCCCGCGCGCCCTTCTTCTTACACCACTGTTTGCCATCACTCGCAACCACTCTTCCTGACACCGATGATACACTGATGATCAATAGCTCATGGTCATCGGTACTTCAACCAGACATGTATCAATTTTAATAATTCTATGTATCTGTAATAAACAGAGCAGTGGAATCTTACTTTCCTTAATCATAGTAAATTGGAATGCCACTTATGCAATTAATATTATGGTCAGAAAAACCTTCAAAATACATTAATACTTAATTAATTTCATATTAGGCTGCTCTAAACTACGCTCTTTTTATTTTGTTTTTTGACCTTTAAATTACTTATAGCATTCATTTAAATCAGTACCAATATTATATTACATATATGGATTTCCTTACCTTGTATGTGTGAAACGATGAGGACGTGCAAACGATCTATCTTTTTAGTAGAAAGTAGACATCTCTACGACATCAGAGTCACACTTAGACCACTACTTGCTGCTTTGACTATCAAATCAGTTCAATATATTTATTTACGAGTTCTATTTTCACACAAAGGTCCAGTTCGTATTCTATTATCTATTTCGTATTCTACCCCCAATCTCCCAAAACTCCTCCACCAAACTCATAGAAAGATAAGTGTGTGAGTTCGATACACTTATTAAAGCTGAAATATAAAATAAAACAAAGATGATATTTGTCATTGGATTCACGATTACGTCAAAAGTACAATACAATCTTAAAAAATTTAAAGACCGTTTGTAGCGATAATAATACCAAAGCAGATCTTGCAGAATTAGCTAAGTACAAGATTGAGCTTAGTTTGTTTTAATATTTTTGCAAGAATTGAAGCATTTTTTATAATTCGCGAGTCGCGACGCATGCATCATGCATTCTCCATACTGACGCCATACCTACGTTGCACTATGAGTTATGTGCTTAATCATAATAATAGTGATATTTATATAAGAACTGATAGTTTGATGAATATTCATATCAAGAATATGCTAGCACCACTGGGCAGATGATGACTAAGAATAATATTTCTCTTATACCAGTTCTTTATGCCCAGATTTTTTGTGCCGGATTCTGACGTGCAGAATTCAAATTCCAATCTATACTAATATATAAAGCTGAAGTTTGTTTGTTTGTTTGCTTGAACGCGCTAATCTTAGGAAATACTTTTCCTATTTGTAAATTTCTTTAAGCGTTAGATAGCCTATTTATCGAGGAAGGCTATAGGCTATACATCATCACGCTAAGACCAATAGGAGGGAAGCACCACGCGGACGAAGTCGCAAGGGTTGGCTAGTTTATAATAAATTTCTTTGACTTTATTTTTGGAACGTTACAAGATAGTTCTTCACCTGGGTTTTTGCTTAACTTTGCTGTAACGGAAATGATGGTCCTCCTAATACTACATGTAATAAATTTAAAAGAAAATTTGTTACTGCTAAGTAAGAAAAAACTAGCACATAATTTTTTTGCTACGCTTTAGATATACCTACACCTACATAGTTAAGTGACTATGTATATAGTAATATATCTAAGTAGCTATGAGATCATGACCATAAATTAGTTACGTATTATTTATTATAGTTCTGAATTATATAGATCCCAAATCTACATAATGAGGTTTGTTTAATAAGTGAGTAGAAAGGTATACAATATAAATAAATAAAGCGTTTCCAAATTATAACTAATTTGAAATCTATGGTAGGAAAAATTTAAATTTTCTATGTTAAATTTTAATTGTACTAGGACGAACACGAACTTTATAATTAAAGATATTAGCCGACCCGCGCGACTTCGTTCGCGTGTTGCTCCGCTCCTATGGGTCGTAGCGAGATGTTAAATAGCCTAAGTTACTCCTCGTTATATCAGCTATCTGCCTGTGAAAGTCCCGTGAATATCAGTCACGCCATTTCAAAGATGAGCCAGAACAAACAGACAGACAAATGAAATGTAAAATTCAAATTTTATTTATTTGAATGAAACATAAAAAACATAGGTGGTACAAAAAATATTGATAGTGTTAGTTTCGCCTTTATAGGCATAATAAATAAACAAATATTTAATGTTGTTTTGGTATAATATGTACCGTGTATACCATATGCAATTAGTAAAAAGCGGTTATTTTAATATTACAAACAGACATTCCATTTTTATTTATTTGTATGGATTACCTTCAAAGTATGAATTTCAAACCATCATCACATAGGACACAAGGTCAGGACTCAGGTCAATTGTCATGATTGTGTTTGTTTGATTATCTACGACATGCTGCATCAGACATACCTACTCAGATTACTGACAATGTTGTATAGTATTTGTGCGATCCACAGTTTCCTGCCTCGTTAGATGATTAATACGATTGTAATACTTTTAATAGTAAATTGCTGAGATTTAACAACATCGTTAGAAATAAGACACATAAATGCATACATGCATCGAAATTACTGGTCTTCGATAAGTCACCGAAAACTTGTTACAGTTATTAAAAATAAATGAGTAGGTACCTTTTCTGAGTAGGTACTTGATATCTCTACTCAACTCTATTAGTTCAACGTTATCAAATTTAAAAAAAAAACAATGTTATTAGAGATAGACAATGAATAATTATAATCAAATAGCATTTCAAGAAAATATCAGAAAGCATTTAAAAAATGCACAAATTACGCATCAAATAGCGAGATAAGTGATAATAGATTATTTATGCATTATTTTGAATTTCGAATATAAACGTTAAATAAAAGACATATCCGGTTATTAATGAATTCACAATAACCGGATATCGTCTTTTATTTAATTTTTATATACCAATTAATCCAAATAAATCGTTCAAAATTATGCAATCCACAATCCTATTATAAATTATTAACACATATTTTTATCATGAATGTATAAATAATAAAAGACACGAATATGACCCATCCAAGAAATACAATTGATATTTTTTGTACTAAAACCGAACACTGAATAATTGATAATGTAAATGATTCAATGTTCATTTGTTTTGTACAGGCAATTGCTCCGTGCGACCGCATTCTTCCGATAGCGATTTGAGTGTGTAAATAAAGCAACTTTACATGTATGTGTGTACCATGTACTGTTGAATAGCTAAACACTAACCGCTATATTATCAAACGTCACAAACACTGGAGTATAATGCCATACGTACTACAACACTTAATCAGCCTAACAACGAATTCTTATTTAAAACTTGGATACGGTTCTAACCTCCTTCCTCATGTCAAAGTTTACACCACAAGGACTTAGAACGTCTATAATTTGAAAAATTTTCGTTTCATACTAGGAAGGGAATTGAACCGCACCTTTGATACCTTATTTTCTAAAGCTATCACTGAATCTTCATAATAGCCAACTGTTACTACCTGTGCAGACCTGGATTTGTCAAGATGCCGTATAGGCTGCGGCCTAGGGACGGCATATTTCAGAGAACGTTTTCTCATTGTTTTTCTTTTTTATATTTATTCGTTAAAACGTCACACACGTTTACAGTCACATGTCCTCTAATAACAGTGCGGTGTGTGCAGTGAAGCCTGGATTAAACTCACTACTCAGTCTCTGAACGTTTTTGAGAAATCAATCTCTCTAATGTTTATCCTAACTTGAATATAGCTCTCCGCATCGCACTTTCCACTCCGGCTACAAATTGTTCTGGAGAAAGGAGATATTCCTGTTTAAAACGCGTGAAAAATTATCAAAGTTCTTCATTGTCTCAAGAAAAAGTGAATTCTTTAGCTCTTCTCTATATAGAAGCAGACATAATAACCTCCATAAACTATGATGATATTATTCCCTTCATAGTATTCTGCTATTAAAAAGTCCCGTAAAAAATTGTAATTCTTGTTTCTTTCTTAATGACTAATTCATTCATTTATTTAACTTTAGTGCCTTCTTTACTACAAATGGAAAATTATTTTAGATAGGTACATGTGGCGGCGGAAATAAAGTGGCCTACAATTATAAAAAATTTAATCCGGAAGTGTACCTCTGCCAAACACGGACGAGTCGTACAAAAATCACTAAAACCCTTGGTCAAAGTGCCTGAGTTTAGAGGACGTGAATCGTAATCGTATCTTGTAAATAATATTTTAAAAATTCAGGTTTTATTCTAAATCCTTTACTGAATCTTAACAATAACCAATTTGTACCACCAACAGCAATGTTCTTAGTTCTTACGCAGGATTTTTTCAGACTTCTTTAACATTGGTCTGCCTCTCCAGGGTTCCGAGACTAATTTAGAAAACAAATTATAAAATTCAAAACAAATGTAGATTTTTTTTTTCGGTATCCTTGCACGTTCGTAGGATATTAAATTACTCCTGAAAAAATGTTTTATAATTCTAGTATTAGATGCCATGTAGTCAGATTTCAAGCGCAAGACCTAATTTTACATGATGCCTTTACCTTCCGAGGCATGGATCATCTTTCTTCTTAAAGAAACTGATTCAGCCTTCATAGTCCTAAGAATACTTATAATATATATAAAATTAATAGCATGTATAAATTTAATTTATACATGCTATTAAATTTAATTTATAAAAAAATTTCTCCTTTGACAGTAGTCTTCAAGTAGTCAAAAGAATACTTTAATAAATGCAGTTATTTACAATTTACAATATTTTATTTTAGTTTTTAATAAAAACGTAAAATCAACCTTCGGTAACATTGCGATTTACATCGGCTAATTATTATAAAAACTAGTTTTGATTCGGTATGGTTTTTGTAACTAGTTTTGCTATGGAATGCGGTCTGATATAAGGTGGAGGAGTCTTTGTAGAGTATATTAAACAAATTTCGTTCAAAGAATAATGTTAAGCAAGGGTTACTGTGTGTATATCTATTTAAGTTGTAAAAGAATTTCAAATATTTATATATAGACCCACGCATACAGTATTAATCCTTTTATTGCCGTCAAGGCTTTATCGCGATGACGTCAATACATCTCCTTCACAATGTTCCGTTACGTGACTATACTGCCTTTTAACAATTAGATACCTCATTATTCTATTGGTAATTGTATATATTTTATCTCGTTTTAAGGACTTGTATTCTTTATCATTATACGATCACAAGTCACACCTCTTGTAGATAATCATGATATTTGTAATAGCGTCATGTTATTATTATTAACCATTAACTAATTCACTTATCCTCATCTAATTGATGACTGCCAATATGTTAGAACCGATTATAATAATTTCTAACAATACTCCAAAACTCGACAAAAGATTTTTTGATCTGAATACCCAACGTGACCATTTAGAGGTTTAAGTGAGGTTTTTACGTATAATAATCTAATACCATTTTTGTACTGTCTTAAAACGATTGCTTAGCACAAATAATATTTAAATGGGAATTAGAGCTATGAGCTTGACTTTGGACTTAAAATGTTCGAGTTAAGTATATTTTTAATCACTAATACTCGGTAATAAATTGTTAGGTGATGCATAAAACTCAAAAATATGAACTAAGTAGTATCTAAATTATAAATCAAATTTTATATTAATTTATATTATAGGTATATAACATATAACAGTAATGCTAAGTAAAACTAAAAAAGAATTGTTTAACCGTAAAGATTAAAATGTAATCCCAACGAGATTGTGGTTTCTTCTCCTATAAGCTATTGCAATTAAAAATTAATTAGCATCATAAACAAAGAGTGTCAAAAGTGGAGGCAGTGTCATCCATACCCTAAGGTATGCGAGCCTGAGCGCGTCGCGGGCTGTGGTGCGTCGTAAGGCGGCAAGATGCGGCCGGCGTAGGGGGAGGGGCGCTCGGTATCTGAAGGTCGTCCGCATTCCTCGCGTCGCCGTCCGCTGCTACCGCGCTTACGTAGCGCCCCCGTCCCTACGCCCGACCGGTCTTCCCTCGCCCCGCTATGCCTCACCGCCATCGCCATCACAACTATCGCGCATTTATTAAAACAAAAAACATGTTCTTATGGCTATCAAGAGCTGGGCCGCAGAAGTACCGGATGCGATGAAATTTATTCGCGTCTAGTTTTTTCGAAGTCAACTCGTGGTGCTGCATTCCGAGAAACATTCCCAGAATATGTGTATTTAAGTTCAAAGTACTTACCGCAAAACGTTGATACTCAGTTTCATTGATTCTTTTAAATAACAATATCTTTTATATATTTTAAAGTAATGTCAATTCTTTAATCCAATAATAGGAATTTTCTTTCCTATTGAACTGAACGTAGCGTAACTAAGAATGTACTACCCTTTCGGAAAACAACTAATCCGGACCTAAGAAGTATTATATAACCTGCAACTACTGCCTTAGGTTTTCTATCCGTCCCAGCATTTTAAGCATTTTTTCTTCCGAAACGCCTAGAAGAATAATAGTCTTAGAATGAGGAATGATATCCATTACTGTACAGCAATACGTATACACATGGAATTTAGACGGAGTCGAGCAGTGCCTGGGGCTTAAGACCCAGGAGCAAATCATTTCAAATCATACCTATTGACTTCTCTCTTCGGTACACTTGACATAATATAACATGACCTACCCGCTAATACCTACTACTTTATAAACGGTGTTGCTAACTTAATGCAGTGAGCTTTACGTAGTCTATCGTGCATAAAACAGACCAAGGGATTCCATTTATTCGTGATAATAAGAAATCGGATCATGTCAATACTCCATCTACTCCAAAATAAAAATTAATTCCAACCCACTAATTTTAAAATTCCGAGAAAAATCAGCTTTTGGTTTTGATAATTTGGATTTAACGTTAACAAATCCTAAAGTGTCTTTATTTGTAAAAAGGCCGTAAAAAGTACTAACCTACTAAATACTTATGTCCAAACCGATACTGGAATCTGAATTGACCGTCAAACTCAAAATATTTAATTCAATTCGACTTCATTTTTGAGATTCCGCACCTCAGAGTGAATAAAGCAACCCTTTATAAAATCACTTCGTTGTCCATTTGTCAACACACTTGTTGAGAGAACTTCTACGTCAACATATTTTGATTTTGGTTAAACCTTCCTGGTGACCTAGAATCATGAAATTTGGTGATAACCGATGACTGACACGTTACGTAAAGAGGATAATCCGAAAACCAAGTAACAAACAAATACATTTTTTGCAATTAGTTAACTGGCTGTGAATTATTTATATTTATGGTGACGAAGACAACAGTTTTACGATGGCGAAGATAAGTTTGTCCATCAATTGAAATTGTACGGAACATTTGGTGTGAGAATCTGAGTCTGCCTGTCTGACGCTAGAAACATTTTAAAAGGAAGTTATTTACTGAGAACAGCCGGGCAGCAAATATTTTCAAACATTATTCATTAGTAAACAAATAAGTTATTTGCCAGCTTATCATTTTTTGATAAGCTCCTAATTTAAATAATAAACTAGGAGAGTTGTCCCAATACCTCTGTTATGATGACCGTATAATGCGTACAATCAGTGAAATAACGGAATCCATTATCAAAACGTACCTATAATGTAGTGAATGTGTGATCGGAAGTGCGGCGCCGCGCCCATTTGAGCACAATCAGTCAACCAAGAAAAACATTCATAATTACCACATCACGTCATACTATAGATACCTACATTAAAGTATTCCATACACGAACTACGACTTTCTATATCCCGTGGCGGGCACAATGTTTCTATAATTGCGACACACCGTAGTACGTTGTTAGAAACACAAACTGCGTTCTTTCTAATGTTAATTTATAATCGGGATATATATCGGGATACTCATCATAACTCTATATTAGTAAAAATGGTTTTTTATTACGTAAATTCCTTTCAATTGGTAAGGTCTTACTGCTTTAAAAGAAAAATATTATATTATCACAAATTATGAATAGATGCTTTAAACATTCATAATAACATCTACGTAAAGGCAACAAGGATTATGAAAGCTGCAGGTAGCAAAAGACAATTGTATAAGAAAAAAACTATGGAATGCACAGATGGTGCAGATCCGGACATTCCTGTCTGAACTACACACGTTTTTGTGAACGAGAAATCTAGATGTTTACGCTTCAGTTCCTGATTTTGTGTAATAATTTTGATATTACTGTCAATGTAATATCAAAATTATTGTTAGCATACCACTCTCTTTAATTAAACTTAAACACTGCTAACCCTAGGTATATTTTAAATTTTAATTAACCGAAGATTTACTACAGATTTTTATTGTCATTTTAATTTACTATCAAATATTTTATATTATTATCTATACACTATAAAAATGTAACTAATGTGAAGGATGGGAAGCACCAAAAGAAACCAAAACAATTTTTTAATTTTTGTTTCATTTAAATCGGATTCAAAATGGTTTGGCTCAGCAAGGGTAGGTCGACTAATTTTTAATAAATAACGTTAATACATAATTTTATCTTTTACAGGGAGAGTAATAGGCGTCTCGAGATGCGACATGCGCGCTCTCTGTTCGGTTCGAGGGCCGCTGGGCGGGGAGACGCGTGCGCTCGGTGCGGGCGCACGCCTCCTGTCTCTGCGCATGCCCGGCCAGCCCCAGCCGATCCACTTCGTCGTGGAAGCAAAAGCGAGAGTGAAGGAATTAAAAGCTCTGGCCCACGCGCATTCCCAACTTCAAGGCATGACCGATATCGAATTATTCGGTTTAGCTATTATGCAAAGTAAGTTTTTTAAGCAACAAAAAACCTTTGTGTTCTTTCTATTAATTTAACTTTTCAAGAAATAAGAATAACTGTTTAACCAGCTGACAACTTAATACGAATTATAAATAAGGGTTAGGACTAATCAATAAAAATTCATTTCTTGTGATGTTATTAGATTTAAACATTTTACTGGTTTTTAATCTTTAACTTTACATATAAAAATAATCAAAGAATATTTAAATAATTAGCTAATTAGAAACGTTTTTTTTTAAGTATTAATTTATTAAAAACTCCCGGTTAAATATGTAATAACTGCATGGAACAAAAGGCAACAGTGTATATCTACGTCTATCAAATAAGGGGTTTTAATTCGTGTAAGCGAATACCTATGATCAAAGGAAAAAATGAGAATTAGACGAAGCAAAGCCACCTCTAAAATAGAATTTTTTAGGATTCCTTTATAATTTAGTATAAAGGAAAACGTAGATAAAAAATCTTGTAAAGTAACAGTAAACAATTACTTTCCAGATGGCGAATACTTGTTTGTTGATTTAGAAAGTAAGCTTTCAAAATATGCGCCAAAGAGCTGGAGATCTTCTCATACGCATGTGAGTTATAAATTAATATAAAATTAATTAAGGCCTGTTCACGCTGTGCATCAAAACTTAACCCAAGAGATTCTCTCTCAAATTTTGAAGTAAGGTAGGAACTTTACTCGGACTAACTCGCAAATACCCACTATCATGCAAATCAGACAGTCAAGCCATCCAACTTAATACGTCATTGCATGTAGAGTGTGGCTATTATCTTCTAATCGCACGAATTCGGCGTTTTCCTCTATTTAAGATATACATATAAATTTGGTAATTATACCATACTTATTAAAGTTTCATAATAAAACCTTATTGACCGTGTGATTGACCACAAGCTTAACGACTAATAGCGAACATTTTAGAGCTTATTAATAAACGCTGCTTAGCATAGCTGCATGACAAATAATAGTAAGATTATATATCTATTGCTTATAGTATCTAAATTAGATATTTAACATCAAGGCGTTCAGTATGTTGTAAATTAAAAAATCTTTTATTGTTTCAGGGTTTAGATGCTCATGGGAAACCTCTGTTAGAGCTACATCTGGTTGTTCAATTTCATGTAGAGAGTCCGCTACTATTGCACGATGAAATTGGTCGCCATATATACTTCCTCCAGCTTCTTGAAAATATTCGTTCAAGAGATGCACTTCCAGCAGGAATTGTGCTGTTATTAATCGGTTTGGCCTTACAAGCTAAATTTGGGGACGAAAATATCTACGAGGATAGAGAATATTTTAAAGTTCACGAATTTGCACCCGCCTCTTTAACAGGCGATTGGGTATCATCTGCTATACGTGCTTGTCATCGTGAACATAGAGGATTATCTAAAGCAGATGCTGAAATCAGATTCATACGTGAAGTTTGTCTACTTCCAGATACTATCAACTCGCACAGATATAGGTTAAAACAAACAAAAATAGAATTAGACCCTGGATCTGTTTGGCTTCTCATTACGGCTAAAGGTATAAAAGTTGTACCTGATAATGGACCTACATCTAACTTTATATGGAGTTCTATTGGTAAACTTAGTTTCGATAGAAAAAAATTCGAAATTCGGACTGAGGACGGGAAAATTACATTGTATTCTTCTAGTGAAGAAAAATGTAAATACTTATTCGCTTTATGTAAGGAGACACATCAGTTTTCTATGAAAATTTCTCCTAAAATAAGTGATATTTTACGAAAAGAAGAAGATGAGCGAAAAAACTGTTTTGGATATTCAAAGTCTTTGAATTTTCAAGAGTGTCAAAATAAAAGTGAACAAAGAATTTCTCTCATATCTTCTGCAAGCTCAAATACGACATCGGGCATAGTCAGTGACAGAGTTCAATCTGAAGATGAATTAGAAATTATGATTGATTCACCTCCAGCACCTTCTACAGAAAGTTTAGCCTTAGCCCATTTATTAGATTATTCCAACTCATACCTTATTCGCCACATTCCTCAAGATATTCATTCCTTAAATAAAGTTTCACCACAGCAGTTACAAAAATGTAAGATGAAAATTAAAAAAAGTAAAGATGACAATGAAAATGCTTTGAAAAAAGACATCTTATTAGAAGCGGAAAATTGTCCTGCGAATCAAAAGGAAGATACAAGTTCTCTACCAGATCAAAGTGCTTGTGAAAAACTAACCGATAGTCCGAGCTCTGGTAAAATGAAATGTACTGGATCACAATGTTCATCTTCATGTAGTACTGTAATAATGGCACGCGGAGGACTTAGTACACTCAGCAGAGCTTCAAACGCCAGTAGTTTAGAATTAGGTTATAGTCACACAGCTCAAAACTCAATGATAAGTGATATTAGTCTAGGTGGTAACGATGGCGAATTTACTCAGGACACAGCATCGGCTTTGTATGACGGACTTGGTCAACCTATTACAGTTGCAGCATCTAGTGAGACTAGTGGAGTATATACAATGGGTAGTTCCGAATTAACGGCTCAATCCAAAATATATAGCCACTCTGATGGGAGCGGAATGGAATATAGCACTTCACATTATGATAGCTATATGATACCTAAAGAAAATGACTTAGCTGATTTTGATAGTGTATCATCTATATTAAATAAATCCCCAAAGATTAATTTATCACAAAAAGAATTCAGATTAAAATTACGAAATGAAGACTGTGTAGATGGCATTACACAATTTTGTGAAGAATCACATACTGATAAAGAAAATATGTTTCGTGAGCGTACAAATTCTAATGTCAGTGCTGTTTCATTTCATGGTGATGGAAGCGATCCAACGGATAACAAACATAATTTATTAAGCGCTAGTGAATTAAGTGACTTAATTGTAGGTAGAGGTGTATATCCAAAAAACCAATCCGTAAGCGATACTTTTGATTCTGTATCAGACTATGTTAGATTACCATTACCATTCTCCGGTGATAGTTACCTTCAAGGTCATGAAGATACGGCTCCTTCTGATGACAATTTTTCAAATAATTCTTTTTTTGATAGACCTCCAACACCTCCTACAAGAATTGACAGTCGTAAAGGTTTGAATTTATCTCTACCAAATATGTTTGACGTCGATGAAAACGTGCATTTATCACCGAGTTATCCCGATAAACCGCCTCCACCCTATGAATACAAGCATTTAACACTTGCATCCATTAATACTGCCTCATCAAAATCAACAACTTCAAAACAATCAGTTGAAAAAGAGGAAATTGCAGCAAGAGTGGTAACATCTAAACCAATGATTACAATTTTGACGGCAGAAGCGGGAGAAGTAAATGCCTCCGGTGAACGCACATTTGCTAGTCCGATGGTGCCAGAACACCGATTTCAAAAGTCAAAAAGACATCAAGCATCAAGTCGAAGAGCAGAACGATCGAAATTAGCACAAGGTCTTAGCAGTAATCTTGCACCGTCGAGGGAAGTAACAGCTCACACCGATTCTAATCTGCTGGTTGCAATGATGAGATTACCACCGCCCCCTCCGCCACCTCGTCGTCCGCGATTGCCTCCTCCTCCACCAGTAAATCGCTTACAGCCACCACCACCTCCACACAACCATATATTTCATCAACAATTATACAGCGATGTTGACTACGTTTACTACCCTCTTCAAGATCCTTCTATATCACAACAGAATTATTTAGATCATAAGTTAACTGAATCGAGAATTTCTAATCTACATAAAAGTAGTCTACAGTACAGGAGTACACCATATTTATCGACTTCTTTATCAGCATCATCAACTTATGGATCGGTACAAAATCTTTCAGATTCTTATATTCAAATTCCAGGTACCCGAAATAGTTGGTATTCCATGACCAGTAGGACATCAGTTAGTAACCACTCCATCAATTTTGAAGGATCTGCAATATCAAAATGTATGCCAGAACCAAACTTTCCACTAACAAAATCACACGATAATATACTCAATGTTACCGATCCACCTCTAACAAAAAGCAGACGAATGCCCCCTCCTCCACCGCCACCTTACGAACATAAGAAAAAAATGCCAACACTTTTAAAGGAGTTCAAAAGTCCAAGCTGCAATATATTTAATAGTGATTCTAGTGTTACTAAAGTTAAAACCTCTAATTGTGATTTAGATATAAAATCTCTACGAGAAAAAAGTAAAAACCTAGACTTGCCTCTTATAGCAGCGTTATGCAATGATCGATCATTATTAAAACAAACTAAAGCGTTTGGTGCTTCAAAATTGACAAAACAAACAGGCAGTGACTGTGAAAGTGATAGAATAAGTGCCAAGTTTTCTCAAAACACCACCGACAACATAGATCATAAGAGTAAACAAGAGGATTTAAATCCTAGGAAGGCAGTGACCGGCACTCAGAAAAAGATATTGGTACGAAATCCTACAGATAAACTTCCTGCCTTACCTGGGTCTGAAACTCACACTCCTAGAGCTTTATCCAATACGTATGTAATGCATCCGAGTATAATTAAAATAAAGAAAAGTCAACCCAGTTCATGACCCTGCTCTAGGATTGCTCTTTCAAAGTTAAACCTCCATCTAATAATAATCCATAAATTCTAATAATATACCTAAAGACTGAAATTAGATAATAAAGATATCCCACTGATATTAAGTAATAAAATGTAGATTTTTTTAACTAGCACACTAAAGGCTAATGATACACAAATTTAAACCTCACAGATTTGCCTACGAATCGATTATACACCTATGCTCTGGGACTTTGAGTTCAGAAACTATTATTTGCATAATTATTGTAATTAAGAGAGATCAGTAATTCTATATTTTGTTAGTTTCTTTCACAAATGTAATAATAGTTATTAACACAGCTGATGTAAAGTGTACAAAAGTAATTTATTTGTTAAATGTAAATTCTCTATTAAATAGTGAATTTTGTAAACGTAAATAAGAATTGAATACTCAATTTAATATTAACCCAAGGTCAATTTAATTTTCGATAAGTAGGAATATCTGAAGTCATTGCTAAGTCCTAGTTTGTTAAAGAAATGTAATAATATCATCTATTTATTTTGTTTTCTTTCATGTACATAACTGGTATTTAATTCTTTAAGTACATCATATCATATTATGTTCAACGTGTACAAATATATAGTAAAATTTCTCACATGATTTCAGTATTTTATTCAATCCTGTATCCACAGTGAAGTCCCTGCTAACGTTTATTTGCTATCCAATTTAATTGGACACTATTTTATGACATTTCTAGAAGCAAATATTAATGGTGAGAGATGCGCAATAAAGCCAATGTAATCCTAACTTTTTATATAATATTATGTAGGATTCTGGGCAAAATCATCGGCTTGCATATGCTTTACTGAGTTATCAAAGAAATAAAATTAGAACAGGGTTCGCATCCCGGACATTGGACTACTGTCGTGGCCCACTCCTGACACAAGCATGCAAGCTTACTAGGAGGGGTAAAGGGAATACTAGTAGTATGTGATCCATACTGCTAATAATCTTTTTAAAAAAAAAAAGAACACGGGTATACTCACTCATAACTATTGTACTCTATTTTTACAAACCAACACCTAAGACCAACACCTATTCTCAGTTTACTTTAGTATTAGGTTATAATTATCTATAGTGTCAGATTCCATACAGATTGAGAGAGGCGTACGCGCGCAGTGTGAACGAGCGCGGGTCAAACCCGATCGTAAATCCTCCAATTGCAGCGAGAAATGAATGCACTATATATAAGTAGAGTTGTGAAACCATATAATATATATCTTTGTGAATTAATCGTATATAAATTTATGTTGAAAATTAAAATGTAAAATATAGCGTTATATCGGTATAGTAGATAAATGTTAAAAATTAAAATCTATTGAGCTTTGGTGGTCAATGTTTTTATGGTTCCATAATTTATTGCTCCGATACCATTTACTTTTTTATTAGATTTTAGCCAAATTATATAAAAAGTTTTTTTAACGTATTACCAAGGAATTTACATACAAAATGGAATGCGCATGCACTCAAAAAACATTCCGAAGAGTACAGCCACTATAGGGGATTGCATCTCTTTCTACTAGTATGACCATGCTTCAAGGAATAGAGAAAAGTTATATTTAAAACTAGCTGTCCCCGGCAAACGTTGTTTTGTATCATAAATTTGGGGTGGGCCATCTTTTTCACTTAGGGGGATGTAAAATAGATAGTAGCCGATTCTCAGACCTACTGAATATGCATATAAAATTTCATAAAAATCGGTTGAGCCGTTTCGGGGAGTATGGTAACTAATATTGACACGAGAATCTTTTTTATATATTATAACAAAATTTAAATATTATACAACTGCTTAAAATTCTGTGTGACACATTGTCTCAAACACCGAAAGAAAAAGACAAAATCCTCATTAGTCGAAGGTCCTTTTTTGACAATTTTTCCTTTTTACATGTTGGAAACAAATATAAACCTTATATTAGTTATTTCAAGGTGCATATTTGAATATACAATATTTTTAAGGGAGTGTTCTAGTTATGATATAGATTCCTTGCATATTACTTACAGTTTGACGCATTATTTTTCGGTAGATTATATTCTATCGAAGTGAAACCTTATAGATAAATAAAACAAATAAAAAAAAGAATAAAATCTTTTTTATTAAGTGAAATCAAAGTTATTAACTAGTAATACATTTAAAACGACCTTTAAAAATAAAGTTCTAAGTACAAAAAAACATATAGAGATTCAAAACGAGATTATTAGTAGAAAAGAATAGCAATATATTAATACTAACAAAGGAACATAAAACTTATATGACTATGTTAAAATTATACATAGTATAAATAAAATTCGTTTCAAAATACTTTTTTTTTGCTTTGGCCAAACATTAAAACTAATCAAAATATGGCTTTTCATAAAAACCATAGCAGTAACTTTAAAACAGTTTTTAAAAAATGTAAAAGTAATAGATAACAGTTACTATATTTTGTTCTTTGGTACAATATCAAACTTCTTTCTTTTTTTTATAGCCTGATGGTAAGTAGCCACCGTCACCATAGTTTACTAGAACTGCAGCATTAACTTCCTATTTTTCTAATTTTAATATTATTGCAGAGTTTGGTGGAAAAGTAACTTTATCAAAATAAACAACTTGTCCAACCATTGACATATTTGTGCTGGCAACAACTGTTCCACCATAAAACATAGACGTTAAATCAGTAGTAATTGATTTACTCCCAAGGTTCCCCACAAACACACATGTATTACGACGGGGATACCACCTTTCAATCACAACAAGATTTTCCTCAGTTTTCCTAATTTCCATATTTTTTAACATATTGCCTTCTTTATAAGTTGCTCGTAAATATATAGTTGGAGTATTAAGCCTTAATTCTATTAGACTTTTAATAATTTTTAAATAATAATACTGGGGTTCCAAAACAGATTTAGAATTCCATGGCAAAATGGAAGTAGTTTCACTTTTATTATCATTTGGAAATGTCATCGGAACCAGGTTATGAACATGAGCATGTTCATGGAAGTCACCCTCAACATCATTTTCAGGAAGACCACCAAATCCTATTTCATCACCATAGAATATACTAACTGTACCAGGTAATGCTAGCTCCATTGCTGTTAATGCTAGAGTGTTATTTTCATGTTTTGTAGAGATTCTTTCACTATGAATGTTTCCAATGTTCCAATGAACCCATGGATGGTTAGGTTTTTCCCATAAAGCACCAGATACAATATGGTCTATATGATTCTTCAGATAACTTATACCTTTCTCTAAATCTAAATGGACATCAATTAGATCAATCCTGTTAAGCATAACTGACAGGGCACCATTTTTAGCTTTCTCCAAAACAGTTTCACTTGCTATAAATATTTTGCCACTGCCTAAAATTTGTTTCCATACTTGAAGGGATTTTCCAAAAGAGGGATCTTCAACAAATTTTTCTAAATCCTTTAAGTAAAACCCATCAACATTATGAGCTCTAGACCAAAAAGCTATAGCTGCAGAGGTTGGATCACAATTACTTTCTTGGGGATCAATAGAAAATACAAAAGTATTATTGGAGTCAAAACAATTTTGAGAATCAACCATGCTCTTCACTGGAATATCCAAGATAACTCCCATTTCTAAATTATGTGCAGCTTCAACTAAATTTTGAAAATCTTCCATTTCTCCTATATGATTATCGACTTGCATCAAGGATGTTATATTGTAGTAATATTCGGGATAATCAACAGCTGCAAAAATATAGTTAAGACGAATTGATGAAGCTCCTAAGTCTTTAATGTAGTCTAATTTAGTGGTAAGCCCTTTTAAATCTCCTATACCATCATTGTTTGAATCCTTAAAACTGGCAGGGAATATTTCATAGAACACCTTACCCTCATACCAAGGAAGTTCAGGATTGCATGATTTTGGTATATTTATAACCATAGCAATTATAGCTCCAATGCAAGCAATTAAAGCAGAAAGTACAAACCAAAGTAAGACTTTTCTTATTATAGACCAGTTCCAATTTACAAAACTAGGTAATTTTCTGTTATTTATATTCATATTTCCATTAAGTTTGCAAACTTCAGGCTGAAAATGTAGAAAATAAAGTTGAGATAATATAAAAATATCAGATTAATTAATTTCCAGTTATAATGTTACCTGTCCCATAATAATATCCACATTTTTGCTAAGTGTTTGATAATCCAGCATACTGATATTATTAATAAGTTGCGCACTAACTGGATCTTGTACAACAGAGTTTGAATCTGCTGACGAACTGGAATCCCCAGCAGTATCAGCTGAAAATAAAAATCTTTTTCAATAAACATAAAGAGGAATTGTAAGTGAACATATTTTTTATGAAAAAAATGTTGATTTACTATAATTTAAAAAAAAAGTCATAACCAAACCAGAGACAGTATTAGTCGTACAATAATTATTGTACATGTATTAAAATCTCATGAATTTTTCAATCCTCAATCCTAAGCGTACAATCTTGACAAATATACAATAATTTGGAACAATAGCAATTTTCTATATAAAATAATTTAAAAAACAAGTTTCTAAATGTAATGTCTTATCCTGCCATGAATGCTGGGTAAATGTTTCCTATTATGCCTAATAGACAGCATAACGATCACATTGTGTGGATAACATCCTCCAATAATAATTATTTTAGTGATTCTCTTTTAAATTAAAGCTTTCAGACGACAATTAAATCTAATTTTGAAATGTATAATAATTTTATTGAAAATACAATAATTATACGGCCCTGATATGATAATAATTTTTCACAGGTCTGCCAACACTGAACCAAACAAATTCTAACCAATCTGTAATTAGCTGTTGGTTTAATTGTGACCAAACAATCTCTTCTTAAGATATCGGATTAAATATTTTTTAACAAATCCCATAAATTAGAACTGCATTTTTACCTGAATTCTGGAGATCTATTTTAGGATCATCGTCAAGTGTAAGGAAGGGCTCTTCATTTGTCTCTTCAGAAAGGGGATGCTTAAAACCTAATTCCGGTGTTGGGCTTGGAGTCATCGGGAGTAACAGACATGTAGAGGACTTTACGCCTCGCAGGTAGTCCAAAGTGTCTATATCTGCAGGACCGCTAGGATTTCCTTCTGTTAGCTCGTTCATTATTACTATGAGATTGCAAAAAGGAGATTCGATATTATCAAGATGTTAAGTGAATTCAGGGGCAGGACCCACAAAATACAAATAAGATAAAAGATTATAATTTATTATGATTTAAACATGCTTATCTAATATTAGTATCAAAGATATTAGTATTACCATGTTTATTATACTCTTTGGTATTACCATTGATTAAACCATTTGTTTTTAATTATCTAGTTTAACGGCTCTGGGTACTAGCCCTTTTGAGCCTGAATCAAAGATGACATATGATGAAATACAGGAATGATTAAACCATGATAACCATATACAAATAAGTGCTGCCTTGACTATTTATCCACTTTAATTTCTGCAGAATCCATACTTTTCAAGCCAACCTATGCTATGGCGCAAAAGAAAAGACGATTTTGTTCGTTCCTTCGAACTAAAAGAGCGAACTAGTTCGCGATTGGGAAACGAACTAAAAGGACCGCACTTTTTGGTGACTTTTTGGCGATTAGGCCCAAGATTCTCTGTCTACGGGCCCAAGACTACCATGATTACCATTATTACAGCTCTCTTAAGTTGGCGGGGACTAATGATTGTTTTTAATTTTTTTTTTGATCGATAAAACATTTTTTTTTCGAACAAACGACAACTAGCTTAGATTGACTGAAAAAAAAAGCTTAATTACTATAATTGTCAGTGCTAGGTTCAGATCGAATTTTAAAAAAAAAATGAACAACGAACAAACGATAAATTTGATCAAACAATCAAGAACTTGAAACGAATTAGCAAAAAAAAATTAAAAACAATCATTTGTCCCCGCCAACTTAAGAGAGCTCATTATTATCATATACAAACAAGTTTTGCCTTGACTATCCACTTTAATTTCCCTACATATATATATACCAGAATGCCAGCGTACGCTGTGGCGAGCCACATTTTGCAAAGGACTGCCCACACCCGAAGGACGCATTTCCTGCCTGTGCCAATTGCGGGGGGGAGCACCCTGCCAACACCAGCTACCCTTTCAGGAAGAATTAAATTCTCTTGGGTTCCATTCTAATGCATGATTTTTTAAAAATAGTTTTACTAAAGACAACTTTTTCTTTTTTCTTTAACTTTCTTCTTCTTAACCTCTATCTAGCAACACTCTTTTTCAATATCACAGCTGTCACTGTCAGTCGTATATGTGTGTATTTATCTAGGTATTTATCAATGTTTGTATTTATCAATGTTGCCAATGAGCGAGTTATTACCTGATTTTCGGGTAATTTAATGTTTTGCGGGGAATTATTTGCCTTAACTAAATTAAATCAAGCATTAATACTTTTTATACTTTTTCCACGCTGAGGACTGTGTGCTAGAGCCATTTATGTAATCTAATAAAAATACAAATCATTTAAAATAATAATATTGAATAGATTTCGTACAAGGCAAGGCATTTAAATTCGATACGGTTACAAAGTTGGCAAAGAACACACATGTCGGGTAAAATGGTGTACATTCTTTTAGGAAAACGGGTAATTTCGAGTCCACCAAATATTTTGATTTGTAACTCCAACTTCACTCCAACAGCAAGTACCGTTTCGGCGTTTAGGCCTTAATAATTTAACAGAATATTTATTGGACTTTGGAGTTTGGAAGTGCTACAAAAATGCTTACAGCTAAAAACATTTTTAACGTTGAAAATAAATGTTTGTTGTATCCTGTGCGAAATTTGTCAACCAAAACGAGAAATATTAAAAATGTTAATTATCAATATATACAGAAAAGTAAAGTACCAACGATGTACTTCCAGAAATCTTTACCCCGATTGCCTGTTCCGGTGTTGAGTAATACTCGAGATCGGTATCTGAATGCTTTGCGACCTTTGCTGAACGATGACCAGTATACAGAAGCTGTGAAAAGGACTGATAATTTTGTAGATACAGAAGGCAAGGTACTACAATCTAAACTCATATCAAAAGATAAGGCTAATAAAGATACTAGTTATATATCTGATTACTGGTTTGACCTGTATCTTCGAGACCGAGCTCCTCTCCCAATTAACTACAACCCTGCACTGGTTTTTCAAAATGATACACGGCCGGAATACAATAATCAACTAATAAGAGCTACAAATATATTAATAAGCGCTGTTAGGTTTATGTTATCGTTAAGAGAAGAAATATTGGAGCCAGAGGTTTACCATTTACAGCCTCAGAAAAGTAATACTCCTTTATTTAGAACTGTATCTAGGTTGCTACCTGAGAGCTTATCATGGTGAGTAAATGTTTTAATGAAATTTACATTGTAAGAACTCCCATCATCCTTGGTCGGAGATGTACAATATCTGTAATATAGCAACACACTATTGTTACCAGTCCAGGTGATATTCACTCAAAGAGACTTGTCCGGAGACTGAAGTATACTGTATCAGTTGGGGAATATAAAGAGACAATACAGTGGTAGTACCCCTCCATTGGTGGGGCAGAAGTAATGGAAATCGTCAGCCAATCAAAAACAAGTTATCAAATATTGTTGAGTGTTGTTATAACGAAACAGAAGTGATATTAAAAACTACCATCTACCTCATATTAGTTATTTTAAAAAAATACTGGTGATAAAATCCTTTTCCTTTTGTAAGATTAGAGTTGGGGTACTAGTTCTAAGTAAAATTATAATTAAGAAGTTTTTTTTTAAATTATTAAATTGCATTTTTTTTTTACTTATACTTATAAATATAAGTGAAAAAAAAATTCCAGAGAAAAACTATTTTTTCTGGATAAGAGGTTTTTGTTGGTTTCTCCGACAAATTTAAATCTAAGAAAATTTTACACACAATTATTAACTTATCAAAACAATATGCTATCATTTGTGGTGAACCTTATTTAAGTTTCACAACATACTTCTTTTAAAAATGAGCCTGCGGCATTCACAGAGGATGCGCATGGCAGATATATCTGCTTTATGACAAAATCTTCACTTTGAGCTTAACCAGTATGCTAAACATTTAAATTTAACTGTGCAATAATTTTAGGTATGGTGCATATTTGTTTAAAGCATTTCCACTGGATATGAGCCAATTCAATGGCTTGTTTAATGCTACACGTATACCATTGTTAGATAAGGACAGAATTTTTAAGGACCCAAACTGTAATCATGTATTAGTACAGAAGAATGGCAATTTTTATATCTTTGATGTATTGGATGCTGATGGTAATGTTTAACTATACTTACTATTAATTATAGCATTTATTAGAATTAGTGTTATTTTACTAATTTCTAACTCAATTCTTTGCTTTATGGCTTTTAGGTGTGCCAGTAGAGCACAATGATTTCTAATTCAAACTTAAAATGTACTTTTGACACATCAAAATTGTTCAGTCAGTTTGTCTGAAGCTACTACCAGTTCGGAAAACAGTTTCCTAATGAAATGAACTGGAAAAAAACTTAACAGTCGCTTTTGCAAAATGCCAATAGAAATTTTTAAACCTTTAGTAACCCCTAAAATGGTTTAACAGGGCTCTTATTATTCAATAAAATAACAATATCTTTATGTAATAATATATAATTATATAATATTTGCTAAAAAGGTAATTGCAACAATTACTTTGAAATGTAAAAACCTGATACCATCACTCCTCATACCTAAAAAATTAGTAATTTAACTACTTAATTATGTACATAAATGTTTTATTTTATGTTAAATAATACATTTGTGTAATGGCTTTAATATTTTTTTTTCAGGTAATCTTTTATCACCTACTGAAATAATGGGGAATTTGTTAAAAATTTTTAGTGATAATAATGGAAAAGCGGAAAATCCAGTAGGAGTATTAACAAGTCAAAACCGAAATGTATGGGCAACGCAAAGAGCTTATTTGGAAGAAACAGGAAACTATGAAATACTTAAGAAAATTGATTCTGCTATTTTCAATTTAATATTGGATGACATAGTAATTAATGATAATAAGCATGTATTGTTAGAACAGTTTCTGCATGCAGATGGGTTAAATAGGTAATAATTTTTATTTTTAAAATGGAGCTACCATAATGCATTTTTTTTTGTAAAATTGATAGCCATTGTCACAGTTGGAGATAATCAAGAAGTTAAATGTAATAGATATTGCTTGGATTTCCAATTACATTACTTGAGTCTAAGTGCGGTAATAGGAGCCCACATACATACATACATCCACTTACGTTCATTATAAAAACAGTATGATAAACAACCAGTTCAATTTCAGATGGTTTGACAAGTCATTTAGTGTAATTGTAACTAAAGATGGTTATTCTGGAATTAACTTCGAGCATTCTTGGGGGGATGGTGTTGCTGTACTCAGATTCTTTCAAGATATCTATGCAGAAACAATAAATAAACCATTTGTGCAACCAGACACCAAGCCTTTGGAAAATCATGTTACTGTTCAAAAGTTAGGTATGTGTGTATGACTGATTTATGTTTATGATTATCTAAAGATTTGATTGTATGTATGTTTGTTTGTTGCTAATAACACTGAAGCAATTTTGAAAAATCCCACCAATACGAAGCGCCATCCTTTCCAGGTAACAGGCTATGTGGTGTGTTGCCACAAATATTCTAATTAAAAGGATATGGCCATTTAAGTGCCATGATGTGGCTATTTTGTAAAGTAATATTTCTTTTACCGATATAAAACCACACTATCCCTGCGTGGCATAGGTGATGTAGTGTTGCTATATAATTATATATTTTTATTAATAGAATATGGCCATTTTGTTGCCACAAATCAGATTTTAAAAATCCTTTCACTGAGAGAGGTCTATAGTATTCCCATCTTATATTCCTCTTTTATACTTTCATTCTCTCTCATCCTCCCTCTTTTTTCCCTCATTCATTTTTACCTTTGCACTCTTCTTCTCGCTCTTTTATTATCTTTGTTCTGGGTATTTTGCTTAAAATACCCAGAACAAAGCGAGGACAAGCTGCTTGTTTATAATATTTTTGTTACATTACAGACCAAGTAATCAAGTTTTTAAGTCGATCAAGTTAATTTGAGTAAGAATATTTAATTAACTATTATATTGTGACATGATTGAAGTGAATTCTCCATTGAAGTGAATTTCATTTTGATTTGAGTGAAAATTCTGGTTGCATTTTCTGTCTGTGTCTTCAACTTACAATTTTCATTTTTTCCATCTACAGGTGAATTGGAGCTATGTAATAAAAGTTTTTATCTAAAAACAAGTATGTATTTTTACAGATTTTAATATAGACGGTAAAGCAAAAAGTTTTATAGAGAATGCAAAAAAAGATTATAGTGAATGGTGTAATTCTTTAAGCATTGATTATATTTTGTATGAAGGTCTGACCAAAGGAGCATGTAAGAAATTTAAAGTTAGTCCTGATTGTATAATGCAGCTCGGATTTCAGGTAAATTATAAATTTTTATTAAGAGATAATTAACTTTTATCTATACTAATATATAAAGCTGAAGAGTTTGTTTGTTTGTTTGTTTGCTTGGACGCCCGAATCTCAGGAACTACAGGTCCGATTTGAAAAAATTCTTTCAGTGTCAGATAGCCCATTTATCGAGGAAGGCTATAGGCTGTGTATCATCACGCTAATACCAATAGGAACAGATGATCACAGGCACGAAGTCGCAAGGGTCGGCTAGTTACAAATAAATTAAAATATGTTTGTTTCGAAATAGTCCAGTATTGTAGGTATTTCCTAGTTCAGCAGAAAATACATCTATACATAAAATTACTGAGCTTTTTTTGTTAATAATAGTTTTTTATGTTTTTCCGCCGTTTAATTTTTGTGACGTCAGTAATACTATAAAGCAAGTGATTAAAACATTGTTTTGATGTATGTGTGTGTGAACATAAGTGTTTAAAATTGCTTTTTTGGTGTACTTTTTAATTTATCATACAAAGTAAAAAAGTAATTAATTTATATACTTTAAAACTATTTACTTCTTTTAATAGACATTTTGTTTATAATTATACCGGTTTATTTTTTAGGCTGCATATCATTTGTTACATGACAAGTATGTGGGTACTTATGAATCTTGTAGCACATCTGCATTTAAACATGGTAGAACTGAAACAATGAGGCCATGTACTGAGAAAACAAAGGTAATTTTTTTATTGTTTATGATTTAAATATATATTTTAATAAGATAATAATGATTTCAAGTATCAGAAATATAATTGTGTGTTAAAATTCATACACGAGTTAAGGAGATATTTTCCCCAACAATGTTGTTCTGTACAATACCATGAACTAACGAGATTAATACCCCTGGAGCCTATTTCCTATAAACTAATATTTATTTATAAAAAAACGTTACAGTTATAATGTAATACACTTTTAGGCTTTCTGCAACCTGCTTCATGCAAACAAAACATCAAAGCAAGAGCTTCGGTCTATAATGCAAGAGTGTTCTTCAACCCACTCCGAGCTGGTGAAGCAAGCAGCCCTAGGACAAGGATTCGACCGCCACATGTTCGCCTTAATGAAAATAGCCGAAGACAACAACTTGCCGAGGCCAGAATTATTTGATTCCTATGAATATAAATTCCTGAATAAATCTATTTTGAGTACCAGCACCCTGTCTGCGCCGAGTGTATTGGCTGGTTCATTCGGCCCCGTCGCGAAGGAAGGATTTGGTATCGCGTAAGTCTATTTTTTAAACCAAAAACTTTTAGACCAAGAAAACCCATCCAAAAAAGCTTTCACAGTTAACCCTTAGAGAAAATTTGAGATGTTCATAACATTGAATTTTTTTTTTGGTAAAATCAATCACAGTAACTTCGACTATTTGTTAGTAGAACTATTACGCTCATTCATTTCATTCATTAGACATTTTGATTTTTAAATATGGACTGAAATAAAGACATATTTTGATTTTATATCAGTAGTTCGATTGCTCTACAAATTTTGAGATTCAGTTATAAAATTTAAAATAGTTAATATTTACCAGAGCCTCCAAGTACAAAGACATTAAAGTATTTTAGAAAAAAAAGTAATGATACACCCAGTGTTTAGGACTTGAATGTCTTACTCTAGTCCAAGTTCAATCCTGAGAGTTCGTCATAATTCTATGCCGTTGTGGTCAGCATGGTGGACTATGACCTAATTCCCCTCATCATTCTAAGGAGGAAACCCGGCTTAGCAGTGGGCCATTAATAGATTGTCGTGATGATGATGATTTTATAAATATTTGGTAATTGTCGTAAAATAAAAACACGTTTTTCTTTTTAATGATATGAATCGAATAATCGGTTTTATTTTATAATCATTTAACATTATACCACAGAGTATAAATAACGTAGAGTTAAATACATATTTTAGTTGATAATTAATTACATGTGGAGTAAAAAAGATTTACGTAATAGTTAAACACACACACACATTAAACACAGTTTATCTCTCTGGCATGCACAAACTTATTTTATTCATTTTCATATTTTTTTATTTCAGGTACTCTGCTTTTCCAGACAAACTTGGAGCAGCTGTCACCAGTTACAAGTCACATAACAACAGCACTCAATTTGTGGAGGCTCTACAAAAATCATTTGAAGATATAACACAAATTTTATCTGGTTAAGTGTAGAAATTTTATATCCTAAATTATACATTAATATTTATAAATTAGACTGATTTTTAAGTATTTATGCTACATTTTAGGGTTTTTTGATGTTTTATTTGTATTAAAACAAACAATAAAATAGGAGAGACTGATTTATCTGTTGCAGTCATATAACCGAAATATAATGAGCTTACTTGTCAACAATTTAATAAATAAATATTTTATAAATTCATATTACTAGCACTTTAAAAATTTTCAAGAAAGTCTATTTACATTATTTAATCAATATATTAATGTTAAGCTAACATATATGAATATTGGAAAAATGATTTTATAGCTGTGTGATGGCATCTTTTTTAAAGTTTATACATTTTTTAATATAATGTTTTATATCTATAAGTTGAAACTTTTTTAGATTTGTAATATTTCATTTAACAAAGTGGCCTTATTATCAATATTTTTTTTATCCAATATATCGATATAAAATATATTCTTTCTAGATCTAATTATAAAGATTTATAGCTAAATATTGAAAATATTCAGACATTCAATAAACATATTTTATTATTATCCCGTAAGGACTGTTTTTTTTTTCTGGAATAAAAAGTAGCTTATGTGTTAATTCAGGTTATAAAGTATCTGTGTGCTAAATTTCATTTAAGTCTGTTCAGCCATTTTTGTGTGATTGAGTAACAAACATAACATTTTACTCATCAATTGATATGATTAAAATGTTTATAATATTTATTGTACCTTGCATGGTAGTTTAACAAAGAACATTTTAAGGAAATGACAGATTTCTGAATATTTGATATATCAATTTTTAAAAAGCAAATCAATCCCTATCATAATCCCTAAAAAGATCGGGAGGTCACAAAATTATAAGCTGCACAGTAATTATTCCAATTTAATCAATCTTCTCGTGGGTAGACTCACTGCCAATTGTATATTCTTCTCATTAACATTGTATAGATCTTAGAGAGAGAGAGAGAGTATATAACTGGGTTTAACCCGTCTAGTTATCACACATTAGAATGATTATTTACAATGACACTTTTTATATGTTTGATATAAATAAATATTTTTATTTTTAATGTGTTTTTTATTTTGCAAATTACTCATTGAGTGTAAGAAATAAGTAAAGGGGTTTGGATGAAAAATTCAGATATGAGAATGTTAAATACGAGAAGCTGAAATATTTTTCATTTTTTTAAATATCTGGAGAGACCGCCTCATTATCAAGAGGTGACATCCTTTTATTATCAAAATTTAACATATAGGAAGAAGATATGCATTATTTTTGTTAATCGATTCTGCGTTATTAGAAAAATAGACGAACAATGAAAGTTCTGTCATCGAACAAAGCCAATGAAGGGGTAATTCAGCGGATGGCGTCTGTTATTGATTTTCTTGTACATCCTGTTAAGGATATATTCATAGTCGTACTTGTTCTTTCGTTGTTAGAAAATTCTATTATATTTAAATACTGATATTCCAAATTTGTTCTTACTTGACGAACTGCATACCAGTAACTAGTGGCGGATTAGCTCGGAAGCAAATGTATGATGTGTACTCTAAAGCCACAATGAAATAAAATACGCAGTCAGGTGATAATTAGTATATAAATATGGTTAAATCTAGAACCATTTTTTGGAACTCGTGCGCCCCAAGATAAATGAATTGCAACACATGGCACACTACAAAACACAAATTGCTACGGCAACGGTATTGCAACGCTTGGTTAATCCGCCACGATGTTACGAATAATTTTTTTTAATTAAAAGCTTTGTTATATATACCTATGCAATATACAGATTTTAATAGCCAGAGATGACGACGAGACGCGCTGTCCATAATATGTGCGAGGTCTTGCAGTGCACGACGGCGCCAGGGCAGAAAAGGCGCTAAGAAGCTTTCTGGGGCGCCAAACCCAAAAGATAATATGACTCTTCACTAAGCTGTCCCGGCTGTACCGCGACTTCGACAAGGTATTGGAATCTGATCTAATGATGATAAATTATCTTGTGTTTAAAATCAGTGCCTAAATGCGAAAAAAAGGATTTTTTAAAACAATTAATTTAATTGCTTTTCGTAGTCTTTAACATAATGAAATTAAAGAATTAGAAATCTCAATTAAATTAATTCACTAAAAAGTGTCGGTAACGCTCCATGTAAGCAAGACACTCGCGCTCTGTCTTCCCAACAATTCTAATGTTAATACCAATATAATATTTGAGTTTGTGACTCGACTATGAATACTGAAATTAAATAGACACACCGGATACTACATGAATTTACGTCTCAATTCACGTTTTCTTGTAACAATGTAACGGTTACTGAAATATATATTTAAATTTTTATTTAATAATTTATTACTTTAAAAATAAAAAAAATACAATTACTATAATTTAAAAAAAATATATTGATTTATTATTATGATTTATTTACGGAAAGAAACGGAACGTGGTATTGGAAAAGTTAAATGTCAAAGTTCATTTGTATAGTATTGTAAGACTTGTAGTGTACAGCGATGGTTTCGTCGAAATATAAACTTATTTTTCAGAATAAATTTTGTGTTTGTGAGTGAATTAACATAAGTGAGAAATTATGTTGATGTGAAAACATATTTTAAGCTTCAAGGTGAGTTTTAAATGTTCTTAGTATTGGATTGCGTTGCGCAGTTTTTATATTGAATAAAATTTTTAAATAATAATGTTTTACAAACCACAGAAATACGTAAAGTTCGATCTAAATTACAATTATTGCTTGTGCAAAAACGTAATTTAATCAGTTTAGTATAATTTTGGACAGTTCATAAAAGGTTTTGATTTTCCTATATACGTGTACTTAGATTATAGTTATCGCTAGGTATTCAAAAATTACAAATGTACGTGATTCCTAAACTAATATTTTTATTACATAGGCAATCAATTATATATTAGGCGAGGTAGGTAGTATGATAATCAATTCACCTTCATATAATTATGCTAGTTACAGAATATATAGAGCATATTAATTTTTCTTGTTGCAGCACACATCCACATAAAAGGAATATACCAAGGTCAAAATGTTGATAAAAGAGTATAGAATACCACTGCCACTCACAGTAGAAGAATATCGGATAGCGCAGCTTTATATGATTGCTAAAAAGAGCAAAGAAGAGAGCACAGGTGAAGGAAGTGGTGTGGAAATTATTGTTAATGAACCTTATGAAAATGGACCTGGAGGAAAAGGTCAGTATACTCAAAAAATTTATCATGTTGGTAGTCACCTACCAGGTTGGTTTAAAAGCCTTCTTCCTAAATCTGCTTTGACAGTATCGGAAGAAGCGTGGAATGCTTATCCATACACAAAGACCAGGTATACATGTCCATTTGTTGAAAAGTTTTCTTTGGAAATAGAGACCTATTATTTTGCTGATAATGGCCACCAAGAAAATGTCTTTAAATTAAAAGGAAGCGATTTAAAGAATAGAATAGTGGATGTAATTGATGTTGTCAAGGATCAGCTGTATGGAGCTGATTATATTAAAGAGGAAGATCCAACGATTTTTGTTTCACAAAAATGTAATAGAGGACCTCTGCCTGATTCTTGGCTTGAAGAATACTGGAAAGAAGTTCAAGGAAAAACACAACCTTTACCAAATGGAAAGTCATTGATGTGTGCCTATAAGCTTTGTAGGGTTGAATTTCGTTATTGGGGAATGCAAACAAAATTAGAAAAATTTATCCATGATGTAGCATTAAGAAAAACCATGCTCAGAGCCCATAGACAAGCTTGGGCTTGGCAAGATGAATGGCATGGACTTACAATGGAAGATATTCGAGAAATAGAAAGGCAAACTCAATTGGCATTGCAAAAGAAGATGGCTGGTGAAGCTGGAGAAGATACAGATCTTTCAGAGGAAAATTCTAAATCTCTGGCAGCTACTATGAGTAGTCTTGAGAAAAATGAAGAATCAGCAACTCCTGTAACTACCAAGAAAACTAGTGCCGAAATAAGAATTCAAAAACAGGTAAGTCCTGAAGGCACTCCTCCGTCTGAATCTAAATCATTAAAATCAAACCTTAAATCATCTTCGTCAGGTTCTATTAAGAGTTTACAGACTCAAGTAGCAAACTGGAGGATGGAAACATTAGTCCGAGAATCAGAAACTGAAACTGGTTCTGAAGATGAGTTTTATGACTGTGAGTCTTCTTTTAATAAATGGTCATCTATGTGCTCTTTAGATGAAGCTGACATAGATATATCACCTACACAGGGTGACCAAAATCAAGATGATAGCATCTTTAACCCTACATTTTTGAAGCGTGTTACATCTGAAAGGGGTTCACGAAGGATTATGACTTTACACAGTCACCAAAGCATTGATGGATGTCCTGATACCCCTGTCCATAGTTCCTGCCCAACAACAGTTCTAATACTAGTATTTCATGCTGGAAGTGTTCTTGACGCTAATGTGGATATGACTGCAAAAAAATCTGACGTCACAACATTTAAAGGAGCCTTTGAATCTGTTATGCGCCAGCATTACCCAACACTTGTTGGTCATGTCACTATAAAATTGGTTTCCTGTCCATCTGTTTGTACAGAAGCACTTGGAGTATTATCCACTTTAAGTCCCTATAGCTTTGACTGCTCTCCTTCTACAGTTGAAACACCTTCTTTGACAAATGATCTTATACCAATAGGTGCTATTCCACTTATAGCAACATCCTCTCCTGAATATTGTGACAATGTTACAAAAACAATAACATCTGCAAACATGGTATACAATGAATTTCTTAAATCAGATGATGGAAAAGGGTTTAATGGTCAGGTTTGTATAGTAGGCGATAGTATGGGTTCAGTATTGGCCTACGATGCTTTGTGTCGAACCTTACAATATCAATCTCGTCATGATAGTGAAAATAGTATTCTTGATACTGAAATAACCATTCCTAATGATCCAGCAGAGCACTACTTAAATAAATCTCATTTACAAGCCCCTACACCCAGAAGGCGGTCGTCAACAGCTAGTGACAACCAGACTAAATTAGAATTTGACATAAGTGACTTTTTTACATTTGGCAGTCCACTTTCACTTATATTGGCTGCAAGAAAAATATCTGATGATAAGTTTAAAGACATAATGAAGCCACCAGTACAACAGATTTTTAACTTATTCCATCCCACCGATCCTGTCGCCTCCCGGTTGGAACCTTTGCTGTCAGCGCGATTCACAAACCTGCCTCCTATAAATGTGGCAAGGTATACAAAATATCCTCTTGGAAATGGTCAACCTTATCATTTAATGGAATTGATTCAAAGCCATCCTACATTGTTTGGAGATCATCTACAAATGCCTCCTACTCCAATTCTAAGAAGACTATCTGAAGTTTCAGTGCAAAGCACAGTTAGTGGGTTAGTAGATAATATTCCACTAATAACTATGAATGCTTTACAACAAAAATGGTGGGGTACAAAGCGATTAGATTATGCTCTTTACTGCCCTGAAGGTTTAGCCAATTTTCCAACGAATGCATTACCACATTTATTCCATGCTAGCTACTGGGAAAGTTCTGATGTAATTGCATTTATCTTACGTCAAGTAGGTCACTTTGACTTGGCACTATATAATCAATCAGAAGACAAAGACGGTTCAATGTTCAAGCCAGGTCAGGATAAAGAGAAATGGATGAAGAAGAGGACTTCAGTCAAGTTAAAGAATGTTGCAGCAAATCACAGAGCTAATGATGTCATTGTAATGGAAGGTTGCCCCCAAACATTTACAGCCAGGTTTATGTATGGCCCTCTTGATATGATCACTTTAACTGGTGAAAAAGTTGACATTCACATGATAAAGGATCCTCCTGCAGGCGAGTGGGTTTTATTATCCACAGTAGTGACTGACAAAACCGGGAGAATATCCTATACTTTAACTGAAAAACAAAGTGTGAGCTGTGGTATATATCCAGTAAGAGTAGTTGTCCGTGGAGATCATACAAGTTGTAACTTCCACTTGGCCGTTGTTCCACCTCAGACTGAATGTGTAGTTTTTAGTATTGATGGATCTTTTACAGCTAGCGTGTCTGTAACCGGACGAGATCCTAAAGTAAGAGCTGGTGCAGTGGATGTCGTACGCTTTTGGCAGGATTTAGGTTATCTGATTATTTACATAACTGGAAGACCCGACATGCAACAAAGAATAGTAGTGTCTTGGTTGGCAGAGCACAATTTTCCTCACGGATTAGTTTTCTTCTCTGATGGATTTTCTACAGATCCTCTGGGGCATAAAGCGGCGCATCTGAACAATTTAATAACAGAACATGGCGTGATTCTTCACGCTGCGTATGGTTCCGGAAAAGACATAAACGTGTATCATAATTGTGGATTGTCACCAAAGCAGATTTATGCAATAGGAAAAATAAGTAAGAAGTACAGCAATATGGCTACTACATTGAGTGACGGATACGCATCTCACCTGGCTGATTTGAAGCTGCCTGGAGCTGTTAGACCAGCTCGAGGTAACGCGCGCCTTCTTGTTCCGCGACGTCTGCTGGCATCCGTCAGCAGTTCTTCAGCTCCCCGTGGCCGTCGTTAAAATTTCTCCATGACTGTTCCGTTTGGTATCAAAACTAGAATAATTATAATTGTGTATTGGAATCTCACTTATCCGTTACTATATAATAATATTTACTTACTCTTCATTTTTAGAGAGCAAATGTCTATTTATCAGAATTATATTTTTTCATAGTAAATATTAATGTTTAATTAAAGGTAAGGGTAAAGAGTAAAATTGTGTGCGATAATTATAATCGTAAATAATTAGTTAATTGTCACTGTGTACCTTACTAATTTATTAAAGTGTTGTCTACTATAACGCTACGTATTCTAATTCGTTTACTAATAAAGTAACCAGTAATCGGTGTTGTACGTAAACGTATTGTTAATCCATATGTAAGGCTGGGAATCTCTAACTATTGAATGGTATACCTAAGTAAACAAATCTAGTCTTTCTATTCCACGTTTAGATTTAAATTGGTCAGTGCTTACTAATAATGCTTAGAACTGTCTTTGATATATATGCGTATATATACATTGCTGTTTAGTGTTTTAAGATAGTATTAAACAATTGACATTCGGTTATTTTAAAATACAAAACCTTACAAAAATATATCTATGTATGGATCCTGATACTTCTATTTTTGGATTTATTTTTCTGTATAATATATATTAAGATCTCAATAGTATACCTTGTGTATTAGTATTTCGGACCTAGACGACATTATTTGATAATATTTATATGTACATATGTATACTCTATTTAACTTGCCGTGAGAAAGTGGTTCTTTGTAAAAAAGCTTTTTAAGATTTACCACGTAACATAAATTATAATATTACCTACAGAAATTACTATTACATTAAAACATAATTATTTATTTAATTAGTCATTGAACTGGTTATTGACGCCATAAATAAATTTCTATGTTGACAATTTGTCTCACGTGAAGCTAAGTAGAATCGTGAACCCTAGTAATAGGGTAAGTTTCCCTTTGCTCTTTGACATGTTTCGACTACGCTGCTGAGTCACCCAGACTTCTTCCGTTTTTATTCGTACCTTCAAAACCGGTATCGTAAGAATAATCTCGTGTTAATAATTTGCTTCCTTTTTGTCATCATAAGATAAGTTTGTAACATATTTAATCGTAATCAATATTCAATTTTCTTATAATCTGCAGAATAAGATTGCCTGGTTATTATCGATCCTGTATCGCTGTATCAATTTTGAGGTATTTATATAAATATTTAAGATACTTAGATACATAAGGTGTCAATGCTAAATATTGATATTACGTCTCTTGTTATTTATTTATACTTCTTACAGTTATAAAGTTTGTAGAGTTAAAATATTTAAAGTTAAACGCTTTTATCTGATAGCTCTCGTATCACTGTAATAAATAATTAAAAGTTTATGTAAAATCATAACAAAGATCAAAAATAATCTAAGGAAATATGGAAATGAATAATTAATATTGATACGAAAGAAGTTCTGAGCGTATCAGATTTAATATGTATTACATAACGTAGATTGTACGTAATTTGTGCTGAAGGGGAGAATCAATTACTCGCCTCAATGCGTCTCTTCATACGATGCAAAACTGGTACAAGTTACAAGTACAAAAAAAAAGTATATATATCGAGTACAAAATGAAGCTTTTTTGTCCAACGCAACGGTTTGAAAACCCATTTTGTGTTCGGTAAGAACGAAATTTTTCTACTACCTAAAAAAACGATATTTTGCCGTCAAAAATAATATAACCGGTAAGTAAAAACTTCAATTTCGCATCAGACCTCTAAGGTCGATTTTCGAAATAAGTTTTGACAATATAATCGATTTTTTTCGTTCAAGGTAGTAGGAAAAAAGCAGTATTCAGTTATATCGGACATATTAAAATGTTTGTCAATTACAGCTATAAAAAGTACAAAACCTGATCATGATATCAAAGTTTTAATCATTTATATAAAATAATTGCAATCAGAATATTATATATATAGAAATTAAATTAGATCGGTGTTTCTATTCATAAGAGTTGGCTTCATTCAATATTTAAAATTAAAATATATTTAGAATAATTATAAATTGTTAATAGCTTTAATTGTATTCTGTATAATCTGTTAATTTATGAGATTTAAAAAACCGGATTTTTTAAAGGGTGTTTTAGTTATATAAAAGTATTTAACTCCATTCAACTTGCAACGAGACAAAATTTAAAATAAATAAATCACGAGGAACAGAAAAAAAAAATATATGAATTAGTTAATTCAAACCTCTAAACGGAAATTTCTAAAATTTAAAGAAATATTTTTTAAAGGTACCTTAAATTGTCAAAATATGATATTTTTGTTATTAGTCGTATTAACTTTTGTTTCACGCCAAGCTGAATGGAAAATAGAATTATATTCTATATATTATTTGGATAAAAAGGGTTTATATAATTGTAATTATTTGTATTTTGACTTTCACAAAATCTGTGAATGAAAATTTTCTGTATTCGCTTCGTTACAGTTTCACATTTGTTAACACTTCATCCGTGCACTGAAATAGATCTCGATGTAAATTGTTTATGTTAGCGAACATCTTTTGTTTATGCAGTTTTGACGTGAATATATACTCCTCGTTCAAACTTAGGAGGTAAAGTTTTAATTATGCGAGTACTCATTTACGTAAGGTTAAGTGTATAAAAGTCTCGTTGGTTCAAACCAACTCTGATATTGTTTTTATTTTTATTTTTTGAAATTAGTACGGGGGCATTTAAAGGGGCTATTCAGACCCACGTTGAAGACAGATTCCCGTAAAAAAGGAAAATGGTTTTTGACTCCAAATTCAACTCAGACTCTAATTGACTATGAATTTCTTCATAAAAGGCATTTTGACAAAATATCAATTACTTCGGCTCATTGAATAGACTCCCAAAGAGTGTGCCAAGGGCTCCCAAAATTCAGACCAGACTGAAACAGATGATTAATTCTCTAAAAATTCAATGCAGATTCTTTAGAAATGGGAGAGGAATTCCCAAAAAATACCTAAATACCCACAAATTTATAATCTACCTCTGAAAACGCGTAAAAATGTAATGTAGTCCCATCCGGAAATCTGACTCATATTGTAACTGAGATAAAGAATTGATAAATAATTTAGTTATCGAATACAAAGAGACGACATGAAAAAGATAAGTGATGACGTAATAACGCAAAAAGGTGATAATTCGTAAGCACATTGGAAACATTACACATGTATTTGATAATTACACTGTGTGACATGATTTTTCTAACATATATATGTATACTAATATCATTTAAAGACCTAAATAGTAAGATTTTTAAGTCATGGAAAAAAGTCAGCATTGTAGATTGACTATTTCTTTTATTACACAATTAGCTGACCCGCCCTCGCGTCGCTGAGTTGATTAAACTATAGGTAAAAAAAATTCTGTTTAAACCTTCCCTGGACTCTGGACAAATAATTCAAAACCAAAGCCAAATCGGTTCTGTCGGTCTCAAGTTTTAGTGAGACTAACAAACAGCAATTCTTTTTTATATATATACATACACAATATATGTAAGACAGAAAAAGATTAAAATACAGATAAATAAAAATTTGATTTGAAATTTATCATGATATTAATATTTTGTGTTACGGGAATTATTTTTATTTAAACAAAATGTCACACAGTGTTATTAGGTACGTTTATCTGAATTGTGTTGTCTGTATGATTGCATTCCTCACATTTTATTATAAAATCTAGTTAAACGAATCAGCTGATCTCATGTTTTTATGTGGCTTCTAAAATATTTCTGTCCATCGCGTCGCCACACGTGTCTCGATCGATAAAGATTTGTAATGAAACCTTATAACTTAATACAATCTGCCATTTCCTATATTTATTATCATTTTAATAAAATAATAATATTAATTCATTTTGTTCCTTTTATTTTATAAACTGGGTCAACATAAACAGCTACAATTTTTGAAATTATAATTTTTTTTTTCAAATTTTCGTGACTTCAAGTCAAAACATTGTGTAATGATGCCATATTATTAATTTTTTTATAAAATAAAAATTTTTATTGGCAAAAAAAATACTTAAAATTCTCATTTTTTTATGTGACTACCCCTAACCCCTTAAGAAAACTGAAATTTAAAAGTGTCTATTATGTCTCCTAAATTATTTTTTTTATTTAGGCAATTTTCTGTTAAAAAAATGTAAATAATTATTATTGTCTGTACTAATAACAAAAAAATATACGAATGACTAAATAATATATTTTTTTTAATTTCAAAGAATGAACATTGTAGTTTTTAATTGCCCTACACTGTTATAGTATTTTGTCATTTTCCTTATTATATTATGTACTCATTAAATAAATTATTACGTAATACATTTATCAAACGTTTCATTATTTTTATCTTTTGATTGTTATTACTATGGGTTTTAATATATTATAGATATTATGTTAAATAGATATCTCGATGTACTAGAATACTTATTTATTTACAGTATTTCGATGTAAAAAGTAGATTGGTAGCATTTATTGAAGCCACCTATTATTATTATTACAATTAAAATAAGTAGAAAATGTCTGGAATAACATTCATATATTAGATTATATTGTAGAAAATTTTAAATGTATTTACTTTATATTATTTAATCTTCCGAAAAAGTGCTGTGTTAGCTTCAATTCCTTTTTATTAAATATATTTAATGTAACTATGTGTGGAAAAATAAATCATTGTTGTTGGCTCTTAAAGGTTGTTTTATTATTTCAGTCGACGATAACAGTGAACAGCTGATTTTATTATTCCTTCAAGATTTTAGGTAAACTATAATCCGACAAATGTTCAAATGCGAGGAATGACTGATGTTTTTTTCTCCATGTGTCCACCCACAGAATCGCAGCTGACGGTCACGATTAATCATAATATAAATTCCAAATGCATAATACGAATTTTCACTTGGGAGGGACTTGGTCATGAAAATCTGTCACTGGCTCCCAGACAACTTTCAAGGTGTCAGTTGACAAACTTTCCACTGAGATACAGCAAGTTGGTATTAATGTTGATTCACAAAAGCATATAAACTATCACCAGGTAAATTTTTAGTTGAGAGGAAAACATCGAAAATACAATTATTTTATCATGTTCAAGCAGCCAGCTGACGTATATCACCACGTTATGATCGGCTAACTTTTTTTTTCCTTCTAGATACTAGGTAAACTATAATCCGACAAATTTTCAAATGGTAGGAAATGTATGAAAAAAAAATTTTTTTTTCTACATGGGAGACTGCCACTGCTCTCCCCACCCACGGAATCGCAGCTGACGGTCACGAGTAATCATAATATATATTCCTTATGCAATATACGAATTATCTCTCGAGAGGAAATGATTGACCGAATTTGAATCTGGCTCCCGTACCATCGGGACAGGTGAAACTATGTCCTTTTTATGCCGCGTTCGAGTTATCTTCCTACACGAGTCTATTAAACTCGTTAAAATCCTGTAGGTATTGGTTTATCAAAATATACGAGTACTTATTAGGTATATAATGAAAATTATTTATAAAAATATAATTATATATAGAAAATATAAATATAGTACTAGTTGTATAAACATAAATTGATCAGTAAGAGCAGGTACCTTAACCGTTATAGTTACCGGAAAACGTTCCTAGAAGACCATCCATAACTTTTTAAGATATTCTGAACTGCATTTACAGATTTTTGAGAAAATGTACGCTCAGCGAACAAAGTGCTAAAATCCAGAAAAATATATTTTATGCCTATCGATGGTACTTCGTATGGGGATCAAAAGACTATGGGACCATTTAAGGAAATCGCCAAAAACATTTTCTATACATTTTGTTCTAAAAAATGATAAATTAACTCATAATATTCTTTATTGCCTAACAATCCTCCCTGTATAGACATTAATTTAAAGTAATAGAGAGTAGGGTTTCCAGTCACGAAAAGTTCCTGAAGAGTTTTATTATAAACCAGAAAATGAATACCTCGCTCCTCTGTGCATATAAATATTCATACAAATATCGCAAAACAGTGTATGTTTTCATATTTATTTTACTAGTTTTAATCTAAAATTATGATTAATCACTACATAGTATAAAACAAAGTCGCTTCCCGATGTCTGCCTGTTCCTATGTATGCTTAGATCTTTAAAACTGCACAGCGGATTTTGATGCGGTTTTTTTAATAGATAGAGTGATTCAAGAGGAAGGTTTATATGCATAATACATGCATATAATAGTAGAGAAAGAAACCGTGCGAAGCCGGAGCGGATCACTAGTAATATATGAAATATTATTTCAGAAGAAAAAAATCGTTTAAAATATTTCTTTTTTCCGATATGCGAACGTTATTTACATTGCATGGGAGCTCTCATAACGGTCTTGAAGTGACTAAAGCAGAATTGGATATCATTTTGCCTGGAAAACTTCGATACACTAAAATAACTTACATATATATGTACCATATAACATAATGAAATCATAATTTATACAATATTATAAAAGTATGTAACGCTTTTTCGTTAAATAACGAATTAATACCGAAAACTGCTAACGTAACTTCGTTGCAATTATTTGCTACTCTCAGGATTCCAGTTTTTTTCGATTATCGAGTCGAGTCTTTAAAAATAAGATTCTTCTTTTCTCGAGTTCTTTGCACTCGGTTTCATAATTCCCTAAAATTGTGACAGTGAATATAGTATTAGTAAGTATGTACATGATTTTTTATTCATTTTTAATCCAACATGATTTTTTTCAAAATACAATTAAAAAAAATATTTTAGCTGGTTATGAATTCTAACTTGTAAGGAATAATGAAATCTAAATATAGTTTATAATCTTACATACATTTTTATTTAAAAAAATGTTATTTTATTATTTTTCTTAAATTCTTATTAATTATATTGAATTTTTAAATATATCAAAAAAATACATTTAAAAATAAGAGTCCAAGCCAACGGTGGTTATAGGGCTCCAGAGAGAGAAACTTCCGCCATGATACGTGCCCTGTCCAGTAGTAGGTACCGCTTTCAGCATCAGGCCCTTGACCCAGCCAGATCTTAAGGTGTGTCATATTTATTATTGTGCATTGATTTTAGTCAACAAAGCCAACTGTATAAATGCTAAAAAATAAACTATTATTGTTACTTAATTATCAGACTAAACAAAAAAGTTATAATCAATAATAGCATAGAGTAATGGACCATAGTAAATGTACTATGTGATTGTAAGTTTCCTGATTTAAAAAAAGAAATCTGGCAACACTGCTTCTTAGAAAAGAATGGTAAAGCGTTACAATAAAACGAACAAATATTTTTTTATAATTTAATGCACATTTTTCGATTGGAGGTGACGAAAACAGCACAAGACAATATAATAAATAAATATCTACAACACGACAGAAATAATAATATACATGCACATAGTAGGCGATAAAATTTTGACTAATTTAAAATATATCTTCACTTATATCTACGCATAATATACTATGTTATAACTCCTTGTTTTTTTATCACAAAACGGAACTATGCTTGTAAAATTTTAAAACCACTGCATTGTTATTCATACAATAGAACAGATACATTCAATTATTAAGGCAATACTTAACTTTCCAATAGTAAAAATCCCCGATTTTTAATAAAATCTAGATACACAATCATCCTCAAACTCTCATATAAAAAAGCGTCCATTTGAAAATTTGGGTCGTTCCGGCGCTTCATATAGTATACTAGCTGTACCCGCGACATTTTAATTATTTAGACTAATTATTTTACAAAATTTGAATGTCATATTTATTTATATCGAATCAACAGCCTAAAAAATTAGTTTTAAATAGTTTTTCAACCCCTTACAACCCTTTTTTCGCATTAAAAAGTAGCCTATGTCCTTTCTCAGGTTCTACAATATCTGTATAGAAAATTTCATTTAAATCGGTTTAGTGGTTTTGGCGTGAAAGCGGAAGGTTACTTTCGCATTTATAATATTAGGTATTAATTCGGCAAGATATCGGAGAAAAAACAGTTTGTTTTTAAATTGTAATACACAGGAATATAATGCATATACAATAAATAAATAATCTAATTATAAAACAGATACTGTTGAAGTTTGAATGAACTATTTGTGTGGGACTATGTATATCTTATTAGTTATTGAAGGTGATACAGATTTTTATTTTTTGGAAATTCCTAAATTGTTTTTGAAGCTTATAAGTGTTGTATGAGCAAAACAAACATATAACAAAGGAAGATAGTTAGCCCATTTACCGAGGAAGGCTATAAGGCTTTATATCATCACGCTACGACTCATAGGAGCGGATTTACACGTGTACAAAGTCGCGCGGGTCGACTAGTGTAGATAATAAAGAGCAATCATATTTTGTGCTACAATATACGCTAGTCGTCCAAAAAGCATTTTTTTTTGGTCTCTTTATTATGATTTTTTAAAGTACTTTAACAATATTTTATTTAATAAATATCATTTAAGGTTTTATTTTAAAAACATTTAGTTTTCGAACTAATAATTTTTTTCAAACTAAGATTCGACTTGTATTTTGGGCCACCATAATAAACACGCAGTGATTTTAAAATATTAATATAAAAAACACGTATAAGTACATGTATCAAAGTTCAGTAATAACGTTCCATTTAAAACTCGAGAGAACTAGTTGTACTTTAAATTTTATAATATATTTACAAATCGAAAACCACTTAGTATTCGAATCATAAGCGTCAAGGAACATTCTCGTGGGACATGTACCCATACTACGGTATACGATGCTGAAATCACCTTAGCAGTACGCTGATCGTTAATGTGATCTCAGCCTTATCTATTGGTATAGCTGCCGGCACGTAAGTATAGGTTTGATCTTAAATACGCAGAAGTCCTTAGGACCTTTTATGATAACTCCACACAATCGGCGATTGTCAATCGGCACGATCATCGTGCTAGCATCTACATAATCGTCTGTTGCCGACCAGCAAGCGTCACGATGGAAGTGGAATGTGTTGTTGCTGTTGCCATTTCTTTAATTATGATAGACAACCATTACTTCAATAATAATTACTCAGCACTTAATACATAATTATTAACTAATAAATTAATGAATCAATATAAAACAATAAGACAGACAGAGAAGGTATCAAACCTTCTCTGTCCGAAGATGAATAATCGCCGATTGTGTGGACGCGAAAAAGAAGTTGTCCGAAAAACCGACAACTCACGGATCGCAGGCGATCACAGACGATGATCGGCGAGTACAGACAGGTATGCCCTCTACACAATCGTGCTCACTCATAATCATCTGTAATCGCCGATTGTGTAGAGGCAGCTTTAGCGTGGTCTGCTACGTCACGGATGGAAAGCAGCACGCTCACAATTTGCAACTTTTTCCCATTTTTCTCAGACCTAAAGTTAGCTGCCGGCTACTATTAACTCTATTCAACTGCTTGGAAAACAAAATGTAAGACTGATAAAATGTTTCCTTGAAGAATTGTCATTACAAATAAAAATCATGATAATAGGGAATAAGAACATGACAGACAGTCAAGTCTCGAATCTAAAATATTATTTTTCAGTAAGTACATCTAAAAACTTTCTTTGTTAGACAATTAAATAGAAAAATTGATACGCACTTCTTTGACTTTTTATAATTTTTGTTTTTTAAAGCCCTGTAACCTTTTTCCTATGTGTTTTAGCGAAAAAATTAAAGGGTCCTTTTTTGTAGAGAATTTAATTACCTACATGATAACGAAAACGATTTACAATGAAAATGTAAAAAAGTTTTTTTTCTCGATGTATTTTAAATGGGAAAGGGGACTGTCTATTGTATATCTGATAGTGTGCAATAAAGTGTTTTCATTCATTGATTCAAAGTGAACGTAAGGCAATCAAAACCTATAAGGACTTAACAAAAAGCATTTTCTTAATAGCAAAGAATCATGACAGAATTTGTACCACAAAATATGAGAATTTGAAATAATTTTAGAACTGATTTTTAGGTTCAAACATTCAGAAAATTACCTCTTAAATAATTTTGAATTTAACAATTTTTTTTACAAGACTTAACGAAATTTTCAGCGATTATAGTAAAATCTATAATTTTGCAAATTAAATTTGTTTTTTATCATATTTTTTATTAACTTTTCAATAAACAAATTGAAATTTTAATGACTTCTCAGTACGATAATCGAATATTTTTTTAGTAATACGCGTTTTATTTATTTATTTATTTATTTAAATAACTTAAATGTATACGCGTTATACATTTAAGTTATTTATTTCAAAAGAAAATTTCATCTACCGGTATTAGTTAAGTAATATGAATTTTTATATGACGCAGCGGCGAGCGGTTCTAGTGCTGCCCTAGACCCTGCGTTCCACTAAACGATCTCAACGCCCACGCTCACGACCGCGGTTTTTTCCGTTCCACTTTTCCACGAGCGTTACGATCGTTAACTCAAGTGGAATGGGTAATTGAGCGATTTGAGCGTTAACGTAAATAATTCAAATGGCCGAGTTATAGATATATTGTTTATTGATTGATTTTTTTTATATTTATAGTTAAATTGAAACTAAAATTAATTTTATATAAATATGCGCTGCAGAAACACTAATAAATATCTATCTGTATCAAATAAAGTTATTTAAATCGTCGCCAATTTTGTTGTATTAAAAATGCCGCCAAATTTTGCAACCACAGATCACTAATTTTGCACGATTTGACATGGGTCGTCGTGAGCTCCGAGTAAGCACAAGACATGACGTCATTAATGACGTTTTCGCCGGACCAAAACGCCCACGATCGTCAAGTGGAACGTTTAAATGAGCGTTTGGGGCGTTGAGATCGCTTAGTAGAACGCGCCTAAAGTATAATCTAAGCAATGAAAAAAATTAATCGCTCTCAAAATATTCTGTACAAATCAACCAAGTAAGTAAGTATGAAACTTGCCATGATTCTTTTATCGCTTAATCAAGTTCTCTTTAAACGTCAATACAGATATCAGTAGAAACATTTGTTAAACTCAAATATTTGATAAAAATAATTTCTGTGCTTACACTTTGTCTTACATTCAATTGAATAGAGTACAAATGATTTAATATAAAAATAAAATCATTGTGAAAGTTAATATACATATATGTATAAATGATTTCACATATATAAAGATACACAAACTTATACAACTTATTTGAAATCCAAATAATTTGTTACAATTAACTTTAAATATTCACAATTCATTTGCATTTGCATACTAGCATACTATTTTATTATTAATTTTTTACTTAATCACTAAATAAGTAATATTATATAACTATTTAAAAAATTCAGAATTACTAAAATAAAATGTCATTGAAACATATATTTAAAAAGTTTGTTCTAGTCATGGGTAGTTCGTGAACGATCTAGTTCAGAAGAGCGCTCCTTTAGGTGAACTATACGAACTAGTTCGTCAATGTTCTCGCTCTTAGTTCTTTTTAGTTCTTATATTTTTTGGGGTCCGCGTTACTAAGCAGTGGCGCTACGTAACAAATCGAATTATTTACTTCTAGGGATGCTCATGTTTCACAGTTTCATACTTTTTTTCTGTAGTGTTTTATTTTTAATTAAAAATATCAATATATCGTTCATAAAAATCGTTATTTCTAACATCGATGTTTTTTATAGTTCTTGAAGTTGACTATAATTTTTAATATCAATGATTTCTTTTTTTATAATTATTTGTTTTAATAAAAATAAAAAATACTTACACCAATTTTAAATATTTGTTTTTCCTATATTTGTTATTGTTACTAAATATTTAAAAAAATACTAACGAACTAAAAGAGCGATAAGATTGGATAATGAACTAAAATGAGCGCTCTCATTGGTGAATAACTAGGCCCAAGAATAGTTTGTTAAAAAATCATTTTCAATTAGGGATGAGCGATATTAATTAATATCACGAATCGATATACGAAGGCAAAATATCGATATTTACAACTGTTTTTTTTTTAAATAACGCTTTTAAATCCAAAATTGGCCTCTATATAATAGGATAACAAAATCGCTCAACCCTATTGTCTGTGGAAACCATTTAATAAATCAGATAAAATGACATCTTCCTTTCACTTACGATGGCAACACTAGTAACAGCCCATGACGTATATCTTAAATATACACTTAATAGTACAAGGTAATGAATAAAAAATGAATGTTCATATTTCAATAATTTGACTACGCTAAAGTCGTTAATTCTTCTAATTTACAAATTTAAAGTAAATTGACAGATACAAACGACAATAAGTCCATCTTAAAGATAATAAATTCATTATAACCTGATGAGTGTATGTATCGATTATTCAAACATCAAGATCTATTTGCACACACCCATACTCATAATTTTTTACACAACTTCTATATTTATATCAGTTACAACGCTAGATGGTGATTTGAAATCGATTAATTGAAGAATCTATTTCGTATAGATTTTCCGATCTCTCTCAATAGGCATGATGACTAATTTTGAAATATCTTCTATTAGAATACCTTAAAGCAGGTTTTTTTTGTATTTTTTAAAGGAAATTTCGATAGTACCAAAAAATTGCCATAAAAACAGAAAAAAATAACTGAAATTGAAAAATGAAATAATCAAATTCATCATTCCTGTCTAGAAGTATAATATTCCTACAAAAATTAAGTCTTTAATTCTTGTCAAAAGAATCGGTGTCATGACGCTATAATTTCTAATTCCAGGCAATCTCTACTGAAGATGAGAACAAACGCCTAAATTGAAAAAAAATGACGTATTATGACGTCATTCCCACCACTGCTGAATAGATATTGTTTGTATTATTTTTTATCGAAAATCTATTAAAATCAATTATTTCGCATGTAAAATACAAATGTTTTAATCTACTGTCATTCATCATGCCTATTCCATTTTTCAGCAAGTACGTTTTTTATTAATATTTTAATTCTTTTAATTAAAATTTCCAAACACATTCAATGCACTCGCAACCACTCGCCACCTTATTTAAATGTAAACCCGTCGATCTACTTTAATTTAATGAATTTTATTCTAGCTCCAAAAGTATCTTGGCACTCCATGAATAAATTATTTTTATACATAAGACTAAAAATGCATTAAATTTGGACCTTGGAAATAATAATTTCAGCAATAAAAATTTGGCATAAACACTAGCATTACTAAAACAAAGGAATTTTAATTAAATTAAATTATTTGACTCCTGAAAATGTATGAAATTGACATATACCACGATATATACACTCGAATAATACTGTAATTTATAACATTAACATTTTATTTAAAAACAATATTAATAATATGTATTTTGTGTTTCCAAAAACTATTTTAAATTTACCAATATCACGTCTTAAGAGACAATCATGTCTTTCTTAATATTTTTTATGTGATAAATGTTAATGTTACTTGACCAACACTGGTTTGTGTGTCAATGACATTATTACCAAGAGATTCTAAAATCTGACTTACTTAATATTAATTTCCTGATGTTCGTATATAATATTTTTATGCTATGAAAAAGCACTGCCGTTTTTATGTGGTCTTGTGAAAATGACTTCTTCCTCATCAGCATTAACACTCTCCGCGGCGGTGAGCGCCACAGTGTCGCTGTGTACTACGTGTGGGGATTCGTTGAATTCGTCTAATTCTTCGATTCCCGCTGAAAATAGATTTTTGAAATGAGTGGCAGAATGGAATAAAAGATATATTACAATAGGACACTGTACGCACTTAAGTTAACAATTCTGCTCCTGATTTATTTATGAAAAGCGTATACTTAAATGAGACAATTCTGAAAGATTTTGGTTAGAATACTATTCCCCCTGCCCCTGTTAGAGCATCTCGTAAAAGCCGAGTAACCCAGCACATCATTGGTGGTAAAGGATCTGTTTCCCAACTGACTTGCAACCACCAGCATGCGAATCCAACCGCCAAGTGTCATAGACGCGTTCCTGTCGAGCTGCACGTGGACCAGACTTACCCCTCCCTCTCCCATCCCATTAATGCTGCGGATCTAGTGGACTTTGGGCTCTTCCTCAAGGTCCGCTGAAACCGCAACATTTTTTTCTTCACTCCCCCTCCCCACTCTATCTTCGAGGATGCAACCCATCGACAAAACAAGAGAGTATCTATAGTTTTGCCGACGTTCATGGCCGATGGTGACCTCTTACCATCATTTGCAGCTTATCTACCATAAAAAAAATTAAACCTTTCACTTTCGATATAGTCCGTTTGCCGTTTTATTAATAATTACAGTTTTGATAAAAACAAGTTGTGTATGACATGGTATTTATTAAATTATTCAATTCAGATCGCTAACAATTTTTGTTATTACGTGATTAGTCAACTATAAAATAGACGTTCGTTTTTTGCATTTGCAAACGTACAGGATGCTCTGTTCCTATTATTTTCAAAATCAATAGAATATAGATGCTGTCCTTTCAAGTTTGAGTTACAAAAGAAATTAAAAAAAAATTTTACCTGTATAATCCGAGGGAGCTAACAACAAGTATTGCTCAGAGCGCGTCGGCCAAAGCAAGTGCGCCATTACACAGAACGCCATACAGTCTGCTGAATATGTTATACCTAAATAGTAAAATAAACATAATTACTTATACAGTTGCAAATTCAAATAAAATGGCGTTATGAGACTGATAGCGTCATCAACAATAAACAGTATGTATTATCGTTTACAAAATTACAAATATTCTTTCAAATCAAACGTTTTTATTAAGATATATAACAAAGAGCTATAAAAAATTTGAATATTACAATAGACGATCCATCTGAAAATCAGCACTGTGACGTCACAAAAAATTTACTATACCAATTGAGATCGTAGTTGACAGGACAAACGCAATAATGAAACTTGTACCAACTAAAAATTATTTTACTACCTCTATAATATTAATCATTCTTCGTCTATAAAATTGGATTGTTGTCCAGACAATATCTGTTACTGTCAATAATAATTGGTGTTCCGGTACAAACATCAGAAATCTGCGACATCATAACTGGGATTCAAGATCTATCCACAGAGCCAATACATACATATATGGCGGTGCTATGTTTTGATTAACAAAATTTTTTATATTTATCTATTATACTTATCTACTCTATACTTTAAATCCTCTATAAAAGATTCTGAAACAGCTTATTGCCAACATTAAAACACCCAATGTCCTAATAGCCATTATATCATCCAATTTGGATGTTATAATGCTGTACTGAATTTCATAATAACACTCACAATTCCTTCTGCGCAAAGGGTTTACTCAACAGACCACATTCTTACTGCTTGATGCATGGTATCTGTATGAATTTCAAAAAAAAGAACGGTCATTCACGCGCGTTTCACTATTTCTGAATTTCCGCCATTTTTCTTTGTAATTTTTTTATTGTTATATTTACAAAAACAATGAGTGATTACCTTCCAACATTAAAAAAAATATTAAAGTGAATTTTAATAATTGCACTATACAAAATGTTCATTGCAACTACAATAAATGATTCTTCCATCAATACTTACTTTATTTGTATATACTCAGTAATGGATGATGTTAGGTTACTAGGAGTGGCTGCTTTAATGTGAACAGTAAGCTAACCGTTTCAGAATCTTTTATAGAGGATTTAATTATGGTTGTATATACAGTCTTGTATGCAACTATTGTCAATAGTCTATTGATAATTTGAAAAAAAAAAAAAATTTGAAATTTGACATAATAATATTACAATAAAATAAAAAAAACTAAATATAACGTAAAATACACGGGTGATTTCTTCTATGAATAGAACTAGGCAGCCATGTCTTCCAGACCACCCTGTCTTGGAAGGAGCGAAGGTTGGAATAAAGAATATTAATATTTAAATATATAACTGAAAAATTATATCTACTTACCTAAAATAAATTTAAATTTCCACAGTGGACTAATCTGTAGAGCTATGAGAGCTATGATCGGCAAGTACACGAACCAGACGAGGCTCGAAGCACCGAAATGCAGAAGGAAATTCAGTTTCGGCATATTGTGTTCATACATCATAGTGTTGCGCAGTTCTAGGACAAACCAGGTCATGATGGCGACGCGTAAAGTCAACACCAACCATCCGGGCCATGTTTGGTATTCATCTATTTCTTCTATTATATCCACTTCAGTCTGGAAATCACCAAAGAATATTAGTACTTGAACGACAAGCATCATAGGTATATATTGTCACAAGCTTGAGTTGAGTGGATTGGAAGAAATTGATAGATGCTTCCGTTAGTAAAGGATTTATTCGGAATGTCCACAGTCTGATAAAATGTTCACTAAAATAATTGTACACTATGATCTCCGATATTTACAGTTCTTATTTTCAATCTGTACAGTTCCACACTATTAAGGCGCACTAATCTCGAAACACTACACTGTTGTTCGTTGCTATAGACTTCCTCATAGTCCACTGCCTCGACTAGGCACCACTTTCTCAGCACTTTGATATCTCTTTGAACTCACTTCTTCACTCTCGAGTAATAGACTGCTTGCAATCATCCGTACAACCCTTTATATAGGTTATCATATAAAAACTTAAATTTAAAGAAAGGTTATTCTGACAACCCCTGGAAAGATTTTAGTTATACCCATCTCACTCGAACACATAAATTTGCCTAATGCCGTCCTTTTCCAAGTGTCAGTCAACGAAGACTCGCTAAACTTCTGGCGAACAACATCTTGCCGTCTCTCCCGGTTCATCTTGCCGTCTTGTTCTATTTTGACATTTTCTATTTCTAGCAAGTTCGAACTAAAGCTTGCATGCGAATTGTTTTGATCTTGATTCGCAACAATATCATAAGATTTTTATTTTAAATGATTATACATGTACTAGGTGTTAGAAGATCATACATGTACTAGGTGTTGTTATCCCATTTTTTGGAAAACATTGTTAGATGCAAGTTTAGATTAGAATTCATAAAGCTTTAATAACATTTTTTGTACAAAAATTGTTTAATATTTTTCTTTCTAAGCATTTGGAATATTTTTCTAGCATCATGTGGTTAAAGTAAACTACACCCAAAAAAATTACTAATTTATGAACAGTGGTAAAGTATGGCTAGTTTATTTTAATGAGAAGCAACAGTGAATATATTAATTTCATATTTTTTTATTAAGATACTATTAGTTCTTTACTTATTATTTTATGTTTTTGCAGTGCACACATACAAATTAAGTATAACATATTATTATATAAACAAATAGTAAAAGTTATTAATTATTGATTAAAAACTTACCGTATTCCAAACATATAATAATATGTGAACTATTCCATAAACCATCCATACCCCGAAGACAAGTGGTTTGTAAGTTAACTCAAGTCTTGTTACTGCCCACCCCTTTGCTAATAGTAGAAGGAGTAGCATAAATAGAGTCTGAAAATTAATTAATATAGTAAAAAACCTCTAAAATTAAAAAAAATATTAATATGTGATATTTAGAACAAAATATACAATACAATAAATATTCTGATAAAACTGTAGTGATTATAAAATCCGACTCAAATACCCCCTAAAACCAAACTTCAATGAAAAGACGAGAAATATAAATTTAAATATATTTCTAATATGTAAAAATCTTGTGTCACAGTGTTTATTATCAAATTCCTACAAAATGGCTGCACCAATTTTTATGAAATTATTTGTGTATATTTCATAGGTGTGAGAATAAGCATAGGCTATTTTTTATACCCCTATGTGATAAGGGTGGCCGACTAGACATAATTTATATGGCAAAAATTTTTTTGAAAATAAAAGGGTGAGAATAAGATAAACCAAGACACATTCACATTAATAATTTTTATAAAACATACTTACTCTACTCATGATGTCAAGTATATCACCGGCAACAGCAAGGCCAGCAAAACCAACTCCATCCGCTGCATATTTCAATCCATGCAGGATATTAAAGCATAGTGCTATAAATTCAAGCACTAAACTTGATGTAAACAATTTGGTTACTGGATGTCTTTGTGTCCTAAAACAAATATTTATTAACAAATATTGATATGTAAAGATTTCTGTATCCTACTATGGAGATCAAGAGTTTAATCACAAGCATGCATTTGATCGTATGCCCAGCAAATATCTGCCAACCCACACTAGGACATTATGTAAATAAATTACCCAAAAATGGACAAAGAAATGACGCACAACAGGTGTATGTTTCAGGTGTATAAATAAAATCTGCCATCTTTATTAAATTAATGGTTTTTTTTTAATTTCCATCTTTTCAGATCTCAAGCACCTTTAGCACAAAAGTGCCGAAGACAGAGCTTCAGAAACTAACACAAACATCGCATTTATATTATTAGTGTGAAGTATGATATGATTTATAAGCATTGCCTATTTCAAATTTCAATAAAACATAAGTTATATATATATTCGTTAAAAATTCTTTATTTTGATACCACACTTGATGTATTTTGAAAACATTCATTTTCTTTGAGATCACTTTTTGCCGCCAAAAATCCTTTTTTAACATTATTTTTTTTTTTAATTTAAATCTAACCAGTGTCACTTTCACGACTAAGACGAATCTATTGACACCACTCATACAAAAGTACACACCACACATACATACACTTGAAAAATATAACCCTCCTTCTATTGCAATCGGGTAATAAGTAGAAATCAAGTAAACTAACCTGACCGCATAAAGTTGAACAGGTAAAAGAATAATGTAACAGCACCAGAACATCAAATATAATTCCAGGGTATTTTGCCTATCAAAAGAAAACTGGTATAACAATGAGTTGTAGAATGACATGTTTGGACTCCCGTTAACCAGCCATAAATCATATTGTATGGTTTGTGGAGTGCTCGTTAAGGTTTTATTATCTGGTGATGGGGCTCCAGTATAGTGATGCCATGTGCAATTATCTTCATTTAAATAACATGACACCATAGACACATACCAAAATCTGTAAAAAACAAAAATTGCATATTATAGAATTTGACAAATTAACTAATCATAATTCTACCCCTACCTTTCCCCATCCCATTAATGCTGCGGTTTCAGTGACCATCAGGTTTTTGTTCAAGGTCCACTGAAACCGCAGCATTCTTCTCTACTCTCCCCCTCTCTCTTTCTTTGAGGCGGCAACGCATCAACAAAACAAGAGAAACTCTAGTATTGCTGATGTCCATGGGCGACAATGGCCACTTACTGTCAGGTGGATCAGCTGCTCTTTTGTCCCTTGTGTATCATAAAAAGAAAAACATTTCTCATTCCTATCTTTTTTATTGGACATAATTATGTAAATTAAAAACATGTCAACTTTGAAAAAATTCAATTTTTTTGTGACAAAGAATGTGGAAAAATATGATTTCTTTTTTGATGATAAGAAAATATGAATTATTTTACATTACTTCAACAACTCTTACTTGAGAGGTAAGAGCTTGATACTAGGCACACAACTCTGACTTTTCCAAGTTATGTGTGTTTAAAGCAATTTAATATTACTCGCTACAATGGTGAAGAAAAACATCATGAGGAAAAGCTCTCAAAGGTGTGTGCAGTCTGTCAATTTTTCTGTAATGTTAGATTTATAAAGCTTTGACTGTATTTAATTTACCTGGGCTGACCACTATTCTGTATAACATAAGTAAATTGGTTGTGTTTTATGACATTCCAAGGCGAATCCTCATCAACGCAAAGTTTTCCCTGCTCACAGGGTATTCTCCTGAATATATCCTGTCCATAAGCATTACACTTAGGATGATAAGCAGAACCATTTAGCTTCTGGAACATGTACTGACAAGCTATTTCTTTGTCAACAATATTGCGGTTCTTGTAGTAATGTATAAAGTGAGGTCTATCTAGAACAGCGAATGTTATCGGGTACTTAAAGTTATCCTTCGATGTCAAGTTACCAAAGATATAACCATATGTTTCCTTCTGAAAATGAATATCCGTCTTTTGGAACCCAAATTTTACTAAGAATTTAAAAAACTCGTTCGTCGAAAATTCTCCTTTTATATGAGTAGCTGAGACAGTGAATAAAATAGAAAACAACAAGAAAATTGGATACATTTTGGCGTTAAAAACGAAACATCAACATCTCAGCACCGATATCTTTTCTATTTGAACGATTTGAACCACTTCCATATTTATTTCATTAAGGAATCGTGGATTCTGGATTTTTCACAATCATTAAAATTTAAAATATTTACGATCAAACTTATTTTTAATTTATATTCCCACATTAAAGATATCTTAAGAATTAAGAAAATGTTACCAAAATGTTACACAGTATAAACTACCAATACCAAAGATTATATATAAAATACCACAGATTAGTAATATTAATGTAATATATGTCTGCTATCTGAGAGCGATTACGTAAAACACGGATTTTGTAGATTCTATAAAATCAATTTTCGATTATTTCTGTCGCGATTGGTACTAAAGAACTTTCCTCCTTCCATATATTCCTGTATATAGGTAATCTTTGTTAAAGAAGTATTTAACAGGATGAATTAACATGTTATAAGGATTGAAAGTTTTTAACTATATTAAACAAAAGTCGAGAAATTCGATTCGAAGCTCGTTTTATTAATTCTTTGCATATACATATATTTCGCCATTGTACGAAATAATAATGATTATTTTTAATATTTGTCGTCGTTCGCCGTTCAAAGTTCTTACAGATGCCAGACACACCGGGTGCTGTCGAATTCTAATTTATTCGAAGTAGGTAGGTTTAATACGAATTACTGCGATATCCAAATTTTAGAGAAAACCATATTGTTTTGAGGATTAGCTTTATTTTTGGATCATGATTTTTTTTCGTCGTTGATTTGTGTTATAGAAGAAGCCAGTAACACTTTTTAGGGTGCTTAGATGCCTAGATGGCCGGCACTGTCTTTTAGTTGCGTTTGTACACATTGTTGTGTTGTGAGCACATTCGACAACGCCGCGTTGATATCAAACTTTCAAAGATTATAATTCATAGAGATATATACCTAACTAATCGACCCGCTCAACTAAGTTCGCGTGTTGCTCCGCTCTTATGGTCGTGCCAGCGAAAGTTTCGTCAAAATCGATCTAGCCATTTCAGAGATTAGCCGGAACAAACAGACAAAAATATTAAAAAATGTTGTTTTGGTATATGTACCATAACTTAGTAAAAAGCGGTTATTTTAATATTACAAACTAACACTCCAATTTTATTTATTTGTATGGATTCAATGTTCAACGTTATAGTCCACAGATTACAACCACCTATAAAAATAGGGCGTCAAATCATGGGTCGTTGTGAGGCGGAGGAACGGCTAAATGAGCGTTTGGGGCGTTGAGATCGCTTATTGGAACTCGCCTATACTTCTTCTTCTTATTTTGTGGACTTGTACCGCTATTACAAGCAGTAATTTTGCCAATGTCAATGTTAAAATGTGAGAGATGATAAGAATGAGCGGTAGTGACGCTGTACTCTCTTCTCTGCTTGGACTTTCTGAAGAGACTGTTCGGTACTGTGGCTATACCGCTTTTTGGTTCTTTCAAGTGTGGACGTTGAAAAATGCAGTGTGATTGGATCTCGGATGACTTTAATAAATGTAATTAAAACAGATTGTTTGGTGCCTTTGTTATACCTGCAACCACACATAAAAACTATCTGAGTGTTAAAGTAACCCACTACTTTTGTTAGTTAAAAAAAAAAAAAAAAAGCAATTAATAAACTTATGTTAATCTTAAATATACTTAATAGCTTACTTTAGAAACTTAAAACTACTTTATGTTAGTAACTTATAGCTTAATACTGTACAACTTAATATATTTACACAAAATATTAATAATACAAGGATCAGGGAATGAAAGGAGAAATTGAAAGTTAGTAGGGCGCGGGATTTTAGTAGGTAATATAATCAAGAAAATTTGACAGTGACAGTTTTTTTAATTTTATCATCTGTGCTTGTCAAGCATAGTTTACTCTTTACTCGTCAATTGATTGTCAAATTATCTTATAGCTGCTAATCTAAGCCTTTCTTTTGTGAACTTCCAAATCAAAGTTTAAGATAAATGTGTTCATATAACGTAGTTATAACATTATTAGAGTATCTTGGATCGCTTTGTTCAACATTTACCAGTGTATAATGGTGTCGTCGTCCTGTAAGTTGTAACCTCAATCGGGCGGAAGTGACTGAAACCTGCTCATTGTGATAAAGCTGAGCATTTCATTAAAATAGAACATTGTATTAACTATTTGATGATTTCGTGTCCAAACTTTTAGCTGTTGCCAAGAGGGTTAACTGATAGAATGGTAGAAATAGGTGCTCCACAACAACCTTCGGAAGACAGCTTAGAAAATGCCGATTGGTATTGGGGCGATATTACGCGGTGAGAAATATTTTTAAAATATTACATTTTAACTAACTGTAAAAAAATATTAGGCATTGTAAGATACATTAAGTAAAGATAAAATATCGTAATAGCTTCATTTATATATCCATCATACATTATTGTTTTAAATACAACTCAGAAACATGAAACGACAATCTGATTTTCTTCTCTCTTATTGGTGTATGGAAACGGGAAAGTTATTTACACTCCACAGTCTTTAGTTATTAAAACTTCTAGAATCTATTCTTTTTATAAACATTCTTTAAAAATGATATTTTATAATCTAATCCTTACCTAACCTAATCCTTTATTAAAAAAAAACTCTTTGAACAGTAGTATTACACAATGATTTGTTAGGTTTTCACAATTTTTACACATTGATTAAATATTTTACAATAGCTAATATGGTGGCTCTATATGGTGTATGTTTTAGTATTTATATTTAGAGTCTACCAGCAGCAGCATCATCATGCATCACAAATTACTATTCTTACGCCCTCCAGTTAAGCTAAATGCTAATGTGGAGTGGGCTCTTGTTAGTAGTGCAGTGACTGGGATTTTTACCCATGTCATTACAATCATGAATTGATCAAAATAACTACTGAGCTAATGCTCTTTTTTTTTAAATTATTAATTTTTTATTTTTCATGATGAAATTTATACAAAGGATGCATAATACGCAATCCTATAACCAGGCTAGGAATTATTAATTATAACATTTATTTACATACTAGTTTACAATTTATGCCAATACAACTAAAACTGATGCCTAGGATTCCCTGTATTTCAGGTGGCTAGCTTCTTCCCCTAAAGTAGATTCTTTTTTGCACACAAATCAGTGAGAAAAAATATAATCACTACATAGTATAAAATAAAGTCACTTCCCATCAGTCTTTCTCTATGTATACTTACATCTTTAAAACTGCAACGGATTTTGATGAATTTTTTTTTAATAGATAGAATGACTAGAGGAAGGTTTATATGTATAATACATGCATATCATAGTAGAGAATGTAACCATGCAAAGTTGTTTGCTAGTATTGATATTTTGATTGCAAAAATACTAAGAAAATTGATATTAAGTTAGTGAGTGAAGTGTGTGTTGATGTGTTGGTTTGAATGAGAAATACACTGTAACCTTAATATAATGCGCCTTAATATAACAACTTATTTGTTCTAGATAAGAGTCAATGTATAATATAAATAGAAGCAAAGTAGAGGCATTGCAAACATTTGTTGGGAACCACCTCTTTATAACGAATTTTCAACTATCAAAAATAGTGTAAATACCTCTAATTACCAAAGTTTGTCAATCTCGTAGAGAGTAGTATATTCTTTGCTTCATATTAAGTTACCATTCCCTCCAATATATGACCCTTTATCTAATCCCATAGTGATTCATGTCACAACAGATTTAAACACATTTTTTGATCATTGTTGTTGATGCTCAATTTAGTAAAAATGTGTTATCATTTATTAGTAGCAGTGGTTTGCAATAATAAGATGAGTATGTAAGGTTGAGGTGAATAAAACTATTTTTTAACCACTTTATAAAAAATTTTAGACCAACCTAAACTCAATATAACAAATCTCAGTTTAACGAACTACTTGATATAACAAATATTTATTTGTTCCCTTCCGATTTGTTATATTGAGGTTGCACTATATTAACTTCAAAGGGTATTTGTTATATTAATTGATTGAATTAATAAAACTAACATTTTTATATTTATACAAATATTCCTGACTAAAATTAAAAGTATTATGTACATGACACGTATTTATCATAAAAGATATTCATCATGTTGGAAACATTTGTTGTTGAATTTTGATTTATAAAAGTTAATGAATTTTGGACTATTTCGAACTCAAGCAAAATTCAAACAAATTCTAAAGCCAAAATTTTTACTTATACAATAATTACTTTAAAACTTTCCTGGTTATCCGCATAGTTTTAAAACATACGTGAAGATATTATTGATGCCAAAAATATCCTAATTAATAATTATCCTGAATTTGAATTGATTGCAAAAAAATTATTAGGTTCTATCATAATCTTATGTTCTATCATTATATCCACAGGACAGTAACAACCCCACACTCTTGGAATGGAAGCTTGATCACCTTTTGAAACTAATCCTTGAAACAACTTGGTCACTTGATTGACCTTTCTCTGTCTCAATCAAATATTAGAAACCAAAATTCTCTTATTTCATCATATTTTGTTTATACCACTTTTTGACATTCAAATATAAAATGCAAATCCCTTGGATATCGGATATTTAAGAAGGTGGAAAAATTTCCTTCCTATTAAAACGAAAACTGCCTTAGCTCATTCACTTCTGTTACCGATTCTGGATTATGCGGATTCGTGTTACCCTGATCTGACTGAACACCAATTAGATAAGCTGGAACGTTTGCAAAATTTATTTATCAGATTTATATTTAATTTAAGGAAGTTTGATCACGTGTCCGCTTATCGCAGGCAGCTTAATTGGCTTAACATTAGAAATCGACGTAAACTACACATGCTTTCCCTCCTTTATTCTATACTTTACAATCCATTAGCTCCCAGCTACTTAAAAGATTGCTTTTGTTTCCTAGGTGCCGTTTCTGACTTACAACTTGAGCTCAGGTCCCGTTGTGATAATCGACTCAAATTACCCATTTGTCACACTCATTTTTATAACAATTCCTTCACGTTTAAAGCATCGACGTTGTGGAATGATCTCCCCTTTGACATCCGACAGTCAAAGTCACTCACAGAATTTAAAAGTTGTCTTAAAAGGCACTATTTATCTATACAGGATTAATTTTTCATACTATTAGTTATATTATTATGCATATATATATTTAAAATGAATATACGTATATATATTTGTATGTATGTAAATATGTATGTTTGTATGTAGGTATGTATGTATGTATGTTTGTATGTATGTATATTATTTAAAGAAGTAAGTTTGCACTGTCCCGTTTATCTTAATAAAAGTTCCTTAACTGCCAAGGGTTGTCTGTAAGAGATTGCTTGTAGCAATAAGGCCGCCTTTGCATACCTTTTATTTACTTTAGCTTTGTAATTATTAAACAATGTAATATTTTTATTTGGTTGTGCAATAAAGACTTTCTATCTATCTATCTATCTATCCCTTGAATGTAATAGGCATTTTTTAATGTTTATGACATCCTCTGTTAAATTTACTTAATTTAATTAACTTTACTTTATATTATAATAAAATAGTAAAATATATAACTATAATCTCACAATTTTCATAATTTAGTGTCAAATTTTCGAATTTATTGCATCATATTTCATTCAGATAAATACATATAGATAATCCTGTTGGTTGGTTACTGATTCCTACAGGATTATCTTATACTCATAATACTATAATAGTTTTATCAATTATGTTAATAATAATAAAATTTAACCTAATTTCATTTATCATAAGTAAAATGTGTTTTGGTTTAATATTTCAGGGAAGAAGTAAATGAAAAACTTAAAGATACTTGTGATGGCACTTTCCTGGTACGTAATGCATCTAATAAAGACACTGGGTATACATTAACTGTTAGAAAAGGAGGCACAAATAAATTAATAAAAATTTACAATCAAGATGGCCGGTATGGATTTTGTGCTCCTTATGAGTTCAAATCTATTATTGAGCTTGTTAGATTCTATACAGAATATTCCTTGGCTCACTGTAACAGTAGCTTGGATATCAAACTCATGTATCCTTTGTCTCGGCTCCAAGAAAATGATGGTGGAGAAAATTTCAATGATGAAACCTTAGAAACCCGTTATAGAGATATTCACAAGGAATTTGTATTGAAAACTAGAGATTATCATGAGCGTTCTGATAGATATATGAGGCTGCGTGAAGAAGTGAAATTCAAGAGGCAAGCCTTAGATGCCTTCAAGGAAACTTTAAAAGCTTGTGAAGATCACTTAAAATTACAAGAAAAGATGCAATCTGAGGCTCAACCACATGAAAAAAATGATCTAATAGAAAATAATAAGCTGCTTGTCTCGAAAGTGAACAGGCTCAGACAGGCTAGAGCTGGATTGCACAATATTCTCAAGGACACTGTTGAATCTAATTTACTGCTAGAAAGAGAAATTACTAAATTGAAATCAGAGATTATTCATCTTTATAAGATAAAGGATCGCTATAAAGTGTAAGTACATTTTCTAATACTACTTATCTATAATATTGAATATTTATATCACTTTATAAGAAATTTATTGCCCTAAGTACTACAACCAAATATAAAGATATTAATTTAATTCATGATTTTTTTTTTAATATAAAAAATGAGATTTCTAATTACCAACATATTAAAGTTCATCAAATTATTACATTAAAATAATAAGTTTATGTTATAAGAAGTGATATTAATTAGTAACTTTAAAATTCAACATTTCATGAATAGTGTTTTTAAAAATAGGATTTTTATTAAATTTCTACAGGAAGTAATGATTATAGATACGTAACAAGTAAATCTTATGCAAACTAATTTAATGCTTATACAATCAAAAATTTAAGTGCTAATGGTATTGCACCATATTAATAAAACTTATATCGGATCCTAGAGGCTAATTTCATTTAAGAAAAAAATACTCTATGTATGTAATGTCTTATGAAAATAATAATTTTTCATATTTAAGAAAATAATAAGAGCATAGGGAATTGCCCGGTAGTCATGTAACTTGCATGGACCTGTTTACCAACAAGTTACATGCTAACTGCAGTCAGTCATCTGCAGCGCGACTTGAGGCGAACTGAGTGCTCCTAGGGGAAGGTCCTGTTCTTCATCTCCAGCTTTCCTATACTGGCTGGTTGGTGTGAACACTGACAAGGAACATATCCCCTACCTCTGGCTTGGAGTGGAGCCGCGAGAACTTTACGTTATAAGGGTACATGTGTCACGTTAGTGGTTAGTTGGCACGTGATTTTCCCCTCGGGAGAGACCAATGATCGGGTAGAATACCGGGTGCACATCCTTACCCTTAAGCCGCTCAACAAATGTTGCCCTCTAGTTGCAACATATAAGCGATCTTTCATAGGATTGATGAGTTGACGAGTTTCCGTTAGTGATTATTAAATGAGAGAAAGATAATTTTTATTAATACAGACCCAATTTTCCTTTTTGATAAACAGGTGGTTACAAAGGCGAGGCAAAACACAAGAATACTTACATGCTTTAGAAGATGACAATATACACAAACTCGAAAAATTATACGCACATCGAGAAATGATTACGTGGATGGTTGAGAACTGTACGCGGGAGATGGCAGAGAGGCTCCTGGAAGGAAAACCCCAAGGCACATTTTTAATAAGACCTAATTCTACAGGTCAACTGGCGCTATCCATATGTTGTAATAATATGGTATATCATTGTATAATATTTAAGACTGAAAGAGGATATGGATTTGCGGAACCTTATAATATTTATAAGTAAGTAATACACCAATACCTTATTTTTGACTTTATCTCAAATTTCTTAAAATTGTACAATCCTACATTTTTTATACATTATTGATTAATTGATAACTAGACTATTTTATATTAATCCTTAGTTATTTTCATTTACCGCGAATTTTATTTAGCACTCTTTTATTAAAAATTATAATAGAAAGGAAGAATGGGCAAAATGTCCCCACTGACCATTAACGACCAGACATATATTGTTGGAAAGCTCTTTTTGTGACTATCAATTGTTACTATTGGGGTGAAACCTCAAATTATTGTGTGAAAAAAGTTATAGCTAAAAGAAATCTTAAAGGTCGATGGGGAACACACTCAATACACATTACCCATTCTTCTTTAAATAAATGTAATAGGAATGGGTAAATAAATTCTACTGAGTTTCTTACTCCGCAACAGATTTACTTATAATTATGTATGTTAATGACTTAATCTATTTTTCAGGACGTTAAATGAGCTTGTATTACATTATGCTAAGAATTCGTTAGAAGAACATAATGACCAGTTGAGAACAGCACTTAAGTATCCAGTTAATGCACATCTAGTAAAACCTGAAAAAAAAGCAACGGAAGCTCAACAGGCAGAGGTATGTCAACATGAGACCCAGCTGCAATACCAACGGAGACAAAGAAAGCAACGTCATCCTCTGCCATAATGAAGCTTGCAAGTACTTGGCCTTAATTGTCAGTTTGTGAATAATAAGAAGTTATTTATTGATTGTCAATAAATATTTTCCAGTGAAGTGAGAAACATACAAGTTTATGACGTTTAATTATTGTGGTAATAGGTTTGATAATGTAATATTACTGTTACAGATGCTGGTATTGCATCTTTTACAACATGTGATAATTTTTATAAAAGTTTCATGTGATAGTTTAAGGTGTATCAGTAATTTAGGATTCTGTGTTCAGGCACAATCCCATCATGACATATACTTAAGCTTACTGTTTATTTGAATAAGCATATGTCAAGTGTACAAAACGTAATTAATAAGTGATACAACACTGTTGATTTGTCATTACTGTGTTAAACAATAATCGTTTATAAGTTTATTTATATATTTAAAGAATGATCATTAGTGATTAATTAATAATATTCTTGTTAACTCCAATTAAGCTAAATGCCTCTGTTAGGAATCGGTACTAATGAGAATCAACCATGGAATCCATAATCACTTGTCCCTGAATCCAATGTTCTAACCATTGGGCTACAAATATAATATATCTAAATGATTGGTTGATTTTTGTTGTAGTTTAACTTCAATTTGTATTATTTGCCATAAGATTGAACCAAATGCAAAATATCTATATTACATTATAATATATTTAAATATCTACAGAGTTGTAAGTATTATTTGTAAAAGTATGGTATCTTCTGGATGTTTTGTACTTTAAAATGTTGCTACATCTTTTCCTCATCTGTATCGTTATCTACATTTGTGGTCAAATTCTTATACTATAAAATTTGTTTATTACTGATGTTTCATCAGTTATATACTTGTTATACAAGTAAAAGAATAAGCTTATCAGATTATAATACTGATGCAAGGTCAACTATTGGTCCATTACCCTATCAACAACTTACAAAGTTTTCAATATCATTCCAAACTTAATTAGCTATTTATTTCCTCTTAAACTGATGACATCAATCCTGATTGATTCATATTATTTTAAACATGCAATATTTAATGAAAAGTTAAATTTCTAAAAGAAATACCGTTAATTTCTTATTATACAGCAACGGGTAGTATTCAACAAAGCATAATTTTTTTTTACCTATTAACTTTTAATGTCGTCAAGTGTCTTTTTAATTTATTTTTAAATAACTCTTTATGGTCTGATAAAAAATTTAATGTTAATTAAAGTCACCATAAGGCCTAAGGTTTTAGAAAATACTTTTCATGATTAAGTCATATTTGTATATTGTATTATTTGATTTTAAAAAAATCACAGGAGTGTAAATGATATTTAAACAATTTCTGAATATTGATCCAATTTAAAGGAGCATGTGATCAATAAAATTCCTTTCAAGATGACCACCAGATGAGTATGTACATGATGCTCTACTAGAGTACCATATAATCCAGTCAGTTCTGACATGCTTACTTTAATACTATATTTGAAATATATGTATTTATATACTGAAGAAAGAATATTGCTTTAAAGTGTATCAATAAACAAATATAAAAACTTATTAAGTTATAGATTATTTAAGTGAGATTATTAAATTGGAGTTATTTTTTATATTTAATTCGATAGGTATTATTAGATTTTGTATGTAGTAGTAATAACTTTTATTTTGATAATATATATCCAACATCTCTTGTAGAAATGTTTTATATGATCTCAATGATAAATTTGTTCACAAAAAAAATGCCACTAAAATAGTATGCTATATACTGATAGATAACCAAGCTGTCAACTTAAAACATTTATAAATAGCTCATCTAATAAATATTAAGCCATTTTTCATATTATAATTGGAAATATGTTGAATAAACAATTTGTCAGTAATTTTGTATATTGTTATATTATTGTTCCATAATAAATCTCCCCACTACAATATAATATTTAAGTAAATTTATTTTTAATGTTTGATAAAAAAATAGATTGTTAAGCTGCTGATAACATTATATATATTATACCCGATACCCCTATGGATACGCCGATACCACTATGGATACGCCGATACCCCTATAGATACCCAAGAGCGGTACGTTAAAGTATAAAATCTGAAATATGCTTATAGGGATGTAAGGGCTTTAACTTCATAATATGTAGTAACTCTTTGAATAAAGAGTGATGGTGTCTTTCAGAGATATTAAACGAAAAGGTGTGGTTCAACTGTCATAATATAATACCTGATTTTTAATATTATATACAGGATATTAATTTACATCATCAAGTGTCAACACTTTCCATGATGTCAACCAGTCTGTTTGTCAGAAGATAATTTTGAGTTGTGAAAGCAATATATTCTTATATATAAAAATAAATTGTTAGTTTCACTAAAACGAGAGCAGCTGTATCGATTTAGCTAGTTTTGGAATATTTGTAGAAGACTAAGGAAAATTTAGAAAGTGAGAAATGCTAAAACGATTTTGATAAAAGTTTAACCTGTTGTCAGATACATCTTTGCGAAGTGAGGACGGGTCAGCTAGTTGGTGATAAAAAATTTTATTAAACAATTACTAGATTTTAATGTAAATTCAAAAAGTTGCTGAGAAAAAAAGGAAACTTTACAATGGTAAATTTTGAAATCTCCAAATAAAAAGAATAGGCATATTGATTTCATAGTCATACCTTTGTACTGTGGTTCGAATAGAACAAGTTAGCTAGACAAAACTCATTGTTGAATTTCCCGGAATTTTATACTTGAGCCCCTAGCCAATATCCCAAATCCGAGAATTATTTTGCATTAATGTCAACCACTAATTAGGTAATTAGGGCAGTATAAAAAGAAAGGGTAAAAAAAGTTACAAATCAGTTGCATTTTTGCGATTACCGAAGTAATATTAATATCAGTGAGTTTTAAGTTTTTTGAATAATATTAGTGATGGATCTTCAAGTTAACTTTAGTACTCTTTAATTAAGATTGGAAAAATAATAATTTGATATAGAAACACTAAACTTAAATTTTTTAAAGTTGGCAATGGTGTCACAATTATCGTTAGGTACTCTATAAACTATGCAATTCTGCATTGCTCCGCCATTTTATTTCCCTTCCGGTTTCGGCGTTTGGTGACGCTTACCGTAGAAAAGTAAAAATTGTTTTGATTTACTATTCCTGTAAACTGTTCATTTTAATTTTATAAACTTGTACGTGACCAATGATATAGCTTTTGCAGAAGTGTAGAAGTGTTAATTTCAACGTAAGTTGTATTGGAGGCGTGGATTAGCTGAGACGCAAATCGTTGTTAATGTTAAGTATTTTTGTCTTTTCAGATAAAATGTCCCGTTACGGTGACTGTAAAATTTATGTGGGTGATTTGGGTAACAATGCAAGCAAACCTGAGCTGGAGGATGCTTTTTCTTACTATGGTCCACTAAGAAATGTGTGGGTGGCTAGGAACCCGCCAGGATTTGCTTTTGTTGAATTTGAGGATTCTCGTGACGCTGAAGATGCGGTAACGTATTAGCTATTATATGTAATACTAATTATTATTTAAGTAATTGAATATTGCAAGCTGGATCACCTAAAACTGAAATAAATATATAACCTAGAAATACATGCATTAATTTTTTATTCGTTTTTCTGATAGCTAACTGTTATTTTTAAATTTAACTTATGGGAAAGGCAAACATCATAGACCATACGGCTTCATCAATAGTAATGTAATTCCAGGTATTTCTTTAATTTACTGTATTGGTTGTCATCCTTTTTTTGTCACTTTGTATTTGTATATTGAATGTAAATGATTTAGTGATCTTTTTATAGCTTTTTTAATGTGCTTCCATTAATATTAATAAATTTATTTGCATTATTTTATGATTATTGTTATGCCAGGATTATTTCATCTATAATAATTCAATGTAAAATTTATTTAAAAAATAATCTAATAAAGAATAGCATGAACACAAGAAAATATGCAGAAATAAGAAATATTAAGTTTTGCATTGAATTTTTAAGTTTTGATGTGGTAATAGTTTATCCTATAGTGATCAACAAACAATGAACTTTTTTTAATTTCAAACTTATGTTAACTGCAAATTTCCTGTTAAATTTGATTTCAGAAATACACTTTTAGTTCACTATTCTAAAGTTCATATAAAATTATGTCACTAATTTTCTTCAATATATAGTTCTGGGTACTTTGGATTTTATTTCTATTGGTTTTACAAGTGGACTTTTATGATGTTAAAAAATAATATCTTACTTAATAATATAATAAAAATAATAATAAGGGGTTAACGCATATAGTGGTAAAAAAATAATTCAAAAATGTAGTTTTTGTTTTTTTAAAAAAGTGCTAATCAAATTAGAAAAAAAGTTACACATGGTTGCTGATGAAATGTCATTACAATATATGAAGCTAGGCAATAGGGAAGTGAACTATTGAAATAATCAATTTAAAAATCATATTTCATAATTACAAATTTTGTAATAAAAATTTAATAATTATACAGATTTAATTACATCAATTTTATAAGTCAAATAACGCATTTCATCACCTATATAAGTTTTACATTTACATTCTTGCAACATTAGTTCCTTTTTGACTAATGTAAAATAAAAATAAATATACAAGTCTGTTCCCTTAGATCTTTTAAACTACTCAATGGATTTTGATGCAGTTTTCAGTAATACCTAGTGATTCAAGAGGATGGTTTATTTGTATAATACATGCATATTATATTAGAGAAACCGTGTGAAGCTGGAGCGGGTCCCTAGTAGATTATAATTCTTGATTTTTAAATTTCAGATACGAGGTTTAGATGGACGGACTATATGTGGTAGACGTGCTCGTGTAGAAATGTCAAATGGAGGTCGTGGTTATGGTGGACGTGGACCACCGCCACGTTCCCGGCTTCCTCCTCGCCCTTATGATGACCGTTGTTATGATTGTGGAGACCGTGGTCACTATGCCCGGGATTGCACACGCCGTCGACGTAGGAGGTAAAAAACACTATAGTTGCATCTAATGTGTAATTGTTAAACTGGTATATGGAATCTTTATGAGGCAATCTGTCTCATTACAAATAGTTTGATGGTTCTGGCCTAAATGAGATGAAGTGACAATGTAAAGATTCCATTCTGCTGGTTTCCATCCACATAAACCAATGATAACTATGTTATAGGTTATCATTGGCCTGTGCGCCGAGAATGAACTCTTCAGTGTCTGCACTACTTATAGTCTGCGCTACGTAGCTTTCACTTCGCGCCGTGTACTCCGCTAATATTGGCAGCAAGTGTAACTTCGCTCTGTGAACTACGTACCAGTCTACGTGCTCCCTTCACTTATCTACAAGTACATTGAGTGTAACATTCGTTCTACGCATCGCAACTCACCTAATGTACTCACTGCGTGCACTCAGTGAGTTACATATTATTATCCCATCATTTCTGTTCATACAGAACAGGCAGACAGTTTGAATACAATTTCATTTTAGTTTTATGTGTTTAAATAAGAAAGGACTAGTTTTTTGCCATTGAAAAGGTGTACTTCAGACGCAGAAGAGATAAAGGAAAATAGTTTTTACGAAGGGTAAAAGTGAAAAAATGTTCTACATTAATTTATACATTAAACAGAAAGTTGTGCACATTTTGGGTTTATAATATATATAGAGGGGAATGAAAGTTATATGATGCAAATTTAAAAAAAAAAATATTTTATTAATATTTATTTTTTCAATATAAATAAAAATATTTTGTAAGAATACTATAAATTAAATCAATTGAATTATTTGTAAATGAATTAAATAAAAACAAGCAAAACTAAACAATTTAATATGCTTGTTTGTCACACAAAGTAGGTAGTTTTCCTAAATTATAATAATATGGAGCTCGTTTTATAAATATTTTGATGAGTACACTTAATTTATGATTAGTATTGTCTTATACTTCTATATTTTAAGTTGTTGTGTCAGCAATTACCTTGTTTTTGTTACTTTAGTCTCTTTTGCAACCATTATTTGTCTATGATTTTAGTTGATTCAAGCAAGTAAAATCAATAATTCCACGTAATGTTGATAAACAACTACACATTTCAGCCGATCGAGGTCTCGTCGCCGCACACGCTCTCGTTCTCCAAGATCTGGATCCCGCTCACGAAGCCGTTCCAGATCTCGTTCTCGTTCCAAGGGGAGGTCCATGTCACGTTCAAGATCACGTTCACCATCCAAAGATTCAAAGAAATCTAATTAAGCCGTTTTTTTGTAATAAATATATACATATTCAATAGTCTTGGCGTGCAAGGCTTATTTGACGATCACAAAACAACTACTTGCAAGTTTAATATCATTCCTATGTAATGTCCAATACCATACAACTACTGTGTACAACAATATACTGACATGGAAATAAAATTGAAACATTTGTGCTTTTTTATTTTAGTCCCACTCCATAACAAGGAAGATTATCAGTTTTATAATTGAAAAAAATATAGGAGTCCTTGTTTTGTAATGTTATTAATTAAGATATATAAACAGTTATGTAGCTGCATGGTAAATCTAAGTACTACGGGACGGTATTTACAGATTAGATGCGTGAAAGAGTAACGTACATCATTACATACAAACTTCATTTATAATATTAGTAAGGATGTAAACTGTTAAAGCCGATTAACAATATAAAAATGATTAATGTAATAATGCAGATAATTCTTTGTTGACATTTAGATTTGAGCTTAATACTCATTTCGTAATATTAGGATAATTATAAAGCGATATAATTTATATATCATCGTAGAGGAAAGTAATAGTAGTGGGTGATAAATCGGGAGTTACTAGTGTTAACTGTTATGGGGACAAATTGGATTGTGAAGATTAGGTGCAAAAACGAAAAAAAATTAATGTTAAGCATGCCCTTTTTGTGCAGGGGGAAGGAGAACGCGTACACATTTTTAAAAATGTAAAAAGAAACAGTCACATCGAAATATTCGAGCGCATCATACATTCATAACGTATAACGTCTGTTAACCGAGATATTACGGGGCGTTTGTTAGTTGGGGGTGCCCATAAAAAGGGTTAGAAAAATAAAAATGGTATTCGAGCGTGTATTACACACGTTTTTACCATATACCTTAAGTATCTTTATCGTCACTGATTCGTCTTATAAGGCGATTTAGTCAAGTTGTACCTTTAGAAATTTAAGCCTGTTAATAAAGCATTTCTTTCTTTTCATGTAATTGCGCGCCCTGTATTCAGGGTTCATATATGGTGGGGGTACATTATGAAAGGTTTTTCTCTATATGGTGCCCTGATGCACACTTGAGTGAAACGCAAAATCTCCGCTTGGGCTCCACTACTATAAGAATTTTATATTTGGCAGTTTATAAACCGACTCCACTTACGAGTTAATAAAATAATATGTATCTGTAATAAAATCGGTATTGCCCTAAAATCATTATATGCTCTGTAGTTTCAATGTGTTACTATTAAGTCTGTGGTGTGTTAATAAGATGCACTCTGTGGTGAGTGAGTTATGGCAACTTTTTCATTTGTTAAATGAATTCATTGAAAAAGTAAAAAGGCAATGTACAGCGGACGGACGTCGTTTCGACTTTTGTATTCCGTCATGCAATAATTTTTCATTTATGATTAGTTTGACAAAAACGTTGTAGATGGTGTCGTCGTCCTGAACACTGATAAAATGATATTTTAGTGCATGACTTGGTATAGTTGGAGTTGTAGTTGATAGGTCTGTGACAAGTACGGTAATGGTGGCCATGTCATGAAAATCCCCACAGCCATGGATGATAGCTCCGTATCTCATCACAACGGAGGGCAAGTGGGATCTCAGATAGGAGTTAGTGTAAATAACAAACAGAATGAGGAATCTAGTCAAAGTGTCCAGTATTCAATACCGGGCGTTTTGCATTTCATCCAACACGAATGGGCGAGATTCGAACTCGAGAGATCACAATGGGAGGTGGACAGAGCAGAGTTTGAGGTACGGTTGGGTTTTTATATTTCTTGATCCTTTTGAATATAACTTAATTAATATTTTGTAACACCCGTGTTAACTAAATCTAACGATTCAATCCAGTTTTCTAAATCTTGTTTAGATATTGTAATAGAATTTACAAATTGTTCAGGAACACTTAGGAGGATTTTATTGGAATACTGTTATATTTTTATCATATTATAAGTGACACATTTACTTAGATGTATTTCCATTATTGATATTTCTTTTAGTATTTCATTCTAATCAACTTGTTTATTGTAATTAAAATTATATTTTCAGTTTTATATACTAATATTAATCAGTTATAAATTACAAAGAAATTAACACTTCTCAGATTATACAGTAATAATAGTTTAAATTTTTATAATCTTATATGATTTTGATCTTTATTTTTCAATTTAAATTAATTACCACATTTAATGAAGTATGGATATCATCATACCAATAAGATTATACTAGAATGATTATTTAAAGCCTTTTTTATCATCTTAAGTAGCATTTGGAAGGACAAAGACTAGGAGACCTCAATTATAAGCATATTTGTAGATCCAGTAACATATTTAATATTTGAAAAATAATTATGAGCTTTGTTGGTATTCCATTTATCAATGTTCAAAAGTTGTGTGAGACTACCCTATATTTTTCTTTAGTTTTGATATAATTATCTGTAAACTAAGTTTTACCAAACAATACCATTTTAGTATACATAAAACATTGTTTTGATATGGCATCCCAAAAGTTGATTAAAAAGTTCACATCCTATATTCACTTTAAAATATCATTATTGATAATAATGCAATAAACTGAAAAATTACCAAACAAATTTTCATCCAATGTTCACCAATGGACAGTGATTAATGAGAAAGTTTAATGTGTATAATCAAGGTATTTATTAAATTACTTGAAATATGACAGTTATTGTTGAAAATATAAAATTCTTGCTTCTTTTAGTTTTAGGGAAAAAGTGTTTTTTATTATAATAATAAAAATGTCCACAGGTTAGGGTAAGGTATAGTCTTTCGATTGTAAATGCAATGACTTAGCTACTTTTAGCAAATTCTAGTGGAAACTGAATTCTTTGAAACTTTTGTAAACTTAATAATTCTCTTTTTGAAAACATTTAATGTTATTGGAACTGTGATTGTTAATTTTAATTTTTTAATTTTGTTTCATCAGGCAAAGATCGCCTTCCTCCAAGGAGAGAGGAAAGGTCAAGAGAATCTAAAAAACGATCTTGTAAGGCGGATTAAGATGCTTGAATATGCATTGAAACAAGAAAGGGCAAAGTTCCATAAGCTCAAATATGGTGTAGAGCTACAACAGGGTGATATGCGTCCTCCTCCAGAAGAACCACCTCAAGAACCAGAGCCCGCTGAAAGGGCTCAATGGAAGCAGGGCCGTCAACTTATCAAACAGTACCTCCAGGTATGAATACAGAATATATTTCTTCATTTCAGTATCTAAACAGTGTATGAATAATGTTGGTGGTCTTAATTGACATAATTTTCTTTTTAATATAGGAGATAGGATATACAGACGCCATTCTCGATGTGCGTTCAAACAAAGTTAGGACTCTACTGGGATTAAACAATGAAGAACAGGGTGAAGAGACTAGTTATAGAAATTGTGAGAAACAACAACATTACTCAATGAATACTGCTCTAAGCCGCAAGATGTATGATTATGGTATGTTATAGTTTATTTATTTGATAAACTTTACTTCAAATTATCCATCAATATATGGCAAGTTATTACCAATTCCAATACCAAGATTACCAATCTAAAAATTATGTAAATGTAAAAATGGTTCTTGAGGAGACGGAAACATTATTTTACACTTCAATAAGCAAAGTATTACAATGTATTTATTGCACATCTAATCGGACTACTAATTCAACAATAAAGTAAATAGAACAGTTCAGAATTACTAGTTATAGTGAAAATTTAATATGAATGTTTGGAATTATGTGAAAAAATGAAATTTAGATTTAATTTTATTAGTTCAAAACTTATACTATGACTTAAACTGTGAATGAAATATACTTCACTAGCAGTGATAGCCCAGTGGTTAAGACATGGATGTCTACTAGGGAGGTCCAAGTTCAATCCTGGGCACACACCTCTGACTTTTCTGAGTTATGTGTGTTTGAAGCTATTAAACATCACTTGCTTTAATGGTGAAGGAAAACATTGTGAGGAAACCTACACTCCTGAGAGTTCACCATGTTCTCAAAGGTGTGTGAATTCTTAAAGTTGTGTGAAATTTAAAGCAATATTATAATCGATGTCCTTAAATTCTGTAGTTTTTCATTATTTCAAGAAGAAAAAAGAGAGTGAGAAAAGTTATAGAAGAAAAATAATAGAAAGAAAAAGAAAAGAAAGACAGATAATAATAGAGGACAAAGCAAAAATAAAAATGAATAGGTAAAGGAGACATAGAGAGAGAGAAAGAGGGAGAGAGAGAGAGATGATCTAAAGAAAGAAAGTGAACAGGGACTGATCATTCTGGACAGCTATATATAAAAATTAATTAAGAAGAGAGACGGGAGTACTATAGACTTCTCTCAGTGAAAAATTTTTTTTAAATTGGATTAGTAACAACAAAATGGCCATATTCTATTAATTAAAAAATGTATATGGCAACACTAAATCACCTTTGTCGCTCACGAATAGTGTAGTTTTCTTTCAGTGAACGAATTTTTAAAATAGGATTACTAACAACAAAACGGCCATGTTCTATTAATTAAAAAATGTACATGGCAACACTAAATCACCTTTGTCACTCACGAATAGTGTAGTTTTCTTTCAGTGAACGAATTTTTAAAATAGGATTACTAACAACAAAACGGCCATGTACTATTAATTAAAAAATGTACATGGCAACACTAAATCACTTTTGTCACTCACAAATAGTGTACTTTTCTATCAGTGAAAAAGAATTTTAAAATGGATTAGTAGTTCCTGAAAAACCTGAAAGACGTTTATGGCACTTAAATGGCCATATCTTTTTAATTATAACATTTATGGCAACACCACATCAGCTTTCTATCGGTGAAAAGAATTTTCAAAATCGGTTCAGTAGTTTTCGAGCTTTTTTGCAACAAACAAACATACAAAAATACAAACAATCTCTCCTCTTTATATAATAGTGTAGATTAATCTTATCCATAATAATATTAATTTCGTTCAAAATCACTGTTAAAAATATGTATCAAGTTTGTTCTTTTGTATATCTATGTATAAAGTTTATTTGTATATATGTATTCATGCGTGTCTATATTATGTATTTATATTAGTATGAATTTAAGTATATTTATTTATTTGTTGTCTAAGTTGTAATATCAACGAGGTTTTTTTTATATCTAATATAGAAGATATCGCTTTTTTATTAGCGATAAGGCCTCCATTCGTATAAAATGTTTTTTTTTCTGTATTTGTGTATTTCTTTGGTACAATAAAGCGTATGTTATTCATTCAATCTTAGATAATTTTTTGATCAGACAGGGTTTTAATAATCCTAATTGTTCATTGGAATATCTTCAGGCAAAGAACAGCGCAAAGTCGGTGTTCCTCAAGGGAGTGGGTTTAACGACGAAGGCCTCTCGGTACAAGAGACGGCGGCCGTTTTCGCTAACTTCGAATTTCTTGCTAATCAAGAAATGGACATGGACGAAATTGACGATTTAGATGCTAAACAAATGCATCACAGTGCTGGGAAACAAGGTAACTTTATGTATTTTTTTCTAAAGTTTATAAGTAACAAGTGTACAAAAATCTTTACACCACGCAGTACTTGTGATAAACAAATATTTTTTTTAGTAAAATTTTTTTTCAAATTATTGTCTCCATATATTTCAGGGGTGTTACGAAAGGGTTAATTGGATTTCCAAATATTTGTCTTTATTACAGTGTGTTAACTTAAAGTTTAAGTAAGATATCAAATTCCAAAACATTTTCAATTAATTATTGATAAAAAGCTCGGTTATATTAAAATTCTATGAATACTAAACTTTAGACTGTTATTTGCTGTGAATTTATTTTATATATTTTTACAACAGGCGAGGAGGTGGATCACGAAGCTGAGGAAGTGTTAAACGAGCTGAACCTGTTGACTGCAAGTGAGGCTGATGGCGGTGGACAGGGAGATGAATATCCCGTTGGTGGTAAGTAAACTTCTAACTATTAATCAATTATGTTAATGTAGTTTATGTGACTAAACATATATATTTAGAGGTTGAACCCTATCTGTATCTATTATACATGAAAAGAATAGTATTTTCGGCCATACGCCCAATATGGTGTTGGCGTGTTGCCCGAAAATCGCCATGTTTCATTCTTGCTTATTTTTTGAGAGCGGTTTTCTTTGAAGCTGAAAAAAACTACTGCATCTGCATCACAATATTCGACATAATTTACATTTTTATTTTATTTATGTGATTTATTACCTATGACATCAATTTAACTTATGTGAAAAGTTATTAAATGTGTTTACTATTTAGAGATGATGTAAATAGTGATATGGCCGAATAACGAAACGAAATTCTTGGTCGAAGCGCCGAATATTCGGCAACACCTAGAATGTTTCGTGTGTGTTTTACTAAAGTGCGTGTAATTACGATACGTCGTGGGCGCTTTTATTTATTGATAGAACAGCAGACCCTTATAAGTGGTGGTCAGCAAACGCAAAACAATATCTTAATTTAGTAGAATTTGCTAACATTTATTTATCATCTTCCGGTAGTAGTGTATACAGTGAGCGGCTATTTTCATTTTGTATAACTTATGAGGAAAAGCGCAATCCTTGGCTATCAACGAATGCTAAAAAAATTGTTTTCATTCGTCATAACTCACTATTAATATGTTATTTATGCATTCTGTTTATCGTGGTTTACTATTCGGTATTCGCCTAAATAGTCCCCAATAATCGGCTGAATACTGAATAGTGAAAAAAAATGGCCGAATAGCCGAATACCGAAAACTGTCGAATATTCGTGGCATCTCTAATTATTACTTCTACATAAGTTACTTTTACTTAATGTACGGTATTAGTTTAACTTCGGTTAATAGCTGGTCGCTTTTATTAAAATCATGTTATTTTAATAAAAATACTCAATTTAATTGCTAAACAAGAAATGAATTCAATGTAAAATACATATTAACTAGGCATTTTTTAATTGATGACTTATGACCGCCTTCTCTACTTATCTGAGCGACGAATGAAACTTATAGTCCTGAATCGCTGAAAAATGTAAGGGCCTATTTACTGGAGACACTATTTGCGTCCGTTTGCAGCCGTCAGTTATATATAAGTCCGTGAAATAAACTATGTTTGTAGTCAAATTCCCGAGCGGCAGCGCCTCAGGAGCGGGCGAGGCCGACGAGAAGCCGTTGGCGCTGGGTGAGCTGGCGCAACTCACCGTCAGCAACGAGTCGGAGGGCTACGACGTGGCGAACGCTAGCAAGGAGTCTTTTAGAAAGACATGGAATGCGAAATACACGTTGCGTTCACATTTTGATGGCGTAAGTCATTATTTTTGATGAATATGGCGTAAGTCATTATTTTCAATACTACTGTGGAGTTAAATAAAATATAATTTAGTAGTTCATATCTTATATTTTCTTTTAAAGTATATTTTGATAAATTAATTTAATTTTTATAATAAGAAACATAACGATTATAATTTTAGGTTCGAGCCCTCGCCTTCCATCCCACCGAGGCGGCCCTAGTGACGGCATCCGAGGACCATACGCTCAAGCTATGGAACTTACAGCGCACGGTTCCCGCGAAGAAGTCTGCAGGACTAGATGTGGAGCCCCTTTACACTTTTCGGGCTCACACAGCTCCAGTATTGTGTCTTGCAATGGGAGCTCCCAGATCTGAAGAATGCTTTTCCGGTGGATTGGATGGCACTATACGCGTATGGAATCTACCTCCACCCACTGCTGATCCATACGACCCCTACGATCCCGCCGTACAGGTAAATCACCTAATACAATTTTTATGTATATATTTTCTTTGTATGCCTATTGCATTTAAAAGTTGCGTATAAAACTATTGCTTTAAATTTTTGGTTAAAATATTGCTTTGTTATTTCAATAATATGATAGTTCTGTGACTACAATGTCACATAGCAATCATTTCTCTTGTTCTTACTATGAAACTACTACTGCTAACTAAGAATTATTTAAGTTATAATTCAGTTATTTTTTTTTACTCTATTCATGATTCGTATAGGGTCCAGTACTACGCGACCACACAGACGCTGTGTGGTCGCTTGCGAGCGCCCAGGGGCGGCTGCTCTCCGCATCTGCAGACGGCACAGCGCGACTGTGGGCGCCGCGAGCCCCGCGTCCCCTACTGTGCACTCTGCGCGACGAGAATGCCACGGCACCGCCTGCTGCGGCCGACTTCACAGACGCGGCCTCGCGTGCCGCTGTTGTCTACCGTGACGGCACCTTGCTGATCTATGATCTGGAAACTGGACAGGTAACAACAATATGCACACATTATTTATATTATTAAAATTGATCTTTATAAAGAAAATCGGTTTACTGTTTTCTGAAATGAGTATCGTTTCAAGTTTTTAGCGTGCAAGACTATTGAAACTTATCCAATTAAAAAAAAAATGTAAATTAACAACAAAAATGTAAATTAACGTTAATGTGTTACAGAGCGTTCTGCGTGTGTCGTGCGATAGTCCCGCCAACCGAGTGCGGTCGCATCCCACGATGCCGCTGCTGGTGACGGCGCATGAGGACCGCCACATTCGGTTCTGGGAGCCGGCGTCCGGGCGGTGCGCGCACGCTATGGTGGCGCACCTGGACGCCGTCACCGGGCTGGCGCTAGACCCCAACGGACTGTTCCTGCTGTCGGGCTCGCATGACTGCTCCGTGCGCCTGTGGAACCTCGACACCAAGACGTGTGTGCAGGAGATCACGGCGCACCGCAAGAAGTTCGACGAGAGCATCCTGGACGTCGCCTTCCACCCGATGCGGCCCTACATCGCGAGCGCCGGTGCGGACGGCCTCGCCAAGGTGTTCGTGTGAGCGGCGCGACGCGATAGACGTTCCAAATCTATTATGATATATTTTTAGATTTTCAATACGTGAATTTTAGGTTTTTATCGCGACTTTTTCACCGATTTTACGATACGCAGTGATCTAGTGTCGTGCGTCCGGACGCGACGCGTCTGCGTCTGTACAGTTAGATGTATGCGGTAATTGCTGATTTGCGGAGCGAGTGGGAGTGTAGCTGGTACGTTTTATTTAATTCGATTGAATCTATATTATAGATAGTCTTGTTTCGTCACTTGTATTGAATAAACATGCTCTCACGATATCTTATGCAAATGAGTGAGCGAACAAAAATATGAATGAGTAGTAATATATCGGAAGTAACATAAGTAATGTTTGTTCATAACGAATACTGCGAAGTAGAATATATATTATAAAAACATTACATACTCCTTATTTTCCTTCAACTCAATTGTACACATACATCCAAAATTGATAGTAAAAAGCAACATAACCGAAATCCAGGTCTTTTTTATTTTTTTATTCATGCCTCTTGGAGTCCCTCCTAAATATAAATAATCTCCATATCTTGATTTATCTCTTAATTTTATATTATCTAAATCAAATAAATATTATTTGAGTCATTATGATTTCATCAAAAATCGTAACCTCTGGGAAAGACATATGATTTTCAAATCATTACTAATTATTTCTTAGGTCAGCGGTCGGTTCAAGGAGATAAAGTATGCAGATGCATTATAAGCTTGAAAAAACGCTATAAACTTTGACCGTAAAATAATATTGTTAATGAATCATTCAAATGATTACGCGTAAGTGAAATTATAATTTACTTACATTGTGGATACTTGTGGATATATAAGTTAAAAAAAACTGTTAAAACTTGAGTACGTTATACTATCTCATAACCACTATCGCGTCAATCTGATTGCCAAGTGGCTTTAATAGATTCAAGTCGTCTTTCTTTTTTTAAAAAAGAAGTTATATATAACCGGATTCTTATAAGTACATGCTGCATTTTTACTGTTTACTTTCATTGACGTAGATCAACAAAGCGTATTATCGGATTCTTTGTTTGTTTGTTTGCTTTGTTTTCAGTATAATTACTAAACATTCGATTCATTTATCGGATGCTGTATTTTAAATGTCAGTCGTACACAGAAAGTCTAAGCAAAAATAGTGGAATACTTGTGAAATAGTAATAGGATAGCAATGTTGGGCATGTAAGTAATCTGTTGCAGTTAAATTATATTTATCAAAATTCAAATCTTATAAAGAATATATAGTGTCATTTCTGTGACAAAATAAGAAATCTGGAGAGTAGATTTTTTCGAATATCTTTTTGTAAACGTAAATTCTTTGCATAACTAATTATTTGACTTTGAATGTGACACGTAAACGAGGTAGCGTTATTTTTGCTAATAAATTTAATATGTATAAAGAAATTTATGGCAGGATTCAAGTTATAAGTATTTTTACCATTAAATCTAAAAAAGATCTCTTCCAGCAATCCAAGAATTTGCAAAGGTTAATTTATTTAAGGCAAAAAAGATACAAGAAATTAAAAGTAATAAAAAATTACATAGAGAGAAATAAAAATAATATTAATGAAACATAAACAGACAAATGAATGAAATAATTTCCGATTTAAATGTATACCTTAGGCATACTAATTCTCAAACTAGGTTAAATTAGATCAGTGGTAAGATACTCTATAATAATGGAAGATATTAATAAATTATTCATTATTGTTAGGCTTTCAGGTATGGGGTTATTCGTATATTTTCTTATATGGCTGACACAGAAGTTTGCGGAACTACCGAGTCCACCGCCCCCGGATGTAGAGCCGACGCCTCCGCATGACCGACACATGCCTCCTCCGCCAGTCATACGACATCAGTAGCCCATAATATATATAAAAATTACCTATTAAAAATATAGTTGTTTTTTAAAATAATAAACTTTTTAAAATGTAACACTAATTATTTCTAGCCTTCTTCAAAATTCAAGTGGTAGGAGAAAATGGTAAATGGAGGAAAATTCCAAGTTAACTGAAACTAGGTAGTTTGAATGTTAAGTAAAAGTTTTATTAGTATGATCAACCCAAACACGAATAGTTAACACTGTCCCATGCCCGTGTTCCAGTACATACCTTCCGGTGTCATCATCAGCTAATGGTAGATGAAGCCGGAAGGTCTAAGAATATACTGGTAATATCAATATGATAAGTATTTATTTAAATTTTCTCATAGTAATAATTGCTTAACATTCTTAACCATATTATGACTGTGGTCTTCCTAGTTTTTTTTTGGTAGATGAGGTGCAAACGAGCAGATGGTCCACCTGATAGTAAGTGGCTACCATCGCTTATGGACATCGGCAAAATAAGAGATACCCTCTTGTTTTTCCTGCATAGGATGGGAGAGGGAGGGGGTAAGTCTGAAAATATTAAAATCACTATATGACTGTAACTTTTGAGGAGTTCTCTCAATTCCTCAAGGTTCCCATCATTAGAACTGGATTTTGAAAAATGGCAAGTAAGCATATCCTACAAATATTACAAGAAATTTCCAATTCGATTCATAAATGGCGGAGGTAACTAGCATAAAAAAATACAACCGAATTGATAATTTTTTTTATTTTTGAAGTCTGTTGAAAAATGTCTAATCTTTTTGATAATTAGGGGAAAATTACAATAAAATGTACTGACAAACAATATGAGAACCTCTTCGTCTAAACAAATAACAAATACGTTTCTTAATTTTCAACTGAATAATTGAAAATAAAATATATTCAGCTACAATATGAATAAAGGTGTTCAATTATAAATTGAGAATATCGCACATCTCGCAACGACATTCACGTAGAGCCTTCCCGATGGTGTAACACAGCGATTCTTTCTTCTTCAAATTAGCCTTAGAGCGCTCTTCAGTTGGTTTCATATAATCACACTGCGAAACAAAATTATTTGTTTCAAGAAAGATAATTCGTACCACTGCAGTAGCTTCGCTCAAGAAAACTAAGTTAACATCTGATAATCAATTTCGTTTGTATGTCTGGATACAAAATTTGCAAAAATATTGAGGCTAAAAATATTGTTTGACTCATTACTTAATTTAGTTAACATATTATTTTAAGGGGTTAGGTTAGTCAGACATGAAAAAATGAGAATTTTGAGTAACAATTTATTTGTCCATTAAATCATTTTATTTTATATTTTTTTTGTCCGATTTATTATAGATGAATCTCAAAGCACTTAAATGATGGCCACCGCAAGGACTATTCTGTTGAAACTGCGTCAACACTAACAGCTATAACTTTTGAAATTATAATTTTTTTTTCAAATTCGTGACTTTAAGTCAAAACATTGTGTAATGATGCCATATTATTAATTTTATAAAATAAAATGATTTAATGAAAAAAAAAATTACTGAAAATTCTCATTTTTTCATGTCTCTGACTACTCCTAACCCCTTAATATAAATTTTATACAAGATAAAAAAAAATTTTTTGCTGTTTCCTAATTTTAAAATAAGTCACTGCTGGTTTATCTTTAAAAATTAATCCTAATTATTTTGAAAATATTAGAAAAAAATATTCATAATCTTAATCTAACCAAAGATGCCATTTCTTTGCAGTACTGCTTCCTTTCATTTGGTTTAACGAGTGTAGCCAACATTGCCCAAGCGCGACCCACGCGACGGTCCCACTTGAGAGCTTTTATACAACAGGACATAGCGTTCATCATTGCGATCTTCTGCTCCTCAGTCATTTCTGCATCTCCACCTTCCCCCATTGCACTCAGCTGTAGTTAAAGTCAAAAGTCTGAGTTTACTACCCATTTGGAAACTACTTAACCCAGACCTAAGAATAAAAACTCAGCGGGATTAGTTCTTTATTATTTACTTTTTTCTTCTATATTTTTTTAATGCGAATTTTACAATAAATATGTTTTAAAACTTAAAAAAAAGCCTGAAGCTATCGCATTACTACCAAGGAGTAAAATCTCCCATAAAACCTTTAATCACGACATATAAAACAAAGTTGCTTCTCCTCTGTCTGTATATATATATGTTTAGAATTTTAAAACTGCCAACGGATTTTGATGCGGTTTTTTTAATAGACATATTGATTCAAGACGTAGGTTAATATGTATAATACATGCATATTATAGTAGAGAAAGTAACCGTTCGAAGCCTGAGTGGGTCGCTAGTATTATATAATAACTTTTGTCACACAAATGTTTCTTTACCTTCTTTTTAAACTTAGCTCTAAAAAAATTTTAACGTTTTCTGGATCCTGTTGTAAATGCGTACACATCTCCCAATCAAATATATTTTTAATAGATATCTAGTATCTGTTTCTATCGCGTTATATGCGAGATAAAATCTTAGACAAAGACCGACAATATATTTGCGTTGGTTTGGCTGAAATTGTATTAATATCATCCGGTGGTGTGTTTGTTTGTGTTCTTTTTTATTTCTTTGTTTTATACCAAACAAATATACAGAACTGCTAGATAAAACAAGTACTGAAACTTTTAAGGAGATGGGTGCTTACTATTTTCTGATAACCCTAACTACACGATGAGTACCTACATTGCGAGTGAGAGAGCTTGCCCCTAGTTAATCATAAAAATTATAAACACTATGTTTTGATTGTCATAAATCAAGTTCTCGATCCATGTAAAGGTAATCATAATGACTATTTTTTTACCGTGATCCAAAAATCTGCAGAAGCCATCAATGCGTAAGCACTGGGATGACGTCGAACAAGATCGGACAGTATCGCTCGAGTGCGTAGATGATCACTGCGAGGGAGTGATAAGAGAACACTGAAAAATCATTTTATATTATCATTCTATATTATTCTACTTTATACTATAACTGGCTTTTACCCGCGGCTTTGCTCGCATTGAAGCCATTAAATAAGTATCAGAGATCATTGCAATATACAAGTATCCTATGTTACTTTCGATACTTTATGGTCCTTCGAGCACGGGAAAGCGGGACCTTGGGCGTGTGATACAGAGACATTTCGGTAGTGACAATCTCTTTCGGTGTTCCTGTTACATACACCCGAGGCCAGCTTTCCACAGCAGCCAGCATCCAGGCAGCAAACAACAGTTCAAAAATAAAGTTGCTGAGACTCAAGTAAGATCTTTCCATTTATTTACATTTGCTACGTATAATCATGTCGTGCACAATGGAGGAAATTATTCTTACTCAGCAACAAATCAAGGGTGCCATAGAGCAGCTCTTGAGAAACTTCAAAAAAGATAGCTCGGAACGCAAATCACACGAGTATATCTTACAAAGATTAGCAAAATTAGATTTCTTTTGGGAAGAATATCAAGCAAATCATATAAAGTTGTGAAGGTTTGATGATAGAAGCCATGTCAATACCCTCAAGAATATATGTAATAAGTTTCATGATGATCGGTTAGGTAGTTTTCGCGTGAAAGCGTAACAAACAAACTTACATTCACATTTATAATATTAGTAGGGATTATAATTGTAAATGTAAAAGTTTAGATGTTAGTTCATCGATAAAGCAAAAACGTCTAAACCTATCTATTATTTAAATGTATTTTTGAAAGAAATATTTTATTAATTGGGAGTGTAAAAGTGTTTAAAATTTCAAAAATATGTTATGAAATTAAACTTAAAAAAATACGAACATATACGGGCCACAATTGGCGACTTTTGAAAAAGATGTCATCGATGCACCAAAAGCTTTTTGTTTGTGATAACATTCTCCTTCTAAACTTCGCAGGTAACTGATCTGAAAATTTATAAGAAAAAATCACCATATCCTTAATGTTATTTAGTGTACGGAAGTCAACTTTAAAAAACTTCTGACTACGAAATTAAATTTCATATTATATTTTGCAGTAATATCGCACCGAGGTCAGAAAATTCATTCTAAGCATGAAATGGAAATTTCTATTCAAGGTGGTAGAAATATTGTGAAAATTAAAGTACCTCGCCAAATTTTTCGATCCCTTCCTTAAGATGGCACAAGGTGTCTCTAATTCTTCCCTTTAGCCGACAGCACAAAGCGACCAAGTGGTAATATACAGGACACTCTCCTGTCTCAGTAAACGCACGAGCTATACATACTTCTGCCAACTGTAAAACAGTCATATTATATGAAATAACTTTATTTTTAAATACATATAATGAAAAAAGTTAGAAGCAGCAGAGCAGAAGAAGGGTTGCGTAGGTCACAGGATAAATATAGAAAATACATATAAACCTTTGATGAAATTATGTCTGTCTATACTAAAATTATTGATAAAAATGCGCAAGTGTGTTTGTTGGTTTGAAGCCTATGTAATTCTGTTTTCAATTTTTGAGAAATCGGTTAACCTTAATTTGTAATGAGATAAAGAAGCATTTCTTGGACATCGATCCTTCCATCCTCCTTCGGTAAATTTTGAAATTAAATTTAAAAAAAAAAAGTATAAAACTTACAGAAATTGCGCGTATCCTCAATAACAGATCAGCAGCATCATAATACAAATTGGTGCCTGGCAGTAACGGAGTGTTATCCCACCAGTCGCCTAACTCCCGTTCCCACGCGCGGGGAAAACGTAAATCTTCGGATAGACCTTCCCTTTGGGTTCTAAACATTATTAAATACGTAGGTAGTCTAATAAACTTGACTAGTTTATGAACTATAAAAGTAGGTAGAAACGGCAGTGATAGTCTAGTGGTTAAGACATGGGTGTCTTGATCGGTGGAGGTCAGAGTTCGATCCTGGGCACATACTTCTGACTTAGAACTGAGTTATGTGTGTTTTAAGCAATTAAATATCACTTACTTTAACGGTGAAGGAAAACATCGTGAGGAAACCTGCACCAGGAGTGCAGGTTTCCTCACGAGTTCCCTAAAAGTTCTCATAGGTGTGTGAAGTGTGCCAACTCGCTCTGGGCCAGCGTGCTGTGCAACCCCCATCCTCATTCAGAGGAGGAGACCCGGCATAGCAGTAGGCCATTAATAGATTGTGACGATGATGATGAAAAGTAAGTATATTATTATAGTAAACTTTTGGGCAAGAGTAGATTGTAAAGGAAAACTCGAAACGAATTGGTCGAATCATTAATGGCCTCTTATTCTCGGGATTCAGAACAGTTTGATAGTCAATATATCCCTTTCTGTAGAGATTACTAGCACTTGGATCACATACTACTAGTATTCCTTAATTTCTCCTAAGCTAAATGCTTGTATTAGTACTTAGTAGGGGGCCACGTCAGGTGTCCAATGACTGGGGTTTGAACCCACGACTTATCGATCTTTACCCGAACCACTGATCTACTGACGACACAAATCAATGTCTTTTTATAAAAGTTTAATAATGTAAAAATACATATATTATTTGATACTTTACTTTTTAACTTGCTCCACGATTTGATTTGACATATGAAATAACTCTCTTCGCAAGAAATAAGCACTAACACAGATATAGAGAGGAATCCAAAATGGGTATAGTGCTAATAAAGCCATAAAAAAGGGTTCTGCTGCTTTAGGATTTTCATCAAATATCATACAGCCCTTTGATAGGAGACTGAAAATTCAAATTACTACTTTAAAAAGGTACAAATTTGCACAAAAAACAATTTTGATTAATTAATAGAGTTTGATATTTTATTTATTGACTGTTTTAAATAATTAGGAATATGGCGGCAATGGCAACTTATTTTTATACAATAAATTTTCAAACCTTAATGGATGTCTTGGATTTAACAAAATGGCTTTGTTGATACAAGCATTGGCCCAGTCGCTATCCACATCTTTTAGACATGTAGAGAGCTCTCTCCAACTATTTGCATCTCGGGGACTTTCCACTATCAGCTGATTTAAATTAAAAAGTTAAAAAATTAAATTTTTAAAACTGTTCGTAATGTATACTACAGGTACTTTTTATGTGGATTTTAACTTTAATCTGGAATACCTATTGAAACTACATAAGAAACACTATAGAACTAAATTGCGCTTCGTCAAGGAAGTAATTCTGAATAAGAGCGTCACCAGCCGGGTATGGGTACGGGGCGGGGGATCAGATTGATATAAATGTATTTCTGACGATATGGCAGGAGGAGGCAGCTGCCCCTACCTGCTCCCCCTAGGCGACACCCTTGATTTTGAACATAACTTATTATTCAGGATATGTAATCGATGTTGTCAACGTAATTAACAGTAGTTTCCCCATGAAGGAACATCTCGTAAGAGACGAGTAACCCAGCACCCCCATGGGTAATAGTGGATCTGTTTCCTGACTGGTTTGTGACCACCAGCATGCGAATCCGACCACCAAGTGTCATTAACGCGTTCCTGTCATGCCGCATGTGGGCCAGACTTACACGCTCCCTCTCCCATCCCATTAATGCTGTGGTTCTAGTGAACTGTAGGTTCTCATACAGGGTGCACTGAAGCCGTAGCATTCTTCTCTTCATTCCTCTTCCTCACTATCTTCGAAGTGACAACGCATCGGAAAAATAAGAGTTACTCTCTTGTCGATGTTGACAATGACGAGGTGGGCCGTCTGCTCGTTTGCCCCTTAACAGCCATAAAAAAGTAAAGTAATCATTGTAATTTATAGAGTAAATAAAGTTTAGTGTACCTGTAAATAAAGTTTAACTGCATGCGACAAGTCCTGAAGTTGTCGCGCGTGTCTCGCCGCTATTAACGTAGAGTTCTCTCTCACGTTATCCGAGCCCGTCAACAGATCGTTCGCTATTCGCATGAGGCAGGCGTGTGTTATCATCACCATCTCCTTTAAAAACAATACAAGCATCTCCAATAATCTATGAATTCAATAATAATATATCAGATTAATAATGGCGTGTAACTATTTGATTGAGTTTTCCTTCCTTTCATCCTTTAAATGTATAAAAACACGCGTAGGCGCCATAGGTCATCCATAGCACTAGTTATCGAGTCCACTATCACCCCAATCCATAGCCCAGCATTATTAGTTTCCATATATTGCAATAGTTCTACACAAGCCGGGGATTGTCCTTGGGTGCATTCTCATAGTGCATACAGGAGTAATCGCCGGTTTGTGTCATATCTCATATTAAATTAAATTGTCTAAAGGGACTTTACGCGTTGGCCACTGTGTGCACGCCTTCCAAAGAGCCTGGTCACTTTTGACCCGTGATTGGAAAAGACGTACTTATTTATAATCTTATCTAACGTAAAAATAATAATTTCTTATTGACTTGCACCTACACTCAATTCCACCCTTTCAGTTTTCATTGAGAGAATTTTTCAGTAGTGTCTTTATAATACTAATGTCCTTTTCGGGGATAGAAAAGGAATGGGAGAAAGATTTAAAATTTTAATAGATTTGTAAACTTAAAGTTACTTCAAAAGTGTCTTCGCTGTGTAAAAACTCGTTTACAACAAAATTGTTGTTAGTATAGATAGCAGCGTCCTGCCAGAAAGAAGTCAACAACTCCACACGAGTTCGCGATCCAGCTAACTGTCTGTTGACTGTGCAGAGATCGGTTAAACCTATAATAGAAATTATAGACTGTCATCCCTCAATTTTAAACGTTACGTTTTTAATTTATATTAGTTTCCATTTAACATACCAAAGTACGGAACACGTCGCAAAGAGTTGGCTGCATTTCTTACAGTCATCTGCCAGTTGCAGTCAAGGTGACCACGTCCAGTACATTCGCGCTTTATAGGCTTCAGTTCCATGTCTAATAGCATATCTTTTATATCAGACCTGGAAGAAGATAATTTGTACCCTAGTATTTACCCGGTCACACATCTATACTAATATACAAAGCTGAGTCTAAAGTTTGTTTCTATGCTTGAACGCACTAATCTCAGAAAGTACTGGTCCGATTTGAAAAATCTTTCGTGTTAGATAGCCAATTTATCGAGGAAGGCTATAGACTATATAACATAACACTAAGATCAATAGGAGCGGATGATCACGGGCACGAAGTCGCAAGGGTCGGCTAGTTTACTTTTTTTTATTAAGTTATCCATAAACGAAGAATTTTTATGTATTTACTAGCTGACCCGGCAAACGTTGTCGTGCCATATAAATTTGGGGTGGGTCACTCTTATCACTTAGGGGGATGAAAAATAGATAGTAGCCGATTCTCAGACCTACTGAATATGCATATAAAATTTCATAAAAATCGGTCGAGCCGTTTCGGAGGAGTATGGTAACTAAAATTGTGAGACGAGAATGTTATATAAAAAATAACGAGAAGATAAATAAGAAATTATATCGAAATAGAAAATTAAAAGCGTGGTTTATTCATCTAAAAAAAATTACTAGAATATTAGTATTTACTGAGAAATATGTGACGGTATAACTGGCTTCCTAAAAGGTTTTGCTAAGGATACTTCAATGATTGCAAATGCGCAGTTCCCGTCACTACCAGTAGGACGAGCTGTTAATATGCTATCAGTGACATTCACTGAATCTGACGTGGCTCTGGAAAAACGTATAATTATTTTTCTTTATTCTATTCTTTATTTTTCGCCCCCTTGTCACCAGGCTCGCGCCAAGCATCTTCTTCGTGCCCAAATACTCATGAAGAGAAGCGCCTTTACTTAACGAGCAAAAAAAAGGACATTCTATCTTGGATCGCCTACACTAATCTGATTGGACCCTCCAGTTGTTTTTGTAATGCGTACCTGCCTATAATTATTTGCCCTCTTTGAACGTCGTCTCTGCTTCTCAAGTTCTCACTGAAGGATTTTCAAAAGAGCACCAGACAAAGCACCAGGAAAAAAAAAACATAATTAAAATGGCAAAACATTTTCGCTACTATTTTTTTGGTAACAGCTAGATTTAGTTACAAACTAGCTAAGTTAGCAACATTGCTTGTATGTCCAAGGGAGATGATGACACCATAAGGTATCTTGCTCGTTTGTAGAGCCATTTTTAATGATAAAAAAGGGGTTCTGTCATAAAAACTGATTTTTAAATTATTGCTTAATAGAAATATTGATTCCTAACTTGCTGGCTTTTTGCACCATGGTGGATGAAACTTTCTCATTGTTTGTGAGAAGGAATTCGCAACCACATTTATCAATCATGCTTTCTCTATCCATCCATTGAAGTGGTACCACTAAACGAGCAGTTTTCTCTATAAAAAATAATTAATATTTTAAAATGATATGAATTTAGTTAATAATACGTAACTTATACTTTATTTACCTCCTGGATAAAGCAGTTTGAAAAGATCAATGAACCCCATAAATGAATATGTATTATTTTCTACAGATATGCATAATTCCAAAGGCCATTTATATGTACGAATATGTTTAGACAACCATTCTTCTGTGTCTTTTAACATCAAGGTCCGATGGACCGAAGCCCAGATTGTAGCATCTTAAAACATTATATGTGATGTACATAAAATAATAAATTACTAGAATTTAAAAATTCATATCATTGATGTGATACCATTTTGCTATTTATAGAAAGCTCTGTTATTTAAAAATCTGTTTACTTAGTTACGTGGAAATTATAAAAACAATGAAGAAGAAAATCTCTTACATTATTGAGTAGGTAACATTTGACAATAGACGTAAAAACAGAGCAATTCCAAAAACTCTTGAAATCTTTTTAGAAACGTTCCTACATAATACACTAAAATTTTGTACAACTTACAGGAAAATTTGTTTAAGTAATTCTTGAAATTAATATTTTCTTCATTCTGCAAATCCCCTGAATTGATTTCCAATTTTGAGTTTCCTTTTGTAAATGGCTCGTCACTTATTCTAAGACTTTCCCAATGAGGGTAAAATGAAAAATTATTAAATCTTTTCGGTGTTTTATAACCCCGACTAAAAGTGAAAATTCCAGTGTGCTAAAACGTTAAATTATGCACGTGGATAGACAAGTAAATTGGTATCAAAGAAAGTGTTTCAGATAACATATCATAATTTGGTATAAAATATCTACAAATTATACCTTACATCATCATCACGACCCGTCAATGGCCCACTGCTGAGCCGGATCTCCTCCTCAGAATGAGGAGGGTAATGGGCCAAAGTCCACCACTCTGGCCCAGTGCGGGTTGGAAAAGTGTGCCAGCGGACCTGACCTCGGAGAACATGAAGATGTCTCAGGAGTGCAGTTTTCCTCACGATGTTTTCCTTCACCGTTAAAGCAAGTGATATTTAATCGTTTAAAACACACATAACTCAGAAAAGTCAGAGGTGTGTGCCCAGGATCGATATCGGAACTCCTGAGTAAGACATAGAAATTTCAAGTTTCTATATTAGTGTATGAAATTTCATTCCATATGAAAAAACGTTGAATTATTTATGATCCGTATTTATCGAATAAATAGACAGACTGAAAGACACGTTGAAAGTGACTTTGATACGATTAAAATTCGTGTTTTCTCCAAAAAAAAAACTGATGGAAGCGATAAACTTTAAAAAATATTATATTGTACATACCATTTCATTCTCCATTGGTAGTTTAGTCGCCGCAGTATAAACAAAATTATTATCGTAAGGAAGGTACATGTTATAACTACCCACTAGCGATACTTTCATAAAGTTTATGTCTTTGAATTTTTTGTGATGCATCATATTTTCCTTGTTCTTGATAGATGTCACAGATATGGTTATTTCTGGGAGATTGTCCCAACTTTTGCCTAATAATACTGAAGGTGGTGTTATTGGTTCCAATCGTCGTTTAAATATCATTTTTTCTTTACCTATAATTTGAATTTGTTCGATATAGTAGAGGTATTTTTGGAATTATTTTGATCCAACAGGGTGCAAGGCAAAACTAGTGAGAATATAATCAGTTTAAGAATCTTGTTAAATACACAACTGATTGTGAATGAGGATAAGACACTCCTCATTCACAATCAGAGGAACTCTTTAATTCAATTAGAACAGGCTTATGCCCTTAAACTGAAGCTGTAACCACAGCATACTTTTCTTCAATACCAACAGCTATTGAGCAAATTAAACTTAGTCCTGCAGTGTACATGCATATGTTCTAAAAATGTACTATATGGGTATAGTTATAGATCATAATATGTATAATACTCTACAGGATCAGTAGTTGTGTACGAATCGTAGACTGGTCCGGACGTCTCCTAATAGCTGATGCCAACTAATCAGTGTCAAATTCTCTTGTGCTTTTTACATCTAAATTATTAGAAAAAAAATTTAAGCTTACCAATAAAGATTGGCAAGATATCGATATTACAGCAATAACCATCTAATTCTATCTTAGTACACTGTACACTTGATTTGTTAGACTGACTTTGTTGTGTTGAACTGAGAGCACTCGATAAGTTTTCCATACTTTTAAATGTATGGATTTTTACTGAAAAACAAAATAAAGGAACTACAATCTTTTTTATTCTAGTATTATAGGTATAGTACTACTGGAGACTTGCCTCAGCTTCACTCGGGTTAAAATTCAACTCAATTTGTGCTTAGGTTTAGGGATAATGGGAAAATCTGTGCAAAAAATATAACCTTGGAAGAAGAACAAAGCAAACACATTAGCGATAAAAATATGTGTATGAATAGTATAAATATGACGTTAGAAATATATTTGTTTAAGTTGACATACTAGTAAGTGGGTTATCAGCAAATAAGCACATCTTTTCATAATCAGACGGATCGTAATTCATAAATCCACATGTAATTATCTTTTTTTCTTTATTCTCTCTATAACTAGAAGAAGTTATAACATCGAATAGCAATAGTTGGTCAAAAAAGATAATTTTCAAAGAGTAGCGTTCAGGATCCTTGTCGGGTACTCGAAAGTCTAAAACTTCAATTTTAAGCTCATCTAGTGGAGGTATGAAAATTTCTTCTTTACACTGAGTTTCTGATTTTAGTGATGGTAGAGATACTTCGGATCGATTCTGAAACGAAATGTGTCTCAACTCTGAACTCAATATGAATTTAAGAGTAGGCTTTACATTGCTTTATATTAATTTGTGGTAAACCAAATATAGATTAGTAAAAGTTTGATCAATTTTAAAGTCAGAAAATTTCAATTTAGCTAAATAAATAAAATTATAACTATAAAAATATAATTACCCTATTTTTCTTCATTTCGAATAATTATTTTGACATCTAAAATGATTATCAATCTATCTATCTCTATAGTTTATGGTGTATATCTACGAGTATCATGGGTAACAATTCATAGAAAATTATATTTATGGTTTTTTAAAGAAATTATACCAAAAAGTATTATTATAATATTAGTAGAAGTAAAATAAACTACATTTTTCGTTCAGACATTTGTAAATTTCCATTAGTATTGTAAATAAGCTGTACAAGGCTTTCGCTTAAACGAAATTTTTCTATTTTTATAACGATAATGTAATCTTTTCTGTTATTTTAATTCACAATGACAGACATCATTACCGCGTTACGTTTGAAAGATATTAATCTGCTTTTTATAAAATATAATCAAAAAATCATTTGTAGGGTTGGTATAGTCTAATCGACCAGTTGAAAATGGTCTAAAATGGAGATACTGCTCTTAAATTATGTGTGATACCTCATTGGATCCGGAATGACGCCTAGAAAAATGTGCTAAAAGCGTGTATTAGTACATAATTTTTTTTATATATTAACTGAGCTAGGGCACAGCAGGAAATTTCCTGCTCAAATATAGAGCAACCCGACTGGGGTAGCACCTCGACCCTACAAAACATCACAGCCAAATAACACTACTCAGCAGCAGCAGCGTTGTGTTCCTGTTGGTGAGTAAGGTGACCAGAGCTCCTGCGGGAATTGGGGATAGGGTCGGCAACGCGCTTGCGATGCTTCTGGTGTTGCAGACGTCTGGTAAGCGATTACCGTAGTCTATAAGCTACGGTAATTGCTTACCATCAGGTGAGCCGTACGCTTGTTTGCCGACCTAATTATATAAAAAAACATAAAAAATTGCAAAAGTTATAAACATCAATTATTTATAATTTTAATTTAACGCTGAAAATGGGTCTCTGTGCAAAAATTTTTTTTTTTAAAAGATTACTAGCAGTATGGATCACATACTACTAGTATTCCCTTTACTCCTCCTAGTAAGCTAATAAATAGCTTGTGTTAGGAGTGGGCCACGCCAGTAGTCCAATGTCTGGGATTTGAACCCACGACTTATCGATCGTGAATCCAACGTCCGAACCAGTGAGCTACTGACGCTTCCAAAAAATTTTAAGAGCAGTTAATCTTAGACTATTTTCAACTTGTCGACTAGACTATTAATACAATGGGATTTTCTTTTCAATTCTCTCATCCAGGACGTGAATATCAATTTTAATATGAATAAATACAGTTATTTTAATAATATATTTAGTTGTTTAAAAAATTAAAGCATATATAAATCACTACATAGTATAAAACATTCTTTTACCGCGGTTTGTCTGTCCCTATGTATGCTTAGACCTTCAAAACTACGCAACGGATTGTGATGTGGTTTTTTTAAATAGATAAAGTGATTCAAGAAGAAAGTTTACATGTATAACACATGCATATTATAGTAGCGGGTCGCTAGTTATTAATAAATGACTTCACCAAGAATTTGGATACCATAAGTTTGTTGTGTAAACTTTTCCAATTGTTGCTTATAGTTTATGTAAACTGAAGAAAAAAAATATTTTCTACCAAATCCCTATAAACAAGCTACAATAAATGTATATTATAAATCCATTAGCAAACATAGCAAATGACATTATAACAAGAGTATTCCGAGTGTTCAAACAAATCAAACAGAATTATTTGAACAATGTACACTAATATTGTTTGTTTTATAACATTTTTATTAACTTCTATAAATATGCTGAAAGGGTTGAATATGGATCCAGAGCATTTCGTAAGTATTGACAAGAGAAGCTTTAACCCGAAAATATTCAATACATTAATATTTTACTTTATGGAAATTAATAACTATACCTGTAACATGTATGTAGCATGTATCATTGTACTCTAAAAAACTCGATTGTCAAACATGGTCCACCTGATGGTAAGTGGTGACCATCGCCCATGGACAAGAGATACTGCAACGCATCGGCAAAACAAGAGTGCCGTTGCATCCTCGAAGATACAGTAGGGGGAGTGAAGAAAAAAATTCTGCGGTTTCAGTGGATCCTGAGCAAGAGCCCAGAGTCCATTGGTTCGGCAGCATTAATGGGATAGGAGAGGGAGAGAGTAAGTCTGGCCCACAAGCGGCTCGACCGGATGCTGCTGGTCGTAACCAGTCGGGGAACTGATCTCCTACTGCCAAGGGGTGCTGGGTTACTCGGTTCTTACGAGATGCTCTCCCAGCGGCAGAGAGGAATTGTATTCTAACCCGTGCCCTCACGGGTACGATTACGTATGTTTTTTTCACTAAACATCTTCTAAGGTAGTGTTATTTAGATTGAAACATACGTAAACTTACGTAGTGTTCGTGGATATGGTGACCTTCTAAGACACATTTGCGTATATCGATTTAATTATTTTATATTAAGATTTTGAGAATATACTTATAGGATGATTGACCCCGCTTATATATTTTATTCATATTCAATATATTACTCTGCAAAACGTGCAGACCATTATGTTGCTATATTATAGCTTTGTTAGATCGATCTTAGAATATGGTTCTACCGTCTGGAGCCCTATGTATAATGTCCATATTGACACATTAGAAAAGATTCAACGCAAATTTTGTAAATATCTGAACTTCAAATGCAATCAATTTGGCACACCATATCTTCCAATCACGTCTTTAGTTAATAGAAGAATAGAGAGAGATATAACCTTCTTTATTTTAATTACTATTGAATGAAATCGATTCACCATATCTTCTAAGTCAAATTACAATGAGATGTCCCAAAACATAGGTACACGCGTAACTAATCCTTGTACCACGTTCCTGTTCCTAATACCAATTATGCTCGAAATACTTTTCTTTTTAGATCATGTGAAAACTGCAATACTAAATTTGTTGATATTGATTTTAGTGTTTCTACAATCCTTAAATTAAAAAGATTATTGCGCAATACCACTAGAAATTAGCCTCATTTTTGTGTGTTTGTTTTGTTTGTGTTTGTACTAGTGTCTTTCTACTTTATTTTAATTTAAATTGTGTCTGCTACCTTTATTTATACATAATTTATATTTGGAAATTTGATTGGTTTATGTATTGGATTAGGTTTTATTTTTAAGAATTGTTGTACTGTTTGTTTCCTTAATAAAATGAAAAATAAAACATTCGGGCGCTTTCGACTTAAAAACTTATTTTATTATAGTGGAAATTACAGAATTATAGTGGGTCGGATCCACATGAAAAAAAGGATAAACCAATAAATAAATACATCATTATCATTGTCATCACAAGCCGTGAATGGCCCACTGTTAAGCGGGGTCTCCTCCTCAGATTGAGGAGGGGGATAGGCCAAAATCCACCACGCTGGCCCAGTGCGGGTTGGCAGACTTCACACACCATTGAGAACTTTAGGTAACTCTCAGGAGCGTAGGTTTCCTGACGATGTTTTCCTTCACCATTAAAGCAAGGGATATATAATTGTATAAAACATAGATAACTCAGAAATGCCCATTATCGAACTCGGACCTCCCGAGTAAGACATTAATGTAAACTTAACCACTATCACTGCTGTAATAAATACAATTTCATTTGTACAATATTAGTGTGTTTATTGTTAGAAATATAGAAATATTTATATCAAGTGGCTACTATGCCTGAAACTTTACTGAAAATATGTATCCTCTGTTTTAGGGTCCATATAATGTAGGCTGGAAAAAGTACGAGCTGTGCAAAGGACCAAAGTTAAAGAACTTATCAGAAATTGTAAATACTTTCAATGTCGAAGGAGATAATTATTATGCTTTTTTAAATTTCACATTTAACTCGAAGACTCGTTTAGATGAGGTTAGTAATGCTATATAGATATACAAAATAATACTACTTCCTGACTGAATTTATTGAATGTCATAGTTCACAAATCACAATCACATATCGTCGATTGCTTTGAATATGATAATTATGTAATTTCAGATAAAAATAAAAGTATATTCACTAAAAGGAAACACTAAAAGCTTATTATGGACTTACAATTTAAACAATCCGTGTCAACATTTCGCTTTTGCTACAATCATAGAAAGCACTTTTAAAGGCCCGAACTGTATGATACGTAAGGTACGCTAATTTAATTTTTGATTATTTAAAAAAAATATATTTTATGGATGTCAGGATTAAGGGTATTGTTTTATTTTTACCTGAAATTTACATTTCCTTCTCTTTACAAATAAGTTATTAATGTGTAGAGTGATTTATTAACGTCAAACTTATATTTTTCAGGGATCGTATAAATCTAGGTTTAATTTAAAGGAAATTACGAAGGCTTTTTTAGGTTCTTCGTTTTTTTACGGAGATTTCTGGTTGAAAGCTAACGTGTTAAACAAAGATGGAAATATAATGTGCATTAATTTATTAATGGTAATCACAAAGAAATCAGAATAAACATTATTTCATCAACTTATTAAATAAATGTTTGTATGTTTTTAATTTTTATTATTGAAGAATGTTAATTAAAAAAAATCTTAATAAAAACAATAATAAATATTATTAAAAGTTTGAATATTTTAATTATATTTCTTTCATATTATAAATCTGAGCTGAATACGTTAAATTAAATTAAACAATAATAATTTATAACTTATTACCTACAACAATTTTAGAATATTCTTAATAAACTTCATTCAAAATAGAAATATTACAATCTCAACATCTAAATTGAAATAAAAAATTATAAAATTAAACAAATATTGCTTCATCATAATTATGATTTTTACTTTAATTAAAGAAATTATATAAATCCTAAAACTTATGTTGTACTAACATCAAAAATACTCAATATCACCCTCGTATGGGTTCTAGAAGTCAAGCTTTTTAACGCGTAGGCAGATTAACATTTTAAGATTATTTTCTCCCATATGCAACGATCATTTGGTAGGTAAACTTCACGCCGATTAACCCTCTAACGCAACAGAACCCTTTAACTATTTGTTGCATGTCCCGGACTACATTTAGGTAGTCTTCTACAAATTCTTCAAGCACTTCTTTTGGCATCGCTTTATCGCTGCGACGAAACCTAAAAAAATAAAATTACATAACTTTTATATTTGTGTATATAAATGTGTTGTAGGTGCAATTTCAGGAACTGGTGGTTAATAAGTAAAATACTAGGAACATTTCAACGCGTTGGCGTAACCTACCGTGTCCCCTACACAGTATAAGATGATGATCGATGACTTGATCAGTACGGAAAATTTCATACATAAGACAATGAATCAGCCACAATGTTATTACTTAGTGGCTATTTTGTATATCACATTTTGTTAATCTCAAAAATATCACTATCCGAATGGTCCTAACTTAAGCAGTAAGCTTAATCTATCACTTTTCTTAAATTATTAGCCAAGCAACCTCGTTAAGTTAAAAGTGTCTATTCAATATTAGATACGATTTGTAACCATTTTAAAAAGTCTACCACACAAAAGTGTACCAAGTATCCCCAGATATATCGACGTTAGTCAGTCAATATTATTTTACAATCTCTCCAACTTGACCTTATTAACTTTTAATATTTTTAAACTTTGAATAGTGTAGACTAATTAATATCTGATTAATTACTTTAACTGTAAAAAGAAAAGAAAACTATTTATTTTTAATTTTGTATGCGCATAAAACAACTGCACGAAAATTTAATTCAGTTTTAATCGTTATATTGCTGCAGTTCTAACTTAAAATATAAACTTTATTTGAAATACAATAAAAGGTATCTACTTACTTTTAAGCGATTCCATACATGTAAAGGTAAACGACTTGTCTATTCACTGTACGTCAACGTTTGTGAAAACGATTGCTGCATCATCCTTTTGATTTCTTTTTCAGGATCCTAAAAAAGCAAGATTCGATTATTTTAATTTTTTTTTATGTTATTAATAAATAAGCGATTATATTTAGTTATTTGGCTTCTTTATATACAGACATTTTATTAATACCTTGTTATTTACTTTAATAAATGGTTACATACCTGACAATCGTGGTACAGCGATACAAAACGATCAATATCTTTCAGCCAACAGCTCCACTTAGGTTTGCGAGCTAAGATACGATAAACGTCGTATACGGGCATATGGCCGGGGAATGTTAGTAAGCAATCACCACTCTTTGCTAGCAGTCTGTAAATGTTTCCAAATGCTGTCTTGAAAATTTTTAGAAAAAAAAGTTAATAAATGAAGCATCATCCATTTTTTAACCATGTTCTATTGTTCTCAGCCACGTACAGTTGAAATACATATTACAAAATTTCCGATTGTTCATAATTCTTTGAGTAAACCGATTTGATCGGATATAAAAAAACATTATAATATTGTGGTGAAGATTCTTGCTTACAAATACGAATATGAAGGACGACTAATACACGTGTTTACTATAGTTATAGTTGTAGTAATATTAAATGTGTATAAAACCTTTTGAGTCGAAAGAGTCAAAAATTACAATTTACTAAATTTTACAGTTGTTAAAGAGCCTCAAATTTTTTTCTTGTCTACAGTAAATAGTTCCTCAAATATGTAAAAATATCAAACTGCTAAGTCAATTTAATCAATACCCGCAACATTTTATCTCATGCATTGTAATTTAATGATATTAAAGATAAATCAAAATTACCAGGCTTTGTCTTTTGACCTAGGAAAAAAAATGATCTTTTAGGTTTTTGCGCATTATTTGAAGAATGCGTAAAGTTATCAAGTTGAAATTAATACTACACATGTAAGTCTATAATATCTTAAAATTGTGAAAAAATAAAACTTCTAAATAAAGGAAAATTATGAATATACCCATTTATACTGAAGTGATAGCAAGTAGTTTGTCTATAGGACATTCCACATGATATCTTATACAATATTCGTTTTAACTGTAGTTACATAAATATTATTCTAAGAAACAAATAAATAATTTGTAATGTAAAATGCATGTCAAAAAGATTATTTGGTAAAAATAAATTCCATTAAATAATTTATTAAATTTTTAATTTTTAGACTGGGGAATAAGGTTTAAAGTAAAGCACCCCTTCCATTTAGTCAAATTTTCAAAACTCTAGCTTAACGTTCATTAGGGCTTAAATCTGTGCCGAAGACGTGTATAATTATAACATATTCGAATGTTAGTAAAATGGCAAACATAGACGTTTTTGTCGTCGTATCGTGTGAAATGAATCTAAAGCTATATCAAAGCGAATACTACGCAACGGCTGTTGACTGTGAACGACGAATATGACATGTTGTTAAATGACAACTTGAAAAATATTTTAGTGAAATTATTTTTTATTAAATTTTTGTTGTTAAAAATGTTTTTATCATATTTTCTTATATTCTTTTTGTAAGTAATTATAAATATGGAAATTGAAATACGCATTACTAATATCGGAAATAAATGCCTCCCAATACTATTTTTGATAATATTTTAACCTGCACACGAGAATCAAAATTTGATAGAGTTTTCCCTTTTATTGAAATTGTACGGTACCCTCAGAGCGCGAGTTCTACACTCGCACTTGGCCGAATTATTTAATTCTCAATGGCAGACATTATTATTACCGCGTTGCGTTAAAATGATATTAATCTGCTGTTTGATATACATATAATAGACAAATCATTTGTGTAGGGTTGTTATAGTCTAAAATATACTACTCCTAAAATTATGTCTGATAGCTTATTATATCCAGATTGACGCCTAGAAAAATGTGCTAAAAGCGTGTACACATAAAAAAAATAATTCCAAAAGTTATAAATAATTAAAGATGAAAAAAAAACGACATTTCGTTTTTCGCAAATTTTTCATAGACTATTATTATATAAGAAAAAAAAGATTCTTAAGGAGGAGGAATATTGCAACAAAAAACTCGCTACTCTCGGAACTCTATCTCTATTATTTATAATGTTAATTTAACGTTGAAAATGGGTCTCTGCGCGATATTTTTAGGTTTCGCGTGCGGCGTCAAAAGTACGACACCTTGATTAATTTTTTTTTAATCTCCAGGATCCAGACCATGTTCAACTTGTCGACTAGACTATTAAATACGATGGTTTTTTTTCAATTCACTCTCTCACAAATATCAACATTCGTATGAATAAATATAATTATTTTAATAATATATTTAGTTGTTTAAATAATTGTAGAAAATAAATCTATCCATATATATAAAAGGAGAACCTGACTGACTGACATATGTGACGTTGGGGGTTTTGTATAAAAGAAACACCCCAGTCAACACAAGATAAATATATTAAAAAAAATATTATTAACTAGGCCGTGGGTGGAATTGCCCGCCTAATAATTGCAGCCGCAGTCCGGTACTTCCCTGAGGTAATTGGTAGGGCGCTGCTGGTATTGTCGCTGGAAAGGTTTGCCGTGATGACGTCACGGGTACGACAGGCAATAAGTCACCAGACGGGTAGATGTAGCACTATCAGTTCGAGATTGTGGTGCCTCCGCACGTGGTGACTTCACCCCACAGGTAGAACCCCAATACAATTAGTATTGTTAGTATTTGTTAATATATGTAACTGTAACGTTACACATATCAACACAGGGCCTTAACTATAAGGGTTAGAAACTTGAAATTTTGCACAGGGTTTCCTTTTGTAACGTGAGGGAGCACTAAGAAAGGATTTTTGAAAATTCACCCCCTAAGGGTATAAAACGGGGGTGCAAAGTTAGTAGCCGTTTTTGAAGTTATTCAAATGATTGAAATTCAGTATGAAGGTTCTTCATTGAAAGTCATGAAACACGTGTAAAATATTTTTTCGAAAATCATCCCTTAAGAGGGTAAAAGGAGATGCAAAGTTAGTATGACTACCTCATAAAATTATTAAATATGTCTACAGACGATCTACTGTAGGCTAATATAACTACCTCAATATCGCAAACCAAGTTGCGGGTAAAAGCTAGTTATTAATAAATTACTATCTCCAAGTATTCGGATGTCATAAGTTATAAAACCCTATAAACTTTCTGTTTTTTTTATGCATTTAGTAATTTCCTCGCTGAGGTGGGATGAAAAGATACTTGTTGCACTCAAGTGCAAAGATTTTTCACCTGTGCTCTTTTGATTCCCTCTTTAACGCTTTTTAGAATTTTATTTTTATTAGAATCCTAAGCTCACTCATCAAAATTGAGCACGCGGTTAAAGAGAAACTTTGCACTCTTGTATAACAAATAGGTAACTATTTCATGCTAAACCCTATAAACAAGCTACAATAAATGTTTATTATAAACCCATTAGCAATCATAGCAAATGACATTATAACAAGAGTATTCCGAATGTTCAAACAAATCAAACAGAATTATTTGAACAATGCACACTAGTATTGTCTGTAGTATAATATTTTTACTAACTTTTATAAATATGCTAAAAGGCTTGAATATGGATCCAGAGCATTTCGTAAGTATTGACAAGAGAAGCTTTAAATAAAAACTCGAAAATATTTGATACAAACAGGGGCGTAATCAGTATTTTTTTGCAGCGGGAGGGGCCGGCTGGAGAATAAAACTGCTGTTATTCATAGTCATGTTAATTTTAATAAAATTTACATAATAAAAAAGTTTGAGTGTTTGTGAGGTTTTTGGGGATAATCTCGCTCACCCCTGCCCCCCCCTAGCTACGCCAATGGATACAAACATATTATACTTTATTGACATTAATAACTAGACCTGTAAAGTGTAAAGTTTCATTGCACTTTCGAACATAATTTTTTTCTGTAAAGTCTAAGAATCTGTGTCAGGTACACGTATTCCGAGTGAAACTTACGTAGTGTTTGTGGATATGGTGATGGAAGCCTTTAAACATTTTTGGGTATATCGGTATAATTATAAGGAGGATATAAAAATTTAACGTTTAAAACATATCTCCCCAAAACTTTTAATATATTTTATTCATATTCAATATATTGCTCTGCAAAAACATTCGGGCGCTTTCGACTTGAAAAACATATTTTACTATCGCAGAAATTATGCCTTTTTTCGGACAAAATATCTTAATTTACTTTAGACTTTTAAGTCCATAAGTTATCTGTATGGAAAAAATAATGTTTACTTATTGGGGGTTCCGTCTCCGTATGAAAAAAGAACAAACCAATAAACAGATTTTCATATTTACAATATTAGTGTGTTTATTGGTAAGTATTGAAATATTTATCTCAAGTGGCTACTATGCCTGAAACTTTACTGAAAATATGTTTCCTCTCTTTTAGGGTCCATATAATGTAGATTGGAAAAAGTACGAGCTGTGTAAAGGACCAAAGTTAAAGAACTTATCAGAAACTGTAACGACAATCAGTGTCGAAGGAGACAATTATTATGGTTATTTTAATATTACATTTAATACAAAGACTCGTATAGATGAGGTTAGTTATAGCACTAGATATATAAAAAAAGATTACTTGCTGAATGAATTTATAAAATGTTGTAGTATTAAGACCACAAAGCGTCAACTATTTTGAATATGATAATTATGTAATTTCAGATAAAAATAAAAATATATTCACTAAAGGGAAACACTAAAAGCTTATTATGGACTTATAATCTAAACAATCCCTGCCAACATTTTGCTCTTGCTGCAATGATAGAAAGCATTTATAAAGGGTCGAACTGCATGATACGTAAGGTACGCTAATTTAAATTTTGTCTTTATTTAATTGAGAATTTTTTTGATATAATGTCAGGATTTAGGGTATTGTTCTATTTATACCTGAAATTTACATTTCTTTCTCTTTACAAATAAGTTTTTAATGAGTAGAGTAATTAAGTTACGTGAAACTTATATCTTTCAGGGATCGTATAAATATAGGCTTAATTTTAAGGAGATTACGACGACTTTTTTGGGTTCTTCTTTCTTTTACGGAGATTTCTGGGTGAAAAGTAACGTGTTAAACAAAGATGGAAATATAATGTGCATTGATGTAATAATGATAATCACAAAGAAATCAGAATAAACATTATTTCATCAACTTATTAAATAAATGTTGTTTGTATGTTTTTAATTTTTAAGAATGTTAATTTAAAAAAATCTTAATAAAAACAATAATAAATATTATTAAAAGTTTGATGATTTTAATTATATTTCTTTTATATTATAAATCTGACCTGAACGAGTTAAATAAATTAAACAATAATAATTTATAACTTATTACCTACAACAATTTTAGAATATTCTTAATAAACTTCATTCAAAATAGAAACATTACAATCTCAACATCTAAATTGAAATAAAAAATTATTAAATTAAACAAATGTTGCTTCACCATAATTATGATTGATATTTCGTTATTATATTACAAAGTCTAATAATTACAATAAATAATTCACTTTAATTAAAGAAATGATATAAGTCCTAAAACTTATGTTGTACTAACAGGCATGTCATCAAAAATACTTAATATCATCCTCGCATGAGTTCTAGAAGTCAAGCTTTTTAACGCGTAGGCAGATTAACATTTTAAGATTATTTTCTCCCATATGCAACGATCATTTGGTAGGTAAACTTCACGTTGATTGACCCTCTGACGCAACGGAACCCTTTGACTATTTGTTGCATGTCCCGAACTACATTTAGGTAATCTTCTAAAAATTCTTCAAGCACTTCATTTGGCATCTTAAATGGATTGATCGCTGCGACGGAATCTAAAAAAATGAAATTACATAACTTTTTTATAAGTGTTGTAGGGAAAATTTCGGGAACTGGTGGTTAATAAGTAAAATACTAGGAACATTTCAACGCGTTGGCGTAACCTATCGTGTAGGGGAAATGATGATGATCGATGACTTGATCTGAACGGACAATTTCAAAAATAAGACGATGAATCAACCATGATGTTATTAATTTTATTAGTAGCTATTTTCTATATCACAGTTAATCTCAAAAATATTACTATCTGAATCATTGGTGCTAACTTAAGCAATAAGCTTAAGCTATCACTTATATTAATTTATTAGCCAAACAGACCGTGCAGTCTCGTTAAGTTGAAAAGTGTTATATATGATTCGTAACCATTTTAAAAAAGTCTTCCACCCAAAAGAGTTCCAAGTATCTCCAGATATATCGACGTTTGTAAGTCAATATTATTTCACAATTTTTCCAACTTGATCATGTTTTAATATTTTTAAACATTTAAAAGTGTACTTTTAAATAAACGAATCACAATTTCTTGAGATGAGAGATGCCTTTATGACACCAATGTAAGTTGTAAAAAGAAAAAATATCTATCTATTTATTTTTGTATACGCATAAAACAAATGTTTTAATCTGTAGTTCTAACTTAAAATTTTAGGTTTGTTGTGATTTAATCGAATATCAGGGACTTTATTTGAAATACAATAAAATGTATCTACTTACTTTTAAGCGATTCCATACATGTAAAGGTAAACGACTTGTCTATACACTGTACGTCAACGTTTGTGAAACCGATTGCTGTCATCATCCTTTTGATTTCTTTTTCAGGATCCTAGAAAAGCAAGCGCTTCGATTATTTTAAATTATTTTTTGGATTTTATTAATAAATAGGTGATTATTTTTAGTAAGCTGGCTTCTTTATATACATAAATTTTATTAATACCTTATTATTTACTTTAGTAAATGGTTACATACCTGACAATCGTGGTACAGCGATACAAAACGATCAATATCTTTCAGCCAACAGCTCCACTTAGGTTTGCGAGCTAAGATACGATAAACGTCGTATACGGGCATATGGCCGGGGAATGTTAGTAAGCAATCACCACTCTTTGCTAGCAGTCTGTAGATATTTCCAAATGCTGTCCTGAAAATTTTTGTAAAAAAAGTTAATAAATCTAGCATCATGCATATTATAACCATGTTCCTTCTCAGCCTCGTACAACTGAAATATTGCAAAATCCGATTTCCGATGATTCATAATTCTTTGAGTAAACTAATTTAATCAGATATAAAAAAGCGTTATAACGCTTTCATTAAAATATATTTTAATGAAGATTCTTGCTTAGGTATTTAATAAAAAATTTAAATTTAATAAATTAAAAAAAAAGAAGTTAATAAATCAAGCATCATGCATATTATAACCATGTTCTATCCTTTTCAGCCTCGTAGAGTTGAAATACATTTTACAAAATTTCGGACTGTTCATAATTCTTTGAGTAAACTGATTTGATCGGATATACAAAAAGCATTATATATTGTGGTGAAGATTCTTGCTTAGGTATTTAATAACTATAGCGCACATCTTTGGTGGATTACGAAGGCTACGGGACCTAACAAATACGAATATGAAGGACGACTTATACACGTGTTTAGCAATAAATGACAAATAATCTAGCAATATACAGTTATTGTCTTTTATAGTCGCTGCTAAATGGTAATTCTTATAATGTATCTCTTTGGAATTAATGTTTAATGTTATTTTTTATTAAAAGATGATTAAATCACTTACTCTTGTTGTTTTATCCAATGTAAAGTGTAAAATGAAAATACGTGATCGAAGCTTCCTCGGAGTTCGTCAGGCAAGTCATCCTCTATGTCCAAGACGGTAAAGGTAGTGTGACTACTTCCATAATGCTCATTAGCGAATTGAACCATTTTTTCGCTTTTATCGCACCCCACGAGTCTTTTGCAGTTGATAGGCAGAAACTTTTTCAGTATACTGCTCGTTACACTTCCATCACCGCTGCCTATGTCCATAACAGTATCACCGTCGTTTTTCCAGCTAATTTTTTTTGCGTATTCTTCCAAACACTGCAGGGCATCCCTTTTTTGTAAAGTATTGCTTTTCTCATATAGCTCTGCGTTGTCCATCTTGATTTAGATTTATTGTAAAATATTTTTTAAATATTTAATTTTAATTTAATACGAATCGAATGCGCGTGTGCTAGGTCGCTGTGTTCGACGCGGTTTCGGCGAACAGTCTCGGCAGGAGCGTGGTTCGTATGTATTTATATAATATGCCGATGCACGACATCGTCGATTGCGCCAAAGGCGGACGAGGAAAGCGGGGCTGAGTTCTGAGGGAAGACTTACTTGGAACCTGAAAGTTAAGCGTCAATTTTGTATATAACATATAGCATGAAAGGCAAAGGCTTTTATGCAAATTAACTAGGCTAAGATACTGAATGAAGAAACAAACCAGTTTATTAGGCAGTTTTTACACGAATTAGCACGGAAAACTTTTTAATTCTGATTTAACTATGTATTTACATTATTTATGAAATAATTTAAAAGTATTATTTGTTTGAAATTACTATTCGCGTAGGTTTCGATTCAAATTTCAAAACAATTTTCATAACTTTTCACATATCTTATAAACTCTGATTTATGTTGAGATAATTTAAAGTTATTTTGAAAAATGTACCTAATTAATATTGTCGTTTTTTTTCTAGACTGATAGATCCGCGTCACTTCACAATAGGAGTTGAATTTTATTTACCTAGATTCTTATACATGGGTCAATCTTCTTTTAAGTGTCCACAATTTGAAAAATCCAATTTTAAAATAACAAGCCTTATTTTTCAAAAAAAAAACCGATATAATTTAAAGTAAAAATTATCATTTTTTAGGTATCCACAGTGAACAGTGCACTTTTTTGAATAATATGTGAATTATAACGGAAAACCCGAGTAGACTCTATTAACCCCTGGACAACGTACATAGAATATTTTTTATAAATTTAACTTTCAATAAAAAATTAAAACAAATAATTTATTTTAATGAAAAGTAAGAGATGTTTTTTTTGACACTGTTGCTTTAGTGCTTCGATAAATGATTTTCGATATAATTACACTTACATTGTCTCTTGGACAACAAGTGTTCGTAACATATAAATACTTTTCATTTAAATACAAAATTGAATCTTTGTGTGATAAAAAATACTAAAAGCTAATTGATTATTTTGTGTACTATTTAGAATTAGAAGTAAAGTATTTTATTTTCAATAAAAAATGGAAAGTATAAAGGTTAACATGCTTTTTAGATACGGGGACAACTTGGTTATCTAGTAGACATTATTTGGTTGTCCAAAGGAAATGGCAATGTTTTTGTAATTAGTATGATGTAATTTTCATGTTTTAATGAAACAAATGTATGAAATTAGCAAAAAGTATTTATTAGAAAAATTTGTCAATATTAAACAAAATACAACAACAAAACCACCGTTTAGTTGTCCCATTGACTAGGTTATCCTAGTGACATATTTTGTAATTTGAAATGCTTGATCAAAAGTAGTAAACTTTTTTTATTTTGTAAAACTCACGTTTGAACTAAGATTAAAAACTATACGGTACACTATAATTAAGCACAAAATAGCAATTACTTAGTAAGTTAAGAAAGTACAGAAGTATAAAGGTTAACATGCTTTTTAGATACGGGGACAACTTGGTTATCCAGTACACATTATTTGGTTGTCCAAAGGAAATGGCAATGTTTTTGTAATTAGTATGATGTAATTTTCATGTTTTAATGAAATATTAATGAAACAAATGTATGAAATTAGCAAAAAGTATTTATTAGAAAAAATTGTCAAAATTAAACAAGATACAACAACACAACCACCGTTTAGTTGTCCTAGTGACTAGGTTGTCCTAGTGACATATTTTGTAATTTGAAATGCTTGATCAAAAGTAGTAAACTTTTTTTATTTTGTAAAACTCACGTTTGAACTAAGATTAAAAACTATACGGGACACTATAATTAAGCACAAAATAGCAAATTAGTTAGTAAGTTAAGAGAGTACAGGTCAAGTCCTATGGACAACCAGAAAAAAACAAATATATTTGCAATTTTTTAAATAATTTCTTAAAGGTTTTGTTAACCTATTATGATAAGAATACAATACTGAATAATTATCTTCTTTATTTAATCAATTATTTGTATGTCGATAAGGGACAGAGTAGTGTTACCGTCGGACAAATAAAAGTTGATTGACCCACATATACAAGAAGGGTTGATATGGAGCTTTATTTTTATGAAATCGGATGTAAAAAAATCCGATTTCATCATAAAAATAAATTTATTGCAATACCTCGGATTTTTTACATCCGAAGCTTTATTTATCCGTAAAATTTCAGAGGTCGGCGTGATCAAACACCAGAAAAATCATTCAAAATACCTTTCAACCCCCCTTCCGGGGGGTTATTCTAAGATAAAATTGTCCTATACATTAATTCAAATTAAAAACTACATCACGTGTAGGTATAAAATTTTACTCCTATCAATTCAGATTGGTTGTATGAATTATAGCGTTCAATCCCACACAATTCCTCTGGTAGAAAAATTATATATTATATTAGTTAATCCAGGTTGTATGTAATAAATGTTATCATATTTGTTAAATTACTAGTAATTAAATGTAACTTTAAATTCAATCGGTTTTGCCGTTTTAACGTGCTGGTCCACAAGCAAACGAACAGACAAAAATATCAAAAACTGCTCCTTTATATTACTAATTTCATGCGTCTGCTGTTACTTTTTTTTGCACAAATCTCTAACACACAGTTCAGATACGATAAGTCTACGTTTTTGTTATATGTTTGTATACTTTATAGCTATATAGATAGTCTAGTCGACAAGTTTAAAATGGTCTAATATGGAGATACTGCTCTTAAAATTATGTGTGATAGCTCATTGGATCCGGAACGACGCCTAGAAAAATGTGCCAAAAACGTGGACAAGCATATAAAAATTTGCAAAAGTTATAATTATTAAAGATGAAAAAAGGCATTTCATTTTTCGCCAATATTTCATTGTCTAATTCATGAAATTTATAAAAAAGATTCTTAAAGAGCAGGAAATTTGCAACAAAAGATATGCTCTCTAAGCTCTATCTCCAATATTCATAATGTTAATTTAAAGCTAAAAATGGGTCTCTGCGTGACATTTTTAAGATGCGCGCGCGGCGTGATAACAAGTACGACACATTGATTAATTTTTTTAAGGTATTGAATATTTTTTTTTTAAATAGAAAAAATGTGGTGTATGCTGAGAATATTAAAAAAATGATAACCGTTTTAAATTTTACTTAAAATTAAATTTTTAACAAGTTAAATGATTGTTAACTCACAAAATTTTCTCGAACTTCCGTCTTCATTGTAAATGTCGAAAAATGTTTAAATAATGGTCGTAAAATTTTTCGCTTTTTAAAAATCTTTAATTTTTTATAAATTTAGCAATTTTTTTATGTGCTAATACACTCTAGATGTGCCGAAAGCGTCATTCCGGATCCAATGAGCTATCACACATCATTTTAAGAGCAGTATTAGACCATTTTCAACTGGTCGATGTAAGGAGCTCAAAAGATTAGATTTCATGTATGAATTACAGAACTATTTTGAAAAAAAAAATGTATATAATTTTGAGACAATTTTTAGTTCGCGACTAGATTCATGTTATGTGGAGCGAGGGCAGATGTCTGATTTATTAAAAAGCAATGTGCAAAACAATTTGTAATATTCCACTGTAGCAAGGAGACGGCATGCTAATTTTTCTTTGTCGTTTGCATCAATGTTATGATAACTATCACATCTTTTCAGAGGATTATCTTCAGCTTTTATTATAGAAGTTATATTCTAATGAATATAGATTAGGAGTCTACTAAAAAATTAGATAAACTACATACAAAAAAACCAGTAGAAAAACTCGTATCATATGCCGTTTATTAGAACCACTAATTCGAATTGTGATTTTTAGGGAAGTGATATTAGTAAAGAAAAAGCAAATACATATTTTTGACAGAATATTCGGTAAGATATACACATGTAAGGAGCTCAAAAGAGTCCAGAATGTGCGGATTGATCTCAATACTAATACGACAATTGTATGACATCTCTCTAAGAAGATTCATGGAAATTGTACATTGCTCGTGTTCGTATTAACTAAGCATAACATTAGTATATTAAACGTATAATGAACCAGCTACACTAATATATAAAGGTGATACCGACAGAGTCATTCATACCGATTCAAAAATAGACATTTTATCAGCATTTGATCGCTGCCACTTCTTACGTTTGAATAGTTACTTCTTTGTAAAGGAAAAATCATTGTCCTTGATCTCTACTATTTTTATTTAAACTCATACTCCTTTTAGCTAAGATTTAGTTACGTCAACCATAAGAGGAAACCGTCTTGCTTATCGCTTTGTGAATAGAAACATTTTACTTTGTTGGTTTTCCTACTTATTTGAATGTATAATTTTAAAAAGTACAAAAGTTACGAGTTCCATTACACTTATTTTTTTTAGATGTTTCCTATTTTTTTCAAAAAATATATAAAATATGTATTATTTCTAAATGCTTATTGCATGCAATTTGAACAAAATTAATTATCAAGTTCAAAAAATAATTAAGTGGAAAAAGGTATGAAAAATTGTTTGAATCGAATAATTTTAATAAGACAAACTACGTCGTAATGACTTTGTCAAATCATTTTTACGATAGACAGCTTACAGACATCATTAGTTATTTTACGGCCGTTAGTAACATACAAGTCAAGATTGCGCGAAACTTTATAGTATCTCCCTATTTTTTATTATTTATTTATTAATGAAGATTATAATTATATTAGAGGATTAAAAAGACACAGTTAATGTTGGGCAGTTCGACTGCTCTTGTAATAGGGGTATAGATTAGCATTAAAAGCCAAAATGTTCAGTACCTACCTCTAGCAATGGTGCATGTGATGATGATGATGATGATGGTGGAGTATATTTTAGTTTTTATTATATTACTAGTCGACTCGCCCCGTCTTTGCACGAATGAATTTTATCACGTGCATTTATGTTTAATTATACATTTTAATTAATTTCTTTATATGTATAAGTCAAACACCCGTACAAACTGTCACACCCTATTTAGCCCCTTCAAGCCTTTTTTCGGGATAAACGGTAGTCTTTATTATTTCCCAAGCTGTTGTCTATCTCTGTATCCAATTTCATCAAAATTAGTCCAGTTCTGGAGTTATACATGGTGTAACCTGACTTTGTTTTTTTAAATATATTTATACGTTTGTATTGGACTTATTATGGTAAATGTAAGGATATGTAACACAACAAGACGATTTTTCCAGTTTTTTGTACAATATCGTAACAGCAATTTTTTTGTATTTAAAAAAATCGGCAAAGTAAACGAGTCAGACTTGGGTAAAAAGGGTTCAACACAAATTGAATTGAGGGATAACCTTAGTTTTGCCTTTGGAAAACTTTTGTACTTATAGAATGACATAGGATTTATTTGTTATGTAACTCGGTTTACCGATTATGCATTTAGTATGTATAAGATATTACCTCCTACCAAATTTCATGATTATGTGTCAACGTGAAGATTTTTTTTATTATACTTCATCTTGTACAGGAAAACTTTTGTTGTATTAATAGAGTCGAAAAGTGACTATTACATTTTGCTCGGTTCACCTCGACTATTAGGCCGCTAACATTTTGGAAACCATCGGTAACTTGAAAGGTGAAGAAAAAGTTATACAATAGGTTCCTTCGCATATTGGAATCAGAGGCAACGAGGAAGTAGATAGGTTAGCAAAAGGGGCAATTAGTGATAGAATTCCTTATTGTTATGTAGCCTTTCATAGTTAAGTAAAATAAATTTAATCAAAAATGTAAACAAAATTGGTAAGGCTATATTGATGAGATGCGTCCAAGAGAAAAAGGAATTTATCTTTTTCATTACTCGGTGCCCATTGTTCCACAAAAATGAATTAAATAAGAATTATGTTTCACTTCTTAGACTTCGTTCCGGACACATTTCAACAAATAAGTTTAATTTTTTAATGGGTAAACAACAACTACCAAATGCATACATTGCAATAATCTTTTGATGTAATGTGTACAAAGTGAGTCGGGGAGGCAGCACATTTTAATATCGCATAATGTAAGTATTTGTAATAGCTTTCTGACCACACCATCAACAGCTGAAGTTAAATTAGGTTAAATATATAAAACTAGCGGACCCTTGCGGCTTCGTACCCGTGATCATCCGCTCCTATTGGTCTTATCGTGATAGCACAAGATAACACTGAAAGGATTTTTCAAATCCGATCAGTAGTTCCTGAGCTGAACAAATTCTTCAGCTTTATATATTAGTATAGATTATTCGTTTTGGTGTACGGAAGGGTCGCTGTTATTGGTCGATTCCTTAAAGTATGAGTTTAGATTCACAAAATGGAATTTAGTAAAGTCGATATCAACGACCATCACACAACATTTCGGTTATTAGGTACCATTTAGTGTTTAAATTTACGGTAATACTAGATTTTATTTTTTATTTTATTTTTATTTTATTTCTTAAAAGAAACATACAGCATAAATATTTCTTATGAGTAAAGTTTAAATAGATATTTCTTAAGCCAAAACAGTTTCCAACAATAAATAATAAACAAAATTTTACAGTAATACTAGATTTTACAGTAATATATACGTAGGTATTGATGTTTGTAGTTTTTGGTTGTATACAGTTTGAAGGTCTGAATCGTTAGGATTTTTTATTACTAAGTTTATGGCTTTAAGATACTCAAATTTTAATTAGGCGAATGTTTTCTTTTGTTAGGTACTTTTTTCGTTAGTTACATTTTTCATCGAGCGACTTATATCGATGTTCTTAATTTATGCCGATGACCATATAAGCTGTTTAATTCATTTATTACTAGATGCGCCCCGCGGTTCTCGCTATATTTTGAATAATTCACACTATATCATTATAAATTATAGCCTATTTGTTATTTTGATGTGTAAGCTATATTATTGTTAAGTTTCATCAAAATCCATTCAGTAGGTTTTGCGTGAAAGAGTAACAAACATACATCCGTGCATTCTTACAAACTTTCGCTTTTATAATATTAGTAGGATATTATTAGGAATATGTCATTCAAATTAACTATAATTTAAATTAATGAAATTTAATTGGAATTTAATTTTAAATTTTAGTAAGAATATTTTCAGTTGTATTGGATCTGCGACTAAATCAAACTTTCATTAAATGTAATAAAAAAATACTGCAGTCACAGCACACAGGAATCAAATTGAGTTATATTGCGTTAACCTAGACATAAATCCCGTTGACATGAATTTTAGCATGAAGTGGGATCTTATAGTTACATCACGAAAAGAAAATTTTTTTACGTCTGTAAATTGCAGCCGGTAAATTAAATGCGACCTATATTAATGTATGGGACAAATGGGTTAAATTTGTCTCTTAATTCAAATTGTAGGAAATCATTATATATCTATGAAAAAATCAACAATCCGTAAGAGCGTGGACGGAAATGTATTGTTATAATACCAACCTATGATGGTTCGAATGATATAGAACCCGAGCGTTAGGACAGTAACCCGACAAGACTACAAAAGACTAGTAAATCGGGTTTTACATACTACTTTGTAATGTATCGGTCTCTTTATCTCGTGTCTAAAGATTTTACATGGTGTTACGTAACATATCCCAAACTAAAAATCTGAAATTTATAAAAATCGTATGTACATATCAATACGAAAGGCGAAAAAGTTAGTGCGGGCGTTGTGTGGAAAGTAGAACACAGGCACCATTGATTCTTAGTCTCTAAACTGTGTATGCTTCTATTACAAAAGGTTAGACTACAATAAATCATTTCGTAAAAGGAACTCTTATAGACTTTCTTGCCAGTCTGACAAGACTCTTCTCTCAGGAACGCGTGGAACATGAATTTGACATGAATTAAACTTCTGCAGTGAACGCAATGAAAAGATACGACAGTTTATATCGTTACTCATAAAATTATAGGGTCTTTTCCGTTGACCTATTCATGAAATTTAGAATGAAGCAAGGTCTTGTAGCACAAATAAAAGAATAAAATTAATTTTTAAAAAGTTTTAGTTAAGTACAAGAGATAAATATAATGTAAGAGATAATAAATTTTTTAAATCAACAGTCTTATAGCACTAGTATGGAGAAAAAATGTCTGTAGGTCATGGACTCATTGCCTATTATTTGGGTAATGTATAAAGCTTTAAAGTTTAAATTAATATCAAACACACAAGCCTACAGCTCAATTTTAAGTCAATGCAATCATAAACTACAACTGTTTATGCATATTTTAATATTCGTATAGAAATCGTAACTTTTCGTTGAAATAAAGGAAATCATACGAAAATCATAAAATTACATAAAAATATTTGATTGCAGTTGGTAAACTGACTGCGACCTATATTGATGTATGGGTATAACAGTTTTCCGACGGCAAAGTTAAGTTTGTCCCTTAGTTTAAATTGTGTCTATAAATTAATATTCGCGGGTAGTTCATTTTATCTTATTCCGAATACTGTCTGTATTATATAATTATTGTTCCGATAGGGTTAAGACTAATAGTATAGTGTTGTTCGGTGTCGTGGTGCAAGGCCTCCGTTATCGAGGAGCATGTGAGTAATGTACTTTATTATTTTAATATTCGATAGCGAGGTCGAGGTGTGGAGGTGAGAGTTTGTACATTGTAGAATCATCATAGACATCCTTAAACTTGCACCTGGGTCTCAAGCCGCAGGCACTGCTCGGCTCCTATCTAGATTACATGTTAATATTGTCGTTTGAGTGCTAGTTTACATTGTTCAATAAATTCAAGTAGGTTAGAATTAAAATTTATTGATAGTTTGATGCCATATGGTATTACGTTTTGTTGCGTAGTTGAGGTAGTTTAAAATAGTAAATAATTTGGAGTAGGATACAGAACATATAGGACGGAGTCGAATAAATTTTGTTTTGTGTCTAATGTGTTTGCTTGCCGAACAAGATGTGAATGAGTGTTATGTAGAGACGACTAGACACTATTGGTAACATGGCGATACATGTTATGAGTTGGCATCGGGCAACACTTTTTAAACCGTGGTTTAAACTTATCATACACGTATACTATCATATCTTGGGGATATTACTAAGTACATAGTATTAGACGATTTTACAGTATTGGTGATAGGAGTAAACAGATAAATACGCCACGAATGGGCCTGCAGGATAACCGAATTAACAATACCGATTATAACTATGTATTTCTCTTATTTTATTTCAATTATACACCCGTAACAATATATAACAAGACAATACATAACCTCTGTTTTGATAGATTTGTGCCAGTTGTCAAACGGAACTCGACTGGTGAACATAAATTATTTTACATATTTTTTTAATTTACATTTGGGGTTAGGTTAGTCTTACGCAGGGGGTTATACTTTAGACTCAGAACTTCAGAGTTACGTCTAGAATACTCACAAACATAATGATTTTGTGGTGATGGCGTATTTAATTTGTAAACCCTACTTCATCGATTAATGTTTATCACTTATCCAACATTCCGGAAGGTTATACATACACAGGTCTACAGCATTACGACTTGATTAATCACGATAATAGTAATGATATTTGTCATAGCGGCGTATATATTTTGTCACCCGCTACCCTATTTCTACAGAACATTCAATTAATTACTGTTTCGACAAATGTCCGCCACGTTTCCCATTAACATGTTACAATTGTGCAAACTTCGAAAGTAAAATGCTACCAATGTATAAATAATGTTACTTTAATCAAATTATTTTAAGTAAATAAAAAAAAAGTAACCTACCAGAATTTGTCCGTTAAATCACTTGATTGTTTCGGTATCAATGTAAAGTGCGCGCATTCAACTGGTGCACAAAAAATATTCATAAATGAACATATATCATGACCTTAGCTAAACTGATTCGCATATACCCTGTCTTACGTATGCATTCCGTTGCGTTTCAACTAACGTATTATTTTAATTATTTACCTTAAAACCTTTGAATTAGACGTTGTTTTCGTCTGTTGCTCGACACGCAGACGCTTCGGATGTGGATGGCAATTTTAGGTCTTATCATGTGAAATGAATATCAATTGCATCCATTACAAGGTGCTTTTTCCATTATGACGGTGAGCAGTTTAGTTTGCACCGTTGCAATACTAAATCACAATATGACGCATTTTTCATACTCTAAATGTGAGTCCAAAAATGATGGGTCTAAAGATTATTATTGTTTGCATGGAACAGCCGAATTGTCATGCTGCTCACAACAATTTGGGCAGGACCAGCCGCATTCGATCTTCTTTGACCGTCCACGAAAAAGTGCATTGCCCCGGGTCTGCGTCGCACTTCACCTTTTTTATTACCTTTATATCGTATCTACTCAGCTGGGTTAGGATTCTTGACCTAGCCTAATGTGATTTGTATTGGTCTCGCGACTGAGTTTAATCAGTTTGATGGTTACTAGCGTGTGTTTTGCGTTTTATGTTAATTATGACAATATGATATTTAAGGATATCCAAAAATATTATATTTTAATTATAAATTGTTTGTTTATTAATTGTCAAGTTAAAATCTTACAATTCATATTAAAATTTTAGTCATAAATCAATTCCTGGTGGACATCACTTCTACTTGAATATATTTAGGTATATGTATCTTATAATTTATTGCCTATTAGTTATTAAAATATAAATTATTTCTATATTAGAATTTTGACAGACTATACCAAGGGAATATACGCTTCACGCCAAATAAGTTTAATACATTTATGATTCATCCGTAAAACATGTATTCTTTGTATGTATATGTAACTGAAGCAATGCACCTGTGTGCAGCCAACGCGTTTTGGTAATGTGCACGCTGTAATCTAAACTTGAAATTCAAGGACGAAGTTAAAAACTGGCAAAAAATTCAAGACGGTGCATCCATACGCTATATAATGCAAGTGCACTGTACATTTAAAATGACGTACAAATAGCAGTCTTGATACTTACGGGATTTAACTAATGTAATAATTAGTAATAATAATACTTGTAGATTCTTTACTTGCATTAATGTAGCTGAAGTATTCTAATACTTACCTAAAAAAATATATTCCTATTATAAATTTATTAAATATGCTTTTGAGATTTTTTTAAGAGAAATATACAAGAGTAAGGCTGCGTTTCAAGGAATGTGTTTGTTATGAAATCGCTTTATTGACCTAGCCCCATTTAGAGTGTGTCAAATGATCCTCTCCCACCTCTGGTGAAAACGCAGCCTAAGAGCGAAGCAAAAACGTAATATTTTCAGAAAAAAGACTCAGATTCCGCAGTTCTTGTCGGCACGTCATTATTTGTTTATAAAATAGGCTTCATTCTACAGTACATCTATTTTTAAATTAGCAGTTAATTATCTATATAGAAAATCAAATTCAAGCTTCAACAGGTATTGATTTTCTGTTTACTGACGTAGAATGATTTAAACCAATTTTTCGTTATTTTCGAATGAGATGTTTATTTATTAATTTTACCAGCCACCGTCCATCATAGAATACACACATACTTTACTTTAACATTACATATAAGCTATTTAATTTTACAAAACATGGTATAATTAAACTAAACAGTATTTCTATTGGCCTCTAAACTGGGCATAGTTTGTTCAATTCACGACTTCTCGCCGCTCGTCTACTAACTGTTAAAATACATAGTAGGGGAGCTGTGAGGAGCGGTAGTGGATTGAGCTATTTATAGTCATGTATCTTATCTTATTTTTACTATAGGGTATTATATTCGCTAATCATGTTTTTCAGTAGAGTTGAAATGAATAACTAATTGTTTGTCTGTGAAATAGATACCTACATCTTGTTTAGTGTCACACTAACGATGATATCACAAAAAGGAGGTAGTGGATTAAATAAGTTTAACGATCTTTTAATATATATTTTTTTGCCTCTTTGATTAACCTCAGTCTAACGAATAAAAAGACACTGACAAAATTAATTTAAATTTAGCGCCTTTTATCCTTTTCTTCTCTTCCGGGTTTAGCTTATTGTCTTATTAAAGAGACGAAGACAATATGGCTCATGGATTGTTTTATTGTGTTTGCTTGGGATTAGGATCATCTACTTATAAGGATGCTAATACATTTATCACAAGTATCAAAACACGTAGGTAGCTGTGCACTGCAGTCGTCGGCAATGTCACCCCGTCTGAGTTCAATGCTCAATATCAAGAGAAAGGGCTTGTATTTAGGGAATTTTATTATACCATATATTTTTTTGAATGTTTACATTTTAACTGAATTTTATGGCAAGTTATATGAAGCAAAAAATCTAACTATAAATAGAATACGAATTTAATCTAAAAAAATTGTATTTCTCGAAAAAATACAATTAGAGTAGATTCTTCATGAAATTAGTAACTGCACAACCTACAAAGATTCCTACGTATGTATTTTATATAAATACAACAGTATAAATAATCGTTATTGATAGGAATACCCAGAACAAGCAGCGCAGTAAAATATGTGATTACAACATGTTCCTCTCAAACCACTTTCTTCTAAGCGCATTGCCCAAGTGTTTCGAAATATTTATTATCTGAATCTTATAACAATAAATGTAATTGCTTTACGTGACGCATCAAACTAGTACTGGTTTGAATGTCTGTTTCATTTATTTTGGGGATCCACAGGACATGATAAAGATTATTCCATCAGCATAAGAAAAAGTAAATGATCAAAATTATGAGATATCTTATGTATGTTCTCAGAAACTTTTGTGCTACTGATTTGATGCAGAGTTGGTATTGGATAGGGAAATTTGGTTAAAAGCACAACAAATATATTTAAAGAAGGAAAAATTTGCAATTGCAGTAGCAATTTAGTCTAAGATAACTAAGCTGCTGCAGTAGAGAATTGCTTTCAAATACTAATGACTTTCAAAATATCTCAACTAACATGTAACGTCCGTATGTAAAAAAATCTAATTCAGAACCTTCCGTATTTCTAGCGACTCTATTTTAATGGTTTGACTACCTGGTGTACTACCTTAGGGCCTTGGTGATGAAATCAAGAAGTGAAAGTTAAAAAAAAGTCAATATAGTGGAACGAAGCGAGATGTATGATAAGTAGTTGTGTTTCTTATTTTACTTAAGATGTGTAAACTACCAATACATGTATTTTGCCAATGTATGGCTGATAAGTATTATCAATGTTACCAAAATTGAATGACACAAGCACTCATATAGAGTAATTTATAAAGGTTTATGTAATCAAATAAATTTTAGTTCTCATATATTATTATACCATAAATATTATAAGTGCATGAAAAGTACTTTAGTATTTTGATATTTCTTTAACATAACATAACATTCCAGTATGTTAGTAATTTTTTTTCAGTATTGGTATATTATATGAAATTAGTTCTTTGTTATAAAATATTTTTATGTTCAATGTATAGACGCTGTCTCCAAAATTTTTATACCATCTACAGATTTAAATGGGGAAAGTAGTTGACCTTGCACTTGCATCTTAACTTATCATGTACCTATATGAATAAAAAAACTGTTGTGTAACATTTTACGAGCATTACTTATAGGATTTTTAAGTGAACTAGAGATTACACTTTTAACGACACAGTTTATTAAGTTTATGTTTATTTGATAATATAGACTGTATTAAGTCACCATTTCCTCTAAGCTAGTAAATTCTGTGAGTTAGTTAAGCCAAATGCTATCACAATATAGTTTAATCGCTTGATGTATCGGAGATTGTATACTGCATCGGCGGTGAATTGCAGTTAAAGTTGTAAATCTTTATTAGTTTTCTAAGAGAAGGTGAACCCTAGACCTAGATATTTAGGCATGCAAAAGGTTGTATAGTCCGCTTTTCTTTACTTGACCCAAGATATAAACAAACACCTAATCCCCAGACCCATCGATGATTCCCACTATTTAATTTACTGTAACTGCTAGTTAATGTACAAAATTATTCAATTACACTCATCATTTTATCAAATCTGAAATTCATTAAAATATCAACGTTTATATAAGATACTCAAATAGTGTTATTTATTAAATTTAAAATATAATTGATTGATTAATTTCTCCTAATTGAATGTAAGAATGCCTTTACTGGGTTTTCTTCGTCTATAGAAAAGAATGCTGTGAGTCACTTGATAGAAAGGACTTGAACTTCAATTATAGCAGTTGCCATCTACATTATTTAACAAGTTAACTAGTCGGCTCGTATGACTTCGTCTACGTAGAGCTAGGTTTCTTCTAAGATAAAGATATTCTAAGTGTCGCTTCATGTTACAAACTATATTATGTATGTTATATTACGTATTTCACGCGTCTTTCACAAATATGAACAGACACGGCATGTCCACGATTTTATTATACCTAAGTATAGATAATGGGTGATATTTTGTTTAAAAACCTAATAATCGTTACAATGTGTCGATTTTCGATCGGATTTTGATGTATATATATTATACTCAAGAATAATAACAAATAATTAAGTAATACGGTAACATTTAAATTTTGTAAAGTTATAAGAATTTTAGTTAAATTTAAAAAATTGAATTCGCAAGTCGAATTATTGCAAAAATTGTACTTTTGTCCTCTCCCAACCAGTTAGTGAGTGCATTGCCCCAAGAACATTACTACCAAATTTCAAATTGGTATGCTTTCTTTGTCACTCTTACGTCATTTCCTTTAGTATAAAAGAGCCGGGGCCGAAATAAATTGTTTAGGCGCCGTACGCTGGAAATTGGTCTCTTATTGAAGCTGCAATGGATCAAATATTAAGGCAGGTTATGTTTAAGGTCATAAAAGTTGTCGTAGGCTTAGAAATATGATGAGATATTGAGTGATGGATGAAATTAATCAAAGCATTTAAAGATAATTAGATACCAGGTATGTCTAGAAAATACTTGAACTAAAAAAAATGTTATACCATAAAGAATAATTAAAGAAAGTTATCCTTTCTCATCGAACATTAATATTTTGTTGCATATTTTTAATTTTTACTCATTTTTCATATCTTTTGCTCAGAAACTCGATGAACTTAGACCAAATTGTTTTTGACGATTAGTTTTAAATAATAATAATAAATGCCCAAGACATGAATTCGTAGAATTCAATCGTGAATCTGAATTATCCAGGACCTATTAAAATATAAACTTTACCAGAAACTGTCCAATCGTTAATAAGCATATGTGGAACATATAGCCGTTTAGATGAATTATATAATAAATAAAGAAGAAAAGTAATAATATGCGGTACCAAGAGCCATCTATAGTAATCTACTCACATTAAAAAGAGACGTGAAGGTTAATGTTCAGAAGTATGAGCAAGGTACGTTAGAGGGCGCGGAGTTCATAAATACAAAAATGTAGTGTCTATTTCTACATATACACTTTTTTTTGGGTTCGTCTCGAACAGTTTACAATTTATTTATAATACTAGCCGACCCGCTTGACTTCGTTCGCGTCGTAGCGAGATGTTAAATAGCCTAAGTTACTCGTTGTTACATCAGTTATCTGCCAGTTAAAGTCCCATCAAAATCGGCCCAGCCATTCAGAGATTAGCCGGAACAAACAGATAGACAAACAAGAAATGTAAAAAATGTTGTTTTTATGTATCTTAAAATAACCCATGAAGCGTTTCTTATCAGTTTAAAAAAGTATTAAAAAGACAATTTGATTATGTTATTCTGTAGATTTGTCATGGCTTTTAAATTATAAACAATTTTTGATTTAAAGTAGGACGAAGAAATTTGTGTGAAGTTTGTTTAATCGTTAATCTAATACATGGAAATGTTTTTTTTAAAATGACTTAAATTTTAAGCAAAATTATGTACTTATATTGTTTAATTGTAATAATTAGATAAATATAACAGACCTACAATATAACAGCTTGTTCACTGGAATATAACTCATGATATTTTAGACATAGAATTTCAAAATTACTGCTTGATTGCTCGCGATGTAATAATGATGATTCTTGTCATGGTGCCGTATTTATTTGGTTACCTCTTACCTTTTCATTAGCACAATCAATGTTGCTAAAAGTAATTTGTTTCCGGAAACCGAAAAAGTTGAATCGCAAAAGCTTTTGAAATGAAAATTAAGCGGACCAAAATTAATATTTTGTCCGTCGTTTTACCTACATACAAAGTATTATTTACCAACGCTCACAAACGCCTGGGTCGCACACTGAAAGAAAAAGTATACAAAAAGCTTTGCTAAGAATAAGCAGGACGGAGTGCGGATCTTATTTTTCTCGCGGACTTTTCAGTCGCTCGGGTGGGGACCCCCCACACCCACTGCAATAATACTGCGTCACTATTTTGCGCCATTACCTACACTCGCTAGTCGCTTCCCATTCTAAAGTAGCTAGCTTCGTATAACGAATATTTTATAGATAATATAGTTGTTACTTTTTAAAATTTAATTAAAATTACACATGCAAAATACACACATAAATCACAAACAAGTCTAACCATATTTCTCAACCACGTAAATCAAATTATACCACGTCATCTATTCAAACGATAGAAACATATATTATGTTACCTTAAAATGGTATGCTTTACGTCCCAAAAATAGCTATAAGCGCACTTAGTGCTAAATGTGAAACTGCTTAATTTAACATTGCTATTTGTTACCTAACTAGAATTCTCCTACATAAACATTTTTGCTGTTCACAGCTTAGCGAAGAATGTGTAAAATACGTGGCTAATTTCAACTTAAAATTTTTGTATGTTATAAAATTAATATTTAGAGTTTACTGGCCGAAGGGCTGTTATAAGGGCTGTATTAATAACGCACGATGCTATTTTTATTGTTAATCCGTTGTCAATATGTTTTATTTTGGATCCTCTGAATCACCAACTTAGAATATAACATATATTGAAAACAGGAAGCTGACCATATCTGGGGCTTATGAGCCAAGTGGAGGTTTAAAAAGTCTATTTTAAATATAACAACACTCGCTTTAACTGCACCTTCTTGATACTTGATATCCAACTTAAGAGTAAATTATGTAATAAAAGCTACAAATAATGAAAAACAAAGAAAATATTTATAATTAGTGTGAGCAACACTGTTGATAGAGTTTGATTGACTGGTATTTTCTATAGATTTATTTAGAAAACTGCATCTGTTTCAGTTATATATAACCTCTGTCAAGATAGACCTTACGCAGTTTGACTATTTTCAAACAGTAAACATTATCTAAGGTAGTGGAAGTAGTGTAAATGAGAAGGTGGTGCTAGGTTCCCTTTAGTGTCCCAAAATACTATGAATTTACTAAGTTCAGTTGCTTGTGAGATCGAGTAACAGGCAAGCGTAGTGACTATGTAAAGAGGAATCTCTGGGTTGTAATCCCCAGGTGCTGCTCGTATCTTACACTAACTGCTATCATATCTTACCCTAGTATTTACATTGTGTAATGTTAACTATATAACACGATGATAGTTAATGAGAAAACGTCAAAGCAGGCGATAATAGAGCAAAACTATGCATCGTCTAACAACAGTGCGGGAACGCGGAACGCCAATTATTGACAATCGATATATACATCGCCTTCATTCGAGCTCTCGATTGTATAGCAACAATGTTATTATGGCTTTCAATTGCTGTTATTACGATATGAGATACATACACATTTTATATAAATAATGTGACACTTTCATATAATATTTAATTCAATAGTTATAATGTACTACACTATATCTATATTAATAAATACTAATAGGTTAATTTTTTTTTGACAGAATAATTATATATGTACATGTCTACATTCTATATAGACTTCAATAAATTAATGAAAGACTGAAAAATTTGAACTCTTTAAATGACCTACGTTTCTGAAAATATTCTGAAAATAATTTTATAACTATAATGAGTAGTTGAATATTTGAAATGAATAGTGTTGTAAAGTCGTTACATTTTACAACGTTGAATATCCATGCGCTTACTAAGCCTATAATTGCATAGTCTGTATGTGTGCTGATTCAAAATATTCATGACACATTATGAGCGTATAATATTGTTACACACATTTCTAATACATATTATAAATAACTGATTCAGGAATTCAATTAACTGGGAGGTAATATTTACAAAACAATATGGAAACAACTGGCGGCAGTATAAAAGCTTAAACAAGAGGCAAACAATGTTAAGCTTTAATAAAACTCCATGAATAGTTATACATAGACTGGAAATGCAACTATCTGCTGTGAGGACACCTAAGCATACCGCTGCAGATATATAGGCTTGGAGACACAAAGTATTTACTACGCGACGAGTTCCGAAACAATTCAAACTCTCTGTACTGCGTCCAATGCGCCTTTTCAACAACTATTGTTCCAACGAGTGTAGGAGAATCCGCAATACGCAGGTGGTTCAGTTGTGAGTTCGTCGGTAGCAGATGATAGGTGAATCTCGTTTGGAATGGGTGTGAGGCGACGGTCCTTTGATTCCGGCGAGATTAAACGTGCGGCAGACGGTGGCGCCTCTATCGATTGTTGTTGTAATTACAACGCTATCCTCGCTCAGTCGCAAATGAAATTGTTCGGGATGCAGCCTGCTATGGATGCCTGTGTGTTATTGCAGTTGTCAAGCGAGACCATCGCGTATTTACACTCTATGTAGGTGCCACCACGATCTACGTCCGTATGTTTAGTCCTACGTGAGTGGTCTATAATACAATTAATCGGTTGAGTTATCTATTCCATACCGCAGCAAATAGCGTCAGGTGTATTTTATTATATTATGGCTAGTAGCGTTATACGAATTAACGTCTGAAATTAGTACACCAACACGGGTATACAATGGGGAGTTATAGTTATTATTACTATAATTCGATCATGTATGTACTAGGAATAAGATAGTTAATACAATTATAACACATCTTCCTGCAGATAATTTACACAATATTAAAGTACGTATATAAAAAATTTAAAAATTCTGGGATCTGTTCATGTAAATAGTGTAAAAACAAACGTAGGAATTCGATAGGACGTTACGTCTGCGCAGTGGGAATAGAGCGACCACAAACCCACATTCGAATACGAAATACGAATGAAAACACAGAGAGCAATCCAATAAAACATTCGTAGCCCCAAACGTAGATACGTCTACGTGACGTAGACGCCTACTGGGCACGCATGCGTATAGAGTCGTACAGAACAAACGGACAGTGCCAATTTCAATCGTAGAAAAAAAATAACCAATTCGAAATGAAGAAGGCTTCGCGGCGACCAATGGGAGCGCTTACAGTCGTCATGCCGACTGTGTGGGCGGGGCGAATGATATCTAGCATTGGAATGTTCGTTGTATTTGTTTTGCTGGATGCAGAGCCTTTATTGCTCGGTGTTTGAGCTTCTTTCTCCTTGAGGAAGACGGTGGCGGAAACCTCGATCTGGTTTTAGGAAGTGACATTCACATTATATACTCGATTCCTTCGAAGCCTACTATTTCCAAATCCTCAACTCGTATATACTGGTACAACCTAAACTACTTATATGCTCTAAGATCGAAACTCAAGACATAATGTACAAATATATTAGAAAAAAATGACCAACAGAACGGAATTTTATCCAATCTCAGGGGAGGTCGAACAAAAGTTCGCTCTTAAGAACATTAAGAGGTTTCTTTCCATTTATATATAGCAGTGAGTATTGATTTTTCGATAGGGAAAAAACGAAGGCAACGATCTATGCAGATCTGGAGTGCTCTCGGCACATCAGATGGCACCGGCGGGGCAGCCTCCGCAGACAATCGAACGGTGGGGGACACCCCCCACTGGAGGTAGGGACTGGCATAGAGTAAAACTGGATTTTCAGATACTTTAGTACCAATATTTCAGTAACAGATAAACATTTAGTTACACAACATTATTATTACAAGATGATATTGACTAAAGTTTTAAAGTGCGTAATAGTCTGTAAATATGTTTTTTTACGTATTGACTGTAAATGATAGCTTAGAGGGCTTTAAACATAAAAATAATTCAGTCAAGTTGTAAATTAAAATGTATATGAATTACTTTATTCTTATTTACACAATGACGACAAAATACCCAATTAGAAGCAAAATTACCAGATTACATACACTTTTTATCCATTTAAAACATATCTGTAAAATTATCTTTGGTAATATCGACCCGTCGGCGGCGACTTCCCATTCTCGAAGTAAAACACGGCGGGAAGGAAACCGCGGGATAAACCCCACCACCCACTCCCGATCTTTACGTTTCAGGAATAAATATTTCAGAGCGTGTGCTTCGGAAGTTAAAGCTATGTATCGCGGTAACAATCCGAGAATGAGAAACGCCGTACTTTTATATAACTTACAGGCACTGGTAGCATGAAATATGTAAAACTTGAATAAGGCTTGAAATCTAATTTACCTATATATTTCAGACATTTTTTAAAGTTATTTCAAAATACTGAACACTGTTTCTTTCTTTTAATAACCCCTAAGTATATTGTGCTGTATTCTTATTTTTCTAATTAACATAATTTGGCTATCGTTTTAACAAAAATAACAAGAAATAAATTATTGAGCACTATTACTTTAATACAATAGTCTTTACATAAAAAATAGGAACAAAAAATATAGTCCTAATGAGGCTAGTTAGATATTATGAGTAGGATCATCAACAAAATTTGGTTTGATATATTGCCAAATTATACTATATTATAATATTTACCAGTTAACAAAATAGAAGCCTAAGAGAACCCTAAATGTTAATAAAACGGAACTCCTATATTATAATTTTTTTTCGTTGGATATGCAATGAAACGTTCTCACTATAATAGGTTAAATTATTAGTATAATATCTCCCTGATTATATGAAATTTTTAGAAGAGTAGTAAGTATGCTAAAGATATAATTACTTAGAATCTAAAACATTTTTTTGGAAATGCCCTATTTTACCTAATTAATTCTTTAACGAGGTTAATTTTTAAAGCGAATGAAGATAATCTTCCAATAGATCTTTAACATTTTATATATTTGTACTGGTCGTTGTGCTTCACGATAGTTTAATTTTATTGTATCCTTGGTGAACAATAAATATATTATTACAGAAAAATAAATTACTTACAGTTATTTAAGTTATCAATCAGGAAGATTAACCAGCATAGTGTTAGCAATACCACGACACAGAGGAAATGAAATAAATCTGTAACTACTACAAATATATGGAATAGTAAAAACAGCAATTGCGCAAACTGATTACGTACTCGTACATGGTTAATGCTAGATTAGTTATGGTTACGCTTCGTTACTTGGTCATACATTACGTTATTCCTTGCGTAATACTGATAAGGTTTTATGCGATTATTGGGATTTCTTAGGTGCCATAGTAGCTAAAATAAATGAAGTTGACGCTCCGACAGTTCTCCATAAAGTGCTCAAAGATGTGTGAAGTTTGCCAATCCTCAATGGGCCATCGTGGTGGATGGTCTATCACCCTCCTTATCCTGAGGGGGAGTCCCGTCTCAGCAGTGGGCTATTGAGGGGTTGTGATGATGATGATGGTTGAAAAAAAAATGTCTATAAAGGTAAAATTGTTCATAGTACAAATAAAGAAAATGGTTGACTGACTCGTAAGCGTACAAATGAAAGTACTGAAGCTACAAACTTAAAAACCTAGATAGTAAAAGTCTTTTTGTGAAGTAAACGGGAGTGTCTAAGTTTGTAAGGTTTTGGGACAAGAAAACTTCACCTATTGGCTAATGAAAATATTATACAACCAAAATTTCAGCATTTTTCAAAATTTATTCCTGATTTTATAACATTTTTAATTATTTGAATTCTGTTCGACAAAATATTAGTTTTTCATTTAAAGCGGATTTTATGAAAAAAATTATCCTCATTTGACGATTTGTACTTAAATGATATTGTTCAACAATAATATCAACATACATTGTAAAATGTAATTTATAATCGAATTAATGAGGCGATATGCAAATGTGTATCATTATTAATAGGGTTTTCCTCTTATAAGATTTGCTGAGTTGTATTTAATACGCATCTAGTGACTATAAATTATGCAGCCGCTCTACCGGTACGTCATCGAGTGTATGAGGCCAATGCGCAATGCCTCTTAATGCTATATTAGCCTTTCGTCACTAGTACCCTTCATAAACTATTAAAAGTGCTTTTATTTTATACATCGATGCAAAAAATATTTATAAGTTTATTAATTATGCGCGTTGATGGCCGTTCTTGTATAGATTTTAAATATTTAGGTACTGTATTTATTAACAGTATCTATTTCAATATATTAATGACAAGATTATTGCTCGTGACATGGAGGAGAGGCAGTATATGACTAAAATCATGATTAAAATAATAACCGATGTACAACTTTTTACTGTAGAGAAGACAGTGCCTGGAATTTTCGACCCATGTGAAGGTTCAATTTTTTCTGCCTTCTTCTCGGTCACGTAATGAATAAATCCTCAAAAAAATAAGGGAAAAGTATTAAAAGTAAAAGAGAGGTTTAATATTTCTAATCTTAAAAAGAAAACCTTATCATCAAGGGTTCTTTTTAATGTTTTCTTTCGTACTTAATCGAGTTTATTTTCAAAGTAAACATTGAAGAATTCCTTACAAAACATCTGGTACTGCACACTCACGAGTCTCCCTAGAGGAACTCACATGTACAATATAGATAGACAAAGCGGTAAAGAATGATCGTGACATGATGCAGCATTTACAAGAAAAATAGCGCTCATTCTCTATTCGTTTTCGTAAAGGAAATTTGAAGACAATTTAGGGTTAAATTGAGTTGCAATTTCTTTTTTATCCATTTATTTTGTTCGGTTTCATAAAAAAACCTAATGGAAATTTAAAAATAAGGAGTCATTATAATATTGATTGCTTTAGAATAAAGCCAGAAAACCAGGTTGAAAACCAGATAGTAACAATATAGAGGAATTAATAACTTGTTGAAGATTTTCATGTTAGTAGAAGGATAGCGAACGTCTAGAAAATTAGCAACGTCAAGAATATTCGGCATCTGGAATCTTCTATAGGTAAAAATAGCGAGAACCGAGAGGAAGAAGTTTTTAAATAATTAAATATAAAATAATATAAAGTAATTGTATACAAAGCGTTAAGTCCTCTACTATTCAATCTTTAAAAATATTGATCATCGATTATATCACTAAAAACACCCAGGCGAATATTTTTAACTCATGGTTAGGAGAGCTCGAGCGACACGGATTACGAGTTAGTAGAACAAAAACCGAATATATAGAGCGCGAATTCAGTGGTTCAGACCTACTAGGTAATAATATTTCTATTGGAGACACGTTTTTACTCAAAGTTTAAATATCTAGGATCGGTGCTAACGAACGACGCATGCTACGTAAAAGCTACGTCTTTCTTTATCACCGAGTAAATGCTGCTTGGTTAAAGCGGCCTTCTCCAGCTGGAGTTTTGTGCGGTACCAAAATACAAATAAAAACTAAGGGTAAGATTTATAAAACTGCTGTTAATATGTATAAGAATGCTGGATAAACCTAAAAAAACACGAACAAAAGCTACACACAGCAGAAATAAAATGTTACGGTGGGCTGGACGATTGATATGTCTTGACAAAATATGAAATGAATATGTTAGAGGCTCGTTCAAAGTAGCTCCAATCACAGAAAAGCTTATAGAAAGCAGGCCTAGGTATAGTATGGTATTAAATGTAAAGAGACGTAAAAGTCGCGTTCAATGTACTGACGAAACTCCGAAGAAGAGAAGGTACCAGGTATACCAATGTGGAAAGAGATATGAAAGAGCTTACATATCTAAGATGACCACCAACGCAGGATAGAACATCCTGGCGCAATTGTTCAAGGAGGCCCGACCCCAACTAAACTGGGACAAGGGCAGGAGAAAGAAAGATAAAAAAGTGTGTTCCTGTGTATAATCTTCTATCAAAAACATACACTCTTTGTGTATCTATTATGTGTTGTAAAAATAAACACATCTTTAGCTAGTGAAAATTTTAGTGTGATCCTGAAACCACACATGCTCGCAACAATCATTACATATCTACTTGTTTTAATTATAAAAAAATAACCCTTTTTTATAAAATTGTAGAGTATTTGAGAATTAAAATAATGTTACAATGGGTCGAGATCAGTAGCAATGACTTGTCGATTCCATACCAACTTTGTTCAGTAAGAAATGCTACTTCTGTCTTTTTCTTAAAACCTATAATAGAAAGAGTAAGTCAACATTGAAAATAAGTATTTTCTTAAACTACCCTTACACTTGGAAACTCAAACCCTTCCGTCCAATATGATTTGCGTCAGTGGAGATGCGTTTAGAACTGATCACCGGACGTTAACGGAGTGGAAAAATCGCTTTTCATTGGGCTGTTTTAGAAAACAGTTTGAATGAGTGCTTCGGATTTTCCGTACTGCATGTATTCATTAATTTTAAGTTTAAGGGTTGTTTTGTTGTTGCACTGAATACAGTTTTAATTAGATATTATTGATAATTTATGAGTTTATTCTCTACCGTGCAAAAGGCCTGGAGATAGAGGATCATCTATTTAAACCTTATTAATACTGTTGTCTATCTACTAGCACTAGTAGATTAGGCAATTATAGGCCATTATAGGCCATTATAGCATTCTATTTAAATTAATGTATTTTATAATGGTATTATTATAATGATAAAAATCACGATATTCTACAGGAAAATGTGCATTCGACTCGGCTTTTTTTACATAAAGGATTGTCTCTTTTGATACGGGATATATTTCGGCCCGCGTTAATTATTCCCTCAATTTTATATGTTTTTGAATAGCAACCACCTTTCAGGCTATTGTGTTACCAAAGGCGTCAACCGCGAGGTGGGTAATGTTATCATTCCATTAATTACAACAACCGTCCCCCTGCTTTTTAAAAGTAAATTAATCCGATTAAGGGGGAATCGAAGAACCCGCTCCGTCCGAGTTTATTCAGGCAACTTTCTTACGAATAATTATTTTTTGTAATTAAATCCATCAACACGATTTTTTCCTAATGATTCTCCCGTGGGAGAGGGTGGTAGCCGGTAGGTGAGTGGAGGCCTTTATGTTCCGCATTTTCCTAGTTCATAAAATATCCACGTACGACTAGGTTGGTATAAATATGGATCAGTGCAGTGTGTGGATAAACAACTTTTAAATCACAAAGTTTTCTCTATAATTTATTTCTATTTTTATAGTGTAGGTACACTTCAAATATTTTCAATGACTAGCCTTAGGTTTACTGAGCTATAATATTTTTAAATAAAATATTTTTTCCTGACCAACGATTTAAATAAAATAAAATGTTTTAAGTTAGGCCTACAGCAATACAACTGTGAAAACTATATCATACAAAAAGACAGACAAACAATGATTTTAAAAATAAACATTTTGGCTTCTATTGGTGTGAGATAAAAATCCCTCACATTAAGATCTATTAAATATTTTTCATGTATTATTTTATATTCAATAAGTTAAATGTTATTCATCTATATAGATAATGTATGTTCTGCAATATGGAATAATAATAATTATTATATTTTTAGTTATAAATATTTGTTTTTTAATAATTTGGAACATCCTCTTTCTTATCACCCCTCGCCATAGTGTTAATGATATCTCGCTTTTAAAGGGCACATCATTTACTTACTTTAAGAAAATTAATTGAAATGAGTTTTGACGATGAAAAGATGGCGATACAAAAGAGAACGGTAGCCGCTAGGTGTCGCTCAGAGATAACTTGTTCGACTTTAATTAATTATTTTGTGGCAAAGAATCCAGCTCGCTTTGAAATTTTGCTCCTATTCACTCATTTGCGCAATTATGATTTCCATTAAGAAGCAATATAAATAAGCCAGTATTCAGATAAAATTTAATTATACATCTTTATACTAACGTCAATGAGGTAATTTTTAAGGATTCCTTGAACATCAGTCTCTCTTGTATAGTCTAAGCGTTTATCAGCGTTGAGTTAGGAAAGAAATAAGAAAAAGAGTCACCTGAAACCATCGCACCTAAAATAAATAAAATAAAAATATAAAAGCTGTTTTATTTTTCATTTTCATTTTTCATGCATTCAATATTGACAACTGAAATATTCATTATTGACAATTTCTTTTTTAGAAGATATAGTATTGACTAGTTAATAGATTAATTAAAAGTAATGACCATTTTGATTGCTCTGAAAGATGCGTAAAGTTAAATTAATGCTCATTGTTTTAATAATTGTAAAATAAAAAAGTTTTAATTAAAAGTATGCATGAACCCCTCAAGTTGCGAAGGTGAAGGCCTCCTCCAAAGAACTCCAATGGTCTCGGTGATCGCCCAGCGATCGTCGCTCATTCTTGCTACGTGCCCTGTTCATCTTCATTTTATTATTTTAGGGCGTAGGTGAAAGCATCTGTTACCCCTATCATTTATCTGATTATAGTGTGACGAATTTGTTGACATTTTCTAATTTTTCTGATATTTCTCTCCATGCTTCGTTGGCAGGACCTGACTTTATTTTCAACCCTTGCTGTGAACTTCCAGGTCTGATAGCCGTAAGTTACCGTTGGTAACAGACAAGTGTCCATGACCTGCTACTATAATAAATATACTACTATAATAAAATTTCGAGATGATAGGGGGTCACCTTGTCTTACTCCTCTTTTGATGGGGATGGTCCTGTACTCTCCAGTTTTACTCTGCTAGTGTTCATAAGTATTTTAAGACTCGTACGTACCTTTTCTCTACTTTTTTGTGATTGTAAAGTTTTCCATATTGTGGGGTGTAGTATTGTATCAAAAGCTTTATAATAGTCAACAAATCCTATGCATAGTGAGCGTTGAAATTCTTAATATTTCTCTATAACCATCGCACTTATAGGAGAGAAAGAAGGAGGGTAGGAATCTTATTGCAGAAACCCTGACGAGTCGCATATCTAAAACTTACTTCGTGAAGTAACCTATCTTATCGTAGAAAATTGTACTTTATGAACAATAAAAGGTAAAACAGACAATTTATTTATTACTAGTCAACCCTCCCCAGTTTTTCTGATATCCGATTTCAACAATTGTATAAGTGCATTGAATTTCATGCTGCTGTACGTAATTGCGTGTGTGTGCAAACAAAATAAAAAAAAGGCTTGTATTGGTGTTATAGAGACACCTCATATTATCTTTTTTGTTAAATATCTTCGGTGTACAGACATTATATAAGTTACATTTTTCTTATTTTCCGATTAAATAAGCAATATGCAAATAATTATGAAATATAAATCACGAATTTGAATTTTATTTAGCTTTGGCAATTATTAACTCGTTATACTGGATAGGCCACATCTGTGTATAGAGTATGTGGGCCACTTAATGTATCGGGAGGCCCGCAGATTGATGGCCTCCCCCTGGGAATCTATTGCAATAGATTCACTCACTTTTGTTTTCTTCACAAACTAGGCCGGGAAATTTTATTTCCCTACTATTTATATACATCTCATGTTTATAATGTATTCTTAATAACTGTCATTTTACTAAAGACGAGTATAAGGGGTCTTTCTATCACAAAAGAAGCCAAAAAAACCATTTTTACTAAAATTATTGCACGCAATTGGATACTGTTATCACCTAAGTTAAAATAATTTATTTTCATTTAAATGTTTGTGAAGATAGAGCTGGCCGGGTAATTTCTTTTCCATGTTATTCGAAAAGTGTTTAGAAATAAGACATGATAAAAGAGCTCTCGTGGAGAAGGTTACAATGTCTAAAATGCCCCTTTTTGTATTGTGAAACTCTTTTACCTCGGGCATTTATTTTAGACTACAGGCTCATAACTAGCTGCGCTTAAGCTAGTTGTGAGCCTGTATTCTAATATCTATTATTATGGCTACGTTTAAAGCATTTAATTTCTGTGTTTTAAATTATAAATAGAGAGTCATTATGATACTATGATTGTTTTGCTTCGCAGAGAGATCTTGACTCCGTGGTTCGTTGGAGCGAGATAAATGGAATGGAGTTCAACGTGCCTAAATGTTCTGTCATGACATTTGGCCGTATTAAGAAACCAGTTATCTTTGCTTATAAAATGGAGTACTACTACCTAGAAATACTATCATAAAAGTTTGGGAGTTATATTTGATCCAAAACTAAATTTCCAAGATCACATTTCTACGGTTACCGCCGAATCATTTAGACGGCTAGGTTTTGTAATGCCCAGCAGCTGTAATTTTAGAAACCGTCACTCCATCAAGCTTCTATTTGACTCTCTTGTTCGTAGCAAATTGAAAACTAGCGCTTGTATTTGGAAACCATCTGAAAGTACCTATGCTTTGCTACTCGAGAAAGTACAAAACGCCTTCCTGAGATACCTGTACAAACGTCTCTATGGTTACTATCCATATCTATATCCCACTATTTTTTTATTGGGACACTTTGCGTATAATTCACTAGAAACACGGCGCTCCTATATACAACTTACCACTGTCTGCAAAGTTTTAACTAAACTAAAGCTAAAATAGACTGTCCAGAGCTACATAACAAAATGTGCCATATATTTGCACCCAAGAAGTACTGTCGCCTACATCGCCACACTTTTTTTGCTATCCCCGCATGTCGCACTGTCTCTCGTGCTCGATCTCCTATACTGCGGTCATTGTCAGCATTAAACAAATTGCTGATGACGTATCCCCCCTTTGACATATTTGCAGACAAGTCGGTAAAGCTGGCGAAGCAATGCTTGTAGTTCTGCGAATAACTATGATATTCTGTTTTATTTTAATATATTATAATAAGAAATCTTTGTGTAATTTAAATTTAATTTGTATTATTATTTATGATGTAGTTTGTATAATAACTTTTAATTAATCTGGTCTCATAATTTATAATCTAATTTATTTAATACAATTTGTTAATAAGTGTAAGTAGAATATGTATTTCCGTTCTAATTAAAATAAGTAAATAAATAAATAATTCTTTTGTGAACGACTTATAACTGAAATAGTGCGTGGGTTGCTATATTAAGTTGACTCTTCATAACGTAATGTCTTTTTATTGTGCTCTGCTGATTTAAATGAAATAAGGGAATTTGAATTTGATAGGATATATTCTGTTTCCAGCCGAGTTGTACTAGTAATATCAAAAAATTAAAAATTTAAATGAAGTATCCCCGACAGAAACGCTGATTTAATACAGTCATCAAGTATCAATACCCACAAGAAATCGATTTAGAAGAATCGATATTAGCTTGTACAATTCGATCTTTTCGTATTGTTGAAAACAAAATATCAAAACAACAGTCAATACAGACTTAACAAATATTCATAAATTGCAGCAAAAAAAAAAACAATGATAGATAAAATATATACTGTTACGTACTTTAAAACAGATTTTTATGGAAAGAAAGGCATCGAGAAATAACGTTTTATCTTTACTCAGACTAAGTAATATTAGTGTCTTACGAGAACCATGGTTACAAGATTGTTACAATGGTCAATATACTAATATTGTTACGCAGCTCTCAAGTTAGAAATGAGCTAATAGTCTGATGAAACGACTGATTATACCTTGATAAATTATAGCTAAGAACTATTTCGATTAAATTACCTTTCAAATAAATAAAACTTTATCAGAATCGGATTATTATCATAGGCTCAGACAGAGAAACATACAGATACACAGACGTCAAATTTATAACACCCCGTCGTTGTAGCGTCGGTAGTTAAAAATCAATAAAAAAAATTTAATGTGTTTACAACGTCAAAAAGGAAAGTCCAAAAAAAATCATATTGCTAGCATCACTAGTTTCAGCTTGCTATACGTTAACTAATATTTGAGTGAAAGGATGTAAATTTTCAGCTAATTGAAGATCTAAATCATATCTAAAACCTATTTTGATAATTCATTTGCGAAAAAGCTTGTTATCTACGTGTGACCGATACCATTCAGCAACACGCACATGACAATAATAATATGCGAATAACCAATATTAAACATTTACTTACGTTACGTTACGAAACCACACCACTGCCCAGCCACAATGGTCACCAGGCGAGCTACGTATGACAACTGGTTGAAGTTTCCGATACATTTGACAGAGGTTTATTCCAAGACTGTATAGTTTATTCCAAGACTGTATAGATGTACATTATCTTGGAATAATGGAAAAGGTACCCGCGAACACAAAGTTATTAATGGTGCAAATAAATTTCATAATTTAATAATGATAGGCTATATTAAACGCACAATTACAACATTATTAACAGGTTTAATTGAATAAATGATTGAAATAATATAGCTTTTATTCTTAAACCCATATATAAACTTAAGTAGAAACTGACCGTATGTAGGAGTAGCTGAACGTTAGCTACAATTTATTTTTCAGCAATATAAATCATCCATCGCAAATGTATAACTTTCGCTTATTTTATTGCTTTCCCTACGGGTGTGGCGAAGTAATATTTTCGACTTCTTATTTTCAAGAACAGCACCCTGTGAGTAAAGTGTGAAATGATGTTTTGGTTTTTATTTTATCGTTCCGTAGGGTAAAGTTCCGGAGCCGCAATCTTTGTTTTCGTGCAATGTTTTGACTATCTGAGTGTTATATTTTTTTAAAAAGGAAGGATTTACTGTTACAGTAATTGTTATGAATCAATACATATTATTCGTTTTCTTTAATGCATAGAAAATATTAAAGAAAACGAATTATGAGTTTATAAACATAATCGAATGATGACTGAAATGGTATTTTAAACAAACCTAATAATAAACTTTATCGCCATAATAAAGCGTTATACAAAAATAAAACCTACACTAGCGTAGCGTGTTATTAATGTCCTTTCGCTTCGTATTAGTCGCCGCACCCTAATTAGGAACATTGTTGGGGTCTTAGGAAAAGAAAATTACTCGAGTTTCTAGTGGCTAAATAACTTCAACACCCTTTATAGTAATTTGCCACTTTTATTTCAGTGAGGTCATTTATACAGTTTTATCATTTGTAACGTAAGAACTCACAAAGGAGACTCGTTATTTCTACATTTTACCGTTATTCTTTTTTGTTGAAATAGAAAGACGATATTCATTTTCGTACTAGTTACTAGAGATTGATTTAAAAAAATATAGTTAAAATAGTAGAACAACAATAATAACTGTTTTTCTGTGTGCATTGATGAGAATATATCTCTCCTTAGTGACTAATGTTTAGCGATCTATAGATTTCTTCACCAGTTTAAGTACTCTTCATAAAACAACCAAACAATAGTATTATATAAAAAATATTAATAGATATAATTCAGTGTCAAAAAAGAGGTTTGGTGTTAAGGAAAGATAGGATCGTATGAGAAAGCGGCGCGCGGTCGAGGGTCACCACGGCCCCGATACATTCCCTCTAACGATAGTTCACAATACTCATGCTATAACGTATACTTTGCGGATTTTTCCTATTTATCATTTCTCTATTGTTGTTGAACTAAACTTTCTACGAAAAACTAAAGGAATTTTATTTGAATTTTTTGCTATCGTATTTGTAATTTCATATTTTTTCAAAGTGGATTCAAATTTATTTAGAAAATGCTCAGTCCATAAGAAATTGCTCTAAAGTAAACTTCAAGTGTGCTACAGTACTTCCATTAAAGGAGAGATATTTTTATTAAAATGTCTTATCAATTAACTAAAATATCAATCATGAAATACGACACACAATCATGGGTTGCGATGATGTTTTTAAAAATTACATTTTTTAATATATACTTATTTGGGGGGGTTTAGTCACCCAGTGATCTTGTCACCCCCATAGAAAATACAATTTCATAAGAAATAAAATGTAAAAAATTAATTCTTGCGTCTTAAGCCTATTTCAACTGATTTATACAACAACATCCTGGCCTGATTTGATACACGACACAATGCTGTAATACAAGCCTACATATAACAAATTACAACTAAACCTAGGTAAAAAATCAGATCTTTCAGCTTCGGACACACTGAGCCATTATCTATCTATATCTATACTATTATATAAAAAGGAAAGATTTGATTGTTTGTATGTTTGTATATTTGTATGTTTGTTTGTTTGTTGTGAATAGGCTCGAAAAGTACTGAACCGATTTTAAAAATTCTTTCACCGATAGGAAGCTACATCCTTTCCGGGTAACATAGGCTATGTGGTGTTGCCATAAATACTCTAATTAAAAGATATGGCCATTTAAGTGCCATAAGGTGGTCATTTTGTAAATTAAAGAGTTTTTCAGAAACTAAAAATCCGATTTTTTTTTTACTGATATAAAACTACACTATTCGTGAGTGACAAAAGTGATTTAGTGTAGAGCCATATACATTTTTTAATTAATAGCCATTTAGTTGTTAGTAATCCGATTTTAAAAATTGTTTAACTGAGAGAAAACTACACTATTCGTGAGTGACAAAAGTGATTTAGTGTTGCCATAAACACATTTTAATTAATAGATTACGGCCATTTTGTTTTTACTAAACCGATTTTAAAAACTCTTTCACCGATAGAAAACTACACTTTTCGTGAGTGACAAAGGTGATTTAGTATTGCCATATACATTTTTTAATTAATACAATGTGGCCATTTTGTTGCTATTGATTCGATTTTAAAAATTCTTTCACTGAGATAAGTCTATAGTATTTCCGTCTCTCATCCTCTTATAATACTATCACTCTCTTTTTTCTCTCTTTAATTTTTATCTTTGTCTGTTAAGATTAATCAGTCTCCTTTCAGTTTCTTTCTTTCGATTATCTCTCTCTCTCCCCCCTCTCTTTTTCTCTCTTTCGGTCTCTCTCCTTTACCTATTCGATATTATTTTTGCTCTGTCCTCCCTCTTTTACTATCCGTTGCTTTTCTTTTTGTTTCTATTATTTTTTTTATAACTTTTTCTCACTCTCTCTCTTTTTTCAAATAATAAAAATCTACACAATTATAGAGTGACAATTTAAGGACATCAATTATAATATTGCTTTAAATACTCGAAGCGAAGCGAGGGCAGGCAGCTAGTGTGTAATAAATACATTCTCAGTTTTGCTGCGTTCTAAGCAGACCGATGTTTCTAATTTGCCTAGCATTGCAGCAAAACTTTAGAGTAATTGCTATTGATTGATCCTATCTAAACTAACTTAACCTGAGGATTACTTCCGACTTTGTTTTACATACATTTTTGAGACCGAGCTAAACTTATTTGAAAATTCTGATACGTTACCTAAATTCATAAACAGATAAATTTTAGTTCTCTGTAACTATCCTAAAGTTATATTAGATAACATAAGGACTATTGATTGATCTTCCCAAGCAAGCGAGGTCTATTTTAATCTGACACGGTGATCTATTCCATTATGTGTAAACGTATACAAAGGTTCTCGTTTGTGTGCGTACGCTCGTTAATCATAATTTCAGACGTTTGTGCATGTGTTCATAATATTATGTTTTGGGGATAAGAAATTAGTTAGTGGACATTAAACTTCAGTAAACTTTGACCGCATAATTTATATCCTTAATATATATTTGAATGTTTCTTACTAGCTCTATTTTTTGAGTATATTCATTTCAACGAAACATACAAAATATCAAATCTTTTCTCATTACAATATTAGTTTAGGTAATAGTAATAATTAAGGCCTTTTTAAGGAAGCTTACTTAATTTAATTGTCTTTAAAGATTTACTTTATCAATTTATATTAAATGTCCTCTTATTCTCGATTTAAAAGAAAATTCTCATTTAAGTTGTATATGTTTAAAATTTTGTTTATTTATTTTAATAGAGAAAAAAATACAGACAACAATCAGATAAATTAACAAACCTTTGTATTACATTAACAACCGTATAAAATATTTTTAAATAAGAAAACATAACACGACATATGTAGGTACATTTATATATAGTTAGCAATACCGTTGACAACTTTATATTCGCGGGTAGAACTTTTAATTTTATTCCAAGACTGTATATTAACCTCTGTTCCGATGGACTTGAGCTAGTAGTCAAACAGAGCTCGCTTGGCGATCATGATGCTGATGCTGGGTCTCTATTATTTAGTTACAAGGTTTGGAGTAATTTTTTAATATTGGTTACTCGGTGTTCGGTTTTAAGTGCATATTATTATTGTCTTGTGTCGAAAAGTGGATACTTTAAAGATGGACTTAATTTTAATTTAGTCGTCTTAGGGAACTCCTTAAGATCTAATCAATTAATAAAGTGAATGAAGTGGTTGTGTGGAATACAGAAAAAGAAAATACTACCATGTTTTCTCAAAAGACCAAGACGTCACGATCACCGTATCCGAAACTTAGCAAGAAACATTAAGGGCTCGCACATCGCAGGGACTGACCCATCCTGAAATTTAAATCTAGATCAATAACCGCGCTTATATCATTGTCTTCATTAGAGATAATTGGGTTCACTCCCTCGGCCGTAACTTGTTTGTTTACCAATAACTTGAGACGAATTACTTGGACATTAATGCCTACGTCATACCTTAGGTTGAAGCGTTCATTATCCCAACCTTATATCCTGTCCTTATCATACATTTGTTACTTTAATAAACTTTGGATAGTATCTATATTATAATACAGGATCTAATAATTAAGTTGATTTTAATTTTCTTTTGGTAATTCAGAATTACAAAACTTATTTAGATTTACTAATATTAATACTTACGTATTATGGCAACATATTTTGACTATCTATTGATAACTTCCCAAAGTTATAATTTTAAATAAATTTTATTCTAAATACGATTGGCCACTTAAGTACACAATATAGTCTGAAAACTATGACCTTTATGATGAAAATATTGTCCAGTCTTGAAAATTAACTTGATTAAGGGATGATGATTACTTTTTCGTTTTCAAATGTACAGATAACTTTTAAAAGGGCAATATTTATAAAAAATGTTAGGTTTATGAAACTTCAGGTGATACTTTCGGTATTTTTTCACTCTTAAATATGCATGACTTGATTTGATTGGCCGTGTAACGCGAACATCAAACTTATTGTCATGTGAAATTTTAAAAAGTATATCCCAAATTTAACAGGTCGGTCGTAAAGTCCCACATGTGTTCTGAAGTATGTAGAGGAATACTCATTTACAACGTAATATGTTTACATGCGGCGAGTAAACACGATTACCTGGAATAAGGGTAGTGCTTTATGTTATGTTATTTACACTCGCTATAACGGTGATTATAATAAATTATTTATATTACAAGATTATATTATGAAATTATTTATATGAGCTATTAAAAATACTTATTTTTTTTGGGAATTTTTATTGATTATTTAAATTCATCAGGTATTTAAACTCAAGGTGTATCTTAAAACGAGTAATAGTAAAATTGATAAATGTTTTTTGCATTTTATTTTATTTACAACAATAAGCAGAAAATGGTTTTGTGAATATTATAGTATATCTAGGTGTAGGTACGTTGTTATCGTGATTTTTATCTTTAATTCATAGTGAGATGTACCTCCGATGCATCATACCGGAAGAGATTTATCCAATAGAATCGCTTCGTTTGACACATTTAGAGTGATTATTGGCTTTTGACAAACACCTTTCGCAACGTATCCTCTCTCATCTCTTGTGTAGATGCAGCCTTAAACTGTACCAGTACAATAAGAAGGACAGTTCAATAAAATATGTTGATAAAAGTCGAGTAATTTGTGAAAATATAAATAGGATACAAGTAAGCTAAATAGGTAGAACTTACGAACTTTATAACCGTTGTTGGCAACACTTTTATTGTTGTTGTTTGATTGCTGCTAGTTCCCGAAGGAAAGGAGGCAGTGTGAGAAGAGATTAATGCTGCTAAGTCTTCTCTATTGAAAATCACTTATTACTTAGTTTGTTTAATTGGTAAATGGCAGCGTATAGAGACAGTGGATGTTATGGTTATGTAAAATAGTTCCAAAAACCTGCATTTAGATTACAAGCCCTGTGTGCCCTAGCGAAATCTCGCTATCTGTTTTAAGTGCATGTTTATACTTATACATACAGTAATGCGTATCATTCTTTACGCTGTTAAGCACTCAATTTATATATAACTTCATATGTGAGTAAAACTTATGCAACATAATCTGCACGATATACGCTTATAATAATCGAAATTTACATTTCACTTTAATCTTAATATTCAAATGTATGTTACAAGGAAATGTTCGTTGGAGTAATAAGAAATGTTTTCTTAAAGCGAAGCAAAAGTTTATTAATTTATGACGTGTTCTGCGCCGCTAGAAAACTTTGCTGATGTGAACTCGGAAAAACTCCGTGACATGAACTTGAAGTTTAACCCACTAACCATAACATTATGGAATTATAGAAATAATGTTGACAACATTATACTTTAAGTACCTATATAAAATAAAAAAGGTCCGATAAACTCCATAAAATTTCTTAATTAATTTGTTTTTCAACCGACTTCAAAAATAAAAAAAAAGTTTTTTTTATCCTTGTTACCTCAGAAGTCCGTAATTTATGAACCAAATACAAAAAAAAATGTCTAATTCGGGAAATTTCTTTTTGTATTTAGTAGGATATGCTTACAGATTAGTCCTGTTTTTTTCAAAATCTAGTTCTGATGATGGCATCCTTGAGGAATTGGGAGAACTCCTCAAACGTTATAGGCACACATGTAGTAATTTTGATATTTTCAGAAGGGTTTAAACCATTTGCATTCAGAATTTATCATTTGGTGAAATGGAACTGATGAGGAAGATCACAGATAGACATAACATGGTTAAGAAAGTTAAGGCATATGAGGCACCGACTCCAAAAATAACAATTATTGTATATTATTGTCCTAATAAAGGCGGTTAATAAATAAGCTAATTATTTCTTACTTTTTAATGCATTTTTTAGTTTGAAGTCGGTTAAATTTTCTTGTTAAACATGTTTTACATTATTATTATACCTAATCATTATACTAACTATGACAATATAACTGTTCTGCCTATATCCGTAATATTTAATTACGTAAATAGGATACTAATAAAAATGTATCAACGTTGACATTTAAAAAATTCCTCCGTCCCTAGAAGACGCTCCACCGTTGAGTATTTACTGTGCAACGAAAAAGATAGTTTGATAAATCTTAATATAGGAATATTGTATAACTAAGGGTTAAACAAATTCACAAATAACACCATCTGTTTATCGGCACGCTTTGAACCACTTAGCAGTGTATCTCGTAAGCCCGGATTGATTTCCACTCGATCGTTTCCAAATCCCCATTTTCGCGATGCCATTACGATTTCGCTCACCTTCTTCATATTTCTACGCGTATCTCAACGATTCGCAGATCCATTATTTTTTATACCGCCAATATACGGTGCTTAGTGGCGTCACCCCTGCTTACGATTTACCGGTAGATGAACGGTAGACAGTACGAGAACATTGATACATTATTAGATTTGCATATCATAAACAATGATGTGCAATTCAAATATGTAATGTATGTTTATAAAGATGATTCATTCTTTTAATGTGCTAATTATTAGAAAAACTTATGTAACGTTGTTATCGTGTAGAAATCGTCACATAACGGAAATACGGTATGCACCTTTCGAAATGTTTTCTTTCATTCGGCGCAGTTCGGATGTAATCGTCATTAAAATTGTTTCTTGTTCATAATATCATTTGTCAATAAAACTGTTTGAATAAATAATTATTTTTTCCCAAAATAATAAATAAAAAACTTTGTATTTTTATTTCTTACTTTGTATTATTTTCATTGAAAAATGATAAATATTATAGACACAGAGAGGGAGGGAGAGAAAGAGAGTCTTGTGAATAGGAGATAACATAAAAAGAGTAAAATTATTGATATCAAATTTTATTCGGAATTAAAGAAAAGTGATGTGGAACTTCGTTTCTGACAATCAATTCGCTTACTTAGCTATTTCTTCAATAAGTAATTTTACTGTTTGGAAATATCTGGTTTCCTGGATTATAAACGTTTTCCACGGGTAAAAAATACATTAATTTTTGCGCGACATAAACTAATTAAAAAGATATGGACATTAAAGGGCACAGGAATAATAAAATTATAAATACCAACGCGACACGGTGTTATAAACTGATAAAATCGTTGTAGAACTATAATTTTAATTGAAATTGTTTGTCATTTACTTGAATATTGCTAGTTCTGTGGATTAGCTTTTTCCTATTAAAATAATATTTTTTTAATCTATTTTTGAGCGGACGAGAGCTTCTCACCCCCAGCTAAGTAACACCCGAGTCAGCCGTTCCACTCAATACATTTATCGACAAACGTCACAGCCGCTGCGTGACACTTATGTAAATATTTAAATACGATCCAGTACAAGCTATGAATATTTTAAACTCTAAGTAAACCACTCGGTTTTGTACGCGACCAAGATTACTGCATATCAATAAAGCTTTTGATTCCATTATAACGAGGGTAATAAGGTTTATAATGGATGAAAGCAACTGTATAGATTATCTTTGCTTTTCTTTATATCTATGCATAAAATGATTTGGTAAGTGTTGGCAAATTGGGGATCGATATTAAAGTGACGAGTTATGCTGATTGGATTTTTTCAAGTGGCTTCGAGGGGACGGTGAATAATTGAGTGCGATTTACTTTTATAAGTTTTCAACAATTTCTTTTTAGAATTTTATTTGCACGTAATGATTTTTAATTTAACTTTTATAATTTAGCTGTGTTGCATCTTCTGATCCAGTAGATAATTTTTCAATGAAATAAAAGTAACGCATAGATGATAATAACGGTATGAATTTTTGATGTTTCAATTTTTATTTAAATACTTCATTGGTGCCTGGGATTCATTACATAGGTGCAGGTTTACGTAATACCTTTTACCTTTACAATGATCTTAACAGCTTTCAATACTAAGCAAAGAAATTAATTACACTATTACACCTCCACTTTTACTACAATAGTGAGTATTCCTTCTATGAAATTATTTGTCTTTCTTATCTATCTGTACTGAGGTTATAAGTTTTCGAGTCGAGTCGAAATAAATCAATATATTATACACTAATGATTTATATTAGACACACGTAATCAATAATCATGATCATTTGAAATGTTAATGCAAATTGCAATAACATTTCAATGTCATATTGCTATATAAAATTGATAGGCGTTTGAAAAGAGACGCCACGAATGATAATGAAAATGAAACCAAGTGTCAAGAGGCTGTCCGTGCCGATATCAATTGATCACGCAGACTCCTGAGATTGCTCTCGGAGTCCGTTCAATCCACTCAGTAGTTGAGTAGCTCTCACCTATCTTTCCGGTTCCAATCTTTTGAGAGGCGCACTTTGAGTTGCGGCACTCGACGCCCGGGATCTTCTTTGTTATATAATGATAAGTGATGGGAAGCATTCTGAAGATAAATGTAATCTAATACATTCATTCTGGTTTATCAGTAAATCATTAAGTTAACTTTAATATCATTTGTATTTTGATTGAATTGAAGTTTTGAATACTTACGCAACAGTATGGTATAAACTTAGGCTAATGATAAATCTCAGAGATAAATGGAAAGACAGGCGAATTTGGCCAAAAATATTTTCTTGAGTACTAAAAGCTTCAAATGCTATAAAATGAGAGAGAGATGATACCCATTACTGTACAGCAATACGTATACACATGTAATTTAGACTGAGGCGAACCTGGGGCTTGAGACGCAGGAGGAGGTTTAAAGAGCTCTTTCATAATATATTAACTCTCACCTCCACCGGTCGACCTCACCAACTACAATAGATATTAAAATTAACTTACGTGGACCTCAAGGTCTTAACTTCTATGTACACTACGCGTAAATAAGAGAGGTATAGGTTATATATTGTCTTCACCTCGGTATACTTCACATAATATAAAATTATCTACCCGCTAATACTACTTTATAAACAGTGTTGCTAACAACACACTGTTTATAAAGTAGTATTAGCGGGTTGCACAGATTCAAATTTATTTATTTGCGAAACATGGGTTTAGTAGATGGTAGAGATGACCTTGTATTAAAATATTTTTAAAATGTTGAATTAGGTGTGTATTATCCATGGCATCGCCCATGACAAAATGGCACCTTGGTTACCATGATGACCGTTACTGTGACGACAAGTCATACAATTGATCGGTTTTCATGCAAGTTTTTATCACCTTATTAACGGCCACGGGAATTTAATTACGAATAATTCTTCCTTAGTGCTGTATGCTAATTGATCTTAAATAATTGATTACTTAAAACGATATACAAAAAAAATTCTGCATTAATTATGTATATTATGTTTTTAATGTCATAAATATTCTCCTGTACTGTATATTTCGTATAAAATTTAAAATGTGCAATTTCTGGCAAAGTGAAACGTAGATAATGATTCTTTAAAAAGCCACTATCCCAGGTGGTGACTATGACAATATAAAGTATGCAATGTGGGTGATCGCTATCGGCTCTATTACGTATACGTTAAACTTACCAGACAATATACATACAATTTTAATATTTTTAATAATGCCTCTGCCGTGGAATCATCTTGAAATTGATTATAATATCATATTGACTTGCTCAGATGCTTTATTTGGAAATAAGTGCTTATTTTTCACGATATGGCTAAACATAAACGTTACAATGTAACCTAAAATAATTCTCCACTACTATGTTGTCTGAGTATAATTAATCTTTTGAAAATGATTATTATACAACGATAATAATATAGTTCAGAAAGTCAGATCATACAAGCGAATTAAACTTAGAAATTTTCGTGTATTTTGTTTCCAGTTATGATGCCAATTAAAATATTATTGTTAATAGTTATTTAAATCATTATCCTTTTCACGTTCACCGTTTTGTCTCACGTATTCAGTCAGTTAGGACCAGTCAGCTATATATTTAGCAAATAAAGGGATTAATTATATCGTATGCTTAGAGAGCTTTCGTTATAGTTATACAAACTCAGCGATGTAAACTATTAGAAAGATTTTATATTAAATAATTGAACATGAAATAGAGGACCGGACGAGCGATGGCATTGATCATAATATCGGCGGAGGCTTACGGAGTGATAAATGAACGGCCGCAGCATCACTGACATGATGCCGCCGCCATATTTAAATCGTGCCTGTCACATTCGCGAAACGCAGGGGAAAGAGTTACTTGAATATTTAATGCTTTTGGGATATTTTGTTTTAAAAGATTATTCCTATCATGAACAACTATGAATATTTTTAATTGTGTACGATTTTATAATGAGTAAATAAAAAAAACCCAACGCTACAACAATGGTGTGTTATAAGATTAACGTGTGTATCTGTATGTCTGTCTGTGGCATCGTAGTGCCACCCATTTTATTTGTTTAAAGGTAATTTTCGAAACCAAGATGGTTCTTAGCTATAATTTGTAAGGATCTGGTAAGCCGTTTGAAGACTATCAGCTCATTTCTTAAGTCTGTATTGACTGCTGTTTTTATGTTTTGTTTTCAACAATACTAACAATTCATACAAGTAATATCGATTCTTCTAAATCGATGTCATGTGGGTATAGATACTTGGTAACTGTATTAAATAGTTTCTTAACTAACATCTAAAAATATGTAGGTAAGGCATAGTTTGAACACACTTCCGATCACTAATCGCTTGAGTTATGTTAGTGTGGCAATATTATACCAGAGTAGTTCAGAATTTCGAATACATCATTGTTTAATGTGTAAGTCGACAATAGTAAACATTCAAAAAATCAACTATGAAAAATTTGTATTCGGGTAGATTAATAATCAAATAATAAAATACGATCAGGAAATAAAAGTCAATATTATTTCTATTTTATCTCAAATTAAGTAAAAGTAAATGCAATGTTTACGTTAATCTTGACGAAACCAAGAGAAATTAAAGTCATAAAAAGTTATCCGTTAAAATCGCCTGATTCACCAAAATCAATGAAGCAGATAGGAAATTAAAATCATCAATCAAACTAAAAAATACAAAAGCCCCGTTTCCCATTGTCGCCAATATGTTTGCGCAAAAACGACTTTGTCGCATCACAGTCAAAGTAATAAAAAATCTGCAATGCATATAGAGTTTATCTAGAAGTGTTTACAAAAAAGTGACTCCTTCGATCACTGATAAGTTATGTTGTTTATTGCATATTACACCTAAATTTAGTAGGTATTAATTTCGCAAAAAAAAAACATACTATATACTCATATTGTTTTAAGTTGTCCTCTATTCACGACATATGTTTATTTAAAATTTTTAGTAAATATTTTGGCAGCTTTAATATGCAGTATGACTTGGTTCAAAAGTTTCACAATTGTAACACTTCCGCAGGAATTCAAACGCTTTTTCAGTTTTGACAAATACAGCTGTGACATGGTATTTGTCAAAACTTGTAATATGTATGTTGGAAACAAAGAGAATTGAATGGATATGCAAACATTTTATGAGTATTGTATGTGGTCAACGGATGGCCTATGATACGACCGTGTTGCGCCCGTGTATTAAGCTAGACGGGCGCAACACGATCAGGATATAACTAAACGTTACGATCTCTTACAATTAGGATAGAAACTATCATGTCAGGAACCCAAGCATTGCCTTGGATTTGTGACCAAGGTGTAGGCTTAAGGAGTTCCTTTATGTAATTACGACACTTACCTCCACTGCTTAGTTTCACTGTTTAGTTCTAAGATTAGCATTAACCGAACGTAACACAAGGCTAACCTAACCTTAGGCTAACCTAAACCTAACTTACACCTCTGACATAGGTTAGGATAACAAATAGGTAGCTCGATTGAAACACCAACATAGCAGATACAATTATTATTGGATCGCGAGTTTCAATTGAACAAGCTGTGATAATGTAGCATATCAAAATATATATTCAGGAGATTTCGACATTTATAAATATTCTTAAATAAGTGTATTTTCAATCGTCCTTATTGTATTTTACTTGTCTCATCCAGTAGTTATAAGAGTTAGTGTTATGAATCCGGGGCTTTGTGATAGGACGTGTAATACGCTCACAATTGGTTATTGCGTCGCAATGACTGTGCGGTTTACGCGGCTAACATAACTTTTTCAGGCTAAGTGGAAAACGCTAAATTTATATGATATCGGAGGAAATTGTATCTATATAATATCTATAATACTTGAAAGGTAATTACAGTTTGTAATCTACTAGTTTAATAAACCATTTGTATTCTGGTTTAGATTATAAGGTACAGTTTACAATAGTAGCATAGATTTTTGTGTATCTTATTGTTTTAGGTTCCTAAAACAAATTATCTTAGTAAGAAAACTTAGCCACTAAGTTCGAAATTCCTAACCAGCCAGACAGAAGGCTATATAATGAAATTACTAAAGGTATGACTTAGATTAATACCTATAAGATGAAAAAAAATTTGGTTCAAAAAAAATCAGGTTTGGTATTGTAGTTTAGTATTATAATGTTACTTCTTCCTAAACTCTCTCAGATTTTACACATTAACTTAAGTCTGATTAAGAAGAACCAGGGTACCTATACTACTTATACTTAAGCGTATAAAAGAAGCGTCAGCAGCTCAGTGGTTCGGGTTTCACGATCGATAAGTCGTGGGTTCAAACCCCGGTCATTGGACCACTGGCGTGGGCCACTCCTGACACAAGCATTCAAGCTTACTAGGAGGGGTAAAGGGAATACTAGTAGTATGTGATCCATACTGCTAGTAATCTTTTCTAAAAAAAAATAAAAATTTGTAATATGAACGATGTGATACAATATTTTAGCTTTTTAATCAATCGAATCATAATATTAAACGGAAGAGTTAAATAAATTAAAATATTTAATAGTAACAGTTATTAATAATAAACTTTTGAATCATAATATTTATATGTCAAATAGTTTAAGTTTAGAATAGAATAGAATAGAATAGAAAGTCTTTATTGCACACACATCAAAGAAATAAAACATAACAACATAGATACAGATTAAAAATGGAAAAGGTATGCAAAGGCGGTCTTATTGCTATAAGCAATCTCTTACAGACAACCCTTGGCAGTAAAGAGTTTTTATAAATAAAAACGGGACAGTGCAGACTTACTATTTGTAAATATAATACATATACTTGCATATAATAAAATACATATCTATAAACATATGTGTACATTAATAAACATAAATTTACATAATACAAGTACCTATATAAATACTAGTTTAGATTGTGTGATTATAAATAAAATGTTGTTTTGTAAGATTAATCTAACAGGCGAGTATTGTGCCGCGTACGTCATCAGAGAGTTTCAGCGAGAAGGGTTCGCGATCCTCAATGATTCAACACTTTCCATTGAAAACTTTATTCCAAGATTATTCCGTTCTATAAATGTAATAAGCTTTGCAGATTAGACCCCAAATTTCACTCAGGCATTAATGACATTTTCAGTCATAGCGGGAGACTTTGTTGCTTGTTGGTGTGCAGACAATGATTTTGAAAGTCATTTCGTTAAGTTAAACTGCCTAAATTTTGATACAAGCGTTGAATAAATCAAAATAAATTGTACGGTTTTTGTGTTACAATTTTGTTGTTTTTAATTAAATTAATCGCCATTTTTTTCGCCAGTTTCTTAATTAAAATATAAAAAGAAACTACTATACAAAAATATTTTTAGGTTTAGTAGTTTTTTGTATTGGGTACACAGAACTCCACCAACTTTGAACTTCTTGGTATATATTTTGTTAGCGTATTAGTTTCGAAGATTACACAAATGTCACACTTCCGACTAAACTAGTCTCCGTTGTGACTGTCAGAATGTCACACGCCGCCGTGAGACTTACGGAATATCAAAATAAGTAATTTCGATCTTAGTTTCAGCTGTCGAATTGTAAGAATGTTCGAGCAGAATAGTCTAATCAGTCGAAATTAATAATCAATCTCAATTTAAAATCTTCGTATTATGGATTGAATTCAAATATGTATAGAAAATTCCAATTAGGAATTTATTTTCAATATGTAATCTGTAAGTAATTAATATTGGATTGATATTGATTATTAATTTTGCCCGTATATTTATAGTATAATTCGACAGATAGACACTCGATAGATGTCAAATTTTAGCTTATTCGAAAATCTGGAAGAGATTAGAAAAGCTTTGCAAATTTTGTTCAGAAAATATACACATTGATGTAGACTAAACCAAAATGTTAGGTATGGATAGCTTAATATTGGCATTACATTATCGAGTGTAGCGACAGTTGTAGCAAAAACGATTCCTTCGATCCATCGAAACTCATTCGCATCATTCATCGGTCGTGCATGAAATTTACATGGAATTTCGTACTTGTAATAAAGAATGATGAATTGGGCCCGCATTGGTAATTACGGACAGAGCAAGCGCGCTGATATTAAATTGCAAAATTCAATAATTTTGTTATTTTACTTTTTGCCAGATATGATGGAAATACGACTTCGGTTCTTGTACTTCTTGTATGTTCGAACTTATAATGTAAGATATTTTAATGAACGTTCATGTTGTTTAAAATATTGGCTATAAATTGTAATTGATATTAAATATCTGTTATATTTATTCGGCTTATTTGGGCTTACTTAATATGTATTTTCTTAGTGATGATGAGTTAATGGGTCGGGTAGGGTTATCTAGTTTAGAGGAAGTCCGGGGAGTGTTCTGTCAGGGTTTTATTTGTAGTTATGTTATATATTTGTGGCCGTGTATTTAGTTCCGGGTGATAAAAGGCATTTTAGTATAGTTTCGCTGAACTATAACATTTTTAAAAGACAATAACATTTTTTTTGACTTATGAACCATCCGATAAGTAACATTTCTAATCCGGTTGTATTTATCTATATATGAATAGTATGAATTACTATTATTATTAATTCATAGTATGAATTAGATCTAAATGAATAAAATTGATCAAATCCAGTATACAATAGCATGAATGATGACAAAATACTTACGTACGTGTAAATGACTAACATTTAGTACTGTAACAAATCTCTTCTATTATATGTTATCGAGTAGTATGTAATTTTCAGTATATACGCACTGTATGAGTATAGGTAATAGTTTTGTGAACGTAATTGGTTTTCATTCGCGCTGATTTACCGTGCCCAGTTGAAGCATGGATGTTTGTCACGACACCATTTCGCTTACACGATTCCTTATCTGAAGGCTTTTCTTTCATCATGGGTTTTCTTCTTTTTAATAACTTACTGGACAATGTTTTTTAAAATACATGAATATAAATAATAAGTAACCACTAACAATCAATAATGCTGAGATCAAACCTAAAACCGCAGTACCATAAGTTCTCTAAAAACAAATTATACATATAATTATTTTAATTACTCCAGTATGGTTAATTAAAAAAAAATTGACTAAATATAATAAAAGTATCTATCTACTTGTACACATTTTGTTATAAAAACGTAATTATTGTTCAAAGGTCTGTGATGTTATCATTTTATGCACTCATGAATTATCAAACTTGATGACATTTAAAAATATTCTTATTGCTATTAACGTTCATAAATGGTATTAAAATTCATTAATATTAATTGGTACACAGCAAAAATATTTTTATAAAATGGTCAATTTTGAACGTACAGCCATTATCTTTAATAATTTTGAACCGTTAAAGGCATTTTAGGCTCAATCGTAATAAATGTATTAGATATTTTGATTTACAAAAATAATGTTAAATAGGATTGACTTTGTTGACGTTCTTCGTGGATGCCTGGTCTTCATGCAAATAAATATCAGGAAAATAGTGTCCAACGCCCCCTACAATGTCAATTAGATTAATTATTTTGTTCTATCCCGATCTTTCTGAAAGTAGATCAATCTTATATATAAAAATCTCGTGTTTTTAATCGAACTTCTCCGCAACGGCTGGATCAATTTTTATGAATTTTTTTGTGTATATTTGATAGGTTATTCAATAACAGTATTAGTATTTACAATTTAGTGAGCTCATTAAGACGGTTGCGAGTGACTGAAACAGTATTTGATCTACTTTTCCGTTTTGGAATAATTTGACTCGGATATTTTAATTATTATAAGTCAACGAATAAGACAATGAAACAGATAAAGGGAAATGAATGAATCTAGATCATAATATTCATGATCTAGTAGTTACTCGTTCTTATTATGTTACCAAGTAAGAATAACTTTGTTTCAGTAACATATGTCTAAAATATGGTATAAATTTATATCATGATGGCATCATTAACCTCGTTAGAAAGGGTTTCTGACACGTTTTAAAATAATCACCTTCCTGCTAATTCTTAATTTACTGCTTCGATGCTAGCACCTCTAAATTGATTGCGGCAGCTCCCGGCTACACCTTACTGGACCATGCACGATGGCTATGTCTATTTTCCCTAACCTAATAACTACCTAACCTTTCATATTTTTTAGAAATACTCTTGGTATGGAAATGTATTTAATTTTTATCAAAAGTTTGGTATAAATAATATTAATGAAACTAATACATAAATGACAAGGGCAATGAACTAATTACTAATGACGTACTTTTCTTAAAAAACAGTATGTTCCTAAAATAGGTACTTTTCTCACTTGAGAAAGATTTTAAATATAAATGGATAGTTGCAGATGTTTCTTTCCTTTCCTTGCGAAGAAATATGGTTCACGACCAAGTTAGAAGTGTGGCTAGTGAATTGGATATCAGACCGATGATGATACGTGCTCTCTTTTAAAATTTCTCTGAAAACAGTCATAATGTAATCTTGATTATAACTATAAAAAAGTTTCTAATTTGATCATATATAGGTATACCAGTACCTAATGAAAACGAAGCGAATAGCGCCTTCCTAAAAGATAACAATCTTTAATATCGTATGAGTGGGCGAGTTAAAACCAACGGACGGAAGGCGCGCCCAAAGGGTTAACTTACTTACTGCCCGATTGAATACTATCTACCTTATACACTTTAACTATTTAAAGACTGTAGCGTTAGTTAACTATAATTTGACATTATCTTTGAACGTAAAATATAGTTTCGTTTAGTTACTTATTGATTTAAAAGCTTAAATAAATATTAATGAAAGGACTTAAAAGGAAATGAGTATTACATACCTAATACTCGTAATAAGGGTGGTTGTAGCTGTGTGTATGTGTTTTGTATACATTTCTGGATGTAGTATAATTTGAATAAAAAATATAATGATTATAGGCATTACACCAAATACACATTTTAGGATAGTTTGCTCTTTGTGCTTTATAGTGACGTGAAATAGAGGAAAGGATATTAGAGACATATTCAATGCATAGACCTTTAATAATTTAGTTTTCATTCATACAAAGATACAGGCAAGTTTTAATAGGGAAACACAAAGCAACAAATAACTATTCCCGAAGGTACGGACCGGAACTGTCCCTCATCCCTCAGTTAAACTTGAAATTTATTACCGACGTCAAATCTTAGTTAATAATTCTATAAACATCATTAAACAGGATGTGGTTTTATCTTCCGTGAGGATAGCTGGAGCCGGAACAGTAAATAGGTATATTACATAACAAACAACTTATATTTATAACTAGTTGAAATAATGAGGTGAATGTCGTTAAGAATAACTTAAACTAAATATTTTAATACGAATAACTATATAATTTTATATAATTTTTTTATAGTTTTTCTTTGGAATATGCAAGAAATGGTTCATATTCGATACCAGATCAAAGATGATACGAGCTTGTTTATTAAATTTCCCTTGAAATCCGTCATAGTCTAAATTTAAATACTTACTACATATACCTATACATTATTATTATTCTGTTAATATGATAAAAGAAGTTTTACACTTCCTCGTTCTATACTCTTGGGTTTGCTGAAACTAAATTTCAGTCCACTTTACTCTTCTGTGACTCTTGTATTCTGATAGATGAAAGTATAAAGTATTTAAAATAGTATACGCAATGCAGCACAAAATGTCAATACCTATTCTGACTGTATAAACAAAATAAATTGGAATTTAGAATTCCAGCATTTTCATTTGTTATTCTGAAGTTAGATAGGTTTCACGTTCATGAACCGATTTTGTATGTAAAACTACCACGTCCGGTCTGTGTCTGAAATTGCTAGCTCATATTTCATATAACTACTATTGCATAGACTACGTAATATTTGTTTGAACTATCAAAACTATGAATAAATAATGATTTAAGAAAACTTAATGTGAGAGGTCTTTATTGTCTGTCTGTCTTTTTGTATGTTTATATCCGCGTCACGCAAAAACTGCTACACGAAGTTTTATAAGGTTTTTACTGTATAATGCTGCATGCAGGTCTAACTTATAATATAGTTAATTTTTTACATCGGATATCAGAAAAATGTTATGGTTATTTATAAATATTTCAACCCAGCGAAGGTAGTCGACATAAAATGCTTGTCAGTACAATAATAAATCATGACATTATATCAAATTTAAACAGCATTTTCAAAAAACAAAGTAATACCACCAAGCACCTTGTAATACATTTAAGTGATAGGAACTTTAATTATATGTGAACACTGCGGCGCACAAGTTGTGATTGCATCCTCCATAACTTTGCAGCGCACTCGATACCTTTTGTGTTTGCGGGGCTGCCTTTGTAAGCCGCCAACTGGTGCGTTTACTCTGCACTCACTACCTACCACCTACCTCGCTATCTAGCTCTAACGTATAGTTATTTCTATCTGGACCGTTTATTTTATCATTGTTTTACCTAAATACAAAATTATTTTGAATACATTAGCGGAATGAAAATAGAACGTAAAAATTAAACAGACTTTATGGATTAAGGCAGATTTTATCAATCAAAACCTTCCGGTTAGATAATGATTAAAAGTAACCATGCACAAGTTTTAATAATGTATCTACCTAATAAAATATACCTAGAAACAATTAAATTCGTCTATATATAAAGGAAAATAATCAAATATATATAACGCATACAAAAAAATTTTTTGTACTTAGAATTCAAAATCTCTCGCTAGCTCTAAACCTTAGAGGTTCCCAACCTTAATTGACCCATAGATTACTTGCGTGTTGTTCGATTATGGATCGACTCCTGTTTTCTCGTTTTTAATACTATTGAAAAGTAAAAACGGGGAAAGACAAGAAAAACTGTGTTTTTTTAAAGCTCTGTTTATGTCAAACCTAAACTCTAATTAGGTATAACTTGGCATATGATGAGTCATAGAAGCCAAAACAAACATTTTAGTAACTACAACTTGTAAAATATAGTAAGTTGTAAATTGGTGACACATAAAAGCAATGATGTTATCGCATGACACGTAGGAGAGCGACAAAATGCGGCGCTGAAGGCAAAAGCGATAATCTCTCTCGTCTCAGACCTGAGTTAGACACCTTCGTGAGACTAACGAAGTTCTTATAATCCCACCTCCGGCGCCTTCAACCCCGGTTGCCCCCCTCTAATCGAGTTATTGCCTTGCATCTCGTGTCTTACGTCTTACGCGTCCCTGAGTAGTGCCTAACAACACTACTAATACTGCTAATGTATTGGGATTTTTGACTTTTAACTATTATGGCTTAGAAAAAGAGTAAAATTAACCATAATTTACATTATCTGTTTTCACTAATGGGAGACTTCGAGTAATTGATTAGTTTTTGAATCCTCGATCATTTTACAAATATAAGTGTGTTACTAACTTTGTCCTTTTTCCACGCAATTACGGACAGACAAATCGTAGTCCGTAGTCTACGTCTGGCACTTCCATATAAATTTAATTGAAAATGAACAAAATGTATAAAATGTTTCACATTATTTGTACTTCTAGAAATTTTCTTTTTATGTATAATATAAGGGAGTGAAGTTATATTATTTGAATGAATGAAATAAATGTAAATTTATCCACTATAATTAATTATTAAATGAATTTGTTATAGAGTATGTTAACACTTTACCAACAACAATAATTTATTAATAGTTGTTTAAAAATTCCTGTCAATAAAAATTATATCACATCAAATGGTTTATAATATTATAAAAAATATTTCAGAAGAAACTTAAGAATAGCATTAATAAATAGTGAAAGTCATTATTATTTTTAAACTATTGCTATGCCTTTTTAAAAATGCTACAATTAATTGCAAAAAGTAATACTTTTTTGCATTATCCTACAATCCTTGGAGACTAAGCCTGTATTATTACAAAAAATTATAGTGGAATTAATTATTAAATTTTCTTTTAATTATTTTATGGTCGCATGAGAATTGCATTTTAATAGTATAATTTGCTATGTTAATTAAATTGCAATATTTATGATGGCAAAATGTAGTAATGTTAATGACTTCAGGCATTTTACATGATGAATTATTCGTTGAAGGTAATAATAATTATTATTATTTGTCGAAGGTCTTTAATAATTATATTATCTCAAGAAATATGTGTTTTATAAGAAAAAGTAACAAAAACTGATTTTTTTAATAACAAGTCATTTTAACTATACTTGAGGATTATTCTCATTTTGTTAAATTTTTTTTTCATAGTATTTCATTACGCATAAGTTTATTATTGAAGATTTTAAAGTGAATGTCGACAAACTATATACACATGACACACACATCGCATAGTATATTACAGTAAATAGACAGGAAGGAACCAATTTAATACAGAAATAATTTTGTGGTACCTACTCCGTACTAATTAATAAAGAATTGTATTTATTGTATAAATTTTTTAAAATGTTTATAACTTTCCGAATTACTTAATTTTTTGCGGAAAGAAGTGGAAATGGAAAGAGAGTCCTCAAAAATTTTTCAAATTCAAATAATTCCTCCTACTCCTTCTTTCTTTTTATAGAGATGTTTGTATTAGCAACGTCGTTCATAAATTGTTTTCGGGTAGTTTCTATAATATTATGTCAAGTATACCGACGTGTAGACAACAACCTTTAGCGCGATATATTAGACTCAGTCTATCTGGTGTTTTTGCGCAGTGTAGATATAGAAGTTAGTATTATAGTTTTGTGGTTACGGTCGCCCTTCTAGAGGTTCACCTAAGTTTACTTTAGTATCTATTGTAGTTGGTGAAATAGAGTAGTGGAGGTGAGGGTTAATATATTAAAATGAATGAAACTTGTAATCATAATATTCAAACTGCGATTGTTATAATCCTGGAAAAAAAATTAAAAATTAGTATGGAAAATCAGAAACAATAGGGAATATAAAATAGCGATGCTAAAAAGTACATTCATCTACTCTTTGGCTTTGAATGCAGCTTGAAAATTTAGTTACAATTTCTGAATTGCGCAGTGGCGTGCCTGTGGTTCACAAACACCAGGGACAAACAAACCGGCATTGTGCTCTGCTCGAAGAGTGCTCTCGTTGCGTTGCATCTAGGCTAGCTAAGTGATAGACTAAGTGATAGACGACTCACGAGTTACTCTGTTACGGAAGATACTTCACTTTTTTGTTTAAAACTGGCTAGTGTACGTCAATTTTATTAATTCAACCTTTGTCATGTCACATCACATAAAAAAGGTTGCATAATAAAGTTCAGTTCAAGAATTGCAAAAAGCGTCTTTGGTCTTATATAAATTCGATACCAGTAAGAAGTTCATAGAAATACAATAAATTAGTGAAATTGATTCTTTACGTTTAAATTTGAATTTTTTACCTAATAGGAAGACTAACTCGCATACAATTTGTAATGACAATCTTCATGACGCGCACGTCCCTTTTTATTAGCAATCATATAAAAATGAATTGACATTTGTTAGGCTGCCTTAAACTTGAGAATAGCTGGACCAATTTGGCTAAATTTTGTCTTAAAATATTTATAGAAGTTCTAGAAAGGTTTTAAAGGTGAGAAATTCTAAAACGATTTTGATAACGTTGTCCGATATATCTTCGTGAAGCGAGGACGGGTCAGCTAGTTGGAAAACAAAAATGCAAATAAAGCTAACAAAAGTATGTAATAATAAAGTTTTCGTTATTGCCAAACTATTGATTCAACAGTCATATGATTTATAAAAAACTACGGATTTATGACACATATCAAAGTATATGTGTGCCGAATCAATCACTTTTATGGATTTATAGCGAGACAGAAAGAATCAGAACTGTAAAATTCATGTCGATTTTTGTATTATTGATTATTAAAAAGGATAAGCAAATTATATATATATATTTGAATGTAGGATTTTTATCTTATGCGGGGAGAAATTTTAAATATTTTCTTAGATCGTTCAAATCGAATTGACTATACGACAACCATATATCGCAATAGTTTTATTTTAATCTTCTATATCAATCACTAAGTTAGTTTTGCAGATACAAACATTTAAAACCAATTAAAACGCCAAATATTTTTCATCGCTTTAAATATAAAAATGAGCGTATCTAATGTAAATTATTTTCCGCTCTATATCGCTCAATACACCAACGACAATGAATACAGTGCTGTTATGTTTAGTAGTGCCACGGTCTTTTGACGAAATGCTTCAAGTGATGAACGAGTAAACACAGTTTTGGGTATCAAAATTTAAATATTAATGCTTCGCCAATATCGGAGCAAAATTCAGGGGCGTTGGTCAATTTCCATCAATCATTGGGATCAGGATCAAAATATTACTAAGAAAGAGTTCTTGCATTTTACACATTTAATTTATAAGGCAATTTGTGTATTATCAATTTGATTCACAAAGATATTTTAATCGAATTTGTCAGATATATACAATTATCTTTTGCTTTTAATACTGATCACTTTTAAAGTAGAATAGTTGATATTTTACTTAATCATTTTGAGTAAAATCAATTTTAAAGACGACATAAAATGGCCTTTAGGATCTTCTAAATGTCACGGAACTGTTCAAACTACTTTTTAACCTTACTATGATCAGTTTGATGATGATACATTTTCCTATGTTTGAATATAAATCTAACGTTATTAATTATATCTTGGGTTTTTGTTCCTCTAAAAAGTAAAGAAAAAAAATAGGTGAAAAGCGTTCCAATGATTAGATCCATTGAATAATATAATCGTTGAGAGCAAATCGGTCTCGGGTATAATAATCATTAAATGTATTCCAATTTTATTGGAGCTCCGACTCCAACCTCTTCGATTATGATCTCTATTCTTTTTAGGGTACCGTTATTGTATTTAACAGGCGTTATTGATGTGTTTTATAGCCTAAAGTGTTTGTGCTGGATAATTCTCTAGAATACTAATTTAAAAATTCATTTCATATTACCAGAAGATATATCAAGAAAATCCGTTTTTTTTCATTTTTTTCAGTATTTATTGCATTGAAATGCTAAATTAAGCAATAATAATTTTGACAAAGATTCAGTCAAGGTTTTTAAGTCTGTAAGGAGAGTTTTGCAATTAGACAATTTTTAAATGGTCAGTCTTAGTACGAATGTTTAGTTTAAACGTAATATTGTTGTTTTTAATTATAAAAAAATAATTCAATTTCATTGTTCTTATATATCTTTCAAGCATATTCAATATATGTTATCGAACCTACAATTTCCTACAGGACCCTTACTTTTATAAATAAAGAATACACTCGATTCAGTTTTTATAATAAAAATCATATTCGAATATATGGGAGGGAAAAATAAAACAAGTAGTTTCATAACATGTAATTTTGGTAAATAGCTCTTCGATACGAATCAAATCGTTTTGGGAACAAAACGCTGTAGTACAAATGGATATAAGCTGTATGTGTTTCAATATGCGCATAATATTAGGTTTTCAATTCGGATATAATTAATTCCTTAAATTATACGTTCAGCAACCGTGAATTTAAGGCTTATTTATAAGAGAGTCGTCTCGCACATGGCAATAATACTTCCTATAATTTGTGTTAGCATAAGATTTCCTTTAATGTAATTAATCTACAATTGTTGATATGAGGTTCTATTCAGTATCAGTATGAGGTTCTATGAATTTGTATTTCAAATTTGGAGACTGTTTATATTAGTTTACTTCTATTGATATTCTAGATTCAAGACCTTTAATTAAAATCACTTTTCTTTCACTAAGATAAGATTAGGTGCGCGTCGATGGCTATCACAACCTGGTAGCTGCGATGAGTTCGCTTGTATCTATGAAATGGTCATTGCGATTCGATTTATTTCTGTCTTATTGGACATCTTGGAAGTCTAAAGTTAACGCACACGGACATATTAATTACTTGCATGCATGTAAAAGTGCACATGTGTGTAAGGTGGCGTGCCGTGTGGGGGCTGGAGGCCACTCCCTCGTCGACGCCTGCTCATTTTAAATTGTAATTACAATTTATTATTGTGTCTCTGTGCCGCCTTCGTCGCTGCCGCCATTTTATCGACTCTGCTGGATAATTCTAGTGATTCTGATTTAGATTGTGAACAGATTGGCAATCGTTATGATCTTCTTTCCTCTGGACAATATTGTGTCATTCAGGTGTCGAGAGTACGAATGGGCCAAAGTACTCGAAGGAAGACAAGTGCAATCATTTGACAGTTAATTGTTGATAAACCTTATTCAAAGCTACATTTGCATAAGTTTTCATCAGTATATCTTGTTAGGAAATCAATCTGCATTTTCCTAGCCTGAAGATCGAATACGAGGTCTATCATAAGCGATAACGCCCAATGATAAGCAATGACAATTGTGAACAGATTGCACACACCCAATCATTAGCGATAACACCCAAAATGTAATAGGTACAAAATATTTTCGGTACTAATGTTGCTTGTGACTATTAAATAATCTTGAACATTTCATGACCAAAGTCTCCATATGTCAATTAATATGGTAAAAATATATAGATTTTTGAGCCAAATATCCAATCAGCATTAATGCAGATCTGAAAATATTAACATGCAATTCAACTTTTAATTTTGATATTTATAAAATTCAGACCAACTGATGGATTCACCAAGATAGTCTTAAAAGTTGAAACTTGTTTTAATAGTTCTAAACTTTGAAAGCTTTAGTAAATTAATATTAAATGTAAACATTGAAATCCCCGTCTTGAATGAAATCCAATTGTAGTAAAAGCGGGGTGCTAAGACTATCAAATGTCTTAGTTAATGCGAATCTGCAAAGAGACGGTCCGCTGCCGTCATTTCTAGTTAAGGTGCTAATAACTGCTTTACACAACTAAATTGTAGGCACCGTGCAATATATAAGATTAGGTTTGTGATTCAATTATATTTGAGACGTTTTATATAATATGTATAGAAGTTTTTTTTATTGATATTATTATGTACGTTTGTTTTATAATTTTTGAAGACACAATTGTTCGCAATCGTAAACGAGAGGTTCCCAAACTTATTTGATACATAACTCAATTAACATGTTACTCAGGTATATATACAGGTTTTTTTTATGATAGATAAGGGTCAAACTTGTTAATTTTAATAATAAATAATATTAAGCGTGTTTAGAATTCTGTAATCATTCCTTACGGGATTTTTGGAGTGATAATTTCAATTCATGATATGCAAATTCCAATAACAGCCCTTTTCTCAGAGGGTTAAGTTGTTATTGTAGCGAAGTGTTGCTACAATTGTTAGAAAATCGCCTTTCACCCCGTTAAAAGAAATGAATAAAGATTATTTCTAAAAAATACGAGACTGACTCAATTTTGTTAGCAACATTATTAATAAATTCGTGTTCTCGGGTAGTTCATTTTATATTATTTCAAGTACACGTTTAAACAATATATAACCTTCACTGCGATTGATAAGATTCTGTCGTTTCGTATACCTAGTGTTCATGGAAGTTAGTATCAGTGTCGTGGTTATGGTCACCCTTCTTGAGATCCACGTAAGTTAATTTTGAATATTATACTGTAGTTAGTGTTTGAGCAGCGAAGGGGAGCGTTATAATTATATAAAATATACTTTACTTTGTCTTAATTTTATCAAAAATATGCAGTTTTATTAATATTTAAAAACTAAAAATTATCGAAAAAAAAATTATAGGACTGAGATTTTAATTCGTTTGGAAATTTACTAAATTACAAGTACGATGAAAATCGGGATCGCATGACAATAATTGCAGAAAATTGGCTATATAGATCTCAAAAGATAGATTACAGGAGGGCCTGTAAAAGAAAAAAGAAATACGAGATATCAAAATACATCTGCAGTTCAAGTTTAATGTTTTGTAATCAAGTCAGGATATAATTTTGGATTTCCATAATGATTTCTTTATTGTTTTGAAAAATGACAAAGCAGCAATATGAAAAAGGAAATGTTTAAAAAAGTTAATAACATGTTAACTGGTCTACAGATCAATAAAAAAATCTTAGAACCTTTACTCTAAACAAACGGGCTCTGAAGTGATCTTACTTACTTATATTTATTAATAATAAATTATATCAGAGACAGCTATATTATGTTTATTGCTTTCAAATGAAAATATCCTCTATATCTAAATAACATCAGCAAGTCAGCAATAATACAAAGCCCTTAAGGTCCTAACTCACAATAAACAGCGTAATAAGACAATAAACAAGCCCATACATCACGTAGAAACATAGCTCAAAGTTATTTAATTATCCTAAGGAAAAACTAATCCGTTGTAGAGAACGAAAATTACGCGCCCCGTCGACAGGTGCTCCTACGTGTATGTGGATGCGTACAGATACAGAGTGTTCTATTTTACCAGTTATTAAAATATCAGCATCAAAATAGATTCCATAAAATATTTGATAATAAAGGTACTGTAATATTGCATAATGTTGAATCATGCGTAATTCCAAATTACAGCACAAACAGATATCAGGAAGCTGAAATATGAATGAATGAATGTGAATTTGAAATAACTGAAATAACATTGTAAGTTAAATTAAAGCTTTTAGAAAATATTAAACTGCTCTTTTCCTTTATGAATTACTAAAGTAACGGACACGTCTGTTAGTTAATTAATAAATTAGGCAATAATTTTAGACTAGAAATCTCCCTGGATTCGCAATCTGTCATTCAGCGTGTAATTAGGTAGATAAGGTATACAATTTTTTTTTTAATTTATTATTCCTTTTTAAATAATTGCTATTTAAAAATCGACAGGCACATTATATATTTCAGTCGTTCCGTAACAGCTTGAAAGGACAATGCAGTAAGTATATCTTATTTATACATAATATTATTATATAATAAAGTTTTTATTACTATATCTGTGTATTGTGTAGCGTAAGTATTGTTATATTTAATTATTTTCTTGCGCTGATTTATTTTTTTTACTCAGAGTAATAATACGAACAACACCCTATATAATAAACCCATTCTTCAATAGAGACTAAAGGCGGCAAGTAGCTGTCTTGCGCGACAATATTTATGCCCGCAATATTAACTCGTATGCGATATACATGATAGAGTTTCCAAAAGTCCTATTATAAAATATTATGTGTTAATAACGTGACAGTAGCTTGTATGGTAAATCATAATTATAATGAAATGTCAAGTTTGTTAACAGAAGATGAATTCTAGCGTTGAGCCACATCTTATTTATGCGTTTGATTGTCATGAAAATAGGTAAAATATTTTGAATTCAAAAAAGCGGATTTCCAAATTGATATCCCCTGTTTACTGCCTTGGGTCAAATTACCAATTTTTGGTAGAATGCATAAGTTATCTACTATTCAAAATCATGTAAGTTCTTTCTGTAGTTAGAGCTTCCCTCGGAACCTTATAAAGTGTTACGAATTTGGGTTCGGATCGGGATCGGAATGATACCTCTTCACTAACTATAGATAAATCTATTCTTTACATGATACGTAAACACACTTGATGCTTATGGATAGTTTACCTGAGTGGACTTCTTCTGACTTCTTCCACAGCATTTTCACTTCAACCTCTCCACAATAAAACTAACTTAGTAATTTGTTCTCGGTTGTCGCATATCTGTGAAAACATTCTAATAAAATACATGAAATGCAATCACAAGTTTACTAACATCTCATATATACCATACATACAGAGTACACACATACAGACATACACACACAAACAGATCTGTACAAACACAAACTTCTCACACACAAACACAGAGTTACATATAATTTTTTATTTTATTTATTAGATGGTAATGTCTAATATTTTTCTTGCTTAAAATAATTTTTGTTTTCTTTTTCAATTTAGTTTCGAGTATTAGTTTAGTTCGAATTGACCCATTAATTTAGGGGAGGAAGCCTGGTTGTTCGTCGTACAGGTACTCTCACAAACATAATTATAACTAACATAATTATTTCTGTTACAGAAAATAAAGAATTTAAATTAAATTTGTTTTGAAGTCGCTTCATGAAAACTACTTTGTAAAAAATAAAGAATAAATTTTGTGTAACATATGCTTTTCCAGATAATCTGATCGAAAAGGTCAGAAATATCAATAAGCAAGCAGCGACAGTGATGTCCGAAATAAAAACGTGAGGGCATCACCCACTAGCCCCGGGCTGATATAAAAGTCATTCATATGGACAAAATAAAATTGCATCCCAAATAACCCCGCCAAAATCTATTAGCAATAAATATGAAGTTTTCCGATTTAACCGGATTTAAAATGGCGGAGCGTTTGTAATAAAATCGAAAACTTTTGGTTTTCTGGTTTACGACGTAGTTTAATTAAGTGGTCGTCGACTTCATACAATTTATTATCGTTAAGTCGTTTTTTATTAAGGTTCTGTTGTAATTGCACCTTAGGCTCTGTTATTTTTTATTGTTTATGTAACATTTTCAGACCTGCATGATGGAAACTTAAAACGGGAAACTCTTAAGGCTTTTATTTGGATTTTTTTCGCTACTCATGAGAAATTCGGGATAAAAAATATATAAAAAAAGTGCAGCGTTATTTAAAAACTTTAAATTAATCAGTTTAGTAAGTCTCAAATTCTACGGCGACAACCATATTTGAAGCTCAACTTTTATATAGATAATATTTTATAGAATTAAAAAAAAATATCATACAAGTTTAAAAAATTCGTAGATATGTATGTATGTTTGTGATGGTTTTTCTGTCTCATTTTTGTATTATTATAATGTAACTTTTTGTTTTAGTCAAATACCTATATTTTTATTTCTTTTCTCATTCATCCTTCAGCGATGGCTGATTTAAGCAAATGTAAATTCAGAGGTTCTCCGTTCTGATTCTTTGAATCTTAAACTCGATATGACAATAAATAATAACAAAATTATGATGAAAACATATGAATCGATTTTAGATTTCAAGTTTAATTTAGGGGAAATAAGCAGTGATTGCCCAGTGATTGAGACTTCAAGTCTTACTCGGGAGGTCCGAGTTCGATCCTGGGCACACACGTCTGACTCTGAGTTATGTGTGTTTTAAGCAATAAAATATCATTTGCATTAACGGTGAAGGAAAACATCGTGTGGAAACCTGCACTCCTGAGAGTTCCCTAAAGTTCTCAAAGGCGTGTGAAGCCTGCCAACCCGCACCTGCACCAGCGTGGCCTAATACCCTCCTCATTCTGAAGAGGAGACCCGGCTCAGCAGTGGGCCATTGACGAGTCGTGATGATGATGATTAGGGAAAAAATCTGTTCTTAAAGCTACGTAACACTTTTAATAAAGTACATGTCTAGTTGTCTGAATTTATAGTTTTCATTCTTTTTATCAATCAGCCGGTTTAAGTTCCATAAACTCTTTTTTCTTCAGCGTGACAATTACTGCTATTTTAAGTTAGATTTATCTTATCAGATATGAAATATCAGTTTTATTATAGAAACTAACGTGGTAATTAGTCATTTTTAAAACTATGCCAAACCGTAACACTCACGTATTATTGTGGTAACTTGGTACTACAGTTTCGATCGCCACCGCCACCGCGAGCGCGTCCACTGGCTGAAGAAGATCGCCCAATGCGATGGAAACTGTAGTACCAAGTTACCACAATAATACGTGAGTGTTACCGTTTGGCATAGTTTTAAAAATATCAGATTGTCCAAATTTCTTTAATACTTTAAAAACTTATTACAAAGTTGTAAGATACTTTATTTGGAGTGGCATATGGTAAAAATCAAACACAAAATGATAATTTTCTTTTTTTTAATCTTGATATTTTCCTCTACGATACAAGGCACACACACAATTTTAAGTAAATTAATAATAATTATAATAAAAATAATAAATAATAAGTCGCTTTACTGCAATAACTGAGATATAATCGTGTACCGATAAGCCTCGACATCTAATTGACAAAGGAAAACCTACGCTAACAGTAACTAGTTTTACCTGAACTTTACAATTGAACTTTGAATAGTAAAACTCTCATACACATTATTATAAAAATGAAAGAACTGATTCGAAAGTCCCATTCACGCTCTGTACACTCACTCATTCGCATTCATCTAAACATTTATAGTAACAACTAAGTTTTATTTATTAAGTCGCATTATCCGTTATTACAGATAATAATATGTATGAAATTAATCGTCTCAAGCTATACTTTGTATCGGCGCTTGACTATTTATAGTCCAATAAGTACTGTTCATTCAAGATATTCTAGAAACGGAGCATGAATATGTTCTTTAATAGCCAAGCGCCAATCGACCGCTCGATACAATGTCTAAATCTTATTTAAACTATTTTCGACATTTAAAGTCATTTCGTAAATTAAGCATCGATATAAATAACGCTATCATTTATACTTTATCTATAATTTTAACCTATCGCACTTATATCTATCCACGTACACTAGATCATGGAAATGAGATGCTGAGACTATATTACAACCAGCTATTGCCCGTCGATATTTTTATGTCAGATATTGGACTTTTAATTAACCAGTGACAGTTTTAAATGTTATCGTAACTAATAACAATGATATATAATATTTACCATGATGTGGTAAATATATTAGAATATCGAAACAACCTTAAGACACAATTCATTTCCTTTAATATCTCATAGGTACTTGCGTCCATACTACACTAACTATTAATATTATCAAATAATCTCCAATAAGAATAAAATATATCCATTCTCCTTCTAAAAATTAACCATGAATTGGTTATACTTAATTCTTTGGTAAACATTATTGAACACATCACTATTATTAAATCTGTCATAGGAAATAAAGTCCAAATCTGACATAATTATACTACGTTATTTAGGAACCCATATACACATAAAGATGACATAATCTATGGGGCCCATTACTAATAGAGATCAAGTTACTGGTACTTTCGCAGAATGAGAAATAAAAATACATTTATAATTCATTATTATTTGTGATCTTGGTCTCTAATGTTAAAACAGTTATAAAAAGTGGTCAATGTACAATTATGTGTATGAAATTAAAAAAAAAGCTTACATTATTGTACGCCAGAACTTTTTCTTTCAGTCAAAAATACTTGTATTTGTAAAATGAACCATTAAATCGCTAACTTAATATAGCTATCGTACACTATTTAATAGATATTCTAGTATCAGTTACATCTAATCATTGCACTAAAATTGAATAAGTTACTTGATATTGAAGGTCACATATTCGTAGTGATAATCTTATAAGTGCTTTTAAACTTAACTCTCATTGTTGCGCGGTTTTTATTGTATTTTTTTAATTAAATATTATAAATGGAGTGAAAATGTAAAAAAAATCGACTAGTGTGTAGAAAAGTGAACCGTATACAAACGTTTGGAAAATGTTCAAAAGCAGTCTTAGGTCAATTCCAACCGTTTATTTGATCAATTACAAATTTGTGTATTTTTCACATTACTAGTATAGTACAAATAATATGTTAGCTAAAGCTGTTGCTTAAATAAACGCAAATTGTAAATCATGATACTTAATGTATAAATATGGCATTTATCAATAAGTTTAAAGGTACATTACGTAAAAGTTAAATGACGGATCAAACGAACCGATGAAGCTTACACCTATAAATATTAAGAGATATTTACAAATTTCACTATGGAAGAAGAATTCTGCGACTTCGTCTCGTGGCGCGAAATCTACGTTACTTCGTAAATAACAGTATTTACATTAATCTCAAAGTAGAAATACTTTTTCGAGATCTCATACACAAAAAACCATCACTAAGCAATTAGTCCATTACTTTTAATGTACACAAAAGAATCGTTTCGTAGTAACAACGGTTTCCTCAAAAGTGTCTAGTTCGAGTTGTAGCAGATGAGTTCCTCGGGACATCTGTTGGATATGCACTACTTTTCTCTGAACTCTGGTTTGACGCTTATGATGGGTTTCCTCGTTTCTTCGCTCTCGTATTGGTCGGGGTATTCCCCGGTGCTTGCCAGCTAAGTGGCGGAGCTGAACAGCACCGAGTTTTTATAGTATCCAGCGCGGTCTGACAGTGGGCTCTTCACGTCACGCTCCATGGCTTGTTGGCGAGACTTGCGCTCCATCTCCAACTCTTGCGCCAAGGATTCTGTTAACAAAGAAAATATAATCAGTAACCATAAATAAAAAATTCCAATAATTTAATATCTATTTATATTCGATCGAATTTACTCGACTTTCGTTACCATGGCAACGGTTATCATAACGAAAATTAAACCATAATCACCTCAACTGTAAAATTTTTTAAAATCTCTTACATAATGGTCGCCTATAGTGTCAAAGACGTTTTTGGGCTGTGTGTTTGTCAAACAGTCAGTTATACTATAAAAATAAATCGTTATTATAAAAGAAATAGATACACCAAACAAGTGTTTTCCAATCACTGCATTTAAATATAATTGTAACAGTCAAGTATGATATAATTATATATCTACATATTTGAAAATCCGAGTGTGTCGCCCCGGAAAATGTCATTAGTGTCGTGGAGGCTGACATCAAACGAACTCCACATCTGTATGGCACTTTCTAATTTAATATTCAATATTACTCTAGTAAAAACGTACCAGTCTGAAATTTAGACGTTTATTAAATTGTGTGTTAGCTATGTCTGTACCACGGGGTTTTAATTGTTTTTTAATTAATACTTGTCAACTCGCTCTAGCATTTTTAAATGACAAATACCTACTTGATTTCTCAAGCTTAGTAAGTTGTAAGATATCTGCGGCAATACAACTGTGACAACCGTGTTCGTTGTACGTCTTTGTGCAATTAGGTACTTTTTACGTGATGCTCGTAGAAACGTACGGACAAACTATTACGTATAGCTTTTATTGATGATAGAAAGACACCTATTAACTTTTCTTTAATATTTTCTATGTACAGACTTTCAATAACATACATTTTTATTAAGATATAGGTAATAGCATTTATTACCTACGTATATAAAAGTATAAAATAATTATATAGAATATGTGTGTGAAACTGAAAATAAGATTATCTCATAACAACAATATGAATAAATAGAAAATAATGAAAGACGACACATAAAAAAGACGAATAATTTCTAATAAGATTTTGGGAAAATTGACAAAGTTCGTGAAGAGGCAAGAGTAGGTGAGGTAAGGCAATTGTCTCCGAAAACGTCTACGTTTTACGAAATATGCTTATTCAATTTCATGCAACGCTTGCCGCCTCCTGCAATTTACGAGATATAAAAGATATAAACGGAATCAGGTTTTTTGCTTACTCTCAAGGAACATTTTCTCAACGGGAATTCAATTTCTGTTCGAGATATTCGTTTACGATTTATGCTTTAAAAATAATAGTGAATTGTCTATTTAATGTTTCAAAGTAATATATTGCTCAAGATTTGTTCAGATTAATGAGTGTGCAGGGTCTTATTGTACGTACTTGCCTGTGAACTTGTTATGCTAGCTAGTTATATTAAGTTAAGAAGGTAAACTTCTTCAATTTACGTTTCGCTTTGAGACTTGTAGTAAATAAACAAATAGATAAACGATAGTATTCGTTTTACATTTGTCATTTAAAAACTCAATTATAATCCGATTTGTCTCAGCGGAAACGGCTCCAGGGCATCACACTCGCAAGTGTCGCTCATCGAGGGTTGTCTCGAAACAGAAACCTATTATCCCGGGCGAGATTATACGCCCAGGGCGTCACAATTAAATATTATACACTTAAAAGCTTCGGCCTTTGCCGTTTCAGTTCGCTGCCACCCCTAAATGTCCTATTAGGTCTGTTTGAATACGTAATATTTTTACATTTGCCGCTCCTAAAACAGAATTGCCGGTTCCTTTGAGAGCCATAATCTATTTGTTCTTTGAAATAACTGTCACGCTTGAGCGCTTCAGTTAAATAAAAAGTTAGCCTATCAAGTAAAAGTCCATTTCTCGGAGCGACATCTCGATTTAAACTGTTTTTAAATTATAAATACGTTATCTTTTTATGTCTTTACTATTGTTGGAATTATGATTGTACTTTTTATATTCAATTCTGTAACTAAAAATCGAGAAATTTGGTTGATTTCATTTTTTACCGTAGAATTCCATAGATTATGGTGCTCTAATAAATAAAAGCAAATTTGAGAAATCTTTCAAATCATTGAGTCGGTCAGAATCGTTTATAGAGCTACGAGTTGATTTTCTATAAATAAAAGAACGATCTGGAAATTAGAGTTTCAATATTTAAAACACAAATCGTTTATCTCGGTTACATGAAACTAATACATTAATATTTCAATAATTACTACTTTTACAAGCAATAATTGTGTACAAGCAGTAAGCGTTGATATGGATTCATTTTAAATAATTTATTTCCTTCAAAAAATTATTTTAGATTTATGTTATGAAACAAATTCATCGTTTTTATAAAGAATCTATTCAAATAGGAACAAAATACTTCTCTACATGTCTTATCAATTTTTAATGTAATGTACTATACAACTGTAAGTAGCAAAAGAATAATTAATGCTCGCGTTCGTTGGAAAAGTTAGGTGAAAACCTTATCATTTTTCGAAGTTAGTCAAAAAGAAAAACTTTTTTGAAACCTTATAGGTACTCTGAAAAAAATATCATCAAAGGTGATATTTTATCTCGGTTCATTTAAAACGAATTTTTCGCTCGATGAGGTTTCATTAAAATAATTAAGCTTTTAGGTGTAAATATTCGATTTTTTGCAGAATTTGAGAAGGTTGTCTAAAGGGGGATTGTTTACACTGATATCTGTTGCCCATTTAATATTGGAGGTCTACCAGGAGTTGCTGGTCGATAGTACCTAACGATCAATAGAGCCGAGAAAGGATTGAGACGGGCGCTGATGCTGACATTTCAAGCGTGTCCAATCATCGCACTGATTGGATTCATTTCCTATTAAGAGAGTACTATCTTTATTTTTTTCGGAGAATAAATCAATTCTTCGTGACACAATTAACTTAAATTTAAATGTGACTAAAAAATAAGAATCGTTTGTGTGATTCTGATACTCATTTTCGTTACATGGCATTTAAATGCAATCGATTCTTTTGTGTAACAACAAGATCCTTTTTGATACATTATTACATTTTTTTGGAGAATTCAGAAATAATGGAGTAAATATGTTAATACAATTTATTTGTACACGCTAATATTGTAGAAGCGAACAAAAAGTTAATATCGTCAAAGGTTTGGGGCGCACCTGTGTTGTACAATTTTATTTCCATTCATTTTATAAGCGCACCTAAAAAGTAGCCGGAGAAGTTTCCTCTTTATTAATTTTTTAACTTTATATTACTTAACATCGGTTCATTCTCTTCCACCGCATTATGAAAAACAAGATTTACTATCATGTATTTACACTAAAAGCAGTATACAATAAATAACTTGGGTAACCCTTCATTAAAATAAATCAAATTTAATTTTCAACATTATTGTTTATGCAAAAAAAATTGTTGTTTGGTTATTATGACTTTGTTCTTTATTTAAAACTTTTGATTTATCCCGTTTCGTTGAAGGAAAATGTAGAAAAAGTTTTCTAATTTACGAATAATAAAATATGTTTTTTCTTTCACCGGCGGCATTGAGGAGAGTTGATAAAAGGGCCAAGTTTTAATTTTTATTTATACTTTCACGTTGTGTATAATGTTTAGAATGAAAATTATACATTTTCATTACTGTAGCTACTCTTACTAGTTTAAAATTAAAATTTATTAGTTGTTACTTACTTGATACTGAATGAACAAAACAAGACATGGACATCGACAAAACAAGGGATAATTACTCTCGTTTTGTCAATGAATTGCATCCTCGAAGGCACAGTGGGGAGGGGGAGTGAAGAAAAATATGCTGCGGTTTTAGCAGACCCTGAGCAAGAGCCGCAGCATTAATGGGATGGGTGAGGTAAGTCTGGCCCACATGTGGCTCGACCGGAACGCGTCTATGACACTTGGCGGTCGGATTCGTATGCTGGTGGTCGGGGAAGGGATAAGGGATCCTCTACCACCAAGGGGGTGCTGGCTTACTCGGCTCTTACGAGATGCTCTCCCAGCGGCAGAGGGGAATTGTATTCCAACCCTTCCACTTATTATCCCGGAAAAGCTGTGCATTTTCGAGATAAAATCTATAATACTTTCGTTAGTGTGTATTTTTAAAGTACATGTTAATACTTCATTTGAATTCAATCTAAAGTAACAGAATGAAATCCGTTCTGTAATTCCATTTGCAGGTCTCAGTCGCGTGTTCGCGTGCGTGAGATACTTGGAGGGTTAACAGTTAAATTAGTTGCAATTTCTACTAGAAAGCACTTGGTGGAACAGGAAATGTTGAACATATCAATGTTGCCAATACATAGTAGTTACAGTTATTATCAAAACCTACGTCGGCTATAAAACTTAAGAAAATTATCTTATTATAATAGAAATGTAACTTTTCAAATTGATGGGAAATAACACCAATTTCTTTAGCTAGTATTTACATCGATTGTCACGAGAAAGTCCAATTTAACTCTGTAAATTAAATATTAACATATACGGATCTATAAAGTTAATATTTTTTATTTAAAATCAATATAAACCAATGAGAATTTATTTTATAATCAACTTTTGAAGATTTAAGTCAATTTAAACATTTTCGGTTTAATATATTCAAAGTATAAAAGGAAAAAAGCAGTTTTCATATGCATCAAATTTACTGTAAGGGTGTACACAATAGTATTTGAAAGTCCACAGAGGCCGGTACATTTTTAATGAAATTTCTGGGCTTTCCACAAAGCGGATATCCGCATGATTGAAAAAACGTGCGATCGTAGCGCACTTTTCTGGTTTAGTATAGTAGTTTATTAATACTTTTATTTACTTTAAAACTATTTTAGTAAGTGTTATCTGTTCATTTCATAATTAACTTTTTAATTTTTTAGTGCAGCTAAATCAATTTAGCTAAGTTAAGTTTAAGTAAAAGTGTGAAATCTGCATATAAAAAGATAAATAAATAATTATTTGTCTTAGTCATCCTCATCATGTTAATGATTATTTTTATTATTTTTTTTGCAACAAACAAAACCAAATCAGTGTGCTTATTTCCTTTTTAAGCACTGGATTTAGATTATCTTGAAATTTGGCATACTTATTAAGGATCGACGACAATTCAATATTTTAAACAGTTTGATCCGTTATCCTTACTTTAGAATAAACATATATAAAATTTCAAAATTTAAGTTAGTGTCTGTCTCGTTTTTGTTGTCAAATTTTTTATATCGTCTTAAGATAAATTATATATAACAATATGCGGCATCCCCCTGCATATTGTTAAATATAATTTATTAAATTTTAATTATTTAAAAAAAATAAAAAAATACGCTTTTATAGAAAATCTAGTTGGATTTTCTATAAAAATAGAAAATAAATTTTAATAAATTTGAATTAAAAATAGTGTAAGAAAAAATGTTTTTATAAAAGCGTGGGGTGTTATCAATAGTTATAAATATTTTATAAACAGATATGAGTAGAAGGGATAATATCCTGAAAAGCTATTTTTTTTAGTTTTTTAAAACTATTATTTTTAGTAAAGCAAAGAGAACAGCTCACTTTTATTTAGTGTTTTATATTTATTTTATATATAAACAAAAACATTGTAAATAAATATGCAAAATATTAATTTTTTACTATTAATAATATTACATCATGTGTCTTGTTCAATACATTAAACGTTTGAGTGGGCAACATTAATAAAAGAATCGATGGTTGAAATGCGCCCTAGTACAATTTCAACAAAAAATTGGAATGCGTGTATCGTTCATTTTGTGCTTTTAAATACTTAGCATTCTCAATTCGAAATGGTATGTAATATGATGAGTATAAATTTCGCATGTCGAATTTTTTTACTTCTTTCTGAAAGACCCTCTTTTGATATATAAATTACAAATACCCAAATAGTATTAAAGTTTTTTAATAAAACGTTATGAATGGTTTGAAAGAAACATATTGTAACTGACTGTTATTGTAAAAAGATTTTCCGGAGAAGATATTTACATTAATTTGAATGGGATAGTTTAATAATTTAAAAGTTATTACGCATAACGCTACCTCTTAGAGTTTTTAGGTTAACCTACACCGCAAACACCTTATAAATTTAGAAAATGGCATTAAAAAAATTAAGTTATAATATAAAAGAACAAAATATATTTTTTTTAAAATGAATGATATTTTCCTTAGTTGTTTTTTAAGAATATATTTATTTTTTATTTTATAAGAATTGGTTAGAATATCATTTTTATATCAAAAGTTGCACAACTTCCGCAAGAAAATGCATTTGAATACAACTTACGTTGGACATGGCGCTACATGTAGTATATAGGAGTGTAGCCTGTAGCCCATTATTAATACTGTAGATGACATTATTAATCTTTAGTACTGTAGATGATACTAACCAGAGTAATTCTGCCAGAAGGCTGCACCTCCACTCATGATGTCGACGGGCGGCGGTGGATAGTTCCACTGCGGTTTGTCAGGCGTCCTCGGCGGCTCTCGTTGGAATGGTGGCGAGGAAGTTGGCGGTTCCGTACTGGGTGGTTTGCTTTCTGTACCGTTTTCACGGTCACGGTTTTCTTGTGGTACCGGTGTTAAGTTCTCTGTACAAAATATATGTTATGAGAAAATGTTTTATAAAAATAATAGCGTATTCTTAAAACAAGGTGTCAAAGCAACCTACATACACATTTTCATGGTCTCAACCCCAAGAGTTTGGATTGTGATTTGTGATATGTCAGCCATTGTATTCATTTTACATGCCTATAGATTTTGTTAAGTCTGCTATCGCGTTTCATTATTATTTAAATATGCCAATAAAATGCTTTGTGAAAAGAACCCTAGTTTACTCCGGAACTGTACTTCTTATTGGTATAGGCAAATAGATTGCTAATAAATGTAAGTGGCAAGCAGTGATTATACAAGATATCGAACTCGAATGCGTGTTACTTCAGCACCGAACCCTCATTTCAAATGGCCTGCGAAACGATTTCCTGACACGGAGATTAGTACAAGCCTTCACTAGCGTTTACCACCCTTCTTACGTCACGCACTCCATACACATTCGCGAACAATTGTAAGACATGTTAACTTCTAGACAATTACAAATTCAATCTTATTCTCCATGACTTATAGTACAAGTTTGCTTAATACTTCTAAAATCTTAAAACGTTTCGGCCATGTATGTATCTCAAGTTTTAACTGATATACAGATAGTTTGACAGACGGTAAGTTAACATGTCAGAGGCATTCGGTAATGTTGGTAGTTGTCAGATTTTCTGATTGTTATACACAATTGGGTTGTTTTGTTACAAATAATTAGCAATCAATTTACTTCTATTACTTTTTTTGTTTTTATCTTTAAGAAATTTAACGGAATTTAAAGGATTTGTTAAGCTTATACTGATAATATTAATAAGATAAACATAATTAGGATATTTGGAATCTAAGTAACCTTGACTCTCAAGATAAATTATTTAAGACCGACTGTTGAGTTTCTTGCTAGCCTCTTCTCAACAGATTACTGTTTTTAGAGCTAGTGGCAGATTCATACACACTTACTGACCGACCAAATTGTCACGTGTCAATAGTACTTTTTATAAAAAATCTTATTGAATAAAATAATTTTAATTTTAGTTTATAGAGGAAACTGTTGTAAGGAAACTTACCAGTTACTATTCTGAGTATTTCCGCTGGTGCTCCGGATTGTTTTAAAGCTTCTTCAATTTTCTGCCGTCTTTTTAATTCTACTTCCAGTTGCTCTTGAACTTCTTGTCTTTGCTTTCTTTCTTTTTTTAGCCTCTTTTGGTACATTACTAAAACAAAACACTCATGTATTATTCAACTTATATTTTTTAATAACTGTCTATAATGTTTATTAATAATAATATTTCTATCACTTTTTGTTCGAAATAAACTGTGAAGTACGTGTATCATAAATATTCATGAACCTTTCGGAATCGATTTTGCTTATATAGTACCGTATGGAAACAACAATTACTGTGGATACAGGCTTAAAACAAAATAAATGTAAATGAAAGGTAGCAGTTGAGCTGTGCATTATACTCGTTATTGATCAATATATTACTTTACTATTCGTCTTCTTATAATTTTACCTTGCTATATGTATAATATGTTGTTTATAGTTCAATTTATCATTAGGATTCGCGACAATACCTTTTATATTTTCAATATTAATAGTTGAGGAATCAGAACTAAAGTCTTCTTTCTTACACTAATCAATAAAGTATTTTGATATCTTTGTCTGTTAAGCGGTTTGATTGAGCATTCAAGAAAGAATGCATGTGTTGATAGAGTGGGTTTGGAAATGGGACAAAACTGAAAACACAAGATTCCGTTTATGATAATTATAAATCTAGTCTACGATTTGCTTATTTGGCAAAAGTATAAAATCCGTCAATTGAATTTATATTCAAGTAATTGTAATGTATGGTTACATCTTTAGACTGTTTGTTTATCATACCATTAATTATTGCTATGCTTATTCTTTAGGATTAAAGTTAATTAATTTGTTTTTACTTCAGCATATTTTACTGTATTTTATTGGTTAAATTAATTTACAATTAGTAATTGTTTTATACCAATATCATCAAGGACTTGTATAAAAATTGGTGTACAAAACAGATCGTAAAATCCAGAAACATAAATAAAATTATCAAGTAGCTTTGTGCCTACTATTTCCATGTTATTAGAGAAGTGAAAATAAAACGCGAAGCAATTTTCTCATTAAAGATTCGCTAGTAATTAATGTTGTTGCTAATGAGTTCGGGGTTCACTAGCGAGTGACTCCTACGCATCATTTGTCATACAACCTCCGACACGGCTCATAATAACGCCTCGTTTTTGTTCGACTTTATTTCTTAATATGATTTGAGAATAGCCTCAAAGAAGATTGTATAAATAAATATAATTTTTATTCAATAGCTAAGCTTCTACTTTCATTTCTTAAATATTAATTTTATACTTTTAATTACTATTAGTCTTATTACACGAGGCTCGACTAAACGCATACTAAGCTTTTAGATTAGCAGGATAGTGGACTTAATCCATTAGGGAAAAATACTCTGGTATTAAATATCTTTGCATCTTATAGATGTAGCAAAAGAAGATATTATAAACAAGTCCCTACTTAGTAAAATGTAAGGTAACATGGTCTTATTATAAGTTAAGGTAGGTTTGTTTAAAGTTCATTTATTCCATGTACATAGAGTATCTAATTAGTAAGGTTAACAATGTGTGTAAAGCATTATATTTTCCACTCTTGAAATAAGGATGCTATATAGCCAAATGAGTTTTGAACAAGATAAATCAGTATATTTAGGATGAAAGGTGATGCTAATACAAAGGTGCGATTGTGCCCAGAGGTCCAATGAGTGGAAAATTCAACGGGCCGACGAGTCCGCACACTGATACAGACCAACACCTCTGAAAAACACTTTCTCACTCCGATGACGTTTATTTTTAAACCTTTTTATCTTGCCTTATTTCGAAATAGCGCGTGAATTATCAAGCAGTCAATATTACCGGTAGACTTAAAGGACATTAACGTTCTAGTTTAATTTCTTTTACTTTACTGAGTTAATCTGCTGCGAGTTGGTCAGCGAGATTATTCAAATATTAGATAGCAATCAAACGTCTTATCGAACTCAATAAAGCGGGAGCGACGTCGCTCTATTGTTTTTATAAGTCAATATTTGTCCGTAGATCGTCGGCGTTCTTTGAAAATAATCCAGCTTCTCCACATCGATAAGTTCATAAGTAAAGATGAATAGTAATAATTTTACAATAGATTCGGCATGATCAAAGCTTTGAATAGAGTTCTATTCCTTTGTGATTTTGTTAAGATTTAAATCACTATTTCAAACTTCGTATTAAAATCACTAAACGTCTTATTATTTCAAATTATGTTATGCTGTTATAATTTTACTGTGTTTATTTTAATTAAAAAAATTTTTGATTTGATTTGAGTTTTATTTTCAAAAGTTGTGGACAAATAGTTAAAACCTTATAACTAGTTTAACTAAGTAAAGTTGTTAGTTAAACTTTCTTAGGAAATGCGTTTAACATTTAAATATAAGTAGAGGAGAGAAACCCCGAGTAATATTCTATCACTAGAAATTTACTCACGTAAACCGTATCATTTGTAACTTTTGTTAATTTTGGACAACCTTAAAGACATATTAATTTTTAATTTAAAATGTAAGTATAAGCTACATACCATAATAGCATTTCAATAGAACTCGCGATATTAAGCAAAACAATTCGTCGACCGAGCGTATGAATAAAAACGAACCACCGAAATATTGAAGGAATCCGTTCAAAGGGGAAAAACGCAATAAAAAGTCCAGCCCGATACAGAACGAGAGTGTGGTTAAAAAGCAACGAATGAATATGGTTGCGAGCATCCGCTGCAGACAAAAGTTCGGCTACTTGACTATGCAAATTATATTTGCGAGCCGCCGCGGTTGAGACCCGATCTCCGACGTTTCGTTTCACTTTTACGTACATAACTTGTATTCTTTTCATATTTTCATCCGATTTCCTTCCCCCTCGTTCATTTTGTTCCGTTTTTAAAAGTCGCAGAACAATACCGCTTTCTGCGGGGTTTATTCGCCGCGAGCAGTTTTCTTGTACGCTTCTTTTTCTTATTATTATATCTATCTCTTTATTCGTATCCGGTTCTCATTTCTTTAATACTTTCAACTCATAAATGGATGATACGGGCCCCTTGGGTTTGTTATCCAAATAACATGCAAATGACTTAGTCTGTGTATATTTGTTTCGTTTTTTTATTACGGCAGTTTAAAATTAAATCACATTAGAATTATTACAGTCTAAATATAAATCAATTTTTGTAATATCTCGAAACAATACTCTTGATATACAAATAAATAGTAAAAATGTTTTCTTCGCAATTGTCTCAATGATACAAAAGTTATCGACTACTAATATTTCTGGTAGGCTAAGTACTGAGATGATCACTTTCCATCAGGTGATCTTTTCGTCGTTGGAACCATCCCCTTTATTAAAAAAAGTCTGTCGTATTATGACTCACATAAATGGCTTATCTCGGGTGACTTAATGTTTATGCAACCCTTGTGGGTGGTTGCAACATTACAATTGGTGTCTATGTCAATAAAAATACACACTATGTAGCAATTTTGATAAAATTTTAAACATGATTAATATTTAGTACTTTTTGTGGATTCTAAATGAAAAAAATGAAGAAATAAAAAAAAATATCTACGACAGAATTTAACGTGATATCTTAACATTTTTTTCTCTCTAAATCCTGGAAATTAATATATGGATTATTATGATCATTAAACCTTTTCTAATGTTCTATAACAATTGTTGCAAAAAACCCACAAATGAAAAGATATGTTGATTATAATATACAGTAAGGAATTTCGATAATTATAAAAGTTATACGAAAATCGCGATAGTTTTTCCACATGTGTTCAGACGTAAATAAAAATCGACATTTATGACAGCCACTCCCCTCAGTCGCGACCGAACCATTTAGATAAGTCTTTTTTATAGTTCTTTATTGAAAATAAATTGCCTAGAATAAAATCAGACGAAGTCAGAATGGCTTTCCGATAGATGTGTATGAAATAATATTTGGCAGATAAGATGTGTCAGTATCACTATCATGGCGTATGTTCGGTTCAAGGGGCATAATCGACTGCAATGACGAAGTGTTTTTCTCTAATATCTACAGAAACTCGTTATTTATCGGTTTATACTTAAAACATCAAAGTTAATACTTTTCAATGCTCTATGTGTTTTGTTTATTTCTGAAATATAGTAAGTTATTATAAATAATTGAAAATTTTACTTTAAATAGAATTTTAACAATGGCCAATGTTTTCTGTTAAGTTTCGCTGACAACTACTTCAGCTTTTTATCAATTTCCTCTGTTTTATTTGGGTACAATTTATGAGCCGAGTGGCTACAGAGATAAACATTTTCCTCAGCATTGTACGGATTATTGTTCTTGTCGAACGAGTGGGGACTTTGAGTTATGAGCTTTAGTGACCTTCACCCATAACACGATATTATTTCTTCTGAAATTCGGGTGCAGTTACTGAAAAAAGATATCTTATTCGCAAGATTTTTACTTATAATTCTATAAGATATACCTACATAAACAATTATTAATGTTAGTAGAATATATTTAGTAGATAAATTCGTAGTGCTAACAAAAATATGTAGCTATAAGTGAAAGCTTATCAGTATTATTTAAATCTTTGATTTTGAAAGCATTATTATATCATTTTTTATGACATTTAGCGAACAAACGAGCAGACGGGTCACCAGATGGTAAGTGGCCACCGTCGCTTATGGACGCAGCCTCGAAAATAAAGTGAGGAATGGGAATGAAGAGAAGACTGCCACGGTTTCAAAGGACCCTGAACGAGAACTCAAAGTTCACTAGAACCGCAGCATTAACAGGATGGGAAAGGGAGGGATAGGTCGCCTTTTGCTTCTTGCTCACTCAGCGTCAATGAGGAATTGTATTCTAACCCGTCCCTTCACGGGTTAGTCATTATATCGTTTATTTTAAAGGATAGATTTATTAAATTATAACAAAGGAAGATCTTCGTACTATTATTACTCTTCGTAATCTATATACCGTATACTGAAAGATTAATGTCTAGCTCGTCAAATTTTTTGTATAATAAATTTCTCTCGATCTTCATGTTCATTGATGCGGGCATATTCTTGCGTACAACGTATTAAACCCGCTGTGCTTCTAACATATCTGTAAACATTACATTCCATTCTTTATTTCATACTAAACAATAAAGGCAGAGAAAATTTTTTGTGAAAAAAGGAAGAAAATTGCAGGCAGTTTTATCAAACCGATCAAAGGGCCGGTCGGACATTCCGACTCCTTACGACGTTAGTAAAAAAATACAATCTCACTTTATAGTTACCATTCCACTGGTTATTATATCCGTATCGATACGGTTAAACTTACGGAGCGTGAAATGTTGGATTCCCGATATTGCAGCCCCCGGGGCCTGGGCCCGGGCTCCATGCCGGCGATGCGGCCAATTTTGGGCACACTACATTTTAAAGCAGTGTGTTTTAAATGCATAAATTATAATAGATTTTGATTTATTAAGTTGTTTACAAAACTGTATTACTAATTTTAAAGAATAAATGACAAGGAGGAAAAACGACTTTCCAAAGAATTGGAGGAGACTAGCAAGTAAGAAACACATGGAGGGGCTTAAAGTAGGCCTACGAGTATTTTGAAAGAAGACAATTTGAGCATAGAGAATAAGTTTCTGGTTTATTGAATTTGTTTAAAATAATAAAAAAAATATTTAATTGCGATATAAATTGATTAAGGAAACAAAGATTATTTTTAAGTTTTTTTTTTCCATTATTGAGTAGTTTTATTAACAGTTAATTTATAACCTAAATATTCTACTTTCATATAAAAAAGGTTTAACGATGATTGTATTATGAAATTGGTAGTTTTGTAGTGTCACGTCGATCGTTTTGCAGAAAACTATCTGACTTTATAGCTTATAAAAGTATAGATTACTTTGTACTTCTCAGACGTAACGTATGAATCATGAAAAATTATATGTATATAAAATAATAAATAATAGGTTAAAGCCTTTTATCGGTATATCGGTTACATTGTGGTATCTGATAGAACTAAAATTAGGAATATTTATATAATTACCATGGCAATGCATATTATTAGCGAACTGATTTGATGGAGCCAGGATATAGGGACTAGGATTATTTAATGGCAAACACCTATAAGATAATCGATTTGAAGCTAATATGAAAAGCTTGTATTAAATTTCAAAAGAATTTATTCTTTGAGAAATCATATTGTGAGGAAACTATTTTGAAAATAATGAGTTCTGGATATTATTTTCGTTGGAATGGCTCACCGGGCCATGCTTCCTGCGACACGAGTGTGGTCGTAACTCGACACCTTTATTAATATGCCTGAATTAATAACGTAGTTATTAGTCGGAGGGGCCATGTCGCGTGCAAATGATGATATCGTGAGGCTTCAGTGCAACGATTTGAGAAAAATATCGATTTACATACAATTCATTAAGGGAATCGTTATAGTCATGGAAATTAGTAATTTTTAGTCCTGACACATGTCAGGACAGATTGTCCAGTGTTATTGTTGTCTAATTTTTAGATCACATTAGTCTTGGATGTCCGAGGAGAAATTAACATAAAGGTCCTATATAAAATCTATAACGCAAAAGTCCTGCTTTGGTTACTACAATGGCAGTTAAACCACAATCGTTTAAAAAATTAAGGTTTTCTTTAACTTTCGTAACCTTTTCACATCGTAATCATTTATCCTTTATATAGGTATTGTTATAGATAGATATACTTAAACATAATAGAACTTCATTTGCTTTTCTATTTTTCAACATTATTTACAAACATGTCATCGTGCATATACTTCATTATTAAATGTTTATGTCATGTTTTTATTATGATATCGTCGATATAACTGAAATTGGACGTCTAGTCGTTAATCGTTATGGCCAACAAAAAACATTTAATCATTATTTATGACTTATTGGACATTTAATTTAGGGACGTTATTTTGATAGTAACATAAATTCATATATAAGAAGTTTTATACGATACTCGTAATTAGATTTTGTAATTCCTTGACTGTTAATGGTTCATATTTCCATACAATATCATAAAACATAGGTGCAGGTAAGATTCAACAAATATTGACAGTGGATGATTGCAAGCGGACAGCAATCCCCTTGGCAAACTGCGAATTAAAATGGGGACGAGAAAAATTAATCCTAATGCGATTTTAATGAACCCGAAATGAAACGAATATAATAATGAATTGTTAAGCCACCAGTGTTGGTTTTATTGTACTTATCATGGATGGAATGGACCAGAAATGAGAAATAAGACTGTAATGAAAAATAAAGTTTAAAAGTTTTAGGGCTTTAGTTACTGTAAATAATACTATATGCCATATACATCAAACCTATTATTTTAAGTGTAAATAACTAGTCAGTTAAATTTATAACATTAACCAAAAAGTTATTTCCTTGCAAATAAGACATAACCATATTCGTACCTTTACTACTTTTATGTATGTAATTTTAGTTTTATTTAGTGTTTATTATAGTTTAGTGTAAATACTTCACTATAAGATTTCGCTTTCGCACCCCAAGCCGACAAAGTGTACAAGGCACAGACAAGATAAAATGTAATAATAATTAAGGCTTAGCATTTCACAAAGACGCGCGCCTTAACATCAAGTATAAAGCACACAAGCACTGAAAATGTACACCTGAAGTCTGTGCCGCTTTTGCATTAACGAATGCGGAAGCGGTGCTGTGCATACAGGACGCGTTGCATCCTCCCTCACCACTGCGAGGAGCCTCCCGCGCCTCTTCCACCCCCACCCCCACAAGCCCGCCGCCTCTCACTCGTACCAGACGCCTCCAGCAGCACACCATGTCCCACCCGTGCGTTCATTACCTCCACGCGACCAACAATTCAAGTTTGCTTTTCGCCACACAATCTACGCTACCAGACTCACTATACTCTCTGCACTATACACATATACTGCCCACTCGAATAATAAAGATGCAGAAATTAACCCTTCCATACTGAAAAAGAGGAAACTAAGTGAAGCTATCTCGACTTGAATAGAGGTAATGCAACGCGAGCACTCGTACAACGAATGAAAGAAACTCGTCAAGAACGCGATGAGTATGTTGAAACAGAGGGTAAATGTCAACTGAAATAAAAACAGTCAACAGATAAATGCCAACGATAAACACATGCGAGAAATGAAAAGGCGAAATATAAAAGTCAATGTTGACTCGGAGGAGACAGAGTAAATATTTTCTAATATTTAGAACAAGCGGCTTAAAAGTTTTTGACTTGAAAATATTACGAAGCAAGAAATCAATATAGTTTCCGCACTAAATTTGGTTGAGCCCATAAAATATTCAATTACGCATAAGCACACATTTGTTAAGGCCAACAACGACCACGCGGCACCCCCATTAAAGATGCCTAAGGGCCATTTAATCGGTCAGTGGATGTAAATTCAGCGGCCCCAAAACAAATATCCCGAAACTAATAAGGAAACGAAATATGTAAATCGTCTGCCATATTGTTTCACAAGTGAAATCTTCCTTTAATCTTATAACAAATCCGTGTCCAAATGGCCGCTCCGAGTGAGTTTAGCATACGAGGGATACGCTCGAGGGTCAGGTTCAGGCGTATCTTAGTTGGAAAATAGATAAATGTATGCAAGACACGCACTGAGGAGATAGCTTCCATAATGTTGTCCTATGCACATATTGCAACAAATTAGTTGTCGACTTGTAAACATAGACGAGGAAAATAAGCCCGCTAAGACGTAGTCGGTGGGTAGTTTGCATGGATATGAGAACGGCAATATGGGGATTCGCAGCTGCTGGCTGTACTCATTAAGATGTTTTATGGTCGGCCCGCCGGACCGTGTTCCCAATTTAAGATATTTCTATGCAGGACGGCGCCACGTTAGTTTGGCTTCCGATTAGAGGATTAAGGTACTCCTTTTAAGGCATTAAGAGTAATAATATTGGGGATCATAATGTGGTTTGTATTTCCTTATATTCCCTTGGTAACTATTGTTAATATTAACCATAATGATAGATTTAAATCACTTTGAGGGTTGCTTTGCCTCGATACACGTATATTTATTATATGATGAATATTTAACGTATAGTAGAGCATATTATATGTGTATACTAAACTTTAAGTTTTAGTCAATTCCGTTGAATACGTCCTATTCCCCGCACGGGAAGTAAATCAAAGGGTGTTGAAACTTTACACCCACTTAAAGCCGGACACAGTAATAAAGCGTTCGAACTTCATCGACCCTGGACATCAATTGGGCTACCCCTTTTCGCATTTTATTCTAGATAAAATTAAAAGTTTGGAGATATCGCCCACACGTGTATCGAATAATATAAAAAGTACTAATGTGTCGAGTGTTAATATTTAACATATTTACTAAATTAGATATGTGTCTCGTACTACTTTAAGAAACATTATACGGCTACACAACTATACACAAAGAAAGTCGTACAAGCTTATTCAAGTTATTCGCTTATCTACCAACTTCGATATCTCTAACTTGATATTTAATTTTAAATCTTCTCTTTTACATAAATAAATTGATAAGTCTCGAGACGGCTAGATCGGGAAAATTAACTATTTTAGTTTTTAAGTATTTGTGTGAAGTGCAGTGATATATTAAATAGTGAATAAAGCTAAAACGATTTTGATAAAACTTATACCAGCAGTCTAATACACCTCAGCAGGGACGGATTAGCTAGTCGTCTTTATTTGAACTGAGTAAGTGCGTTTGGTTTAAAAAAAAAACAACAATTTTTTATGACGATATCATTATATTGCAGGGTCTACAAAACTTAACGCACTAATTATAATAATTATTAGTTCGATTTGAAAAAGCTGATTTAATACTTATTATTATTACTCCTAGTAGCTAATAAATACTAGTATTAGTAAACCAAGCGAATTTCCATACACAAATTGTAAGCGGCCTTTGCTAGTTTATGGCGACACAGTGATAGTGACTTCCATATCTGTAATATTACAAAAGTTATTAATAACTCAACCAGTTTGTGATTTATTTTTAAAAACGTCACCTAAAATGATTTAAAAAATTTTTATTTTCTTTTAATACATTTTTATTATAGATATTACACCAAGTAAAATGTTTGCTTCAATTAATTAAAATACTTAACTTTTTGTTGTGTATGTTAAAAGTCGTTACTTTTGTCGCTTAATCGAGTTAGGCAAAAGAATAACTTAAAGTTATTAATTTGCATAGAAAAATAATCTTCCGCCTTTTGATAAACGTTATATTTGTATAGCTATTATAAATTAATAATAAATATATCTCAATCAAGTTCAAATATTCCCTTAATATGATACTCAAATCCGTTAGAAACCACGAAGACATCTTCCAAGTGCAACGGCCTTAATCAAGACCGAATTAATTGTTTCTAAAGAGGTGATTCTGCCGAATATGTAGGACCCTGATTAGGTGCACAGGTTGGGGCCAGGACTAAGGGTTATTAAACAATTTATTGTCGAGCAACTATTCGAGGGGCAGTTCAAATGTTCCTAATGCTAAGATTCTGTAAAGTTTTGGTATGGTATCCCCAGTTAAAGTTTGGTCCAGTGTACGATTTTAACTGTAAAGAATTTTCTCTATTTATATTCTTTGTAAGTAAGAAAACATATAATAAATAATAAGGCAAGAAGCTTAAGAATTCTAAACTATATTTTGCGAATATAAATATCTATCACAAACATCGAGTAATGAAAAAATCTAAAGATCTTCACTTTATTATTAAAACTACTTAGAATACAAGTAAAGTTTTAAAAATAAACGTTTTTTTAGTAACTTTATGTATAATTTACGACAAATTTATACAAAAACAAATATTTTCGTAAAATTATTCCCATAAAGTTTTCCATTCTACTTGACCCAAACAAAAAACAACGCTGATTGAGTTTGGTCCAGTCCTTTATAGCTTTCAATGTACATTTCATCCTGTCAGTGGCAAATTACACTGGAGCCCATTCACGCTCAAAAATCACTCTCAATTGAGTCAAGTGGGACAAAATAAAAGGTGAATTCATCATAGGGGTGCGAATTGGCGCCCCCTGTCGGAAACCAAGGCGGGAAACGTATGTCCGGACCATTTGTAAACACTAACAGGTGCCGACGGTTTATTAATTCAAATGACACCTATAATATCGATTCAATTCAAATCGTAATGTTACTGCACTGGACCAATAATTTATGTATTGAATATAGAACACGTACTAGCAAGAAGAAATTTTTATTTTAAAATATGTTTCTATTTGCAGTAACCACTTTTAGTGAAACAAATTAACGCCTTTTCCAATTTTTTTAATAAATCTACTGGGGTTTATTGAAACATTACTTTCATACAAACCTGACCATAATAAAAATAAGAAAAAAGAATTAACCAATTACATTCATTTGCTAATTGATTTTTATTTATATTGATAGATATCTGCAACCGATCTATCGTAGAGTATATATAAATATTAAATATCACCACCAACGCACTCGCGTTAGGTTGCAAAATTTTGAATACATTTTTCGTAAGTAATTAAACGGAAAGGGTTCTGTTGTGCATAAGTATTTAATATTTTATCGATGAATTTATAAAAGGTTGGTAAGTGTTCTTGTTGTGACTTTATATTTTTAAAATGCAATTTACAAATGAACCATTGAGACATTAATTGAAAGGCATCAATTTAATTAATGAAAAATATCGTAAAAATTTCTGTATTTTTAATATTCAAGGATCGAAAACAAGAGGTTAAAGTGGTTTCAACATTATTTTACTAATAGACGTTCTAATATGTGGAAGACATAAAATATTTTAAGTTACTCTTATCAAATATTATCGAAATAAAATCATTAAGAAGTGTAATTCAATTTCGGATAGAGAAAAATAACCAAATCAAGTAGTTCTCAATAAAAATCAAAGAGTCAATAAATCGTAAGCATATATTTAAAGTATACTGAAAACGTTTGTTTACTGGTTAGTGAATAAAACGCATCAATGAAATGTAAGTAGCAGACGTTTGTTTATTTTGAACTAATATAAATGTTAAAGAGTTGCGAAAATAAGATCGATGCTAATAATTTACTCGTAATGAAAAAAGTTTGAATGTGTAATCAGGCTATGTGACGTGTGTATACGTAAAAGTTTTTTAAAATATAAAGGTATTTGAATTTACTCGTATTATAATAATATTATAGAATTGAATTGATATCAAATCCAAGAAATGGCGGGTCGTTTATTTTTGAGAATGAAATGATTTCCTAGATTAAAATTATACGTAGTGGAATAATATGTACCTATTAAGAAGACAATTTGAAATACTTCATTATCACCGTTTATATTTCCTCGGCGTGGGGTAAAGTATCAGTTTACCAACTTCCAATGAACGAATATCAATTTTTGACCTAGAAAACAACCTAACCAAAAGCGAAATGAAATATTCATATATTTTTTTCAAGCTCAATTTAATAGATAAAGAATTTTTTATTTAATGTAAAAATAAATGAGTTTGTAACAGTATGATACGTAAACACATGTATATATAGGAACACGCAAGTATAAATAACATAAGATCAAGATTCTCCATTAGATTCAAAATTAGTCGTCTAAATTTGATATTAGTAACATAAATACGATATCCTGCAATCAAATCAGTACGGCTTCAATGGCTTCGACGTCTGCCCGTGTGTGGTCTGTAAACAAAGTCTTAATGACCGTAGACTAACGTCAACAGTTTATTACCACAATCGACATCGCAGTTACAGCACATTTGATATTCACTTGCTTATGCACTTTACGACTATACTAACGTTTCGTCTTAGTTTACTTATCGTGTACAAACTACTTGCTGTTTATTGGACGAATATAACCATTTCCTATCAATTACTGTGAAAATGTAAGTTAGAGATACAAAGGTTTTTTCCTTAAACTAAAAAAATGCAAAGATAATGAAGAAAATTAAGTAGCATCCCAAAAAAGCTTAAACTAACTGAGTTTTAAGGTTAAGTTTGACGACTTTATTTTTTCAACCTAGTAGTGAGATAAATATTGAACCATATGAAAGTGTTAAGTTTCGAAATGTCAATTAATTAGCAATCCGACTATATTCGGCTTAACATATCAATTGAAGTGAAATTTTCAAGATGCGGATAGTTCTGAATATGTACCTATTATAATATCATACCCGTCATTTATCTTCAAACCAGATCCTAATTCGTACTTTTCAAGGTGCAACACGTTAAGAATAAAACAATAAATTGGTCAGAGTCATAATATAGAGAATACGAGAGAACATAAATATACCTATATTTAGTTTTTATAGGATATGCAATTTTTAAAATCGCATTAGAACTGTACCACCAAGGCAAGACTATATTCAAATTACGTTAAATCTATAATTATATAAGGGATAGATCAATAGACAATTTCCCAAGATACCGGATGCGGTCAGGCGGGCACAAGAGCAATTATTGAATTTCCTATGGTTGTTCGACAAAAAGCTTTGAAATTATCACATTATATCCCAGCGTCTAGTTTTATAAAGATGCAAAGTAAATAAGCGCGTTCGTTTCTTACAAGGAAGTAATGAAATTCAAAAATAACGGTAAAAAATAATATGGTGCTTGTCGGTTTTATATTTCGAGATCTAGGGTTTCTTATAGTCATTTATATATCATCGACTCATCACATTAAGTTGTAAGAAGATGGAATGCTTTAAGAATGGAGTGATGATGAAAACGAGAGCTGTTAATCTATTACAGTGTCTCTGTAAAATCATACAACTTTTGATCCTTGATAAAAATAAAGTTAAAATAAAGCAACAATAAATAAAACTTTTATGTGTTCTAAAAGTATAAAATTTATAGCGTTCATATTAATTTTTAAATTATCATTAGTATCAATTTTTATATCCAAAAATTTTCTCTATGTACACGAAGTAGCTTGCATTTCGATTTATAGACACATAAAATACATTATTATTATCTTAGTCAGGAAATGAATCTGTTTATTCGTATAATTAATTCTAAAAACTTTTCCTATAATTAAGATGCCACTCAGTGTTGTTGTTTCATTAAATCGGTTTTACAAGGGTTATTCCTTCCACCAATTTACTTCGCTTTGTATTGCTTGGGATTATTTCGTTAATTATTTATCTATAATTTAATCACTTTTATGATATAATTTGAACAAATCTATATTATGATTTGGTTATTTCCGTTCCTATTCATATCACAACATCGTAATTATTTATGTACAGACCTAAACATAAATTGCCCGTTATATAAAGAAAAGGCGACGTCTTAGGGTTTGTGACATGAGTGCGGCATAGCGATTGCCTCCGCGGTAGTCTAATAGGTCAAAAGTGTCATAGGTTTTCGTGGATTTCTCCATAGAATCGCATGGTTGGTCACATTATCTCCGGTGGCCGGTGAGTCACTTTGAACGAGTTGGTAAGTCATTGTAGTTTTGAAGCCCAAGTCCCAACGGCGCATGCAACGTTGCCTCTAGTTCATGCGCTCCAGTGGGCAATTTGGAAAATGTAACCAACTCTGAACACCACATTCAATTTAATTTCGCTTGTAAACTTTGCGGCTTGGGATTATTTTGTTGCATTAAAATATTAAATCTATATGTCGGAACAATGGAGGAATGAATGGATATAACTAAACGTTACGTCGTACTATTCAGACAGGACCCTGAGCAGTGCCCTTTGACTAGTGACCAAGGTGTAGGTGTACAACACTCGCCTCCACTGCACAGGTTAGGCTAACAAAAGGATAACCTAAACTTAACTTACACTTCCGAAATATATATATTATTGAACTTCAGAAGCGGTTGTGCTCACTGAGTAAAACTAAAATAAAGGCAGGTTGAAAAATTGTAGAAGAAATTCTCAAGTGTTTTTACAATGGCAGAGTTTTTAATCGATATATGATAATCGAAATATTGTCATGTAGGCAACAAATTCATATCAGATTACAAATGCGATACGGTAGACACATGGCGCGTGCACTGGATTGAAGCAAAATCGACAACTCGATCATGGTAAAATCGCCACGACCGCGTCATACAATCCTAGTATTCTAGAATTATATTTGACAATCTCATACTGTATGATTATAAGAAATATAATAAATAAATAAAAATTATATAAATTACGCAGTAATAGAAGAACCCAAAGAATCAATCAATTAGTCTGTTCCATAAAGGTAATATTAGGCGTATCTTATATTAAATATCATGTATATTGAAACCTGTTCTAACAATTTCACATACAATCATAAATTCTAATTTAGCGAGTTGCCGGATCGCGTTACCACCTTCAGTTTCGCGGACTCATTGTATGTTACTCCCAAGACGGAGCAGCCCCGCAACGTATACAAAATTAATTAGACAAAATCTTGGGGTCTTGTAATATTTTATTATTATTTCCGCTACTGAGATTTTATTAGCGCTTCATATTTATTGCTTTTCTCGTAGGGATCTGAATAGGGCCTTGATTAGCATCGTATGGATGTGTTCTCTTGAGCTACAAGTTCGTAATTACAGAAGTTGTAATTACAAGGCTGCTTACATTGTGAGATCTTCGTGTGCTTTCGTTACGTTATTACTTTACGAATGTTGATGGTTCGCTAAATTAAACGTCGCTTTTACACATATTTTCTTTATTAAAACTGCCTATCTTCTTTATACGCAGTGTGTAATTTGTAATGTCTTAATCGTACTGCTAGTTAATGCGATTGTAAAAATTATATTTTTAAATAGTTTCGTATACAGTGTTTTATATTCCAAAAAAATCTAATTTAATGTTACATTTTATAAGTGATCATAAAATAATGTGAGTTATAAATAAATAAAACAATGTCTAAAATAAACAATTAAAGTTAAAATAAGCTATACCTAAAGGTGTTTATTGTTTTGATTGAGTATTGAAGTTTCAAACAATCAGACCGTCGATACCAAATCTAAATAAAGTTTAAATGGGCTAAGAAATTGCCTTTCTTATAAGGTAGTCCATTTATGTACGCAGGACTCATGACTACAGCGTCTTCTACTTAGCGGTGAAATGTGTAATGCCTTTCAATCGAATCTTTCTTGACCGCCCTTTACTGTTCCTTTACATGCCTTGACTTTTATTAGGACAAGGTAGCCAGATAAAGAAAAGGGTCACTGTAGGTTGTATTTTAGAGTGCAAAATGATATCATTTTATTTTACTTATCTAAGTACATATTTGTTATTAACTGTAACTCACTATTTAAAATAATAAGTATATTGGTTACCTAGTTTAAATTTATTGTTAACTCTCCTTTCTCACTTCGTGATAATTTATATTTTGTATTCATTTGAGATTGTCTGAATTTTTTTATTTACTAAACCTTCTTTGTATGGAGGCGAATGGAACAAAATTAATATTCTCATGTTTTGCCCGAGATACGCACGTAATGAATTTTTATGTAGAATGATAGAGAATTACCATAATAACGGACGTAATTTCATTAATTGCGTTCCTTATTGCACTAAAATTTAAAAATATAGAAAAATTCGGGACTGCATAAACTACATATATATGACTGAATAGGGTAGCTTTTTATTAGTTGAAATTGTTTGCTGGTTACTTTAATGAGAGTTTAATTTAAATCTAGATTTTCTGTTAATTAATTATTAAAAATTTTAAACAATCACTTTTGTGTAGCTCATAGAACATCGGATGCATTCGACGCGTACATTAGGGCGAGATGAGTCGACCAGTCGGCCAAATCTAATCATCTGCATTAGTGATGCGCGGCCGAAGCCCATACTGCGCTTCATTTCACCAGAACATCCTCCCCTGATCCGATTTGTTCGTTTGTTAGCCTCTCAAATTGAAAATTTTCCTCAAAATGAATTATCGAAACCCATTAGATGGTTCAAGAAAAAGAAAAGTTTTGTTTACGAGAAGCGGTATGCTAAATTATGTTGTTCAGCAATCAAACGAAAATTGGTCTTCTAAATATAGACAAATTCGGTACCAAAATATAGGAGATTGTTTATTTGTCATTTTGTGTAATTAGTAATGGTTTCTCATAAAGGCTATAAAAAAAGTTAAATCATATCTAAGTTGTTCTACAAATGGGAGTTGCCCCCTACACGACGTGTCCTGCATTATTGGGTATTGGTAAAGAGATCACGTAGTCAATACCATCTTGCTACACAGACACGACAGAAATGATGTTAAAAACCGACTAACATAGTAATTAATCATTGCATTAATAATATTTTAAAACAAAAGACCGATCATAAAAATAAAAAGGAATTAATATGTCTAGTAAGCAAGGTATAATATATTAGATAGGCCTTTTAAATTGTATTAGAATAACTATGAACATAAAATTAACTTATTTAGAACCTTCATTCAGTAGTCATTACTTTGTGTAATACGGCAATTGCGAATATTAATATTTTACCAAACTATAACTTTGTTGCGTATTGAAGGTTCCGCAGTTATACCCATGTTAACAGACGTCAGTTTGTTTACATGACAAGTAAGATGTTTCGATTAGTTTCAAATAGTAATTATTATATAAGTCATAGAACGTAGGTACAACAAGATACGAGTAGCAGGAGATGGCCATGACGCGTTTCAACATATATACCTATATATATACTATTGTTAAACGAATTATATTTCCGTTGATCTATTTTTGTCATCCCACGACAATTGTCCTATGCTATAAACTAAAACTAAATTTTAATAAATATAGACTATTTATAGCAATATAAGACAGATTTTTATTAAAAGAATTTCTATACGGGAGAGGTGTGTACCTATAAACTGGTATTCGTCCCACGAAGTATAACGTATTTGCACGTCGCTCTGCGGTTAGGATTCACCAAGTATCGGAAATATTTTTTGGTTCCTTTCCATTAAGCCGTTCGTGAATTTATTGGTGGTATTTCTGATCAATTACGTTGCATTCTAAGGGGAATATCGGATTTTATTAAATATGAGAACTAGCTATTTTTAATTAGAAAACTTATGATTTTATTGCTAATAGTTATCGATAGGTGTTTAATGATATCTACTCGGTTAACACCTAAAATACTGATTTTATTTATTATAGTATTCAAACTTTAATGAAACTTTATTCTCCCTTAAATTATCTGAAACAATAACTTGAATCATAAAACGTGTCTGTATTATTGGAAATGTTTGCACTTAGGACGTGCCCTGTAATGGGAGGTTTCCGTCTAATACCGCTGAACAATACACCGATGTGATGCTCACTCGACAGTGCAGATTGCTATTAGGAGCTCTGCAATGGCTATAACAATGTTCTTCAGATGATGTTATAAACTGCAACTGACTTATATGTACTTTTGTTTATAGTAAATAAGTGGAATTGTTAATTTAGTATAAGAAGTTGTTATAGGAATTACTATTTAGTAATAATTGCATGAATTATTAAAAACAGCAGTATAGAAAAGGATACTTAAGATGATTGATTTACTTTTTCTCTTTAAAGAAATTAAATAACTTGAAAGTTTTATTTTAAAATACACAACATTAAAGAGCAAACAATGTTTCCGTATTAAATTCAACACTGCCACTGACTGACGTATTCCTGCAAGTAAAACAGTCATTGGGGTGCATTAGGTAGCCTAACAATAGCCTAGACTGACTACTGATGTACGTTGATACGATTGTTTCACAAAACAATTCATTTGAATTTGACTACTCGCCTGTCCGATTCGTGATAGTGTTGAAATAGAAGGGGATTCAATATCATCAGGATTATGTTACCAAATGCTGCAATTGCATTTTAAACAATTGGAATTGTTATTCGTGAATATACAATCAACAATAAATGAGTAATTTTATTTAGTTAATTAATTAAAAAGTACATTTTGTCATTAATGACAAGGTAGAAATTTTGTCTGTTAGAAATGGTCTTGGAAGATCAAATAACTTATGATTTAATTTAATTCTGCATTAATCGTACGTACAGTAAGATACCTAAAACGAGATGAGGTATATCGATAACCCTCCATTCCGAACATAATGTTCACATAATTGGCGAAACATTTCCATTCCAACCCTTTCAAGACAGCCGTAATGTTACGGCCTACATGTTATTTAATTACGCAATATCGAGCACAATATGAATTGTACAGGACTTTCGTCTCGGATGCTACCAACTAGTATTAGACCTTAATGAGATATTTCGAGTTATTTAATTAATAAAGTTCAAAGACTTGTCGATTTCAAGCAAGGAAGTTTGGTAGTAGATGAAACAAAATTAAAAATAAAACGAATCTGTATGTCAGACTAATTATGTATGTAAAACGAGCAACTTGGGTTCTCAAAAAGCACAAGCACGGATAAATAATAACTTTTATTACAAAAAAGTTACTATGACAGACAACTTGATACACAAATACATATTCCTCATAATGTATATCCCAAGAAACTCTAAGTCTCGAAACTAATCAGTTCAAATTTACAAACGAAGCAATATCTACGGATTCATGCAGTCCCTAACTCCCTCAACGCAAAGTACGATCTCAAGGCAAAGTAGGAACCCTTCTAAGATATTCCTTACGTGTTCTCTACACGCTGTCCAAGTCAATTATAACCGTATGAATTAAATAATCTTATTATTAACGTGTATTTTATTTCAATACTGATTGCAACATGAAGGTTTTAGTTTTCTTACAATTTCAAAAATAGATGAAATTTTAACAAATCACTGGAATCATATTTTAACCCCTAATAGTTTAACGTATCTGTGTGTTTCTATATCTGTATGTATATCTGTGCCGTTTATAGACTATCGGATCATTTCTAACTTGGAAAACTGCGTGACAATATTAATATATCAACAATTATAACAATCTTATAACCATGGTAACACATTGACATTGCTTAGATTGAGTAGAGATGAAACGGTATTTCTGGATACCTTTCTTTAGATATCAAGTATCGAATAAATTGAGTATCAAGCTTTTTTAAACTACATAATATATATACTTTATCAATCATCTGTTTTTATTACATTTTGTAAATATTTGTTAAGTCTGTATGGTGTATCTATGTATTGTTTTCAACAATTCATCATTCAAAAGATCGACTTATACAACTCTTCTAAATCGATGTCGTGAGGGTATCGACACATGGTGACTGTATTAAATTAGACTTTTAGTCTAGGGTAATTTAAATTTTTAATTTCATAATTATTAATTAAAGTTAAAGAGTCAAACATGACTTGCTTTTATTGTACAGAAAGTGTTATAACATGAATGATGAATGCTATTAATAAAAATACATATACATACACCAAATTAATAAAAATACATACACATACAAAACGTATTACTGTTGCTTAATTTCAATTATGCATACAATGAACGTCTCAGATCTCTTTACATGATTTCAGTAATAAACGAGAAACAATAATTGTAATTAACAATACCTAACATATAACCATGTACGAGTACTATATAACTCGAGTTGAATACATTACGACTGAATCTAGTTAATACGTTGGCACATATTGCATCGCTTTTGTAACCGAAGGCGTATTTCATACCGTCGACACATAGAACGCTATCTGATGATTGGTTTTTGGCAATTACCAGTATTGCTCACGTTGCAATCCGGTTCATTCACCGTGTGAAATATGTATGGGATTCGCGATTCTCTTTGTGGCTTGCATCCATTGCAGTGTTGCGGCAATAGTTTACCATTCAAATTACTCGTTGATCAATGATTGCGGAATAATGGTGTTTGTTTGTCTTCATTTTAAATAACTTTAATAAACATTTGTTTTTCTATATTCATCTAATAGAGACGCTGGCTTGATTCAACGATTCGATTACATAAAATCATTCGACTTATATTATCAATGGCGAAAGGATCCATATAACGGACATAAAGTGTCTCCAAAATAAAATAGAAATTTAGGTCCAATACGTCTCACTGTAACGTTGTAAAACACTAGAAGCAGTAGCTTACAAAGGTTCAAAAGAAATTAGGGATATCGTTTCATCGCTACATATTTTACATCCTATTTAATTAATAGTCATTGACGCGCTGTTGCCGTACGCGAAATTCAACTAACTTGCGCGAACGCGAAATTCAATAACGTGCAACTCACGTAACGCTTATTAGTTCTAACAGATGTCGCTACTAACTGCTTGTATGAAAAAATATACGTGCAAGGTGTAGATGGGTCTATCTTTATTTTGAAATCATTGCATAGAACTAATAAGAAATAATTATACACAATGAGTGTTTTATTTTTCAAACCAACAAAGTACAAAATAACATATGTCCACAAAAAACCACCCACGGAAGCTTTCATTTTCCAATAATTTTAATTGGATGTTCAGTAATTGTCAAAAAGCTTTTAGTGCATTAGAAGCAAGAATGTCAAATAACTGCAAAAATCCATTAATAGTTCGAACTAAACAAATATTTCATTTAATAGAATTGGCCATCGCTAGTTGGGTGCTATCGTATTTTCTTATGAAGTCATAATAACGTACAGTTTTTCATTTATAATAGAAGCATAAGTAGGATATCAATTTAAAATTGATTTAAGATATCGTTAATTGAATTCCTAAAACGTTCACAACAACGGAGTAAAGTCATTGTCTTAAGGTGTCAGTCGGCAGGTCATAGCTACTGTGTCGTCTGACATTTGCATAAAGGTTACCTTCTGTGCGTTTTCTTTGCTGACACTCCGTTTTAGTGTAGAAAGGGTGTTATTGTATTGCGTGCAATTTAACCTTTGCATTGTAAGGGGGAAATTAACTTAATATATTCTATAGTGCTGACTAAGAATTCATTCACAAGAAGAAGAAATAAATTACATGAAAACTATATAGATAGATGTATAATAAAACGAATGTCAAACGGATTTTGGTTCGCCAATTCTTCCTTGTTTATTTATTTCTAGAAGATTGTCAAGTACAAATCTTAAGAATTTTAACATGAGGAATAACAATATTTAAGTATAAGTAATAAATATTTAAAAATTTAAAACTAGTGTATTCGAGAAATAAGATTATTTATAATTTTATAGTAAAACGCATTTACATATAAACGTGCATAATTATCATAAATTTATTTAATCAAAGAGTTCTCGCTATCACAACTGCTATCGATAAACCTATAAATTATTGAAGAAATTATCAAAACGTACAATCAAGTCTTGGGAAAGTTAAACAAATGTGAAGGTGTCAGCAACAATAAGATTTAATTGAGAATTATAACGTGTGAATAGGAAAATAAAAATGCATTTTAATAGTATATCTGTAGTCTATTGTGGCACACAATTATACAGGAAAGAGCGATGCTTGCGCGGGAAGAAAATTGGCCACGGATGGTATACGGTTTACTTGTAGATAATAGTTTTAATGCAGGAAATAAATAGCGTGTCTTAGAAGACAATGGTGTTGTAATAAAATCTCCTATTAATTTTGGCGAATGCGGAGCGTGGTCATGACTTGTGATTTATGGAGGCATTGAAATACCGCTTTTGTTTCTTTCCTCCATACTATTACGTCTGCTGTAATAATTTTCTAAGGATATGGGAAATTATTGCCTAATATATCCCTTAAGAGGTATATTCTAGTTACAAATGAGTCCAAATTGCGTTTATGAAATGATACAACATGCTTTTATTAACTTACCTCTCATTTTCTGTTCGTCCAGTAGTTGTCTTTCCAAATTGTCTTTCACTTCTCGTTCTCTAAGCACGTCCATTTTTAGTTCAGCTGCAAATTAAAATAAAATTTTTGTAATGAGAATTAATATTTTCTATATTAATTTTATAACGATGTTTATTTCTTGTTTGCACATTTGTTTAAATCAAACGTTTGGGAAGGATTCCATGTATCTATTAAATTATGTATGACTGTCTTTAAAATCCAAATCCACTAATTATCAGTAAAAACATTGAATTCAATTAAGTGTATTTTAGCACTAATAAATGATTAGAGATACAAAAGGCATTGTGCGTTAACTGTGATCCAAACCGTAACAAGGCCGAGAGCAAGGGGCCGATTAGAATATAAACACGGATTAACTCATTCGGAATCCTCGCAATTGAAGGAGTTGATTTGGGAGATTTGCATAACTTTCAATTAAAGCTAACCTGACGGAAATTATTGGGGAGCTACTTCCGATTTAAACACGTCTCGGAAATGGGTTTTGAGTATAATTTGTCTAGTTAGTTTTAGAGTTAAATCAGTCAAACCTTCAAACTACAATTAAAAGTACTGAGTAACGACTGAACTCCTTTAATTGCTACTTTTGGAAAACAAAAAGTGATTTTTCGAGACGATTTTGCTGTTTTTATAGGAAATCCTATTTGAAGGCATCAATACTTTATTTGAAATTAGCAAGTACTAACCTTAGTTTAAGATATATTGAGAAAAATCGACTCCAGATGTCGATCTTTTTGATAAAATGCTATATTTAGGAGTCAGTACCAATATAGAGTTTCTATATCGCCAAACAATAATCTCAAAGATAACACAGAGACAAGTTAACTTGCTCGTATGCTTGTAATAAGGCCTGGAATAAAGGCGAGTTACTCCCTGCTATCTGCAGCTACGATCTTGTAAACTGAAACGATGTCTTGTTCATTGTTTGTTAAATTTTCTCTTACTGCTTATACTTTGAACGGAATATCGGATAAATTTAATACCTACTTAAAATGTAGATTCTCTAGGAATATGCTCTATCTTTCGTGTTAAAGTATACCAAAACTCAAAAACTCAGACTGAAAATAGTTTTTTTTTATTAGATTTTTAAAAATACTTTTTAAATTTAGTTTATCAGTCTGAAGTTACCAGTTTGTTAGTAAAGTAGTTTGGCTCAGAAGATCCGGCCCAAAACTGAATAGCTGTTCTTTTCAAACTAGCTATCGTTTACATAGATCTGATTACAAAAGTGAGTTTGAGAGTCAGTCACATTTACATTCCAATAATTCTCGTTCAAGTAATAGCTCTTTTCTGGAATTAATATATATATATATTACTTTATTGCACTCTTCAAGACTTTCCTGAGCACTGGAGGAGGTACGATGTGATAAGATTTTAATGTAGATTACAGTATTATCGATAAATACACTCGTAGTTTACCATGTTAACAAAATTTTGCAAAACGATCACGTCGTGCACTTCTTATACTAAACTTAAAATTATTTTTAATCTGGTCTGGAAGTGGACTTTGGTCGCGATTATTCTCAAATCAATCCAGTGGTATAGTGCAATTTAGAGGGCTTTTAGTTAAGAGTGGTTTCGCACATGAGACGTAAATTACCTTCGGCGAGGCGGCCATTAAGGCTCGCGTCGGTATGCGCGCGCGCCGTATCTCCGCATCTTGCGATTTGTGAGCCGAGGCGTTTCAACAAAAGATGCTCCTGGTGGTCTTTGAATCCAGACCGATCTATCTCTGTATTGTTTGATATTCGCGTTATAGATACAACTAATGAGTCCGACTATAATTACTTATTAGAATGTGATTGAATACCCCAAGACTTCTTTCGTATTCTACAATATATTATGATATTAATATCATAGATCTTCCAAGTAACCAGCATTGGCATCAACATATCCACAAAAAACAAGACAAAAATTATCATCACAACGGAATAGTCAATTATAACTAAATCGGCCTTTATATCGAATCAATCAAATTTAAAAACATGATAGAGTAGAGCCAAGTAAAATATTACTGCTTTATAAATAAAATAACAATAAAAGTGATGCGCCGTTCAAGGGAATATATAATTATGGACAATTATTATTAGTATGCCGAAGCTCAATGGCTAATAGATGATTGAAAGGATCGAAACCCATAAACAAAAGGATCGATTCCGGTTACGCAATTTAATAATGGCCTGAAGTAATTAACTGATATCGTAATCGATTCTTAAAACATTTCATTTTAAACATACACTTTATCTTCGATTGAAAAGTCGTTTGTTGTTATTTTTTACAAACTCCTGTCCCGGAGGGTCTTAGAGGAAAATTTATTTCTCTTCAATTTCGCGCACTCGGCAAAAGCAACAATAATATTTAAATTACGTATCCCATCATATCCATTGAGAATTCTTGAATGAGACGGAGTTTTTTTTATTTAACATACGTTACAAATAAACTTTTTAAACGCAAATCCCTAAAAATTATTATTCAGTAATACTTATGTTCTGGTTTGTAAAATTCAGAGCGAACAGACGACACGGTGCAAATACATTATAAATGGAGCGTAACACATAAGTCATAGGGCGAGCGAATTAAGACATATTTTCACAGCCCCTTCAGTGAAAACTAAGTTGTGCTTGCAGTTAAAATAACAATTAAAGTCCGCTTTAAATTTACGACTCAAAACTGGTAAAATAATTTGAACGAGCGCTAAGGTGAATGCGAATAAAATGGGTCTTAGAAATGAGAAACAAAAGAACGCATTCACTTCTCCCTCTCGTTCGCTTTGGGTCCTTTTAAAAGTGAATGAATAGTAGCTAGTCTTCAGCGGTTTGAAGGTAAAATTTTAATAGTAATAGCATAAGGAAATATTACTGAGGAATATTGCTGATTAAAATGCTTAAGTACACGAAACGGAGAAGTGCGAATAAAGTCGGATTAACATTTACAATATTATTTCAGTTATGTCAAATTTAATTTGAATACTATAGCTATAGGTATACTTAGAAATATTAATTTATATAAAATCTAAGTAATAATTGATTTCAAGTAAATTTTAAACCTACTAATACATTAACTAAATTGACAATGTTTCTTAAAGACAAATTCAAAGTAACGATAATGGGTGTCACGGCGCGGAAAACGAATTTTCTTCCCTATGCTTTTTAAATTTACAAACCGTCGGCAATTTTATTTTAGTGTTATTAGATTTTTCCGGCTTATGTCACACAGAGATGTTACTGCGGAGGATTATTCCCAAAGTCTCTGATAATAATACAAATTGCCTTTCTTTATTATGTGTGAAATTTATCTCATAAAATCTTTGCATCCATTACATTTTCATCTTTTTTATTTGGATTGAAGTCCTGTTTTGCAATGTCTACAATATTGTGCGAATATTTTTCTTATTACATTTTGTGGAATGATTCTGCAACATGTCATACAAGAACACAAATACCTTTTGAATATCAATCTAGTTTATTTCGGTAAATAAAATTAACGACGGTGGTGTCTTTGAATCGCGTAGTAAGTTCAAATAATGAAGATGTCCTCACAAAATGAGTTAAAAATATTAGTGGTTGGAATGAGCACCAGTGGAATAACTCGCGGTGTTATCGGCGCACGCGCAACCAATCTGCGATCGAAACACACCGGATAAGATTATCCAGTAGCCCTGTATTATTTTAATGAGACTACACGACTCTGCGAGATTCGATACGATACGAAAAAAGCTTAGGTAACGAAGCAAATAAAAAGTATACGGGTCAAGAGAGATATCACGCTGCCGCTTCGGGATGACGGCGCTCGCAATGCGAACAATCTACGAGGAGGGGATTTTTAAATTAGCCACCGAACACGATAAACTCCCGTACATCTACATACCAGCTGAAGGCAGATCGGCCGATACCATTATGTCCCCGGTAAGGTACCGATTAAAAAATATCTACGTTTATAAGCGGACAACATCTGGTATTTAAATAAGATATAAATGCGCGACTCCGCGAATGTTTTGTTTTGCTACTTTATTTTTTCTTTTCCCGGCGGAAGCTCCCCTCCGTGGATATATTGGTATTAAAAATGTAAGGGAGATTTATGCGAATGGCTCTAAGCTTTCATTAGTTGTTCCTTATGAGATGTTTTTGTGGTCGCTCCCTGACCGGTAATTTTTCATTTTTCTGCAAACTTTCTGATGTAATGGGCGCGTTGTTAAAATTTAACTGCATATAAAGAATATTTATACTCCCATGGAGTTCCAGCTGCAAGCTATGACTTAAATTATTGCAATTGTTTTTGTATGAGAGGGAATTGAAAAGAGAACTTTTATTAACAGAGTTAATGAAAAGTAATGAGTATAAATACCGTTTAGATATATATTTATTACTCAAATCTGTTTTGGTTTTAAAAGTTTGTGAAGAATGGGTCTGAAGGTGAGACTTCTTCTATTCGACTCCTTAAAAAGATGCTAAAGGTAGTAAAAGACTTTTTTTACTCAGCGTAGTGCAGGCAGTTTGCCAAAAATGTATGTGTATGGGTATAAAAGTATCACCACTTTATGAATGTGCTCTCAAATCATAAACTTACGCATCAACGACGTTATTCCGTATGTAAATTACATCTAGAACAAGGGTTCTGTTTCACCCCAAAGAGACAACGTGATGCTAGTGTTACTTGATCTCTTATTATTAAGGCAATATACGTGAACGTAGTCCTCACTAAATTATACGCTATACAACCGCTCTTAAACCTCGGTTTGTTAGTTTTAAATATTAAGAACTGTGAAATCCGCCTGCATATATGATATGCTTAATATGCTATGAAAGGAAGACAAATTATTATTAAAATGAATAATTAATTTATATTTTCTTATCGTACGTAGCGTTCATTAATATTAAGGTGCGAACTTACATACCTATAGGTATACAATGAAACTCATTACTTATGTAACTAGGAATATATATTAAGGAAGTGCCTTAGTTTAACAATTATTACAGAAAACATGTGTATTTTTCGGGAATATCAGTTTTGATAGTTGTAATTTTTTGGTGACTTTGGATATTAGATTAACTCCCACAAAAAATAGAATTTTTCATTCCTTATGAACTTTAATGTACATTATGGAACTTTAATATATAAAACTAGGGGCCCGTCCCGGCTTCGCACGGGTGGATAATTTTTTTTTAACATTTTGGCTCCCGCATTCTGTCGCTCCCTCTATCGCCGCGTTACTCACTGTACTGAGAGGCACTCCACACCGCGTCCGCGACCCGTCAGGGATTATTTTTTATTTATCTTGATATTTTTATTTCGTAATATCTTTTGAATGGAAAGTCCGATTTTAATAATTCAAAAAGTAATTTACAGGTATTGAAATAGTCTTGAATACAATATAACTTATTTGGATAAGGATTAATACAAAGTTACAGAAAACATGGTCTGATTTTGATAGGCATTTTTATCAACTTTTAAAATGTAAAAAAGTAGTTATAGTGACGTAACTATAATAGTTGAACATATGGTCTCGCGGACTTTTTTGTAGATATTGATACGTTCTATAATATTGTAGAACATTTTTTTGTTCTATCATCAATACTTTTCGCAGCGCATGCGATGAAAGATATTTTATGGCTAATTTTTTTGCACCTTGTGTTGGTTTTAGTGAGAATTTCCGAGGATCTCTAATGTTTTCTTGTAATAAATATAGCCTATGTTACTCAGGGATAATGTAGCTTTCTAACGGTGAAAGAATTTTTGAAATCGGTCCAGTAGTTTTTATGTTTATTCGTTACATACAAAAATACAAATCTTTCCTCTTTATAATATTAGTATAGATTAACTCTAATAGTGCGTTTAAAGTAATAAATAAGTAAAAAGGATATAAAAAAGTATCTTTGCTTTACAATAAAGACATCTCGCACGTCATGAATAATTGGGCGTACGTCACATGAAATTATTTCGGCTAAGTAATTCCGAGCGGTTAATTATTGCGTACAAGCCGGGAGGAGAGTTGAGAATGTAATTATTATTAAACTTTACGATTGTCTCACTTTACCCCTTTGTATAAGTTACGGATACGTACTGCTTTAACTGAGGTGGATTTTACGAAGGAATCCAACTGTAAATTCGTTGACACAAGGCCTATATTTGATTGCATGCATGTCTCTGTTATAACATTTTGATCCAATAATATATATCCTAAGATCCTGAGGGAGTATCTTAGCTTGTTGCGGTACAGGATTCATATTTGAGCTGACAATTTATAGATGTATTGTTTTGAAACCGAATTGGACATGAATATAAATTTTGATAAATTTTATACTAAATGTTGTATCTAGACGTTTTGTACTTTCAATTCGTCTATCAAAACAAATGGTTTTCTCTATGACAAAATTAACTTAATTTTCTTTTAATAACAATAATTTTTTTCCTGACATCTAACGTAATGTAAGGTGTATCCTGTACCCTGTATATAAATTTAAAGCATTAAAACTGTAAAAAGATATAATTTTTTATTAAATTTTTTTGGCTTCTATTGTTTTATAAAGACCCCTTACATTAAGTTATATGAAATATCTTCTATTTACAGACATTCTATAAGTGACATTTTTATTTAATGTAACATAATTTAAATTCTATGTAGGTTACTCAAATGCACGTTTATTGAAAATGTAATATTTCTAATGTAAATAATTAAGGCCCATTAAGACCGCGAGAGAGAGAAATGCCCCATTTCCCTCCCCTAAGAAAGTTGAGATAATTATTTATTCTTATGGAAATTTTAGAATGATTTTATAGACTTCATTACATTTGCTGTAATTTATTGGATTACAGGGGATTATTTATGTCTTTTAATAATTCTATTGATAATATTATGTACATTATTTTTTAAATTACGTAGGTTTTACCTATTTCATCTAAAGCTACAGTATATATTAAGTACGAATCTTAAAACATTTTCTGCATTAAGTAGATACTAAATAAATTTTTGGTTTTATTTAATTGAATATGAAAAAAGCAATAAGAAATACAATTATTATAAACTAGCTGCGCCTCGCGGTTTCACCAGCTGTATTTTGGATAATTCACACTATATCATTATAAATTATAGTCTATGTATTATTCTGATGTGTAAGCTATATTATTGAAAATTTTCATCAAAATCCATTCAGTAGTTTTTGCGTGAAAGAGTAACAAACATGCATATATCCACGCATCCATACATTCTTAAAAACTTTCGCGTTTATAATATTAGTATGATATAAAATATTGAAATAGTTTATTTTGGACTGAAGTGTTTGAAAGAACTCACTGGGTCTGAAAACTTGTTTTGAGTCTAAAGATAACCACTTACGTTCCACATCCTAAATATTTTATACATTTATCTAAAAAAGAAAGCCTTTAATCATACTGAATCAATTTACTTTAAATTACTGCAACTGGTCAATTTATGTGCAATTATAATAATTTCACAAAAATAACGTTCAGTATCAAATTAGCATTAATTACATAGTCATCAGTCATTAGTAGGTAATTTTTCACTAACACACCTAAAACAAAAATAGGCTTGATACATAATACTGATAGGTAGATCTACTGCGGTGAACCGACATTTACACAATGTTTAACTATGGATATTCGCATTCTCCGCTAGATGGCGTACGTGTGGTCAAGTCGCGTGCGCAACGTAACCGGAGCGACACGCGTAAGTAATCCAATATGGCCGTCCGATGTCTCTCACATATCGGTACATTGCAGGAATGCCATTTTAATATCCCGCTTTATGTCATTTATTGTTTACTAGGTTTCAGGGCCAAGTGGTACGGAAACCACATATCGGTTTATTTATAGAATCATACAGTTCTTTTTATAGAATACAAAATTAGGCTTCTTCTTACCCGAAGTAGCAAGCTTCTATTAAAAAAAAAGTTTTTTTTCTACTACCTGCAATTCCAATATAATATCAGTATTCATTTCAGGAATATTTTTCATATTTTATGTGATGTAATCATGAGTGCCACGGCGTAACTCATAGTTGCCAGTATCAGTTTGCCAACTACGATATTATCAAGTTTATAGGAATGGACTTTAAGAAGGACCTAATTACGTGCGCCAAAAATCTTTTCGAATCTAAAATATGTGATGGAACTTTTCATTTAAAGTAGTAAAAAAAATCTTATTATAACAATTACTTAGATTATTAGATTAATGGGCAAAATCAAGGAATGATTATGTTGGTCATTATTTGAGAAGTCACAACGATATTATATTAAAAAAAAAACTATCATTAAATTGCTTTTGCAAATAATACCATAACTCATAAGAGGAGCCAGCAAGGAGTAAACAAACAAAGATTGGCCAACGAGATCACAATGCAGCAGTGTGCACAATGGTGCGAAAGCTGGCGCGGCACAATGCCAGTATATCGGCCGCATCTCGGTGGCTCGTTAGCTGGGGGCGGTTTGAACTAGCAAGTTATGAGCACCATGACCGACAGCCTCACTTTTATTGACGCTTTTAGCTCGTTTTATTGAAAGTTAAGACGTTTTGGATCTGTGAGTACAAACTCAATACTAACAGTACCACTATTCGTCAAGAAACATTTGTGTAGCAATTAGATTTTATATGAAAACGTCTTAGTCGTACATTCCTGGCGGAGTGTTGGCCTTATGGATCGTCTGGGTAGGGTAGTTGTGGTCTTTGCAAAACTTCTAAATCATCCTCTTTTCATGGCAATACGTAAGTCTGTAAGAGAACACTAATAAGATTCATGGCACTTCATTTACAGTCTGTAAAAGGACACTAATAGAAGATAAATAGCATAGAGAAGGTTTTTGCCTAGCACGGTTGAATATTGGGGCCATTGAAGTATTACGTAAGCATCATGGGGATATTTGTTTTGCTTATTTTAGATGCGCTGAATGCCCCCTTAATAGGCTTTTCATATACTACAATTTTTCATCGGTTGTTAATGATAAGGAAAGCTAACAATTACATAAATTATACACTTTTCAAATTAAGTGTGAAAACAATGCTCTTGTGATTTTATCGCATCTATATTGCTCGTTAACTAAGATATAACCTTGAAATAATGACAATTCTATCCCTACTTTATTTAAATAGAACAAAAAAGTGTATTATTACAAGAAATATAAAACATAAGGTTTCTCCTACTCAGTTTTGAAATAACAAATCCGATTCTTCTACAGAAGATGATGATTTATATAGTAAAGATAAAATTAGCTTGTGTAAAAGTTACATGTATACTTATTTTAAAGGTACACAATATAGGATAATGTATTGTGTACTATCAATGAAACAATAGGTATCTTTCACATAGATATAATGCAATTTCACTAATTTGGTTACATCACGGCATAACAGTATTGTCGATGACAGTATTGTAAAAGCTTTCATATCAATTGAATCCATTAGCTGAGTACACAAGTCCTGTCTGTCTATTTGCTCATCAGTTTTTATCATTGGCCAGTTCTTGTTTGTTCGATCGGTCACTTCCACATTATTGATGGGCTGTTTCCCTCCAACGCAATGTGATCTCATCGCAAATTATATCATAAACACAGCGATATAAGAAACTTTTTATTTTAATTGTGATTTGTTTTTTTTTGTTGACACTGTCAGCCATTTATGCTTTAAATACTTGTTTATACAATTTAGTTAATGTATCAGTACATTTTAGTGCTATTTTGCGTCCAACTGTTATACAGATAATAACGAATGGAACCTGAAGTAGTTGTTATATCTATATCAAAAGCTTGATGTGTATTTATGCAATGACCATTTCCTTTATCTCGAAAGAGCGCTAATCAGGTTAAGTCAATAATTTTACATGATATTAAAACAACCCTTCTATTACATAGTTTCTTATAAATACTAATAATGCTAAATTTTAGAGAAGGCAATATTCAATATCGGGACCATGACTACTATGGTCCTCGACACCAGTTATCTCTAGATATGGAAGTGGAATTCCCTTTCTAACAGAACCCCATAAAATACGCTTGTCCTATCTACTTGCGCATGTGCCATTTGTCCGTTGAACAGCACTTAGCTTAACAAAAACTGATAGTTGTAAAACAAAAGAGGTGAACAAAATCGCGTACAAGACCGGGCCATTTGGATCAGAAATAAACTAAGCGGTAAGAATTAACAGGGATAAAGGATTAAAGAGTAGCCGAACCAGATTTATGTCGCGATGATTGCGATCGGAACGATTCTGCGTGTTACGAATGTTTTAAGCAGAGTTAAACAATTCAGCAAGCTACGCTGTTGTAAAAATGTATTATTATTTTTAATTACCATTTTACTTACTATAAATGATTTATCGGAAGAAAATATTTAAGTGCTTGTCTAGTTTTTAATCATAATTACTACTTTTGTCAATAAAAGATCTAAAGTTTGAGGCATTGAAATTTCTTTTGAAAAAAAACATTATGTTCAACAATTTTATGACATGAAAACACCTGAAAAATCCAAAGAATGATTCTGCATTCATTGCTTGTCTATTTACAGTAACAAATCGAAAGAGTTTTATCAAAGTGAAGTTCTTTCATACGACCCTCCCATTTTATCTGATAACGCTGTGAATGCAGTACATTTGTCTGTACGACACCCACTCTGCAAGTCAGTGTAAAAATTGTCAACGAATACGTCTGATAGCGATCTGCCATTTGAGAGCGACAAAAGGTCTACAGTCACAACTTATGTTTACCTTAGCTTTCACAAACTTACAATTTTTACACCTGTTTTGATACAAAAGAAAATATTAAGCGAATAATTTTTTATAATTGTTTTAATTCTTACGCGAGCATTTGGGGGACAATCCATATAAACTTACATTCGGAAAGAATTTGAAGAAATTGAAATTGAAGCAGTTATAGTGTTCTCCCAACCGCACACGTTTTTTTTCATATAAAACAAATTCACCTATTAATTCAGCAGAGGCGGATCAGTCTGTAAATTGCTGTAATTTCTATTAAAAATCAGTAAGGTTCGCCAGACACATTGGTTCGAAAAAATGTTTCATCAACAATAATTTTATTATCGTAATAACAAAATTACTGGTTTTGCAAATAGACTTACAATTTCCAGTCTTATAGCCACGGTGTTGGGGGATTATTCCTCTGGCGTTAGCTGCATATCGGGGGGAGAAATGGAACCTTTTGTTGGCCTATAGCATTATTATTTCTCATTTTGTTTTGTTTATTAATACAATTGGCTTGAGGCGCAATATTGATATTCAAGTTTGATGATGACTCGCGCCACGAGTTTTCTCAACCTCTGTATTTTTATGAGTTTTATAACAATTGCGTTTTGTTTTTATTTATAAGCTACAGAGGAAAAGTATAACTTTCAGTATATTTTGCTACTTTTTATTTCAATTATAGGTAATGTTTTGAGCTAAATTTAGACGAAATAATTTATTAAAGAAAGCATAAACAGGGTTATAAGACATGTTGATAGGAGTAAGTTCAAAAGCCATAGAGCACGAAGATATTTCTCATTTTCTCATGGTGAAAACAAAACGATGTGAATAAATAACTCACAGAAATATCAATTAAACAATTATGCTGTCCGAATGGAATCGTGGGTAATGATAGTGGGTTGTGCTATAACTCAGGCGCATCTGTTCTACGGCTATTTGCAAAGGCACGACATAAGCCGCACCATTGCTTACATGGAAAGCAGATATTCATAATGTCCTCTCATGATTGTTTTATATTTATGATTTAATCATCCACATAAACTCCTTTAAGATTTTTCTTCGCTGAATATGTCAAAAACATAATTTACTAGTACTAAATAGCTTAGCTGTTCATAAAAAATTTAAATAATTCCATTGAACCAAATACCAATGATACAAAATAAGATTTTGCTTATACCGAATCGATTGATGCTTTATTAGAGAAAATCGATGGTACGAGAAATGCTAACTAAGACCGATTATAACAAGTACATCAAGATCTTCTGGCAATATCTTTAAGTCCTCGTAAGGTAATAAGCCTTAATTTCATATGTAAATTCCTGGTCGTTTACGCTACAAACATTGTAGAGTCAACTTTATTCTCTTGGGTTCAGTATATTTTAGTATATATTTGTTTAATTATAATTCATGTTTCATTTTCATGTTATTAGGTGACGCCTAATTTTGGGTTGTGAGTGTTTATATTCTTTTATGGTTTTAAGCAATGATGTATAGTCTTACCTTTTTCATAACTGATTTGTCGTTCTTGTTGCCGAGCGTTGTCTGCTGCGACTTTGAGAAGGCCTTGGATATTTCTTAAAAGAGTTTCGGTAGATGAAACCAATGTATCCGCGGTAGGGTCTACAGGGACATTGCTCGGTGAACCTTGTGTGGGGTAGCTGATCGTCGCTGGCGATGTATTCGTTGGTAGGTCTCGTTCGCCATCGCTTAACTCTGCTCCTAGCCAAAAACATACACATATTTAGATCATCTTGTAGAAAGTTAAAAACAATAGATAGGTATTTTATCTCTTCAAACAACAACTATAATTTTCCATCTTCTCGATTTAAATATCTGTCCTTTATGTCACACTGTTTTTTTAATTTCAATCTAGAGGAAATTAAACAGTGATATAAAACGTACGTTTTAACTAGCAATATGTGCCGGAACTTTTACAAATACGAATACCATTAATTGTGTTTCTTGCCAACAAATAATGTATAAGTAAGTTTTAAAAGATAGTTTCTTGCTAATAATGATAAATTAATCCCAGGGTATTATAAGGAGGAGGCAAATACCTGAATTAAAAGAAATGTAATAAAATACAAATTTATTTGGTTCATAAATATGAACAAGAGCATAAAACGTAGTTAGCATACACCTAGCATAAACCAGAATTTTACGAGCATGATAAGTAAAAAAAGTATTTAAGAAACACGCTATCTCATTTTTACAAATAAAATCTAAAGTGATGACCGTGTAATAATTCAATTCCTTCGATAGCTCGATGAGCTTTAAAAATATGCAATACAAAACAATTAATAATAAATACGACATTGGTGATCGCGTGCATGTATCATTCGCATTACAATTATTATTGCAAGGTACATGGAAATCGCGTGGTAATCCATGCGGTGTCTTGATGGGGCAGGAGAACGGCCTATTCGAATTCTGTCAGAGTGAAGCCTAATATTATTTTATTTTAGATTAACCAGCTTTAACACATAAGTCTTTAAAATATAAGTCTTTAAAATCAGGTTTTAATTTAAAGAACACTTTTTCAAATAAATAAAATAGTAATTAAATTAATGATTTTTTGAAAGAATTTCTAAAGAAAGCACGTCGTCATCGTCTCATAATTTTCGGTACCATCCGGTAAAGTCGGATATTATTGTCAAATCGCCATACTTGTTTAAATCACGTATGTGTATGTTATCTATACTTCTATACTTAATATTATAAAGAGGAAAGATTTGTATTTTTGTATGTAACGAATAAACATTAAAACTACTGGACCGATTTCAAAAATTCTTTCACCATTAGAAAGCTACATTATCCCTGAGTAACATAGGCTATATTTATTACAAGAAATCCCCAGAAATTCTCACTAAAACCAACACAAGGTGCAAAAAAATTAGCCATAAAATATCTTTCATCGCATGCGCTGCGAAAAGTATTGATGATAGAACAAAAAAATGTTCTAGAATATTATAGAACGTATCAATATCTACAAAAAACTCCGCGAGACCATATGGCCAACTATTATAGTTATGTCACTATAACTACTTTTTTATATTTTAAAAGTTGATAAAAATGCCTATCAAAATCAGACCATGTTTTCCATACCTTTGTATTAATTCTTATCCAAATAAATTATTTCGTAATGAAGACTGTTTCAATACCTGTTAATTACTTTTTGAATTATTGAAATCGGACATTCCAGTCAAAAGATATTACGAAATAAAAATATCAACATAAATAAAAAATAATCCCAGACGGGCCGCCGGCGCGGTGTGGAGTGCCTCGCAACGCAGCGAGTAACGCGGCGATAGAGGAGCGACAGAATGCGGGAGCCAAAATGTTAAAAAAAAATTATCCACCCGTGCGAAGCCGGGACGGGCCCCTAGTCAGATATATATTGAGAGTATACTTATTTAAAATAAAATTGTTTTGCAATTAACTATCAATCTCTGAAATAGGGAATCAAGAATAGAAACTGCAGCAAGTAGTAAGTAATATAGTAAATAAAGTTATTAATATTAAAAAAATACTGATTACAGAGTGGTACTGCGACTTTTTTTCTCTATCGCTTATGTCCCCACATAACGCTTTTTTCTTAAGTCACGAAAATTTATTATTATAAACAATCAAAACATTCACATCAAATTACATTCAGAATTGAAAAAAAGGTTTTAGGACGGTAAAATTGCTTATTGATTTGTGAAAAGAAACTATTGAAAACAAAATATATCGAGATACGAAAAAGTTGTGTTAACTAAACGAGTATTGGTTAGTTCAATTTACAAGTCGTTCCACCGATACTAGTCGCGGAATAAGGACACGGTAAGCCATTCGACACCGAATGGGCTGTCTCTAAGCGATTTATATGTGCTTCGCTATATCGGTATTCCTTTTGCGATCTTAGATCAAGTACTCGAATACTACCAATTATAACTTCTAAACTATCTTCATGTTATTACTGTATACATTTATTAATTTTCAAATACAATCTTATTTAGTTACTCTTTGAGATTATACATTTGAATGCAACGAATTGGGTTGCCCATGATTTTAGATTTTATGTAATTAATAACTATTTCATATATATAAATATTTTGTTTAACTCATATATTTTAGACGCTATGCTCAAAGAGTTAAAAAAACCATCCTCCTCTAAAAATTTCTAATATCAATCTTGATAGAGATTGTCTATTGAGTGGACTCATCAAAACGAATCATACTCCTAGCGTAAACTAGAAAAGTTTACTAATATTCATACAAAGTTTCATTTAAATTCGACAAGAAGAAGTTTAAAGATTAATTTGAGTACATTACTAATTTGTTACAATTGAAACTTATACAAACGTATTATAAAATGAGAATAAAATCATTGAAAATAATATTAAGACAAAACTAGTCAATAATAGTGACGGTGAAATCAAATCAACTAGAGCTAAATAATCATAGGTTAGAATAAAGAAAGCGTCTCGATTGGCGTCTCTCACGGTTCAGAGTAATCTATCGATACATTTAATTTAACTGACAAGATAGTGAACGCTCATCATATAATGAAGACAACATCGTTTCGTCATTGTCGATGTGCACGATAGCACTTTCGAGTTGTCACAACACCATCTGCCTAATAAGGCCAATTAACAAAACTCTTTATAAATCCGACACACGAATATAGACTTTCTGTTGCTCACATTAAAAAAATTATTTCATCTACATTTGCTCGTGACTAATACAACCAAACGATATAAGACAAAATAGGGTCACAATGAGTTAGATGATTGAAAGAAAGAGGTAAGATCGATTCGACAAAGATCAAAGTTGAATGACATAGCCTTTAAAGAAGTTTTTTTATAATTGTAGGCGATCGTGACTATCACGAAAGTTAAAGCTAATTGTAGAACGATATATAAAAATAAAATTGTAATAACTTTCTCATTTTTAGAGGGCTTATAGACCAATATTTTAAAATAATTTTGTACCCTCCTTATCTATACATAATTATGAAACATAAATTATTATTTTTTTGTATCGTTAGCTATTTGTAGGTTACGTTATTTTGTTCTCCAGTAAGCAGTTTAAAACATAATTTCTGGTTACTTTAAAAAAATATTTTAATTTTATTTCACTGTCTGTGTGTTCAATCGTTAATTGGTAACACTAGAATTACATCATAACATACCTGTAGGCATGCTTAGATTATATCATAATTTCTATCGCAAGTTCCCACGATCTGTGCGCTACATGCGGAACCTATAGTATCTACAATATTGAGTGTATTGTCCATCCATATTGTTTTAGTATTTGCCTATTGTATACTTCGAGTATTTACATTTTCGGCCTTTGTTATGAATGGCGCCGTCAATACTTCTATAATTGATTTGTATTCAATAAAATAAATTTGATGTGAGCAGCAAAAAGTAAATTCTAATTATATAATATCAATTTAGTAGTTTATTGAGTATAAAGTAACGAGTTTCTCTTGATTGATGATCTTTACGAAGATAGAGGATACTAAATTGATTAAAAATATTTAGCTTATTAATAGATATTCAATATACAAAAAGCTGCAAATAAAACCTCTGTTACTAAATAGCTACAACGTCGTAGAAATTGTCATGCAATCCATCATTGATCTTTAATAGTCTTAATGGTGTACGATCATTTGTAATAGCGAAAGCTCTGAAGAAGTCTTATTAAAGACAATTTATATTGATTATGATCGTCACCTGGTTTCCATAAAGACAGCCAACAAAGTAAGTATTCTCTGGAACCAAGGTATTGCATTTTCGAAAACTAATATTTTTATTGGTAAGGATTTGTACAAAATACTTTAATATAGATTAGGATCATTTTAGTTTACAATGAACAATTAAGAAATGGGTATTGTAGATAAAGCACACATAGAGTTAAAAAACGGAAAATAGTAATTTTAAAAACACTGTAACAAAGACTACATTAATTAACAGTGGCATCTGCTTCTTAGTCAATAAATATAAGAGAATTAATATTAACATGACTGTTTTCTTTAACCTGCATACATTTATTGCATTCCAGCTTTAATTACGAAGTAATAAACTTAGATCATTTAGTTACATTGTATCATCAAGTATTATTAATGTTTTTGTTCTTAAAAATAAAACGAGCTAATTTTATGGCTGATAATTTCCGAACTATGAATGCCGAAGCTTTTGCGACTATTACTGGGTAATTTCGCCGAGCATAACATGAGGCTTATTGAGTGAGGGTCAGCCTATGTTAATGCAACATGGATACTTTCGTGTCGCAGCTGCTGTGATTACGGCTGTTTTAACTATTAAAAAGATTAACCGATTCTGAAAGCTATAATTTTAATTTCAGCCTAATTGACCGTATAATTTTATATAATTCAATAGATCTTGAAATATAAACTTCAAATGTAATAAAATATTTAATAAACATGTATTACTAATTAAATTTCAGAGTTTTTTACTATTTATTTTTGGTATATGAAATGAGTTTCGGAATTTTCTATATATTATATCTACCAACAAGTAAGAAATAGTTACATTTTCAATTATAGGTATTTTTATCTTCTAAATCTTTTTATGTGTAGTGCTCCACTACCTCTGTAATATTTTTCTAATTAATAATTTATTGCCTAGTGATTATAACTCAGGTGTAGGTTCACAAGATATATGTACACAATTTACCAGTAGGTAAGTTTTAAAATGTTTAAGGGTCATGTATTTCATTTCAAACGTAGTATTTGACTCACCGTCATCTTCATCCTTGACATTATGGTCGTCCTGATCAGAGAGTCCAGCGTCACTTTCATCCGTATGTGAGCGCGGCGACGCTGCTGCCGTCGTGGAGGGTATGCGTGGAGGCTGCGGCGTGCGCCGGGACGCGGCTGAGCTTCGCCCGCTCACCGAACCGTCTCCTCGCTCGCCCCGTTCACGTTCTCGTTCAGATCGCTCGCGTTCACCCGACCCGGATTTTGAAAGGTTTAACACTGGACTGTGGCCCGGTGAGGAACCTTAAAAAATATACAAAATATTTGAGATTGGTTTTGATAAATTTTCCTCGTTTCAACGTTATGTTAGCTATAATGCATTACAATATCATCGTTCTCGCATCGTTTAGGTAAAAAGTTATTCCCTAAACGGTTACAACTTCATTACCTACTGATATAGTACACAAACTAATTATTATTATTAAAGTAGTAAGATCTGCAAAAATTCCTGAATTAAATTTTGTGAAGCGGTTTGTGCGTGATGCTCATGCAAACATGGGACATGTAATTTTTTTTTAAATAATTGTTTCAGTTTCTTATGTTGTTATGATAACCTATAAGAGGTAGTGTATAGACGTCATCCAATTATAATTTTATTTATGTTCTATGACGATTTAGATATTTTTTTAAATGTTTATGTAATTAATACAAATCTTTAAAATAATCTTACCATTATGTGAACCTTCTCGAGCTTTGTCCATAGCTATAACGCGTTCGATGTCTCCTCTTTCATCCCGCAACCTGTAACAAATTATTAAAATAATATTAATTGTGTTAATCTTGAATACAATATATATTGTAAATACATAAATATTCCACTATTTATACTGTTTTTGTACGTATGTTTCGTACGCACGTTCACTACGAGTAAGATGGAAGGGTTGATTCTAGGATCTCAGACCCTAAGGCGATGGCTTCCGTGTATGTTATTATTTTGTGGTAATGTTGATATGTTACACTAAGATTTACTCATTGTAAAATTACTGCATGCCTTGTTTTATTACAAAAGATGTTATAAAATAGGTATTGGTTTGTTATAGATGATTGATTTTGGTAGTTAATCGACTATTTGATCTGTATAGTACATACCTTTGTATTTTCTGTATAGTACATATTGTTTTTCTTTTATAATATTTATGTTTTCCTGACGCAAGGAAAAAACTTTAAAATACAGTTCATATGACTTGCTATCTCTTTCGCTCTAATTAGCAATGTAACTCATAATTTTCTTACGAAAAATTGTAATTTTTTTTAAGCTGGCCTGTTGTACATTATTTTTAACTGCTACAAATATAATAAAGGAGAGAATACTGATACTTATAGCACTGGTTTTTAACCTATTTATGTATTAGCGAGCTAACCTATAATTAGTTTGGTGTGAAATATTATACCGGTAAAGTCAAGATTCCGATTCATTTTGTGCTATATACTACATAATATAGTAACTACTAATATTGTATTAAGCAAGCTTTTGTAGCACCTATTGTAACACTTGTTTTTCGAAATAAAATTATTCTATTCTTATTCTCGATTTGTTTCAAACTTTATCAAACGATACTTGCGGTGGAGGTAATCGATATTCAATGTAAACGATAATGTGTCAACACCTCGTTATACTCGTAGATACCATCAGAAATCATAAAACCGACAATCAGACACGCTACCACGCAAAACGAATCCTAACAAAGCCAACTGACAAACAGTTTTATCATTTGAAACCATAAAGCATGCTACCCACTGGGTTTCGGAGTTACTGTACAAAGGGAACAGTATAATATTATAAGACCCCGCTGTGTTCTTTTGTGAGCGGATGAAGACGGTGTGTAATCATTTTGTACGGATCGGTACCGGTACCCTAATTCCGTAGGTTCTTTTTGATTGTGAGTTATTGGTCTTTTGATGCTTCCGTTTCATTTCAATTTTTTTTGATCTGTTTACTATTGCCCATTTGTTGTAACGTATATTGAGACTTGAGATAGATTATAAAACAGACATAATTAGGTTTGTGGTTGACACCTTTAATGATTTTATGTTTTACGAGCTTTTGTTTGACTTACAAAAATTTGGTTACTTCTGTAAATATCGTGGCCATTAAATAAATGATTATACATGTATAAATGATTAGACACCAATTTAAATAATAATAAATCAATATAATAATCGTAAATCTTTTTAGAATCTATTATTATATATATATATGTGGCAAATAGTTCTTGAGTTGTATTTTTAGATAGTGGTAATTATTTATAAATAATTTAAAAAAAAATATTAAAGCATGTATTAAGTAGACACTATATTTATGAAAAACAGATCTTGAAAAATGATTTCCCTTGTCGGAACCAATTTCGCTCATTTCAAAGGGGTTAATGCTACAATTTTTGCCCAGTAATGCCTTTTGAGCATTTGAATATAAATGACGTCTGAAAGTGAAATGTAACATACATAATAAGTGGCTGTTTTAAGCCTTCGCGGTACCCTTTTGTGGATTACAGCGTAATTCCAACTCAGAGATAACATACATGTATTAATACATACATTTCAGAAATATCAGCTTAAAATGAATATTAACCACTTATATACCTTTATTTAATACAAAAAACTACACATTTAATTGATGTGAAGAGTGTTCTTTTGAAAAGCCTACACCTGTATTTTTACTTTCTATTGCTATTTAATTACTTGTTTTTTATGAATAACTTCTCGGATTAAACAGGACAATTATAAATTAGTTGATAACTTTCTATAAATATGATTTGGTAATTAATAGGCAGGTATTTTCATGTATATTTTTAATAACATATGTAGAACTAGCTGCCTAGACAGATATCGTTCTGTCAAAGTTAGTACATTTAATTTATATTAATAAAAACCTGTGGGTCTTAAGGAACATACAAAAAATATTAGCAGAATTGGTCGAACCTTTCTCTAAATATGCGCTTTGCAACATTCATTTTTATTTATATAGAAGAAAGAAAGAGATAAATAGCAGTGTATCAGCTCCAATATTAATTTAACAACTGTGTAGCGTTCGTATAAATAAAATTGTTCAATACGAAAGTACTCTGTGTTAGAACCCTCGAAATGGAGTCGTTTGGTACTTTACTGACGAGTCACGGAACTCTGTTTGAATTTAATATATTTTTCGTATCCGCTGCTATTAATATGTTAATAATCCTTTAGATCTTTGTCTTTGAACTATGATAATTGCTAAGATTAAAAAAATTAGACTCTCAATAAGAAATTATGATTTAGTAAATAAAATATAATCCAAATTATTTAAAAATAAATATGTACATTTCGAAATAAATTTCTATTAAAGTCAAAGTAAAGAAATCAAATATTACATAAATATACAAACTTTGTTAAAAAGGACCTTACTCAATGTATCGTCTATCTAAAACCTAAAACAATATAACGATACATCAAAACAAGTACAACAAAGTGTGAAGTGACAAAAAGTCCAAATCCTTTTAAACATAAACTTGACAATTTGATTTAATTTTAATGAATTGAAAATGAATGAGAGCTTGTATCCTGAACGAATCCAAAAGAAATGACCAAATCATCACAGAGCGATCGGACAAAAGATAACGCCTGTATCAATAAAGTAATAAATTATTTCCACTTCCTTCGTTTTATTTTCATCATTATAAAACTGTTAATGTGATCGATGATATTTAGAATTTGTTGGGTTGTTTCAATACAATATTTTTTGCTTGAATGTAGCTGATAATAATAAGATGTATCTAGCTTATTTAGTCAATAATAATTTAAATGAAAGCCAAAAAATGCAATAACAAATCTTAACGAACGGTGATTTAAATTGTATAAAATCAATTTAGTAAACATTCTGGTCAAAGTAATTCCCTTAGCTTCCGGATTTGCCCACAGTAACAAAATTAATGACCGAAACCGAATTAATAGCTGCTTAATATAATGTCAAAAACAGCCGTCATCCTCAAAGAAAAATATTATTCATTCTCTTGTCACATTGTAAATTGGCGACGAGACTCGGATGCAGTGTGAATTGAAAAAAACAATCAGAGCCGTGACGGATTGAGGGAGGCAAATTAAATACTAATTTCGTTACGTTTGCTTTTATGTTTTGTAGTGCGGTATAAATATTATTAACTTATCCCTCTTTTCGTTTCTATATTAGTTGGTACCAACTCGTATTCGAAAATGCCTATATGTAAATGCGGGATAGAGATATTAAATATTAGATAATTATGTCGTTGGTAAATATGAAATATAAATGCAAATGTTTAGCTAGCAAAATTATGAAAGGTTAACTAAGTTAGTTAACGCTGACCATTGCCATTACAGGGAGAGCAGTGGCCTAAACAGATATTCCGGGGCCACGGACGCGGACAATGCGATGCAATCACCACTGAAGCCAATGTACGCTGATTAGTTAATTCTGAACCGTTCATACTACCTAATATTGCAGCGTTTAACGTTCTAAACCATTCTTGTATGCATAATCTGATTAGCGTAAGTATTATATGACATATAAAGCTTCCGATAACGATAAACATACTGTCGCCAAATCCAAATTAATCGTTAGTTTCCATAATAATTAAAATGTATGCATGATAGCATAGAGTCGGTTAAGAAAATCAAATCCAGTCGAAGCGTCACTGCGTAAAACATTTGCTTGACACCCAAATCAAAAATCGTTTTAGCGCACCCTCCCGAGGGGAGGTTAGGGAAGCGTCAACGCCTCAACATTTATTATTTCAGACATATCACTCACATGCAAAACAAACTCCGTCCGATCCATCAAAAAGTTTCTTTCCCCCCGTCCCCTTTTCGACACAAATCGAGTGTGTAAGTACTGCGGTTTAAGAAACTAGGGTCATACCATCTACAACTTCGCAAAGAATTTCACGCGAGTGTTCCAATTCCGTTAGAGTGATGACTTTGATTAATTTGTGGTAACAAGCCAATTACAAATCTACCTATATATACGACCATAAATATTAAGTATTCCATTCTGTTTAAATAAGAGAATTCATTAATTTGCATCATTAGATACTGTATCTAAGCAACAAAATAAATAAGCTTGTTCATCCACAAGAAATGAGCATTGTAACCCTCTGTAACAGTCAACAAAGCTTCGAAGAAAATCGAGCGAAAAAAGGCTAAAAACACCTTAGGGGTTTACTAATCGAATAAAAAATATCAGCGGCCGATGCCAATGTATGGGGGAGAAATAGAATAAATTATAAAGAAAATACAAGTAGCAAAGGGGATTTAAGGAAACAAAAAGTTTTATATTTATGCAGATAACAAAACCTTATGTTATGCGTCTAATATTTGCGTTCCCTTCAACTCAAATTGTCAATTAATTACAAAGTTGAATAATCTGGAAACTGAAATACTAAGTAACATTTACACCATCAATTTAGCAATCAATGTAAACTACTGGTTTAAAATTTTGGTTGATATTGAACTTTTTATTATAACAGCACAAATAAGGTTATCAATGTGAAAGGACAAAGGAGAAACACTTAGAACGGAAGAAGTGCGGTGAAATGCAAAAATAATAGGAAAGAAGTAACATGATGACTTGTCGGTCGCACCCTCCGCATAAACGTCACGATGTCATTTGTAAAAATTGCGGCCTTCTAACTTTTCCATTTTGTAACAAAAATACATAGAGAATATTATCTTATCTTTTTCGGCTATATTGTAATGTTTTATCAAATTTAAAATTATGCAGTTGTATTTGCCTTACTTTCATAGTTCTGATTTATATGAGCTACTCGAGTACGTATTTCAGTTAGATCACTTTTACACTAATTTATATGACTATAGAAATAATAGGTAATATCTAATGTAATCAGTAGTACTAAGTAAGTGCTTTTTTAAAGTTCATTCCCTATATGGGTTATGGTAAATCTAAAAATCAATTTATTGAAATGTTAAAAGGGCTAAATGTTAATTTTATATAATATTATAATCAAAATATTTTTGAAAAATCTCTTGATTATACACTCAAAATGCAAAAAATTATGAGGGAATCACCGTTAAAAATATTTAAAATAACGCAACCAGCTCTAAGTTTTTTTTATTCCAAACTGTCTTTAAAAAATAACCAGATTCAGAGGGCGAAAACAAGAATCAGTAGTAGGACCTTTGCGGGGGAAACTTGAGACAGTTATTTAAATTTGAATAATATAATATGGAAAAAATTACGTCACTTAATACCGTAATAAAAGTGCACTAAGCGACCGGGGCATTACGCTTGCCAAATGCAAAGAGGGACTAGCAAATTTCGCTTATGAAACGTGAAATGAAAAATAAAATGCGTCGAAAGAAAATAAAATACGTCTCGGAGGCTTAGACCTCATTATGATATTAGAAAAACGTGAGAGGATTTAAGTTGTCGTTGGTGAACGTAATAAATGAGCAATTGGAGATGGTGGTTTTAGAATTTAAATGAGAATAAGCAGCCCAAAGGTAAAGTTTACTTATTAAACGTATAATTAGAAATGTTACCTGATGCTCAATAAATAGAAATTGTTACAAAATAATAAGCGATTCGTTTGCAACAGCTTACAGTAGCGTAACGAGATTCCGATCAGAACCCTACGATGTTATTAGGATTTAGCGCCAACACGTCGCCTGTCGCCCGGTACAATGTTGGATAATTATGCAAAATTGCTTCTACGATTCATTGTCCCAGACTTTTAGAGGCATTACCATTATGTGTAATGGGAATGTTTTTTCATAATGTTAAATTTGATTGTAATACCTTTAGGAAGATGAAACAGTGAGAGTTTTTTATAACTGTAATCCTAGACTTACAATTCGCCAACCACATATTGCATATGTATGGCTTTAAGGCATGCAGTATATAGGATAACCGCAGAGAATTCACACCCATCGACACACATCCATTGCAATTCCTTGGATAATGCGACGCGACAAATATCTTCATGCCTTCCAGCGGCTTAAGCCCAGTCGAATAGGATTTTCTCTCATGTAAATGTTCCGACCTCATAGCCTGCAACCACTGGATGCACACTGGACTGTCGCAATCGAACTGATAGTTTGCGTTTACCACAACATTTTTTTATGTTTGTAGATTTTAATGACAACAAAATGACATATAAGCACGTTGTTGTTTAACTTGATCTCTGTATCGCAATTGGAATAAAACCAAAAGGTATCTCGACATAAGGATGACAGATGGGTCTAAAAACAAATAAAAATATACTTACAAAATTTTAAGTCGTTAGAAATAAAGTTTTATATTATAAGTGACTCAGATATCGTCTAATGAGCGGACACACTCCAAAGACGATTATCTTAAAACAGTCGGCTCAGAACACATCGATCATAGCATTGTTCACTTCATTGATAAACTTAACATTATCCCCTAGATAAGCATTGAATTAATTTTAATGAACGAATATTTCCTATTTGGCTTGATCAGAAATATTGAACGCTCTGATGTCTAATTTATGATTTTAATAGGTACGAAGAGTTAATTAATTATAATGTATCTGGTGATATGCGTGACTTAATTCAATCTGACATCATAAAAGTATTGTTTTTAGTTTTTATAATTTCCTAGCTATAAGTCAAAGGAAAACTGGCTGACTCAACGCACAGGCCAAATTCCTGGCTTTTGATAGTATAGGTAAATGTCGTAATGATAATCGTTGTCATTGTAACTACATCGACATTACTATGCAGCAAGTGAAGGCAAATTACATTAAAAATACAATAGATACCTTTGCAATAAAATAGCTACTAGTACTTGTTGAAATAAACGTTTTTATCATAAACATCGGTTCCGTTTATTGAAATATTAAAAATGCCCTATTTACATTTTCCGATAATCAACGCACTAGAAACAAAGCCATCTGTTGTATGCCGATACGTAGGGAGTTCGGTAAGTAAACAGAAAATATAATTTAGAAGCAATTTAGCACGATATGTCCGCAATCAAATTGTCTCGTTAATATCGCGCTATCAAAACATTTGATTTGTGGCGTAGGGTTGAGTGCGGTTATTTAGCCATTCGATGCTTCGATGCTCGTTGCTCGTCAGATAGCCCTTACTTACTCATATGTCCAATCAATTACTAATTCATGCTGATTTTCATTCTGAATTTATCACAGATGTATTTTGCTTTTCATTGTACGTTCAGTGATTTTTAATAAGCAACAATTTGTTTTTTTTTTTTACTTTTTACTTTGGAAAACAACAGCCTTCTTGTTCCAGAGTAATGTTCTTAATATAATTATGGCAGCGAAGTTTTTTCTGATAGTTATTCAGTAAATTAACATAACAATAAACATTTAACATTAGGACAAGTTTTTTAAGGTTCAAAATTCAATATGTATTTTTTTTAATAACTAGTCTTCGTCGTTGCTAGTTTGTTAGTCATATCTTTGTATTGATTCCGATTTTAAATGTTGCATAACTGATACACTTCCGTAAGAAACGTGTTTTTTAATATAACTTTTGGTGAACATTTTTTTAAACAGCTTTTTCTTATGTGTTAATAAGATTATAAGTGATTATGATAATGATATGAGTCAAATAAACTTATAAACACTACCTAAATTTATCATTTTGTTTTCATATTTATATTTCTTTATTATCAAAAGTTAAAAATCTGTCTAAAATATAAAAGTTTTCCGTTGATTAATGCGTGCTCACACTCGACACGGAGTCGGCGCAGAGTCAGCGTGTAAACAGCAGAATATTTTTATTCGTGTTGTAATTTCCCTCTGGGATTTGCATAACAAAACGGAAAGCGGGAAAAGGTCAGGAAGCGAACGGAATGGCAAGTGTCCGGTTTGATGCCCAGTCAGCAAGCTGTGTTGACGTAGTGCTCGTTGTAACGTGCTGTCATACTTGCTTCATAAAAATGCACAACTAGTTGATCCGTTTGGCTAGACTGGGATAAAACGTTTTAAAATCACTATAGCTTTTTTAAGACATCCGATTTAAATAAAACAAATATTTATATTTTAAGGTATACCTTTAGCAATACAACTGTGAAAACGGTATCCAATTTCGAACAGAAGTTTTTTTGTGATATGTTTTGTAGAGCCTCACCACCCAACATGAAACTTATTACTATTGATATTTTTAGGTACATGCCATTAATATATAATATCGAATAGTTAAGGAGTTTATTCTTAACTATTTGACATTAAGTACAGTCTGGAGATTTAGCTTTACCTATCTGTGATAGGTATGGCTGAATTTATTACGAGTAGGTACATGCAAACTTATTTAATGGAATGTCGCTTAAAGAGTTTAGACATTAAGCACAAAAAAAAATATAATTCGTAACAAACAAAAATTATAGTCACAATGTATGTTAAATTCCCACCATAATATAACTAGTAGACAATTCGAACGAAGCACAGAATGCTCAGACTCAGGCGTTTCGGATGCATATTCATGATTACTTTGCGCCACATGCAAATCCTGATTTACACACTGTAATGAATTCTTTTGATCTGTGGATTATTTGATACACATATTTGATTTACCCCATCGATATATTATTTTAATGATTAAGTATGCATAGTTTTTGTGGACGAGACGATCAGATAATTCAGGTGCAAACTCATTTATAGTAATCTTATTAAACACATGGATTCATAATTTAAAAAATATCACCTCGCCTTATTCAAGCCACTAGTGACCAAAGGACTGGCAGCCTCGGCCAACAAATTAGCCTAGCGATTCAAAAAGGAAACGATGCCAGCGTTTTGGGCACACTGCCTCTTAGTAATGGAATCGAAAAACTCTTTGATATTAAATAATTAATTTATAATTTAATTATTGTTTAAATAAAAAATATGTGACCGATCTATTTTTCTCTGATGAGGAGAACCGACTAGTTGTGGGTTGTTCGCATCAACGCTAAACTTCTGTCCCACTAGGATCGACAATTATCCCTAAATATAAAATACAAATTCCTCTAAATTTATAAAAGCCTACTAGAAGTAAATTAATACTAAACTGTTGATTAATATCAATAGCTATTTCAAGGATTAATTATTTGTATAAAAATTCTTAGCAATTTACTAAATAAGCAAATAAATAAATTCAAAATCATTCAAGAAACTTGTAAAGAACAATTTATGTAGATATATTTTATTAACAGTACAGTAAAAGTAGTTAACAGTAACAAGTAAGAATCAAGACTTTAAAAAAGTAACAGAACATAATAATTATAAAATAATCTCGCGTATGGAGTATAAACATAATCAGTTTCATCGATACAAAGTTTCTCTGCGTACATAAATACCATTCACAAGTCTAAAGTAAAAAGTCGACTAAAACTTACATAATTACTTTGGCGATACAACGGTACGAAAGAAACGCAGAAATGACAAGACGATGACAAATGAGCATTGTTCGCTTCCAACACAGTCGGGTGGCGGACCTCATCAAATTATTCCCCACTTAAAAAATCTCCGTAAACAAAAACGCAGCAAGGGAAAAACGTTCGAGTTGCAGGGTAAAAAATAGGTATTGGCAACATTGATTGATGCGTACTAATAGGGCGCGAAGGAATGAGGCCGCAGCATAATTAAAAGAAAAGTGACATCTTCTGTCATTGACGGCTCGACCAACTTCTAGAAATAGAACAGTCCCGCCTTCCTGGGGAGGAAGTGATTAGTGTTGCAAACTTATTAGAAATTATTGAGTGAAGGCGGCTAATTGATTGCCGGGTAGATCGGCTCGTCACCCTTTGTTGCATATGTGACATGTCTTTTTAGGGATAAAATTCTATTCTATGGTAGATAATAATGACACCTGGAAGTAACAATCAACTAAGGAAATATTCAGGTTATTTAACTTCTACACTACACCAATTTAAAGTTTGCGTAAAAGACTATTTGCAAAGCCACTATTAGAGTGACACCCGAATAATGAAGGGAATAATAAATCTTTTTCACTCCGTACGCGCAACCGCATAAAATTAATCCTAATTTCGAATTAGCATTCCGATGCGATGTATTCCATTACTTTTATAAGAAGCAGTGCAGACCGTATTTAAATTACTATAATAAAAAAAATTAGTCATAACAAAAAATGAAACATTAGCGAGCTTACACAAAATCGATGAAGAAAGTTGATACCTTGGAGGTTTTTATAAAGCGTCCCTTATCGCTGTGTACATATCATTAGTAATGCAAAATAATGGGATACGGACACCTCGTGCTGTTTGCGAGCTAATGATTAATGCTGTTCGTCATTAATTCTTATTTTTGATGAGAAATTTGACTTGTGCTGTCAGGCGCCGGATCCAGATTAATATAGGCTGACGTTGCAACTTACTATATAACAATGTTAGATTCTCCCCAGCTATAAAGTACGAGTATTAATGACTTATTTGTGTGAATTTAAACATATAAATACACCACCAAACCACGTTCCAAACTAATACAAATATATAAAGATAACATTCTAAAGCTGTGATTTGTAGGTAGGTAAATAAAAAGGGATGAATATCAAAGCATTACACAAACGCAATAAATAGTTCGGTTCACCAACGGAACTATCCGAATAGTTTCAACCATAAAAGGGCAAAGTACAAAGAGCTACATAAAATGCCAGTACGACCGCATCGGTGACAAACTCGGGAGGTATTCCGAGGGCAGACTACAGTGACTCGGCACCCTTTACGCAAAGTCCTACGTGTATTAGCCGACTGAAAATCAAAAGTAGATTTTATTAATGACTTTGAGCCATGACAATCTAAATTCTAAATAATGCTACTGAAAGTTGAGCAGAAAATGCGTGAAAATGCTCTCGAGAAGCCGCGTCCCGCAAAATGAACAGTCACCAGATGCGATCTCCGGAATCATCTTTCAAATAGAAGTGAGGAAAAATTATAGACGATCCGAAGCATTCAGTATCTTTATCTCGCCGATACAAGAGTTCATTTTATGACCATTAATTTTGTCTTTTCCTCGGGTGTTTTATCACAGCGACGAAGCTCTGTCGCGCGTCTCATTAATCAAAAGCATTTGTTTACAACGAAGGGAATTTGATTTGATTAAAATAATTCGCAATATCCTTGATAAATATCACCCTCGGTCTTCGTTTGATCTTCGTTGAAATTAATGGTGGAAGATTCAATCACGCAAATGTTACCGCTGCGATTTTTGACATTTTATACTACACGCTTATAAAATATTATAAAATGCCATTTAACTTTTCAACAGTTAATTGAGATAAATATTAAAATACCTTATTAGTGACTAGTGTTGTCTACTGACTGTAATAAAGTCAAAGCAATAATTATACATAGTTTGAAATGAAAACTACATATTATAACAAGTGTTTTCTCTTGCAATATAAAAACTGTCTTAAATCTAATTAAATGGCTAAATGTTTAATTAATATAAATTTAACATGTATCATTTTCAATGGTGAAATATATTGATGGTTAACAGTTTACGATCACTATCCCCTACCGTTCATTCGCACTACATTGTGATTAACATTTTTTTAGATTCTGATCATATTTACGCGTAATGTAACTTGTAGTCTTATTTTTCCTTCTAGTACTTAGTGCTTCACAAGCGCTTTATATGATGAATGATCTATATCATTTTGGATTTCGCAGTTATTAACAATTAATCATTGAAATTTGAAAGAATTTATACTAGAAAGTTCGATTGACCATCGTAATAACGTAACGATCGAATTGGTACTTGAAATATTCTACTTCAACGTTTATATTTTTCGATTTAAAGCATTTCAGGTCACATAACTTTTAAATCTAGAATTAAGGGTGAACAAACACGACTATCTTTCCGTAGCAAGGGGCACGATGAATAACGATCGACGTCAGAGCGATGTGTGCAGCGTATGCCCTCGGCTCACCCGGCTCTCCCGGCTCTCCCGGCTTAACCCGCCGTACGCCGATTAATCGCAGCTAATTCGATCCGAAACGGAATTAAACCGGACGAATGCATAGATCCCAACGATTTGTTGACTGTTAATTGAGTCATTTGATTTACAGCCGATTCGGTTTATACGTTTTTTTTGCACTGGTTGATACCATTCGTCAACAAAGTATCGACACTTGTAACATGACTATAGCGAAAGGCTCTGAGGCACAAATGCAATTACTGCATTCTGTTTAACCTTCCCTCTTTTGTAAATTTTTCTATTAATAATTTATAGCTCTTTTATAAGGACTTAATTATATCTAGAATCTTTCATCGTTTGGGACTTATGAGTCAAAAAGTCATAAGAATTTGATAGATACGTTCAGAGTAGCCACGGCGCTCTTATATACATAATTTATAAAAATTGATTCTTTACCCTTGGAGTCAAAAACTCGAAATATTTTATTTCAATTAGACTTTTTTATAAAAATACTTTTGATACGTCAAAAATTGTTCGGTCACTCAGTTTGTCTGAAGCAACCACCAGCTCGGAAAACAGTTTTCTGTGGAGAAGAGCCGGCCACAAGCTCAACAGTCGCTCATCATTTAAGTAATCCTGTACATTATAGTATGCTTTATTTATTAAAGATTTTATTGATCTGAGTTTTAAATTGTAGTATTGGCAAATCTAATATATGCTGTGGAATCTTATTATAGATGCGAACACCAAGCCCTATGAAACAATTACTCACTTTGTGGAGACGAATGGGACTGTAAGGACGTCTATTTTTTTATAAAAATTTCTAAGTTAATCTCGTGCTCTTAGATTATAAATGTCTCGTACAGCTTTCTTTTGAAGTACAAAAATGGATTCAATGTCCGCGGCTCTACCCCACAGCAAAATGCCATAAGACATTATACTGTGAAAGTAACTGAAGTAAACTAGCCTAGCAGTACATATTAATATCGGCCAATTGTCTGACTCTCCTCACTGCATAGACAGCTGAGTTGAGTCTGCCCGCTAGGGATGATAAATGAGGGTTCCACTGGAATTTTGAATCTAAAGTCATCGACATCAAGGGCTAACAGTAGATCAGTGGTTCAGACGATGAATTCACGATCGATAAATCGTGGGTTCAAATCCCAGACATTCAACGACTGACGCCCTACTCCAAACACAAGCAATTTTAGCATTTTTTTTAAATGATGGGATTCAAAAAGAATTACCTATACATGGGTTTATTCTTGTTTACTTCCAGAATACAAAATTATAGTATTTTCAAAATACATACGAATACAATGGCCAATTTCGAACAACAATAATTAGAAGTTGTTTAAAATAAACTTTCAACATTTGATTGCTCTATTTATTAATTTGTTAAAAGAGAAGCTAATATAACACTGATAAATTATAAAGTTACTCGTATAAATACTTATAATATAAAATAGTTGCTAATATAACAATATCAAATTCATTCAATCGGAGATATTTATCTTAATTTACATTGATCAAAGACAAAGTTGATAATTAATAAGAAAAGCAAAATAATCGTTATTACAGCGTCTAATAATTACGAGTGAGTGCACTTGGAGAATGTAAAACAAACAGTACCTACAAATTATATTAAATCAGAGATAATCCTGTCAATTAATTGGACTTAGGATCGAGAACTGGTCGGCGCCTGCGCGAATTAAACGAACCGAGAGAAGAACCGAAGGGCTAAGATATTATTACACACTCAACACTGCTTGTTATAAATGCCAATATCAGAATTATCTTATATCAATGTTTGTAACTATATCCTCGATTAATTTGTTTGTTATGAAACTTAGGTTAGTTGTTGTAGGTGTGCTGGTAAATGCTGAACTGACATGGATAAGACTTTTATCTTTATCCTAATATACCTCAGCAAAGCTCTGACGGGTCAGCTAGTCATATGTAATATTATAAATGTAAAAGTGTTATTGGATGTTTAGAAGTTTGTTGAACTCAATCACACAAAAAAGGCTGAACTGATTTTATTGAAACATACGCTTCTCCTCCGAAGGGACTTGTTCTCACAACGACAGGTAATGGATTTAAATGAAATATTTTTGGAGTTGCTGAGTAAGTAAGTAATTAATAATTCACTTTTTACCCAGTACAGGAATTTTCGCGGACGATGTCGCGGGTAGAAACTATCTTATTGGTAAGTTTATTCCATGGTTTTTCCAATGTTGGCTTCCTAATATTGCGAATCATTTAGTTCTATTGTGTTTTCTATAATAAGGTTCATTTTAATTAATTACATTTGGTTAAAAGTTGAACGTGACGCGCTTACAAACGTTGACAAATAATCAGAGAGACAGACAGAAAAACAAACACAAACCCCTTACATTCAGCTTTCTGAAAACTTCCCTTTGTTACATTTTTACCCGACTTCGAAAGAAGGAAGTATTATATATAATTATATATAGAATATAGAACACAGTTGTAGATATTGTTATTTTCTTTTATTTATCATTTAAGTTTTTTTATGTCGACGTAAGTTTTGTGCAATGTGTAAAATTATGGTCATATTTATTTTTCTCATTAAAAAGGGGTTTAAAGATTTAAAGTATTGCAAAAAACGAATAGGTTTATCCCAAAATTAGTGAGTAATTTCTTTTAAAACAGCCTTAATCCAACCCGTGGCGGGCGATTGGCTGACAGTGACACATCGGTACAAGGCTGGCTGTCCGACTGTAATTCTACCCAACGCGCAACGCTATGGCCACGGATACGTTTTATTTTCAAATGTACAGAATTAATTAGTAGAATGCTGGAAGTGAGCTTTATACGAGTATTTATTGAACCTTTGTTTGTTTTTGCACCATGCCATAAAATGTTCATAATTATGTTGCCATTAATACACCCTGTAAGAGATAAACATCTTCAAATAAAAACTTTGAACTGGGTAGGCCTTAACTGTTTAATTAAATGTTCAACTACGTAATTCAAACAATTTATTAATAGTCACAATCATAACGCATCAGCCTTACATTCGTAGGCTCTTTTCAATGCTCTTTTTATGTGTACTCAACTTATCAACCGGTATATCGCTTTTAAAGACTCAAATCAAAACCAACACGTTAAATCGACATACAAGGCACTTGAAAATGAAGTTAAAACCGCGAATATTGTTCGACCCCCGATCAATCACCATCCATTAAACAAGAAAAGAAAAGCATTTCCCCTAACCATTGGCCCTCGAATCGGCCCAATTTACATGAGAGCCGCATTTTCCTCGCATCGAGATTAGCTCAGAATGAGTTTGATGAATTGTTCGCCCCACGCCGACGCCGCCCGAGTGGTCATTTGTTAAAAATACGAGTACACCCGATCCACCGACCTAATTGTCTCCTCTAATTTCACACTCCCCTGTGATATCTTTGAGCCGCTTAAATAGAAACAATTCCATTTTAATTGAATGTACTACAAAATTAACAAGCTAAAGTTAAAGAACGAAGGAAAGTAATAACAAGCATGAACATAATCTTAAGAAAATTAAATAATTAAAGTAATTGTTTTTATTAGTACCTACTCCTATACTGTGTACCCACGTCATGTTAGTTCAGTCTTGTCTCTTACCTTTCGAGATGTTTTACGATGTCCTCGTAAGCTGCTCTACAATTCTCCCAAATACCAGATCTGTAGACAAAGAAAATAAAATAAGAAAAAATGAAGAAGGAATACAGAAAATATAGATATTAAAATCAGAAATTAAAGGCAATTAAAATTTAACACGATGTCAGGCTTGCTGCACGGTATTGATTTGAATTTAATAAATCTTGCAAAAGACAAAACTTGCAACAAATTGTTCTCAAGTATTTAAAAACAAAAGTTAGGAAATGAAAAAAGGGTTTGAATATAAAAGAAATAATTATGAGCACTCAATATTAAATGTTCCGTTACAGTGAGCGAGGCGAGGGGTCGAAGAAATTAATAATGTTTTTAAAACAATTGCTTATATTTGTGTCGTAACAACTCATGCGTGATCGTCGAAATTGTTTCCCAATTACTTTCGCACTTTGTTTTCATTAAACTTTTCATCGAGGGAATACTTCTTACAATAGTTAATGGGTTCTCTTAAGGGTTAATTCGTTCCCATCTTAAACTCAAGTATACTTTTGTCCCTGCAATATAAACTTTTTAAATTTCAAGCCTACTTTGATTGGAGAAGATATGAAGTACTCGTACCTTATAATAGACACGAGGTATTTTACTTATACATATATTAGTAAACAAACAACGAAAACCTCATACAGTATGCGATCCCCTGTAATCGGTGGTCAAACGAATTTTTTAAATTTCATAGTGCTGCAAATGTTTTTTTCTTATATTTTTGCCAATGTTACCGGATATGTAAATTTCCGTAACGTGATATCGGTTGCGTAGTACCAACATCATATTTTTATTTCAATCAGATTGCTAAGAAGTAATCTGTATAGCAGTTTTAAATTATTGTTTGATTTTATTATCAGTTCACCTAATATGTTTCATTTTTCAATGGTAGTGTAAATTTTAAACATTACTATCCTAAAGAATTTTTGTGACATTTTCGCCGTCAACATTATATAGTTAACAATAAAATGTTGTCGCTTTTAATCATGGTGTAAAAGTAATAGTTAAAAAGTAAGCCTTTACTCGTACTTAACTGAAGCATCGCAATAAGTAAGTCACTGTAATACCTTTGTAGGTTATCGTACTCAAGTTGAATCACATGGGTGGCAGTAAGACAGTGGGCTGAGGGGTAAGCTCTGCAAGCGTGGGGTAAACCAAGTCAAGTGAGCACTGCGGGTCTTCGGGCGGAAGCGAGGGCACTCACTGTTTGTACTTTTCTTATTGGATTAAGTCAGTCATTTAACCTGTATCACTTTTGACCCGCTTACAGGCTTCTTTTTCATTTACTTATGTTTTTAAGCTCATTATAATCTAATTAGCTATAATTGTTATATCACGTCACCAAAAGTGTTTTCTAGAGTGTTTTCATTTGAAGTTAATAGTTATGCAACTCGATATATTGATTAGAAAATTAGGTCTGAATTCCAAAATATTTCTTTTTTATTTAACAAAGCTTTTCCAAATATTTTGTTGCCTTAGAAATTTTCAGGCAAAAGCAGTTGATACAGCTGTAATAGACAAATACTCACTAAAGTGCACTACGTAACTTGCCGCCATTTTGTTTCAAAGTATCACTTACTGGCATTTGTCATTATGCTTTAAGTAAGAACTTTCGAAAGTTTCTTATCGAGGAATAAACAAACTTCGTCAACAGTCAAAAACAAATGTCATGAAATCTAAGTATTGAATCAAAACCTGTGTAAATAAGCTATTAAAACAGACACTAAAATATTTTGTTTATTAACTTATCTTATGTAGAAGAAAATATAAAACATAACATTTTTGATACTAAAAACAGATCTTATATTAAACAAATATTTGGTCTGTCAACTTATAATCCATAAAAGTGAATGAAACCAAATGACTGTAGTATAAAAGTTACATTTATGGGGTAAATGGTATATGAATTAATACCAGATCATGCCGTGTTTGGGAAACCACAGTTTTACGCAACCGATATCCGCTGTAAGCTTGTATTATAACAATTTATTTGTTTACTGACGTTTTATTTAAACGGAGCCTGAAATTCATCGTTTTATTTTTATCACATTCTGAGTTATGGTTAGTGGTGACTGGTATGTTATTTAAAATTTGATAAAATACACGTTTTGGGAGATTATTTTGTTTTTCTATAAAGAAACGATAATTTACTTATCAAAAGTTAAATAAAATAATTACAACGACATGTGGTGTCAACAGAATATTAGGTTTCTACTTATGTAATGTTATTATTATATCAAAAAAATATAAATGTATGAAAAAATAAAAAATAAAAAAAATATTGATATTTAATTTGATTGAATATAAAAAGTCAGTAATGAAACAAAATTAATATAAATATAATTATTACTGTTTTGTTACTATGTTACCCTAATAGATGGCGCTACTGGTTAAACTAAGTAATAACTTACGACAACTACAGCGCTGCTAATGTGCGGATTATAACTATTTATACATTACTATACATTTTACAATCAGAGTCAAGACTTAAATAGGTAAATATTATTGGACTTATCTACAATGCCGGCATTACAGTTTCCAAACATACTTAAACTGAGATGATCAACTGCTATGAGTTACAATCTATAGTGTGTATTTAATATAATTGCAGATTGATAATACTAGTTACAGTCACCTCTCACGTCATCTTTAAAATTAGCATAACAAAATTTCTTACCTCGCTAGCGCTTCCATGTTGTGCATTGGTTGTCCTTTGATGATGGATCCATCAGGTCTAGGTACTCCAGGATGTGGCATGCCTGGTGACATCAGCGCGTGCTGATGCATGAAGCCCATGGGTCCCAGATGTGTTGGTGGTGCGTTATATCCGTTAGCCAAAAGCGGTGATTTGTCCATCCGTGCCATTTCTGTGAACAGAATGTCTAATTAGAATTAGTCATTGAGATTTGAATGTTCTACTATTCGACTAAATAGTTTTCGATGCATCAAATCTCATCAAAATTGCTTTTACATTTGTATGGCTTTAATTCAGAAATTTCCATGGACGATGTCGCGGTCTCCTATTAGTATATGTATAAGATGTATAAAGTATAAATACTAAACGTGTCTGAAATTTTAAAAATGAATGCATAAATAGGAATGTTCAATCCTATATGAAAAACCTAATATGTTTTTTTAGATGGTGCTGTAAAAATATGGTTATCAAAATTTCCAATTTGAATTCCTTATAATAAATATCTTCCCACTTAAGTGTAATCGTATACAAGCAGGTAAGGTAGGTAAGGTAAAATCCAATTAATGCCCAGTATTATCATTTAATTACTCGTTCCAATAATCGAATTGCCCGTAAAACGGTGTATCAACAATAATAAAATGAGCAATGAATTTCGAGACTATTGTTTTCTGGGTACCACAAACAACCCGTGTAAACATGGGGGGTGTAAGGCAAATATTCTTAAAATAACCCCCTATGGAGGTTTAGGTGTCGGGTGGTCTTTGGATGTCCATGCCTCCCTGGTCACCACGGTCTGGGGTGTCGAAAACAATTAACAAGGTGTCGAATTAAACACGAATTAACGTTTGGACCGTTAAGAACACCCTTTTATATTGTACGTCTACTACAAAGCATTTTAGGATTGCTGACTATTTAATATGTTTCCCTTTGTTATATGATTACAGAACAGATCTAAAGATCAAAACATTGTTAAGGTATTTGTTTAGTACCACAGGTATTTGTGCAACTATTACATTTTAAATGAATTATTATATATGGTTACTCTACAATTCTGATGATTTTAGATAATTTAAAAATACAGTGACGAAAACACATTATTAAACTCAGGATGGCTAAAAAACCTCAGACTTTTCTTTAACCATGAATTTGGATATTTTGAAGGTTTATAATTATTTATATATGCAAAATTATTTAAGGAAAAGCTGAGAAAAATAAAATATCAAAAAAAAATACTTTATTATTTTATTAAAATTGTAATTAAAATTGACCGAGTAACTGAATTAACAACCGGCAAATGTAATATGTGACGTTTGTCTGGTTGGCGTTAGCCTAAAATAATGGCGGCTAGCGCTTGACCTTATATCCGAACTACACCGGACGGAACGTCTCGACTCTCGAGCAATGGTATACCTAACCCTTTTCCTTACTTGACGATTTTTGTAAGCCGCGTTAGGCAACTTCAATACAAAAATTCATTTATTTATTAACTAAATAAATAAGTAACTATTATTATATTATATTGAAGGCATTTTTTTACAAACAAGTGTAGAATTGTTGAAGTCATTGTAAATAGTAATAAAGAAAATTATAACTAATAATAATTAAATATATAATCAATCATACTAAGCAATTTTAATCAAGTTGTCTCATCGATATTAACTCTAATTTAATATCGATAATGATTGTATTAATTTTCCAATACCCACTAATATTATAGTAAATTAAATATTATAAAATATTATTTTATAATATGAACGCCCCCTAATTTATCTATTTAATAAGAAAACTCTCAAATCATCATTAACAAAATATCGATCCTACTTTTAGGATAATAACACCGGCACACAAAAAAAAGTGGAAAGTGCATTTGGACCGACCTAAGGGTAAATATTTCGGCCCTCTGAATCCGAATTCGATGTCAGTTTGACCCATAAACACCTTCAATATATCGAGAAAACTTAAAATAAAACGAACAATCGACGAAAATCGGCAGGCAAAATAAAATATATTCATCAATGATAACTATGGATATTAATATTTCCTCGTAGAAAAAAAATTAAAAACCTATTTGTAAAAAGGTACGTACCTACTTAAATTCTCTTTCTTCCTAAGAAAATAATCTAAGATTAGTTAAAATTAGTCTGTATACCTATTAGTAATAAGACTGTTTCTACGTGTCACAATAAATAGTGCAAAAATGAGTAGCGCCATCTGTCACTTCTGTATGAACTATGATAGCTTTGAAGTTACTTCAACATACGGCGTACGGTAAAAGCACGTCAATGATCGTTGACTCTACCAAAATTATGGCAAGTTTAATTTTAAAACATACAGAGATTGTGGTCTCATTAATAGGCTCCGTTAAATATAAAACTATTTTTTATATTTCCATATAAATACGTGGGAGTATAAAACTTCAGCAAGGATTAGATCCACAAAGTAACAGACAAACAAACATTATGACCAATGGACCCTGAATTAATTGAGCGGGTGTATTTACTTAGTTAACCGCTGCTATCTTCTCGGCCATACACGCCGTTTAATGTATTTGTTGTTGGTTTGCGTTTAAACTTACTTGTTTTTGTTTATATTGAAAAAACATTGTATCCATGGAATTTTAGTAGCCCTACATTATAATGCCTTCATTATGCTTTAATATTTACATTAGTGTAGTCAAAATATAAAGTTTCTTAAAAAAACTATGAAGTCATAATATTTTAGCTTAACACAAGACAATAAAGCTGTATGCCTTATATATCTTACATAATGTCTTACAAATATTTTTTGAAAATACTTAAATTTAGAATAGAATAGAAACATCTTTATTACAATACTTTTTTTACAATAATTTACACATTCACAAATCTTTATTTTTATTGAATTTTAATGAATTATAATTCTTCTCTGACTCTTTCTGTATTAAAATCATTATTGAAATTTGATAATTCTGTTTTGTCACAAACGCAGTAAGCATTTAAATCTATATATCTGATAATCAAAATTTTAGTGTTATATTCCGCCAAAAACAATATTTATAAATCCCTAAAGTATAAGTGGCGACCAGTCAAACCGCGCTGGTCAACCGCACTTACTAATTAACTAAATACGTGTTAAATCTGTAATAACCTGCGTCCTGCGGTTACTACAACCCTTCTGTTTTCTCTCTTTCTTACTCACTTATTTGATGTAATTGTGTCTCTTTCTTATTAGTATCGGCCAGGTTTATTAAACTAAAAGGTTGAGGTTTTACTTTTCACTCTTTGTACTCAATATTATATGAAACAGGTTTATTCAAATGAATTGATTTGTTTTCTATTGCAAATGTAATTTAATTGCTAGATACTATAATATGTAGCAAAAGCATTACTCTCACATACACACTAAACCACTCTATCGTTCTCTTCTTCATGAGTTGTTAAAGTTAAAGTTAAACTAAAATATTCCAATTTCTTCTTTCCATAAGGACCTTCTACAAAATATCAGAAAACCTAACTAAATAAAATCGATACAGTCCCAACTCAAACGAAGCCAATCACACTCAATTGAACTTTTATTAATTACAATCAAGACGTTTATAAACTGATATGTATTAGAATATAAAATTATACACTTAATGATAACTGAAACGTTTTATAAAAAATAATCTAATAACGCCTGAGACACTGCATCGTTACCAACAAAGTGCTCATCGATTATCATTATGACTATTATTAAGCGAATCCTCTGATCAGCCATTTAAAGAAATGAAACGTCGATTGTGGACCGTTATTATATCGATTTTTATCGATTTATTGATCGAATACCGACTGTCCTCGACAAATGATCGGATCAAATTACCTGCCATTATTTTGAATTAGAATCGATAGAATCGAAACCCCAATTATATCACTTATGTGTTTAAAAGAGGTTGGGATAAAGGCAATCATAACTGCAAACTTGGGACTACGCCTTTTAAGTAAAAAAAATAAGCTGTCTTAGTCTAATAATTTAACAATAAATTTATGAAATCAATGACAAAAAATTCTACATCTCTACTAGTCGACCCGTGTGACTTCGTCTGCGTCACATAATAGAGAGAGAAAGAGATTGGGGCGTGCCTATATGTCACACAATTTTAAAGGAGCTGAAACGAATTCACTCAAAAGGATTAAATTTTCCTATTTACGCAACGTTTTTCATTGACGCTCCGCTCCTATGAGTCGTAGCTTATTATTAAAAAAATATATCCTATAGGCTTCCTCAACAAATAGGTTATCCAACAAATTATTAATTAATTATTATTGAAATAAACTGTTGCGAAGAATTAACAATCATAACTCCAAAGATAATGAAACAGGCATAATAACCATTGAATTTTATTACAGACAGATTACAAAATGACCAAACGAGTGAGGCAAATGATTGGCCATAAAGCTGAAAGAACGAACACCGTAACTGACAATGTATGAGCGAACTATTACTAATTGTAAAATGATAAAACCTACATACTCGTTTAATAATACAAATGACACTAATAAATTTGTAGTCATTTAAGTGTATTAAAGTATAAAAATCTATGACTTTTATAACAATAAAGTAAGATATTAGGAAGCAAGTGCTAGCAACACTGTTGATAATGTTTGTTTCTTTCTTTTTCAAGCCCAGATACCTATTGGTTGACTTGTTTAAAGTGCATGTTATTTTGATGAAGTAGCCATTACAAAAATGTTTATAGGATAGATACTTACTTGCAAAGTAGGATTTTGTTAAAACTGAATATAGATATAAGTTAATCAGTAATTATTTTTTATCACAAAAATGCCATAAAATAAATACTACAAATTCTCTAGACTTTATAGCACAATAATTTAGATTAGTAACATAAACGTTACCGTAATGGCGAATAAATCATAAGAAACGAATAAATTAAAAATCGCATTAAGTTCCAGCTAATAAATACGAAGGTAGTAAATGTATACAAAGTATGCAAGTAGGTACTCACCCTGAGCTGAATACTAAGTTACTGATTTACTATGTAGTAAATAAACTAGTGTAAAATCAGTAACGGGACGCCTTCATTTTTTTATAAAATTGTTATACACTTGCCAAAATAGGTCTAGAGTGATCTTCGAATAGATTTTCTATATTATACAAGTCAACCTATAAAATATACTAAGATAAGATTCTTATAGATAGTAAGAAGTTCGAGCCAATGAAGTAAATAAATAAAAAAAAATTAAATTTAAGGAAATATATCAAAATAATTTTATAGTGTTTTTGGCAGAGGTAAAAGGTACGTTTTCACTAATTATAGGTATTTCACTATAATTAGTCTGTATTTACTTAATCAAAACTATCATTAAACTATCGCGGTCTTTCGGGATTAAGCTTATAAATTGAAAAGTCGGTGGGGGTATTTTATTTTACTATAAACCAGTGGGAAATTATAACAGTATATGATATTCGTATCGAATTTCTTCCAGAAAAACATAATTCTTGTATACAACAATAAATGTAGTTAAAGCAATTCAGTTTGATTTATGTTCCGATGTTAACTGCAAAAACTAAATACTTCTCTGGGGCGATATAACGGATTCCAACAAATCTCGGAGAAACGACAAAATAAAGAAACCCGAAATGATACAAAACAAGGCGAATTAAAAGAAAATTATAGGCGGCCGGCAATCGTAGCGTTTACAATAAACACATAATTGTACGGTCAGTGCACCAATGGCATATACGATTGGCCAAAATAATTGTCTGCAATTTGAAGGATAAATCGCAGCTTGTCGCTTGCAAAGCGCTCATTTAAATATGTTGTTTTAAAATGATTACTATTGTTAAGTCTATGATTTATATGTTCAAACCGTGTCATTACTTATATAATTATGTGTAGCAACTGATATTATCTTCTGTATGTTGCGAAATTTAGGTAGCACGAATCTAATAATTGTTATTCTACTAACAATTGAATAGTAGCAGATGTTGAACTAATAGACACAAACGGACATGTAATCTAAACGGATTTAAATGTGAATTCAGTTTTTTTTATTAACTTATTTATGCAGAACAAATCTAATTAGAATTATTTAAGAATTTAATAAATGAATATAAGCTCTTAGTACATTTGACTCCCCCATCGTTTTTCTAGTCTCTCAGCATTACAGCTCCATCATAAGATCAGAGATACTACAATATTGCTTTGACGGACAACTTACATACGAGCGCGTTAAATTAAAGCTTACATCGATATTATTATGTAAAAAAATAATTAAAAAACTAACTACTTACTAAGTAAAAAAAATTTGATAGCCTATAACTTGTTTGATCACTTCCTCCTTACAATTCTAACTCTATTTGATAAATACCCGTAATACGAATGTACAAAGACGTGTCCATAATAGAGACAAGCTATAATCGTCAACACAAGTCACGTGCGAACTACAATCAATAACAATATACAATCACCGGCGAAATGCGGACAGTCAATATCTTGAGTCAACAAGACGGATCGAACAGTGTTGCTACATTCAAAATTATCCTTTCCCACGCAGTTATATTTATTAACTGTATAAGCTTTCAATTCAACGTTAAGGCTTTAGCCAAATTTTAAAAGTTTTTATCAAATACGAAATTAAATTTTTAATAATTTATATTATTTTTAGAGATCTATAAATCTACAGATCTGTTGCAATATAAATACAAAATAATAATTAATTTTAAAAGTATTTCCACTAAAATGGGGAATCTATCCCCTAGTTGCAACACTAGCAGACTTATGTGTTTGCCATAAACTCTTTCATTTGGCTCGGACGAGCCTTATGAACAATAAAACGTTGAGGGCTGGAGATTTGGACTGTAATAAAATATTTGCCCTAGCACCGCTAATCCACGTCCCTTACTTACGAAGGCAATTTGAAAGTTATAGTCTCGAGTAAGGCGACGTCTTATTTTTATATACACGTACAATATATCGTAAAGCAATTATGTTACAAATAAAAAAAAACTAGAAAATCTTTAAACTAATACTAAGTAGTAATGTCTGAAACGAAATAATACCTTGGACTAATACTTCATAACTTAAATGGAACGGCAGAGTCATAAGCAGTGTCTGGGGGGTTGCAACTCGGATGCACGTCTACAAGGTGTCTATAACTAGCGGGTCTGACCGTTTGTAACAAACTTGTCACAGTCTATTATGACATCTGTCAATTTTACTATGCCGGATAAAATGTTACCAGTAAACAGAATGGAATAACGACACAAATATTAGATATTATTTAAATTGGCCTTTGTTAATTAAAACATTAAATTATTTATAAACATCTAGCCAAACTGGTTTCGGTCAGTTGAATGAATAATCCTACTAATATTATAAACGCGAAAGTTTGTAAGAATGTATGGATGTACGGACGTCTGGATGTATGGATGTTTGTTACTCTTTCACACAAAAACTTCTGAATGGATTTTGATGAAACTTTACAACAATACAGTTTACACATTAGAATAACACATAGGCTATAATTTATAATGATATGTGTGTGAATGATCCAAAATATTGCGGGTAAAACCGCGGGACATAGCTATTATTGAATATAAGAAAAAGTGTTATGAAAGATTTTAAACTTTAATAAGTATTTATTCAAAGAAATTATTATTTAGTTCCTCCAGGGTAATATACTAAATATCTATAAATAAGTAACTTATGGAATTTTAACACATTTCGCAACGATTTCTACGAGGCAAATAAAACTTCTCCCTCTGATGTGCGAAAGAGGGTCAGAGTTAATTACTCGTAAATTGACCGGGATACAGTTTTATCCCGGATAAATATATGGGCTGGGATTAGGACGTGTCATATTCGTTATTAACGCACGTAGCGATTGAGTGACTGAAGACTCCTTGAAAATATAATCCACAAAGTATTAAGTATAAGAGGATGATACTTATTAAGTATAAGAGGATGATACGTACAACAACTTATAAAAATGAATTTTAAATATCATCAAAACAGTGCTTTGGGCTTATGACTCGGGTGAAGTTTTAATGATGACCTTAATGAAATCACGACACTCACAATAAGTAAACTAAGTTAACCATGTGATCTGTGATAAGCAAGACCTATTACCAATGTTTAGGTACTATGTGAAATCAGTTGGCAGACGACTTGTTAAATATTTTCTACACTTTCAAATAAAGGAACAATTAAACAGTTAAAAGTTATCAACAGCGTTGCTAACTTAAATTCTACTTAAAGGAATTTATGATGATTATCGTCTTAAAAAATAGGCAGTATCGATTTTTCAAATTGTATTGTAATTTTTTTTCCATATTTACAATTTCCAAAACTATGTTAATATTTAAACATTTGATAATTATTAACTAGTAAGTCTTAAGTAAAAAGTAACTTGTAAACGTAACTCGAGTTTGAATCGAATCGACCTAGAACTTGTTGAGAGCTACTCATCCGTAAAACTTTACAAAAGAAGCTATGGCCATTGTTACACAAGTATGAAAGATATCAAATCGGGGAATATTTTATTAATTTCAATACACAATAGAGGGATTATCTTTTTAGTTAATAACAGCTGTTGCTACCGATTTATGAACATTTTGTTACAAAATATATTTAATTTTGAGGTTTTTTTTATATCTCTGAATCTCTCTAGAGTATTTAGTAGAAGAATTACAGTGAACTACCCCGTAGATTATTAATAAAATATCTTGTATCAGACAGTCAACTTTTGTTTACACGCAGATCTATAATATTACTGTAATACTGTAAGTTAGTTGTAAGTTTTGAAAGCTTTGACTAATGTCGGCCATGTCACAAAGAAAGTTGTGCTCAAAAGTGTTTCTTACGGAAATATAACAAAAACCCAAATCAATATTCGTAAAATTAAAACAAATATTAAATAAACTCAAACTCTAGTTACCATTAAGTTCCATTATCTACCTCTGGTTTCATCTTTATTACTTTTAAAATATATATAGAAGTAGATATGTTTATTCACACTAGTTTGTAACTATTAAAACTAATATAATCGTGTTAAAAATTAAAAAGTCAATGCACTATAAGCTTTTGACAGTTACTTTACTAGTTGCTCGAATGAATTAAAATGATGTAATTTATTACTTGCTCAGAGAACACAAACGAAGCCAAAACCTATAATTTTATATCGATCGATTTTGATATATTAGCGATACTATTTATAATTTGAATTACAAACATCGAGACATTTATACATATAATAAAATTTAATAATGTATGTATATAGAAGACTAGTCAACCCGCGCGACTTTGTCCGCCTGATGCTCTTCTACTATTGGTCTTAGCGCGATGATATATAGCATACAGCTTTCCTCGATAAATGGGCTATCTAACACTGAAAATTTTTTTAAATTGGACCATTAGTTCCTGAGATTAGCGCGTTCAAGCAAACAAACAAACTCTTCAGCTTTATATATTACTATAGATATAAAATAAGACATAACGTCTTTAGAACATATGTGTAGAAAACAAAAAAATATATTTTTCTAAAATTTATATTCCTGTCTGTTTAGTTTCTTCAAATAAACGTTTTTGACAAATTTGTTTTTTTGTAAGTGTCATTTAAAATCTAGGCTTTGTTTCATTTGATTCAGATATTAAGAAAAAAGTTATTTTACTTGAAAATGTTTTAGTACCTACTGCGAAGCTAGGACAGGTCGACTATTATATACAAATATTTCTTAGTACCTGTCCATGTCTGACCCTGAGTTTAATGTAATTTAATAAAAGTTTGTAAAATTGAATAATAACATTAACAAAATTAAAATGAAAACCTTTACCGGCGCCGACATTCAAAATACGCCGGTATTGTTAATTAAAAGAAATTCCATCGTTATGCTTTTACTCTGCAAAAAACGAAATGAATGTACCATGATGAGTGCGAGGTGTGAGTAATGTCGTAAGTGGCAAAACAGCATTTTAATTGTAACTCGTTCCACACGGCAAACAGAACGATGGGAATTAAACACTTTATTGCTAATGTTGGTATGGAAATACGTTGCCAACATGCCTTACGACGGACAAGAAATGTTTATTGCGTTGCAAATGCGAAAAAACCAAATCTATTTCTCAAGAATTGTAAGAGTTGTCTAGATACAGAAATTATTAATGGCGTTGGTCGTCGGAATAAGTGAATTTACGTTTTTATTATGCGGATGTTGGAAATAAAGAACTTTGTCGTTAATGAAAATTCAGGGTCCCCTTGCGTAACGAACTTAATTATAGATTAATCACTAAATACATGTAAATTATGTCATTTCATTTTCTTTTTTTTCTTCTTCTTTAAAACATAAATTTTATAATTTAATAGAAATACTTTTAATAAAAATTTTAAAAATGATGTTAACGATATTTTTTTTAAATGCCTCACTGGCTCTACAAACTCTGTTCGGAGGAGTAATTTTATATTATTTAGTTTAGTTTGAGGTTAAACCGTTTTTATGCATAGTCACAAGGCCCAAGCACTGCGCAGCTTCTATTCTATCGTGCAAGTACCTAATTATTATCTTGTGTTTTACTAAGATCTTAATAGAGCCTATATACCTACTCTAGATTTTTGTAAACGTTATGGAAGTCACTTTAGATTTTTTTTTGGATAATTATTTCTTTTGCTATATTTCTCTACACGCTGAGATCATAGATAAATTATTAATATGATTACAATGCAAAGGGTGAGGATGGCATAGTATTCAGTGCTCGATACAAATGTTTGGAATGTGAAGTATGGAATGATATATAGAATGGGTTGGTATTGTAAAGTTACACGAAAATATCAGCTCACATACCGCTTAAATTGCTTAACAGTACATGTGTGTGTCATTCCATACGAATTTGAGGATTTACGTTCTTGTAAAATTATGCTTTGATTTTTCTTATTATTCTACAAATAAGATATACGTATTTCTATGACAAGATTTTTAAAAATAATAATTAATGTATTTCTAAAGTTCATAACTATCATAATTGTCTAGACAAAAAAAAACTCTAAAATTCTAAAAAATATATTCACTTGTAGATCAAAGAAATAATAATTGGTTATCTTATTTAATTGCCTAGAACAAGATTTCGCTTTTTTTCGGGAATCTCAAAATATGTTAAAAGTTTTCTAATTTTTCAAAACTTTTAAATTTGAAAGGTTCAGGTAATTTATGAAATAATATTCTGAATGAAAAAATTATTAAATCAGCATTGATAGACGTCTACCGACTATAATGATTAGTGTTTGTATAACAATTGAAGAAAGTAATTACATATTATATTTACCGTTGTATTTACCTACCTGTGCATCAATGTGAAAATCACACGTAATATACTAATGGCTACTGAATCACCTTAGATTGAAAAAAAAATTGAAAGTGGTTTCAATATTAAACGAGTACCCTTTGCTTTACTACCCTATTCTTTACAACAAGTTTAATAAGAATATTAAGTACCAAATACTTTATTATTTTCAATTTCTCGGAACGGACTCTAAGACTATCTAAAAGTATGTTTAATAGATTAGTATGTATGAATTAAGAAATTTAGCTTTTTTAAATAAGCCACTTGCCCTTAATAGGTACTATGGTATAATATAAATAAGTGATATCTGAAGATTATACTAAGTGGTCATCTTTTTTTATCGAACATGTGCTACTATATAAATATATCATTCGTGAGTATAGGAATGCGAATCAATTAATACAAACAGTAACATATAAAAAATCAATTATCTTATTAAATGTTTTATTATACAAATGTAGTCTATGGCCTATATTACTTCCAGGCCCTTAAGTTATCTCCAAGTATGTAATCGTCGCTCTATTTTACGGTGTGAGAAAAGCCATAGCACCAAACTAACAATTACATTTCCCATTAATTATTAGTATCCACTATAGATTAACCATTTTTCATTTTAAGTTTTATTGTTTTATTTTATAATATTAGTGTGGTTAACACTAATCGGTATAGTTTTTCCTAGTTGCGCAGTTACCACGTCTACAAGGAGAACAAGTTCTAAGATCGTAACACTTCCACTGTTCCACGTCACTTGGGCGTTTAATTGTCGCCACTGCGGTTATTCTTACTGTTAACGTATACATCTGTAATTTGCTTCAATGCAGGAATTGCTTCCAACTCCAGTCATTAACCAACAATTTCTTTGATTGTATGTACGGCACAATAAAAACTAATCACATTAACTTTCAATTGTGCAATGAAGAGCAATTTAATTTTTTCTTACAATACGATAAATATTGCTTCGCGTGTTCACACTAAAAAAAGCAATACAGTAATTGCAAATGTATGTATGTAAATGGTTTGATAAGGCACTTAACAACTTTTTTTGAAATGAAAACGGAAACAGAAAAATGGAGAATACAATTGTAAAGGAGGCAACGTCTTTGATGAAGTAAGCTTTTAACGGAAATCAGATTCTGTTTTTACAAAATTATAATGATACATTACGTTTCCGTAGAGTAAACCGTTTGTTAACATTAATAATGTAACATTATATTTCAATTTACAATCGCAATACACAATGAAGAACAAAGGCGTGAACAGAAAAGGCTCACAAATTGACTGATCCGTCATATCCCTCTCCCTTAACATAAACAGGCAAATCCTTACTTAATTTCAGTCGCAGAATTCAATCAGAATGTAAAGCTTTATACCCCTGCGTAATGTTATAATGCCTTACATTATCCCCTCGTTTATAACATCCGAATCGCGGCGACAACGTACGAAACCTTTAATTATTATCAACACATCATTTTAATACCAGTTTCCGAAATAACAGGGCTGCCACCGGGAAATTAACAAACACAAACATTCAACTTACAGTCGTTTAAAAATCTTCATCCAAAGCTTAAGGAATGGTATTTTACGCTTGTTACTTGATATTTTTTTAAGTACGAGTAAAAAAGCTTAGTTAAAATTATAATTTTGTTATATATTCTTTAAACATGTCCTGTTTGTATTATCAGAATGATGACAGATTCGGATAATAATACCCATTGATAAGTTTAAAATAAGTGACATAAGTTTATCAGTCGAATTGATGTTCTTTCTGAAGAATTTAAGATAGTTTATAAGATAAACATCAACCCTTTGCATGTCTGACAGGCGAGCTAACGTCCCTTCCATGCATTTCATATTCCTTTTCCCATTCCGTTCAACCTTTCTAGTAGGATTATATTCTGCCTTCGATGTTTTCGTATCCTATTATTTCACGGGGTGAAAATGGGTCACCCGCCTCCTCACTCACTCATTCAAACATTGACATTTATGTGTGATGGTAATATAAATACATAGTACTAATCTGGCTGTGTGCTAAAATACCATGCAATGTTGTGAGCATGTGAGTATTCATCAACAATAAACCACTGTCAACGACTCGTCAAGTTATATGGGATTATATTAGAGTAGAAATATGGAAACGTCATGTGCACGTGGAAGTTAATTAGAGATCCCTCAAGCATTATTGTAATTTAATGAATTGAGATTACATGAGACAACCTGATACTTCATTAATATTAGTCTAATGAGCATGGTAAGCTTTAAGAAATATGTAATGGAGCTAAGAGAGATTTGAAACGAATCAATGGTTTTCTAGGTATGCTGTAGATTTGAATTGCAAATTTAGGGGAAAAAAGCGGACAAACTGCACTCAAAGTCAAATGCGGCAGTGGCAGATAAGCAAGTGTCGCTTATGCAAGATCACGATTGTAATTGCTCCCTTGTCTGGCACGACACTTCATGCCAGAGCGGGACAGAGCTTCCAGGGTTCATGGGAGCAAATAGGATGGAAGAAGAAATTATCAACAAAGGCGTAAGCGACAATAATGATTGATTGCCAGCCTCGCGCTGAGCTCTATTTAATCACTTTATTCCCTTTTCTTCGTTTGTGTATAATTTCGTATTTGTGTAATTTGTTTACGAAATGAGAAGCATACCACCCGAGAAGCGAGGCTTCATATCCGGCGCCTTTCCGGAGTTTGGTATACTGGAATCCAATTCGATGTTATCGCATTTCGCGCAATCGTTCGCTTTGATTTATATTAATCAGTCAAATGGCAAAACTACATTACCTACGTCTATCATAATAAAAAATGCCATGGTAAATAAATCACGTTTGTAAGTACTATGTTTGAGTCAAATAAAATGTTTGTAATTATAATGAACTGGTTAGGTTATCTATAAGATAAGAAAATAAAAAAGTTTAGGTATCTATCGTATCTTTAGGGGTGTTAGATCCTTGTTTTATATAAGTATTGCAATCTACTTATTCTTATCGATTAATAGTTAAAAATTGAAAATAAAATTTGACATGAATGACGGTTATTAGGTAGATTTGGCATTATTTAAAGGTTTTTTCAAAAATATACAGAGAAAATGAAATATTTTTCAGTAATTACTACTGTGTCATATTTTCTATACATGTTAGCCTCAGTGTGAAATTATGTAAAACGACATGTATAGGTAAAAAGAGAGAATTATACTTACAATTAATAACAAACAATTTAATAACATAATGAAACTTACCACTCATATGTCCATTTTCGTATGGCGAGTAGTCACCATTCTCTAGTCGATGTTTCTTGAAGGGGTGTCCCGGGAACTGAGTCGCAGCAAGTGAGAGACCAACACCAGACGCGCGCTTCGGTGGTCGACCCGGTCTGGAGCTGCGGACATAGTAGCACGTTACTGCCGTTTATGACGGTGCACTTACAATTTAGGTGGATACAAAGGGGAGAGTTCATAATTATGGATTAAAATGATATTTTGAAATTACTATAATATACTCAGAATTATTACAATTAATGTCTGTAAACTTGAGGCACCAGCAAGTCTACTGACAACCTAAATATCGACATGCCATGTTGTTATCTCAAAATCTTAACTACTCTTGTATCAGGAGTAAACGTCACAAAATAACACTCCCCTTAATCAATCTATATTAATATTAAAAGGCTGATGAGTTTGTTTTTTTTTATTTAGATAAATGTGCTAATCTCAGAAGGCACGGGTGCGAATAGAAACATTGGAAAAAGTGTTGGTCATAGACCAAAATGAGCATTGCAACACCACGATAAAGTTGCCGAAGTAGGCTAGTATAATTATAAAAATATAAATTTACCTATAGTATATTTAAAGAAGAATATAATGCAATAATCGAATCAAGTGATAAGTCAGAGTAACAACAAAGAATGAATTAAAACCCCTTAAATTTTATTTTTTTTTGGCTTTGTATTTAAGATCTAAGAATTTTAATCTTTTCATCTTCTTTACATAGTATAAAATAAAGTCGCTTCCCACTGTCAATACTCTTGTGTCTTTTAAATTACGCGACGGATTTTAATGCGGTGCGAGAAACCGCGGTAGTAAAATAATAAATCGGAATTCCGCAGCGGAAATCTTTGTTTAAACACCTATATATCGAAAACATAATCATCATCACAACCCATTAATGGGCCACTTCTGAGCTGATATGAGGTTTGGCAGACTTCGCACACAAAGTTAAAGCAAGTGATATTTAATTGTTTAAAACACACACAACTCAGAAAAACAAAGGTGTGTGTCTAGGATCGAACTTGGACCTCCCCAGTATGACCGATGTCTTAACCACTGGGTTATACTGCTCTATATCGAGAACGATTGTGCCTAATTAATCTAAGTTCCAGTGTTATACAACATGGTATTTACTTAAGAGAAATATAGAGCAGATTATTTTGCTTTGGATTGCAACAAAATAAAATAAAAAATTAATTTCCTAATGAAAACACATTTCCAGTTATTAAAACGAAAAAACGCAACAAACAACTAATTAAAAACAATTAAAACGAAATGGGCAATAGGTACTAAATCTTGTTGCGCAAGTTCTTTGGGATTTATCCAATAAATCATGTTCTCGCGTGAGGGTAGATTCCAGATTTATTTTTATTTATTTCACTTTCACTCCCCCAAGATTTAATACCAAGACATCGTCCGCAGTTTCCACAATTTCACGCTTATTGTTTTCCCATCCGTGATTTATGGTCAAGTAATACTGGACAGTATATTCTGCTTGCAATAAACTTTGTCACCTAAATCTTTGCTCTTAAGCCTATTGCTTACCCTTGACTACGCAACAAAATATACGCTTACTAATTAAACTTACATGTATTAGCAACAATTTTGATAATCTTTGATTTCAGCAATTGCTATAGATTTACTTTAAAGAATGCCCTATTTGATATGCCCAGGACTTGTTATCAAGGTGTTGGTTTAAACCTCTATTACCAACAAAATTGTTGCTAACAGCAAAGAGGTGTTACGCAGTAAATATATGTTAGTTTAATATAGAGTAATTGGCAGTAATTTAATTTGTCATTTTGGTGAGTCAGTTGTTCTTAATTAGTTAAAAATGTGGAGCAGTGACAGCCCAGTGGTTAAAACGTTGATGTCTACTCGGGAGTTCCGAGTTCGAACACTGTCCTGGGCACACACCTTTGACTTTTCTGAGTTATGTGCGTTTTAAGCAATTAAATATCACATGCTATAACGGGGAAGGAAAACCTCGTGAGGAAACCTCAACTCCTGAGGGTTCTCCGCGTTCTCAAAAGTGTTTGAAGTCTACCGCTACCCGCACTGGGCCAGCGTTGTAGACTATAGCCTAAGCCCCTCCTCATTCTAAGGAGGAGACCCGGCTTAGCAGGGGGGCATTAACGGGCGATGACGAGTTACAAATGTAAACCTAACTATTGGAAGGTGACTTTTAATATGATATTAAACGGTTCTATTAAACTACATCTAAAGTCCAATAAACGTCAGTCGCTCAATGGTTCAGGCGTTGAATTCACGATCGATAAATCTTGAATTCAAATCCCAGTCATTGGACTACTGACGTGGCCCACACCTAGCACAAGCTTAGCTTACTTGGCCCTTCCAAGTAAATTATACTAATTGTATGCGATCCATACTGCTAGTAATCTTTAAAAAAAATTGGATGTTATTATTATATTTTACGAATAGCTAGGTAAATTATATCCGTAAACACTATTTATTTAGTTTTCTAATAATACGATAGCGTAGCGGTAAAAAAGCAATACAATGAAATGACAACGAAGTCTTATTAGATAATTCAAAGAAACGCTACACAAAAACCAAGGTTCTCAGGTCATAGCTTTTTCCGGCGTACGAATATTTAAGCTTTATTTCTTAACCGAATAAAAGTTAATTAATTTAAGTCTTTTAGCTTTTTAGTATTTTTAATAGATATGAACTATGAATTTTATTGTTTTTAATAAACGATATTTTTTTAATATTTTAAATAGACTAGGATAGTTGGAAAAATGTATATAAATTTAAATAAATGTCGCGTGGTTTACGTTCTCATATTCACTATAACTTGGATTATTCAAGTTTTCACCCGCCTACATATATACTAAGAATATTGTTGATTGTTACTTATAGTTCTACCATTTTTGAACTAGGCCGATTGACAGAAACTAGAATTTTATATCAGGCATTTTTTTAAATTCTTTTAAAATAGAAGGTAAGAAGATAAACGGTTGTAGTTAAAATTTGCGGTAATAGTATCTTAAGAATCAATCGTTAAATAGTACGTACTCATCATAAATTGTCAAATATATGTTTTAACTTACTTGAATGTTTCTTTGTACCCAATTAAGCTGTATACTTATGTAAACACCGCGACAATAATATACATATTATGATACTGTTCAGGTTATCGAGGTATTAACAAGAATTGAACAAATGCTAGGATATAGAAAATGGGAGGACATTTGAATTTAGACTAAAAAGTTTTGTTAAAATAAGTATTAAGCACCCATTTCTAGATTTTAAATATCTGCCATTCAATTTGTATTTTTATTTGTATTACTGTAAGTCATGTTTCGACCATTGCTACCTAAAATATTTAAAAAAACCTCTAACTAAACGTTGGCTATTTCTGTCATTAAAAATGTAATTATATCAGGTTGGGCTGATTGGCAACTGATCGGCAATCAAATAGAGAAAGTGCAGGAGCTAATAGCACATTACTAGCATTACGTATCGTCGGACAAGTTCGGCAATTATCGAGGGAGCGATGCTGTTATCATAGTATCAGCTTACGCAGAAACTGACTCTCGCCTATTTATTTTTATGTCAGCAACCGTCATTATGAGACACTCCATTAAGTTGGATTGTGGTATCTCGTTTTTGGTAGGTGGGGCGATTCCGTAATATGACGATTTTGTTTCGGTGCCACTTTTTGATAAAGGATTTATTAAAATATAAAACATTATTAATTGTGATTGATAAAACAATATACTTAATTGAAGTCCACCTAATTGGATATCTTAAGCGGCAATAATCAAACTGGTCATTAAGTCAAAAATATTAAACAAAATTGTAACCGTTTAAAAAAAATATTATTAATGCAAAATACGTGATTAATTATTTTAACAAAACGCCTTGAATTTTCTGCAGTCTCAACATTTTTATGCATTGAATGGCCAAACAAACAAAATTATTTCCGGACGTCAAATAATCCAAAAAGTAATACAAATTCAAAGAGTTCTAAATATTCGTTATATCTCTTTAGGTATATTAAATTTAAAATCATCTTCCATGTTTATCCAATAGTTATAATGGACTAGCATAATTAAACGAGAAATATGAAAGAAACCAGACACAATATTTAAAACAATAAATTTGCGTGAGTATTAATAAAAAAGTCTTTCCGGTGGTCGCACATCGACAGATGTATACCAAAATAGCGACAATAAATTGGAAAATGACGCGCACAAAAATTGTAACTAATTTATTTTTAACACCTTACTCCAGTAATGCTGCAAGCGTAAAAACTAACCAAAACGATGACTGCGACTTGCGACGTAATCGAATATTGGGTTCAAGGTGTTACGCTTCACTTCACCATACTACAATTTTAGGGAGATTATATTTTTTTAAAATTTAGATTAGGTTACTAACATGTGTCAAGACTCTAAAAAAATATACAAATTAATATAATAAATAACTTTCACTTTAGACAGGAAACTGAGCAGCACCTTGAGCTTGACCCAGGTGAAGGTTTAAATAATATTAACTACGTCAAATTATTTAACTGTCTGCCTTAAGATTAATCGGGAAATAGGTTATATATTGCTAAAATACCTACAACATCTTATACTAATATAGGAGTTTGTTTGCTTAAACTCGCGTATCTCAGGATCTACTATAGCCCATTTATCGCGAAAGGCTATAGACTATATTATCATCACGCTACAACCAATAGAAGCGGAACTACACGCGGACGAAGTCGCGCGAATTGACTGTGATACTTATAAAATAAAAGCTACCTGTCGCCAAAAGCTATCAACAGTATTGCTAACAAGATCTTTTTCACTCCAAAAAAACAGAAAAATTTTTGAACTAACCTAGTCATTCCAAATCCATATCTACATCTATAGTCTATACTATTATATAAAGAGGAAAGATATCAATTCTTTGTATTTTAATATCTTTCTGTTTATATTTTTGTATGTTTATATGTTGCGAATAGACTCGAAAACTATTGAATATATAATAAAAGCTACCCCATTCCTAATTAACATAGGTTAAAATTCCTTCACTGAGAGAAGTTTATAGTAATCCCGTCTCATCTCTTCCTCTTTTATACTTTCATTTGCTCCCTTTTTTCTCTTTTTCTTGTAAATCTTTATTCTGTCTCTTTTTTCTGATTTTTTTTCACCTTTTCTCACGGTTTTTTTTTATAATGAAAAGCTACTCATGACTACATCAATTATAATATTGATTTAAATAACCGGAGCCAAGCGAGGGCAGACTGCTAGTTTATACCTAATAAGTTAAAAATAGATAGCTTCTTCCTGTATACATTAAAGATTGTCAGCTATACCTACTATTAATAATATTTCTGTCGTGATAACAGAAATTTGTCAAAATAGCTTTTAATAAAACTAGTAGCTAATAACTAGGAGTAGGAGTTGGCCCGATAATTACCTACACCGACGTGTCTGATACGTTCATTATTAGATCTATTGAGAGGTAACACTCCAGTTCTGCGATTATAGTAAAATATGTGTTAAGCGCATATAATTATACTAGCTGTTCCCGCGGCTTCGTCAGCTCGGAATAGCGATACTTCCATACAACTTTTCATCCCCCTTATAACCCTTTTTTCGCATTAAAATGTAACCTTATACCCTTTCTCAGAGTTTAGATTATCTGTATACCAAATTTCATTAAATTCGATTTAGTAGCGCGACAGAAATACAGAGAAAGAGAGTTACTTTCGCATTTATAAAATTAGTAAGTATTAAAGAAACCGCACACGGGTCACTCTCTGTGATGACCACCTAACGTAACGTGGTCGAAACTATAGTCGGACAGTTCCGACTCACATCTCTTCTCTGCGAAGGTAACCGTAAAACTATATTAATAAATAGAATATAATTAGAAAAATTTATTTAAATATGTAATTTTTATTTATTATAAGTATTACAGGAGCAAAATCGAAGTCGAAACAGAACGCGACGAAACCGAATATTGAAAGTGTCGAGGGACAGAGATAAGGAACGCGTGCCCCTCGCCGCCACTTAGACCGTAATCTGAACACCAAAGCTCACTCCGATAAACTGCCATTAAAAAGCGTTCGATTTATTACACGACGATTTCCGAACGATTTATATGCCTGCGCAAAGTGCAGAACACTATCACTTGTGCCAATGTATCGCTGATACAGTTAAGTATCGTTTACTTAAGAAACCATTGGCACCTCTGAACTGTGAAGCTTAAACTTACCACTTGATATTGTTTTGAAAGGGTTTCAGATTTTTAATTTAAATATATGTATAAAGTGTCTATTTCTCTTATTATTTTATTAAGATTTTAATGTATAAATAAATACCTTCCGAATTTACGTTATTTTCGACTTTCCTAGTAGAATTTCTTAAAAAACAATCCGGGTCTTGACAATTACAAAAACAACAAAAAAAGATTAGCTAAATCGGTTCGAATGTATTAAATTGTGCTGTTTAAAAGCAATGACAACAATATTTGCAGAAAGTGAACACAACACCACATATGAGCCACATTTTCTTTTAACCCTTCATGCCCCAGTGAAACTTATACCGCGGATAGTTTTGCTTTATGTTATATTTACTTGGCAATATTCATCGCTCACCACCCATGTCACTGATCAAATACCATTCACAAAGGACTCCCCAGATATTTCTGACAGATATACCCCTGATAGATAGCTACTATAGCAAACACAAATGTATATTAAGGGATAGCGATAACGTGAAAATTTTCTGCAAACAATTTATGATTGTTTTAATAGTAATTAAAAGTTTAAAAATTTAATTTTCACTTTTTCATTAATAAACTTGTTAAAGAACAAATATCAAAGTACGACACCATTGGTGTTATTACTGAACTAAACTTTCAATTAATAATTTATGATCAACAATACTGTAAACGATTGTAACTGTACTATAAAAACTATTCAGACAATATTGTCAATGTATCTAAAAAATATAATACAATAAGATACATTTTACTTAAAACATATCAACGCTATTTCTTCGCCCTTAAAAAGATATGAAAAATCTAAGCTCCCTAATAGAGTTATTAGGAGCACAAACAATCGCCGCTGTACGCCTATGAATAGACGCCGAGTCTCTGTTATTATATTTGTGTTACTATTCTCGACTCTTAGTGGACGTGTTCACACTCACTACCAATTACTAACACTAAATCATAACATTCACGTAGCGTAAACATCCTTTCTAACAACGTTAAAAAACTAAAAAGACCAAATTTGACTCGCTGACAGCTAATCGCTACCTAATAGTCATTATGTTTATATTTATATGTTTTTTTCGTTCCCAAACGTCCTATTATTTACACGATATTCCATAGCCTGTATGGGAATGTTTACACATTATACCTATTCTAAACTACCAAATCGGTTCCTTGTTTAAAAAATCATTATCTTTGGGAGGTGACGTCAATAAAAGTGAAAGACTAAACAATATTGTAGGACTAATAAAAATATCGTTTGCCTGTTATACTAACTCGGATTATTCATTTACATTATGAAACATTGATGATATCATAGTAGATATCACAAAAATTATAAGCCAGGAGTTAGGATATCTATACTATCAAGGGCTCGACGCAGAGACGTTTCCTTTTCAAAGTATGGCTCGGAAACATCTTGTCCGTAATACACAAAACAACGAAGCTCTGTTTTAAAAATGGCTCAGGAATCGGTACACAAGGTAAAACAAACGCACGTAATCTTATCTACGGTAAACTCAAACGCAGTAGCAGTTTGTCTTGGGTTCAGTACAAACATGATAAATGATTTTGGTTATAAAAAAGCGTTGTTGTATTTTGTAAACGAGTTCCGGTCGGAGGGAGATGGATTCTTTCCTTGATTAAATTATAATACCTATTCACCTTGAGAAGTACCTGGAGAAGAAGAGAAACGAACATTATTGATTTTCCAGAAAAAAATCTAATCTATTACTACTTAATGTATCTAATATTTTAATTAGAAGAAAACATAAAACCTACAAATTATAACCAGATGTTAAATTATTAAAAATAATGTTTTAAAAATAGCAAAGAAAAATTTAATTGTAGCCTAAAATTAGAGGGCACATCGACAGTAACAATAAAAAAATGAAAGCAAAGCCACGTTTAAGCGTGTCGTAAAAATAAAAATTAAATAAAAAATGCTTAGGGTGAAAAAGTTTCGGTGTGTAATTTGGCTTTACAATTATTTCGTGTTTAGATGGAGCATTCGCTCTCTTAATGTTACCTGTCCCTAGGCTATTAACCTTAACCAAAGAGCAATTAGACATTACGTCTGTAGATATCAACATATTTTATAATCTACTTTTTAATTTTTCCTATTTAATTAAATATATAGAATTAAAAAAATAAATTATTTATTTATTATTCTTCGTTCCGTTTATTAACTTGACTCAACTCCAGAAACTTTATTTATTATTATAGTATGTGTAGTATGGCTTGAAAATTTTGCTTTCCGCAATTTGAATTTGCAGTAGAACCTACTTCTACTACAACTATTGCAATGACTATACAAACTTCTGCCTCTGCTGATCAAGAATATTAAATCTCTGATAGAATGTTGAATGGTTTGTTTCCGCCAATAAGGGGGCACAAAGAAATCATAAGTTAATAAGGCAAGTCACTGCTTGGTCAGGTTCAGGTAGCTAGTACGTTTCAATTTCTTGAGGCATTTTATTTATAAAACTAATTATGCTTGTCTGATAGGGTATTAAATAGCTCCGGGTGCCTCTTGATTCGATGACAGTTAATAAAGACACTCCGAACGAATTTAATATCAGACCATTCCATCTTTGTATTTCCTATTAGAGATAGTTATTTAAAGTCGTTATATTACAATAGAAGACCGCTAGAATATTTGTTCAACTTTTTTTTTTATTTAACTGTTCAATTAGATGTAATTATATTCGATTCTTTAACACTAAGGTATTTGAACTTTATGGAGTTATTTTTTTTTAATTTATTTATTTGTGCATTGTAGTTGGTGTTCATTTTCAGTCCTGTTGGTTATGTTATGAGGCAAATTTATCTCCTGTATTAATTATGTACTATATCAAGTCTTTTATTTCAAGTGAAATAAAATATTTTGAGTTTGATTTTGATTACGAAACTGAATTGTCAGGCGCGGCATCGCGATGGACTCAATATCTGTTTTGGGCTTTGATTGCTTCTTTGTTTGTCAAAATTGTAATAACGTTTCACTGTTCATTATCGGACATTGGAATTGAATCCCAATCGATGCTCCATATCTCTATCAGGCACTGTACACGTTGCAGTAATTTAAGTACTCATGATAAATAATAACACCCCACATAGTTCCCGAGTTTATGAAAGATTTTTATATTGTTCTTTTTTATAATTTTTATTACTGTTGGCACGAACTTTGTCGGCACGCCACGTGGTCCGGATAATTGAAATGTCCAAACACCAAATTTATGTTGTTACTATGATGACTACATATTATCTTTTTTTTATTACCATAAGACATATTTATTACGATTTTCGTGACCTAGTTTAAATTTTTAGCAAATTTTTTATAATTAAATACAAGATAAATAACCAGGATTCTATAATAATTAAGACGCCCTTAATTCACTGGGATAGATTTTTAAATAAATAGATCAAAGCCTAGATTTTAAATTTAATATCTATTTTCGTGCAGTACCTTGTTTTCGCGTGATGCACCTACATACATACAGACAGACAAAAAAAAATGATTATTTTGGTAGTATAAACTCTTCATTAAGTTTTCTTAAATATCTTGAGACACTTAATTAGTTACCATATGAAAGTAATTTTATTATTATTACAACTTCGTGGTGTACTAAGTATATATTTGAAACGATAGAAAAAAAAACAAAAAATAATGATTGATTTTTAATAATGCAAATAAGAGTAATTTCTTGATTGTAAGACATAATTTTATATGATAGCAAAGTACGAGTATAACAAACATTGTAGGAGTAAGAGCGTCTCGCATCCCTGCGAGTGCTAGGGCAACATAATCAGCCCTCGGGGGACAAGCTCCCATAATTAGCGGCTGTTCATTTCTTAATTTCAATATTTAATTACAAAGGAAACTCGATGACTGCGAGAAGAAAGAGACGTCATCTTCAGAAAATCGCAAATCCGTTTTGTTTTATTCGTTACCATTAATTGATTTTGGCTTCTGTATTCATTTCTTTGTCTATTATATCAAAGAGTTTAGTGAAAGTAAAGAATAAAATGTGATTTTAATTACAAAATTATCTGTTTCTGCACTTTTTCTACCTATTAATTTTTATCATTTACACAGTACAGTCTAGAACAGTACAAATATTGAATTTGCTCTACGGATTATTATATATTTTCAAATACACAGTTTACGAATATATTTATAGTATTTATAAATTCTAAATTGGTTCTTTTTTTTCTATGATTTTAAGAGTGAATATAAGTTTAAAAATTATAGAGAGAAACAGGGTCTAAAATGATAAACTGATTAAGAATAGATTTTAAAGTTGACTGTTGGTCTTTAATAAAAAAATAAAGTTTAAAAACTATAACCCGACGTAAAAAAGTGGTCTAAAAAGGAGGAAACAAGAAAATAATTCAGACAGAAACCGAGAAATGCATAAGTATAAAAATGGTCAAGTTAAAACCGGGGTCGCACCATGTCTGTTTAATGGAGATGTTACTCTAATCATATAAATAATCATCGAGTTATAGTTTTTAAACTTTATTTGTTTATTTAATAGTTTTCCGTTTCTTGATCGATCGAGATAACCTTTATATTTTCATATTGAACCGTAATGTTGGTTTTTATTTGCTTAAAAGAGTGAATAACTGCAACGACAGGACCGCGCGGACTAAACGACCGCATTTTGAACATATATGTTGACTTAATCAATATGATATATAAATATTTGTAATCTGCTCTCCAAGACCTTTCTTTTGATATCAAACACGTGATAATTATCTCAGTTTATTTTTTTTTCTTGGCTATAATCTCGAGGTATAAAAAAAAAAAATTTATAGCCTGTGTCATTGCCATTATTACGAATCTATTGACACCTCATTCATGAAAATTGGTTCAGTTATTTAGGCGCTAGAGTGGAACATACAAACATACATACATACATAGATACATACATAGATACGTACATAGATATATACATAGATACATACATACATACACTGCCAAAATCAAAACCCTTCTTTTTGGCTTCGCCGTAGTCGGGTAAAAACAGGTTGTTCTCAAAGATTTTGTTGTCTAAATATCATAGACGCTCTTTTCAACTTAATTAGTTTTAGAAAAATAATATATAAAGGTTCAATCTTTTTGAGTTACGATATTATATTCAATGTAACTTTATATCCTTGAAGAGCCTCTTACAATTCCCTTTGTCATAACTCTATTGTCAGTCCGGTAATAGCTCCCAACATATTGTCGTTTTATTTCATTTCCTTTATACCTTATGATTTTTTTAAGTAAAGGCTAATGTATTTTCAAATCTTATAAAGATTTTGAGCAAAGTGAACCAGGACGCTGATTTGATTATCTGCTAAATTGAAGTAATATCTACAGATTTACCTTTTGCAAAATACTAATGTTAATATTAGAGACTAGAAACTATGAAATAACTTTACTTATTAATTATTATAATGTACAGGCGCCCGACCGCCTTCGCTAAGTTGGATGTCGACCCATCTTTGCTCACTAATGTCATTTCGTAATGACTTATTATTACATCTGTCAAGCTTAATTTTGTGACTAATTAATGTTGCTAAACCAGTCCTATTAAAATATGGAAGTTTCGTTTATTAAAATCAATAGAGTCCACAAAATGAAAGTTCAAAAAGTGAAAAGGCATAAAGAATGAATTCGCTTTGTAGGTGTTTTTCATTTGGCACTTTTCATTGTAACGCGGTGCGTTTGGCATGTTTTGTTCCGTCTCTTTGACGGCCGCTGGTTAGGACGTAACCATTCACGCACGTATTGGCGAGTGTTTTGTGCTAAATTATACAATTTCTGGACGACTGACCACATACGCCCCTACACGCCCTACATGTCCTACGCCATTACAATAATAATGCTAAATATAACACCACTACAATACTATTATATTGGTTTTATATTAGAATCCACTTCCACCATCACTGACTGTAATAGACGTAATAGTATTTACGTCTATTAGAGTCAGTGATGGTGGCAATATTAAATGGCAAAACTATATTTATTATGAAAAATATATTTATTATACTGGTCCAAAAAGATCCACAGATAATTAGGAAGATTTACTAGCATTTCAAACCACCAAATATCACATACAATATGCTATGAATATAAAGCATACTTATAACTCTATGATACTTTTTTCTTTACTTTAGAACCGTAATTTAAAAAATCGAAGTATAACAAATTAACAATACATCACTCATTCGGCAAATTAATATTAGAGCCAGTCTCGGATCCTGGCGCCAAGTTTTTTCCCACCGAGCAAATGATTTAAAAACAAATTAAAAATTTCAACCCGTATCGGATATAACACAATTCTTTCTGTTACTTGTGTCGCTTTTAAAAGTTTAATAGTTTTCATTTACAGTGATATGCCTCATCAAGAACAATCGAAGATATCTGCTACCGTTCTCGGCATTTGTTATATTTTTTATCAGTAAACGGTCTGCTGTAATTAAAAAAAAAAACAAATTGCTACCTGGCTAACACATTTTGTTGGTCCCTAAATTAATTTCTTCTAATTCTGGCAACCAATATTGTTGAGTCATATAAGTCATATGCCAACAGCGGCTTTTAACTAGTAGTAGAATAAAAAACGAAAGACGCATTTTTCATCAACCACCATTAAAGACACTTAAAAGATAAATGTGTTTTGTTTAAATGTACGGAAATAGATACTTAAATATAATTCACGATTGTTTTACTATTTGGCTCATTTCAGTAAGAATTTTTAAATAAGTTCATACGTAAAAACTAGAACATATTTCACCTGTACGTTAACTATTTAATAACTTCCACAAAACACGAGGTAAATTTGTTCTGTATACGTGAACGATATTAATAAAAAAATGCTAATGTTTAGCTTCATACTGTATATTCAATGAAAAATATAATTAATGAAAACAAACAAGCTAGAGATTTGAAACAGAATGGAGTCCCGGACGTGTGATCGTTTAGTGTCGAACGAAAATAAACGTTATGATTTGTTAAACAGGTTATTAGAAAAACATCAGCAGACAATGAGTACAAATTTTATATCTATATTTTAGACATGGGATATATTTGTCTACTGAGGCAAGGCAACAAAGATACCTAATCTGAACGTTGAAGACATTTTAGTGCGAGTGGAGCTTACGGTAACCCTTATTATTGGTAAATTGATTATCGTCATAGAATCCTCAGATCTTTCTGAAGATCATAAAAGTACTGAACAAATAGAACGGTTATAAAATATAAATTTATATCGGTATACATTTCAATACTTGTAAGAATTTTAAAATAAACACAAGTTATTCATAAATCACGAGCGTAATAGTTACATTCTGACGGTACGTAAGTATGTCTGAAAAATCTTTTGTTTGATCAGACTCAAACATCTGGATGTTGAACAGAAGTTCATAATAAAATATGAAGAAAAAACACGTTAAGTCCTTTTGTATCGACCGCTTGCGTTTGTGTTCAACTGTGAATAAACGTTCTTGATACTTTTTATTGTAAAATAGAAAAAATACTATTCCACAACTTATAAAGATAAATTAGCCGTTGTAAGCTGTTGATGCATTGTCCTTATCACTTAATCTTCACCAATTAATGGACAATGTTAAAGCAAGACAAAAAACATAAATAGTACACCTGATGGGCTGCGCTGTAATACGTTAATTACGTTTATAATATAGCGCATAAATAAAAACAGTTACTGAGCATGAATAATATTCATTCTTTAACTAAATGCCAGCACTACCGGTTTTAATTTGTACTAATTTTCTTCAATGCAACTATCTATCTATAACTGTAACTGTATGTAAATAGTACTTACATGTTAATTGGGTTTTTAATTTTAAACTAATTAGAAATCTATAATGTGAATGGAAATAATTACAAAAAACTAAATTTTGAGAGGCATAGAACCCTTAAAACGTAATTATTATTTGGTTCTGTTCGTTCATTACTGGCATATAGAATAAATTAAAGCATTTTAGACAGCAAAAATTTAGTGTCAAGTTTTAAGACCTTATTCTTACAATTTAATCATAAGATAGAGCAGAAGAGTAAATTAAATTTTCATTTTAAATTAGAAATTCTTACCAACTTAAAATAAGGGTTGTTTAAAATATATGCTACTATCAAAATGGTTGAGCTGCGTTGCAATTGCAGCCGAAACGTACTCGCAGTGGCTCATAGTAACTAAGATTTGTTTTGATAATACATCATAAAACTATTAAATATTGGATCGCTGACTGAGAATACCCAAACTGTTGTTACTTTTCAGCGCAAGTGATAACCGACGAGCGAGCGAGGAAATACAAACAAAAGAAATCTGTTCTTCCCTTTTTACCACAATGAGTGAAGTTAATATACAAATAACTATCTGTAATACTCCTAGTATTATATGGAGTACCGAAATCTCAATGAACTCATTACTTGAGTCCAGATACACCAGATCGTGGCGTAATCGGTTTGTTATTTCAGCGTTTAGACGAAGTTCAAACCTTGTTTTGTTTTGTCGAAGGCATGTGGGAATCATTCTATTGTGTTCTACATCCTGGTTATGATTTGTTCCTTACAGTTATATAGGTTAATCGATTAGATATATTCATAAAGAAATAGAATAGAACGTATTTAAAAAAATATGTCTGGTAGTAGTAACTACTATACATTTAAGTCACTTGTTAGCAAGACTTGATAGCTAATGCAACGTAACGTAACGTAACGCTAATGCAATGTACGGGCAAATTCATATAGTTTTACTAGCTGATCCAGCATACGTTGTGTTGCCTCTGTGGGCCACCTTTATCACTCAGGGATAAAAAAAATAGATGTTGACCGATTCTCAGACCTACTGAATATGCATATAAAATTTCATAAAAATCGGTCGAGCCGTTTCGGAGGAGTATGGTAACTAACATTGTGACACGAGAATTTGATATATAAGATTTATGAATAGGTTGCTATTTTGACAATTATACTAGTATGACATACCTTTGTATTGAAAAAACTGAGTTAGTCTGGCAAGTGATTTAATTAACTAAACATTGCGTAAATTGAATCACATGAGTTGTTTTCTTACTTAGTTTGATTCAATTATTTAGTGGCAGAGTTTATGAATTATGAAAAGGGCCTTCTTAACCTGGAATGATTCTCAGATGCAGGTTTAGTAGGCCCTACGCATACGTATTATTGTTTAAGTCATCATTTCTTACAAAAATAAGTCTTTAATCAACTTGAGGCTTAATATACGTTTTGTTTAATAAATTCGCATTTAAAAATTAAATTCTAAAATAAAGGATTCCGCTTAAACACCACAGTTATATTTTTCATCTCCGTGGTACACTATCTGCTCCACTTGACATGCGTCAGCAGGTTACTTCCGTTCCCAGCCTTTGCTTATCTCAGGCAAATATAAAATTAAACTAATGTAATGCTACGTTGAAAAATGTCTTTCTTTTTATGTTATACAATTGTTTAAATAGTATCTTGTGACGTGTTGAGCACAGAAAAATAAAATCAACAACGGAAAATTTAGATATATTGGATACTGATAAGATTAGACACTAACTTTACTATAGGTTTTATTATTTTATAAGTAATAATTTTGACACCCCACTATTAGTAGTTCCTATATATATATGTTAAGGTTCGACAATATATCTTTCATAATACATCTTATCAAGTCTAAAGTAGTGCAAGGAGCGAAGTTTAGTTTAGTGTAACTTCTAGGTGTCAAAAATTTATAGTTTTGGTACATTTTAAGACGCTGCAGGGCTTTGCGTAAAGCCATTGAGATTTTTATTAACATTCGGCGTGCTTTGCCACTTTGGTAATAATTTCTAAGATTTATTAAATTTGGCAATGACGAAGAAGATATTACTCTAAATATAGAGATCTTATTGCTTAACAGGATTATAGATTTACAGGAAACGCTGTATAATAAACAAGATCTTGTTATCTTCATTAACTTCTTATCTTTACGCGACGACCAGATTAGATCATCCAGATTTTTCTTTAATTTACAATTATGTACTACATCCAGAACGGCTGTACCTATTTGGATATTTTAGTGCATAGTTTGTAATTGCTAGGACAAATTTTTAGGTAAAAGTAAAATTTGGAAAATCTTTTTTGATAGTCGAAATAGGTGTAAATTTGGATGTAAAAATTAAATATCGAGGACAAACATTTAGTATGTACAAATATTATCACTGATTTCGAAACAATTCTTAGATACGTTCATAAAAACGCCATATTTGATTAAATGATCTGGCGTCTCTTTATCATTTTACCAAGTAAATACTAACCTGTCACTCAAACGAAAAACAGGCCAACAAACATAATCAATTTGAAAGAAAATATATATGAGACAAAAAAAATTAATTGACTAGTCACGCGAAGAGCTGTCAAAACCCAAGTTCTCACTGGGGATTACTAACGGTCTTGTAAATGGATGCAACATCTATAATAGTCTACCACCTTTGTTCTGAAACCCTATAATTATAGTGACACTAAAGTGATTGCTCTATTGAGCAGTTTTAGAGTAGAGAACAACATACCTAATATTAAATTTTAAAATATTTGTATGCAAAAGTGTTATTGGTATGACAGCTATTAATCAGCATTTAGTGAGATAAAAGCAGTGATGGCCCAGTGGTTGAGACTTCAAGTCTTACTCGGGAGGTCCGAGGTTCGATCCTGGGCACACACCTCTGACTGTGAGTTATGTGTGTTTTAAGCAATTAAATATCACTTGCTTTAACGGTGAGGGAAAACATCGTGAGGAAACCTGCACTCCTGAGAGTTCCCAAAAAGTTCTCAAAGGTGTGTGAAGTCTATCAACCCGCACTGGGCCAGCATGGTGGACTATGGCCTGATACCCTACTCATTCTGAGGAGGAGACCCGGCTCAGCAGTGGGCCATTGAAGGGTCGTGATGATGATGATTAGTGAGATATGTTTGTATTTATCATCTGGTTTTTTTATTACTTGCGTTTTTAAAAATTTCGTAGTCATACTGTAACTACATGGTGTTCTGTAGTTACTTGATGTTTCTTTTAAACTCCGTATATTAAAAATGTGATATTTATAAGAGTATTTTTAATAGTGTTAGATGTATTACTAATATAAAAATTATAGATATATAAATAATTGTAAAATAAAAGGTCTAGATGCAGTCAGAGTCAGAGGCGTCGCGTCGCGTGCTGCGGTTGCGGTTAACCCGTATATTGCTCGCTTCAAATCGCTCCATTAGGGGGATATTAACTTACCAGATTTCTGTTTTACCTAATTTATTGAAGTAGTATTTATATACAGATATAAATTTTTGACGCACAGTCTCTTCTATCCTGAAATTTATTAACACGAGCTTGCATAAACTCTCATTTTCTAACAATATTAGGGACAACTTGATAGATAATATCAGGATCATTCCTCGTATTGGATTTTTACTACCTTAAACATTTATATGAAGGAATAAATTTTACACGTTTTTGTGTCTATACGAAAAATAATTTTGCGCACTACACTATATAAATGATAACTGTAATTTAAGGTGTTGTTTTTTGCTATCGAAGTTAACTACTATTTAAACTCATATTATCGAGCTTACAGTTTCATATTGGTGACTACAAATCAACACACACCCCTTTAATTAAACTGGCGGCACTGTGTCAACTTAACTATAGGTAAAACTAGTTAGTTATTAGACGTGAAATAAGTTCCATTTAACTCACTGGTATAATTGTCCCGTTTTGTTTACTATGTAGGGTTCAACTACGCGACTTTGAACAAACATTGAGGTTTTTAGACACATGGTATCGTTAAGCTTCACTAGCTAACTAATTAGGAACATTTAGTGATCATTTAAACTTTAAACTCACTTTGGTACTTACTATACATAAATATACTTAGTCAGGTTTCATTTCTTATCAATTGTTACATCATTTATTAAATACATACTAGTGTTTACCTCGAGCCGTTCCTTTGTTTAAAAGAGAGCTCTGAATGAAAAGAAATATATATTACGAAGGCTGTTTATAAGTGACCCACTCTTAAAAAATATTAAGAATGCCGATAAGTAATCATAGATTCTTGGATGTTAAATAAATAGTCAGTATGGCATAATTATGATTACTTTTCCTTTTACTAATATACTATTGCCTAAGCTACTGTTACTCCATGTAACAAAGCTTGTACACGGTACACCTACAACTCATGCAGCTATCGAATGGGATAATCGAAGCAGTGTGACGTCCGTTCAATTATCCCTGAAAATTGAGTCTCATTAAAATAATAAAGCAGCCGGCGGCGAAATCAAATTGAACGATAACAAAAGCTTGTGTTAATTCGAGGCGACAGCGCGTTTTGCTCATGTCCGATAAGAGGCATTCAATTGTACAAGTCAGTTTCAGGTATTCCATCATGGAGCTGATATGGAAATGTTTATCATGACCGCTTCGATGTAATCTCTACATCGATTTTTTTGGACTCACGACTGTAAACAAAGAGGTTTTGTTTTCACAAATGACGTGAATAGTATCATAACTCACGAAACGTTATAGTATCTGTAATTCAAGCACTAAATTTAGTTAATGCATAGTGGCGAACACGGAGCATAGATCATACGAATAGCCGACCCTGTTTGCACAATAATAGCGATGCTCCAATGCTACCCCAAATGCAATTGTGTACATTCGTGCGACTATTGAGTTACATTAATGCGATGGAAACATTTGCATCCTGACTGCTAGTTGGCTTGAGGTGTGGGTGCCCCACAAGGTTATACTATACTATTATACGTATTTTCAGTATTTAGACGTACGTTTCACTATATACACATTATATCAAACGTAAATATTAGTAAGTAAATATAATAATTTTATTTATTTGAAGACTCCATTTGAAATTATATTACGAAGCCTACGCGCTCTCACTAATTTATCAAAGGTATCTCTAGAGACCTGAAAGAAATCATACTTATTAATGATGAATGAATTATTGAGTTTGAGGCATAAGTGATCAGGAACTAGTATCAACATTACTGTACAATTTTAACAATTATTTACATATTCCTATGCCCATAAAGCTTTACTCTCCCCTATATGGTAACCACTTGGTGACACTGGGCGGTCATCCCACAAATTGCTCTTTCCAAACAAAATTGTCAATAAAACTCATCTGATTCGCAGTTAAACAAGCGAACGACATTATTAATTTATGCGATGTAATATGGCGCAAACGTTGTCGGGATCCAGTGTAAATTATTAATAGTGCTGGGGTAAAAATTAACCTTAAATCGAATGGGTAGTTTGGACAGTAACGTTCGTTTTATGTTTCTATGAGCAGATTAATTTGCAGGGCTATAACAGTCCCCGAAATATCTGCAATAATAATCAACGGAATTGTAGCGCATTCATTATCCCAGTTCCAATATGCATGAAATATGATGAATAAATACGAGAATTGTTAATAACGCATGAAGTGAATTAAAATACATCATGATTAAAAGTTTTCGGAGTTTACGGAGGTGAAAATGAAACAATCACATTTCCTGGCTGTAGGCAGGTACTGAAAAGCAAATAGCTCCCTTGCGTCTTGATGTTATCTTAAGAGAAAGCGATTACACAAATCTGAAGAAGCTATTAATCCGGCTCGCTGCCCTCGAATGGCATCATGGTTTGTTTAATAAAATCGCGAATTTACATATCAAAACCTACAAAGGGGCATAATTGGACCCGATGACTTAGAAAACGTAGCGGGTGAGGCGAGGGCCTCCCTCGACAACAAACAAAGGAATTATACCCGCCTCAAGAAACTTTTAGCAATGGAAAACGCCTTAACAAACAGACGCGTGTGTATCTAATGAAATTCCTATGGTTGCATAACATACCCGTGTGAGCGCTGAGCGTTATTAGCGGAATTATTTCTTAGGGTAGAATCTTTGAAGGAGGCTGCTCTTTTGGAAAAGTTGTTAAGAAAACGGGTTGAGTACTTTTCAAGATTTTATTAGTTTGTAACTATGTGGACTGCTACGCTAGGCATCTAATTTATTGGGTAGGCGTAGCTCAGGGAACGAATGGGCAGCGAGCATTTGAAAATGAAATAAAATTGCCGAATCACGCTGCTTTGACCGAAAGCCGCCGCGACACGATTCGTTAAGAGACAAATGTTTGGATTCAATTCCGACATATTTTTGGTGCTAGGTAATTAGTAACGGTATATTTAACCCGCACAATTCGTCCCAAACTCCGGTATAATTAATTTTGTTCATGCACCTCTAGTTCCTCTGAGATGGACATTTTCTAATAAAGAAAAAATTCTAATCTAAAACATCACTAAGATAATACAAAGATTGATTCAGGTAATTCGTACAGAAAACTTTAAATACGTAAATCGCACTAAAATGACAGTTTCTCATAAAATACCCAATACAGAAGCGGAGCGAATCGTTTAAATTATTCGAAAACACCATTGCATGGGAAAGCAAGTCGAAAGAAAAGGGTTATGATTCTTAACGGTATTTTGTGCAGTTAGAGGATCTGTCGTGAACATATTACACAACACAAACCATCTTTGTTACTTTATCGACACTTATTGGTTGCTAGACACGATAATAATAGTTACAATGCACAAATTATCCGAGATATCCAAAATAATAGAAAAATAAAGATATTAAAAAAAAAACAGCATTAAATACGCATGTTATAAAAAAACTTTATAACATAAAAAAATAGACAATCCATATATGGTTTTGTTTTTTTTTATGGTAGATAAGGAGCAAACGAGCAGATGGTCCATCTGATGATTAGTGGCCACCATCGCCCATGGACATCGGCAAAAATGAGCTACTCTATTGTTTTGTCGTTGCATTCTCGAAAATAGAGTGGGGAGGGCGAGTGAAGAAAAAAATGCTGCGGTTTCAGTGGATCCTAAGCAAGAGCCCAGAGTTCACTAGATCCGAAGGATTAATGGGATGGGAGTGGGAGAGGGTCTGAAGTCTGGCCCACATGCGGCTCGATCGAAACGACACTTGGTGGTCGGATGCGCGTGCTGGTGGTCGCAAGACAGTCGGGGAACAAGTCCCCTATCACTAAGGGGGTGCTGGGAAATTCTGTGCTGTCACTTGCTGGTGCCAGAGTTACTCTGGCACCAAATATTAATATATTGAAAATTATTTCAATATTTTATGAGATAGGAAGGTAGGAAGTTAAGAACTGTCAAGGCTATAAAATCGTCTATATCTTTATGTATCTGGCCAATTTTTATAAAATAGCAAAAATTAGATATTCTCGAGAAATCTAAGTAGAATTTTGTATTATCTGTCTCTAAATGCGCCCAGCGCCATCCATCGTCGGATCGAATGCGAGGCGTGACGATGAATTATAGGATCTATTAAGTCGCACGACTACGAGATTCCAGCGAACGATATAGAATTTATTATAAATAGACACGTCAAATATATTTTTGTATTACTACCACCAGAGAAGAATTAATTTAAGGTATATTACACAAGCCATACCGCGCGACTACGTCTGCCGGGAATTTAGTACTTTACCTTCAATCTTGTTTACACAGCGCATTCGATGAAACCTCCCTTTTATTGGTAATTTGAGTTGTCATATTTCCACCAATTTACTAAGCCTTCCTCATGAATACAGACAGACAGACACGGCGTGGAACTTTTTTTCTTACCTGTAGTGATCATTTGCTTTACTTTAACTAATGTTTCTCACTCATTCTCTCTTGTTGTCTCTACCAAATATAATACTTACAATTATTAATATTTCTTTTTTACAATTATACCATATTACACTAATACATTAATTAAAAAAAAAGTTAAATTTAACTAACAATTTTACTAAAAACTCAACGGATCCAACTTTGATTAAAAAGTTCCTATCTAAAGATTGAAAGGTCTATGGAGGCTAACAGACGATTTGTACTAATTATAACGCGCGAACGAAGATACGATTATCTTGGTCTCAAGATTTTCAAATTAGTTTATTCGCAAAAGATGTAAAACAAAAAGTGTTCGATGTGGTTATTACCATAAAAATTATGTCTATATTTTTCTGTAGGTAGTTTTACTCGCAACTCGTACACGTTTTATACGGTTGCTTCTTAACCATTAGTAATTAAATTCAAATGATAAATCTTTTGAATTTCCTGTAAGATGATTTTTATCGGTTATGTTAGTTCATTGACTTTCTTTTTTTAATTGTCTTTTCATTACTTGTGATGAAAATAAGTCTATACTTATATCTGAACCAATGACATTTAGACAAAAAGAATGGCAACTATTAATAATAATAATTTATGTATGGTCACTTTTGAAATCTTTATTTGTATCAGAACTTTTAGGTATAACTTGTATGACAGCCATGTACTAAACTATTTTATCAACGCACACTTTGGCCAATTTAAGCAATTAAATATCACTTGCTTTAACGGTGAAGGAAAACATCGTGAGGAACCCTGCACTCCTGAGAGTTTCCAAAAAGTTCTCAAAGGTGTGTCAAGTCTGCCAGCCCGCACTGGGCCAGCGTGGTGGACTCTGGCCTAATACCCTCCTCATTCTGAGGAGGAGACCCGGCTCAGCAGTGGGCCATTGAAGGGTCGTGATGATGATGACACTTTGTCCGAATTCAGAACCTTTACCATAGATCAATGTTAAGTCTGTCTGGAAGGGATGTATATATTTTCTCATTTATAGAATTACGGGTCATTTACCTTTACACACTAACATTTATGAAATGGTTCATATTGAATTGTCTTATAATTTATTTCTATAAAACTATGCTCTTCCTTCCTTATGTTTATGTTTAACCAATAATTATCCATCCTTATGTTTAAGCAATAATTACAAGAAATTTACTTACTTAGGTTTACACCTTTACTTTAAAATTTTATGTGAGTCTATCTGTCGGGTCTGCCTGTTCGTATGTTTGTTTGTGCATCAGGCTAAAACTACTGCACGAAATTCGAAACACATTCAAATCGGATATCAGTAAAGAACTTATTGCCATTTAAACATTTATTAGGCGTGCGAGCGAATCTACTGATTATGAAATATAATTGAAGAGGAATTGACCTGTTTAAGCTATAGTGACGATCTCCAAAACAATGGGTCCAGGGGTTATAGCAGAAAGGATTTAGATAGCACACGTGTTGCGGCGGCGATGTAACCCAACACTTGATAGAACAAAGACTCACAGACAGAAGTGTCAATATCCTGATGGAGTTATAAGATGCCCCTATGGTGGCGGCTGCACATTCATACTGCATAATAGCACTTTACTTACTCTGTGGGAATGCTAGGATTAATTATACTCGTGTTATTTCACTGTCAATGGTTACTGAAATGTAACTTATAACCTTCTTTAATTCAAAACATGTTTAAAGTCTAAAGAAACTGCTTGAACTTACTGACTCAGAACTAACCATTACACTACTCTAAACTTCACTTTATTCTACTACGCTAGACAATATTCACTCTACCAAATTACTTTTCATACCTTTAGTTGTTAACGGTACACAGATTATACCAACAGGAAATACTAAACTATAAGAATTAAAGATATTTTGATAACAATAAAACGTAACCAGAATCGAAATAAATTCAAATTACATTTAAATTAAATAGAATCCAAATTACAAATGATATATATGTGTAATGGAAGCTGTACAGAAACTGACATTAAAATGAAGTATTTTTATTTAAAATATTAAATGGCATTATTGTCGCACAGTAGGTACTTATTAGAAACTTTGCTGTTTCGCTGTAACAAATCTACATGACGTATAAAGAAGCAATTATATATAAAAATAATTATGCGAAAAATCGCTTTATGGTTCGAGCGTGTGATGCCTACAATAATAAATATAACTTTGTATATTTTTTTCTCAAATAAGCTTGGTGGATATGCATCTAAAAAAAAAAAATAATTGTAGGGAGTTTGGATATAATTTTTAGTTGTAGAAATTTAATTTCGCTTATTTTATTATTTTTTTGTTATTATTACGTTGCTTCATGTGGTATTTATTAAGTCCTTAAAATTTTGTCTCAGATATAGCTCTATTTTTTTTTGCAAACAACCATCGTAAACTTCTCTGAATAGGTAATATTTTATAGGTGAAATCTGTTTTGGCCAAATGTGTTAATTATCTATAGTTTTAATGCTGTGTGTTTTCCAAATATAAATAAATAAATAACAAAAATAAACCACTTATTGTGTGTATACAAGTTATTGGAAATTAACGTCATAGGAAAGCTTTAAGATTCTATTAATGTCGATACTCGCTCCCTAAAGAGTTAGAAGCACGGAATGGAATTATGCGACCCCTAAAAGTCGCCAGCTGAATTAGAGACGCAATTTATTCTGCATCGGGGTCTAATATTCCCTTCCGGTATCACTTTTAGATTACTAGAATATGTACTGTTAGATTTTGCAAGGCTGTTTTAATTTTTTTTAATACATTTATGAAATACTAGTCAACTTGTTCTATTACAATTTCCCTGATATCAAATTGAAATGAAACAAAGCTTATATTTTAATTTAGATCTACAACAATATAACTGAAATCTGTATTCAATTTTGTACAGTAGGTGCATTTTGTGTAACATGAACATAAACACACGACAGATCCCTTAAATTATGTTTAAAGTTATAGATATATAAAAAATAATCACATTGTTTCAAATTGCTTGGCTACATTTTAATAAAATAACAAGACTTAACAATGATTGCTCCTAATAGAAGCAAAGGGCTACGCCAAATGTTATAAAATCTTAAGCGGGGACATGCAAACACATTAATTAATAGAAGGAAAACAAACTTAGAAGTCTATAACTGTGTTGGCCCAAACTTTTACATTAACACCGGGAAAGGGGAGCGGTTACGATTGCACCTATTACTGTGCCGTTTTAGCTTTCGTACCGCCATCGACATCGACAAAATGTCGTTTGCTTCCTAATTATTTCCGAACTTTTCAAATAAAGACATTGTAAAGGAAAGTTAAATAGGCAAGTAATAATTTACAATCATTTTATTGTATTATCTATATCTGTATATGGTATCTTGATTTGCTTATAGTTTTTAACTGCACCATTACAGTTGAACCTATAAAAATAAATACGCATGATAGCATATTTTATAACTTAATTTCAGCAACATTGTATTGAGATCCAATAATCATTTCAGTAAAACAAGCCCGTCAAATAAATCCAACAAATATTTTAATGGGCACATGCATCGAGCCTCTTTTATTGGCAATATAAAAGGGTTCGTAAAAGAACCAACTATTGGACAAAGTCTAGTTCAACTATAAAATAAATCTAAGCAAGTTATCGTCCACAATAAACAGTCAGCGTGGCTATCGTCAATTCCCACGCAAAGTTGCCGTTCATAAAAGCAACAAAATTATATATTCAAGAGTTAGAAGGTGGTGGTAGAGCAGTTAAGGCCTTCTACGTGGTCCAAGTTACAATGCAAATTGCCGCGGAGGGGTGCGTCGATGCCCTCTAACTGTGCGACTCGCAAAGATGGCCGCCGTAATGGTGAAATGAAATTATTAAGCATTGTCTTGTGAAATCGGCCGCAGTCGACACCTGAGACTCGCCCTCCGAGGACTTAACGTGGATATCCTTCGTGTCGCGACGTCCGGATGCATATTCCTATAAAGTAGACTTAGTAGAGAAGTAGTACCTAAAACGCAGAAGATAACAATACCCTGCATTTTAGACAATGTTCGGAGCTTGAGACCCGGGAGCAGGTTTACAATGCCTTCTCGCACAGCATGAAATCCCGTATTCGCTGCTCGACTTCTACACGGAACATGTAACCGGGCCAGCAATAATATCAAAGATTATTGCTGGCCTGGTTAGATAATCCTTAATAAAGGCAACACTCCTTTATACTCGCTCTTCACTATGATAGTCATTGTTAACTGAATGAAACTACTCATTAATCTCCGGCTGAACTGTTGATATAGTGGAGAGATAATAACTTACTAGTCAATCAAATCAATCAAACGCTATTAATAGTTTCGTTAATATTATATTAGTAACAGAAAGAAATAAATAAAATATGACATATTCCCTAATTTTCAAGTAAAATTAAGAACACTTAAAAATTCGTGCAAGAAAGCACTTCCACATATTTCTAACACCAAGACATTACTTACGACCCTCGACTGAAAGCTTTGTATTAAAATTTAAATCTACTTTGCAAAGTGTATTTTATACACGTGCTCCTGCAATTTTGATCGTACATAAAGCTCCAAACAGCTACTATTATTACGTTTACCTTTGCGGTATTGGGTGTTACATCTCTCCCTAACCGTTCCGTTAACATTTCGACTAAGTCTCCCATGAATTTAGTACGCAATGTTAATGTATTATAGAAGCTTTAATTACTCGTTTGCGGTATGCTTTGCGGCTGATGTTGATGTTCATTTCCTTTCATTTCGGATTCAGTCATTAATGATTCGCATCTTCGTCTCGACTGCTCAGAATTTTTAGATAGTTTAACTTAGTGATTTTAGTAAATGTACTAAATACGCGAATTTTATAATTTTACGTACCAATGTATTAATTAGACAATTTGAATAGAAAAAGAATAAGATATAATATTATACATTGCGCGTCACTTCATAACCAGTCACTATCCGCTCACACCTATACACGAAGCAATCAAGACATCTCTACCTCATAAAAATAGGACTAGAAAAAATCATAATAAAAGTAAAATCATATTTTCTAACAATAAATAGATTACAGTAGACCGTACTGTGTGTGTCGGATTGAATGTCGGCCGATTACCTTTCTTTTTCTTTGCTGTTTTAGTGCACAGATATACCATCATCTTTATAAACATCTTAGCTATGCTAAACAATGTTAAGGGAGCTACTCCGAGTTTCGTTCCTTACGAAGTTCTATTACGCTGTAATGCGAAATCGATGTCCGAATTGACGTCTTATAAAAATAAATTAATTTCAAAATTTGTTTTCGACAACAAAGGCTCGGATCCCTACTTATTGGCCGTCTGATATTCCTCTTTAATCCAACGCATGCCCAGTCCGTGTTTTTAATTTCACACAAAAAACAGCTTCGAGTTGGTGATCAATCAAAACTCGCGATCGCTTTTTTATACCCCATTGCAGTACGTACACTTTCGCCTTTCTGTAACCGCTATAAATGTGTCTTTATTATTTTGTTTGCAAAAAGGAAATGGATACACTTTGAATTAAATTAGTTTGATGGATTTCGGTTGGAATGATTTATCTTCACAGTGTTCATAATTCGATGGGGTAATTTTTAATTTTTAAAAATTTGTAAGTACAATATTGTTCAATTTACCCTTAATATGAATATTACATGTAGGCTGTTGCCTGTTGTTAGCTAGGTTTATTTTAGAAAGACGTTTCTGAATCGAGAATTTGTAATATTTTTTTGATAAATCATCGGCAATTTAAAGCATAACTTCATTTATATATTGATTATTAGTTATCATGGTGAAGTCATCCCTTACCTGCTATGCTTACATAAGTCGTCATGTTTTAATCAAATATTGGACCGAGCAATTAACAGTGAATTATGATCATGTCAAGGAGCAAATTCCAGGCACTGTTCAACTTCCTATCTTTAGTGCATTTTAATGTTTATCTTTACGTGTTTACTGTGCAGTGTATCTCATATATCGTTTTTAAACAATTTATGTAAGATATTATTATTAACTAAACTAATACTCAAATGAGCTCTGTATAAAAATCTAATTTACTATTCTATTTAGTAATACAGCCATCACAAATTTCTCAATCATAGTATCGTTATCAACTCATCATCAATCAGAATGACTTATGCAAAAAAACTTCTCAATAAGTTGAGACCTTATAATTAACTTGTTGAAAATATATCGCATTATAATCTATCTGTTCTTAACTTTCACTATGTTCTTATTTTTAATAGTTTGTGTAGTGCAATATTATAAAATAATAATTAATTTAGATCGAAAAAATTATTTATAGTTTGATGACCTAAATAATTTATTTAAAACATATAAATGAATATTTAATTCCAATCTTTTGACTAAACGTAAATATATATATATATAGATAAATACGATAAAAAAGATCATACCGTAGTGTGTAGACACTCTACAGTTCACCAAAACCGAAAAAAAAATTGTCTTTTTAATGCTATTTGAAAGACTTCAATGACAAATGGGCTTTTTTGAGAAAAAATACTTATAATCTTTAGTGATCTTTGCAATCGCACAAAATCCTATTTAAAGAACACGCCACAGTGGTTTTTAAAGGACAAGCTTTTAGACCTTAGAATACTCCCACACTTGCACAAAAGTTTTTACTAATGATACTTACTCTAATCTACTCTTTATGCAATAGCGCCCTTGCATGTAACACCGAAATCTTTTATTACTTTATCTGGATTATTGTTAAAAAGTTACTTTTCAGATTACTAGTTCTGTTATGGAAAACATTTTAGTTTTTTCATGTATTAAATACTGGTAGTATACTGGTATAGATATTCATGTAGTACATAGACGTTTCTTGTACTAAAGTAGAGAGAGTACTAAGTAAGATCAAAAGATAAACAATTATAAAATACTTATCTAATTAAGATCTTTCACTAAGTTCAGCCTAGTTTTTAATCCTTTAGAAGCGACTGCAACACGTTAGAACAAACAAAGAAACACATTACAAAGCCATAAACCAAGCAACAAAGGGACCGACGTCTATGTGTTGAAACTGATCCATCATGTCTCCTTTTAAAATAACAAAAACTCATATGATGTACACAACAGATGTTTTCGTAAAAAATCAACCCCGTCAAACCTTGTATAAAATTTGAATATAAAAACTTCGACTAATTTTCTAGTACGACAACTGTAATTTTCTAAATTATTTCTTTAATATTTACATTTCCATTAAACTTATCAATTTTTAAAAAAAGATACGATTTACCATATAAACATATCGACCATTAGTCAAGTAATTAATTGTGTGCCAATGTTTTAATATACAGTTAAAATGTTATTTAAGAGCAGGTGTTCATAATAATTAATATGGTGCATCATCCCTTACGTTTGTCGAACATTATTTTTTACCTCAAAGCAACACGAACCGCCAACAATAGCGAGTAAATTTATCACTATTTGGCTTGTTGGTGGATAGCTCAATTTGAATTACAAACATCAATATCAGAAAGCAAACATAATATCGACCAATAAAGAGTCCACATATCAACATGCAAAATTCCAATTAGATTCCAAACGTATGAACATGATAAAAGGACCGTTATTGAAGTCTCTTATCTGTGTAATTAGAAAGGAACTAAGCTGGAACCATTTGCGTTTATAATGGGAACTTTTGAGTGTAATGCAGTTGTTTGATAACTGATAAAAATATCTGTGTATGCGTTACTTGTATATTATAATTATTAAACTTTTATTTATAACACTACACCCTAAAAAGATTAAATTGTGTTGTAGATCATTTGATAAAGGACACCAGCCGTTAAAAGCCCATTCAAAAAATTGTCTACCACGGAATTGGCCCTTTCTACTTACCGCGGATTCATCATAAGGGAATGCGCCATCAAATATTCAATTTTAAAACAGCCGCTAAAAGCGAAATGTCATCGCCTGTACAGACGCAGCTGGAGCAAGGCGATTTAGAAATTTTGATACAGATGGGACACGCACTTCACAAGAAAGATAAAACAAGAAATTGCATTAGCAAAAGTGATAATTGATGAAAAACGATGACGACAAAAATTGCTCTGCGTGTGCTAAATTGCCTTAAATAACTATTCTGCTAGCAGTGACATATTGATGTAGAATTTCTGTATATTATTAATAACTCGACAACAAGTAATAAGTAAGTACGGTGTAAGAAAAATTTCATTAGCGCCAATCAAAATGACGAGGTCCAAAATGAAGCTCGTAAAGAGAGTCGTAATCACGGACTTCAGCAGCACCCCTCAACGTGAGGTCTTATTAAAGGAATAATATTTACAAAACGAGACGCCTCAGAAATCCCCAAATTAAGATTTCACTGAAACCCGCCCAACTTCCACAAAGTGGAATCATTAAATTAAAAATGTAAACTTTTCTCTTAGCAAGGTAATGGGCATCCCGATGTAGATAAATAGATGGAATAGCTGCAAAAGGAGCATTTTCCTGTTCATTAAATTTTTCCTTCGCTTTTTTATTTCGACCCCTGGTGCTAATTTTGTTGGAATTCACGCCCCTCAACTCCTCCCGCTGGGGCTCAATCACAGAAATTTTATATCCGGAATTAAATAAGTACCCGACCGAATTACGGACAAAATTTAATATGAGCCTATTTTTAGCAAAGAATTTTGCTTAATTAATTAGATACAACGTCTTACTTATTAGATCCAAATAACATTTCCTAACGGCGAGTCGCCAGATAAAAGTTCAGAATGTTTCCTTAGTGCTTCTCGTTTATCGTCTGCGTAGCTTTATGAGTCGTTCAAGATGTCAGTCAAGAAATAGTCTCTCATCAACGGCAAGTTATTCCGGGGGTGGTTTATACTAGTAACTCAATTGTCTATAAGATCGAGCCGTAGACACTCCACAGGAAACGTCAGCGAGGTCGGTAGTAAATGCGATTATATCTACTAATACGCCGTCTGCGCCCGACGCGACGCGGTGCCCGTTGCCGTACTGCCTTGATCCTGCAATACCACCCTTTAATTGTTTTGAGGAGATCATTTAAAAGTTATTATGACGTTGCACCTGAGTTTGAATACATCTGGGAAAGCGACGGAGTCGACTTCAATTCGTTTAATAGGAGTATTAAATATAGACACTCACTTTGCTAAGTTTCTTTTAATTTTCTCCCCATGGTACCCGTTATGAAAAACTGATGAGTTTCTGACAGCTTATATATGGTTAAACAGCATTTTTGCGATCATATAGGTACATACCAAAGGAGGTAATTACAACAAATCTTTTTTTAATTTTTGGGTAAGACAAAGTAAGAACCACAGAAGAGGTTAGCCGTTTGAGGAGTCAATCTTCATCAATCTTGAATTTTATAAAAATCCATGTGAAATTTTATTATATCGAAAATAATATATAAGAATAAATTTAATTACACAAAACAAAATATGAGCTATATAAATTGATTACTATGTCTTATGAACTCTAGCAAACATCAAATCCCAAACGTCTTGCTTTATGATATCAAATTTCCTTATAAGATATTGATTGGTGCAAATAAGGAAATCGAATTATTCAATGTCCGCCCTTCATTTGTTTCCGCTCCCCCACAGCAAGAGATGAAGAAATTCTTTCTCAGTTTTCGATTACTTGTCCAATTAATTTTATAGATTCATTTGTCTTAGAAGATTTGAATTATGCATTGGCAAAGCGTTGAATCGAATAATTTATACGATATTTTATTGTATCGGTTAATCACGATGAAAACATTTTAACGAGTTTTTGAAAATAAATTTTTAATAATAAATTAGCACAAATAAAAATATATATACCAGTGTTCCCATAACATAATGCTTCTAGGCCAAAACATTTTCAAATGACAATCACATTTTTTTTAAAAATAAGATTATATTTTAAGTTAGACCTGCTGTATTACGAATCATTTTTTAGCGTCTAAAACTAAGTTTTCTTAAATATCTTGTACGTAGATACATTCTATGAATTATATTTTTATTTTGAAATACTGTCATAATCCATATTATCAATGAGGAAATGTATTTGAAGGATTGTCCTTCTTTGACGCTGTAAGAGAGCGACATCAATTTTTCCAAATCATCGTGTATTTTGCACAATGTGAAAATAAATTAGGCTCCTTTTTATGTCAGAAAATTGATGATAAACAATGCAAAAAATTTGTATTAAATACGATAGATACGCTAGAAATTGCAGACGAACGAAGCTGGGTGAATTAGATGCCTTTGCTCATCAGTTGAGAGTCCGAATGATTCAGTAAGTTAATACCCTGTTATCAATACTTGGATAGCTACCCTCTTCGTGGTAGCCGTAACTCGACCGGGTCAGGGATGGGTTATGCAAGTCGGGTTGTGAAGAGAGGGAAAGTACGTTGCTCACGCCTCTGCGCGCAACTGGGTGAGTGCGGTTACCGGCAACCAATGCACCGGCCATTCATGACATAATTCGCAAGAGGCCTCATTAAACACGGGAATGATGTACCGTATGTGCAAATTATGATTATGATTGATTCAATCCATTATTGTATACTTCATTACTGTTAGTAAGTAATCATCAGTGAATTTTATTTTAATTTAGATGAAAAACAATATTTTTTCTCTATCTATAATATCTTCTATCTACACTTGTACTTGAATAATTTTTATTTATCTGTCTGTCCTTATGTTTGTTGGTACGCACATCACGCAAAAACTACTGATGAAGTTTCATAGTTGTGTTACTACGAGTCTAACTTAAAATATATGCTTCGTGCATTTAAATTGGATGTCAGGGAAACACTTATTGTCATTTAACTTGTCTCTTGTCTACTGATATACCTAATTTGGTATCTTAAAACGGATTTAAAGGAGATTTTGGTTTTGTTGGCAACACCAAAATTACTACGTAATTTACAATTACGTTAATCTGTGATCACCGAGTGGTGAAGGCGATTGTTCTCATGAATTATTGTAAAAATTTGTTAGATCACAAGGCCCAGGAACTTCATGTCTTTTTATTCATTTTAATTTCTTTGTATTTTCTATGTATGTATATAAAAATATCTGGCACTCTCTTAATCTTGTAGACTGACTGATTAGAATTAGAATTCAGATGTTTTATTAAATATGTTGATCCTATACTTTGGGTATGCAAATGAATAGTTATTAGTGTAATCTCTCATTATGTCAATTATTCGAATTTATGATTGATTGAATTCTTTATATCAATCATATTAAGTAATAATGTAGTAAGTTTAACATGTGTATAAAGTCAATCTGTTTCATTATTTTAAAACACCCCGCCTAGTAGACTCTCGCATCCCCTTACAGAATCATTTCCATTCCGTTTTCCAAAGTGAAAATTACCCAACAACGGTCAAAGGGTTAACGATTTAGTGTTTATTTGAAATCGTCCTTTGTTAGTATAAAAGGCGTCAGAATGTAAACGGATCCTTTGTTGTGATTTCTGTTTGTTTTGCTAAAAACCTTCTCTGTAGACCTTTTGTAGGTGGTGCCATTTAAATGTATCGACAATAAAATGTACATTTTTATTATGTCAAATTATTTCTCAGTTCTGTTTTTAGTATCAATCTAACCAATGTTGAGGATATTTTTTTAGTCTAATAGTCGCCCTGATTTCGCTGATATATATTAAAAATTGCGCTCTCTTGCCCACCTACTTGCTGGCACACTCTTTCCCTCACTCGTTCATTCATTCATATTCACCGATCCCCAACAATGAGTATGCTACTTTCGTACTAATTTTCATTTGAACTGCTATTTGATAATGCGTATTATATCATTGATTTGCAGTGGACGCAAACATTTTAGTACAATAATGAACACAGCAAAAAATAATTATCCAATTTAGTGCATAAAGTGAAGTTATGCGTGTATTTCTACGATTCATTTTAATGTATATAATAGAATTTAATAAGAGGTAATAGAAGTTAATAAGTAGTCTTATCCTAATTCTTCGGATCTAGCAACGGTAGTCGGTTCTCATAAAGTGACACAAATCAGTATCAAATCGGAGTCCATTAGAAAAATTGTCGTTATAATAATAAATATTATCTTTAGTAGACTTCATACGAGCGGCATCTAAAGGGATTATACCATCTGTCAGATTTTATAATATTAATATTGAATGTTTGTATCTTTAAACATTTTTGAATCAATACTAAGAAGAGTATTTATAGTATTTAGGTGTCGGATCTATGCGATAACTTTTAGCTCTATCACACATTTTATCGATCGATCATTTAAAGTTTTTTAGTCTATTAACTGCAAAATTTGGCAGATGCGATCGTGAGTTACACAATACAAACTTCAATAATCAATGCAAACTCTATGACACGTATTGGAGATGTAACATTGAGGCTACTCAGTGCAGCGATGATCCACAACATGAAAGAGAACGAAATTCATCTTTGTGTTCCTTTATAAGTACCACAGCATGGCATCATTTCTCAATGAGATGTCTCAGTGGGGAGCCTACAGTAGCTCCGCGGTCTCTTTTTGTGCGGCCAACGTTTTATCAAACATGTTAATGGCCGGCTTTATGATCCCAACAAAAGAAGCGTGCCAACAGAGGCGTTAAATCCTTTACGATTTGATGATGATCATCACGAATATGTCATGGGATCAACAGAAGCTCTCATTACTACTCATGCGCACATTGAAATCCAATAAATGTCTCGACTATTGTTATTCTAACAACTTCGATATAGCTGCGGTTTCGATTTACTTATTATGAGAAAAAGAAGAGATTAAAGAGTAAATTTTAAAATAAAAATATAATCGAATAACCTGAACTATACCCTAAAGTACATTTAATAAGTAAACATTAAAAACTTATAATTATTTATAGGTAAACTAGTAATGAATTCAAATTCAAATAAATAATCACACACATGCTTACAAACTTTCAAAACTAAACTAATAATTGCATTCAATAAAACTATGTATAATTTTTATATTAAACTACGGATAACGGTTTGTAAATTTATCTGTGGTAATTTAATAGGATTCAATTATCAATGTCAAATTACATAAAGGTGTAACCTGGAAGCAAACAACGACAACTACCAATCACCCACAATTTTTCTTGTACATAAAAACAGTAACATAAAACACACCACCGAACATGTGCAATCAATCGATGTTTCAAGGAGAAAAAGGCCAATCAAGCAATTCAAAAGTTTTCTAATAAACTTAAATGTCAATGACTTATGAAATGGACAAATCTTAGCTAGGGATGGAGTCGCAGAAAATAAAATAAATTGAAAATAACACACATTGATAAGCAATTTTGGTGGAAAAAAAATACTGTGCTTAAAAATCCTGCGACGCGGGTGCGTAGTTTCATCGTGTGGTCTTCCAAGCTAACCCTTTGCCCTGCGGCCGACCGGTCTAGTGGTCGAGCCCCCGAACGTTTCCGAACGTAACCGAACTCGGCCGAACGAAACCGAACGCGTGAGTGACATAGCGACATACCTGTCTGGCGCTTTCATTGACAGGCACCTGAAATGAAGAAAAAAATCCATCCAATTCGTTGAATATTTCAAATGTAATAAAAATTTTGATTCAACATTTTATTGACACAGATAAATTTACATGCATTCTTATGCTATAGGAAAGAAATAAAAAAACAGGTAATAAAAAACGATTCAGCAGCTGTCTAATCATATTACATTTACGGGTAAAACAAAGTAATGTAACCATATCTCCTAAAGTTGTGATCAATGAACCGTAAAAGAGAATATATATAAAAAGAGCTAACAAAAATGAGATACAAAAATTAAAAGTAAACATTGAAAAAAGGCACAAACAATAATGTGGCAAAAACAGTTAAAAATAACATTGCAAGATGTATTAGGACAGTTGTTAAAATATGGGGTAGCGTGGACCGGCTTGACTCCGATGATATTGTGCGCTCGCACGCGATCTCGGCATGTTTGCAGTGTGCATTCGCTGCAGATACGCGGTACTCTACGAATGCTCTACTGTACTGTGCTTGTAATTCGTACTTTTGTTTTATTGCTTGGCAGTGATATTCTAACCGCAATAGGAGTAAATAATAATTTGTTGAAACTATTACTCTTAGCGATTATATGTCAATAGATTATTAAATAGATAATAATTCTCCTCTGACTAAAAGTTAATATCATATTTTACGGACGCTTAGAGCCTAAAGTGTGGACGAGCTTGAAATGGTACTAGATGAGCCAATTCTAAAATCATGAACTAACTTGCCGCCTAGCATTATCCATTGGCCATGCTGACCACTTTCTGTCAGGATAGGATTGATATTATTATGATTAAAATTAAAGTATTACAATATTGTCATTGCTTGTTACCTTTAATTAAATTACTGGTGTATGGCACTCTATTGAGCTGATAATTTAGTTTTCCTGACTTCTATGGTAAAACATGAAAAGCTTTTAATAAATGTTCAACTGTAATTTAGCAATAAACAATAATGAACAGTAAATCCGTACATAAATATTTACGCGAAATGAAAGTAAAATTATAAAAAAAGATTTAATAAAATTTATTCATTCATGGTCTTAAATATAATATCAGGGATTAGGGATACATGCATAGTTAATAAGCAACAAAACAATAACAAGTTCCTAACCAAAGTTCATATGCTAAGTGATGCATGATTTCCAATAAAAGGGAAACAAAAGTATATGAATAAATTGATCGATTAATATAGAGTCATTACGGTATTGTGCTGCCCTCAGCCCTATCCCAATGGACGAATTTATTAGATTATTACCGGACGAGATCACGCAAACGAAAACGTAAAATTAAAGGAAGTCAATTTGGTTAAATTGAATCCAATTCCATAAACTTTATTTAATAACTTTGTATGTGTATAAAAAATAAATGTTTTCTATATTCTTTACCAATGTAATTTCTACCTGCCTAATAATTTTCAATCATAGTATATACATATTTGCATTAACCTAAAATTATGCAACATTTTAATATGTGGTGTTAATCATTTTAGCAGTCATAAAATCGCTGATTTATCACGTATAATAACGTACACAATAAACACACTATGGTTAAATAAGACGTCACGTAAAAATCAATTTATTTAACCGGAACAAAAACCAATGAATATGTCTTACGCGGTAAGTATTGCAGTTCAGACAATACGCTTAGCGTGTACGCCTGTTACGAGTCTACGGCCCCCAATGACTATCGTTTTATGTTATTTCGTTGGATAGCAATTTTCTCATCGATATTATAATCTACGGCACTTATAACGCAGATAGCAGAACATACACGTAATAAATTCAAAAGAAACGTACCTACTCGAAAAAAACCAATCTATCAATATTAGAACACAAAAAATAATGCAAGTCAGTTAATAATCCTGAATCGGCAATCGACAATGGAAATAAAGTCACAGTCACTTTTTTAATAATGGCAACTCAGTTTTCTTTTTTATTGCCACCCTAGGTTCGTTTGACATTTGAACCGGCTGATGACTTGGCCGCCATGATTGATCGCCGCGACCCAGTAATAAGTGCAATTTAGCGTTAATATTCCCTACTATTTAATATGTTATACTATTTATTTATTCAAGGTTTGTTTTAATTTCAAAATTTTATCTCGAGTTAAAATTTTCATTAGCAAAATTTAATATTTGTATAATCATTAACATACAAATTATCTGTTGAATAGTGACTAGCGTTCATTTGTCAATCTGTATGTCATTCAAATCTCATGCTTGAAAGATGATTGGTATCTACAGTAAACTAACATTTGGGATCTATCCCATAGAGTTCAAATTAAAAATTAGGTTTTCCGTTAGAATTGGAGATGCGGTAATTATTGATGATTAGCGATTTCAAAACTTAAATGACTCTACTATAAGATTCAATTTAATTTTAAAATTACTGTCGAGCGGACTGGATTCAATTTATTATCGGACCAAGTATCCGCCCAAACCGTAACGAATGTCTAGTAAATAAATTGACCACAATCGATTTGGATATTTCTTTCAATGTAACCTTTTCATTCCAAATTATCACTACGTATCTACTCAATATTAGTAACTACCATAAGATCAAATTTTAAAACAGGAAGTCTTTCAAGACTAACACCAACTATGTCTGTTGAATATTTTAATATTGAGTCAAATTATGTTTAATTGTTACTAGTGGACTTATGCAGTTTTATAGATAGGATACTAACACTATCACTACTTCAATATTAGTTATTTAACTAACAATCTAACTAGTTTAATTTAGCCATGAAGTACAGGTTATTATCAAAGTAGTTCAATTATATATCGATGTTCAGTATTTTTGATGAAAGCTTTCAACAATCGAATCTTACCATCGTTGTACAGTATCCAAGTACGACATATTATATTAGATAGTGCATAGTCTGATCATAACAAAATAAATTACATTTGACAGGTAATAAAAACAGATTGATATGTTGTAGGCTACACATCCAATTGAAACTGATGCCGGGATGTGGGGGTCTAGTATCCTATTTAAGCCTATTTAATTGTTTTAGATATTCATTTATTGTACATTCAAACATGGACAGACAATATAATTTTATTACAAAAACCAATCATCACATTTATCCTCATAAGGTACGAGTAAAATATTATAGATGCAAAATAAACAACATTAAAATTAATTTTGAAATAACGTGTCTCATTTGAAATATCGCAATTGGCAATGATCTCGAGGGTCTTGAAATTACAGAGCTCTCAATTAAAGCGAAAAATAATTACTTTCCACCCCTTTGTAAATCAGATTAACAAAATTATTAATAAACAATATGAGTGCCTAATCTCAGGTATTTGCTAGCAACAATTTGTTATCATAACATACTACTGTTTATTTAAGATTTTCAAAATCGTACATTAAATTTAAGAAACCAGTGTCACCATTTTACTCTGAAACGACTTAACTAATTTGATATAATTTTGCACACTGTGTGTAATTTAGTTCAACTTGAGTGATAGGTTAGTTTTTATCTTGACCTCCATACTTTTTTCTTGCAATTATTATACATAATATAAACCTTCTTCTTGAATCACTCTATCTATTAAAAAAAACCGCATCAAAATCCGTTGCGTAGTTTTAAAGATCTAAGCATACATAGGGACAGACAGCGAGAAGCAACTGTTTTATACAATGTAGTGAAATACAAATAAAAAGTAAAATAAATAGTAAATTCCATGCATTTCTATGACAAGTTTCTTTTGTCATCTAGGTTGAATAAGCATCAAATAGATGACTCTAAGTTTAGTTTTTAAACAATGATTAATAAAATTCTTTACATTTTAGAGATAACAATAATTATAATATTATTGGTAAATTGCACCTACACGAATTCGGGTCAGGTAGCTAGTTTCAACAAGTTAGTTAAAAATTCAACTCTGCATCAAAAAAATAAAACTTAAACAAAATGTTTGAATCTGAACTCTTTACCGCACCTGCCCCTTACAAACTTTTGACACCACGCTATAAACATTTTTCGAGAAAAATAATTACCGTTTTATCCTCCTGAGGCATTAATTTCCCGACACCGGCTATAACACTGGAAACAATCCAATTTCAATTTTACATCTTACATTGTAAACAAACTTTTAAATTCCAAATAACAATTAAAAATATTATAAAGTCAGCTATGAAAACCGTCTATATATGTATAGTACTGGTTTAAGTGAGCATTTCAATAGTTAATTATTTCATCAACATTACAAGTCCTCGCCTACAGCATGGGTGTGATGAATCATATTATTGTAAAGCCAAGCATCTTCATTTTTCAATGGAAGCATGATGACTAATAATGATATTAATTAATCAACACATTGTAAGTGCCACAACTTCGGCTTTGGAAACTAAATTTACAATTGCCTAATATAATTATTAGATATATAATTGAAACTTTTTAAATTAATAGTTATCTTTGTACAACTTTTTTTTTTAAATTAAAAAAAAATATCTTATTGATTCATGTCCTCATTTTCTAGTCATCTCTAATTTTCATTTAATTGTTAAGTATCCGAGAAACTTTAATTAAATAGGCTATAACTTAAATGTCTGCTAAGTTACTAAATCTTAATGAGCAACAAACTTTCAATAGCGGTAACTATAAAGAATAAAAGCGGCCAAGTGCGAGTCGGACTCGCCCTTGAAGGGTTCCGTAGCAGCAAGTAACATCATATAAAACTTCTTGTAGTTCGTTGTAACTTTCATCGATGTTTTAATAATATTGTATTTTTTTAAACTAAGTTATTGATTATAATTAGGTACCTAAATTATGGGATTCAGATCTAACTATATAAGAAATATTTCCAAAAATATTATCAATTTGTGTGCCTCCTCGTATGACGTATTAAAAAAATCTCCTTACTAGATCTCGTTCAAACCAATTTTCGGTGGAAGTTTGCATGTACATCATATATTTTTTTTATTTTTATCATTCTCTTATTTTAGAAGTTACAGGAGGGGGCACACATTTTACCACTTTGGAAGTGTCTCTCGCGCAAACTATTCAGAAAACTATTTAGAAAAAAATCTATTAGAAACCTCAATATCATTTTTGAAGACCTATCCACAGATACCCCGCACGTATGGGTTTGTTGAAAAAAAAATTTTGGGTTTCAATTTTAAGTATCCTTCAAAATTTACTGTCTTTTTTTCTATTTTGTGTAAAAATGTTAATGCGGTTCACAGAATACATCTACTTACCAAGTTTCAACAGAATACTTCTTATAGTTTCGGATAAAAGTGGTTGTGATATACGGGCTTACAGACAGACAGACATGAAGAATTCATAAGGGTTCCATTTTTTGCCATTTGGCTACGGAACCCTAATAAAAACAGTGAAGTCTACTTAATTTCAAACAAAACATCATAGCGTTTGATAAATTCGTACTCTTAAACCCCTTCCCATTTATTTTGCTGTACCGGAAAATCTTTTACTTTTCTTATTTATGATCTAAAGAAATATTGTGTCTGACTCGTTTAAGTCCTTGTTCCGTACTTTTAATCCTAAGAGGTAAAGGGGTAACTTTTTAAAACGATTAGTCAGTTGGGCTTCTTCATCTAAATTATAATTAGTTATATTCAATGCGCTTAACGTTGTAATGTTTTGTTTTATTGGTGGAGATATTCTTCTATTGTACTTAAAAAGAGAAGACTGATTTTATAGAATAGAGATTAATCAGAAAGCTTAAATAAAATTTAGATGCCAACGTTGGCCTACAGACCTTTGAAATGTAAAAGGTGTTGGAGTAGCTGATGCGATGCCGACATTGATATTACGTCTGTTGTGAGATCGTGTGTATGTTCAGCAGTTGCCAAGAATCTTAACACTAAATGGTCAAATTCTCTCAGCTGCTGAAGGTAATAACAAATAACCCGTGTTTAGATTGAGTAAAACACTTGATTTTGAATGATCATAACAATATACATGCGTACTGACCAGAACTTCCTTAAGCATTCTTTGTTTTGCATTCAAAGCTTTTTAGAAGCTGATATAAACCCTTATTAACGTTGGAAATGTATCTCTTCCATCTTGAGAATATTCAAAAATTTATAGAAATAAACTAAAATAAAGATTTAAAATGACGTCAACGTTAACAATTGATTAACTAACACAAACTAAGTTGTACATGTGTTAATTATTTGTTTTAAATTACAAAAATATATTTACTGAAATTAGTTAATTCTGTATAAAGCTTAAGAACCTTAAATAAGAGAGATACTCGTACTCGTATATACTGTAGAGCACAACGGGAGCGATTAGCTGCAGGCATCGACCGAGTGCATGCTCACGATTTATTTCACATAGACAATATTAAATTTGCATCCATATATTTACAAATCAATAAAATATACTTTATAGCCATGTATATAAGATGCTTAATCCCACAGCTGAATTTACTTCAGTGCATCAGGATATCGAGCTAGTAGTCTGAACAGTTTAAGGAAGATCTTGTCTTAGCTTAGAACCAGTTCGTATTGAATATGATTGCAAACTAGCCTAGTTGTAGGGTTTAGGTAGTATTTATTGGTAGCAAGTTTACGTCAATAAATATAAAAATAATAATGACAAGATAATCTCTTCTATTTTCATTATTAAAATTTCTGCACACATACTCCACTCTACTTAAAACAATAAAAGTAGAAAAGGTAACAATGTTATTGAAATATTTTAATATTTTAGTAGCATCATAATTAAATAAAACAAGGTCTCTTCTAACAACATAATAATGTAAAGTTTTGATAAAATGTTTACAAGAGTTATTCACCAAGAAAAATAAGTAACACTGTTGACAACTTAAAGTAGTTCGTATTGGTTTATTTTATGAATATTCCACTGGCTTTACAACTTATAAAGTCTGTCTCGACAGATTATTTCATAGAGTGAATATTTACCATAATAGTAAAGCGTCAAAGTTTATTTGTTACTTTATTCAGCAATTTAGTTAATTAAAAGAGCACTAAACTCAAGGAAAGTCAGGCCAATTTTTTTAAAGAATACTAGGAGTGTAGATCACATACTACTAGTAATTTCTTAACCTCACCAAGCAAGCTAACATGCTTGTGTTAGGAGGGGGCCTCCCTAGGGGGGGGACTGAGCTACTGACGCTTCGATTTTTTTCCTTTAAGTAATTTATGTATTAATATATTTAAAATAAAAATATAAAAATATTCTACTCATATTATAAACGCGAAAGTTTGTAAGAATCTATGGATGTTACATGGATGTGTGAATGTCTGGATGTATGTTTAATACTCTTTCACGCAAAAACTACTCTCTAAACTCTTTCATGCAAAAAAAAATACTGAATGGATTTTGATCAAACTTTCCAATAATATAGCTTACACATCAGAATAACATATAGGCTATAATTTATAATAATATAGTATGAAGTATCCAAAATATGGCGGATGCAGCTAAAATAAAAATATAAAAATAAATTGTTGACACAAAAACGGAGCAGCTTTGAGTTAATAAATGAATGAGTGAGTGAATGAGAGAATGGGCAGTGAATTATAGGTATGACGAAGTAAGGGCGAGACAGCTAGCAATAATTAAAAAGCTAGTGTTACAACAACCTATACGAATTCACAACCTAAAATGTCAGTAATGCCGTTACAAATTGCATGCCCTTATCATGTTGATACATCTTATTGGTGTTGTTTATAGTTCCGGTAGACATACATCACTCGGAGTCGGACAATATTAAGACATCACTTGGGGTGGTTACCACCTCAAATCGTTTCATGCTAAGCTATTAACTGAAGCTATATTTCATTTTGCGCTTATTAAACTATTATCTACATTATTTTGAGTAAGGTGCTAAATAAATATTTTTAAATATAATAAGAATGTAACTTATCTAATCTCTGTAAATAGAATGCTACCGGACGAAAGATATATGATACCCATTACTGTACAGCAATACGTATTCACATGCAATTTAGACTGAGGCGAGCAATGCCTGGGGCTTGAGACCCAGGAGCAGGTTTTAACAGCTCTTTCATAATATATTAACTCTCTCCTCCACCACTCGACCTCGACTCACTATAACACTAACTTCCATGTTCACTGCACGAAAACACCAGAGAGACTGAGACCAATCTATTGCACTAAAGGTTATATATTGTCTTCACGTCGGTATACTTGAAATAATATAAAACGATTTACCCGCTACTACTACTTTATAAACAGTGTTGCTAACAAGAAGGTATTTAATAAAATTTTATGTCTTTAATCAACCAATAAAACCTCAGCCAAACCATCATTTTTTAAATATTTGTTCGTCCTTTTGTTTGCTGCACAAAATTAGCTATGGCTTTAACAGTTATATTGTTGCATGTCTAACTTAAAACGTAGATGTTGTTTCATTCAAATCGGTTATATCAGAAAAAAGTTATTGTCAATTTATAGTTAAATATTTTAGTACCAGTCTACACTAATATTATAAAGAGGAAAGGTTTGTATTTTTTTATGTAACGAGTAAACTTAAAAACTACTGGACCGATTTCAAAATTTCTATTACCATTAGAAATCTACATTATCCTCCCTCCCCATCCCTGAGTAACATAGGTTATATTTATTACTAGAAAAAAAATAGAGATCCTCAGAAATTCTTACAAAAACCAACCCAAGGTGTAAAAAAATTAGCAATAAAATGTCTTTCAACGTATGCGCTGCGAAAAGTATTGATGATAGAAAACTGGTTCTACAATATTATAGAACATATTAATATCTACAAAAAACTTCGCGAGAAAATATGTCCAACTATTGTAGTTATGTCACTTTAACTACTTTTAGACATTTTAAAAGTTGATAGAAATGCTTATTAAAATCAGACCATACCTTTGTATTAATTCTTATCCAAATAAATTATTAGTAAGTATTCAAGACAGTTTCAATACCTGTTAATTACTTTTTAAATTATTGAAATGATGATGAGTCCTTATTTTATTGCTTGGTTTAGTAGTTAAACGATAGGTTAAGAAAATGTTGTCACAACGGGAAGCAATTCCTTTAACTTGCACGTGGGTTACAAACCCTATTATTAACTCCTTCATCTTTATTATTAACTCATATATAATTAATATTATATAAAACTTGAAACCAGTAAACAACAATATAAACTACAACTCAATCATTGAAAATTATTAATTAGCGAGCATGACCGAAACATCCAAGCAATCCATCTGAAACGAGGCGAGCGAGCTACTATCTAACTCACCGATAAAAAATCACAACGTAACAATACACTCAGTGGCGCCAAGCCACACAAACGTAGCATAGACAACGGGATCATTAGCAAAGCAAATAATTATTGTTCCCTTATTATGCAATTAAATACAAAGCAGCTTTTTTATTATACCTACTACTTACAGCTAACCGACATATTATCCTTAAGTTAAAAATTTCGAAAAAATTACTATGATATATAATGTTTGTAAATTACCTAATAATTAAATTATCATGTTTGTTTCAATGATTACAACGGAAAAATAAAGCTACATTTCTAAATCGTCTCTACTACTCGCGAAGTTAAACGATGTTAGACGAATACGATAGTGTACTAACTCTAGAGGAAAATAAATAAAATTTAAATTTAAAAAATACTTCACAACTCGCGAAGTTGAACGATGTTAGAGGAACTTCGTTCAACTTCGCGAATAGTACGGTTTTTTTATTTCATTTTTTTTTTGTTTTTTTTTCCTATTAACGAATCTACATCGCAAATATAATAACGTGATTTTTTTATATACATATAGTAATATTCTCGTATATAATTGTATGTAAGAATCCTTGAATGTCAATAAAGCAGCACTATTATATGTATGACAATATTAGCGAAACACATAATTTAAATTTGACATTAAGTTTTGTATTAAAAACCAAAAATATTGGGATTGCAATGATACTTTGATTTGATACACAAATCAATACAATAATTGATGCAGACTTCCGAAAACAGAATCATTAACAAAGCTTATTATGCACCAGTATAGTACACTACTTGATACTAAACAGCCATTATGTACTACGATAATAAACAAACATGTCACATTGTGCTTCCATTACAACTAAACCGTAGTCCGAAGTTCATACTACATAACATGACCATACTTCCCGTTTTGTGCGGGACCATCTTATTATTTGTTTATCTGTCCTGCTGTCCTGAAAGAATGCTTTGGGATACCAAAATTGACCCGTTAGTTTTCGAGATCGTTTTTTACAAATACCTCTTGCAAATGGAATGGTATGGGTGAAATCTTTTTTATTTCTACGTTGTCACTATCATTCGCGAGTTATGAACGCTTGTTCATTTTTTTTGAATTGTGGAGGTCCCAAAGATCCAATATCCCATTTTGAATCAGAAATAAAATGGTCACTTTAGTACTACATAAACTGAATCACTAAGCGTTGCGATGCGCCGAGCATCTCGACAGTGTGTATTACGAGCTGTTTGATGTTCGATTGACACGAAACTTACGAAACTGCACAATAATTAGTACTGTTAACGAATGAAAAAATACCTGAGAATTCTGATTGTCAGATAAAGCGGCACGATTGTATGGGATTGCATATTGAAAAAGCATGCAACAGAGATAAGCGTTACATGCTTGAGCGACGTAAAGGCATCGGCAAGGCACTGGCTAATTGCATTTCCTACTGTGTTACTACATGTGCATATCGTGCTTTGCCGCTATTTAGATATGCACACATGTCAGATTTTTATAACTTCGTATTCTCCTCTAGTATTCATTAACTAGTTATCTCAATTATCTATTAGCAATAGGATAATAACGGTTCATTAATACTCGATGCTGTAAGTACAATTAAATTATTGTTGCATACTGCTATTTTATGATATGAGATTTATTTTTTTATTTAACGCTGTATACAGAAATTAAATAATTCAGCAAATAAATAAACTAACGTCAACAATCATTTAATATTAGAAAACTACACATATTTGTATTTCGTACCAACAATAACTAATTAATTGCATATCATGAAATTTAAATTAACCAATTATCTAAATCGAAGTGATTAGTGAGTAGGTATACAGATTTTTGCATCTCTTCATAGTATAAAACAAAGTAGCTCCATGCTGTCTGTCTGTCCCTATGTGTGCTTAGATCTTTAAAAGTACGCAACGGATTTTGATGCGATTTTTTTAATAGATAGAGTGATTCAAGAGGAAGGTTTATAAGTATAACACATACATATTACAGTAGAGAAAAAACCCTGCGGAGCCGGAAGCGGGTCGCTACTCGCTAGTATATTATAGAGATAAATTTTGTGAGGTTGTAAGGAGTAATCTCTGGATCTACTAAATTTATTTTTCTAAAATTCCTTTACCAATAGAAAGTAACATTATTTCTGAGTGTATGTAGAGTATGAATAAATAAATGAGTGAATGAACGAACAGTTTGAATAGATGTACCTCAGCGAAGCGAGAGCGAGTCGGCTAGTTAATTATACAATATGGATACAAATTTTTATTTACTTTATTGCTAAATCTTGACCGTTGTAGATTATACAGCATAATATACGCTAACTTGAGTTGAAAGCAAGTGTTTTATTGGAATGAAGTTCCTTAATGTTAAATCCGCTAGGGCCTAGCGTAAGGAGTTGACTAGTAAAATCGTCACGTAAGGAAAAGGTGTTATATCTCTCGAGACGTATAGTTGCGTCTGGAGTAGTTCAGATATTATTGTCTAGCCCTAGCCGCCATACTTGTTTTCATTTCTGCGTTAATGATAATATTATGTGACTTTTGACTGACGATGACGGTCAGAGTAAATATTTATTTCTACTAATATATAACTTCTTTTTTTTTTAAATACTTGTAGTTGTATTTAATTTATTTAAAAGGAAAATCCTACTGATGTGATTCTTTTCCTTATATCACTGTAAATTTAAATTAATATTAAATTATATTTTAATACATTCGGAGTTTAAGAACAGTAGTGAGGAACTTTGTTCCTATTACCGTTGATCCCCCGACCGAAACACATTTAAAAAATAAACATTTTACCATTTTCATTGTTAAAACGGAATCCGTGACAACCACACATAAATCTTTGAATTTTTTAAAATTTTATATTTACATCAGTAAGCGGTACCTTTGTCAACTACAAACAATAAGTTAAGAGTGTATAATAATTTTTCCTGTAATGATAAGAGATTAGGCCACCGGGATCGCTGCAGGATGTGCAGCTAATCTTGTTTGTTCTTTATTGAGCAAGTGTTGTACTCGTTACACTCTTCAAATTTCTATTGCTCAGATAAGACGCAGATATGTTCTTAATGTTTATGTAGGCAATTTTTATTATCTGTTCCAGCGTTCCTATATTTTTGGTTCATTTCCATTGGTCTAAATAAAGCGATAAATAGGCATATCGTATGATATCGCCATTCGATCTAATTTGTTTGAAAATTAACTAAATGTAAATAGAAAAACTACGGCAAAGGAAGAACGTACTACTTAACGATGATATAAATTAAGTTTTTCAATCAACTTAACACTCCGAAAGCCAGATATCTACCCATCAATGTGTTTACACGCAACTGATAACTAGAGTCATACTACAGTAGACAAGAAACAAAACTATTGAGTGTGGACAATAGAGACATACGATTCATAACAACGCACATGAATAAGAATTTTAATTAGAAATGTGAGCGAATGTTACACCTATTTGATTTAATACTCTTTCTATCCTGTCTTCATTAGATTCTTGCCGAGATATTTATGCTTTATTACCATCGATTTCCATACGTCGACTCTGAACAATAATTATTATTAACATTAACAAATATTTCGTTTGTAATCACACTTATCTATGGATCTAAAATAATTATGTTTTATTACCATGTTGTAATTTGTGTCAAACACACTAACGAGACTTCCATTTTAAATTCGGGAAGGGATATTTTCTTGACGGTCGAAATTTTAAAAGAAAATTAACGATGAGTCAATTACACCCCTAAACAAAATGGCGTAGGATATCCGCTATAAAAAATTTGAGCCAAGGGTTGGCAAAGTTCTTTCCGGGTCTGTTTTATTTAATTTATTACATTCCTACAACTGGGGTCCATTGTCCGAATGCTTTAATTTGAGATGTTTCATTAATATTATTTATATTAAATCATTGAGTAGTACATAAATTTATTCTATTATGACATTCTATTATTATTAACCATAGCTTGTAATTTTTTAGTAACTACCTACATCTTAAAAATAAAATTGTTGTGCTCGAAAATTATAACAATTTAGATTTCAATTTTCTCTTATAAGTGTCATTCTTTTAAAGAAAATAAAGATATCTCTAACCTCACATTCTATTATGAGACACTGTAATGGAAATGAATAAATATAGGTTCTGTTAATTATGATGTTGCCAATACTAATTTGAGTAGCATCCTATTATTTATGATGTTAGTAGGATTGATATGAATAGCATGTTTACTTTCAATGTTGGACAACTGACAAACATCAATCGAAGAAGTAAATAAATAAATAAAATGCATCATAAAAACGGCGTCACGACAGAAATCATGATGATTACATCGCGAGTATTCTAACAGTAACGCTGAAACTCTGAGTCTATAATATGGGTTATATACAGTAGGATATTCTAGTCAAGCCATCATACTGTTAGCTTGTGTATAGACTACAACTCCATCCTTTTTAATTAGCAGAACATATTTAATATTTAACAAGCGCAAGAATAACTCTCACACCGAGGGTTCCGTACACACTGGATTGAGGGATAAACTAGATTTCTCATTGGAAAATTATAAGAGTTTGCTTTTTACCTAATTCTATGAGTTTACTTCAACTAGAAGTACCCTATAGGTTACGTTGACTTAGAAATTTTATTTCTTCACAGGTCCAAAAAGTCCTTGGATCCTCTAGAAAGTGGCTACGTAACATCAGATGAACCATCAGCTTTTTTGTCCCATACGATAAACAAAAATATTCTTTCTCTGAGGAAAAGAGTCTTGAACAAAAACTATAAAAAAAGTTAACATGTTTTCTAATAGCAGCCAATTTTGTAAAATAATTTGAAATATTTTGATACAGAAATGATGTTTTGGAAGGGTTCATATTACGAGTCACTTTGCAACAATCTCGCTTGTAATTATGTTAGTCTGACAAAAATGGGGGCGCAACAGAAACGTATTAACGAATAGACACGGCATATCAAATAAATACGGTTATAGTAATATTTTTATGTGTAGGTACCTTCATGTGGGGTATAACATAACATGGTTTTATAAAGCAATATTATTGCTGAAAATATTTATTTGAGTAACATTATTTCCTTTCTATTACCTTTATAGATCTACCGCACTTATGGCCAAAACACACGAAAAAATGAATATAAAATAAAAAAGTGCCAAATCATATCGCTGTTACATCTCGAATGGTCCTTTTTTATTTCAATTTTCGAGGGTGCGCTAAACGTTCGAGCGAACTCTATTATTCGGTGCGTATACCGTTGTGAGTGTGACGTAAGCATATTCGACTCAACAGCCGTTTGTTATTAAATGTAATAATGTATATCATAACGTATTCATATCTACAATCTCAATGGATATGCCAATTTCATTATTTCGGCTCCCCGGTTGCATTTTGCGCTTTTTACCACATGCTGTACTTTTTATACAAATGAATAATAATATTTACAATAGATAGATGTAAGAGTGGAATCAAATCATAACGTATTATTAATATTAAGACACTCATACCGTATAAATAATAGGTGGTAATAATTTTTTCACATTTAAAAATATGTAAGACGACATAATTAAGAGCTAAGTAAGGGAATAATCAAATAAGCTCACCAACAAAAACGATTTATTATTCCTTCCTTACGCATTACGTCATTTATATTTACCACAAAATGTTTCATTTGCATAATAGCTTTTTTTCCTGCCATTACTATTTACGTTAATATTCTGATTTGTTTGAGCGGGGGTCGCACGCACAACAAACATAAAGACAATCTGTACGTAGCGACCATTTATGTAAATATAAATCTACGATACTCTGCTATTATGAAAATTGTAGATACAGAGCGGGAGTGGCTCGTATTTACGTAGTTCTGGGTGTGGTCGCTTCGAAAAATCATTTGATTCCACCACGATCATAATTTACCTTTCATTCTGGAAATCAAAACTACATTAAGTCTAGATACGTGTAATTAAAATTGCAAAGGCACAACTGGAAATGTAATCTCGCAGTGTATTATTAATAAGTTCGCGTTTAATCAACAAAACATCGGAACGCAATGAGCACTATTAAGAGTCCGATAGAATTTCTCATTTCATTCGTCTTAAGTCGTCAAAAACAAAGTGCGGCCGTCGTCGGTGGTGTTATTAACGCGTCTAAATAATTACAGAGCACATCAATCAGAGGGCACATGCAGATAGAGCGTTTTGTGCGAGTCAGCGCAGCCCACTGTTACCCTTTCTTTGATATCTATAATGATATTTCGAATGGAATTATTAAAATACTCAGCGAAATTAAAGGGAACACATAGGGAAATGATTCATTCTCTCAGCTCTACAATGCTCTTAACATTGTTATTTTATTTTTTTTATTTTTGAGGGCTTTTATTTAGGGGCCATTCATTAATTACGTAAGACAATTTAGGGGGGGAGGGGGTTCGACCATGTCTTATTTTTTCTTACAAAGGGGTGGGAGGGAGTCTTGATAGTTCTTACGTAAGATTACAAAAATATTATACTTTGAAATAAGCGCGGGCAACATTCATTTTTTCCTTTGGATTCTTACGTAATAAATATTAAACAGGGGGGGGGGGGGAGGTCGGCCTATTCTTATTTTTTTATGATAGGGGTGAAAAACTAGAGAAAATAGTCTTACGTAATAAATGAATGGCCCCTTATAACAATAAAGATTATATTCCTTAAAATTACAATATTATCCTTTTTCTCATTTCTTTGATCAAAATATTCTTTTCACATATCGTGATATAAGTTCATATTATTTTTATTTTTATATTAGCTTCTTAGATCAATAATGATAGAAACAATGGTAAATACATTTTTCCGTTAATAAATAATTCAGTTATTTGCTCAATGATCAGCACAATTCACCTAGAACGCCACAAATAGCTGCAATTAAAAGAACAATGAGTTATTTCAATTCCCCAAATCCAATTTCCTTAGACGATAACCTGCCACTAACAACGTAATGTAACGCTATAACTTTTTAATAAATTAACTTATGCGTATAACAAATAAGTAAGCTATGCAATCAAAGTTTATTTTATAGTCTTCTGTTAAAAATTATAATTTATGTTCACATCATTAAAATGTAAAAACTTATTTTATAATAAAACACAGAAGTATTATCATCAGCGAACTATACGAAAAGGTATTTATATTATAACTACACCAACGTTCATTCATTAACTTCCAATATAAAACATGTGCGAAAGTATAAAAATAGTTTATGGGGTAGTCAGTGTTTAATATTTTAAAAATACACTGATCAGCTGTTTTGTAACCATGAAATTATTAATTAGTTTTTTGGCCATGACAGTATTGTGATATTGTGATCCCGCTTTGCCATCGCGCACGCGTCAATATTTGACGGACAACTCGTGATCGTACCAATCATCACTGCATTAAATTGTCACGACTAAAAAGTCGGTCAAAAAAAACATTTTCTATTGATGCCGACGTCATAACATGTATTGATAAAATATTATACTTTATGTTATCTTCCATAGAGTTTCGTTTCCGTCGAAATGTCATAGAGCGTCAGACTTAAGCCGAACATCATATTACTTTACGTCTTTGAAAGCAGTCTAATTAAGTTTTCAAGACGATTGAAATTTAATATTGATTGGTAGATGGCGCTAGCGGCATTTTTTAATGAATATTTTTTTGTTTTGTACAGGCTAATAGATAGAACAATTATTATTTCCTTATTTAAAGAAAAATCATTTTGAGATTCAAATTATTAATTTGATAAATTATTTATAAGTAGACGTTACAAAGAAGTAAATAACTGAGCCATGAGGGTTGCGTCGAAGAGAACTTGTGCGTTGTCACGAACCAGTTTTATATGCAACGCCACGTTTAATAAGAATCCATTCGAGTCGCATCCCTGTTTCCCTTCTTACCTTACCTTACATGTAACTTATTGTTGTACATACAGAAATAAATTAATTTATTTACATAAATTCACTAATATCACGATTCCAGTCACTGACACGATTCGCCATCTATCGCACAACGAGGAGCAGGAATTATAAAGAATCCATCAACATCACGCAATACCGATTGCAAAATCCGTCATCAATCATAAAACATCAGAAAGGATTAAAATCTACGTTGCACCTTCCGAAGCTTGAGTACCCTTGTTTTTCTCTAACCCGTAAATACTGAGGGGCGTAAGTATGGCCCGGGGGCGGTAAATATTATAGAGGGGGGTGGGGTGTACCCCCGCCCCTGAGGGAGCACTATCCCTTATCGCGAGCGTTACCCTCGCGCGCGACCGCTACACAGCCGAAATGTGGGGCAAATCGATGCCTTTGCCCCATTTTTGTGCATCTGGACCATTATCGATTTTACACTCGCAGTAGGATATCGATTATTTTATCTGCATGTGTGTAATCAATGCCACTGAGTGCGTGCTGATTTGTATACCTAATTATCTTTTAAATTTCAGTTGTTACGGACTACCGGGTATAGCGTTAGAATAACGATCGAAGGGTCGTCGGTTCAAGCCCAATATTACATTACTTACGATTACAAATATGTTTAATTTAATTGAAAGTTAAACAAGAAAACTAGTTATTTTGTATCATTCGATAGACATGTTTCCCGTTATAAAGGGAACTCTAAATTCATCAACAAACAATCTTAGAGTAGTGTAATCGTATGTATGATAGTTATGTTGAACAAGTTAAGTAATGAAGGGTCATCATCCATCTACTTATATTGTAGAGGGATTTACAAATGGGGTACTAGCCCCAGGTACTACTTGGGTCCCAGTTAGCATTTCTGTAAATTATTATAGTGATAAGTTGATCACCATACGTAACTTACTGTTATTGAAGATAAATGATTACGTCAATTAGATATGAATATTAAATGTTAGACAGATCAATAACGTCATCTAGTCACAAACAAAGTAATTTTAAGCGTGACAACAATTTCTTAAATATCCCCGTCGTCGGAATAAAATAATTTTATATTGGCCATAAATTAATTTAATCGAAAGGATGTCTGGCCTGTACCTGTACCTACTTGAAGATTGTAGCCATTTTATATGACTTTTAACTACTTTGTAGCATGACACAAACTTTGTTGTACGATTTCAAGGATTACTTTATGTTATAAAAAGATGATTGTAAATCATTATTTTATTTCTTTTTTCATTATTTAGTCTTGTATATTTAATTACTCTATTTGCTTTGAATTAGCTTAGGTATGTCACCATTTATATATCTATGTATGTATATACCTACTATAAGTCATTATGGGACTTGCACTATATATTATTCAGTAATCTACAGTAAATTAAAAAGTTTCCTAACATTTAAAATCAGTCGACACGTTTTAACTCCCGAACGTTACATTGTTAGAACATTCATAAATACATTATCCTTTAATTGCAATATGTTGTGACTAAAACAAAAACAACATTCAAGCTATAAAACACAATTTACTATCTTTAAACTTACAACCTCCAGGTCCACTTGATATTCTACTAAGTTTTATCGATTTCTTTTTAAATTGTTGCGAATGTTTTATTAGTTTTTATTACAAACCGTATATCAGAGTTTAACGAGGGACTTAAGTAGCCCTTATCTTATTTCGTTCTTTGTTGGACGTTTGTAGTTTGTCTGTTGGTTAACAACTACAACTACAGCTTTCTGATTAAAGCTTATTATGATATAAATGTTATTAAAAATCTAGTGGTCTTATTTACCTAACTAATTAATTTTATACTTGAATATTATAGATCTTGAAAAGGCTGTTATAGATCTTACATATACAGTTTATATGAAAGGTCTTTGAAATAAATCAAAAAAGAAACAATCATTACATAATGTTATCAATTTTTTTTAAATTTTATTATCTAAATAAATGTTTTCATCATTATTTAGATTTAGAAGCTTGATAAATTATACTATTTAGTCTGTTATTATTCACCTGTCACTATTTTGATAATTGTAATAAAAAAATCAGTTTCTCTTGCTTCATTTTATCGACGTTTTATCGACGTCTGCAATATGATTCATATTTTACTATAATCATAGTTGTTAGTTTTATTTTAACATTATCTAGAATGGCGGCATTTTGAAAATATCTTTGAAATTCAACTAGCTTTTTAAATGTAACAATGAAGTAAGAAACCGGACCCACAAACCGACGATTAGTCACCACTGAACACATTAGATCACAATTACATATGAACTTGATATTCTTTAATCACGTCACTTAAGTTACGTGTTCAATCGCACGCAAAAAAATTACTAATAATGAGGGATTTATTTATAAGTAGAATTATATTATTTAGATTTAATAGGAAGGAAGAACGTATGAAAGAGGCTGTATGTGTTATGTGATTGAAAGAAGAAAATATGTGGAATGACATTGTGCTCGAAGACGTAAAGATGTATTTTCTAAGATTTATAGTGTAGAACGAAGAGAAAATAAATTAATCTAAGTTTAATATTTCATTTATTTTTTCTACATTTAATTATGTGAAATATTTTTTACGACAAGTAGGCACGTTTTCAATATCTAACAGATAATATTTTTATGTGAAGCCATTATAAGGTTTCGTCTAATTGAATTATTCAAAACTTATTATCAGTAACGGCTATTGTATCAGACTTATTTTATATGCGAATCTTTAAAATTAATAATTAGTTTTTACTAATAATTATTTAATAATAATAACGTGTTTAATTAGTTTTAGTGATTATGTGTCTACTATTATATAACATAAACTTAAAAAATATTTAAGCACGTAGTTAAACTTGTTTATCGATGAAATAGATAAATCTAATAGAACCGTAGTCCACCAATGACCACTTCTGTCAGTCTGGCTACTTTTTCTCATAAAAATAACAAGTGTAAGATATAATTTGACGTGCAATTGTAAGATAAGCGCAATCTCGTTCTCAGACGAGTGAAGCGAGGCGCGCAAAAACACCAATTCTCTCTGTTTCCGCCACCTATTGTTTTCATTCCTACTGCATTAGAATTATTAACTGTTGCTATCGAGTACAGCCAGAAAAGTAAATGTAGCTTATAATTTGAAGTAGTAATGCTTAATGTATTTGTTATTTCTATTATTGTGACTAATAGACAGATAAAAAATTAGCCAAGGTAATAAATAATGTAGGTATTACTGGTAAAGAAATCAAATAAATATTTATTTTTCCAACTCTACTTTATAAATGGAGCAACATATTATTAAAATTGATTATTCTCTTACACAGTTTAAATGCAACAGTTAGGTACTCAGTTCAGTTGAACATTTCATCTCATGATAAACTGCAATGACTTCTTCTAGCTATAATTAAATGTGATTAGAGCTCAACACATGGTGAGCAGCAATTATAAGAAGTTACAGCGGCTACTGCACTACGTTACACGCCATGCGATAATTTCTATCAGTTAATTCAATAACTGACACGGAAGCGAATCGAAATTAAACTACCATTTATTGTTATCAGGTTTTATATTTTGGACATGCTAAAGTTAAGAGTTACTTTGTTTTTCACATATTGGTGGAGTGAGCCAGAACGAATGCAATTGAGAACCGCACTCCCTTATATTTTTGATTTTGCCTCATGTAACAGTGTCTTCCGCTAATTCCGCTGAGGCCAAGATGCTTTATAGTATAGTTAATGTAGCTCTTAAGCGCCGAATTTAATTTTTTTTAATGGTTGCTACTATGGGGGTAGCATGCTCTTTTAGAAAAAAACCCCTAAATAAAATAAAGAATTTAAAAAAAAGAGTTACTTTAAGATCACGTTAGTACTTTAAAATCACGCATCGATGTGTCACCTACTTACGTCTGCAAATACAGTTGTTGAATTGATTGCTGAAAACGTTTCGCCATTCAAATCCACAGTCATGAATGAAATCAAATGGGAAAGAGACAGCAACATTGTAGAGTTTGGGTTGTGAGAGCGAGAAACGATTTGAATAGTACACGAAACGGAAATAGAGAGGCCGAGATAATTCCGTCTAGCTGGAGGGATTCCCTCGTGTCACTGGTGTGCGTTTTTCGAATTGTACGAGAGGATTACGAATGTCGGCGTACGTTTCAACTGTGCATTTCGGAACTCGGAGGGCCCTTTATCGGTGTTCGTGTTCCCGGCGTCGCCTCGCGTCGGAGTTTCATTCTTTCCGTTCCGTCTGAGGCCCGGTACCCCAGCTACTTGTTGATCAATCGTACCTAATAAATTGCCTCCATGATATTCCCATTGTGGAGCAGTTTGTCGCTTTACTGCTTCGGAAGGAATTGCGTTTCCTTAAGCTACTTGAGTTTATTTGTCGCTTCATTGTTCTTCAAATGACAGTTGGGAAGTACAGACCATTGTATATCTTGTTTTATGTGTTAAATTACTAGGAATTGAACATGGAAGTTATTTATAAACTTGTATATTATGGCAATCATAGACATACTGTAGATATTCATTTATACTTGAACCCTACTTAAAATTAGTGTCTATTATAAAATAATTATCAAGTATACTGTTATAGTTAATCTTTATAAGCACTTAAAAATATTAATGTGTAATAATTAATAAAAATGGTTTTTCAGATTAAAAAGAAAACAAAGAAGAAATACATCCATACTTTTTTAAACTAAAAATGGATTTTGATGCTTTTATATTATATTATTGATACTTTACAAGTACTTACCTAATTGCCTTAAAGATACTACATATTCTATTACACTTAGAAAACATACATTTGATCATAAGACATCTTAGAAAGAAAATAACGAACTTAACTTCTTTATTACATTAGTATGAGTAGCTACATGGATCACTACCATCTATTTATAGTTCTCACTGCTCAATACAAACAAAAACATTATTTTAGTGTATAAAACTGAGTCTTTTCCGAACATTTTAGGTACTGTAAGCAAAATCTGATTTTATAAGGAAATGATAATCACATAATGCTAATTATTGTGTGCTAGGTTCATTGTGTATAAAGTACCGACATCCAATGAAGGTAGCGTGTCAATACACTTCGCCGAACAATGGCCAGATTAATTCGAGCACGTCTTAAGACCCAATTTTAGCCGCCCACGTAGAACTCGGGTAAATAAATATCAAACTCTCGATTTCTAACATTCGACAGACGATCAGTATTTCAATACGCATAAAATTATTGTAAAGCTTAAAACATGTTGTAAATTCTAAAATTGTACTCTATATTCAATTTTATCATAGAGCTTGATTTCCGTCGCGTCTTTCACAAAGCCAGTGAAGGAGATATTATTAACGTTATTATATCATGTTCACCTATATTTATTCATAAGAATATATTATATATCCCGCCTTTGTTCATCTGAGATATTTTATGTAAACCGTGAATTTTTTGGAATAGGCTCTTAATGATAAAAACACAAACTTAACACTTACTATATTAAAAATATTTATTTGTAAGGTTGATTATTTGGATTACTAAAAATTTTAATTTTCCAAAACCAAACGACGGTACAAAAAAAAGTCCTAAGATTTTTATATTAGTTTTCAAAGTACATATTTAGGTACCATTTGGTATTGTAAATGTTTAGGAAAAAAGGAAATATTTCTAATATATGCATTATTTGATTACGAATTTAGTTTTTCAAGAAAACCTATGTTTTATAATATTTAGTATGAAATGACTTACAACATTTTATCTACTTTTGGTTTCATTAAACTAGTTCAAAAACTGTTAAAAACGGTTAGTTGATTGCTTTAAAATACCTTTATAAAAATTCAAGAACTTTCCCTTTTAAACTGGTTCCTTTTTAAAATGATTTGTTCTTAGATTCAAGTGATTATATTAAGAAGTAGTCCAATAATCGCAACACAATTCAATAAATTAATATTTGCTATAAAATAAATTAACTAGATTTGTGTACTGTCTTTAAAATATGGTAGTTATTAAGTTACTTACTATATAAAAATATTTAAAAACCATTAACTTTTTAAAGGTTTCTATAATAAAATCAAACTAACTTAAAACTTTTTTGGCAAAGCTCTTGGAGTAGTTCATCATGAATATTTAGGGTAAAATGTTGTTGTATTTATTTATTATTTATATATCGGATAGGTTGTAAAATCAAAGTGAGATTGGAAATTACACATGGAAGAAATTTAAAACATAATATAACTTCTTGTATTTAAGTATAGGTTCACTTTAAATGTAGAGCTAGGAAAGTTCATAATAAAAGTCTTTAATGAAATAAATTCAATTACCTGAAAGTTATAAAGGCAAAACATATAGTTATTATTATTAATATGCGGAATTCAAATCACATTTAAACATCATGTTTAATACATCTTTTCTCTACTAAGATAGAAAATTGTAGCATAGGCTTAATGCAAACTCTACAAATAAGTGTAATCAAACAATAAATACCTAATTTAATATTCTTATTTATTTTTTATTTACATTGGAAATATCTTCTTAATCACTATTCAAATTCAAAAATAAATTATGATATTAGGTATCTCAAATACCATTTATGTTAGCGACACTTTTATATAGCCTATAGATAAATTGTTGAAGATGGGTTTGGTAGTTTAGTAAGTATAAGTGGTGCTGTAGATTTTCTTTTTGAAGATCACGTAAATTTACTTTGTTGTCTTGTCCATATAGACCATGGGCAACTAGGTCGAACGATAAAGGAGTGTTGTTAATGTTAACATAATTTTTAATTAAACTTAAACTTGAAAACCTGCACGTGAGTCGCAAGCCCCAGATAGTATCGCTGTACAGTAATAATAATTATTATTGACGCATTTAAAACAAGCGTAGTCACGGGCAACAGCTTTGCTCTTAATATGGCAGCACGTGTCTGAGAGTGCAGCGTCTTGGTTTAATATTTCAATGACTACCATCACTTGGATCTTCGCCAGTGGGTTTCTCTCCGATCATCATTCATTATAGGTCGCATGTGCCATGCCTTCACTTTATTGATTTTATTTATAATTGTACAAATTAGTTAAAGTTAATCAAATTAAAGTATCTCCTACCTAAAGACAAATAAAATTGCTAACATAGCCAATTAATGCATACATAATTGGTACCTAAAACCTAAGTAGGTACTATAAAAATTATAAAGCAGATTAGATATAATTTATTTGTTTCATTATTTTTTAGGAAGTTTCTAAAAAGTCTCCTGATAATATTTTGACAAACCGTGAGAACGCTAAAAACGTCCAACGCCGCTTCAAACGATGCCGCCGTTAAAAATCCTTTTTGTACATCCGTAATCCTTCCGACAAAATTCAAAGTTTAAACTACTGAAAATGTTACCGAAGATCCGTCACACCTACCGGCGCTACAAAGGTAATGAGGTAGTTATTTCAGTGTCTTGTTTATTTACAAAATATCACTCTGTTTGAAGGCGGACCATCAAAATGCGTCGTAAAGCTGAAATTCCATAAAAAGTCGTGTTGATGACCTCCATAATTGAACCTCGCTTTGTAAAGCAGAGACAATGGGCGGAACCAACGCTTTGAATTTATTGATCAAGAAATAGCTACAATTCAATAATTAGGGAAACGGCATCGTCTGATATAAGTAGCTAGATGACATAATCGACAAAGAGCAAGAGCTATTTTAAAAACGCTTTTTATTATGCGTTAAATTCGAATGTTATCTAACTGAAATTCCAATATTTTATACAACAATTCCAAAAAATGTCGCCTTATTCTCTCTTCTGTCTAATTGAAAGGTCTTTTACATTTTTTTCCAAAGCGCGATGTGGTCACTGACTATGTTTCGATAATTGACATTAAAAACAACCTAAATGAGTATGAAATAAAATTTCATACAATATTTATTGTAGTAAAAAAGATTATTTTTATGAACACTACGTAACCTCATTACGGATACAAAATTAGCCTAAAGCACTCGATCCGTAATCCGTACGAGTCAAAGGAGTTGTGAATTTAATCACAATCACAAGTCACACCCGTGGGGGCCGTGGGGTTCCATTCTCGGATAGGTAACCTGAGCCTCGTTTATCTGCTGTCGAGCAATTATTGAAGCGTGAAAAGGAACGTCCACCTATTATTATATACGTTTTGTAATGCGGGCGACGCTATAAAATATCGCATTTCCTAGCACCAGCTTTAACCCTGATAAATACTGATATGCATTCATATTTAATTAATTTTCTTTCATTAATGCGTTTCTTATTTTTAAGAGTCGTGCTTTTATAAACAAAACATGACTGTAATTAGAAGCATTTTTTTTTTGTTATATTAACATTTATTAACTTCCTGTATAATTTGTATTAAATACATAAGTAATTTACAATAATCAAAACAAAACGCAAGAAACTTATAAATATTAAAGCAGTGACCACACTAAGGCTGGTAATACAAAAAATATGTTAGTTATTTGTGAGCGGGATCTTATGAATCCAGTGAAATCGAAATGGCGGAAACATGTCAATACAGATTAGTTTGATTCAACCGCACCGATGCTTTTATTTTTTAAGCTTATCTTAAAAATAAGCGCTTTTGTAACATTCCAAATAATGATCATTTAAATAATTGTGTATTTTAAAATAATTTACACATTATAAATAAGTTGAGGATGAGGATATGTTTGATAATATAGCTCTACTATTTTTAAGTTTTCATTACAATTATCTCCATCTGACTTTTCAAGAATATATATTAATGTGTTAAAAAAAATTATATGATAATGCAATAGTGAAGAAACTTATAAATCGTCGGATACTAATTATCTAATTAAGAAGACACGGATGACCAGAGGTGGAGCGGTCAACGGCGCGGAAACCCACATTCTTTCAAATAAAACATACGAAGTACAAGACTAAATATAACAGTTATCGATTTTTTTAGATCTAAATAATTCCTAATATAAAATACTAATATTTAAATAAAGTTATTTAGCGGAAAACTAAAAGAATGATGCTATTGAAAGAAGCACAAAACGCAATACCAAGATGCACTGTAATTGACGTCTAAGTTGTTTTTCTTAAATGAATTACAAGGTAATTAAATCCTACTACAAATATTTTCATTTTAAATGTTGCCAAGACGAGTCCATATTCCTCGCACTTTAAAAAAGTAATCATATATGATATAGAGCCAAGCTTCTAACTTTACACGCCCTAACTCTATAAACCCTAACTTCACAGATTCAAAAACATAATATCTATGTAATAAGTAAGTCAGAAAGATGCCTCATACCTAATTTATAATTGTAAATTAATAGTTGTTAATGTTTATTTTACTGTATTTTTCAATGCAATAATTCACAAGTAACTTTACAAAAAAAGATATCCCGGATAGTGACTATCGCTTGACTTAGGTGGGGGACTATCATAGCCTACATTACACAAACTTACTATTATAAACAAAATTATATTAGATGTAGGGATAAAGAACTTTAAAAAATACTGTGTAAAATAAATTTTTTTAATATACAATCCAGATACAGTACAAATATCGCATCATCATTCGCATTTATTATGTTGCATGTATTTGAATATTATCTTTTTTGTATTTGGTACGTATCCCGTAAAATTACAACAGGCTAATTAAAAGCTCTTCTTTGTGTAGCTACATCATCAGTCAAATGAACATTAAACTGTGACTTCATAAAAATCAAATATAAACGTGTGAGTCACGAGGCTTAGCCCGGCTTGCGAGTTGCGTCCCGTCGAATGTTTCCGTTCACTAATAAACAAACATTAAATATTACGAACTCAAAGCGTCAATACGAGCGAAAAATTAAAATTTACATCTCCCAAACGTACTGTCGACGCGGACATTACATTTTTAAAATCGCATTCGGGAAAACCGATATAGGCCTACCGAGCAAACGCAGCGCGCACTAAACAACATTTTTTAATCTAACTTTAGCGTTTGTAAAAATTACTATTTAAAAATTTAAACCTCGGCCGCTAATTAACCGAGAATTAACCCTTCCGTCGCCGAAGCTTACTTTAATATTTAACCCTGTGGAAATATTTGGCGCGTATTAAAATATGAAAAATTAATGCGAATCGCGCAACCCTCTCGTCGAGTACGGACTACCTACATTCAAAAGTAAGGAGGCACTGGATACAAGAGAAATAGGCTTTTAATATGACAGTGATTTTTATACATTTAAAAAAATAAACCGCATCATATGGCAATTATTCGTAATTTTAAATTACTTCAAAAATAATTTTAACTTTGTAAAAAGAAGTGAGTAGCGTTTATATATCAATTTAAACTATCTAATGAATAAATTATAAAACAAAAAAATGTCTAATTATAAAAAGCAGTACTTTGAACAAAATCAGAAAAGAAAATATTACAGAAGATAACCATTATGGAACGATGGATTTAAAAAAGGCTAATCTAATAACACCCAAGATAAACAGTTCCTTAAATGAAACGTACCTTGCCGTTGTGCAGTCGCGGTAGAGCACGTCGAAGTCCTTGCAAGACAGCAGCTTGCACCGGTTGACGCCGGGCTGGATGGCACCTAGCCCGCGAAGAATGCGCACCTGTTCCACATTGCACACCAGCGGCACTATGTCCAGTCTTTTTAGTTTTGTATACACTGTGTGCAGCCCGCCCACTAGGTGCTTAAGGAAAAGTTCGAAAGCCTGCGGAAGGCATAGCATCGTGTCACCCTGAATGATGAACGCGGCGACTTTCTGCCCCCGGTAATCTACCAGTTTGCACTCGTTGGCGGAAGGATCGGACGTGGAGATGGGCGGCGGACTGCCGTAGCGCGGAGGACCATGATGGTGCGCCGCAGCCATCAACTCTAAAGGCGAATGGTGCATCATCTGGAGGGAGCCCAGCAGGCCGAGGCCTGGGGGTGGCAACGGCATCCTCGGCGCCAACAATTGCGGTGGGCTTAGAGCACGGGCTGGCGATGCAGCTTTCACCCTCGGTGAACCACCGGACGAGCCGCTCACCTCGCTCGCTGTTGACGCTGAGTCCACGGCGGACTCCATCTTCATCGGTTCTGTCTACACGCGCATCACACGCCCGTCGCGCGCGGTGTTTCGCGCAACAATAAATAAAAAGCCGGAGCGAAACGAGGGCGCGGCCGCGTGCGCGCGCCCGCCCCGACGCCCGCGCGCCATTGGCCCGACGGCGACTCGGGCTCGATACGATTGGGCGACGACGCCGCCGCGATGTCTCCGCCCTTTTTTCCGTTGCGTTACGAACGCGCGAAGAAACGTTCCTGTTTCTTTTGGGTGGCGAGCGGTGCGGTGGTTCGGTGCGGTCGCGCCGGGGGTGTATTGATAAGAATGTCACCAGCAATCAATATGAGACGGGATGCCGTCGCGGAAACTCGCAGCTCGCAAGTCCGACTCGCGCCACCTTTTGTACGCATTTCCTTCAATCTATCATTTTCATTATATTGTTAAATACTCACACTCTTAAATTAATAAATATTTCTACGAACCTTACGTACACATCATTGATATCATCTTTGTAATTCTAAACGAAGGGCGAATTTATATACTAATTTATATTTGATAAATTTTGTTAATGTGAAAAATACTAACTTAATAATTTAATTAAATACCTATAGTCTTTAAAAATATGTAAGATCTTTTATAACCAGGTGTTATATAGATACTACGGCTATTATGCTCGGCTTGTAAATCAGTGTAGGTCGTTATTTGATATCGAGGTCAGGGTCACCGAAGGTTATTAACTTACTTCGAGTTTTACTAAGCCTGTTTAAACGTAGTGTAAAATTGATAATAAAAAGGAAATAGACCTATTTGAATAATATGTCCCTATTACAAATTTTAAATCTGTTATTTATTAGACTGCAATACATTTGTATCTACATACAAAATATTATAATAGAGAAGAGTAACCAATATTGAACGCGCGATAAAATGAATAAATGTATGTTAAAAAAAAATAAACAATTGCAACGTCTCTAACACCACGACGAGCGTTGTATCGACATTGGACAAATATTTCCTAGGTAGGTATAGGTAGGACTGCGGGAAAAAAATATTTTTGGGCTGTACTTATTAATTTTAAGTTTACTTGTGTCTACGATCTTGGGGATTATTAATCGTATTAGTAAGTTAATATATCGAACTCCTTTTTTAATAATTTACAATATGTTTCTAATCATACTCATAATAATTATCCTTGCGTGCGTTCTGTACTGTAAAAAGGAACCCTGCCTGTCTATCAAGGCCCTTTTTCTCGGGAACACGTTGAGGTATCAAGTTGAAATTAATATCAACTCAATGTGTAATCTCTGTGGCCCCTGGCGGCTATCAAAATATCAAACTTATATATATGTCCCAGTATTAAATAGACACGGCTGTTAATGTAGTTGCTAGCAGAGTTATAGACTACTTCCCGATGACCTAGAATAATGAAATTTAGCATTAAACAAGGTCTCATACCAAAAGTAAAAAATTAAAAACTGTAACTTTCTTTCAACATCACAAGAATATTAACTTTTTTTGATTGTCACACATTTTTTTTCTATATACAATATAGAAAATCGTGAAGACATCAAGTTGAAATTAATATCAAATCTTCAAGTCTCTAGTCTCTCGGTACTGTAAAAAAATTAAACTTCTAAGTCAACGTAATGAAAAGATACATTGGCTTATATCTCGTGTTGTTATTTTGATATCTTACAAGAATCAAATTTCCCAGGGTTGATCCTTTGACATAGGAATATTACTTTTAACAAATAGCAAGGTCTTATAAAAGTAGTAGGTACCTATGGAGAAAAATCCGAAAACTAGAAATTTGTAGTGGAATTACGAAAAAAATGCTCTTTTATATATTTAGATTTTGACGCATTAATTAAGGAATACGTAGAGTTATAGAGTTGAAATGAATATTAAACATGTAAGTCTATAGTATCTTAAAGGTGTGAAAAAATCAAAATTCTTAGGGTAAGGAATCAATTAATATGGCCATTTATGCTGTAGTGATCACAAGTAGTTTTTCTATAGGGCATACCGGATATGAAAAACGTCAATTTGCGATTTTAGTAATATCCGAATATGTTATACATATACTTCCCCTCGATACTGATACAAAATAATTTTACAGTTTAAACTGGTTAACGAGTTAAAGTTTAGAAAATATTAAGCAATTAAAAAAAAATTAATAAGTTAAAGTTTTCAAGAAAGAAAGAAATAATTTAATGTGCTACTACGTCAAGACAGGTCCAATATAGTTTACTCTCCTCAATATCTAACAATTTATAAAGTTGTAGGTACCAGAAGTTCGTACAATATCAAAAGCTTTGGAACCTTAGATGCTTGTTATTTTATTAGGCTACACTACTATTCTCAGACAGAGAATTATTGTCAGCTACTAAATGCAAACAGTACCTACTTACGAGTAGGAAGGTACAGTACAATTTTAAACCTATGTCAAACGATAACACTCACGTATTGTTCTGGTAACTTGGCATAGACTACAGTTTCAACCGCATTCGGTGGTCTTCTTCAGCCTTCGGTAAACACTGGAGCCGAATGCTTGCGAATGAAACTGTAGTACCAAGTTACCAGAACAATACATGAGTTACCGTTTGACGTAGCTTTAAAATGACGAATAAGTTTCTATAGTAAAATTGTTGACCTTAGCGATGCCTACACTAAAAATATGTATTCCAATATCTATTAATTTATAATTATATTTGTTTTTTTTTTATATACGTATAGGTATATTACATTATTCTGAAAAGTAATAAAGTTATTCTACCTGTTGACCTAATTGAAGCTTCTATGCAATTTAGTCTTTTACAACTATTTTAAATTAAAACAACTGTTAGTATTAGTTCCATTTATTTTATTTTACCTTACCTTTAGCGCGATATATTAGACTCAGTCTCTCTTGTATTGTCGCTTAGTGTATCTACATGGAAGTTAGTATTAGTGTTAAGATCCACGTAAGTTTACTTTATTATCTATTGTAATTGGAAAGATCGAGTGGTGGAGGAGAGAATTAATAAATTATAAAAGAGCTTTTTAAACCTGCTTCTGGGCCTCAAGTCCCAGGCACTGCTCGCCTCCGTTTAAATGACATGTTATTATCATATCTTGAGTGTTACTGCGCAATATAGCTCCCATACTCTTAGCACAACAATTCTCCTTGTTTTATTTGTCGAGAAGATCAGTCAGTCTATATTATGTCTACTTGTTTGTTACTCTCATAATCTTGTTGATTGTTTGGAATTTCTGGACATCCTCTTCATTTAGATCCAAAACTTCACCTTATGAAAAACTTCTTAATTAATGCATAAAACAATAATCATTAATTTTACTAAACATTGACACTTATTATTTTTTTAAAATTACCACTTTGAGGAAAAAAAGGATCCACATTGGTTCTCCCTACTGAGGTAAGTAGGCATTCTTTGTCATAATGTCTGGAAAATGCACTGTTGAAATGTAGAAAGGTTTTTTATGTTTGTTTTCACTTCTTTCAAACATTTTGAACAAAATTTTCCATTAAGGCACGCGTAGGAGGAAGTATATTATATCTAGATTTCGTACCTCTCATGCCGATTGTACCCAACGAGAAAACTAAAATCTTTTGAGAAAGAACAAGAACAAGATCAAGACCCAATAAGCTCGACAAAGGCCAGCCTTAATATTTTCTCATCACTGGATTCCTGTCCAATTGCTAAACAGCACTTTTCTATTTACGATGTAGGTATAAAAAGATTTCGTTGCAGGTTCGGTTCCCGTATAAATAAATATTAAGTTGTATGGACATCTGCTGTTACTTAGGTAGATTTGAGCACTTAAGTAATTACAATACAAAGGGGTTAGAAGTGAAAACAATGGCAATCTATGGCCTTCAATGAGGAAACCAAAACCACTCGTGGCTCCGTCTCACCGCACTGAAGTTAGGGTTGCTAACTTAGCTATATCGTATTTATTATTAATTTGTTAGGTAACAGAAAAAAAATCGAAAATAAATAAGAAAAGGGGTAAACGAATTGAATTACCGTGAGATAGCGGGTTAGAATACAATTCCTCTCTGCCGCTGGGATAGCATCTCGTAAGAGGCGAGTTATCCTGCACCCCCATTGGGGTTAGGGGATCTATTCCCCGACTAACTTGCGACCACCGGCATGCGAATACGACCGTCAAGTGTCTTTAATACGTTCAGGTCGAGCCGCGTGTGAGCCAAATCTACATTCACTGATACCACATCATCCCATTAAAGTTGCGGTTTCAGTAAACACCGGGTTTCTTAAGGTCGTTGCTTAAGGTCCACTGAAACTGTATCGACAACGTATCGACAAAACAAGATATGCTTTTTAGTCTCTAGCTTTGCCGATGTCCATGGGTGAAGGTGGCCACTCTTCATCAGGTGGATCGTCTGCTTGTTTGTCCCTGATCTATCATAATAAAAATAGAATAATAATTTGGAGACAAGGTTAAACTTGACTGATGTCATGTCGAAGGTGTGATCAAGGGGTCTCGTAAACCTACCTACATAGCACCATTCTATCTGACATTAAGATAATGAAATATCAGAATGATAAGAGATACATAGGTATTACTTATACCTAGGTATGGATTTCATAAATATTATATTGCTGTTGTTGATGAAATAAGGTTATATTGCTAACACTTTACTGGCTTCTTTTTCTAACTAAAAACTTTTCCTAAATACCTTTAGAAAAATTACCTAAACAATAAAGGTGTTAAATCCAAATCATTTTTCTTGATTTAAAGGTAATTTGTAATTTATATTTCTGACAACCCTAATAAATTATTGCTATAGTGTTGTGCTTATAAACAAGCACTGCAAACAACTTGAAAATGTTTCTTTCTTTTCTTCTTCTCTTTTGTAAAACTTATACGTAAGTAATCACATAAGTATTCTTATGTGAATTGAAGAAAAAATACCTAAGCAAAATTTTTTTCAATTATTTCAACAATATTTCAATGTCTTGTAATATTGCAACAATATCTAATAGAATTTTTAGTTCAAGTTTTAGAAATATTATAATCCTATAATAGGACTATTTCTGTTTTTTCTAATTAAGAGCAAGATCATTGTGTAAAAGCTCTAACCTTTACGAAGTTAAAAACAAAAGCTTTCAAAGAGACCTGGCTTCGCATGGGTGTTAATTAGGTACCAGTCATATTCTAAACTATGAAACAGATTCTAATTATTTTTTCAATAGAAAGCCAGAAAGAAAGTAACAGAAAAATGTCACGAACGTTTAAAATCTTAACATGGCACCATCTATTGGAGGCTTCTCCAACCTAAACAATAAAATATGTTAATATGTCTTTTTAATAAATTAACTTACCCCAATCTATTAGAAAGTTATGGAACTAACAAATAATTGCAACCATTATATTGTAACTAGTGGACCCACGCGACTTAGTCCGCGTGGAGTTTAGTACTCTACGTGCTCACTGAGAGAGTGTGTCTCGCACACCTCACCGCCTCACCCTTACGCTTGTTTGAGCAGCGTAACACCTGGGCGGCTTGACTTTTTCCGAGATTTTTCAACTATAATTATCGTCATATTTTAACCAATATTACTCAAAATCTTAACAAGCTTCGCAAGCTAACAGACAGACGTAAAATTAATAATAATAAAACTAAAGTTTATCGCAAGCTAAAAGACAGACAAGAATGTACAATATAAAATGAATTGCCTACGTTAGTCTCACTAAAACTTGAGCTTTTTGATTTGGCAAATTTTGGTTTTGAATTGTTTATAGGAGAATCCAGGAAAGGTTTAAATGGTGAAAAATGCTAAAACGATTTTGATAAAACTTTTAACTGATACTACACCTCAGCGAAGCGAGGACAGATAAGCTAGTTAATAATAAAATTAAGTCACCGTTTCAAAATATGTACCTACCTACCTACATACAGCAATAACCGTTTAATTTGTAAATTAATAAAAAAATATTGAGGTTATTATTCGATATTAAAATTATCCTATCTCTGAAGTTGGTCGAAATAACATAAATTTTTTCGAAGTTCATCGCTTACAAACATCTTAACCGTGATTTTTACCCATATAGTACTGACATAAAATATAACCAAATCATACACAAAAATTATATGTCAATTATAAAGCAATTATATCTAATAGGTACTTATGGGACATACTCATAAAACATGAAAATATGACAGCACATAAGAGTGTCGTGCATAAAATTATCATCAATGATAAATCTTCGCGATAATGACATGTCACAACAGTGTTTGAGAAACTAAAAAACAAAGGACAGCCTTATCTCTATTTACTGAAACACTAATTCATAATGACTCCAAATCTCTGTGCCTAGTTATGATTTAAGTGCTGGATTGTTAAGGCTACTGCCTATCTATAAATTAACATTAAATTGTGTTTATTTCATTTAAAATAAATCAAAAAGAAAATTTAAACACTAATGATTGCGTTGCCAACCGAGTCGAGCTGATTGTCTAGGGGGGTGGCAAGTATGAATAGTGGGAATTATTTGTTATGATATTTAGCGTTAGCGAATTTATTCGAAAAAAAATATACAAACTATTTTATCAGACTTAGATAATATTTAATTTAATAAAAAGGTACAACTTTCATATTACAAGGAGGAATATCAACATCATCACTACATATTATATTTAAACAAATTCTTGCGTCCCTCTGTTCCGTCCTATCTGTTCACGATTTTTATAATAGACAGATTGATTAATTTGAATTGTTTATGTGTATAAATTGTTACGTTTAAAATGTCGAAAATGTCAAGCCTTCTGGTAGTTCTCATTTAAAACGCATAAAGGTACTTATTAAACATACCTAATACCATTTTTGAGATATAATAAAACAATGTTTGAAGGGATACGGTTTGGCAAAATATGCTCTACTACTCGTACGATGCCGGGATGAATCGCTAGTTAGCATATAATTATGAAGTTGACCCTTAAATAAGTACTTAATCTGTGTCGCATTTAAAGCGCGGAATATTTTACCTGTCAGATAATCTCCAGTTCTCATTATCAACATACAAACAAAATAATCTCAACATAATCACTTTTAGATTTCACAACGATGAATATATTCAGGTAACTGTTTCTTAGATCACCAGATACTATTTTTAATTAGAACAAATATTTAGGCTACTGCCTATCTATAAATTAACATTAAATTGTGTTTATTTCATTTAAAATAAATCAAAAAGAAAATTTAAACACTAATGATTGCGTTGCCAACCGAGTCGAGCTGATTGTCTAGGGGGGTGGCAAGTATGAATAGTGGGAATTATTTGTTATGATATTTAGCGTTAGCGAATTTATTCGAAAAAAAATATACAAACTATTTTATCAGACTTAGATAATATTTAATTTAATAAAAAGGTACAACTTTCATATTACAAGGAGGAATATCAACATCATCACTACATATTATATTTAAACAAATTCTTGCGTCCCTCTGTTCCGTCCTATCTGTTCACGATTTTTATAATAGACAGATTGATTAATTTGAATTGTTTATGTGTATAAATTGTTACGTTTAAAATGTCGAAAATGTCAAGCCTTCTGGTAGTTCTCATTTAAAACGCATAAAGGTACTTATTAAACATACCTAATACCATTTTTGAGATATAATAAAACAATGTTTGAAGGGATACGGTTTGGCAAAATATGCTCTACTACTCGTACGATGCCGGGATGAATCGCTAGTTAGCATATAATTATGAAGTTGACCCTTAAATAAGTACTTAATCTGTGTCGCATTTAAAGCGCGGAATATTTTACCTGTCAGATAATCTCCAGTTCTCATTATCAACATACAAACAAAATAATCTCAACATAATCACTTTTAGATTTCACAACGATGAATATATTCAGGTAACTGTTTCTTAGATCACCAGATACTATTTTTAATTAGAACAAATATTTTACCTACCTACAAAATACAAGTTACAAGTAGGTGCCTATTATTTTGTAAGTTATAACTTTTCAGAAAGTTGCTTATTAGGTATGGTTTCAGCTCATAAAAATAGCCAACACAATTTATAGAAAAATTAAATGAGTTTGTTATAACTTATAAGTTATACCTACTGATTTTGTGAAGTTTCGTCATGTTTCTTCGAAGGTTCAGATAGCAAAAAAATCATTAGAATCCTGAATCTCAATGTGAATCTGCACGGCACGAAGACTTGTTACAGTATAAATACTAGAAATAAAAATAAACTTGTAATGCCATACTAGCGTCTCCACAAAGTGAGTAATTATTACTATGAATATTATTACTCGCGTAAGTACCTTAATCAAAACGATGGTATAGTCATATAAGTGAAAAAAGACATAAAATGTTGTATAACGGAACCCGAAGCAACAGGAGGCAACTTTTTACTTATTAAAATTTAACCAGACATATTCAATTTGGCTATTTATAGATTCCCGTCCATACAGTGCACAGACAGTTTTTTAAACTCTATTGATAATATTCTTCGTCCTATTAGCCCAAGAAATAACTTGATAATTGCTGGAGATATAAACATTGATATTAAAGCAAATTCTATTGATACGAACTGTGCAGCATATCTAAATGTAACTGCTGAACTTGGTCTATTGCCTGGGCACACATATCCTACTAGGTTGCACAACTGTATAGACCATATTGCAAGCATCAGTTTTTGTAGTTGATTCTACCATAACGGACCATGCTTCAGTACTACTCAGCATTGACCACACCCCACTATCTTACAAAACAATAAATTTTGATGCATGCATTAAGTACTTAAAAACAGTAGACTTCTCTTTTATTACTCCATCTTGCGATGCCAATGAAGCAGCGTCAAAGTTTGTTGATATACTGTCTGGATCTGTTAAACTGAATTCTGAAATTAGCAGTATACCTAGTAAAAAAAGAACACTTAAACCATGGATAACCACTGGACTTCTACGTTGTATCCGGAATAGAGATAAACTACACAAAAAACACAAAAATGATCCAAATAACGTAATGCTCGAGGTTATATATAAGCGATACCGGAATTTTGTAACTCCCTGTTGAGAAAACTTAAAAGAAACTTTGAAAAAACGCTTTTACGTAATGCAAAAACTAACAAAAAATCTTGGAATGTAATCAAATCAATTATAGATCATACAAAACAAAAAACGTCACCTGAAATTCTTTTATGTCCTAATAATAATAGCATAGAATCCGTAGATAATTACTTTTCAAATAGCAGCGCCCCGCTTTTCAGATACTGCAATTGCAGTATAATGAAATAAAGTAGTGCTTCATACAATTTCACGTTTCCTCCAGAGTGTAATTCCATAGTGCTTCTACCACCAGATGAGGCAGAAATAGAACTGTTAATAATGAACCTAAAAAATAAATGCGCTACAGGATGGGACTTAATACCAGCTAAACTGCTAAAATTAAAGCATATAATAGTTCCACCTCTTTTTAAACTCTTTAACCTTTTGCATAACTCGAGGAGTGTTACCTGAGGTCTTTAAAAAATCATTCATTACTCCTGTTCACGAGGGTGGGGACCGAAACCGAGTTTTGAACTATAGACCCGTATCAGTTTTGTCCTCTCTTTCCAAAATATTAGAAAAAATACTAAATAGCAGACTAATTAATTTTCTCAAACATAATAAAATTTTATCTGCCTCACAGTTTAGTTTTAGGTCTGGGAAAAGTACTGAAGACGCAGTCATCAACTTAACGGATCATGTGACTTCTCAGGTGGACAGAAAGCAAAAGTGTTTAGGTATATTCCTTGACCTAACAAAGACTTTTGATACCGTCTCTATTCCCGTTCTTGTGAACAAGTCAGAACGCCTCGGTATTCGTGGCAATCCGCTCCTGATCTTTAAGGACTTTTTGGTTAATCGCTCACAACAAGTTAGAATTGGAGATCACGTCAGTTCTCAGGCACCTGTCATTTGTGGCGTCCCTCAGGGCAGTATTCTTGGCCCAAGTCTCTTTTTGATCTATATTAACGACCTCTGTGAACAAACTCTAACAAATGGTAAAATTTTTACCTACGCAGATGATACTGCGCTTTTGTTTCATGGAGAGACTTGGGACAAAGTGCGGTATTATGCTCAATTAGGACTCCACAAAGTCAATCAATGGTTTGGAGTAAACCTGTTGACATTAAATATCTCCAAAACCTCATTCATTCAGTTCTCTGTGGCCAAAACAAAACCAGTCAACATTAGCATTAAGGTCCACGTATGTAACTACCCAAGTGATACTCTTGCTTCCTGTTCATGCCTTGAGATAGCTAAATCTACGACTGTCAAATATTTAGGAGTTATTCTGGACAAAAAACTTAGTTGGCGCTTTCATATAGTCATCACAACTGCGCGCACCAGAAAACTTATTTGGATTTTTAAGAAGTTGAGGCATGTTGCTAATTTAGATCTTCTACGCACAATATACTATCCACTAGGTCAAACAGTCATAGGATATTGTATAAAAGCTTGGGGTGGTGCTTGTAAAACCTTTATAATAGACTTGGAAAGAGCGCATAGTATCTTAAAAGTCATGACCTTCAGCCCGTACAGATTTTCTACAACTAAATTGTATGAAAAAGGTTACTGAACTGCTTTGTTGTTGCTATAATATTTTGTGAGACAATAATACATATAAATACAAAATACATACAACACACACACATACACCACACTAATCTTCTTCTAGTATACCTACAGTATAAATAAAATATTTTGAGTTAGAGTTGCAAGGGGTCCGTGTAAGCAAAACAAAGAATTCAAAGGTCCAAGAGATGAAAACATAGTGTCTTCTTAGTTGCAGGTGGTTGCTTCTGACTCGTGGCTAACAATTATAGGCACAAATTAACGCTAACCATAAGCGCAAAACACAAGTTGTTTAGGTAAGTTGAATTGGCGGATCTGTGATCTAAATAAATCCATAAATATAGAGGTTACGACTTAACATCTAAAAAAATATACTATAAATATACGATAAAATTAATAACTTACCTACTTCATTTTTGAAGTCGCAGTGTTGGCACAATATTTGCACTCCGTTATGATTAAAAAAAACTAAAAGTAAAAGAAATTTTCAACCAGCTGATGAAATGCGAAGAAAGTCATTACAATGATATAAATTTTACTAAGTAGTATGTTTTTTTTTATTTCAAAGTAGCTACTAAATAGAATAAATTCATTAATTTATTATATATATATTCTCCTGTTTTTTTATAATAGCAATAATGCCCAGCTGTACATTATTCTCTAATTCTCGGAAACCATCCTACTAATATTATAAACGCGAAAGTTTGTAAGAATGTATGGATCCAGACAGGATATATGTTTGTTCATTTTTCACGCAAAATCTACTGAATGGATTTTGATGAAACTATAATTTATAATGATATAATGTAATTATAGCGGGTGAAACCGCGGGGCGCTGCTAGTTATAAATATTATGATCTGATCTAGGCATGAACATTAAATAAATAAGTAGGAACTTAAGTCTTTTATTATAAGTTGAATGTCTTGAAATTAATAATAATAATAACTGATTTTAACAGTTTTTATATTAAGTGTAAAACCTAAACAAAGCGATTTAACTTAATGTCTGTCTTCCCTCGCTTTGATGTAAAGGCTACACTAAGGTCAAAAAATATGTTTTAAATACAAATCATACAGAAAAAAGACAATACAACTTTATTTCATTTGTAAAAAAAAAAAATTTATAGTGAAAAAAGTAAATAAATGGTCTTTAGCGAGCAATAAATCGGGCTCAACATTGGGAGCTGCAACAGACTGCGCGTCCTCGTTAAACTTTATTTTTGTATTAAAGCCGTAACTCCAGGACGCCATCCCACTAACGTAATCCCCGCAATGGAATTTTGGATACCTGGGAATAATGAACGAAACTTAATTAGTCAAATAGGTAGATCAAATAGGGTATTCGTTTGTACCAAATAAGTAGTAGGTAGTTTATTTGTTTCGACGTGAGTTGAAAGCAAACATTGAAAGCTTTCATTCCGAAGATAAGCAGTCACTTTATATTTGGTACGATCGGTGTTCTTTCTTCTACCTGAAATACTTTTCAGCCAAATCCTCTATTATTTTCAATGTCAAATAAAAAGGGCATGTTATAGATTTACCTATATTACTTACCTATAGTAATATAGGTAAATCTATAACAGACCTTTAATAAGTTATACCTTAAAAAAAAACATACTCGTACGTCTTTATTTCATAAAGATTGTTTATGTTAAATTACAGGTAGGTCGTTGTAATACATTTTTTTTGAGTAACTCGCTTTAACTTAAGTATAGCAATAATTTAAAGTTGATACGACAATAATATGCATGTAAAAAGTAAGTATGAATGGTATTAATTTTTAAAAGTAGGTAAAGTAATTAACAGCTTGTGTAACGCCAAAATAGTATAAAAAGTTAATCCTTTGTACATATGTTTCAACCTCTTCTGACTGTGTATCGAAAAAGACGCAGACAACGTTTCTACGACCTACAAATTGTAATTTCTATTTAAACCATTTAAACTACATATATTCACTTCTTCAATTTACGTATAAGTACCAACATAGACTTGTTCAGTAAGTATTTAGGTATTCGAAGTTTGACGGTAGTTTGTTAAATTTTTAACGTTACCGAGATTATTTGCTTGTTTTCTTTCTTATGGTTTAAACTCTAATTATTCTATTATATAATCGTAGTTAAATGACAGCTATTTTAATAGGTCAATGCTACTACGACGAAGCAAGGAAGTAAATCGTGCATACTTATTAACATTCAATCACAACTAACATCAGTTTTATTTGCATTTACGTTAAAAGTTAAGGTGAAGATGTTAAGTGATACACTCGTAATACCTAATATTGTAAAGTATGTAACTTCGTTTTTTTAATTTTGTACAAACGTTTCTACTTAAAATATTATGTCAATAAGCCTCAAATTATACATTTGATTTCTAATAACTATTTTTTGTTATCGTAAAGCTTTATATTGCATCGATTCGCTGATGAATCTATGTTGATAAAGACCTGAATTTTAAAATTCGATCTCTAATTTCCAAAGATATGGCACATTAACGAATTTTAAATTAAATTACGAAACGATACGTAGGTACATCCTAAAAGTGCCATATATAAAATTTCATAATTTTTTAATATTAAATATTGCATTAAATTTTAATCTTTAATGGATACTAAAAACAAAGGAATAATGTAAAGCACTTAAACGAAACCACAACCAATAATATGGCAATCGAATTATTGCTTTTCGTAGCCAGCCAGTAGTGCTCCTGCACATACACTAAATATAACCAACAATACACGGGAACTATGAAATTAAATTTGGCCACGGTAAGCGGTAGTGCTTTTGTTTTCGACTATTCATAATACACTAATTAATATATGTTTCTCATTGCATGTGTGCTTCATATTTTGTTATTTCATAACTAAACACATTTGGATAATACTTTATGACGGTTTATATCGTGAAACTTTTAAAATTACCTCCTAAAATTCAATCACTTATCAGAATTCGTGGTCCCAGTACAGACGGAATGACAGTTTCCTAATTTAAACGTTTTCAAACACACTTTTTACGAATTATTTATTAATTAATATGAGCATAGGACCTTAACAATTTTTAAAGCAACTAATCGGTGCAATTTACTACATGTACTCAGATTTAAAAATAAAACAATTATGTTCAATATGTATATATATTGCTATATAAATATTTTTTATTATTATCCCGCAGAAACAATATTTTTTTCCAGAATAAAAAGTAGCCTATATATTAATCCAGATTACAAAATACCTGTTTGCCAAATTTTATCGAAATCCGTTCCGTTCCTCTCCGCCGTTTTACGTTATTGAGTGAGAACACACAAACATTTGTATTAGGTATTAGTAAGATTTTAATTATAATATTGTCTTCGCTCAAAAGGAAGGAGACAAGTTAAGTATAGGTATACTACCTATACATATATATTTACATATATATTTACATAAATCACAACACATCTAACGACAAAAGTGTTGGCTCTTATTTTATAATAATTTTAGTTTATCAAGTAATTTAATGGACAGAATACTGTCTATCGTAGTGGAAATGTAATAAAGTTTATTGCTGTGTAAATTAACTTTATTACTATCTGCATTTGAGCGGTATTATCTTTTACGTATTATCTACTATGCAGTATTACCTAGGTAATATCTTTATAAACAAAAGCTTTTCTTTTTAAGTTCGAACAATTAAAAAAGCTCTAGGTGTAAAAATATTGCAACTAGCTTCCTTTATGAACGTTGACGCACTTTAAAGTACTTGTCGCGAATTACTACGCCATGTTAGCTCTGTACTGTAGTTTTAAATAGGTATCCATTTAAGCCGTGTTTACGAGGTGTGATGCAGGTCGGCATAGCTTTGATGTTAAAATCATCTGGCGCTCCCTTCGCGATAGGACTGCATATTGACATAGCCTGCCGAAGTGCTTTGTCGGTATTACCTCAAAGTCTTATTCGGTAAATAATGTTGTATTAAAATTCTAAAAAGATGATGATTTTTTATAATAGTATATGTATGTAATAGAAGGCATATATAAAAAAGAATTTACTTACAAATTAGCTCAATCACTTATTTAAAGTTTTTAGGAATTAATAAATTCATTACGCAGTAATAATACAATTTTTAATATTAGTAGTTACAACTTTTAATAATAATATCTATTTTTCAACTTGGTTGAAAAAAATGTTATAACAAAACAACCACTGAGGTTTCGCAATTCCAAAAATCAACTAAATCATGCAAATCGTATCGTATAAATAAAGAAGTTATGCCCTAACATCTATAAAAGAAGACAAAACCTTAATTTATGTTCTAGTTTCAGAAGTTGCATACTTTCATAGGAAATGCGTTTGAATATAACATTCGTAACATGGCAGACGTTGGTGAAATTTTATATATTATTTATTTTTATATAAATTAGATTGCTTTTAATAATCTAGTGAACAATAGTAATACTGTAAGTAAAGTAAAACCTAATAACAATATTATTTGCGTTGATAAAAATTTTAAAACTATAAGGGTCGTCACAACCATGTAACGATATGTTTTCTTTGCACAGGTCAGTTGTTCAGTGCTAGCGAGTAGCGACTAGCAGGAGAGGCGAGTGGCTCAAGATCCCAGAATAGGACGTACAACAGTTAACAAGAGGGTACCTTTATTATTTTTTCCAGTTTTCATCACTTCACGCTCAGTCTGTCTTTTGATTCAGTGGCTGTGTAATGTGGTGTTGCTGCATTTATTTTGCACTCTTCCTTTATTGTTGCTAGTTTATTTTGCATTCTCTTGATGTTGCTACACGTACACGCTTTGAAGTCAAAGCTCTATTGACTTCGCTGAGCGGTTTAGTCAGAGCTGACCGTAGTGCAGTATGAATGATACTTTTTCAGTGAATAGTTGGTTCGTGTAGGAACTAGGATACTTTGAATATTGCATTTAGCTCTGCTTTTTGCAATTGCGTCCAGTTTTGATGACTTCTTTGAAAAACTTCAATGTAACCCTACAATTATGTAATAAAAATATCACTTTAAATCATAATTATGGAAAATATTCATCAAGTCTCTTCTTTGGAATAAAACCATGCTATAGCGAAAATGTAAAAAAAAATAAAAATCCTCCATGTATCTATTTATCTACTTATTAATGAATAATCTTTACAGTAAACTCACATCCTGTGACATTGCTGATAGCAAGCTGCCGATATTTATACTGCGAATAAGAAATGAATGAAAAATTATTCACACTCGCGAGTATTGACTTTACACATATTGACAGGGGTGCTTGACTGCTTGAACCCACGAAATTGACATAGGGTTATAACGACCTTCTAATCGAATCAATATAAAAATATATTAAACTTCTCTTTATTAATGATTAAGCTACTAGCATTCTTCCATACAGTACGGCATGGTTTATTCCGGTTATCCTTGTGTTAGGTTTTAAAAAAATATTAATACTCTTGCCTGTAATATCGATATTAAATAAATTTTAAATCCTGCACCTGGGCGCAAGTTCCAGGCAATACTCGGCTTCCGTCTGCATTGTGTAGATATTATTGTAGTCTTTTGAGTGTAATTGTGCAGTAAAGCTATCGTGTAGATTTTACTTGTAAATGTGACTATATCTTCGAATCTCTAAAATTGTATGCGTTGTATGTATTACAGGTTTGTTATATTTTGTAAATTCAGAATTAGATGATAATTAATTTGCATTTTAAATATTTTGTGCTAAATTTATAGTCAATAGGTTATATAATAATATATTTTTGTGAAAATTACATTTTATATTAAATGAAACACTACATCTTTATTTAGACTTAATTCACAACAATATATTAAAATTATGATTTTTTTATATTTTTTAATTATATTTTTTCTTTATATGGAGATATGAAGACAAAAAAAAATATATAAAAATATAATACCGGAAACAGTTAGTGAAAGCCCTGCAGCATGTTTGTAAGGCACCCAAGTCGGATGTCAACGCATGACACGTTTTGAATGCCTCCTGACTCCTCCGCGCCGCGGTCTGTAATAAATAGAATACTTTTATCGGGCACCCACACTCTCCACACGCAAATATTGTAACCTAATCACACTCCCGACGCCTTTGTCAACGATCGATGGATCCATAGAATTGACTGCAGTTCATAATAACTTATGATGATAAATTGTGCTTATACATATACATTGTTACTATTACTACTATGTATGTGTGTTTCAGCACATTAGTTCATAAGTTGCATCACATCTTTAGGGGAAGAATAACAGAAACTGTAAATGTAATGGTTCATCCATCGTCACTTTTTTTAGTATTCCATACTTTAAAAGGACAAAATAAATCCTTATCATTCAGGGATAACCATATAAGGCCATTTCGTTGTTCGTCTGTCAAGACCATTTTTCTCAGGAACGCGTATCAAATTGAAATTAGTATTAAAAGGCTGGCAAAAAATCTAACTTGTAAGTCCAAGCAATGAAAAGATATGACCGAAAGAAAGACAGGATTCAGTCTTTTAAACAATTTTTTTTTCAAAAGTAGTTTTTCCGTATTTCTTTATTTAAATTAAGTTAAATAAATTATCTAAATTTTGTTTCAATTTATGCAGATTACAAACCATTAAAATAAATCATATTATTTGAAACATATAGTTAGATACTTAGGTATTTGTTTGGTTTTTAATTGATTTTAATAAAATGTGTGTATCAGAAGCAAGTAAAGCTTGTATTAATTCCCTCCTAGTAGACGTTACGCACGCATTAAATCGATTACATTTAAACAACAATAGGCAGCTGTATTTTTTAAATTAATCGCTGATCGATCACTTCAAAGAGCTCCATACTTATACATGAACGATATTTTGAAAATAAAATGTAGGTATCATTTGCTGGTTTTTGGTTTCTATTGCTATAACACAAATTTATGAAACATTGCAAATTTATTATTTCATATATATCCGTTGTTTAAACTAAATATAGAAACATTTTTGGAACCAAATTGCCATGTTAGCCTTTGTACGCTTAAAAATCTGCAACAGCAATCCTTTTACTGCAACAAAAAAACAGTGTTATCCTTACTAATGTTTTAAATGCGAAAGTAACTCTATCTATCATTCTGCCCGTCTGTCGCGCTTTCACGCCAAAACTACAGAACCGATTTAAATGAAATTTGGTATACAGACAGAGCCTGAGATAGGACATAGGCTAGACTTTTTAATGCGAAAAAAAGGTTGTAAGGGGTTGAAAGGTGGGTGTAAAATAACAAGCTGTAAGCAGTTTTTCACTGCAAATAGCTTACTAAAGTATTTATACGTATGTCACTTATTTGTATAATAATTATCCTAAATAATTAAAAATGCTAACCAAAGACACTATTCCACGCGGACAAAGTCGCGGGCATAGCTAGTTAATTATAAATAAAATTTAGAATTTAGGAATAAAAAGTATAAGTAACGAAATTATTATACATTGATAAGTAGAACTCATTGAAATTTACATTACAAACATTAGAATTATAGATATGGGCTTTCTAATCTACTAATAAATTTAAGTTTAAAAGTTCCTAATAGTTAATTTCAGTCAGTTTATCCTGGACGTTGATATAAAATGATGATCGTTCAATTGATTCTGCTAACTTGTGAAAATTCCCTCTATTTCGATTTATTTCTATTGGCGATTATTGTTTTAAATTAAAGTTATTGAAATATTCATTAAATATATTAATTTTTTAAGACTTAGAAGAGAATTTTACTATTAATAAGTAATTATTATGCGACGCTATGTACCTCGTTTCAGTGGCGCTCTTTAATCTGACGTTATTAATAGCAGACTAAGCTTTGATGCATTTTAGTGAAATTCAGAACAACGTGAATACATTTTGCTTTACACGTGAACACATAATCGTGTCTTATTAGGAAAATGGCAACGTGCTTAATTTGATGAGGTTATGAGATCGTGGAAATATTTTATGTTATAATATTATATTTTGCAATAACCGTACAGAATATTCATTAATTCTGGACGCTATATATCTACGTGACTGAAAATAATTTAATTTACACGTTAGCTTTCTGTTGATCAAATATTTCTGTGATACAGATATTAGGGATGACCTGAGCATTCGTTTCTGCAATTTTCCTTATGTCACAACATAGACCCAATAGTATCGATATAAAAACATTTTAAAATGCCCTAAGGAAATGGCCGTCAAAATGCGTAATTCGGCATCGCGAACCCCGGTCACCGCCTAAAATGTAAAAATGGTTCCCTTGCATATTTTCCTAAGTGCCATAAAGTATGACATTTATTACGGTCAGATCTGCTCGAACCACTATTGATAGGCAAATGAGAGAGTTTTTTAAAAGAAAAACGATGTCTGCTTTTTATGTGTTCTTTGGATAAGATATTTTTAAGTAGTAAGAAGTTACTTTTGAACTGGCGATAATGTTGTTTTTATGTTATTTGTTTGGTCATCGTAATTTTTTATAACAAATATTTTTCATTAATCAGTTACACTTTAGAACTCAACTCTTACAGTTCTCAGATAATCAAAATATCAAATACTATATCTAATCAATACTAAGGCCAGACAAGATCCATTTATTTTACTAAGAGTCATTATAAAATCCTTAATAGAAATACTCGTAAGAAATTAATTTCACTTACACTAGGTTCATAGTCTTTGTGGATAAATTTTTTTTTAATTATAAATGTATTGGTAATAATAAAAATTTAAAACAGCTTTATCTGTGGCGATTAAGGTGGCGATAGTAGCAATAAGTCTCCGAGTAGGTCAAGCACAATAGTGAGTGTCACCTATAATCGTATATTAAGGCCCTTATCCCTAAGCACCTCTGTGACAATAGAAAGGAATAAATCGCCGAAAAGTGGCCACATAAAAATGACGTACGGTTTCAATGGAAAAATAAAGCTTTCAGTAGATAAGAAAACACGACTTATATTAATACTTTAAATCATCATATAAAACTTACAGTATTTTTTATTAAATTTATGTAAAATTATTAAATTTCATTTAGTAGTTATTATTTTGTACGGAAAATGTCATTAAATCTTTATCTTATTCTGGATACTACGATTCTTATTATTTTGAAAAATTATAGCTTTTCTTAGGGAAGGAAAAATCATGACTCATTTTTTTTGAAAAAAAAACTATCTTTTTGAATAGTATCGGTCGATCACTTATCATTTATAGGACATAAACCTACGCTGTCGTATTTTCACTAGGGGTTAAAAATCAGTTCACGCACCAGGCGGCAAATGCGAAATCGTAATAAAACTATCCATGCCACATGTAAAATAGGCAGTCATAATATTGAATACTTCAAAAACATCGTCAATAAATGTGGCGCTGAGAAGGGAATTCACGCCTTATAGGGAGGGACACGTTTATACAGTTAAATCGACGTTACTTTCAATACTTTACTTATTAAAAAGGAAAAACTTTAAGTTTTCGATTGAATATGCAGAATATATTTTAAGAAATTGCCCTTACCATGTCGGGAACATTGTTGATAACTTTTGATTGGCGATTACGTATTTTCTATTAATTTATTTTGAAATATCCCACTAACTCTACAACTTATAAGCTCTGTCTCAATAGACCATTATAGTTTATATACAATTATAGTTTGTATTGACTCTTATAGTTAAATCTAAATGTTATACTTATTGGGAATAATATTGGTTGTTAATTGTACCTACTACTTAATTTTGTTAAATATTGAGTAGTGAGGTAGAGCACTGGTGTCGATCTCGGTTTCCTGTCTAATGTGTGATAGACTGCGAGACGAAGAGTTAAATGATGATAGCTTTAAAATATTTATTACATTAAAACAAAATATATTGGGCAAATAATTAATTTATAGCGATATATAAATATGTGGGTATTCTAAAATATAAATAAATACACAGTTATAAATAGAATATAAATCAACACAAATAATCCAACTTCAAATCATTTTAATAACCTACCACTTGCTCGAAATACTGTTAATCTGAGAAAAATAACTGGCAAGAAACTCCCCAGTTATTTCTTTTCAAAATATAAATTTACAACTATCATATAACCATCCTACCTAACAGTAAATCTTACAAGATTTCCCCGTGAGGGGACGGGTTAGAATACAATTCCCCTCTGCCGCTGGAAGAGCATCTGGTAAGAGTCGAGTAACTCAGGTTCCCCTGGTGGTAGGGAATCTGTTCCCAGACTGGCTTGCTACCACCAGCATTCGAATCCGATTTTCAATTGCCTTTTACGCGTTCCGGTCAAGCCTCATGTTGGCCAGACCTACACCCTTCCGTCACCCATCAATGCTGCAGTTTGACTTTACTGAATGAAAAAGTATATTATTAACTTATCTTTATATAGTTGTACCAAGAATATCCAACAGCATAACCACCAGCAGCACTTTGTTCGTAACAGAGTAACGTACAGCTTCGGAGATAGACAGGCAAGAGTAGAGAATACCAGATCAATTATAAGATTCTGTTACAAACAAAGCTACCTATGCTACCTAAATGCTAATTTATGTATAATAGATCATATCAATATTATTTGATTAATTTAATATTCGTACAAATTATTTATTTAATTTCGTAACTAAAATCTTAGATTAAAAGAGATAGAATTAAACAACCTATAAATAAGAAATCAAACAATTAAAATGTTGCCAGTCCAAGGATACTATTTACCACATACCTACATTTAATAATTTAACTAATTATTTTATGATATCTATGTTTCAAGTAACTTACCTACAACTTATTAACTTACATGTAAGTATGGCTTTAACAGAAATATTTCCGATATTTTAATAAGGAATATCGATATTTATTGGTGGTGAAATACACTATTCGTAACAGTGAAGGCATCAAATCGAACGAACCGCAACTTATATCAAAGAGAAATCTTTTCCGTGTATCAATAACTAAGCGTGGCGTCGACGGACACATTTATGTGCTTCGACGTCGTAGTCGTACTTTATCGCACAGACGACATAGTCGCTATGCAAATGTATAGAGGTTTTAAACGTTAATGTTTTATTCTAGTAACAAACAAAAACTAGCCCAACAGATCCTATTTATATGAAACAAAACATATATTTTAAGTTCGATCTATACAGATCAATACGACTGTGAACCGTATTCAATTTTTTGCATGTAGTCCTTGCGTAAAGTATCTGCTTAAAGCCATACAATCAGACACACAAACAAATATAACCTTTTGTGAATATGAAGACGCCAATAAAATAACAAAATCCTGAGATTTTCAATCACCGCAATCTTGTTTGTGAAAAACCTATTTTGTACCTACTACTTAGAAGTATTAATATATTGGTTTTACAAAAATATAAGTACCATACTGTTGTACCGTATTGGTCAAAGTAATTTGTTTTAAATACCTAATCTGGCACTCAATTTTTTTTCTAAACTTTTTTTTTATTAGGCTCCAAAACTCATATATAATATAATACAATTATTGATTTGGGTGAAATTTGGTACCTACTCGGATACTTTAGAAGGCGGATTAACACACAAAAAAGCACTGTTCCCGTGGCGAGTGGTAGAGCGGAAAAAAAATTGAAGCAGAAAATTTTTGTACACATATTATACTTTAATTTAAGATATACCTTACGCAGACGAAGTCATTGATTTGTATGAAACGTCTACTGATGGGTAAACATCTCGTATAGCATATCCAAAAGTTGTACGTCCTACACAGGTGAATATTTCTTTTTGTCCAGAATCGAGATGTTCTTGATGTGGCGAGAGCGTGAAATTATTTTCCTCAGTATGCAGATTAGGGGAGCTGACGGCACAGGGGCTGAGGGTGCGGGATTAGTTCCGGTTTACTTTTTATAGGATTTCGATGATAAATGTTACTATAGGATAGACTGGCGGATGGCGCGTGAAACGTATCCAAATAGCCACTTTTCCACTACTTTTACGCATTTGAATATTTTGATGCTTATGCAAAACTCATGACTGGGAAACGTAAAGGGAGTATACAATTCCGACACTGTAATAATATCGTTTATTTGTTGTTAGGGGTACAGTTAGTTACATATTTACTTCTAGACCTAAATTGACTGCCTATCATTTAAATAAAAATGAAATTAAAGTAGAGAAGCAATATCATTCTATATGCACGCAGAACAGTTCATCAGTTCACCAACGGACATAGAGATTCAAAATTACTGCTTGATTATTCGCGATATAATAATATAAATGATTTCTGTCATGACGGCGTATTTATTTTGCCATCCCCTACTTCTCCGACTGATATTTATCAGTTGTCCAACATTCGAAAGAAGAGTGCTACTCAAATCAATCCTACCAACATCAAAACTACAACAGGATGCTATACAAATAAATGTTGCCAACTTAAAAACTACAACAGGATGCTACACAAATTAATGTTTAATTATTCCCTATATGGCAAAAGATCTTTTTATCCATATTTTTTATTAAATCACGTGAACGGACTAGGGAAAAATTAGGTAAGTATAGTTAAAATTTAGTTTTGTGAACTAAAGCTGAAACCTAAAAGAAATGGTAAGCTTTAAGTTACGTATGGTCTACTTATACACTTTTATTGATACTGAATATCTCATTTTCTATAGCAGATGCTCGGTTTAGAAGTCAGACAAAAAATGAAAAAATCACAAACAGGAGGACGGACGATTGCCGGTCCCAAATATGATTTATAGATCGGCCGTCATCGGCAATGCGCTTTCTATACGTCAGGACATGTCACCGCCCGCGCCTCGGCCCTGGGGAAAGAAAAATAATAAATATATCCAACTACACAGCCTGTCTCAGTGTTAAACTCATTTCACGTTAAAAAAATAATTATTGTATCCAATTATATTTCATTTTAGTGAATATCATATGTTTCAACTCTTCATAAATAATAGGTAAGAAACATCTAGATCACCTGAAACATCAAGTATAAAAAACGTTACCAGAATGGCTTCATTTATTAGGGTATTACGATGTCACAGATAGACTCAGAGATACACTGTTAAACTAATAAATATATGTCATCTTGATCCCATTAGCTTCCACACAGAAAAATCTACATCAAAATCGACAAAGTCTGTCGGGAGTTACGATATAGATTGACAGGCGAACATTACCATTAAATAAAAAAGTAGTCTCTTAAATTTCTTAACCATATAATGGCTATCTGTGGTCTTCCTCAAAAGTTCTACTTCTGAAAATATCAAAATCCCTTTATGTGTGCTTATAACTTTTGGGGAGTTCTCTCAATTCCTCAAGGATTCCATCATCAGAACTGAACTTGGTTGGAAAACTTCACATACCTACCTACCTTTGAGAACATTAAGAACTCTCAGGAGTGAAAGTTTCCTGACGTTATTCTTCACCGTTAAAGCAAGTGACATTTAATTTCTTAAAACACACATCATTCAGAAAAGTCCGAGGTGTGTGCCCCAGCTCAGGATCGAACTTGGACCTTCCGAGTAAATATCAACTTCTTAACCACCAGGCTTATCACTTTTACATGTGTACTATAAATACCTATATGAGTACCTATAATAAAAATATATCATATCGAAAGTTTGTAGGTACATGGATGATGAGTTTCGCGTTCTAATGTGCTTAAAATCTCGACAACATATTTCCTAAATTTTTGAAAATATTAAAAATTAAACAAAGATATAAATAATTTCTCGATTAAGCCTACCAACGTTCTTCAAATCTGCCTAACGGGAGCGGATAGAAAGGAATAAAAAAATTGGAAAGGAAGAAAATTATACAGACAATTTAAAATCGAAAGCATTATTAGTCTATATGGCGCAGCAATAACTGGAACGAAGATTTTAACTAAAATTTGCTGTTTTGTATCAAACAATGAAAACTGTTCAAGTAGGTATTCAAATAAACATTTAAATTTTTACCTTTATTTTTCTTATATATTTGTAGACTAAAGTTTGACCCATATAAAAAACTACGGGCTTAGATCATAGAACATTGAGCAGTTCCTAGGACTGGCGACTCAGACGTTACTTTGTAAAGCGCTCGCTTCTACAAAAACCAACATCGAACTACTTACTAATAAAGTTAACGAATCATATGATCCCTTATTATGGTCACTGACATTTCAAGAACCCTCTGAAAGGGTTCTTGAAATTGCACAGCTACCGCTCTATTGGTCGACCTATCCTAAGATTCAAAGATTACGTGAAGTGCGATATGTCGTCCTTTAATGTTGATATTGAAGAATGGGAGCACCTCGCAGGGAATAGACTCGTCTGGCGCAGAAATATTTCTGAAGGTTTAACTGTGCACGATAGAGCATGGTTTGTGCCGTTGTCTAGGAAACACTGTCTTAGACATCAACGTGCTATGAGGCCCCAACAACCTACAGGAATCTTATTCACACTTATTGTGTGGGCGTAAATGCCGCTCAGTTCCGCTAAATAGGACTTACGAGTAATGGGCGTAGAATTTCCTTTGCCCAAATGATCTGGACGCTCATTGGAAGACGATGTTACAGGCCAACTACTACCAACATTTCCTTTGAATACTACATTTTCCTCAGTGGAAAATACTTTAGACAATGTTTGTTCTATGACACCATTGACTTGAGATGACGGATCACAGGCTATATTGGTGGACTGATGGAATGCCACTAATAATAAATATTAACCTAACCTAATTTTCACGCCGACATATTCATAAAAAATAAAAATACATCTTCCGTAAAAGCTCTAGATACAGCTGAACATTTGTATCAAATTGAACAATAATCGCTCATATTGTCAGTTACAATACAATTTGTTTGGAAACTCGGCGCGTGATAGAAATAATAACAAATGATTCGCGCCCTAACACCGCCTGGCGTTGAAAGATCACGCCTATTGCTATTTTACTGATGAAAAAACTGGCACATTTACAACCCACTCACAGAACTCAATATATTATTTCTTATTATTTTTTTTCTAAAATTTAATTATGAAGTAATAAAAATAGTATATGAAAAATTTAATTTCAATCTTGTATTCGAGGAAATTGTGTTGTGACAGAATGCAGTATAACCACTGATCTGATTATATACTTATAACTCGAGGTTTCCTACAACGAAATTCTTCCTCTGACATTCCTTCCATAAAAAGATATGGCCATTTAAATGCCATAACATGGTAATTTTGTAGAGTGAAAGTTTTCTCTGGAACTACTGATCTAATTTTAATAATTCTTTCACTGGTAGAATGCTACACGGTTCCAAAATAAGGGATGTTATAATAGGTACGTAAAATCACTTGAAACTTCGTTACAATAAAGTTTTTAAATGTACAGAAACACTAGTTTTTGTTTTATTTAAATGTACCAAACCGTTATGATTTTACATGCATTCAAACTTTGCATAAATATTGAGTCCCGCTAACAGTCAAGTGACTGGGTGTGACGTCATTTTTCAACGAACCGCTTAGTCGCTAGTTGCAGTTGCCAGCACACTGTCCATTGCTAACTAGCTGCTGCCCGCGGTTTCACCCGTTATATTTTGGACAATTCTCACTATATCATTATAAATTATAGCCTATATGTTATTCTGATTTGTAAGCTATATTATTGTAAAGTTTCATCAAAATCCATTTAGTAGTTCTTGCGTGAAAGAGTAACAAACATACATCCATACATTCTTACAAACTTTCGCGTTTATAATATTAGTAGGATAGAATTGGATATAAATAAATTAAAACTTCGTTGTAGAAACTGATATTAAAGATTAGATATTATTTTCCTCTTTCTTAAAACATTTTTCACCAATCACGATTTATTGACACTTATCCTTCGGGGTTAGCTTGCACTCCCTTAGTTTTTTTTTGATATTTCCAAACACTGTTTATTAGTTTCAAAATGTAATGGATAATTTAATACTGTTTCGTCAACGTATCTAATGCCGAAGTTTCATCAGTTTAACAGTAGCTCAAATTATTTTATTTGATAACATTTTTGAACAGAAGACCTTTCGGATATATCTTTTTTTCTTACTGACATCCAAATTTGTGAGGAACTGAACCCATTTTACACGACTACAGCGAATCCAAAAGAAAGGGTTATGATTTTGGCAGTTTAAGTATGTACCTATGTTTGTATGTTTGTTTGTTCCACCGTAGCGCCCAAACTATTGAACTTATTTTAATGAATAAGGAGTACGAATGAGAAAGAGAAGTGTCGTACTATGATGGCACGCGCATTGAACGCGGGCTAACGTAGAGTGCACACTGCACAGTTTAAAATTGTATATCTCGAAAACTACTTGACGTATTGAAATAATACTTTTACAAGTATGTTTTATTATCTACGGAGAATACAGAAATGTAACATTCAAAATTAGTGATCATTCTCAATTCCTGATAATTCCTAAGCAAAGATGATGTTCAAGAGTGACATAGGTGATGTAGTGTTGCCATATATATATATATATTATTTAATTAATCGATTATACCCATCTTCAGCTACTAATCCGATTTTAAAAATTCTTTTACTAAGTGAAGTATTATTCCAGTCTCTCGTTCTCTTTTATACTTTCATTTTCTCTTTTTTTTCTTTATCATTTTCATTTTTATTTTTGCTCTTTCCTTCTCGCTCTTTTATTATCTGTCTCTTTTTTCTTTCTATATTTTCGCTATTTATCACCTTTTCTCACTTTCTCTATTTGTATCAAATAATGAAAATCTACACAACGGCCAGACACGACACAGGCAGCTTCATTCTTCATTAAACCGACACCGACACGCTCCAACACGACACGGCTTTATATAATTCCAGACCCGGATAAGTTTTTCAATTATTTCCGTATGACTATAGACACCTTTGATTATTTACTAGCACGCCTACACGGAATCATGCGTGTGTACACAACACATGCATAAAGATGCCGGCCCGACACCAGCTTGGAGCTGCACCACACACACACCAGCAGGAGCCTTGCTGCCGACGACATGTCGGCCAGGCGAGTGAGACAGCGGGCAGTTCAATTTCATTATCTCGTGTCGACCTCCTTCGCGATTTTAGGGGGGGGGTTTTGATTTATGTTTTAGGGAATAATATTTTTAGGAGTTGGTATCACTAAACCATTGACCTGTATGGTTCTTTGATGGTACTTATACAGTATACACTCTATAAAATAGAGGTCAATGATATCTCCATCTATCATTTTATCCGTGAGGGGACGGGTTAGAATACTAATAATTCCCCTCTGCCGCTGGGAGAGCATCTCGTAAGAGCCGAGTAACCCAGCACCCCCTTGGTGGTAGGGGATCTGTTCCACGACTGGCTTGCTACCACCAGCATGCGAATCCGATCGCCAAGTGTTATAGACGCGTACCGGACTTACCGCCTCCCTCTCCCATCCCATTAATGCTGTGGGTCTAGTGGACTCTGGGCTCTTGCCTAGGGTCCGCTGAATCCGCATCATTTTTCTTTTTCATTCCCTCTTCCCACTCTGTCTTCGAGGATGCAACGCATCGACAAAACGAGAGAGTGTTTCTTGTTTTTCCGATGTCCATGGACGATGGTTGCCACTTACCATCAGGTGGACCATCTGCTCGTTTGCACCTTATCTATTATAAAAAAAAAATCTATAGTACCTACGTTCATTATGTGATTACGGTTTTTCCAATTTTTTCCGATTGTTCACTATTAAAGCACCTTATTATTCCTAATGGGTTAAGGGTTTGGCAACACCGGCAATTTAAGTATATGTTATTGATCTCAGATCTGTGGTTTTTACCTCACCTCGATCGATGTTATTGGTTAGGTTCTTGAAAATAAAAGTGAAGTTTAAATTTGAATATTATTTTAAGTTAATATATAATTAAATTTATTTTCCGAACGACCTTGACTTTATTGGTATCCGGAAGAGTAGTATATTTATAATAAACGTTTATCGTTGTACAGATTTATTTCTACGTATAATTTTCCTTTGAGACAACGTTATTTAAAAATATAGAAATTTATATTCATTTGTACAGAATGAAGTGGACCGTTCATATTGAAGGAGGTCCTAGACGAGTGAACCATGCAGCTGTCTGTATTGATGATAAAATATACTCATTTGGTGGGTATTGTTCTACTGATGAATATAAAGACTGGGAGCCTATCTCCGTTCATATGTTAGACACTTCAACTCTCCGATGGGTGACTGTAAATTACAAGAAGAACGAAGTTTCACCGTTTCAGAGATATGGTCACTCAGTTGTTGCATATAAACACAAGGTAAAGCATCATCATCATTTGAAATATTTACAAATTGTTAAATAACTCTTTTTTTTGCTTGAATGTTGTAATCACTTTTAGAGGTATCTTCTCAATAGAAGTCTTTTAAAATTGACACATCACATTAACCTTGCTATGACTTTCAGATCACCTCAAATCTTTCATTTGGGCTGAGTTTGATATATGTAGCGCTATCATATTAAATATATCATAAATGTTACTTTCATATAAAAAGACATTTTCATGTAGATCAGTGTTATTTACTATTAATATTAAAGATCCCAGTAAAACAATATATTAAAGACTAAAGTATAAAATCTTAAAAAATATAAGGTCCATATACACATATATTTATACTTTAATGAGGGTCTGGCTAGCCAAAGCTTGTGGTCTAATATATTGTTTCTTTATGTTGCATTTTGTATAACTCTGTCCTTATGTTATAATTACTTTTATTTCAGGTATATATGTGGGGCGGGCGTAATAATGCTGTAGCATGTGACACACTCTCCTGTTTTGACACCATAAAATTAGAATGGAGTACACCCATAGTTAGTGGTATGATGCCCTATGCCAAAGATGGACATTCAGCTTGTGTCATCAAAAATAAAATGTATATATTTGGAGGATTTGAATATCTCACTGATCAATATTCTCAAGATGTGCATTGTTTAGATTTAGATACAATGGAATGGAAATTCATTAATGCTCATGGGACACCACCATGTCACAGAGATTTTCATACTGCTGTGCCATATTATCATAGGATGTATGTATTTGGTGGCAGAGGAGACTTGAACAGTCCCTACAATTCTGAACAAGAAATATACTGTCCGCAAGTTTATTACTTTGATACTGTCACGGAGACTTGGGCCAATGTATATGCCAGGGGCAATTGGCCGGAGGCAAGACGTAGTCATTCTGCATGTAAGTAGGCCAAAGATGTAAAAAAAATAATATTTAAAGTATAATAGTTATATTTTGAGGTAACATTAAGACATTTAGTGAAATTCCTGTATTTTATAACTATTTTGATTTTTCTAGGGATATATAATGATAGTATGTATATTTTTGGTGGATTAAATGCTAAAACAAAGACCCATTTCGATGATTTATACAGATATTCAATAAAGGGAAATTATTGGCAACGCCTCAATGTGCATGGAGGACCTTGCAAAAGGAGGCGCCAAGCTTGTTTAATCTATAAAGATAAAGTTTATTTATTTGGAGGAACTAGGTAAGTCTTTTGCAATGTTGTAATTATAACCTTCTTCAGAATCACTTTAAATGTTTCTTTTATTCAGCCCTTGCACTCATAACAACACAGAAGTGGAAGATGCAGACGATCCTGAGAAGCTGATAGATAAATGCGACTTACATGTCTTAGATTATGCGCCTACCTTGAAGACCTTAAGTATTCTATCGGTGTTGAAGCACAATTTGGATCAAAGCTCACTGCCACAGGACATTATGTGAGTTATTAAGACCATTAAAGAACAATTTCTAATCAATGGTTACTTAAATTATATTAGTATCACAGAAGAGTTAATTAGATTCCATTTCATTATTTAGTGCAAATCCCTAAAAAATTAACATTAATTTATATTAAATGACCTATCGTTACATAGGTAATCTTTTAAATATATTAATTTTATTTTCAGAATCGATATCAAAACAATGACATTACCAAATCGTATCAGCAGGCCAATAAATCAAGCTGGTTAATTTTACAATAAAAATGCATGTTTATTAGTAAAACTATCCATGGAATGGATTCAGTCAAATAAACACAAGATTTACCTTCAAACAACAAATTTGAATGAAGGTGGATACATTGTATTTATGAAATGACTTCCATGTTCTAATTTATGAGATTAATGTATCTTGACATACTTTTCTTACAATTATATTTAATAAAAAATATTTATAATGCTAAGTTATTTAATTTCAAGGTAATTAGTTAATTTTATTAAGCTTTATTGAAAATTAGTGTAATATTTAAGCTTATATATTATATAAGGACATTACATTTACTTATAAGTAGAAAACTTTAATTCATCATCTCTTGACTGTAATAACAATGCACAAAAATGAAAGTGATTATAATATGTACTTTTTATAAATAAAACATAAAATTTTATAGAAAAAAAAATATAAATATTATCGCACAAATAAATTTAAATAATTTTTAAAAATATTGGAAATATACAATAATATTTTTAATTATAAATTGAACATGAAGTTAAAAAGATCTCAGATTAAGGTTAATTTTTAGGATTTATGATAAATAAATACGAATGTTTATTGTATGTGTATCATATCACAATTTATTAGTAAGTTTGTATTTACAGTTTAAGATGAGAAATATAATTTTTTATTTTATGTTAAAAAGAAGAAATAAATGTTTAAAATATTTTCAGTTGAGTTTAAACTAATTTATAAGTCCCATTATAACTGTTAAATCTCTAGGTACTAATATTAAAAAGTCAATTAGAGTTTGTTCCTGCCCCGGGGTAAGTTCAGGGGGCGCCAAAATGATTATATAATTATTTTTTTTCTCTGTTTTGATATCATGCAATCAGTTTATTTAACTTTTAGCAAGATGTTTTGTGTGGATTGAGTGGCGGGTGAGAACCATTCCTCCAGCGAAGAATTTATCTCATATTTCTATTTAGCCTTTAGTTAGCGAAATCCCATATATGATGGCGTTTGATCCTTTTTGTGGTTATTGATTCACTCAGGACTGTTGCTAAGCTGTTTGTGTGAATTTTTATTCGGTCTTTATAACCCCTTATTTCTGAATATCTGACAAACCATGGAGAATTTGATATTGTTCTGAGAGCTTTATTTTGGAATCTGCAGGATTTCCACATTTGAGTTTTTTGCTGAACCCCACAGTTCAATACCGTATGTACAGACAGGTCTTAGAACTGCTTAGTATGAGTACTTTGTATTCCAGAGATAGATGTGATGTTCCTCTTAGGAGCCAGTTAAACTTGTTTAGCAGTATATTTAACCCGTCTCGTTTTTTCTCAATATGTTACCGCCATGTTTGTTTTTTTATCAAGGTGAATGCCAAGTTACTTTACAGTTTCTTGATGGGGAAGTGAGTGTGTGCCAAGGTGGGCATTCATCTTTTCTTAAGGCGAATGTGATGTGTGTAGATTTGCTGACACTAGCTTGTATGCGCCATTTCTTCATCCATTTGTCTACCTTATCAAGGTGTGTTTGTAACACAAGTGAAGCTTTCTTGACATTTTTGCTGTTGCTGAGGACCGCTGTTTCATCAGCAAAGGTTGCGCATAATACATCTTCAGTTGTTGGGATATCAGCTGTATATATTAGGTATAGTGTTGGGCCCAGAACAGAATTCTGAGGTACTCCAGAAAGTATGTTGTAGAATTCTGAGACAAGAGTCCTTAATCTTTACACGAAAGATTCTATTTTCTAAGTATGACTTGAGTAGTACATACAAGTTATATTGGGAGTAATTTCTTGATCTTATATAGTAGACCTTGGTGCCACACCCTGTTAAATGCCTGTTGTATATCCAAGAATGCTTCTGAGCAGTATTCTTTTTTCTCTAGGGCTTCTCTGATCGTGTGTACCACTCTATGCACTTGTTCTGCAGTGGAATGTCCAGATCTGAATCCGAACTGATGTTGCGGAAGAATTTTACCATCTGTGAGTGAACTATTTAGTCTATATGCTACAACTTTCTCAAATAGCTTGGACATAACTGGTAACAGACTAATTGGTCTGTATGATGACATAAGATATGGTGGCTTGCCAGGTTTTGGAATCATGATAATTTCCGAGACCTTCCATATGCTTGGGTAATGTCCAGTCCTAAGAATTCCATTAAATAGTTGAACGATGAAGGCTACTGACTTTTTTGGAAGCTGATGTAATTAAGCAATATCCTGGTGCTTTATTTGGTTCCAATAGGAACTGCAGAGGTGGACTTAGCTGAAATTCTGTTTCTAAATAGTCTTTTATATCTTGTTCAGTGGAGGCCTCCGTTGCATTAGGAGTAAATACCTCGGCTAAGAATGAGCCAAAGGCTTCTGCACGTTCAGTGTCCGTTCTAGCCCATTTATTACTTCATTACCTGCTAGTTTTATTGGATGTTGCATAACCTCTGGAGCTATCTTGGTATCTTTCACAGTTTTCCAAAGGGAATGTTCATTCCTGATATTAGGATCCAAGTTCTCTAGCTTGTTCTTTAAGGTATCATTCACAATTTCCCTTAAATATCTTTTGAGTTCAGAAGCTGCTCTGTTAAAATCCTTTTTGTCAGCTAGATGATGGCTTGTGTGCTACACCCTTCTAAGTCTTCTTTTTTCTATGACTTTTTTCCTTACATTGTGTCTTTGGGTATGTTTTTGTTGCCTTTCTTGATTGGGGTTGTTGGTGTGCATTTCCACGTCGCTGTTTGTATAAGGTTCGTTATTTCTATAGCGGCTTCCTCAATGTCCTCGTTTAAATATAATCTAATTTGTAAGTTAATGTTCGATTCAATATAGCACTTAAACATTTCCCAGTCAGTTTTGTTGTTGTATAGGGTTAGTTTGGTGGATCGTTCTATTATTAATTTATTTATAGTAGTACTATTGTATTGTAGCTATTAAAGGTGTGTGATCAGAGCTGCTGTCTAGGTAACTTTCAACACCCAAGTATAGGTTAGAGAATCCCTTATATACAAAAAAGTCAAGTAAGTCAGGTAGTTTGTTGGGATCAGTAAGCCAGCATATGGATTTTCCAGTGGTCAATACATATAATTTATTTTTGTCATGGCTCTTTTTCAGTTCTCGGCCTCTGGGTAGAGTTAATCTTGAGCCCCAGTACACATTTTTGGCGTTCCAGTCTCCACCACAAATGAATCTCTGTCCAAGTGTTCTAAAGTATTCTGTAAAACTACCTTTTTTATAAGAGAATGTTTGGTTGGGCAGTAAAGCGCGGACATTGTTACCGTGCTGTACTTGTCATGAACCATTATAGATGTAGCCTGGTTTGTATTTTGGAAGGATGTCATGCTTAATATGTTTTTTTATGATTATGGCTGACCCTGCATGTGCGGTTCCTTCGGGGTGGTGTGTTGAGTATGATGAGTTAAAAGTGCTCTTTAAACAAGAGTATCAATGTTGTGGAGTTTAAGGAATATTTCAACTTTTTTTTGTGTTTCACTAATCCATTCGTGTTCCAGGTTGCAACTCTAGTGTAGCCATTTTAGCGGTCGAGCTTGTTGATTACTGTTGTCAACAGGTTCATCATAGTTGACATTTGGTCTAAAGTTTGTCTAGCTTGAGCTTGTTGCGTGAGTAGTATTTCTAGATTTGGCTGATTTTTTGTTATTTGTGCATATGGTTAATTGATATTTTCATCAACGTGATAGTTTGGTTGATCAGTACCTATCTGTTGTGGTCTATCATGTGCTGTATCTCTGTCCGAGCAAGCTTAGTATTGTGCTTTTGGAGGTACTTTTGATGTATTTTTGTTTGCTGTTTTTCTCTTTAGAATTTCTCTGTATACAGTGCATCCTTTGTAGTTGGCTCGATGTGCACCTCCACATAATGCACACTTAGCTGGTGTATTTTTATCTTTATTTGGGCAGTCAGATGTTTTATGGGATTGTGAACATTTCACACAACGATAGGGTCTCATGCAATAGTTTTTTGAATATCCGTATTGTTGGCAACTTTGACATTGTGGGACTGTGTTACTTCTTTTGGGCTCTTCGATTACAACTATTTGATGATATATTGATCTTATTGTTTTGGCTGCACTATTTGTTGGGCTAGGAACTAATTTACGAAAAAGGTTGATGTTGGCTTCTTTTCTGGTCCATATTTTACATTTATTATTTCACTATATACTATATTACCTGTTATTTCTATTTCCTCAATAATACTGTGTGGAGTTGTATGATGTAGGTTCTTTATTACTAGTCTGTAACATCAATGTGTGTCCAATAAGGCCATTTTCTCGAACCAAAGAGATAATTTTTTGTAGGACTCAACATCTGAGCTAGTAATAATTCCGAGTCGGTTTCTGTTGATAACCTTGAATACAAACTCTTATGTTTATCGTTCGCGTCTGTCCTTAGAAGTGTTGACAGTTTGTTGCTCGGACGTTTCTGTTTAGTTCTATCTTCATCTTCTGTAAGGTCTACTTGTAGCCGACTGAATTTGTTAGAAGTTTTGATTGCCTCAGGGGATAGTGATTGTCAGGGCTTCATTCTTTTGTTACTTTCCATAGGAACTCTTTGCCATTCTGGAGGATGAGGATTGTTAGAGATGTTCTGATTTTTCACTACATCCTATAAGGACTGGGCTTGTGACTTCGCGTTTGCTGCCTGTAGATGAACTTTAGGTTCTAGTTATAAACTTTTATATTTTGACCAGTAGTATTAAAGAATTTATATTTTGACCAGTAGTATTCTCCAATGAGACTGCCTGGGTGTCCACAGTTTCATGATTTGTTTGTTGTAGCAAGTTTGTGCCAGTAGTATTAGCTATCGTAGAGGCGGTACCTCTACGGAGCCTTCGGTAATTTCTCACTTGCAGGCCCGGATCGCATGATATCGTATTCTCATAACATACCTTTTCCATATTTTACGATAAGGTGGGAGGTACTCGTAATACTTACCCAGGGTATTACGAACACTGTTTTTGAGGTGATTTATTTCCTCAGGGTGTGTGTTCAACCCAGGACAGGTTACTTAACCGCCGCCTATTGTTCGGCGTTTATGTTGCTCGTTTAACACCACCCAGGAGACACGTGTAGGGTGGGCCTTGGGAAAGGTGGTCAGATCCTACGGACGCGAGGAACATATGATATAATATAATATGAGTTAAAAAAAATTGGTCCATTAAGCGTGTTGAGTAGAGCGGTTACTAAACAATTGCATATACTTACTCAACTTTTTAATCCCTAGCCTCTTTATATAAATCAAATTAAGATAAGACAAAAAAATAAAAATTGTATAAACTACCCCCATTTTTATGAGGTAGTCTTCCAAAGGTAACAATGCTGAACAGGGGATTAATGAGTTAAGGACTCAAAATCCGTTTTACGTAATTGTCTTTAAAATTGCTGCCATTGGGAGAGGCAATTTAAAAAAACTAATAAAAACAAAATTACACAATGTATAGCCAAAGTATCAAACATTTAATACGCTAAGGACTGGACATCGAACGCGGCGAGATATCCCTTTAGTATAACTTTTAACTCTGAAAAGCTACGACGTTCGTTCAAGTTTTAATCTCTCTCGTCAAAATCTATCAATTAAATTATACGAGACGTATTCACACCACACGGCCGTGTCTATGACACAACCATTCCCCATTTTTGTATTTTTATATATAAAGTTTCTAGACAGGAGCGCCAATAATGATAGGTTTCCTTTAGAAAGGAAATGAATCCTGAGGAGAAGACGTTTTTGTTTTTTTCTTCAGGAACCATTACTGACTATATATTTGTAGATAGGTACGACACTATGCAGTATCTGCCCCGGGTCGAAAAAAATGTAGATCTGGGGGATGTCTCCGATAGCCCATTTACTGAGGAAGGTAATACAACATCGCGCTACGACTAATAAGAGCAGAGTATGACGCGAACGAAATCGCGCGGTCATTAGATCTTTCCCAGAACAAGTTTACTTATTGGATACATCTGTATATTATTTATCTGGTTAAAAGCTCAGTGACGTACTTACAAAATTATTGCTTATGCAGCAAAAAGAAGAATTATATTTAAGACCAATGGGTTGAGAGACAAAGCTTCTAACTAATCTACATTTGTATCAGAAGATCAAATAGGTGATCCCTTTTAAAAGCGATTTTACACACGCCTACACTAGTAACAAAGTTAGAACTCAAGTGATCCTCGATCAGAGAGATCTAGCATCTATACTACACTACAATAACTCTAGATAATGAATGAAATCACTTGGGTAATTTATATTGTCCAGACCTTCCATATTCGTCATGTTGCCATATCACAAAAGAGTAACCTAACTTTGCGCCGATGTAAAGTTATAAGGACATATTTGCTATAGTTCTATATTAAACAATTACTCACTTGTTTACATTTTCGGACTTTTCACTATGTATTTATTAATATACTATAATTAAATAAAATTTTTACGACGGAAGGGTGTCCAATAAAGGTAGCAAATAAGCAAATTTACTTAAAAATCCTTTATTTACTCATCTTCTTTAACAACATGTTTCTTACGCTCTGGAACAAATGGTACAGCTCCTTTTTTGCTGTGAGTTCTTCTATTAGCTTCTTTTCGTTTGTTCTTTTCTTTAATTGTTTTGATTTCTTTTTGAGCATTTATTATGTGTTTGGGCACATGTCTGTGACGAGCGATTCTCTTGACTTGCGGGTGTCCACTGAACTTTTCCTTCAGTGCCTCTGAATAATTGAGTGCTGTACGCTCACGTGGTTTTAACTAAAAAAATAAGGCAGTTAGAACAATTTAACTAAAGTAAAATACATAAATTTTTATTAACCCTTTCTATATTTTATTGAGGTACAAAATAGGAGTACTATTGCTTAAAAAGTATGTTTATTTACATAGTTTTACATATATTAAATAAGTATGTTTGTATACATACATAGAATAAACTGTAGAATATTATTCCAAGAAAAAATTATTACTTTTATTGCATTAGATATACTTACAACACCAAGTTTCTCTGAAGCTCTCGCCTTCCACATCCTGATATTCATTTCATCTGATCCAGTTAAAATGTATTTGTTATCTAAAGTCCATTTTACACTGGTCAATCTTTGCATTCTCTTAGTGTGGTATACATCTCTAGAATGGCCTTTAAGACTTTCAAATATTCGCACAGTTTTATCATAACTTCCAGCTACAAATTCTCTTCCTGTTGGTGAATAGTCCACATCTATGACTGCTGATGTATGATCCATGTGTACATTTATTGGTTGTGTTAATTTTCGCACATCAAATGTATATAAACTAGAAAAACATTAAATTACATAAATTTTACACAACAGGAAGAAGAAATGTAGTCAAAAAATCAATGTTCAATCTTTTTACAAAGTTTATATTTATTAAAACAAATAATTTTAGATATAATTTGACACATTATAACAATAAATGAGTGCAGTTGCAGATATTTAAAATTTATATTCATTTTACTTCTCATCAAACATAAAATACAAGAAAGCTTCTCAATTTATTATATTCATTTGTCAACTAAGTTTTGTGCTAGAATATTTCGGGAAAAACCCCTAAAACTTAGAGAAAGTGATGGTTGTGTGTAAAGTGGAGGACAGACTACCTAGAGGATGGCAACATTGTATCAATCAAATTGGTTGTGTGTTGCCGTTAAACAAGATAATTTAAAAAAAAAAAACAAATTGGTTGTGAAAATAACTATGCTCAGTCATGAGCTGTCAACTAAAGGAGGAAGTTAAGTATAGAATCTGAAATGTAAGAAATTTTAGGAGATATGAAAAGAGGATAGTCACTAACTTGTAATCTTCATTAGCTACTGTAAATATAAATGCTTCCATGGGATTCCAAGAGAGTGCATTAGATCTTAGTTCCATAACAACCTTTCTCAATGGGCCTGATTCACGAAAATCATACAAGATGATACTTCTGTCACTAGCACAGGATGCTAACAAGTTGGTCTCTACCTGTAACATTCAAATTTAAAGATTTATAATGATCTTCTAACATCAGAGGTTCCCAAATTTAATTGACCAATAGACTACTTTCCGTGATATTTGGTTGTGAGTAGGCACTCACAATTAATCGTTGACATATTTTAATATTATAATATATAATACTAGTGCAACCTACTACCACTACCGCAAATATTGATAAAGGTATATTAATACTTTTCCATTAGTAATACTTACTGTAATATAGGAGAGGAAGGAAGAGAAGCATTGGTTAATATTTAGTACTTTGGCTATCTATGATTAGATAATATAAATAATGAATTGATTCATTTATTATATTGTCTGCACATTTTATAATATATTATAGCAGGTAGGGCTTATGGGTATGGATCAATTAATTTTGGAAATTTGTGTTAGAGGGCATCCATTAATTACGTGAGGTGTTCTAGGGGGGGAGGGGTATCAAGGTAAATCTTTCAAAAAAATTTCAAAAATGCCTTATATTAGTAAACATTAAGTCTTTATTTAACATCATAAATTATATACTTGTTCAATAATTACCTGATTAAAGGCAACATGGTGTAGACTATCAACACCCCATTTGAATACTTTGATAGGCTCACTCCTAGTATTCTCCCAAAGTTGACAATGTTCACCACATGTTGCAAATATTGGTTTGGATCTATGATATGTTATGCCAGATACAACCGACATACTTAATAAGGTATTAACAGGGTCTTCATCATCCGGATCCTTTACTTCTGCATTCCAAGTCTTAATAGTTTTATCATCTCCAACACTTGTAAAGTGTTTACTATTTGGCATATAACAAATCGAGCGTACCCAGCCTTCATGAGCAACAAAATGTCTGGTACATTTTCTACTAGCCAAATCCCATAATCTAATTTCGCCATCAAACGCACCACTAGCTAAGACTGCTAGACGACTTGGATGTTTCGCCAAACACGATACTCCATCGGTGTGCCCGTCCAAGTTACCAACAAACGGTTTCGCAAATACCCTCTCAAGTTTCACTGCATTTAAAGCACGCACATACTCCCGAGGTGCCTCTAATGGATGAAGGCTCGGGTCATAATTCCTAGGTACTAAAAATTAATATTTTAGGTTATGTTTTGTAAATAATTAAAACATAACATAAAGGTAGAAACTTACTTTTATGTATGTCCCTTTTAGTTGCTCGTAAATAGTCTTCGGGATTACGACTAATAACTTTAATTTTTAAGTTAGACATTTTAAAATGTGGAATAACAACAATCTTACAAATATGTCATTTTAAACATGTTTTCAAAAGGGAATCAGTGTTGCCAACTTAAAAATATGTATCCCTAAATACCTATTTACCCTAAAATCACAATAATTCCGTCTAAAAATATAATAAAAATCATTTTTTTAATAATTAGTAAATAATAAACTCTAATATTCTTTACAATAGATTATTTAATAATTCCAATAAAAGTTCATTTTCTTCTTCATATTAAATTTAAAATTTCAGCGGATGAATTAAATGTTACGCAAATTGTTACGTATCAAAAATTCCAGCTGGCTTATTTACACCCTTGAAAGTTGTGAAATTATAGATTACCCACGGAAAATTTTGTCTCTAAAAATTTTTCTTCACCCAAACTTGGCAGGTTGGCAAAAGTGTGGGGAATAGCGAATTATTATAGCATTTCATCATTGATAGGTGTGGATAAGGGATTGATTAATAAAGGAATCAATCTGTTGAATCGATATTAAGGCTTTTTATTTTCTCTGCAATTATAACTATAAAAATAGCTAAAAAAAATATTGTGGCATTAAAGGCATCCCAGGAGGGGCACCAAGAATTGCATTATTAAGCCCCAGGAATTCGATTCGGATCAGTTTTTTTCATATAATCATTTTTAATCTGTAATTTTATTACTTCTGTAATGTTTAAATATATAAAAATTATAAAATTGATTTACCTTTCATGAGTTATCTACTCTCAATTTATCTTTAATCATTTATAATATGGCAAGATTAGCGCATGCAAGTGCAATACTTAAATTTAAAAGGTAATATTACTTAAAAAACCTGTACGTTTATTACAAAACACATACTTGTCTTTTAAATTTTTATAATATTTAAAAACCTGTCTATATGTTTCTTACCCCGATTCGCGTAACCTAAGCTTGGTAAAAATAAACATATTTTTACTGAAAATCGTTTTTCTTTGTATAAAATAATATTTAATAAAAATTGTATTTTTGTTATAAGGTTGTTTTTCTGCTAATACTAGAAAATAAAGGGGATTTCAGGGTAAATTTAGGCAAACCGTCAGTCAATCATCTGGCAACACTGTCAGAACAATGACGTATGTGAGGGTAGATTATATTCTGTGGGGTAGATTTAACTGATAAAGATAAATTTATACTTTCGGAAGGAATGAAAAGTATGACAACGAAAAATAATATATTTAGTTAATCAGTAATAATATAAAATCCACGTAAGTGATCGTAGTATCAATCAATATATTAATAATTCTATCTCAGTGTCGCTTTTTTGCTTACTAATAATAATAATTTTATTTTTAAGTTTCGTTTAAATTTAACTTTTATTTATTATTTTAGAGCATGCGATTTTGAAGTTATATGAAGATATACGCATTCATTTTTACCAACGTCCAATGAGCCGTTAAGGTTTGCATGGGTGCTTTTAGTAATAAAGAAAAAAGTTTGCATTATTGTATATAATATGTAGGTACAGAATTTGATTAACTTACTGAATATGTTATTAAGAATTAACAGAAAATAGAGAACATGTCTTGTATTTTTATATATTTTTTAAGTTTAATGAATTGATCTGTTAAACGTTGGGCACTTTAAATTGGAAAAAAGATATTACTTTTGCTGTGGCATAGTAAGTCTGTATAATTTTTTGCAGGATTCGTTCATTCATTATAATTTTTATAATATGAACTTTTACTAGGAATTGAGTCTTTACAATAAAATATTATCTTATATCCTCTAGATATTTTCAGGATTTAATGTAGTATCTGTTAATATTAAGTTCATAATATATTGATGCAGAAAGTCTGGTTAATCCTTTGATCTTTTACAGAAAGAAGTATAAACAAACACTCATTTTATAATATTGCTAGATATTTTTTAAAAAAATTATCACAATAGTTAAACCATAATATATTTTAAAAATTATTAATTTTCACATAAACTTTCAACCTCTTTTTAACCAGCTTTCTTAGTTTACACCTTAGTGGAGTTCAAAAACTCCAGGCTTATTGCTCACCTAAAGTGACAAAGAAACGCAAATTTTTTTAATTCCATCCTAAGTGTTTGTATCCCGCTGTGAGTACATTTGTTTTGTTAACATTTTAATAATCATTTTATTCATCGGGTAAAAGATCAGGTAACTAATTTCAAAGAATACTCTTTACCAACAAATTTTACCTTTATTATTGAGTAATTTTATTATACATTTAAACCTGTCATGGACCGATCATCTACATGAACACAAATACTATATTAATAAATAAATAAAGTTGCCTAAGATTTTAAATAATTCAATTCACTATGCTGCATTTATGTATATCTTTTGTCTAAATCAACTAGAGCAAGCAATTTATCATTTGATTTAGGCAGTCCTGAAAGCTTATTTAGTTTATATATTCTGCCTGTGGAAAAATAAAAAAATATTAATTTTAAGATGTTAAACTTATAAAATTAAGATAACAAAAAAATGAGACTTTTTTTGTTTAAATCTCATTAAGAAGTGTTTTCAGTAAGAACTCAGCATCACAAAATGTCACAATTAAATGAGTACCCATTTGAACGTTTGGGTTCTCTTTTAATTTAATATTGTATAGGTGAATAAACATGTTACAGTGTTGGTTTCAAAAAGTAAATAATTGTAGAATTATATATGATAGTTAATAACATATTACACTTTTACATTATAAAACACTTTTTGGCCCAGCCCGGCTTAGGATAATTAGATTTGTCACAAAACATGTAATTTTTTAATATACTGTTGCTAAATAAAAATATACCTACAGGCACTAGCGACAAAAAACATATGTTATTATTATCCCACAGGAACTCTATGTGTTAAGTATAGTTTCAGCCGTTTTTGCTTGATTTAGTAACAATTATCCAAACATACACACTTTGAAAATTTTAATTGTAATTACTATCACTACATTGTATAAAACAAAGTCGCTTCCCTTATTATGCTTAGATCTTTAAAACTACGCAACGGATTTTGATGCGGTTTTTTTTAATAGATAGAGTGATTCAAGAGGAAGGTTTATAAGTATAATACAGGCATATTATAGTAGAGAAAGTAACCCTGTGAAGCCGGAGCGGGTCGTTAGTATTAGAATAAAAATATAACGATGAATGTTTATAAAATACAATTATATTTTATTTTTAGCTTCCACCAAGACCTGATGTGGGATGGATAATGGAGATTCAAAAAGAATTCATATGTCGATAAAATATAAACTTTTTAATGCTCTGATAAATTTTAGATATCACATACTTTTATTATTTTTTGAAAACTTTGAATTGCAGCACATGTTTACGAATATTTGATTTCTTTTATACCTTGTTCTACCGACTAGCTGAACTGAGAGTAAGAGGGAGAGTTTGTTGAAATTTCACTGAACCTGATTTATAGTTAGTTATCTATAGTAGTCATTTTTATATGGGATTGTGTATCTAGTTCTTGTTAGTGATCAAAGGTTAGAACATTGTAAATTGCGATAACGCTATAAATGAAGTATAAACAGGCGTCATAATTACAATAACAAAATTAAACTAAAAAGATTAAAGTTTTTTCATAGTCATAACCTAACCCCTAAATCGTTTTGCTGAAATTTGATATATGTATCACAATTGATATACATATACCGGAGGTTTCTTTGCTCGCGCTACGGCTCAAGTATTAGTAATAGTATTATATTTTCCATTATTTAGACATAACATTCATGCTTAAATATAATTTTAACGAGATGAGTAAATATTTTACTTTCGTGAATGCATTTTTCCGTGTCGTGACCTACCTAACGTTTCTGCACAGTATAAGTACTTCATGTAATACTACTAATGTATAATAATATAAATGTGAAAGTTTGGATGTTTGTTACTCGATCAAACAAAACATAATAAAATATAGAATTGAAATCAGATCAACATAAATAAAACATTTCATACAGATACTTTATAAGCTGGAATATCATAATATAGGATAATTTGTATCCCAGAACGAGGTATATGGACTAAGATTCCAAGTAAGGCCGAAACCTATCGATATATAATGAACTAAATTCCGAAAGAAAGCTTCTAATATGTACAATGTGCCTCAGCTAGGTTGTCTACATTTATCTGGTCCCTACTGCCCGGTTGCCGTGTTCAAACTGGTAACTCTATATTAGTAATTGGGATCCTCTAGCTCTACTTATAGCATTAGTGGCATAGAATTCTCTTTGTCATATAGCATGCGAGTGAGTTAGTGAATCTTTTATCGGTTGTTATATTAGAAGAGTGAGTTGGTGCTGGTGATATTTTAAGGATTATTAAGAACTAGCCGACCTGCGCGACTTCGTTCGCGTGTTGCTCCGCTCCCATGGGTCATAGCGAGATGTTAAATAGCCTAAGTTACTCCTTGTTATGTCAGATATCTACCAGTGAAAGTCCCGTCAAAATTGGTCAAACCATTTTAGAGATTAGCTGGAACAAACAGACAGGCAAACAAAAATAGAAAAAATTATTATTTTAAATTTATAAGCTAGTAAAAAGAAGAGAGAGAAAAAATAAAAGTTAAACTACTAAAGGACGTAAGTGACACCAGTGGTGTAACTACACCGTTCGGGGCCCCTGGCAAATTCATCAGATGGGGCCTCCTCCTCCAATTTGAAGAGCAAAAAAAAAAGATCGTTCACCTACAAGTATCCTGCGTGGCAAATACCTGCACCTTAGTTATAATGTTTACTAAATATTGTAAAAGTAAATATTAAGATCCACCTGTGCTCACAGCCCCCTTCGGCTCGGGGCCCCTGGCATTTTGCCGAAATGCCACCCTATAGTTACGCCACTGAGTGGCACATTATCCGTTGAGGATAGAACAGAAAAATAAAACAAACATAAAATAGAGCTTAATTAACTGGTATAAATTGTTATGATTATAAATCGGTCATCGTATCGTTTGATAAGGTCGGCAGTTTGTCGCTAGCTTCCGAGCAAACTTTTAATTTGTCCGTTGACCCGATCCCTGGTAGTGTGCTGGCGCATAGTGCTTACGACTCGTGGCCGTATCGCGCGCTCCGCCTCCGCCTTTCCATCGATTGTGCCGAATAGAGGAATTCTAGTCAGAATTCGTATAGACGTGTTCTGATATTACATATTTAATGTTTGCCATATACATATTGTAGTTCAAACAAGTGAATGTGATTTAAAATAACAAGATACTCTAGGTACGTATAATTTACATCTTAAAACCATATAATTTATTCGCCGGTAATGCCAACTCGAAACTTAGAAGCTCCAAATCGACTAAAATCGTTTATGGATGATATATCAATGATTAAAAATAATGTGAAATTATAATGTTGTTAGAATATATACCATAAAGTTTAAATAGAAATGTTGCACTTAAATGTATCTTTGAGTTCAGTTATCTGGATACTTCTGTAGATAACAATACATTTATTAATGCGATAATTTATGTTGCTTTAACTATGAATTATATTACATGTTCATGAATCATTAAAATCCGTGTAGGTATATTGGAATATGATTCTCGGAATATTCAAGACAGTATTAGCAATGTCAAGTTGCAGTCGATTTGTATTTGTCTGTGATAAACTTATATTTTTTACATTTTAAGTTTTTGTGTAAGTAAAAAAATATTTATTGATTGTTGTAAAGCAAACGCATTATAAAGTGTTTGATAAATTTATTAAAGTACTTAGGCTATTTAGAACAAAATGCTGAATTGATGAACAAGCATTTGACCTAAATATCTATAGAAATAATAGAACATTTATTACACAGTCTGCAGTCTCATATCTCACTTCCAACATTGGGTCCGAGTTTCCGAGATCATTTTAAAATGCTTATTAACATAACGTTAGTATTTATAGTTTAACTAATAATAATTTGATATTTTTTTCCTTAAACATACATTTTATCATTTTATGTTTATTATTATCAAAATCATACAGTATAATTTCAAATTATAATCTATTTTTTTATACTTGAGTTAAGTAGAAAGCTAATATGGCGGTTCCATAAAATATGACATTTGATAGGGTTGGGAATAATTGAATGAAATATTGAGTAAATGATTGCATTACATTATTTATATACGTTTTCATATTAGTTCCGAGTGACTGATATGATTGATTATTATATGAATTTGATTTTACCCGCTGGATCATATGATCTTGCATATATCAATGATCAAACAACATAAGATCTATGCTATATATAGTAAGAAATGTGTGTTGTATACATATTATAAAAAGTTTTTTTTTATATTTTGGTTAAAATACGTATCGTACAAATACGTAAGTATTAATATGCAAGACCATAAACAATACACACATCTCATCAATACATAAATGTACAAATTGACTTATATAAAATATATATACATCGTTACTAATAAAAGTTTAATTTTAAAAATACTAATTAACGTTACCAATATGTTCATTATTTCATTCTTTCTTTTTCATTCACTTTATCCCATCACTATGAGAAAAGTCAAACGTATGTCAAACTGACATGTTGTCTTGATAATCTGTAGTCAGTGCCTCTGTCGGAATTTACATTTTCGTTAAAAAGAAATATTTGTAAAGATAATTAGAAGCAGTTTTATCCGAAAACAAATGTGTTTGTGTCTAAATTATAGTGTACAGATGTTTATAGTTAACTAACTTGTATGATTTCTTCGGAATGTCGTGATTTGTGTTGAGGTTATATTTGTTTACTACTTATATCGTTTTAAAAAATCTCTACTTTACATAAATTATTTTAAAAAATCGAATTTTTAGAAGTTTCTACTATACACTATGTGCTTAAAAAGTATATACTTTTAGTGATAAGAAAGCACATGTATTATCTAAAATCAATACAACAAACACCAATAAAGATTTAAGGTAGAGACGTACCTCTACTTATATATGTTATAAAAAGAACTTATTTATTTTATAAAATGTTCATCGTAAAGTATCTTGGTCAAAAACAATGAAATATTTATTTTATTTTCAGCTGAGATATATACCTACACCATGTTGCGTGAGATAAAAACTTCATATTATGTCCTTATATGTTTCATCGTATGTGATATGTGGACATGGTCTCGAGGGGAATTATTCACTGCTATAACTGACGTAGAGCCCCTTTTAGAGACCCACAAGAAAATTATAGATGATTTGGATGACTACATTAGTAAAGAGGAGAATAGACTAGAGATATTAAAAAGGTATCTATACATGTTTTTACTGTTAAATTAGTATAACAACTAACTTTTCAGTTATAATGAGTCCTCGTAAGTTATGCATCAGATGTTAGTGGTTACCATGTAGGAGTTAGATAAAAGGGATTGAAGAACCAACAAATAATTCAACAAACAACAATAATAATAATAATAATTTTTAATTAAATCGTCAGTCGCTTTTATTTTTCTGGGATAAGAAATCTGTTACTTTCAGGCTCATAATCTATCTATATTGCTATCTCTACGTAAACCGTCACGACGTTACATTGCTCTGTTGCTGTCTGAAAATAGGACAAATCAATGATTTAATTAAACAATTATAAAAATTAAACAATTATATAAACATCTTTTATCTACTCCCATACTTTAAATCCTCTAAGGTACGTACGCCTAAGATAGCCCTGTTCCTAAGATGGCCCACTTTCGAAATTTTACAAGTTAATAAGTCGAATGAGTTTAAATTTCGCGCCTATGTTTGATTAGTTGATTTGTACGTTAATTTTATTTACAAATAAATGATGTAATAAAGTGTATTTTCAGAAAAAAAATCCTTTTTTATAATTATTTAATTATTACAAAAAATGGGCCTTTCAAGGCGTCTGTACCTTATAAAAGATTCTGAAACAGTTAGCTTATTGCCAACATTAAAACAATGTCCTAATAACCATTATATCATCAAAACGGATTATATAATGTTGTACTGAATTTCATAATAACACTCAAATCCCTTCTGCGCAAAGGGTTTACTCAACAGACAGCCACATTTTTACTGCTCGATGCGCGACGCGTGGTATCTGTATGAATTTCAAAAAAAGAACAGTCATGGAATTATTCAGATTTTTCGAAAAGTATAGATGTAATATTAAATGTACAATATACCTAATGTAGATTGTATGTACAATTTAATGTACCTACATTGCATTGCCTTGAATCTTAAATATTTAGAGTGTGTTATTTCGATTATATCCACGATTGACTCATCACGTGGCATGTCGTGATAGGACCTTTCCTTATCTTAGTTAACATGCATTCGACATTTTGCTTAACATAATTATTAAAATCACTATCATAAAATATGCCACGCCGCGTCAGTCTGTCTGTTCGCAATAAACTCAAAAACTACTGAACGGATTTTCATTCGGTTTTAACTAATAATTCCTCATTATTAGTTTAGCATAATTTGTTAAGGTTTTATTAAATTGGTTGTTTATAATCATAATAATTTTCAGACATCTAGACATATACAAAACAGAACATGATAAGGCTATGGAAGATATCCCCAACTACTTAGGAAATCCAATAAACGCTTTTACTTTGATAAAAAGGTTGACTACGGATTTGGATTTTATAGAAAAAAGTATAGAAATCGGAACAGGTAAGATTTTATTTCTATTAAACTATACAAATCGATTTAGATTCTAAGTAATTGAAGAGAAATCAATGACATGGTAATATAATGTGAATCGGATCAATTTTTATGTCGACTTATATAAAAATATTTATAAAACTTTATTCTATGTAAAAAATATAGCATAATACTATGATAATATTTATCTCTTCTCATGAGTAATCATATATAATTTAAGCGAAGTACGAAGCGCGTACGCAATTCATTGCAATTTCAATATTATGATCATAACCAACAGCTAGAAATATAATCAAGAGGCCATTAATGCTTTTCGTAATATATTACATGTAGAGATTGGAAGTTTTTACAAATATTACAATATTTTTTAAAATAAATAATTTAAAACTACTATTATGATAAACATTTCTTTTTTCTATTGATGTATTCTTGTGTAATAATGCAAAAATAAATTTTAATAAAGAAAAAGAAAATTTGAAGTCAAACGTAACATCTTATTTGAAATATTACTATAATTACAGAGCACATAACAACCGTGGCCTTTATAAGGAACATGTAAATAACCCAATGATTGAGTATTCAAAAAGAGAGTAAACATTACAAAAGTTGCCACTTTTAGATATTAACACTTAAATCATTACCTAAATATTTCACAAGTTAACGAGTAGTTAAGTTAACTTTATGTTTGCATAATAACTTGGATTGTAGAAATAAACATAATCGTGAATCACGAATTGTATTATGACATAGTCGTGTGGATTTACCAATAATATTTGCTGATCATTTTATAGTAAGTTATTTTTGACAGACAACAAATAAAAATTATCGTTACATAATAATAAACATTACAATTTTACGATTCATGGATACTATTAGTTTTCATCACAAAAGGATTTTGTTAAATCTGATTTTCTCATGTAGATACTCGCTATATGAGATTATTCACAAAGATTATTTTAATTAAAATGTTGTCAGTTTTATACCTGACATATTCATAGGTATTATAATATAAAATAAATTGAAGTTGTGACCTTTATAAATTCTAAACTCATAGTATAGTTCTACCTACTTTACGTACTAGCTACTATGTCTTATATTCAATGAAGCGCAATAATCATATTATTTAATAAATAACTTAATAAAAGATGGTTTATTTTGATAATTAATTAACAATAGTACTTTTAAGTGGATTTTATGCGTTGTTCTTTGTTATAATTATCGTGAAATACTGATAAATTGAAAATGAGATTGGTATATTATAGAGCTTATCACTGTTCATTATAATTATGGATCGTGACGTCACAATCTCCCAAAATATAAGTTCTTAAAGTGCCCGTACCCCCTCACTTAATATTTTACTCGAGAAAACTCGTTGAGAATTAATGGATCTGTCCATCTTTAGTTATTATCTTTTAAAATATTAGAGACATATACATATGTTTATGTTAATAATATAATAATGTCGACCCTCTAAATAATACTTTTTTGTTTTATTGTTTCGGTCCCTTGCGTTATTGTGCTACATGCTTTAAATATCATATGAATTTTTACAGAATACATAAAAAATATAACGATATTAAACAACCATGCTGACGTAAAATACCCGACCTTAGAAGACCTAACGGGAGCGGCGCAAGCGTTGACACGTTTGCAAGAAACTTATCATCTCGATGTCGATGATCTTGCTGAAGGAAAATTAAATGGGGTTATATACAGGTAAAATTAAAAAATTACAAATATAGTAAATAATATTATTTCTTTACTATAGATAGGTAGTTTTCTTTTTGTTATGAGTTGAACTTGTAAATTGGAATTGTAGGAACTTCCTATATGACTTCTAGAGGTAAAGGCATAATATCTTATATATAAAATTATCGAGCCGCGGTGTTTGTTACTAAAATCCTCCGAAACGGCTCAACCGATTTTTAAAAAATTTTGTGTGTACATCGGGTAGGTCTGAGAATCGATTAACTTCTATTTTTATAACCCTTAAATGATAAGGGTGGCCCATCTCCAATTTTTTTAATTTATATGGATAACAATATTTGCCTGGTCAACTTGTAAATCTATATCCTAATCTCCTAATGCTATAAATATAAATTAATAACAAATTAATTCAACGACGATTTAACGATGTACTCCCCAAAAACTTCAATTACTGTCATTGGTTAGTTTATTTTAAATTTAATCAATATTTTTGTAACCAAATGCAAGTAATAAATAAGTAAACCAAAATATACTTTCGAAAATATTAGTAATATAAAACATTTTTACAGAGACAATTTATCTCCGTTACCGTAAGTAACCAAATAACTTTTCATAATAAAATTGTGTTTTTTTTCTGGAAATTTGAAATCTTTTGGACGTTCGAAATAAATGGAATATCCCTAATTTTTTTTTACAGTAAAGATGATTATGCTGATTCGTAAGTTGATGTTAAATATTTAGACGTATTTAATAATTACATTACGTGTATAGTTTGGTGCTGGGCTTGGTTGACATTTAAATCGGAGGTTTTTCGTTTTAAATTAATGAGTGGCGTATCACATATGTGTATGTTTATGTACTTGTTGGTGATTCGTCAAATTTTGTAAATATGTGTGGCACACAAATTGACAGGTTTTGTAAAGTATTTTTTTCTTATAGTACATCAATGAGTACAGGCGACTGTTACGAGTTGGGAAAGGCGCTGTACCACCAAAAAGATTATAAGAATGCGCTCGCGTGGATGCTAGCAGCGTTACGGAAATATTACGACGGAGACGATGCATATTTATTTACAAATATTGATATTTTGGAGTACATCAGCTTTTCTCATTATTTACTTGGTAATCTTTTAATAATTGATTTAATTTAATTAACTTAGTCAACGCTACAAGGACGATATATATGCACTAGTGCTACTACGGACGCTTATAATTAAATGCTTAAAAGGCAAATTCTATTTTTGTTAATTTTGTGAACCTGGTATGGGAAATTACAATTACATTTTTACTTTTTCGTTCGTGGAAACATAAGTGAAAAACTATAAAGGAATATTTTATATAAATATTTATTACATAGACATATAAATATTGCAGGCGACGTTGTGCGTGCATTAAGTTGGACAAGAGAGCTACTATCGCTGGATCCAAATCATGCGCGAGCTCTTGGCAATATCCCGCATTTTGAAAAAGCTATCGATGAAAAGAAAGCCGCGCTTCGGAGACTACAACGCGGGGTATGTATTTAAAACTATACATTAAGTGGTATATGATTACAAACACTATTATGCTGAGTTCTTCTTTGGATCGAAACTGATAAAACATCACTAACCTTGTTTTATATTCACCTTTCACGAACGCACGATCAAAATTTTTAACTAACATCCTTACGTGAATAAACTATAGTAATTATAAATTATTAGGATGTCGGTGATGATGAATTAGATTTCTACTCAGAAGAAAAACCAGAAGTATTAACAGGTTATGCAAAAGAAAGGAAAGCATATGAGGCTTTGTGTCGGGGCGAGATGGAGATACCTAGCGAGATATCAGGCCAGTAAGTACATATCGTTAAAAAGATAGTATTCAGGTTTTTTATTAGATGTTTTAAAAAGTATTGTGTTTACAGATTGAAATGTCGTTATCTAACTGAAAATCACCCATTTCTTAAGTTAGCTCCAATTAAGATGGAGTATGTATATTTAAAGCCAGATATTGCTGTTTTCCATGAAGTTTTGAGCGATTTTGAGATTGAATATATAATGAAAATGGCTAAACCTAGGGTAAGGAAATCTTTTTTTTTCCATCCACTCAGGGCTTACATGCATTTAATGTCCTAATTATTTGATCTAGTTCCTCAATCTGTTTGATTTTTTTACATACTTCGTTTCGGTTTGTCAATGTGAATTATAATTTATTGTACAGTTCCGAAGAGCCACCGTCCATGATCCAAAAACTGGCGAATTAGTTCCCGCACACTATCGCATTAGTAAATCGGCGTGGCTTAAAGATGAAGAGTCTTCAGTCATAGAGAAAGTGTCTAAAAGAGTAGCGGACTTTACTGGTCTGAACATGATGTCGGCTGAGGAGCTTCAGGTCGTCAATTATGGAATTGGAGGACATTACGAACCACATTTCGATTTTGCACGAGTAGGTTATTTTTTTAAACAATACTTGTCAATGTCGTCACATATATCGACATTATTTTTTTCATTTTCATAACATCCTGAAAGTAACTACGTATAATGATCCTAACTAAAATGAGTTTTTTAATATTATGTTTATATTATTAATATTGTAAATGCGAAAATAAGTCTGCCAGTCTGTTACGTTTTGACGCTTAAACCTCATAACCTATTTTCATAGAATTTTATACAAAGATAAACTAGAGCTTGGGGAAAGTCGTATAACGAGAGGCAAATTTATTCGAATTCTGACTTTTGCCTGCAATTTTCTTATTACTAGCTAGGGGCATCAGCCTTTCCTTCTGCCCTTGGCGACACCCTTGATCTATAGTAATATTGTGTTGAAAATTAAAATTATCCTAAATATCCTGGTGGTGGTGGATTGCACCAGGGCGAAGCCGGGGCGGGTCGACTAGTAATAAGCTCCTGAACTTCTCTACATAGTACAGGCCAAGGCCTGAAAATTAAGGTTTGATTTATTAGTGGTAGTGGTAATTGATTCGAACAAACAAATCCTTTCGTCCTCATGAAATAAAAATACAATAATCGCTTAACATTACAGAAACAAGAAAATGCTTTTGAGAAATTCAATGGAAACCGAATTGCTACTGTTTTGTTTTATGTAAGTATTATAAACCGTATCATTTTGTGATTCCTCACTATCAGTCCAAGTGACTAGTTTTATGTTATCTGTGATAGAATTTGTCTTTGCGCGAGTTATGTTGTACTTAGCTGGTTACCTGTAATATAGTATTTACTTTCAGATGTCCGATGTGAGTCTAGGTGGCGCTACAGTTTTCACGGAGCTAGGGCTTAGTGTGTTTCCCATTAAAGGCGCTGCAGTGTACTGGCTGAACCTGCACCCCTCAGGTGAAGGAGACCTCGCAACCAGGCACGCAGCCTGTCCTGTTCTTAGAGGCTCCAAATGGGGTCAGTATCTGAGAAATTATTCAATTATTTTATAGTTTGTTTTTTTTGGCAAGTAACGGGCTGCAAAAGTTCTGTAAATTTATATTTATATTATATAAATTTAAAGTACTATCCCTGTAAATTTATATATAAATATAACATATAAACAACTAACCTCTTTTCAGTATGCAACAAATGGATTCACCAAGGAGGCCAGGAATTTATAAAACCTTGCGACCTGGAATATCAAGCGGAGAGTTTGATTCGTCCTATACTGAAACCTGTACCTAAAACATTTCGGTAGATAATATTTAAAATTGATATAGACAAATGCTAAAGCATAACGTGAGCTAATCATTACAAAGTAGAATATTTTATTTGTACAAATATTGAAGACCAGAATAATTATTCTGCTTTTTAGAAACTTTTATTTAACTTGCCTTATTTTTTAGATTAAATCTTGCAACTGAACATATCTTCCAAAATTTTACATATAAGTTTTGGTTTAGATTACTATGTATTAGCTAATTGAAGTCATTCTTAATCCAAAATGGCTACTCCCAAAGATGACTAAACTATTTTTAAGCATTTTCGAGATATTTCGGGGTATCAAGTGAAACAGTTTTACGAAAATGCTTGTAATAATTAATAATTTAGTTTTTCATGCAATCAAATGAATTGATTCTAATTGGCCAGTAATGTATGTAATATTAAATCTATACTAAATAATTTACTAATGAGTTAATACGGCTTTATATCGTTTTCTTGAGTTGATTGATTTGGGATCTGTTAGCTCATAATATTTTATGTACTTGAATATATCATACTGATATAGATAAACCAAATAATTGAAAGATCGCCCGCGATGCTTGACGTAGGTAATTTCAGGCGTGAGGGGGAATTATTAAAAATTAATTTCGGTAAGGTTTTTAAGTTGTAACAAAATTACGCTAATATTATTCCGCGATTTATTTCGGAAGGATTTTATTCGATAGGTACCCACCTAACTTAAAGCAGTGATGGCCCAGTGGTTGAGACTTCAAGTCTTACTCGGGAGGTCCGAGGTTCGATCCCTCACACAGGCACACACCTCTGACTCTGAGTTATGTGTGTTTTAAGCAATTAAATATCACTTGCTTTAACGGTGAAGGAAAACATCGTGAGGAAACCTGCACTCCTGAGAGTTCCCTAAAGTTCTCAAAGGTGTGTGAAGTCTACCAACCCGCACTTGGCCAGCGTGGTGGACTATGGCCTAATACCCTCCTCAGTCTGAGGAGGAGACCCGGCTCAGCAGTGGGCCATTGAAGGGTCGTGATGATGACCCACCTAACTAACTCGTTGGCTAACTCTCACTCTCTCTCTTACCGCGTAGGCGATCCGTTAATTGTTTGGTATGTATAATATAAGTTCATTGGATTCACGATCGAAAAGTTCAGGGTTCGAGCCCCATAAATCGTACTACTAACGTGAACCCAGAACAAGCATTCAACTTACTAATTTGTAAGAATAATTGCTACGAATTTCAAATAATTATGAATAGTAATCAATCGTCTTTAAGGTCAAGTGTTAATCGCAATTTCCAGTGTTCAAACAATTTTACAATAAGTATCTTATAACTTAATTATAGAGTAATAGAGGCTGTGGTGTTTTATCATATTAGTAATAATATATTTTGAATTGTAAAAAGCCATTACGATTGCATTTATTTGGATAAAAAATTTGGTTCTAAAATTTAACTACATAATACTAGATTTAGCTTAAATACTTACATAAATTTTAATTCATGTTTCCTACGTAATATGGACTGTAATTAGATTTATTAATACTAATACTAGTCAACATTAATTTGGTGTTTGTGTTGACTTCGAAGTTTCTTCTTAATAAAGAAAAACTAGTTTTATTTCATTAAGTTTGCTTTTGTAATTATCAAAAAAGATATTTTTGAGAGTTCAAGAAAGAAAATAATTTCGACTTAAAAATAAAAGCAAACTTTATAAGCAATAAATGAAAATGTAACTAATGTATGTAATTTCTTTTTATAATAAACTTTATTGACTTGTGTCTTTAGAATATAAATTTTTTCCGGACTTCTTGATCTTCAACGAGGATTGGAGAGCAATTTAAGACAACAAAAACGTTACATATAGAATTACAAGTATACTGTACATAACATTCCTGTTGTTTATGCATTGCCCTAAGACATCTTCATAGTGCTATATGTAGGTACTGTTGGCTCCCACGTAGTCAGATAAAATGTTCCAGAACAAACAAAGTAAGTACATGCATATATTAACTTAGCATTGCACACTACTGTGTTTGCTGTACAACATTTTCATTTCTTCAATACTGCGCTTCCTCTTGAATAAACGTCTTAATAGTAGTGTAGATTCGGAAAAAAAAGGTTAAATCTATTCTGGTTTCTACGGTGAGACAGAATTTATTAATTACTAGCGGACCCGTGCTACTTCGCTCGCGTGTTGCTCCGCTTCTATAGGTCGTAGCAAGATGTTAAATAGCCTAAGTTACTCCTTGTTACATCAGCTATCTGCTAGGGAAAGTCCCGTCAAAATCGGTCCATCCATTTATGAGATTAGCCGGAACAAACAGACAAAAATTGTAAAAAAATGTTGTTGGCATATGTACCGTGTATTATGTGTATTGGCATAAGTACATGTGGATGTACCATATGTACTTAGTAAAAAGCGGTTATTTTAATATTAGAAACAGTCACTCCAATCTTATTATTTCGATAAAAAATAATAAGTAGAAGGAAATACAAGAAATAATTATAATGAAAAAAAGTTAAATTGTTATTTAAAAAAATGTTATTCAAAATTAATTTAGTTTGATGAGGAATACTTCTTGGCTAACCTTCAGTGTTATATTCTGCTGATAAATAGTAACGACTCTTTGTTGTAAGGTCAAGCATGCTTTAATTCTCGTGTTACAAACTACGGACTCCATGTTCATGGAAAGTTATCCACACTTCATTAGCATTAAGTAACTTCCGGTGAACGAATTATAAATATTCAGGTGATAAGCGAATCCGACCGCCAAGTGTCATAGACGCGTTCCCGTCAAGTCGCATGTGGGCCAGACTTACCTCCGTCGCGCATCCCATTAATGCTGCGGATCGAGTGGATTCTAGGCTCTTGCTCAGGGTCGCCCCACTCTATCTTCGAGGATGCAACGCATGTATAAAACCAGCAAGTATCGATTTCCATGGGCGATGGTGGTCACTTACCATCAGTGGGCCATCTGCTCGTTTGCACCTTATACCATAAAAAATAGCTACTGTTTGAAGAACCGGCGTACCTTTACATAATTTAAATGAAATAATATTAATAACTTTGTAAAAAGAAGGAATGAAAACATCTACACTATCTCAGCGAAGTAGTAGTAGAAACGACCATAGGTTCAGTATTTATAATGGTCACATAAGACACGCCCTAAATGCTAAAATTTTATTGTTTTTACTCACAACAGCTTCATTCGGGGAATCCCAAATTCATATAAGTGTTGTTATTTTTTTGACTTATTTATAATTTCTAATCCTTAACCAATGCACAGCAATTAATTTTATAAAATTGAAAACTTACCGTTTGTATAGCATGTCATTTATTATTTAGAATATCCAATTTTAAGTTAATAAGTCACTAAAGTTACCGCTTTAATAAATATTCGTACAGTTTTAAACTGTTATTTAAAATTATTTTCTTTTTAATAATTTAATTTTTATTTAATTTCATAATCAAGAAATATAATTAATTCACTGGTCAGTTGTAGGTGCAAGAGCTGGTATAATACTGTTGGCAGTGACCATCGTTGGCTAACGATGCAACCGGAGCTACAGTATAAACATCCAGTGATAGGAATCCTCTGCCGTCGCTTGTCGCGGTGTCGCCTCGTAACAATAAAACGGCTTTACGGCTAATTCAAGTCTTATACCACCATGGAGATAAAGTTGCTATGGCTTGAATCGTTATTAGTAACTTAGTACTCGTTTTACTAAGGTAAGAGATTGACTAAGGACAACGATTTACCAAATCCTTTGATATTACTTATTCAAAACTACTGAACCGATTTAAATGAAATTTGGTAAACAAATAGTCTAGAGCCTGAGAAAAGAAGAAAAGAGGGTTGAATGGGTGAAAAGTTGTATGGAAGTATCGTCATTTTTAGTTAATTAGGTATTAATAAATATTAAATTCAAATTTTGTGAAAGTTTAACCTTGAACGTATAGGGGAGGCGAAGTCACGGGCACAGTAGCGACATCTATCAACTCTAATTATAATTTAAAACAAATAAATTTAACTAAATATTAGGGAAAGAAATTTCTTAAAATCGGATTTATAATTCCAAAAAAAATTACTTATTCATGTAATATATCTATTTTATGGCACTTAAATCGCCATATCTTTTTAATTATAATATATCTGGTAACACCACATAGCCTATGCTATCCGGAAAGGATGTAGTTTTCTATTGGAGAAAGAATTATCAAAATCGGTTCAGTACTTTTAGAGCCTATTCGAAACAAACAAACAATATATTAATGTGGTTGTGGATAAGATTGTGCAGAACCAGATTAATTTACTGTAAGCATTTTAAGTATTTCCTATCACCGGTTCCAGCTAAGGCACGCGTCGTTTGTTTTCAAATTAAAATCATTAAACAATCGAAGCCGCATAGAAATTCTGTTGTTTCTTTATAATGTTATTCTACGTAGAGTTTACACTACTTGTTTACAAAACAGCTTCTGTGAAAAATGCATGCGCAACAAATATGTCTACATTGGAATATGACCAGTAATCTAGTAGTTGATGTTTCTAACGTCTTAGTTGTAGAGAAAATAGTTATTAAATTAATAATTATCATAATCATCTGGTGCGAGGCACGCTGTTGGAGACAACGATCTCAGGGTCTAGTTGACCTTTACAGGCTGGTTGGAGTGAAAACTGACGAGGGATAGCTTCCCTAACTCTGGCATGTCTAAACCGCCGATAAGAGTGCTTTCGTGAGAATCTTACATTCTAAGGCTACATATTGTGTAAGTGGTTATTTGGCACGAGATAACTAATGATCGGGTAGAATACTTTTATTCTTCGTCTACCAATTTTCAATGCATAAAAGATTGTCGGGTAGGCGCCATAGTTTCCCCCACGTTACTAGTTACCGGGTCCCTTATCACCTTAATCCACAGTTCAGCATTATTAGTTTCCATTGCCATAGTCATACAAACCGGCGATTGTCTTTGAGTGCATTCTCATACTGCATACAGGGATAATCGCTGGTTTGTGTCACATCACATATTAAATTAAAATGTCTTAAAATTAAAATGCCCCACGCGTTGACTACGGCTCCGCGCAAGCTTCCAAAGGTCGGGGTCACTATTGATCCGTGATTGGAAAAGACGTACAAAATCAAATACAAAGTATCCTTCATTGAGTTTTTTTTAAGTAAAATTCCTTAATTTCCATCTTTTATTTATTCCTACATTCATTCGCTCATCCACTCAAAATTGCTAAATTTCCAATTCAACCATTCAATAGACCACCTACGCACCCATGCACATTTATAACCCAAGTCACCCAACCCATTTACTAACTTAATTTTCCCGTTTACAAAGTGACTCACTCAATTTACCTATTTACAAAGTACCTACTCACTCAACCATAATCTTAACTACTTAATTATACTACTCTACTCACCATCCACTCTACATTGGTATCTTGATTGCATCTGCTTCTTCACAGAAAAATCCGCATCAAAATCAGACCACAAAATTATCATAAATAAATGACTTACAGCCAAAGTACAATTTAAGACAATTCCATTAAACCCAAAAACGACTAGTTTACGTTGTCCCATGCCTGTGTTCCAGTACATGCGTCATCATCAACTAATGGTAGATAAAGCCGGAAGGTCTCAGAATCTACTGGTAACATCAATATGATATAGTATTTGTTTAAATGTTCATATTTATAGTCACTTAACTTTCTTAACCATGTTATGGCTATCTGTGGTCTTCCTCATTAGTTCCACTTCACCAAATGATAAATTCTGTATGCAAATGATTCAAACCCTTCTGAAAGTATCAAAATCACTATATGTGTGCCTATAACTAATCTTATCAATTCGGTTTAAAAAAGACGGAGTTCTGAGGTTAGGATTTTTTAAAGTCGGTTGAAAATAATCAATGAACGCATTAATTTCATATGAATATAATCATTTTAACTTTTTACTGTATATTAAAATTATTTGATAAAATAAAAAACCTTCAAAATAAAGTAAAATCTAGCAAAGACATTATTATCGTAATACCTATTATATTTTCATCTTTGGCTCTACAATGTCAAAATTATTTAATGCTCTAAGAGCTCTCGATGCATTAAAATCATTGAAAATGATAACTGATTCTGATTATTATGTTTTATAGTAAAAATTGTCTTCAACAGTATTTATGTTGATTAACAACTGACAGAAAAAAATTGTTTTGTATTGATAACCTTAAGAGTTCAATTATAATAATAAAGTAGTTATGTTGATATTAATGACATACTTGGATATTTCTAAATATTTGTCTTATCCTTATTGTCGTCATATTTAAAAATCTTTCTGCCTGTGAAGTCCAAACATATTTTAAATATGACAGAAATTATGATTATTGTCATAAAAAGATAAAAACTGGATATTGATAAAATTTATTTTTCCATTTAGATATTACATCAAAAATAAATATATTAAGAATTATTCAGAGATTCATAAAGACTTGATTTTGAAATCTACGACACCTATTATTTAAACATTTATATAATATTTAAGAAACAACATAGATTAAATACTGATAAAACATTTAACACATATTAATCTCTACTTACATCTAAAGATCGGGGTAACAACATTTATATTAACGTAGAAAATAAAAATATAAAACATAATATTGATTGTAGCATTGTAAAGGTAATATAAATAAATACTAATAAATGAGAGGTATATGTCAATAATAATATTTAGTGATGTCCTTTTGCCAACTTCAACTATACCCTGTACTTAAGTCACAACTTCACGTGTATTCACATTCCTCCGAACAGTGGGTAGTGTAATACTTAGTGTAAGATAAAATATACAGTCCTAAAGAGGATCAAAAATATAATTCTTCAAAATATAGTAGAAATTCTCATAAACCTTACATATTGTACTACAGCAGAAATGTTATAATCAGACTCTTATGTTTTAGGAATGTGCGTAGCTTAAAGCTAAGGATAGGCTACGGGAGTGTTTCACACTAATATCTATTTGGATATCTCTAACATCAATGTACACCAAAAAGCTGAACATTAAAACACTGAATATCTAGACACCGAGTGACATTCGAGCGACTTGTTTCAAGAGCTGACTTGATGAATATTGTGCCCATTAAGGGTTCTTTAAAATCTAATATTATCATCTAAATTTATAACTAAACACTAAAAATAAAATGGTAGTAAAGTAATAGCCTAATTTCATGCTAGGATTTAAAATAATCAACAAAGAGATCAGGGCACAGAGATCTCTTGTTTTTTAATATAATCTATGAAATTAAATTTCATAGTTTCGGAATTTGGAGATGACTTCAGATGGAGGTTCCTGATTTCCGCCACCCCAGCGGCCCCACAGATTGGCTCCACCCTCTGAAGCTCGACGAGCTGCAGCATTTGTGGGGCCCAAGCTTGATGGGCCTGAGGAGCGACCGGACTCATCCTCCAACATGCGATCTTTAGTATTCGGCTTGGACCAATGCATAGATTGTTGAATATGCTCCTTCATACCGAGCCATTGCTTGTATCCCATAGAAATTCCACTCAGCCTCCACTTGTCATAGAGAGCCCGCTTAGATGGATCACACAGGGTCTCCTTGGCTTCCTAATATTAATAAAACATATTATTTAATCTAGTTTATTAACGGTAGAAAGCTTAAATACGACAAGACATGTAACGATTATCCCATATAACATTTCACTTTTGTTCATTCAAATTTCCGAAACCTAATCGATTTTAACGAAAGTTTTCTAACGTGCAACAAATTGAGATTAGATGGTCTTTATCCCGATTAGATTGAAATAAGGTTTCAGGAGAAAATCCGTTTCCACAGTGAAGCGAGGGTAGATGCACTAGTATGTAAGAAATTAAAATGAATGTATATCTGTATTGATAGTTCTCCATGTCTTTCTAAAACATTTATCGATGCGATAAAACTTTCTGTAAGTTTTCGGGTTATTTGTGTGCTTAACCTCCTAATTAATTGACTCCTCAGCGCAGCGATATTTGAATTTTACTTTATTAAAAAAAATAATTGACAACATTAACTATAAATCCTCATTAATTAATCTACACTGGTAAAAAACCCAATACATCGTATATATCGTTCGTTTTCTTAAAAATAATATGAATAACCGGGAATTCCCAATCAAAACGGGTAAAAAAAAGGTAGGTATATAAATACAATTTATATACCTACCTTTAATTTCTGGAACTTTTCTTCTGCCTCTTTGTCTCCAGCATTTTTATCAGGATGGTACTGGAGAGCCAACACTTTGTATTCAGTAGTTATTTGCTCAACCTGAAATACGAGGTCACGTTAAACACAAATCAGAATAAAAGTATTGAAAACACTGGTAATTTTCCTGTTGATACTCAGTACCAATTCTAAAATATAGCTACGTAATTAATTTTTGCACAAAAAAATCGCCAGGATGTAGGTCAGCTTAAGGCCTCAGATTAAGGTCAGAGAGTAGATCGAATCAATATTTTCTATAGTGTAAAAATAAATATCTTTAATCAAATAACGCTTACAGTAGAGTTTTCGTCGCACCCCAGCAAACCGTAAAAGTCATCATCGAGGCTCTTCTGATAATTCAGAATTTCGTCCACTCCGGTCATTTTCACGACCCTCCCTAACAAAACCCCGATGTATACTGGTGAAACTTGTCAATGTAGACTGTACAGTGTGCAGTAAACCTGTATAGTATAGTAGAATATTGAAATTGCTGCGTAGACTGGTGTGGAAATATAGTCGCCCCAATAGCTTTATAAAGTACAATTTTCTTTTACGCGTTTATGAACGTTAAGGAAAACACGGTATAGCCTATATTGCCGTGACAATTATATTGGAAATCATCTGAACACATTTCTTCCTTTGTCTCTCTCACACGCATTACAAGTTTATCGCACTTACACTTTCATTTGTAACATTCACTTCACACTCACACAATCTCAGCAAATCGTATTAGGTCACAACTCACAATGACGCTAGCGTAGTGTACATTGCTGGTTAACAAGTACTTATGTATCAAGTGGCTAATATTAACAACGCAATGTAAAACTGGTAATGTAATATTATTGTTGCCAGCCTAAGTCGGTCAGAGCTCCTAAAACGCTTTTACTGCGCAGCTCAGGTACTGAGATCAATACTGAAATAGGTAGGCAGTTTATTTTTTAGATTTTTATTCCCTCTTATTTTATATGTTACTATTTTTAATTGCCGTTCTATCTGCATCATAAACATTTCTTTAATTATTTAATAAAACAACATTGTATATTTTTCTTTGCCAACACCTAGCAAGTAAAAAGGCATGGTGGGTTAAAACCCGAACTACTTAATATGCTAATTATACTCTTTAAAGCAAATATTAGGAACGGTATTAGTAGTGTAGTATGAATATAATAACCGCAGAATAGAGATTCTCATATCACCGTCTACTGATTTAATAAGATTATTGTTATCTGACTTGCTTTATTCGTTTGTATTTCATTGTCTATACAGCATAACTTATAGTATATCAACTTACTTTTAATCGAAAAATTCTTGTAAACAGAGAGCACATATTGGTATTTTTGGAATTGCTTATTTTTTTTATCAGGCGCATATATCAAAAACGGCTTTATTGTTATAGTAAGTAATTAGTATACTTAGATTAATAGTAAGTGTAAATAAGTAGACCCTATAAATTAAACAAAAATGAACAGAAGTTAAGTAGTTTTAAAACATTGCTTTTTGCGCATGTTAAAAAGATTTATTAGCTGACACGGGAAGTGATAGTTGTTTTGCACTATGAATTAAAAAAAATTGTGTTGGGCCACGCTTATCACTTAGGGTTATAAAAAGTAGATGCTAACAGATTCTCTGACCTACCCGATGTGCACACAAAATTTCATTTTATATATTAGATATTTACCTGTTAAAAGTCTATTAAGTATTACGTATTAATAAAGCTTTTTGTTATCAATATAGCCTTAAAACGAATTTAGTTGATATTTTTTTAAGTTAGTAATAATTAATATTTTAAATATTTACCTACTATGTACCTATCTATATAGATTCTAGGTAGTCTGATAACAATGTAAATAATTATGCCAAGTGCGACCTAAATGTAGGTCGTCAAAGTTTTTCAATTTAGGGTAAGAGTCGTCATCTCACGTATAAATAAATAAATTTAAGTAAAGGTCGTACCGTAAAGATAAATTTAACAACACTAATATAACGCAGAACAAATTAGCTTTGTTCTGTATGAAAATCTTAATTGATTTTTAAAAAAAATCATTGATAGAAAACTACACTATCTATAATTAAAATAGGAATAACTAAAAGATATTCCATGTGTATTACCTTTTAAACGTTATCAACAATAGAAAAAAAAGATTGAAAGTAATACAGTATGTTATATTCAAAATAGCCTAATGCAGTGCGATTATTCATATGATAGTAAAACGTAGTTAATAAAACTAAAAATACACTAAAACCAGTCACACTGAATCTCTGAAACCTTCAATACCTATAACTCTACATAATATATTAGACTCATGACTATGAAAATTAAAATTGATTTTCAAGATACTATTATGATTATTTGCTAGTTTGTTTGATTTTAAAAGTGTGTTAAAAATGTATGTATCTCTTAAAATATCAACAATAAATAAATAACAAACGCAGTATAAACAATATAGGGAAACCTACGCTCGATAAAACAACAAGGCTTAGCGATATTGCATATTCCGTGCATGCTCTAGACATTGGCGTTTCAAACAGCTCCCAACGCGCTTTTGCATCAAAAATAGCCACTGAAGACGTTCTACACGCGAGTTTACTGAGCTCATCGGCCACATCGGCTGTGTGCCTTGCGAGGGAGAAAATAATTCATACCATTACTCCGACAAAATAAATATTCCGGTGTGATAGTGCTTGTTATTATACAAAATTGTGCCGTTGTTATGATATCGTATCGAGGACATCAGGCCCTGTCAACGTACTAGTCGTTCAAAGATCCACCATCTTTGGCAGCGGAAGTAGCGACGGATGTCCCGGCAATGGGTGAGTGGAGTGGCATATGAATGCTTAACGACAATGCTCGGAGCCTCGTTCCCACATTTTCTATTCGCCCCGTGTACCCGCCAAAAGTTTGTTCAACCTTTCGTTTTTTGTTGAGATGTATTTAATATTTAGACATGAACACTTGACTATGTTTATTATATTGTGTCCGTATATGTCATGTTTAATTTTGTCTAGGTACATGAACTATACCAAAGATATTCATAGTATTCTTCCGAATATGGTTAGCAATCTTTTTTACTGAATTATATGATAACTAATTACTATTACTAGAATTGTAACTATTCGTACCAAAATGGTGTTTTTACATAGATTTAACCTTTGACGATCGGCATTAATGAAGTAATACTCTAATAGAACATTTACTGAAGTAACCATATTTTAATTCAATTAATCAAAATTTTAAAATACCTAATTAGAGTAATTAAATTTTTCTTCGCTTATTATAATAATTTACTCATTTCTTAAATTAACAAAGTCATTTTTCATATTTATTTATATGTTGAGGTATATTTGGGTAGATTTGTAACACAGTCTCGCTGTAGATCTCTGGTGAATTATTTATATTTAAACTGTACCTACTAAAAAATAATCAAGATATACTTTATGATGCTGTGGATGAATAAGTAATATACTCATTATAAATATATAATAAGGAAGTAAATATTGTAATTATTTAATCTTAGTATTCAATTAAAACCGATTGAATAATTTATTACACTATTTACAATAGAATATTCAGTTGCTTAAACCTATAAAACGACGTTTGAATTAATTACTTAAATTATAAATCGTGCAGTATATTATAACAATTAAACTTACTTACTACACTTTAACTAAATTGATTTTTTTATTACAAAAGTGACAGGCAAATACATAAAGCAACTAGCTGATCCGGCAAACGTTGTTTTGCCATATAAATTTGGAGTGGGCCACCCTTATCATTTAGGGGGATGAAAAATAAATTGTAGCCGATTCTCAGACCTGCTGAATATGTATATAAAATTTCAAGAAAATCGGTCGAGCCGTTTCGGAGGAGTCTGATAACAAACATCGCGACACGAGAATTTTATATATTAGACAAGAATTTTATATATAAGATAATGGCTATGGTTTATACTCTTAGTATATTTAAATTCTAGTCTGTGTTAAGGTAAGCTTAATTTGTATCTGATACCAATTAATATTTTGAATCTTATTAACCTAGTAAAGGCGTGTGACATTGAAGTGGAGGTACTGTTACATCGCGTGCCAAAAGAGTATACGGCCTCGTTTGGGTTAAACAATGCATCGATTAACACGTTGTTGTTATTTATTTATTCTTACTTAATACTAGATGACCCGGCGAACGTATCGCCTAACAGTCAATGAATCTCGTGTTACTGATTAGCTGAACTCTTGACAGATAAATATGTCAATCCTTTTTCATTACTGGCAAATACGCCATTATTCGAGTATTGTGGATATATATTGTTAGTGTTGATTCAAAACCTTTAATTAAATACGTTCTTTAATTTGAGGGGAGAGTTTTCCATATCGAGGGGATGAACACTAAATGTTTGACAATTACAAATCCCATCAACATTTAGTATGTTTCTTTTCTGACAAATACAACAAATCAAAAACCATGAATAGGTCCAGCAGTCCTCGAGCAAAACTACTTCGTTTTATATATAAATATAGATAGATGAATATTATTCTTGTTTAATTAGTAACGATGTCATACATACTAATTCTAAGTATTTTACTTTTATTGTTGTATTGTATTTTTTATTTGGCTTTTATCTAAACACAACAGTATTTAAAGTAATATCAATAACAAACATAATTTAGCTTAATTTACCAATAATTTTATACATATAAGTATTTCGCACACCGGCGCAAAACATGCTTGGCGCGTGCCTTGGTTAAGTTTCTTAATATTGGAGAAGGGGGCCCCATCTGATGAATTTGCCAGGGGCCCCGAACGGTGTAGTTACGCCACTGATGCTAACTATATTATTCTAGTAATCAAGCCGTCATAATGTCCATCTGCATATAGAGTATAACCCATTATTTAACACTAAGTAATACTTTATTTCAAATTTTTATAAACATTGAATTTTCAATATCTTAAATATTGAAAATGCAATGTTTCATTTTCAAAAAGCCTTTATTTTTTCTTCTTCTTCCTATATCTTTAAATTTTTTTATTATTATCTAATATATAAAATTCTCATGTCGCGGTGTTTGTTGCCAAACTCCTCCGAAACGGCTCCACTAATTTTTATGAAAATTTGTGTGCATATCGGATAGGTCTGAAAATGGATCAACATCTGTTTTTTATACCACTAAGTGATAAGGATGGCCCACCCTAAATTTTTTAAATTTATATGGCACAACAACGTTTGCTGGATCAGTTATTTATTATAATAAAAGTCTTAGGTATTTTACCAATGATGTAAAATATCTGTATAGCTGTGTACAAAATTTATTCAAGCGTCACGTTAGAGTGGATGGATATAGGACAGTTGAACACCTGCAAAAGCTTGACCTAATTTCCAATATTCGTGTTAATTTCATTAATAGACTTTTATTTTGTATCTACTAAATTATATTTGACACTTTCCTATCTTTCATCCTTTAATCGAATATTGTATTAGTTTAGTTATTATTAGTTGTATTTTTGATTTTTTACCACTCCCGATGATGATTTTTTTCTAATTTAACTTATTTATGATAAATTAAATGTGAGTTACCCTGATCGATTTTAATATAATTAACTTTTAATCAAAGCTATGATTTTTTGATCTAGTAATGGATATAATATAACTTATATATATAACAAATTAATGAATATACACAATTTATTATATTCAATATTTTGTTATAGTATTTTGTCTAACACTGGTTCCCCTACTCTACTTCTTTAAGTACCAAGCAACAAACCTCAGTGGTGTCACCAGTCCAAAGTCCTTAATTTTCTAAAAACATAAAAGTTACGTACCAAACACTTTTTATAAGTACATTGAGCATGATGATTTTCTTTTTACATAGTTTTTATTAATATACATATTCAAAGTCAAATATCTTAACCTGAATAAAGACAATGCAAGGGAACTTATCATTTGAATTACTTGCTGAATACTGGCCAACGAGTTTTTTTATACCTGTTGTGTAAGTAATGTAAAAATAAAGAGCCTTTACACGATTATTTAAAAAAAAAATCTAGGCTTAGCACTTTAAAAACAGCTTCTATTATTTCTGGAACTTGCTTTACCGGAAGGAGCTCAATATTATGGAAAATTACTGCCAAATTAAAAACTTACATGTAAAAAGAGCAGACTTCGTATTTTTATCTTTTTAAACAGTTTATACATAAAAAAACTAATAAATTAAAGATACGCTACAAAATCACCTAAATTATACTGTCTGTCTCATAGACAATAGAAGTTTAATAGTTCTGCGAAACGTCCATAAATTTACTTGACCGTAAGTTTTACATGTGACACACAATTATAATTTAAGTTTTTAAAATTGCTTGTTTAAAAATGCATTTTTTTGTGTATCACATAAGATTTGCATTTAATAAGAAATCAAAATTTATTAAACGTTGTCTTTAGTTAGTAGTACTACAGGTGGGCGGCTAAATAGTTATAGTATGAGTACATGGTCAGTCAGACCTATATTTAAGTATAAATCTGAAGAAAATCTTATTGTAGGAATAATTGTAATTCTTGTCCTACAAATCCAGAAACTTTGCATGGTTCCCTTCTGCCCGGCTCAGAAGATGTTCATAACTTTAAAGGTGTCTGTCAGGATTTAGGAGGTTGTAGGAAATTGGAATCGTACAAACCGTGTGGAATTATGGGATGTCAATAAGAATATTATTCCTCGTACATGATATCAAAAAATCCGCTTCTATCGTTTGATTGCATAAAGTCAGTACCACAGGATACTTATGATAACCATTATGTAGTTATACTTAATACTTTAATATAAGTCTCGCTAGTTAGGGCTCTTGTGCATTATGGGGCAAGTTGCCTTAATTTTTTCTATAATGCCTTAAATAATACCTTTTTGGATTATATTTAAAAAAATACAACTACAACTGCGGACGATACAAAAATACGAATTTACTGAAAACACCTTTATTTTTGATGACCATTAAAAACCTAGATAAACATTTAAGAGTCTAATAAACTAACATTTCAATACTATAATCCTTTGTTAGAAACGATCTCCAATACAAGTAGCTCATTCTTCAATACATTTACATAGTGAATTAATTCGACACAAGCGGAAGCGTCCAATTGTATCTAAGCCGTGGCTTGCCCGTCGCCGTGGTACAATAATACCCATCTTTGTCTATTGACCCTTATTCAATATTCCAAGTGGGTTTATAATATGTTATAATCTTAATGTAGATACCCAAGAGACAATATGCTAAATACGTTCATTGTGTGTTGTGAATCTACGTTGAGACAATCTGATTGTGATTTTTCACTCCTTTATGATATATATGTTAGTAAGAACCATATCTATTATTATATAACTTTTACAATAGGTAATTCAAAAGTGTTCACATTAAATCAAATTATAAATAATTCGTATTGGTATATTCCGATCCTCTTAGTGCAATATAGAGGCAAACGCGCACGCGCCGCAACGTAAATATACATGCGCCATTCCGCAAATACTCCGCGGATTTTGAACTCAAAACATTATGGTTTAATTAATCTTTTTGTGTCTTGATTCGTCGCGATTCTATGGACTATAAATAACTTAAAGTTTCAAACTTAATTTATGAGAATTTAAGATGAATCTTCAATTTTCTCTAATAGATCTAGAATATTAGACACTTAGGTAGTTCTTTTATATGTAGGTACTAAAATTTTGTTTACACTTTTGGGAGATGTATTTTTTGCGAAATATTATATAAATATTTATAATTGAATTGACACAATTAAAGTTTTTTATAAAAAAACTATTATATATTAGAACATTGCGCCAATTAAAATGTATTTGTATTTTATTTTATTTATTGAAAGAACTACATATATTTGTTGAATTTTGACTGCAAATTATGATAAACTAGCGACCCGCCCGGTCTTCGCAAGGTTTCTCTACTATAATATGCTTGTAGTATACATAAAAACCTTCTTGAATTACTCTATCTATTGCTGATAATCGCATTAAAATCTGTAGAGTCTTTTAAAAGATCTAAGCGAACAGACAGCGGAAGCGACTTCATTTTATACTATGTAAAGATAATGTTCCAAAAAAGTTTACGATATAAAATTACAAGCGCATAGTTAGTTCCATGCTAAATATAAGTCAGTTTCATTCAATCGGAACAATAATTACATTGAGAAACTTACTTCCTTGTACTCCTTTGTTGATCTCGGATACAAGAGGGAACTTTGTTTTAACAGCAGATGCAAGTAAGCACAGACAGTCCGACATCTGGTGTATTTTTTACTTCCAGTAACAGAGTTCCTATGTTAAAACTGATCTCTACATTATTTATTATTCCTTAATTTTAAAAGCTTAGAAATAATTGTGAATATCAATATATTGTATCTAGAAAGTGAAAAATACTTACATATTTTTTTCATTTATGATTGTGATATTTTCACATGATTACGTTTACCATTGAAAAATAACATCTGTGATTGTCTGAATTAATTAAATATAATTTTTTAAAAAAAAACTTTTTCGCCGAGCTAATTTTCTAAACAGTCCTATATTATGGTAGAATATTACCGATTTAAATCTCACTCCCTTTCATTTGTATACTTTTCTCAAAAAGGGTGATTTTTTTGTATTTTTTTAACTTTATGTTATATAAATTACAAATCAGTTAAGTGGTTCCGTGTAATTTCTAGATGAAAGCAGTTCTGTTTAACGTGAACATCGTAAACGTACCATAATAAAACAATCCAGTTATTAATACTTATATAAGAATGCAGGGTATTTATATTTTTCGCATGCGATACGAAACAGTTGGGTTTGGTTGCAAGATGTCACCCCGGTTACAAGTTCTCATTTTACGAACAACACTCAAATGTCGAGATTCGTTATTTGGAACAGATACTTAACATACTTTCGAATGAGTAATTATTATATTCACGTTGAGTTTTCGTGATTATATGTACAATGTACATAAAAAGAAGAGTTTACAATTGAGATTTATACAATATTATGAGCCTATGTGATGCTCTATCACCTTTATTTTTTATTTAAAAAAGTTTTATTGTTATACAAATAATACATTTATAAATGTAAAAAATTAAGTTTAGTCAGCATTGGGAACAGGGTCCAGGCCATCGATAGCTAGGTCTCAAGAGGGAAGAATCTCTAAATCTAAGGAGTTTGTTTTTTATTATTTTTATGGTTATTTTTCACACAAAATGTTATTTCAGTGACTTTCAATTTCAAATACAATCTTTACCCAATAGGTAAACGGAAGCGGCACCAAATATGAATGAACGTCAACATCAACAGAGTAGAGCGTTTATTTACAAACATGAAACTGGCGTGTGTTACCAAAGCGGACACACATGAGCACTCAAATTAAATCTGTGCGCAGGCTCCCCTTTATAAACGAACGTGATTTCTGTTCTGGGGACGTTTCCTGGTCGCGCCGCGCGCGTGCTAAGAAAGCTTCCCTTCCTCGTGAAAGCTCGCACGTGTGGCGTATCCACCTGCGTCCGCACTCCGCGCCCGAGATAGGCCGCCGCCTCCGCCACCGACTGCGCAGACGCAGACCCCGACGCGCATTCGACGGGATGTGTTGTGCTTAGTGCGTACCTCTAACCATGGGACCCCAGTTCGACTACTGTCTACGAGCCACTAGTGAGTCTCTTTAATTTTGTTATTTCGGTTCCTGGAAGAATCTTAAACCAACATTACTTCACGAAATAAACAAATATTACGCTTTATTTATATTTTGGAACGAAAGCATATGTTAGTTTATTACAGCTGAAAATCATAGTCTTTTTATCTTAGCAGCAAAATTTATTTAGTATAACAACTTTTCCCCCCACTTACATTTTTTACCTGTATTTATTTTTTCTTTATACAATATTCTAAACCTATGGGATGCTTTAACCACTGAATAACCTAACTCAAAAAAATATGTTTAATATTTAGGTCGGGACTCGTTTTTACCTTAGATTCGATATTTATGCAGATTGTAGATATGTTGTCTCTGCTATGTCCTAGATATTGTTGACGCTGTAATATAAAGTATATAGACTATTTTCTACTTCCGTTCGTACTGTAGGTAAGTAAATATTAATTTAAAAAGATCATTAAACAGCATTTTAACAATATGTAAATACATTAATAAGAATTATTAATAAATTACGTCATACTCTATAACGTTTCTTAATTAGAAACATATTTTAAGTATTATTGTTCTAGCTTTAGTTTTTACTGTTTAAGACACTATTAAAAACTACTTGTAAGTCACAATTATATACTAAAATTAAGTAAGAGAATTATAAACACAGAGTGCCTTGGGAAAACAGTCCAATTAGGTACGTTTGAGAAAGAAGCCAATCCTCGGACATGTCGAGTACGGCTCGGATTGGCAATCAGAAAATTACACGAGGTCTTCTAATTCGAAATTACCTAACTTTGAATTGTTCTAGCCTCAACCGATTTATATATATTTCTAGCTAAGGTAAATCAGGACATAAAATAATGTTACATTCTCCTATATTTCTAGATAAACTGAAATAATCGGGTATAAAAAGTACATAATCATACTTTGTAGTTATTCCTGTAACTAATTCACATACAAAGGTGATTCATATGAGTTTTATTTACTCAAAAATAAAATTAGACGTTACTCATTAACGATAATTCAAAAGCTATGAACTATTTGAAAAGTTATTTTGGGCACATTTTACTTGTTTTCCAAGAAATAATATTGATTCATAGTACAATAGTGAGCAGATGTTTCGTTCAGTGTAGGTATGGTTTCACTGTTTCATTGATCCCTTAGAGAAAAAAACGATTATTACATTTAAATTATGTTATTAGTAAAAATTCGGCGGTACGTTCATGAATTGATGCTTTTATTATAATCACTATAATAAAAACAAAAGTTCTTAATATATATTTAAACAAAATTAGATGCGTCAATTAATAACCTCTTCTCACGGCTTATATTTAAAAAAAACATTTAAATTAGATACGTTAGTCGCTTGTGAGAGGGCTTGCTATTGTAACTTGGAATTGGTTTTTGTGGGACACATGTCCCGACAATTGAGAAGGACAATACGCATAGCCCTGTGATACACTAAGAACATAATATATTGTACTCTACATTATATGCGGGTTCCAACTGTACGTACTGTGTAAGTTTAATTTAGTAAAATAAAGTAATTACCTTACTTGAGATGTTATCTTTCCGAAGTCTCACTATCAAAGTATCAACTAACAACTCGTCTCCATTAGACAAAGCGGGTCAAATGTAGTGCGGTTACTTTATTTTATCTAGATTCATTATTCTATACATGAACTTATGTTTACATGTGTCAGAGTTGCGATGAAGATTGTCTTCAATTCGCATTTTCCGGCTTACAAAAGTAGGTTGGTCTACTGGCCGCAGTGGTCGTAATGGAGAGCCGTTAGTTCATTGTCGTTATTGAATAATTTCCGCGCGGCACAGTCGTTCGGCGCTAGCCAGCGAGTGACGCCGTTTTAAAGACATTGATGATGATCATTGGTAAGCAGGCACATTCGATGGCCATTTTGAGTCACAGAATTGATTATAGAATCAATTTAGATAACTTTTAAATTTAAGATGCGGATATTACTAATTGGGTTTATTGTGAGGCACACTTTTGAAACTTATGTTTTATTATTACATGTACAATGTATATAATAAAAGTTTCTGTTTGTTATAGACAATCCTTCATATTTCGCGTTTTCGGATAAGGACGTTGCCGACAGCGCTAGCCCTCATGCATCAGGATCTGAGCAATATTCAAGGTCCACGCCGGCAAGGGCTTGGGCCGATGGAGGTCGGCCGCTCAGTTCTCCACGCAGACGCGAGCCAGAGAGTCCTAGGAGAAAGGAATTTAGAGCATTGCTTAGATCATTATCAGCGAAGGAACCTGAACAAGCTGAAGCATTCCTCAGAGGTCAGCCCAGGCCAGGCGACTGCGCGCCTGGTGACATGAGGAATACATATACTGCACCAAGAATCAAGTTAGTTTTACATTTGTAACTAACCTTTAAGTTTTGTTAAAATGCTTGTTTATCTAATAAACACAAAGGGAACGGATGCAAATAATAATATATGTAATAACAAAGGCAATGCCGACAATGCATTTAGTCCCCTGTTATTTGACCTTATTTCGTTATCAGCTAAGAAAACATTCAGTGTGATAATGTAACACTTTTTCGTACTTAAGGTATTATGATTAATATTGATTTTTTTACGCAGGAAGGGCAAAATCAGCTCAAAAGTGGTAACTTCTGATGGTACTAAGGAGCATGAAGAAGTTTTTTACACTATTCCTTTACAAGGACGAAGGAGACACTCCGTCGGAGGATATTTGGCCACCGGTTCTACTGGTATGGGGGAAATCACGAGTGTTCCTAGTGAAGTGCCCAAGATGCCGCCACCTCGATTTAATCAAGTTGAGGAAGAGTCAGTCAAAAGAAGGCGGCCGAAAAACTTCCCGTTTAAAGGTAAGTAAAAATTACGTTGTACTAAAGTTTTTGTTTCATTATTAACTAGGTATATAAAATTCTGGTGTCACGATGTTAGTTACCATACTCCTCCGAAACGGCTCGACCGATTTTTATAAAATTTTATATGCATATTCAGTAGATCTGAGAATAGGTCAACATCTATTTTTATACCCCTAAGTGATATGGGAGGCCCACCCCGATTTTTTAAAATTTATATAGCAAAACATCGTTTGCCGGGGCAGCTAGTCATTAATCTATGTTTGTAACGTGTGTCTTTAAAGTCTTACGACCTATAAGGTCTTAAATGTAAAAATCATTACTTTTCATTAATTGATCAACAAAAGCTTTGTTTTCAATGTCTATTTATAGTTAATCATATACGTAGAAATAGAGAGTATGATAAATGGTCGTAAACAATACGTTAGAGACGTAAGCATTATCAGTGGAGAACGTTGCACCCGAACTCTTCGACCTCTTATGATAACAAAAATGCATTGTCTTAAGTTACCTATCTAGGAAATATTCGTTAACTTTGATTCTTTTATTACATTTAAATATAGCAATGCAAGAACTCAAGCAGATAACAAAAATATTTTCCATATCGTAACTATTATTGAAATCTGTTACTATAATATTTAATTAATAAGACAAAGTACATTTTAAGTACAGCTGTAGTAAAATGTTTTTAAAATAATAATTAATGGACTTATCGAGCTTATCGGGCATTGAATAATAGTCTGCGATTAGGCTTATCGAAAACGTGCAAAGAATACAATCGGATAGTGTTAGTGTTTACTTCTTTAGTGTTTACAGCATCATATTTGGTGATCGATAACGATAGAGGAATATTTACTTAAGACCCGAAGCGATTTCAAATTTGTTTGGGAAGATAGTCGTCAGTTGGTCAGAGATGGTGTTGCGATTATTGTCGCGAGGAGCTTGCGTTTTAGTGGTTTTAGTATGCGAAGTGCGTGCGCGCACGCCGCCTGACGCCAACCAACACTCCGCCGCGACGCGACGGCGCGCACTACTCCGCCGCGAGTCCGACTCCGCGACACTTCGCGACTCTGCTCTTACTACTCGCGAATCGCGCATCCTAGTGCCTCTGCAAATAAGTGCAATGTTTAATATTTAAGCTGCTTAGTGCGCCTATTCGTACCAGTTATGGATAAATTTTCCGAAAATATGGCAGACGGATACACAAGTGAGTTAACAATTTAAAATATTGAAGAGCTATTTCAATTATTATATTAATAAGTATTTCATTTTATTTGTTTCACAATTTCTACTTAATTACAATAAACTGATTTACTTTTAAAAAACATAATAATTGCAATTACTTATTCTTTAACGTGAATTACTACTTTTTAACAATTATTAGTATTAATTTTAAGTTTCACCCAGGGACATACAATATAAGCATTGATCGAAGCAAACAACAGATTCTTTTATTTCATTGTATCTTTACTCTGATAACTAGCAAAAATAATTTGAACCATTTTGGATAAATATACATTATAATGTATATTTTAATCTAGAGTTAAGTTTAACTTAGAGCTTAGCTGGGGTAGATTTTTTGTTAAATACGATTTCCAAGTTCGTCTAAAAGTAATGTCAAAGGAACACCGTAAAATACATTACCAAAACGGTTTTGCCGGTTTACACTCTGTAACTCAGTAACCTAGCCGTTAACTAGTTGGTATAGAGTTGAGAGTCGAGTAATCTGGACAGTCGTGGTTCGCACCATTACTGATGCAGGATGGCAGGGCTGGTAGAATAAACATGGTATACTTTACATGCATCGAAGCGACTCCCGTAATGTACTCGCCGTAGGAATATAAATGTCGACGCCTATTTTGTTCTCTAACTTAAAGTAAAGATCCACCCTCATGCAGCAAAATTATATTCTTTGTTGTATAACAAACTTTACGGCATCCGTTGTTAACAAGAGACTAAATATAAAACGTTTTTTACTAAATATAAACCTTTTGTTTATTCAAGATTAATATTTATATCAATATAATTTATTGAGAGTTTTTTCTTAGTTTCTAAAACTTTGTTTTAATTTATAATGATTATTTTAATACACATGATGCAGTGCTTATCTCTAGTATTACATTTTGTTGGCCTTAATAATATAATGACTGATTAATAATCTTATTTGTAAATTTAGATTTTTAATTTTTGTGAACTTTACTTGGATAAAGAAAAAAAAGAAAAATTTACGCGTATTGTAATTATTTAACAATCTATGTTTTTTTATTGGAATATTGCTATAGATTAAATCTTTTCATCGGATAAGTAGTTCAAATAAACGGGATTAGGTACTGATTACTTTTATATAGATTTACCTCCTCACTACTGATGAGTATTAATCACTTAAAAGCTTTTAAATATTTACATTTATTGTTAAAAAAATATACTCATTGTCAAGGTACAATCATACTTTTTAGATGGGTCTACTCATAAATATTGTAAGCACGTGCTAAATTACATAGTAATCAATATGTTCGTAACGTTTCTGTTGCTACTTCAACCATATTACCCACATAGTCTTAAATGAAGCACTTGAAAAACGTTCGAGTATGAACCATTAAATCGTTTAACTCTCAATATATATTCGGTAGGAACGCGACGACCTGAAATCAATAAGTAGTCTATATAGACTAATTAAATGATTTAAATGCGATATGTAGAATATCAACTTTGAAATTAACGTTATTTTTGTACAAATCTATCATATAATCATCATGAATAATACTCGTATGTTCGTATATTCAAACTGTGCTAATTATATTGTGATGTCAGAAGGTATAAAATTAAAATGATTAAGCACTGTGAGCAGACAGAAGGCACAGAAAAAGAAGGAAAAGTTTATTTTGATATCATGAATCACTCCCGGTGGTGCCGCCAGCTCACAGTTCATACTAAGAGAATCCATAACAGATTCTTTGTTATTACAAGTAACTGCATGCATTTTATTAAATAGGATCAATATTAGTCTGCTATGCGGATTAATCGAGCTGTTTAGACATACAGACTTTCTCTGTCAACATATATTGCATCAATTTTTAATATTTTCAATTGTTTATCTCATATATAAAATTCTCGTGTCACAATATTAGTTACCATACTCCTCCGAAACGGCTCGACCGATTATTATGAAATTTTCTATGCATATTCAGTAGGTCTGAGAATCGGCTACTATCTATTTTTCATCCCCCTAAATGATAAGGGTGGCACATCCCAAATTTATATGGCAAAACAACGTTTGCCGGATCAGCTAGTCTAATATATAAAATTCTCGTGACGCGGTGTTTTTTACCAAACTCCTCCGAAATGTCTCGACCGATTTTTATGAAATTTTGTGTGCATATCAAATAGGTCTGAGAATAAGTCAACATCTATTTTTTATACCCCTAAATGATAAGGATGGCCCACCAGAATTTTTTTTTAATTTAGGTATATGGCCAAACAACGTTTGCCGGTTCAGCTAGTATTTTATAAAAATATTTTTATTTAACCGTGTAACCTATAATATCTTAAAAATATTTGATGAGTAAGTGCGTCCAGAAATTGGAAAAAGACAGATGTTTATGCTCGTATTAGTAAATTTGACCTGTTCCAGTTTATAGACAAAGCCCAGAGCAGTTTACTATAAACAATGTTCGAACCAATATTATTTACGTGAGAGAAAACAGTAGATCAAAAAGGCACCTGACAAACCATACCGTTGTAGGAAACTGCAATACTTCAGCGGCACATCAAAAGCGTCGTACATTGAACTGAATACGACCGGCGACCGCGCACGCCTACTGCTTCAAATGATAACCATCCTTTTTTTATATACGTACCAAGTACGTATAAAATGAACTAGACTTGCATATAGCCGAATACTCGGCTATTCATTTTATACACTTTTATCTCACTCGGCCACTATGGACGCCCTCTGCCCTATTCGGGGGACATAGAAACATAGGTAAGTCAGTCTCTTACTCGGCCAAATAATCAAATAATATTTTTTTTTGTAATTCATAAATTGTAAAACTAAAATATTGATTTATTTTATACTAATATCTATTTCTTATAACACCTAAAAAAACTTGAAAAGATTTAGGGGACTTTGTTCAAATAACACATGCCGCAAGACGATTCAAGTTGAGTCAATTATCTAGCGTGTTTCTGAAACTGGAAAATAGTATAGTCTTTTTCTTTTCTTAGAAAATCACAGCTTTACTAAATATACATTCTGAATAAATCCTAAAGAATATTGTACAGCGTAAGGCTGAAGATACGTTGCAAATCGATTACGTCTTGCAATTCGTACGTGGCAAATCTATATATTTTGAAGAAATAAATATATTATAATATTATTATGTTATTTTCATACACAGACAAATACAAGAAGTTTAACAGTATTTTCCACATTAAATCGTAACAATTGTAACAATTACACCTAGCGCAGTAAATAATTTTCAAATAATAAAAACACGATCCTGTTACTTCTACATACCATAACGTTTTATTAAACCCGCGCCTTACCACTGCATCTAATCGACCATAGTTATTCCGGGCCACGCTGATAGACGTTTGTCTATTTAGGAAACGGATATTACATTTAGTTGAGTCTTCATTTGGCGGCAGAGGTGGGTAAGTATAAATCCGTATGAATTTCCGGTGCGCGCGATGCATAGCATATTTTGTAAGCAGCCGATGCGTATGCACAGCACTGGGCGCTATAAAAACTTTAACAGCCGACGCATGTTTTTAATCTTGGGTACGTTCGGGAACAGTGTTGTGGAGGCAGGGTGGTTTCCAACTTTTTTACTATTAATCCTTAAATAGCTTCAATGAGCGGTTAATAACCAATGATTATTGGAGTTTAATTTTAAATGCATTATGAGCATCTTAAATTGCATTAATTGATTTCAAGTGGCATTAAGATAAACGGTCTAATGATCAGACAAGGGCTCATGGCGGGCGGTCAGGTTACGCTTACGGTGGCACAGATGTAGACACACAGATGTCGATGCAATTTACCAGACTTCGGCTAAATATCGCCATATACAATAAAGACGAAAATGTTCATTAAGATTCTAATAACATATATGTAAGAATGTATATATAGAGAGGATAAAGAATTACTGTTCCAGTTAAAACTTCAAAGCGTTCACGCACACACACATGCAGACAAACGTCTGTAAATCATTATGTATAGGTTTACGATGACCCGTGAACTCAGGTCCAAACATCGACCCAACAAGCTATCAAATGACACGACATCGTTCATGATTATCCCTTGACAACACTTCCTTTAATCATTAGACATTTTACATAAACTCAGTCCTGACACGGTATCAATCTTACTTACTTGATGTAGAGCTAACGTTTAGGGTATTTCCTTGTTAGATAACGCGCCTAACTATAACAATGTAACAACTGGGAAGAGACCGATATGTTGTTCTTAGAATCAATCGTTTCTTCCGGCTATCTTTATCCTTTGATATATTATTGTATCTTGTACTTGAAAGTATGGTCTTGTTTAAATTATACTAATAGTGTGACTGTTTGTACGTGAACATTATCTATAAAATAATACATGAATTGTTGAGACATGGAATTGTTTTATTTATGATAACAAATAACAATTATTTTTTGTTACAGAAATGGAAGATATTGCCATATTATGGAGTTCCGGGTCTCCTGAAAGTGCGCTGTGGTCCGACTACCTCGTCGCTAGCTTTGACAAAATTATGTCTCAACGAGCTAGGCACCACTACAGGTAAACATTTTGTAACTATTGATCTTGATGTGAGAGAAAAGTAAACCTTTCCATTTATAACTTGTTTACCCTTTGTTTGACGCCAAAATGAATAGAGTACATTTTAAACGTACTTACTTTAATTGTAATAAAATATAAAAATCGCACCAAGCTGAGCTAATTATCTACAACTAAATTTAATAAATACTTTGATCTTATTTAGTAATTGTTGCAACGATTAGAAAAAGATTATCGAACTATGTACGTCATGTTTACTATTCCAATTGGGTAAAATGAGCGGTTGTTTCCTACTTAGTGTGCTGATTGTGTAATTTTAACTGGAAGCTTCCGTTTAATGTTTGTCTTAAAACAGAAAACATTATGAACGGACATTCACATATGTCTGTTAATAGTTAGTTTCTTACAGGGTGACACCAATCACAGCGGAAGAGCTACTATCTTCAGATTCGCAGGAAAAGTTAGAGAAGCTCACTAAAGCTCAATTGCAAATAGTTATACTATGTCCAATTTTAACTTCAAAAATGTCAGAATTGAAAAGAGATTTAAATTATGAGAATTTATTTAAAGTCGACAAAGTTTTAGTTATGCTTTTAGGCGTAGAGAAGAACAACGTTATCGCCAGTAATTGTGAAGGTGGGTGAACTATACAATTAATTACTCCGTATTGGTTAATTGAACTTAATATTATAGTATTTTATTTATTCATACATTGTGGCCACAGATTATCCTACTATTGATCAGTGGCAAATGATGTCGGTTCGTGAAAAGGACACGTCGTTCGTAGACACATTCTTAACAGCTGCTGTTGGAATACTGCGTACTAAGGACTGTAAGGACACGGCTGCAGATAGGACAAGTTTCTCTATAGTTCCAAAGAAAGTCAAAATTGTAAGTTAAATATTTCTTCAAAAAATAATTCATTTGATTTCTATTAAAAACCTTTCTTTTTAGTAATTTTTATTTATGCTACAAGTAATATAATTAAACGAAAAGTTTTTCGTAATAAAATTTGTTATCACAGGGTCAAAGTCGAGTGATAGCGCTTCTCAACGATCCCATTAGGGAAGAAGACAGTATAAAGATAATGGTGGACAAGAAAGGCGAGGTCATTCACATACCTACATTTAAGAAGAGGAACCCTTATACCTTACAGTTCGATATACCAGGTAAGTGATCTTAATTATAAGTGATTTTTTTTTATTCTACGCCTAGCTATATTTTCTTTTCTGCATTTCTAAATTCAGTTATACGAAATGCTATACTGATGATTTTAATGTATCTTCAATTCTTCATAGAGTCATGCCTAGAAGTATCGATGTTAGTTTGGGTGAGAGTGAGCAAAAATGGACAGTCTTTAGGAAGGAGACAAATCAAGTGCGAGAGTCGCTTGCGGGAGTTGGATCAGTTGCTGAGAGCTTCTGATCATCCTTTAGAATTTATGTGCCAGGTAAATAAATATACCATTAGTAAAGCAATGTAAAGAAGGGGATTTTAATTGATTGATGCGAATTATTGGAAATGGTCTATATCATTCCTAATTTTTTCAGACATTAGGTTTTAAGACTACGAGTAAGGAGCAATTAGACAGCTGGATGCTTAACGCTTTCCAAAAGAATATCCCACCGCATTTCAATCTGCTATCCTCATCAGAACAGTTTAATCCTAAAACTGACGTAACAAGTAAGTAAAAGCTAGCTAGGCACTATATTTATATTAATTCAAATTGTAAATGTTCATAAAATGCTGAGGTACTGAATCTATAACCAGAAGATTGATCTCCACTCAATTCAGTGTTGATGTGAACTCCTAGCATAAGATTTTACATTACTGGAGGAACCAGAGATCCGAAGCGCTACATTATTAAAATGGTGATATTTATCTTCGTGTGTATGCAGGTGGAGAAGAATATCCTACACTGCTGCACTGGGCTGCTCGCTTTGGATTGGAGCGCGTGTGCTGGCAGCTGCTGGAGTGTCCTGGGGGTGGAGCCGCAGTGGCACTCCGCAACGCACGGCGCCGCACCCCCGCCGACCTCGCCAGAGACTATAAGCATAATCGCCTTGCCGATATGCTGGCTGATCATCTTGTAAGTATTCAAAGTAAAAATGTAACGAAATTCAATGAACGAACATAGCTGACATGTACAATGTACATACTAAATTTCATATGTTTACTTTCAGAAAATAAACGAATTTTCAAACATGTACTACTATTTAAAGAATATGTCTGACAATGACAAAGAAGATAATGAGGACAATGAAAAAGACCAAGAAGAACTCTGTATTGTTGAAGCTACAGACACAGTCGACTCTCCAAACCATGAAGAGGCTAAGGACTCCGAGAATGTACCCGATCCGTTCAGTGAGGCTTGCACCCAAAATTTAGAGATACCTCCGGAAAAAAAGGAGGAGAAAAAACAAAAGCCTAATTTAAAATTACCCAGAGTAAGAGAACAAGTTTATCAAAACGATTTCCAACTTTACGACGACACTGCCAATCGTATCCAACAAGCAATCGAACATGATTATCTTGTACAACCCTCGAATATAAAAGTAGAAAGTCCCAAATTTCGACCGAATAATTTTTACGCGAATAGTTCTAGACTTTTGCCCCAGCACACGGATATATTTCTCTATTCTCCCACCGAAGAATCGAAGACTTTCAGTATTGATACACCAACGAGTGAAATTAGTCAACTTAATTTAAATATAAAAGACATTAGAAATAGCGGCAGCATCAAGTCTGGCAAAGACGCGACTGGACAAGAAGAGCTTGCGGAAATCATAACTGATTTTAAAAACAATGTTTTTACAATTTCTGAAGTGGAAAAGCTTGTAATGGAGTGGAGGAACAGGAACGAAACTCAACAATCACTTAAAGAAAAACAAGAACAATTAAATAAGATGCGAGAAGAGTATGACAAAATTCAACAAAAAATAAAGGATAATATGAAACGGCCAACACCTTTCGAGAGAGTGAAAAAAATGTTCTCAAAGAGCAAGAGCAAACGTAAGTTTTTGTCAAATGAAAATTTAATACTGTGTAAATATTACCCTTAAATTCATGTATCTAAAATGCATTATTTTACTCCAGATCACGATCATAGTAACACTGGTACTATTGAGAAAAGAAATGGGAACACGAGGCCGAACAGCAGCTTAAGTGACAGTAAGTTTCAACTGTAGTTTTAAAGAATAATGACTTATACAAATTTTCTGTAACCATAAGAATTTCCATGTCACGTGTACTATGTCTAAATTTCCAAGATATTTTTTAATAATTATTTTGGCCCTACCAACAAGCCGATGGAAAAAAATACAATTATGATAATATTTTGAATTTTATCACAGGTTCTTCATCATCAGGCCGCCTTAGTACTGTTAGTGGCGGAAGTGTCTGCGAGACAAACAGTGTCCAATCCGAATTAGATGACAAAGCCAGATCTATTGTAAGTTGAAATGTGTTTAGATTTGCCATCTCATTGCCTCTAAAAAATCTGAATATACAAATATAAAATGTACATAATATATCTATTTTAGATATCGGCGAGCACTTTGACAATGAATTCATGCGACAGCGACAATCGTCTTGACGACTACTTGATCCCGCCGCCACCACGTCCCCTCAACGGATGTCCTCAATTTACTACGTTTGGACATCCTAAGCACGAAAATAGGTGACTACTGTTTGATTGCTATACTCATATTTGTATCTTTGTTTATTTACAATCTATCCTAATAACACTGCGTAATCTTATAGTAAAATATGGAAGTCTAACATTTTTAAGTTCTATCTTCGTTTATATTACCATACAAAGTAATCATCTTTTATTTCTTATTATTATTTTAATTATATGTATAAGGTTGTAAATTTAAAGTTTGCTCTTTCTAATATTATTTAAGAGTTTGGTTACAAAAATCAGTAAGATATTCTTTTTAATGGGAGCGTATTATATTTATAAACTGCAAGTGTTAATATATTTATACATCCATATCGATATCCATATAAATAAATAAAATTGGAGTGTCTGTTTGTAATATTAAAATAACCTTTTTTTACTAAGTGCATATTTGCTATTTTTTTTTACAATTTTTGTCTATCTGTCTGTTTGTTCCGGCTAATCTCTGAAATGGCTGGACCGATTTTGACGGAACTTTCACTGGCAGATAGCTGATGTATCAGGGACTAACTTAGGCTACTTTTATTTTAGAACGAACAAGTAGAACCTCACGATAAAAAATTAAAACCAATGAAAAATGAATTCTATTCAAATAAGGAAGTTGTATAACATTATATTTTTTTTATATTTAAATACCACGCGGACGAAGTCGCGAGTAACATCTAGTTTTATTACAAATCTAAAAATTTGATTTTAAAACTGTCACATCGTCTGTACGTCATACAAGTATGTTTATAAATTTGTATTTATACCCAATTTTACAGAAATCAACTATTAATTTATAATAAATTCGATTCTCAGCAATAATTTTAGACAAATGAGATTTTACACTTTAAAGTTGCGTTATTCATTTATGAATTTTTTCTTACCTTTTAACAGAAGTCAACATATGGCGACGATTGTAGAGAGAGAAGCATCTGCATCTCGGGAAAGGCTTGATTGCGATTCGGACGCGAACTCCACACACCTGCGACTAAATTTTGCTTCACGCGACAGGTCTGTCGCAAACCGCTGTGACGATCGCGACGGAGCACACTTGTACATGAACATATCTGCTACACACACATAAGCCATTTTATTATAATTATTTTCCTGTAAGATATATTAATTATTATTGTATCATATTCTTCTATTGAATTACTTTATAAATATGACGGCAAACAGCCATAAATAGTTTGAATACAAAGTTACATTAAAATCATTAAAGGTGCGCTGTTCATATTAGTGTTAATAATAATTGTTAATGCATTCAATCATTGAGTCACCGATACTAAGAATATTATACTAGTCTTGTTCAATCATACATGTTATGTAATTTGGTTTAAGCTTTAATCACATATCTAAACCGAATAACTGTACTGCGATCGCTGCTCCAGTATTAATAAAGCAAATTGTGGCAACTGTCGTTTGTCTGTGACATTACTCGATTTACATTATTATAAGCTACTTAGTTTTTTTTACGATTTCCATTCACGAAATTTACAAAGACTGAATTTATTCTTGACGTCATGATATTATGTAGATATTTGTACATATAATTTCTAAGGTAACTTTTACATTTCTATTTATTTTTTTACAAAATTTACATTTTTATAAGTAATGGTACAAAATACTAGAAAATTAGTATAAGCATGTATTAAAAATATCAATGATAGGTTAAATTTATTAGGAAATAAAATAAAACGAAGAACTTTCTTAAAATTTTATATTAACTTTCCCAAAATGCATTTAAAATACACAAAAATAAAAAAAAAACCATATATGATTTTTATTTAGATCTACCCTTTGAAATACTTACTTATACGACTTAGCTATACCGACAACTCGTAGTTCAAAAACAATAACGAAACATAGAAACCGACAAAAACAAATCCAAACCAAATTATATATGTTATATTTATATATAGATTTTATATTATATTGTTCTGTTAAATGCTGAATAAAATAATTAATTTATACGAAAATATATCTTTGGTATAATAATTATACTAATCGTTTAGGATAAAAATCATAAAACAGAATATAAACTATTTATTCTTTATTATGCCCTAAATTGTGCTGTTTATCATCTTATTAATAAGGGAAATAAATATTGACTTGAGATTTTTTCTCCCCCTTGAATTTAGGCTAAGTATTGAAATTCAGTGAACTATTTATGATTTACAACCAATAAATTATTTATCAGTGGTTATATTAATATCATGTGGTTGTATTAACTGAACAGATATAATCAAGACAAAACATTTTAAACAAAATCAATTTTCTTAAAATGCAAGCACTCATAAATAATAGTTATTTATACAACTGTTGTATAATATTAAAACAGCCACTCCTAGTAACCTAATATCATCCATTACTGAGTATATACAAATAAAGTAAGTATTGATGAAAGAATCAGTTATTGTAGTTGTAATGAACATTAGTATAGTGCAGTTATTAAAATTCACTTTAATATGTTCTTTAATGTTGTAAGGTAATCGCTAATTTTTTTTGTAAACAAAACAAAAAAAATACCAAAGAAAAATGGCGGGGATTCGAATAACGTATTTTTTACGGCGCGCGATGTTCTGCTAGTGAGACGCGCGTGAATGACTTTTCTTTTATTGAAATTCATACAGATAGCACGCATCGCGCATCGAGCAGTAAGAATGTGGCTGTCTGTTGAGTAAACCCTTTGCGCAGAAGGGATTTGAGTGTTATTATGAAATTCAGTACAACATTATATGATCCGTTCAGATGATAATGGTTATTAGGACATTGGATGTTTTAATGTTGGCAATAAGCTAACTGTTTCAGAATACTTTATAGAGGATTTAAAGTATGGGAGAAGATAAAGTAAATAATAATCATTTGGTATAGAAGTTCATAATAATTGTAGTATTTATTAACACACCAAATTATATTTAGTGCGGTAATCACCTTCACATGCCTTTTATAAAAAACTGTGAATTCTGAAATTCTTTTAAAAAGGTAAAATTAACGCTGAAAATACTGCGTTTGAAAATTCAATAATTTTTTTATTATAACTTACGTTATGATATCATAAAACGCAAGTTTACGAAATGCTCGTCTGGGACGCTTTTTTTTAAATAATTAAATATAATATATAGTATAACTAAACGTCTTTATAAGGCAATTTATGACATTGTATAATGGTAACTTTATTGAAATGCTAGCAGCTATTTAAAAAATTAACACTTGGCACGAAGAATATAGAAAAGTTCAGATTAATTTGAAATATTACATCTTCGACTATAAACTATTTTTAGTGTGATGTATTTGGCCGTTGGTCATCACATTTGGACTGGGTTTGGTTAATATTGCCTGGTAAATGGCCCATATGGATAGTGGACGCATGTACGCGATAGACCTATGGTTGCCGTTCTCGTATAGTGCTTCTGGAGTCTCGAAGGACAAGCCCATCTTCATCAGTGTGGAGTGTAATCCGCCTGCGGTTACGAAAGCTTGTTCGTGCATTCCTGAAACCGACATTTTGATATTTTTCACCCTTCTCTTAAATCTTTCTATTCTACTTCACTCGATTTTCACCTACTATAGTTAGTTTCATAATTCACTCGATTAGACTGGCAAAAAAATTAAATTATGTAATATGAAACCTATATAATCTCTGACTGTAAGTACATTCCAATGAATGTAAATTAGTATTTTTTACTATCTCACCTTCATAGATCATAAGCGACGCCAGTCCGTACGTAACACCAGTCCAGACCTCCTCGCTCTGTATGGCCGTGGTGTCTACACGTCCACGTGTACCCCTAATAAATCCATTTACAGCTCCCATAGTCCCATTAAGAAACCGAAGTACATTGTTCTCGTATATCGTGTGAAGAGCTTTTTTCACGTTCGCGTCAGGGAACACTTGATCTGTCCAGCCAGAAGCACGAAGAAACCTGTAACCACGTTTTGTGTCAAAAGTAAGCAAACCATTCAGATGTTGGGCAGCGTGGGTAAATAGAGATTTCATGTAATACAAAAGTAATACTTTATTAAATTATACGTTCAAGCAACCTACAGCAATTTTGTCAAATATTAAAATAATGGTGAACATACACGACATTTACAAACAATAATATTTTACGTTATCGGATATAATAGAAAATAATTGGATATTAGGCCAATATGAACATCAACCCGCGAGGATTTATTAACAAGTGCCCTTACCAATGCCCAGCCAACTGATCTGCCATAATCACATCGCTGTTAGATGGCTTCGTATCAAATCTGTAAAACGAGCCATTCCAAAGCTTCTTTTCGTAGGATGTTCTAGCTTGTTCCAGAAGCTTCGAAAATTCCCTCTCGTCTTCCTCATGAGAGAGAATACGAGCCATCAAGCGGACTGCACTTATTGCAGCTACCCATAGACCTCCACAATAAGCACTGTAACGATAATTTACTTTAAGAACATTTTTTAAAGAAACTAATAGAAGGATAGAACAGTAGTAGTTTAGTTAGTGTATTAAGATTACCTTGGCCCAGACATGACCCACGCATCATATGTTTGATCGGGGAAACCGCCATTTTCTATCAGACCATCGCCATCTTTATCCCACTCTATAGCACGACGTAATAATGCAGAGCAAGACGGATACATGTCAATCAGATACTGCTTCGAATCCCATACCGCGGAAGTTGCTTCACGAGGCTCAAGTTTTACCTTAAACTCCTCTTCTTCTGTACTCCTATACAACAAATCTAAAATATCTTCCACTGCACTGGGCCTTGGTGCCATTACAGGTGATGGATCAGTGGATAAGTCTGCAGATGGATCAGGTGACAAGTCTTCAGTCTGACCAGTGGACCGCGAGTATAAGTCGTCCTCTGTGCCATCTCTAATGTCGTCAATAAACGCCATAGAGCGATATCTTTCATTACCAAAAGGTGCACTATGACCTCTCAATAATCTGTAGTCACGCATAACTTGTAATATAAACTTAAGATTTAAATCTCTCCACTCGGAAACATCGTGAATGTTATAGGCGTTTATTTGTGTGAATGGTAGACCCTCTGAAAATAAAATATTTACAGACTAAAATTGGTAATAAAATAATTACTACAATATTTCCTAAGTCAAAATATTCTACTTCGTAAAAATATACGTCTAAATCTAAATATGTTTTAACATAATACAATTACAATATTGAATAATATCTAAATTATAAGATAGTTCGATTTAAAATAGTAAAATCTCACAAAAGTAAGAAAATGATTTGCCTATTACAATTAATTATCATTTTTTGGTTATATAACTCACCTGGGTCACCCAAATCATGTGGAATTGAATCTTTGATTTTAAATTTACATGATTTACCATCATATAAAGACTGTCTATGTTTCGTAGTTTCCATCGTTATCGAGTCTCGGAACATATACTGTAGCACTACCTGTGTATAATTTTATACTAGAGTTCTAAGTGATTATTAGTCTAAAAGTTTAGTTGTAACATAATAACAATTTCTGAATTAAACCAATTGTTCCCAGGCTTACGTCAAAATACGCTACCATATAGATAAAATGAAGTGAAAATAGAAAATGTTAATTTTTTTTCTTAAATTCGCTTTTTTTTTCAGAAAAGACGGACATTTAAAAACACAAAGTTTTAACCAAATCGTAACAGCCCTTTCTAAGATCCGAGTATAATTTATGTTATCGTCTTAGCAGTTTAATCCGTTCCATAGTTAAAAAAAAACCCAAACTAAAAAAAACCTAGTTATTTTCATGAGAAATAAAAATTGTGCGACGCGCGACCTCTAAATAATAATATTAATATTTATGGCTGTTACTTTTTATATAAAAAAAAGGCGCTGAGGTGTATTAGACTACAGGCAGAAAATTTATCAAGTTTTTTAGCGTTTCTCACCTTTTAAACCTTCCTTGGACTTTTATAAGTATTTCTAAATTAAAATTAGCCAAATCGGTCCAGCCGTTTTTGAGTTTTAGCGAGACTAACAAACGTGAATTCATTTTTACATATAAGATTATACAAAAAAAGTGTATGTATAACTTACTTGTAAATTAGGCCAGAGTTGTGCGAGCGCAAAAGACGCATAAAAATGGACGTCATATGTGTTATACATTCTATACTCGTGTCCTTCAAGGTAACCAAACACACCAAACTCGTGTCTAAAATTGTTTAAAGTTCATTTAAACTAAAAGATAAAGGCTAAGTTTACACGAAACATTTTTTATGATAGAATACAGTTATTGTAAAAAAAATTACAGCTTTATATTAATCTATCCATAAACATCTCGTACCTCGGATCAGTCTCGGGATATTCATCTGGAACGTCGAACCAAATGGTCCCGCCATCCGCAACGAAATAAAGCTCGTTCATTAAGGCACTTTTTAACCAGTCCGGTATGTTGCTAAAAGTTAAACAACTTTAATTATCAATTGAATTACAAAGAATCATTGGAAGTTTCATACATTGATTTGTACAGAAAATTCTGAGAGCAAATAATTTTTTCCATTGCTTAGTGTATACTATAGGGATCCCGGCATATATTGAGTACTGGATTTTTCTATTGCCATATTTGGTACTTAAATAATAAAAATGTCAACTGTCAATAAGTCAAACTGGACTGTCAATAAACATAAATCCAAAAATAAGCACAAATACCACGACCACGTCATTCAAACAAGTACGGACTACAGAGTAACGTAAAACGTTTGAAGTTGAAGTCACAGATCACATATTGTTAAGTTGGCTTTGGAGTTTGTACAGAGTTAAAAATCTTTATAGTGTTCAAAAATATCGTACGTATTGGATAAGCTCTGTATTTTTATGCAGTATGGTAGTTATTTGTTAATACGCTTTTATTAGCCTCATACGTATGTATGTAACGGAATCTTGACATGAACATGATTTTGACCTCCTTTAAAACGTCGAATTATCTCGAAATTTGGCATACCTATTAAGGATCGATGACAATTCGATATTTTAATCATTTTGATCCGTTATCCTTTCTAGGATAATCAGGATTAGCAATTTTTTGTTCTTCTGAGACCCAGAGTGTCTGCGTCAAGACCAAGAAGGGAAACTACCAGGCGCGCCGATCACTTCGAACTTTAACTCACTTTAGTAATAAATTGATGTAATGAAAATCAATCTCACTTTTGTAGAAAATTGATGTTATGAAAAAAAAATTGAGCCGCATTTAGAGACATACATGACTTATTTATTGAGACAAACATATGACTACTCATCAGAAAAATCAGGTAATTTCGTACGTTTCAAGAGTTCTGATATAAAATAATACGCTTTTATAGAAAATCCAACTAAAAAATAGAAAATAATTTTGAAATAAAAATAGTGTAAGAAAAAATGATTTTATTGTAAAAAGGCGTGGGGTGGGGTTCAGGATATTGCAATGCAATAAAATTATTTTATATTTTTTAGTTGGATTTTCTATAAAAGCGTATTTTTTTATTTTTAGGCTTTAAAAGCTTTACGAATTATGAGTAAATGAGGGACCAAAATGAATATAATAATAATATAATTTTCTCACTTTTTATCGTACAGCATTATAAATAATAGTATTAATCCATTTATTGTCGTAAAATTAAACGCTGACAGTTTAGTAAAACACATAAGACAAATGACATTTATAGCAATCCGTTGCGTTTGGAAATAGGTTTAATATTTATACTTTTATTGATTCCCATATCCTAAAAATATTCTGAATGTTTGAACCTACTATTTAGGCTTTAAAGAGCAGTTCTAAAATTATTTCAAATTTTCATGTTTTGGTACAAATTCTGCCCATAATTCTTTAAAAACGAAATAAGCATGATTTACTATGTAAAATGGGAGAATAAAACGAAAACTCTTAAAACTAAATCTACATTAAGTACAAGATTTTCTGAACAATACCTGTTGTTTAATATAGGATCTTGCCACTCAGCGAGTTGTTTTTCCCAATTCTTATAATTTCTAAGCGCATAAGCCGCAATACTGGCACCAGCTATACCATCACTACCGAAAAATTTTGTGTAATATCTAAAAACACAATATTAATAAAGATTTTATTAATACAATAAATAAAAAGTTTTAATTAATTATTTATAAAAATCGCACCTTCTATGTACTTTGCAGTCTATTTTATACTTTATAACGGGCATATCCCATACTAGACAAAATTCAGTCGTACCAAATCCTCCGGGATCTAAGGATATTGTGCTTGATAGTGCAATAGAGTCACCTAAAAACAGAAGTGAAATTTTCAATTGGGGTAATAAAAGTTACCCTAGCTGGACTTTCTAACAGCTGTCGCTGATGTTCATGTAAGCTACCATTTACAATCAAAGCATCTACGTACAACTTTAACATAAGAAATACAGTGCAATCTCAATATAACGACATCTACGATTTAACAAATTCTTCGTAATCCCAAAAGAGTCAATGTAAAATATACCTCTACATTGCGAACATTTTTAGCAAACAACTTCAACGAATTTACAACTATCAAAAAAATTTGTAAAATCCTCTAATTACCTAATTTTGTCAACCCAAAACCTGTATACCGTTCCCACCCATACATTATTACCCTTAAACCCATATGATTTATGTCGCAACAGGTTTCGACATGTTTTTTGTAAAAAATCATTGTTGTTTAATGGAAAGTAGTGGGTACCTTTTTTTCTACCTAATTTCTATTATAATTCTACGGGAAAAATTATGTTTTTAAATATAAAATACGAGTATATATAGTAATTTGATTTATTAATATAAGTTGTTCGCTATAACAAGATGAATACGTAATGTTGAAGTGAATAATAAATACTATTTTTTACCTCTTTATAACAAATTTTAGACCAACCTGACCTCAGTTCAACGAATTACTTGATATAACGAATATTTACTTGCTCCCTTCCGATTTGTTATATTGAGGTTGCACTGTATATTAAATCTCTTTAGGTCAATCGAAATTAAAGTTACTAATATTTTAATATAATGAACTATTACAACATCTATTATAACTTACTTTTGTATATCTTCTTAGGTTTTTCCTTATCATCATTTTTATTATCTGTTTTATTTGTGGGTGGTGCTGGCGTTTGATTCGGATTCGGTTCCAGTTTGCCATGTTTCTTCAGACATTCCCAAACGTAACCAGATGTTTTAGCAGAATTCCATAGACAATAACCCTCATGAATAGTTTCATTTTCCTGTTTCTTCTTAGCTATTGTAAAGGTGCATGGTTGATCTACTATTTTCTGTTCTAATGTTACTCCGCAAGTGTTGTCTTCGGAATATCTTTCCAGGTCTAACTTACCTGAATATAAAATTAACATTATCATTTTATAAAGCAATGAATATAATCAGGCGAACAACTTAATAAGACCCTTCCTGATAAATTGTCTCTACACAGGGTGGAGTTTTGAGACGGGTCAGTAAGGGCAGGTACCTTAACCATTGTAGTTATAGGAAAATGTTCCTTGGAGACCATCGATAACTTTTTAAGATATTCTGAACTGCATTCACAGATTTTTGAGAGAATGTACGATCAGCGAAAAAATAGTAAAATACAAAAAAATATATATATTTATGCCTATCCTTTTTCCTTTTTCGTATGCGGATCCAAAGACTCTATGGGACCATTTATGGTATGAGTACTATAAATGTCAGAAATTGCCAAAACATTTTCCATACATTTTGTACTGGAAAGCGATAAATGAACTGGTAATATTCTTTATTTCCAAACAATCCAATTTCTTATTGTGTTTAAAAGATTTTTTAATTACGAAAAGTTTATACCTACTAGACCCGGTAGGTATATACCTACTAGAGAAAAGAACAAACCAACAAACACACATCTACATTTATAATTATAAAGAAGTTTGAATTGGATTCAATATAATGATGTATTTTAGAACCATATAGAAGTAACGTCATATGTAACAAGATAGATTAATGTTATCAAAGAAATGTAAGATTGACTGTAGAACAAAAAACACAGTACGGAAATAAAAAGTAAGCAGAATAATACTGCCAATTATTTATTATCTTTGTTTTTATCTGTAGTATCATTTGCATTTTTACTGATTACTAGCAATCCAAAAATTACAACGCAACGATACAAAAGCATTATTTTAACATCTTAAGTCATAGAGCGCAAAATTTTTTAACCAACTTCAAAAACGATTGCGCTGAGATTTGTGATCCGATTTGCACTTGAAAAAATGCACTAAAAAGTAAGAAATAATTCCGTTATTTATTAACCTACATATAGGACAATAATATATACTAAATTGGTTTGTTTTGGTAACCTCTCTTGAATTAGACTTATGTAGTCGCTATTTTTAATGATAAATTATTTTTAAATTTCATAAAATAAGTTTGTATATTGTATTTGTGTCATCAAATGAGTGCAAAGGAGCTCTTTGTATCCAAGTTGGAAATTCGCCAATTATTAAAGTTTTATTTTTAAATCAAACCGACTTTTGAACCGTTAGGACACTTTTCCATCGCATCCAAATAATAATGCGATAAAAATTAGAGTTTCTTATGTGATTTAATCTTAATTTTATTCTGTTTCTTTTAAAATCAACCCTAGAATACAAGAACCACTCATAAACGACATGATTATCTATTGCTGAAAAAAAACCTGCACATTAATTAATATGTATGAATGTCTGTTCGACCGTACATTTAATTAGCCTTTTTATAGTTCATCACATTCGTTAATTAACTACAGAGGCCTGCGATGGTCTAACCTTGGAAAATTTAAGTAGTCATTTCGATTGGTATGAGCTACTGAGCTATCAGAAGATATCTAAAAAAATATTAATTAAATTAAATTAGGTATTATGAAACAATTCGTAAAGGTTCTACTTAAAGACGATCCAAATTCTAAATACTTACGTAGTAAATTCAAGTATTTATCTGATGTTAAGATTAAAGAAGGTATTTTTATTCGCCTTGTAATAAGGAAGTCAATGCATGAAACTAAAAACTAGTTTATTAAATAAATCAAGAATATATATGACACTTAAATCTTGTTTTAAACTAATTTTGTATATTTTTAAAAACATTCAATTTTAAATCATTTAATGTTTATTTAACATACGATTCAAAAATTGTAAATATTTGAATCGTCTATAAAAATAAATCTCGATGTGATAAAAAACAGCACTGTTAATTTATTAAACATTATAAAAAAATGTTAAGGAAGAAAAAAAGGTTATTTTTCGCAGGCCTATGCTTTGCCGTGGTAATACGGAATTTTATTACTAATTCCAGAATACAAAATGTCTGTTTAATACCTCATTAAATGGAATTAACCTTTTTTTGTTATATTTGTGGTTATATAACCTATCGGTTACCTACCTATTGTTTTCTTTTTGTTAGGTTCTCCTAAAACTTCGGTCCATGTGAATGTAATACTAACATCACGATGTTCGTGGCTAACATTCTCAGCAGAAAATACAAACACAGCACATGGCAAACTGCTGTCCTGAAATGAAAAGAGATATTCAATCAGACTAAAACTAAACAAATACAAACAAAGAAGACGGCTAACGGACCTAGAAAGTATCTCCATTAAAAGAGCCCTAAAAAAGAAATTTCAAACAAATAATCTCATTCGTCATAGGGATGCTTTAGAATTTACATGTATGTCACGTATAGTAAGAATACTAGAATACCTAATTGTTAAAGGCTACAAAAATTATTATGCAAAGGTACAAAAAAATCAGAACATCGTATTACGTATTTATTTACATTGTATGTATTTCAATATGTAAATACGTTCAGACAGGCCTATCCTAATTATAATATCATTGCGTTTAGGAAAATTAAAACGAAGCACCATCAAAAATATAGTCTTTCAAAAGCTATGGAGGAAAACCCTTATTTAATACAATGCTAAAAACACATGTTTATGTCATTCACATTTGCTAATTTTCTCGATGTTTTCAGTACCTAGTATGACTTTGGATATTTCTGGAATGATTGAGTCATTAAGTACAAAAATAAAAACAAATATTCAACGGTCAAAACACCTTTAATTTTATTATTTCTAATATACTAAGAAAACACCAATATAGGAAGTTAATAGATAACATAGTTACTATGTTATTAAGCAGCTTAATATTCATACATTGTAGTATATTTTATCTTTAAAATATCAATCAATGATAGATAAACACAGTTATCAGTAAAAAAAAACTGCAAAGTCATGTACTGTAATTTAAATAAAGATATCATATAACAATTTAGTAAACAGTTTTCTATATTTTTTTAGTTTTTCTCAGTTTTTCTTAGTCATAGTATAGATAGAAAATGGAAGTGTTTTTATATTATATTATATTTTCATTTGTCACAAAGATATACTCGCAATAGTCATGAAAATAATATGTAGAAAAACCAGAAGCCATATTGCGAAGAAGAAAAAATCAAGGAATACCTACATCAATTATCCCGAATATTTGATATATTTTTTAATTTCGTTTGATATTCTTTCATCTGAAGTAGTCTTTTAAGAATTATAAAGAATTAAAGTTGGCTAGCAACTATTGTCATTTAAATTTTTAATGCTTAATATAAAGCTGTGATAAAACTCTTATAGCGATAAGGACGTCGATTGTATCGATATGTATGTGAAATATATTTCTCTCTATTTTAAGTTGTAATCAGTGTAAAATAAAAAGTATTCATATATTTATTTAAATTTATTAATGTCATATCAATTTTTCCTTAAATGCGTGGAGTGTCGACGAGCGTTGACATGTAGAAAAGGAACAAACGATCGTCCCGTTGTCTCGAAAGAAACTTCGGAACGCAAAATAGGCTAGCTGACTAAATTGGAAATCTATTTTATCCCAAAAAACCTATAGTTAAAAGAAAAAGCAACTTAGTTTTCCCTCCAAAACGCTGAATAATATCATGGCGTCTCGAATGACGTCACAATCTGCGAAGTAACCTGTTCTGTTATATGAAAACGTCAAAAACAATAATGATGTTTTTGCGTGACGTAACACTTTCTAATCGGTGTTTGCTAACACGTGACATAATGCCTATTTTTTCGATTTTTTTTATCTTTAACTTTTATGAGAAAAAGACTGGTTTTGGTTGGTTTTCTTATCCACGTCTCTTTATTTATAATTAGAAACCATAAACCAAGCAATTTGTAATTAGTGGACACAAGACTATTGTCTTGTTTTTTGAAACCACGCGAAAATTACAGAGTAGACATTTAAAGGACATAGGCCTATTTATTGTTAATATTATATACGGAATTAATAGAGGGATGTTATTCATGAAAATGCAGCGGTTCGGAGAAAAAATAATACAGATGTAAATAAAATAAATTTAAAAAAAATTTAATACTGAAAATCTATTGTTGATTTTAACTGTACAAAAAAAAATATTGTTGTGTACCAACAAATATTTGTATCTCACTTTTGAAATAGTGTCTGTTATAATACTAATTTAATTAATATGAGGCCAAAACAACAGATTTTTTGTTACACAATTTATATACATATTATGGTAATTAAAAATATTAATTTTCCGCTACATACAAGGTAAATCGTAGATAATAATATGTAAAGTGTGATTTTAATCAACAACACACATAAGTATTTAAATTTAATATGATATGGCATTGAGAGTTAAACTCAATTTAATCTTACCTTATAATTATGTGGTATCACAGGTGATACTTGTCGACAAACTAATTTGATTCCATATTTAGTAAGGTCATAAGTAGTCCAAGCTCTTGGGTATAAAGCTGTGTATTCACAATCTGCACCATTAATATTCCATTCCCAGGACTGAGGTGCCTTCTTTGGTTTGCTAAAAATTTCACAAATATAGACAAAAATTACACACCACATTAAAAATATTTAATTTCTGTTGGTTTACTGATTATTTTTCAAGATCATAAAAAGTGTACATTACTGTCTAATAAATTTACTAAGAGCTTCTTATGTTATACTTAGATTGTAGGTAGTTACTGACTTTTCATCTCCGAAAAGATTCTTTATATATACCAGAAAACTCACTTGTAAGTGGATAAAACTGACTGAAAAATGGTTTCCTTCTTTGCATCTCTGATGTTAACAATAAATTGGCATTCCGGCACTGTGACATATTCATAAATTCCTGGATAGAGTTGGAAACGGCAAAATTCTCCTTTAAACCCTCTACCTATTGTTCCACCTCCAATACCTCCTATAGGACAACCTAAAAAAATTCTTTAACATTGCACTTACTCCATCATATGTTTTTAACTCACACTTCAAAATATATAAATCTCTATGCAATTAGCAGTAGTTAGCTTATACATGAAATAAATAAAATTACATACCATAAATTCTTTGAGCTGAGATCATATGTACATAATCCATTATAGGCTTCTTTTTTTGCATTTTTCTTGCTAAGTAATATTTAAAATATCTGAAATATTATTAATAATGTTAGTACAATTTCACAAATTCAAATAGACTTATTTGGAACATATAATACTTTAAATCTTAAAAATACAATCAAACAGTACTTTGAGATAAAACTACAAAAAAAAATTAGAAAATAAATCTATTAGAATTATTATTAAATATAATTTCAACAAATATGATTTTTTTTTGAGTTTAAGTTGTTTATGAATATATCTCTCAATAAATTTAGATGGAACCTCTTTATAATACTGAATCCATAGGGCCCATACTAAGCATATTTTTGAAATCTGGTTTTTCAGGGCAAGGGCAGAGTTATACTATTAAGAAATCACTATAAAAATTTAAGATTTTTTTTTATACCACAAAATCTATGAATTTTCTGAAAAAATGAATTTCAAGCACATATTCAGTAAGAGTTCCTTGAAAAAAAAATATTTAAAAAATGTAAATTTACCCTCTATTCTAAAGAAATACATTATGACTACATTTTTTTTGTTAACATCACTACATAGTATAAAACAGTCACTTTGAGTTGTCTGCCTGTCTGTCTTTATGTATGCTTAGATCGTTAAAACGACGCAACGGATTTTGGTGCAGTTTTCACCCATAGATAGAGTGATTCAAGAGGAAGGTTTATATGTATAATACATGCATATTATAGTTGAGAAAGAAAGTGTATATTTACTAAACTCACCTAGCTGAAAGAGGCATCATTTCAAATATTTGCTTTGGTCTAGGTATTATACATTGCTTGCTTTTTAGTGGAAATTCGTAATTTAAAGGCAATTTAAGTCCATACTTCGAAGGTTCGTCCATCTGTAGGATATCGCCTATTGTTTCCGATTCCATAATTGCAAATATCAAAAACCAATACCTATAGTAAAGTAATGACACGATTTAACGATAATTAGGGAAAACACACTTAAAAATGTTAATAAATAGAACTCAATTAGATATTCTTTACTATTGGAACAAATTGTAAATGTATTAAATCATCTTAAAATATAATACACTACAAAAAAGATTAGTCAGCGCGATGTGTGACCAAAAATTTAGACAAACTGAACTTGACCTGAATAAATGAATGAAAGTTGCAAAAAATTACGTATAAAAAGATTCTTTAAAGATTAGATTAAACTTATAGGTGCACTTAGGTCAACCGCACCCACAGAGGCTGTCCGCTGTTATTTTCATGATACTGACAAGATAAGTTATCTTATCAACAGATTACAAAAGTTTAAGAATGATATAAAAAAATATCCATTTTTTTAAATAGCAATATTGTACCAATGTTTTATATTAAATTCAAATATAAAACTATATTATATCAAAAAGCTTTCATCACGCGAATTGACAATCACATGGCATTTTACGTTTTGCATTTTCATTTTAGTTAATTTAACTATGAACCCTCCTCATTGCTGGCCATTGAAGGGTCGTGGTGATGATGATGAACTATGAACGCAGCTCCGCGACTTTTTTGTCGCCTTCCTAGAAATACTCCCTACGTGTCATACACGGCTCGAACATTCGGCAGTTTCGGCAGTTGCGGCAGTTCTGAAAATATTTTGATAGAGTTATAGTAAATATAATTTATACTTTACTGAAATATTTTACGTTTTGTTGAGTTTGCGGGGTAAGTTTTGAAGCGAAAAAGAGATGGTTATTGGTGCGTTCCACTAAGTGTTTACAATGCACAAAATCGACCCATCTTAAAAAGTGGATCGTCGCGATCGTTGCAAAATTAGCGGCATTTTTTAAACAACTAAAATTTCAACTATATAAATTTATACGGATAGCTTTATTTGATACGGATGGAGATTTATTAATGGAATGCTTGTGCAACGTATATTTAAGTAAAATTAATTTTAGTTTTAATTTAATCATAAATATAAAAAAATCAATCAATAAAAATATGAATATAAATTAATTTAACCAATAATTATTGAAGTTTATTATTGAGATTAACAATTTATATCCTCTTGAAATTATTGCTTTATAATTCGTCATTTGAATTATTTTCGTTAATGCTCAAAACGCTCAATAATCCATTCCACTTAGATTAATGATTGTAACGCTCGCGAATAAGTGAAACGGAAAAAACCGTGGTCGCTGTAAGTACTTAGTGGAACGCACCTATATAAAATGACAGCTATAGTTAAATCATAATATGGCAACACTGAACACAGATTAAAATTAAAGATTATTAATCTGTATAACTAATATTAATAACTATAATTTGTTGTGAATGTGAACTTGTGTTTATATGTCTATTTTAATTTTAATAACATTAAATTTGTACAATAGCAAAAGCTTGTGCAACTTTCGCATTGATCGAAAATGTATAAGTTCGCAAAAATAACGAAATTATATTAATCTCAACATTTTGTATACTACTACTTCTGTCTGTGATATTTTTATTTACAAGATCTGAAAAATGGATATTCCAGTACAAATTGCTATTCGACTAAAGCCGCCAAGTATTGCCGATTCCTTACAATGCATTTTTAGTAACCCAGTAACCCAAATAGTTATTACTGAAAGCGGTCAAACTTTTCATGTGAACAGAGCATTGCCTGGAGATTGTACTCAAGCGCATCTTTTTAATTCTTTTATGATCCCACAGATCAATTGTTTTCTAGATGGTTGTGATACCTCAGTTGTTGTATTTGGGCAATCTAAATCAGGCAAAACTTATACTCTTTTTGGACCAGGTAATATGTTATCTTAGTTCTTGCTGAAGTGAATTTTTTTATGTTTAGATGTTTATTACTCAATCACACAGAAATGGATTACAATAAAATTTGGCCGGATATATTTTAATTTGTAGTTGCAGTGTTGAAGTAATTTCCCTTTATAATAATTAAGAAGCACAAAATAAATAATACAATATTTATTCAAAGAAAATTCTCGACCACCATATAATAATAACAACTATACAATCATACTTTTTCCTAATTTAAATATAAGTTGAACATTGCTAACCAAAGAGGTTTCAGCTTAACAGGATTAACATGTACTTTGTATTTCAGAAAAAAACATAATTCCTGCGGGCTAGTAATAATAATATATTGTACATTAAAATTTGGTTTGTTCCACAGTTATTTCCATGCATAGCTCCAATAGTTTACTATTATATACTATTTTTTTTAATTTAAGGCAATTTTAATTAATAATTATATAAGTTTAAAGCCAGTTGAATTACTATAGCATGGCAATGTTGAGGGCTCTTATTAAAAAACTTTTCTGTTATCTATTTGTACTCTTGATGACTTGTAAGAGTTAAGATATTAATAGGAATTAGGAAATCATATTTAAATTCACCATAAATATGTAAAATAATAATTTAATTGTATTTTGTTATAGGTTTCGAATGTATACATAGTGAATGTGATCAAGGAATAGTTCCACGTTTCTTGACTGAAATTTTTCATAGACTTGGCCAGATGCCTGAAAGAGAATACATTTTGCACATAACATGGATGCAAGTTGTTAATAATAATATATTTGATGTTTTGGGAGCTGGTTTGGTGAGATGTTCCAATGTAGAAGAAGCTTTTCAATATCTACAATTAGGCTGGAGACAAAAGTGCTTGGGTAATAACCATACAGTCTTTACAGTTAGTATGGAACAGAAGTGGGTTGGTACTAATGGTGTGCTTAATCACAGAATGTCTACAGCCAGCTTCTGTGACTTAGCTGCATACCCAGAACCTGGACTATATGCTTTAGAAAATATTATAAAAGAATTAGTAGCAGGAAATCCATCTAAACAAATAAATTATGATAGATGTATATTAACAGCAATGTTAAGAGACTCATTTGGTGGAAGAGCATTCACTTGGGTCATAGGATGTATTAGCACTGAGCCTGATGATTACCAAGACACATTAAAGATACTCAATTTATCCTTGTGTTGTAGAGGCATTAAGAATTTTGTTACTGTCAACTTATTTGCTGATAATAACACACCTGTGTATTCAGATAAAAGTGTAATGCCTATGGATAATGCCTTTAATCTGCAGTTTGCCACTGCACAATGGGTTAAGTTGGTATCAAATGCAGAGGGGCTATTTAACAAAATTTTACAGTCAAAATCTTTATCAGAGGCAGATGTGAATCAAGTGAGTGAATGGCTATTCCTTAAAGCGGAGTGTGATGAGTGCCTAAACAGTGATATGACTGTTGATAATAAAGATACACATACAAAGCAAGGTTTACCCAGGATAGCTGAAGACACTGAACCAAGTGAACCTAGTGAATCAGATGTAGAATCTGACAGTGAAGACAGTGATTCAGAAACAGTCTTCCAAGACAAATTAGAGAAATTAATGGATTACTTTAGAGAAAAAAATGATCAATTGTTTGCAGATAGATGTGAAGAATATCTAAATCATGTTGATTCTGATGACATTACTATATCGGAAACTAGCGGTTCACAATCCTTGCCAGTGATGACATCTCAGTCAAATTCTGGAAGGAGAAGAACTATTCAGCCTGGTGAAAGTATTTCAGGGCCTCAGTTAGAATTATTACGAAAAGTTGCTGCCAAAGCTATTTCACCAGAATCTCAAAAAATTATTATAGAATCTCATAAAAAAGACATAGATCCTGAACCCAAATTAATTGAAAGAGAATTGCTGAAAATGATTGATTCACCAAAAACAAATGAAATTTGTAAAAAATATAAAATGACTAAAGAGAAATATACTCAGAAACAAATATTAGCAAGAAAACTCTCTAAAGAAATCAGCAGTAGTCAGACACAGTTGAAGGAACTAATAAATCTTTGCATAGCCAAAAAAAGACTAATAGATGATCTTTCAAAAACATTCTCCTATACTAAGAACAAGGGACATTCAGAAAAGGTTGAATGTGGCTTGGTGGATCAGGATACTATAAAAGAAATTAAGAGGCATGAGACAAATTTGAAAACATATAAGAAACAAATAGATCAAATTAAAAGACAAATTAAAAAAGACGAAAAAAGAAAGAATACATTAGATGTAGAGCTTCTTAAAGACAAATTAAAACTGGATGAGCTCTCAGAGTCTTCTATTGATGGAAAAGATAAAAAATCTCATACTATAAAACATTTTACTCATAGGATAACTCAGTTAGATAGTATTTTAAAGGAGAAGACAAATGACTTAGCCAATTTAGAATTATCGAAAGAGAAGGAAATAATGTTAAGGAAGGAAATAAAAAATTTGAGAAAGACAAGAGAATGTTTGCATGAGCAACGTTGTAGTTTGGGACACAAGCGAAAAATGTATAAATCGCTTTCTGACTCTGAGGTAATAGAATTTTCATATTTAAAGTGTATTTATACTTTATATATAAAGTGTATCAAAAAATATATTTTTACTTTTACAATCTTTAACTAAATCTATTCATACAAAACTTTAGGAACGTAAGTTACTTGAATGTGAAGAGGCCATAGAAGCTATAGATACAGCAATAGAATATAAGAATAATCTTATTTGTGGCAAATCTCCGTCAGCTTCATTATCAGATTCAGACAAGGAGTCCAGGAGTCGAGGGGAACAGATGCTAATGGCGAGGCTAGATAAATTGTCACATGATGAAATCAAGACTTTGTTGTACAGATATTTTCAGAAGGTACTGAATTTTATTCTTTTTTGTGAAAATAACATCTAGAATCCAGAGGTTTTTCTCTTTAGGGACAATGAAGTTAGAATTACGTTCGTTATGATTAACCAATCTACTAGTTTTTAAGTTCCTAAAGAAGAAAAGTATAGTATTCTAAACTGTTGTTATGTTAATAACATACTTATACTTAGCAAAATAATTTTACATTTGACTGCTGATACACACAAATTATAAACTTTTTCGCAATTTTCACAAATATACCCTTTGCTCTCAAATGTTATTGGGGTATATATTTCAAAAATTAGTCGTGATAAAAACAAAAAAAATATATACTTAAACTAGCTGACCCGACAAACACTGTTTTGCCATATATATATAATAATATCTGGAGAGGGCCACCCTAATAACTTATGGGTTTAAAAATATCCTACAACCTCAGACCTTTAAAATTTCGTAAAAATCAGTCAAGCCGTTTCGGAGGAATTCGATTACGTGATGTGAGATGAGATTATTGCTATAATATAATATACGATTAATAGAAAACCATAAAAATAATCAGTTTTTTGGGTACCGATTTACTGTCATAATACCCGTCAATCACCGTATTATTGTATCACTTTCAGGTGGTAGATTTGCGAGGCGCGTGCGCGGCGTTGGAGGCAGGTGCAGCTGCGGCAGCGGAGGAGGCGGCCGCGTGGCGCTCGCGAGCTGCGGCTGCTTGGAGGCATGCGCAACGGACACGACCTATTCCACACACTAGGTAAACACTGAACACTCTTATGTGCACAATATAGTATTTCATAATTCTGTTAACCTTTATAGAAAATACAGTGTTTTAAAAGTCTCTGACACGTTCCGGTCGAACCGCATGTGGGCTAGATCTACCCCCTCCCTTTCCCATTCTCTCAATGCTACGGTTCCAGTGGACACGGGGTCCACTGAAACCGCAGCATTCTTCTCTTCGCTCCCCCTCGTCACTCTAACTTCGAGGCTGCAACACATCGGCAAAACTAGTATCTCTAGTATCAATGGTTCGTGGGCGACGGTGCTCACTTTCCATCAGGTGGACCGTTTGCTCGATTACTAGAGATGTCTAATGTAAACACTAATATTTCCACTATATTCACTTGTGTATAAGTTATCAGTCATAATTGTTTCTGTGTAGATATTTGGCTGGCATCAACATAGACCGGGCGCTTTCTTTGGGCATGACAACGGACTCTGAAACTTCGGATGACGCCATGCGTCTAGTTGACCGAGTGAGGCAGCTTGCCAGATATCCACCGGTAAGTTATAACGTTAACATTTCACTTTTACTGTAATAATACTCTAATATTTGTGCAATTGATTCCGATTCTTAATCCACTTCTAGATCATTAAATTGATGACTCCATCACACACTGATGCTGAATGAAAACAATTGTCTATTATCATAATTTGTATTGGTTCGCAGGCACCAGTGATACCTAGTCAGAATTTGAGACAACTAATGCCAGCCACAAATCTGCCTCTGGCTAAAGTCACAAAAGAGAAGAATAAGTTGGTGATTGTTCAGCAGAACAAGAAAAACTGATATATGGAGTTTCTTTTAATTTTACCGCTCAATATAATTTTAATACTCGCCATTTATTTATTAGTACGATTTGTTATGTTCGATTTTTTAAGTATGACCCACTGAATGATTATTACTAGACAGAAGACCAGCTGAGGTGTGATTTAAGAGGCGAATATATTGCCTACTATGAAATGTGTTAGGGTTGGCGATTGGCTCTAAAAATTCTGTCTTTAATCGACTTGAATTGAACGCAACAAAAGCATTTTTAATTAAATGTAGTAATGCCGAAAAAGCTTTGTCTTTTAGAAAGTTAGATTGTTATTTATTTATAGGGACATGCACTTCATTTTTAACAAATTTATAGTACAGAAAATTTTTATTTCGATTTTCATTGGTGCAAAAAGTTTAGGTTTAAAAATTCAATTTTTCGATTTTAAATAGTCATCCTTAACATGTCATGGCGCGTTAAAAAATAGAATCTCAATTAATTAATCAGTAAATATCACAGTAGTTAAATTTATCAGATCAGATAATTTAAGACTGTAATAAAAATATAAATCAGTGTTAAATCATTATCTTATAACATTACATATCAGCAGTGTTAATATTTTACTTTACGATTTACTGTCACAACGAAATAAGTATAAATTACCTTCAAATTTACCCCTTATAAATATATTATAATAATATGTATATTGGTAGTGGTTTACCATTTCTTTTATTGGCAATACTTTCAATAAGGATATGCTTCTTTCAAAGATTTGCTAATATAAATTATATTTTATGTATTAAAGAATTTTTCCAGTTGTCGTCAGAATTTTTTTTCTAAATTTCACGCGTCCCAAGCAGTATGGCGACTGCAGATTTAGGATGCATTTCCACCAGAAATGACCAATAGAATCGTTTCATTTACTTAGCTTCGCTCAGTGTGTGTCAAATGAAGCGGTTATTAACAAACACATTTCTCGCTCCACATCCTCACTCTTCTCTGCTGGAAATGCAGTCTTATTATTAGGTTTAAATTGTAAATAAAACTGTATTGCTTTAGTATATGTTTATTATTTACACTAACTTAAATCACAGACTGATTTAAATACCATAAAGTATTTTATCTGCAATTATATTGCATCACATCTATGCTAAGACTAACACTTATAATGAATTCGATTTATTATTCGATTGTAAATATTTGTAACTTCTGTAGATATTTAAACTGTTATAAAAATAAACTCATTTTTATTTAATTGTTTATTATTTGGAGTGATGGTGGTTATTTGAAATTCCATGGTATGCATAACACGCCCTCTGTCAGTACTGAGTAGTAGTGCGTTACGTATAGAATGTTTCCTCTTAATTTCTGCAAGAAATAATTGAAATATCAATTATTATATGTATATAAATATACTAGCCGACCCTTGCGACTTCGTGCCTGTGATCATCTGCTCCTATTGGTCTTAGCGTGATGATATATAGCCTATATAACTCGAAATGGGCTATCTAACACTGAAAACCAATTTTCAAATCGTGACCTTAGAAATTCCTGGGACTAGCGCGTACAAGCAATCAAACAAACTCTTCAGCTTTATATATTAGTATAGATATATATTTGAAATAGATATTTGTTTTATAATTTAATGGAGAGGAATCAAAAAGGTTACCTTGCTATAATCCGCGAAAATCTGAACCACATAAAATACTTCACAAGTAAAGCTTGTAGAGTCAACAACTCCTGATGTTCGAAATTTAAAACTAAAAGAAAAATATATTGATAGATTTTAAGAAATTAGCATTGTGAAAGAAAATGTCAGATAAAAAACAGTAAAAAAATAATAAAATACAAATAAAATATCATCTATTTCTTCCCAATTTTGCACAAGTGGCGACCGTGACAGGACTTGAAGTGGCAACTGGTAAATTAGCAAGAAAGGTGAATGAGAAGAAAAGATGAATGAAGTGTTCTGCGACAATTTTACACGACATTCAGCCTTGCTCTATGATGAAGAGATGGAAGTTAACGAATCTACATCAACAACCCATGAAATCAATATTTACATGAAATCAAAATGAAAAAAGGCCATTGAAATAAAAATGAAGACACCAAAAAAAAAAAACTATACATAATACTTTGTTGACTCTTGACACGTTTTTGGACATAAGATGTAGAAGACAAGAAAATTGCAAAACGACCAGGTGAAATGAAAAAGTTATTTAAGGTCCAATATTTTAAATTCATTCGTATATTCTGTACATTTTTTTAAAGATATTCTGTATTTTTTTTATTTATTATGTTTTTTTAAAAAAATTTTCATCTTTCTTAATATCCCATAACAAACCTAATACGCTTATAACTGATTCATTTGTCTCATTAATATTCAAAGGAGAAGTAACCCACTGTCTCAAATCAAAATTAGCTGAGTTCATAATTGTTTTGGATTCTTTGAGAAATTTTAAGACTTCTTCTTCTGTATCCAAACTTGTTACACAATTGTCAACATAAAAGGCCGTTAATAAACGCGTCGCTGTGTCGAATTTATCAGGATATAATCTAATAATCTGATTTAAATGATGAATTATTGTAGCAGAGAGCAAAAATGGACTTGATGTCAGACCAAACACCACTCTGCAATGCCTGTATTGTATGACCTTTTTCTTCTCATTATCAGCCCACCACAAAAATCGAAGATAATCTCGCTCCGAGGGAATAATAGATATTTGTAAAAATGCCTTTGCAATATCTGCCGTAACACCGATATTGCCTTTACGAAAACCTATTAACATATTAGGTATCTTATCTAAAAAATTCAAACCCTTCTCTAAACATAAATTTAAACTTTTACTATTTTTATCTTTAGCCGATGCATCAAATACTGGCCGTATTTTAGTTGTCAAACTAGATTCCTTGATAACAGCTCTATGCGGTAAGTAATGAACATTCTTCCTTTCGTATTCATTTTCAGGTACAACTTCAATGATACCTAATGACAACCACTCTAAAAATACATTATTGTATAAATCTAACTTATCCGCTGATTTTAGGCGTTTTGTGGTAGCTTCTAACCTTTTAAAAGATAAGTCATAGTTATTCAACAATTCATCAAAACCATATTTCCAGGGAAGTGCGACTTCATATCGGCCCTCTTCGTTAACTTTGATTGTTCTATCGAAGGACATCATCGCTTCCGTTTCTCTTTGATCTCTTGATCTGACTTCAACTGGCTCTTTGATACCTAAGGTTTCAAGAGACCAAAATTCTGAAATATCAATTAAACCACAAAATAAAGTATTACTACATGGAATATTATCCTTTAATTTGCCTTGAACAGTCCATCCCAATTTAGTTTTTATAGCAGTTAAACCATTATCTAAACATAAAAACTCATTTGTCATTAAATAACCAGAAAAATCTGCACCAATCAAGAGACCTATTTCATCAGGACTATCTCCTGTGTCAGTTAATACAATATTATGTTTAAATAAAATTGACAATATCTTTTCATTATTTAAACTAAATCTAGGAATCTTACTACAAATATCAGATTGACCTAATACATTTAAATTAAAGTTAAACATATTATCCAAGCTTTGTATATCAATATTATATGTGTCATAAGTGGCTTAAACTGCCACCAGGTGATTGGCCGAAATCTGTGATCGACTTTGAAGGAAGCAAAACTGATGCCAACATGGAACTTTTGAAAACTATAAGCGTTAACCATTCAGAAGAGCAGGTGGAATGGTTTAACCATATTTCTAAATATACAAAAATTGTTCGTACATTAACATGGGTTTTTAGATTTTTAAATAATGCAAAATATAAAAGGAACTCTGGTAAAAGAGGGAAAAATCAAATCACATATGAAGAAGTAGAAGAGGCTGAGAAAAGATTACTAAAAATAATTCAAGCGAGGCAAAACGATATTCAAAGGAAACACCTAAAGACGTTTTATGACACAGATGGTATAATAAGAATCGAAACAAAACTTCTATTATCCTGTGAAACAGATTATATTAAATTTCCTATATTACTACCAGGCAAACATATTATTGTAAGGAGATTGGTAGAATATTATCATAGAAAACTTCAACATGCTGGAGTAGGAATAATGATTACAGAGATAAGAAATCGTTTTTGGATAATTGGAATAAGACGATTAGTAAAAACTGTAGTTTCAAATTGTTTTGTTTGTAAAAAACATAAAGTTAAATCTGCACAAGCACCCACTGCCCCCTTACCGATCACAAGAATACAAGCTTCAGCAGCTTTTGAATCTACGGGAGTAGATTTAGCAGGACCCTTGTATTTACGTAATGGAGATAAGGTTTGGATTGTATTATATACTTGTGCTGTATATCGGGCTGTGCATTTAGAACTTACCAGTTCTCTTTCCACAAATGCATTTATGATGACTTTGAGAAGATTTATGGCGCGACGTGGAAGAATTAAAGTATTGTATTCCGATAACGGGACGAATTTTATCGGTGCTAAAAACGCTTTAGACGAGCTTGATTGGGAGGAATTACAACAACAATTCACTATAGAACGAATTAAGTGGAATTTGAACGCACCTACTGCAGCTTGGTGGGGTGGATTTTGGGAACGATTGATAAGATTAGTAAAGGAACTTTTACGAAGAGTTTTAGGTACTTCCCGGGTATCATATGAAGAGTTGGAGACTATACTATGCGACTGCGAATCAACTATTAATGGACGTCCTTTAACTTACGTTATTGATGACAATAATGAGTCACTCCAACCTCTTACTCCTTCGTGTTTTATTCAACCATTACCACAAAGTGATTCGGTGGACATAGATCAAGTTGATCATCTAACTTTGAATCGAAGAATTATTTTTATTAATAATTTACAGCAAAATTTTAAACAAAGATTTAAAAAAGAATATTTAACGACTCTTTATCAGCGAAGGCAAGAGAGGAGTATTGTCCCTCTGAAGATCGGAGACGTAGTACTAATCGAGACGGACGAAAAAAGGATAAAGTGGCCATTGGCTATAGTAACAAATATATTTATAGGTAGAGATGGGGTAGGCAGAACCGCAGAAGTGAAAACATCTACTGGAATTAAAATACGGCCATTTCAAAAGCTGTATCCTTTAGAAATATCTGCACCAATCACTACTAGATCTGGACGTATAATAAAGGTACCTAGTAGGTTAAATATTTGATTTTTATGGACAGTTTTTTATATAATTTTATTCAAACTAATTTAATGCTCATTGTTAATTTTCGTCCTTAGAAGTTTTTATTTTACTTTATATTCTGTAATGTTTCCTTAGTTTAAGTTTTTGTATTGGACTAGAGATTAGGTTTATTAACCAATTGACCGCGAAAGAGGGTTAATATATTGTCTGTAAGTTTGTCTTTTCCTTTTTTATGTCGTTTGGATGATGTTCGAAATTTAAAACTAAAAAGAAAAATATATTGATAGATTTTAAGAAATTAGCATTGTGAAAGAAAATGTCAGATAAAAAACAGTAAAAAAATATTAAATAATAAAATACAAATAAAATATCATCTATTTCTTCCCAATTTTGCACACCTGAAGATGCTTCGGTTACGGAGCGAAACGTACGTCGATTGTCAATTGCAATCTACTTATGTGGTGTGTCCTGGTTCGGGTTCGCGCGTCTCATTTTTATGTGGGCAAGATGCCCTTCTGGGTTGCCATACGAGTCTGGTTGTTATAGCAAGGTAACCTTTTTGATTTCTTTTAAATCATGAATTTCCGCAAAGTAACGCCTGATTCAATCCAAAATTTAATGGAGATTATTAATATTTATGATTAAATAAAACTCGAGCGGGTGACATTACTTTATAGCAAACATTTTTGTTTCGTTAATCTTCAATTTTAACTGTTATTATTTTGATGAGATATCGTATAATCAGAATGCATATAACTCATAAGCTGAGTTTAGATTTATGCACAAAAAAAATATTAGAATTCTACTTGACAAATAGGATGACATCACGGCTAGATATCCTGATCAACGAGCGTTTTGACGGTAATATCTATATAAACATATAAGGCTGAAGAGTTTGTAAGTGTTTGTATGTATGCTTGAACGCGCTAATCTCAGGAACTATTGGTCCGATTTGAAAAATTCTTTAAGTGATATATAGCTCATTTATAGAGGTAGGTTATAGGTCTATATATCATCATATATCGCTACGACCAATAGGAGCGGAGCTACACGTGAACAAAGTGGGGCGGGTCGACTAGTGTTAAAATAAAAGTTTGCGATAGCAATAGACTTAATTTTTTTGCAATATATGATACTTTCAATATTCATAGAATAGTTTTTCAACTTCATACCTATTACCAATTTATATTTTAAATAAAATAAGGGCTAAAACTGAAAATTTCACGAAGTTTAAAATATAAAATAAATTCTTCTTCACTTGAAACTTTTCAATAATGTGGTTCCAACTTAATCGATTTTATGGTTTATTTTTTTTACAAAATGACTTAAGTTGAAATTAATTTACCGTATCTAGTTTATCAATTCGTGTGAGAAGTCTTTCACAGCAAAGAATCATGAGGCCAGGGGTGATACTGTCATCCTTTTGAAGCTCCAATAAACCAAATCTTTCTTTTACTTCTTTGCACAATGCTTTTTCTACGTGTTTATTTCTATAAAAGGAATAATTATATTAATAAGGAGGCTTTCATATATGAAGTTACGAGTGGCGAAGCGTATTAAGCAAGTGTTCCTTCCATGATGCCCTTGACGGGCTTCCTCTTAGAAAATATCCACCCTTCGCCACTAACGTATTAATTACTTTTCTCACAACTTACATGCTGTATTCAGTGAGAAGAAGAGTTGCATCATCTAGATGCTTTGCAATGAAAGCAATGAGTTCGTCCGCTGGACACGACGAAGGGGTGATGAACTGTCCTGTGGGAGACACCATCAGTGGACCTGCTTCACTGTAATACATCACCGAAATGAAAAAAAAACACATAAAAGATATAGATAGTAACCCTTAAAGTTTGACTCTAAGCATGTTTCATTACGAATTAATTATTTCTGCAATCAACTTTTGCGGAGTCAACATCTCTTAAGGACTTTTATCGGAGAGAAACGTGCAGACAGACATAGTTTATATATATCTAATAAATCAAAATAGTGTTAATAGATAATAGCAAAATAGTCTTTATATCCGAACTAATTTTAAAAATGCGAAAGTAACTCTGTCTGTCTGTTACTTTTTCAGGGTTAAACCACTGAACATCTTGGGAAATATTAGGTTTTATCTTAAAAAAATTACTTGAAAGAGTTGAAGTAAGAGATAAAGTGCATGTCGAGCTGTGTGACCGTTAATGTCATTGAGAATTAGTCATATATTAAAATGTTGAAAATGAAAATGTAGTGATGTATAGTGTTAAACATCATAAATGTTGGCAACACTTATAATTTGAGTAGCATCCTTTTATTTAATATTGGTATGATTGATATGTAGCATTTTTACTTGATGTTGGTAGGATTATGAGTAGCATTTTTACTTTCTTGAATGTTGGACAACTGATAAACACAAATCAAAGATGTAGGGATTGCTAAATAAAAACGCCATCACGACAGAATAATGATTATTACATTGTAAGGCTCTGAGTCTAAAGTATAACCTCCAGGAGGATATTCTAGTCAAGCCGTCATACTGTTAGTTTTCAATCTTGTCAGGTCAATAAATTTACTATAAATATACACTTACGGCTCTACCACTATTTCGTATTTACTAAGCGAATCAGGTACAGATTCAGGAAATTTCTTTCCCCGACCATAAAAATCTCCTATAGATGTAATCAATTGTCTAAGATGGCTACAATATTGGGCTGCGGATACTTTAGGCATAAACTTTCTGAAATCAACAAGTTTACAAAATATATAGTTATCAGATAGATATAAGCACTAGAGAATAAAATAAATTTTTAATACAAAAATGTAGTATAGAAGTAAATATATTTTGTGAATATTTTAGATTTTCATTTACAAAAAACTGGCTTATTGAATATGATATTCAGTCAAACATACCTTCTACAAATATGTATTTCTCTCAATATGCTAGACAAAGCTTTCTCATAGTTAGGTATCTCTGTTAGGGCACTATCTTCTTGACTTACTTTCTTGATAAGCTGTGAAGAAGCAATGAAAAAATAGATCATAATTTCCTAAATATTTTAGTCAAAAATTTTGTAAAGATTTAGATACACGAGAAAATGCTGTTTTAAAAATTAGTAACTTCAAATATTTTTATTTTTCTTTGATTCAAACAAATTTAATTTTTAGCTTAATTTGTTATGGTAACGAATTGTTATATAATTATATAAAAAAAATATTAAAAACCTACCGACAGCCATTCATTTCTAACATCAATGATATTTAGAAATACATCTCCATCCAAACTGACACCAGTGAACTGGCCTAGCGCAATAGTCCTGCCTAAAACAAACATTTTTTTAGAATATTATTATAAAAATTACTGTTAGACAAACTTAAATTTATTCTGTAAATTTAGATCAACTAAATACAAATATATAAAAATTACTCTGGTAATATATACAACTTTAATGTTATGATAAATTTAAGTTCAGTTTTGAACAGGCAGCATGAAAGTTTTAAATAAAATTATTAAGAATACAAATTATCAACATCATCATCACCCGTTAATGGCCCACTGCTGAGCCGGGTCTCCTCCTCAGAATAAGGTAGGAGTTAGGCCATAGTCACACACACACACAGTGTGGGTTGTCAGATTCCACACACCTTTGAGGACTTTAGGGAACTCTCAGGAGAGCAGATTACCTGACCATGTTTTCTTTCACTGTGTAAGCAAGTGATATTTAATTGCTTAAAACACACATAACTCAGAAAAGTCAGAGGTGTGTGACTGTGTGGAGGATAGAACTCTCGACTTCCCGAGTAGACATCAACATTTTAACCACTACTTAAAAAATGTAATCTTTGAATTTTAAAACAAATATAGTAATATTTGCCTTTTAAATTTTCCATGTGTTGAGAATGTTGTGAAGCCATGGAGGTGAGGCTCTGAAGAGCTCCTCTAATATGACTTATATTCCAACCACTGTCATATTTCACCTGAAATTCACAAAATATTTAGAAAATGGAATTTAAATTCACATGTAAAGAAGCAACCTACAAAACACAACACATGATCTATTTAAACTATTTTTGATTTACACTTTATGCAAATATACACATTAAAATGTTATAAGTATGTATGTTTCCAGTAATAATTATTAATAAATATGTTTAAAGGCTTTACCAACTTCTTTTATACCATAGGTTTTGCAGAGTTGTTCTATGAGAGATTTGACTTGTTGCCGTGTAGCACTTGTCATTTCATATTTTTTCTTTCCATCTGCACTATTGAGTGTTACCCATTCTCTGTGATGACAAAAAGATAAAGAATCAATGTCATTCAATTACGATAATTTTTGATTAGATGTATATAAAACTAGTTGACTAGTCGCCCTGGCTTCACATTTAACAAAAAAAACATAATTTTAATATATTGTTATTAGTAAGATTTTATTTAAATACATACATTATATTCGAAATAGCCCTTTTCTCTTCCACTTTTCTTTTCATTTCTGAAGCTTTTTGAAACTCAGAACTGTATTCTTCATAGGCTTTTGTAAAATCTATTTTACTGAAATTGACATAATATATTATAAAAACTGTCAAAACAGCCAATAATATTATTTCAAAACTATAGCTATATTTCAAAGCAAAACTTGAGTAATGAAGCAACAATTTCTTTATTATAAAAGTTTATGTTGTAATATAATTGAAGTATTACCTGCTGTGAGTTTTTGTTGAACTTCTGGGTATTTTATCTACATAATTTGTTGATATATCACAGGCATTTAAAATCTTAACAACAGTTTCTCTGACATTTTTACTATTTAAATGTATGTTAACCAGTTTAAAATTACCTGAAAATACTCAAGTTTGCATTACATCATAATTTTTCAAAATATTGCATTATTATAAATAATTATGCCTACCTTCTGGCATGTCTTTCTGTCTTAAATAAAATGAAAGTGCTGGAATGGACATATTTCGACTAGACTGCTGAGCTTCTATTAAAGCACTTAGTTGTTGTAGGGAATATTCATTAATTTTCTGTATAAAAATAAACTTATTATATATAAATCTAAAACTAAGGTCAAAATTGTTAAATTATCTTATTGTTAACATGTTAAAGTTCAAGTATAATTGTATATTTAAATAAAGAGCAAGTAAGATTTTAAGAGTAAAAATTAGTTTAAAATCTCCCTTCAAAATTATATAATATATTCTCATGCAAGCTAATCAGTCTAGCTTAGGCACTGTAACCAGGCTTTGTTCTAGTGAAAGGATCAATCTTGGTAAGATGCTATCATATGTAAAAATATACCCTCAAGGTTACTTCTCATGAACAAACAAAATTAGTAAATTGTAATTATGTTCACTGCAATTGTAATGTATTTATTCAATGGTTGTGAAAGGAAAAAATAAACTGTTTAAGTTAGGTAATTTCATGACTTAAAATTTGACATTCCAATAAAAATTCAATACTACTTACTCTTTGTTCAGGATATTTGCCAAACAAATCTGGATGTACACTAAAATAAAATGGTCTTAATGCAGTGGATACCTCTGCAGAGCTTAAAGATCTGCAAAGTATTCCTCGTAAACACATGGATCTGAAAATACAATTTTCTTTTAAAAATTCAATTCGAAGGAGTGATAGCAATTTCAAAATGTAATCTTACCGCCTTTGAATTTTGCAGTACATCTTGAATGATATTTTTTTTATTAAATTAGATTTTAGAGCTTATGCGCACTATTTTTTTCCCAACAACATATTTCTATGATCGGTCATGATCTATGGGTAATAACTAATTTTAAGTAGAAATAGAACTAACTTTATGCGATATTTGGCTGTCTATTTTATTCGCCTCTGACAATCTGGCATTGACAATGAATTATGATGTTTTTCCTCTCTTTTTATTCCATAATGGAAAAGGCATGGGTATTGTACCGTACAGCCTTGTCTTTAGTAGGTTAATTCTTTATTCATTTTGTAGTAAGGCCATGTCTTCAGTTATAATTATCTAAATCCTAGCAGTTCATTTAACATTATGTTAGGGATGATTGACTGTTCTCTGAAAAATCGGCGATTGCGGAATTTAATGGATTCTCGATTAAATTGTTTATGAAAATATCGATTCACAGTGAATAAATTCGTAAGTTTTATTTTTAAATTTTTTTAGAGGGATACAATAGAGCGTCAGTAGCTCAGTGGTGAGGGCGTTGGATTAACAATCGATAGGTAAGTCGTGGGTTCAAATCCCGGACATTGGACTACTGGCGTGGCCCACTCCTGACACAAGTATTTTAGCTTACTAGGAGGGGTAAAAGGAATACTAGTAGTATGTGATCCATACTGCTAGTAATCTTTAAAAAAAAAAAATGTATGATGAGTTGGTTGACATTGGCAACGACGGTTTAGGATATGGTTAATTGTCGATTTAAAATTTAAAAACACCAACATAATCGGAAAATTTTCACAATCTATTATTGGCGCTTTGGTCGCCTGTTCGTTAGGAAATAATAAAGGTTGCAGAGTTCTAGAACCCACACTTACCTATCCTTTGCTGGTGCCGTTATATTACGTTGTAGTCGAAATATTTCAAGAAGTAAAGCTGTTAAGCATATTATCGATGATCGACGGTTGCAGATTATGGGATTTTTCATTAAGTACCTATTGTTAATTAATAAAAAAAAGAGAGAAAGTTGTAGGCTATACGCAGACTAACAGTATGACGGCTTGACTATAATATCTTCCTGGGTTTATACTTTAGACTTGATTTGTAGTTCCTGAGAAACTCTTCAATTTACAAAATGACCACCTTTTGGCACTTAAATGGCCATATCTTTTTAATTAGAGTATTTATGGCAACACCACATGTTACCCATAAAGGATGTAGCTTCCTATCGGTGAAAGAATTTTCAAAATTGGTTCAGTACTTTTCGAGCCTATTCGCAACAAACAAACATACAAATATACAAACAATCAAATTCTTTCTCTTTATATAATAGTGTAGATTATATGCCTTTGTGTAGGAAAATAATATTTTGGGATAAATGTGATTGGATATCATATCCCATCATGCTCGGAAAGGTGGATTACTAGCTAAAAATATAAGCTTAGCATATTTGAAAATCTGTCGTTTTGAACGTGGCTGACCTTCTCTCATCTTCACCACTACTTTCCTACGCCATGACATTTTCACAGATCATTATAAAACAATGCGTTCTATTAACTGATATACCCGATGACAGTGATATTGACGGAGTATTTAAACTATCAATATCTGACCCGCTAAGTATTTCCATGTTATTGTTATTTTTACAATTTTGAAAAGCTATAGAAACTTTCCTTACCACTAAAATAGGAATATTATATACCTAACCATTTATTCTTCCGAGCAATTAATCTACAAAATCTAGTAGGATCCCCTAGACACTCGACTAAATCACCATTTAGCGTCATGGCCTCCCCTACTATAAGTCGACTAGTATCGAAAGAAATCTTTCAAAATAACTAAGGCTGTAATGCTACTGAGTTAAAAGGCAACATAGCAATTGAAATTCGTTAATTAAAACATGATAGTCAATAATATTATCTTACAATCCTACATGCATGAGGGTAGTGCTATTACATGGCTTACTGAAATTTTATTTAATACCTACCCCGCCCTGCGGTTTCACCCGCTATATTTTGGATAATTCACACTATATCATTATAAATTATAGCCTATGTGTTATTCTGATGTGTAAGCTTTATTATTTTAAAGTTTCATCAAAATCCATTCAGTAGTTTTTGCGTGAAAGAGTAACAAACATACATCCATACATCCATACATTCTTACAAACTTTTCCGTTTATAATATTAGTAGGATTTTGTTTGCTTGGATAATGAAAAGTATGAACTATATGTACAATAGATTGAGATCTATCAGTATTATTATAAAATTAAGATAGGCATAAAATAGAATATGATAGACAATTTAACTGTAAATAAATTAATATAAGTGGCGGAAATATAGAAGGTACAAATTGCACAAGATCTGTCGAGGAAGGCTGCAAGTTGATAATTAAGAAAATAACAGCTACGGATGAGCAGGAGTAGTGGATTGGACGAGATTTAACGTGAAGGCTGCTCGGGTGACGAGTGACGAGCAACAGCTAGCGGCTATGGCTGTGCAGTTTGCAGATCGTGACGCAACATTGACGCACAGACGCGGCAGCGCCATACGCCGAACGTCCTCCACCAGCCTTCAGCGGCTGCCTCTTGCGAAGCTGCTTCATTATTGTTGTAGAGACGCAGACGAGTTCAATAATTAAGCGATAAATATACCAACGGAGTGGCGGCGAGCGGAGGGCGGCAGTCGAGTGGCGACCGCGTCGCGTATCAGACACTCGCGGCAAGTGGTGGACCTGAAGTTCACTCAACATTTTTCTATCGGACGTCAAAGGAATCTCACCGGACTGGTTCCCGCGCAACGCTGCGTTAGTGCGCCGCACTGGTGAACCCTTTCGCTTGTAAATGTGCCGATATTTACATATGCGCGCTCAAACTTGCATCGAACTTTCGATCTGCGCCCGAAGCTCTACTGGTGTGCTCCGCGAGCAGGCCGCCGGCGCACCTGCACCTGCGCCGTCGCCGCCGCCCCAGCGCGCTCACCTCCTGCACAACGTGCGATGATCCACGTATGTGTCTTTTACTATCTCTTAACTTATATGTTATGCCTTACTGTGCTGTTTATTTGTTCTCGTTTAAATTAGCTTCTATCAGTACTTGCGTAATATTCAGCAGATATAATCTTAATAACCATCATGATATAATCGTCATTAAAATAACGTTCAAGTAGCTTCTCTATTGAGATATCTACTTGTACAGACCTAATATGTTTTAAAACGAAAGCTCTTGTTATTATTAAATATAAATTGTATAAGTAGGTAGGCTTACTTAGTATTCCTTATGTTAATCACCTTCATATTTATGTATGATTTTGCTGTAAGCCAATATATTTATTATTATTATTAGCATCAACTTTCTCATTTATATCAAAAGCAATAAAGAGTGCAAATTATTTGCTTCGTAAACAAGCATTAAAATAGTTGATAGTAACGTGCTAAAACTGTTTCTTTGCTCTATCTTAAGTTAACTAGTCTAACCTGTTATGTCTCCACTAACCTAACAACGTCACGAACGCGTCTCGTTTATTTAAGTTTCTGATTAGATCACTTTACATACTATTTTCGATAACTGTTACATTTTCATTAACTGTTGTACAATCAAAACTATATGAGAGTATACCACTGTAGATTGCGCGACTCCACGACGAAGCATATAAAATCTAAAATGTTGTGTCAGATAGTACGTATAGTACTGTATGTCTATTGGGGACTTATTCGTAGATAGTATTCATAATATAAACAAAGGACTCATTATCATTGATTATCTTGTAGACAGCCCTAAATTATGCAAGGTAAACTATTAGGTAGGATTACAATTTATTTTTTAAAAAATAATAAATATTTCGAAGAAATTATTATTACTGCTAAAAGAAACCAATAAGATATTTAATCTTATAATTACAATAATTGATATAAACTACTTTAGATAGATGTACATCATCAAGAATCTTACAATAATATGGTCAGTCGTTGGAAATCATATTGTGGTCTTGACCTCTGTGGTCTCTAGGATTACTTACTAGAATGCAAAGGTCATCTCGGCTTTATTGTATCATTAATTAAACGCTTAATAGAATAGAAACGGCACAATGTGTGACTGAATTGTCTCGTTTCTTGGCAAGTAGGTACAATTTTTAGTTTATGGAGCATTCAGCAAACACATAACAAGAACATACAAACTAATTAGTCTTTCAGGATTTAAGGGTTTTAGGAACCAGCCAGCGAAGATTTGTGTTTAATAGTTTGAAACTAAAACATAATTGCGTATCAAAGGTCAGTTATACACTTAAGTTTTTTGGATAAAATATCATTTGAGAACGGAGGGTATTCTAGAATTCCTAGGTAAATAAACCGTTTCAGCAATTTAATGCGGCGACTAAGTAGTTGGTGTTATCCAGGTAATTGTTATTCGAGACTTCGGAATGAAATATCGTGGACTATTTTTAATTTCCAATTTAATTTTTTATTTCCTATACCTATATATATATATATCTTTATCTTTATGTTCAAAATGATGAGTTTGAGTTTACTAAGTACATATACCGAAACAACATTTTTTTTTTTTTTTTTTTTACAATTTTTGTCTGTCTGTCTGTTTGTTCTGGCTAATCTCTGAAGTGGCTGGACCGATTTTGACGGGACTATCACTGGCAGATAGCTAATGAAATAAGGCGTAGGCAAAACTTAGGCTATTTAACATCTCGCTACGATCCGTAGGAGCGGAGCAACACGAGAACGAAGTCAAGCGGGTCGGTTAGTATATAATGAAAATATGTATTAGGGTTGTTAAGTTATAAAGTTGTAGGTATATAACGCAAACTAAATCACGGGAAAGAGACACAAGTTATAAAATAAAAATATTTAATATTTTTGGCACTTTTCGTTTTTTTTAGTAACCGAGCACATGTCTACATCTACACTATTATATATAGAGGAAAGATTTGATTGTTTGTCTTTTTGTATGTTTGTTTGTTGCGAAGAGGCTCGAAAACTACTAAAGCGATTTTGAAAATTCTTTTACCGATAAAAAACTATATATATAGACTATGTTGCCATAAGTATTCTAGATAAAAAGATATGTTCCTTTAAGTGCCATAACGTGGCCATTTTGTACAGTGAAGGTTTTCTCTGCAACTACAGATCCTATTTTCATAATTAATTTACCGCTAAAAAGCAAAACTATGCCAGAATGATAGTGCAGTGTTGCCATTGATATCATAATTAAAACGATGTAGCCAATAGTGCTGGCAGGAAGACATTAAATAGCCTTTTTGAAGAAAGTAGGTAATCTCATGAGAAGAACTGGCAAAAAACTCAACAGTCACTCTTTTCAAAATTCCATTGTTTACATCAGTCTGTTTTACAAAGGTATAATCATTCAGCTGAGCATCAACGTCATTTTGATTTCAAGCTTTTTCATCCTTTAAGTAATCATGTACAGAGTAGTAAGCTTTATTTTCTAAACACTATTTTATTTGAGTTTCAAATCGCTGAAGAGGCAAATCTAATATAGGCTGTGGAAACTTATTTTAGATGCGAACACCAAGCCCCATGAAATATTACTAACTTTGTGGAGTCGATAGTATGGCGTTACAAGTTTATTTTTATTTCTAGTATTTATACTGTGTTTGGAAAATAAAGTAATGTTCTGCCTAATGTATAAAATGTTACAATAAATGTAAGAATACCTATTTTATTAAATACATCTAGTTCTATTTCACTGAGAGGAGTCTATTATTCCCGTCTCTCTTCCTCTTTTATACTTTAGCTTTTTACGCTCTTTTTTCTCTTTTTCAATTTTATGGTTATCTCTGTTCATTCCCTCTCTTCATTTTTTTCTCTCCATTATCTCTCTCCCTCGTTAATCTATCATTCTTTAATTTTTATCTTTGCTCTGTCCTTTTCGTTCTTGTATTAGCTACCTGTCTCTTTTATCTTTTTTTCTTCCTATATTTTCTATTATTAATACTTTTTTTTCACTCTCTCTCTGTCTATCTCTTTTTCTCTTTTTTTCAAATAATGAAAAGCTACACAATTACAGACTGACAATTTAAGGAGATTGATTATAGTATTGCTTCAAATACCCGGAGCGGAGCGAGGGCAGGCTGCTCATTTATTGTCAATAAGAATGTGTGAATGACTGTTTCTTGCATTTATTATTTTGATCTAGAATTACAATTTTAATGTCACCAAGTTAGAAGACGTAATGTTATATCTTAGTGATAGACCAAAGTAGAAACAAGTTTTAGTTAAAGGAGCCTTAAATATTAACATTTATCCGAATTATATATTTTAATATATACTTATTAAAATTTCTTCACCGAATAAATATTTCGTTACTGAGATAGAGCAGTCAGATTTACGCACAGACATATGACGCAGTTTCCGATAACATATCGATCAGCTATTAATACACTCAGGGACACCCAATTAATAAGGAATGCTAATAATTGTTATTATTATTCTAATCTATTTAGAATAGAGGCGATGTCTTCATCTTGGTTTTCTTTCGTTTAGGACAGAGCTTATAAGTAGTCGAGTCAGGGTAGCATACGTAAAATAGACTTGTAGAAACTACAAACCAATTACACGTTATTTCCTGTTGTCTATCTAATATAAAATGTAATTCTTAACGATATTTACGTCACTGATACTAGTATCTACAATTAAGTCAGACTTTATTTTGTGTTTTTTATAAAACTGATCAAAAAAGGACATAATTAAGAATATTGTCAATAACTGAAAACAACAGATGAAGGTCTTAAAATCATCAGAATTTTTTTTAGTGTTACCTACTCATATAATAATCAGATTTTTTATGTTTAATTTATATGTTATTATTTAATATAACTTTATATTTATATGAACCGCAAAATTATTATTTAACACGTAACTGAAAAGTTGGTGCTCTGTCAACACAACACGAAACTTTAATCATTTATTGAAATAATATGGTCGAATCGAACGGTGGCTTGTGTCTTAAAGACCGGTCCACACATCAGCAGAAACTCACACACGTTAAGGGGTTATGGCAACTCTGACAAGATTGAAACCTGCTAGGAGCTTGTGAAGATCTTTCTGAGTGTTTATACAACGCTTAAATTACTGCTTTATGTATTATTTTATCATATATTATCATTTCGATGTCACGTGATGTGACTTTATTATAAGGAACAAATAGCTTATTATAAATTATAACCGAGTGTTAACAGAAGTATTCTTTATAATAACAAAGTTTATAAGTCTTATAAGACTTAAAATATTATAATATTTTCACCTGTTTTACGTTTTCCATAGGCACAGATTTGTAAAACTTTTCTTTCATACAAACTTTTTACTGAAAATTTACGACAGCAACAAAAACAATTAGCCAACTAAGTATAGCCCATTGATATTTATTTATATAGATTAGTATAAAAGTATGTATTTAAAAACCAAATTGTAAAAAATTTATGTCCAATTGGAAGGATCTATGTAAATATATTTTTACGGTAGTAACTCTTAATAAGAAACAGATCGCCACGCGGTTTCACCAGCTATATTTTGGATAATTCACACAATATCATTATAAATTATAGCCTATGTGTTATTCTGATGTGTAAGCTATATTATTGTAAAGTTTCATCAAAATCCATACAGTAGTTTTTGCGTGAAAGAGTAACTAAAATACATCCATAAATTCTTACAAACTTTCGCGTTTATAATATTAGTAGGATTATTCAGATTGTAAAACATCTCGCTAAGGTATTAAATCATTTTTGAAATTGCATGATACAATTTTCACTGGTATATTGAACATTTAAATACATTGGTGTAGTTATTCAATGATTCGTTCGATCTTCGGCAAGTGGGCCAGGTAGCGCGTTACACGTGCTAAGAGAGTGCACCACGCGGTAGCTTGGTGTTTTCCACAAGCGCGCATCGTTTTCATTATGGTAGCCATATGCTACTTTTTGATATTACGTAACTTATGTTTATGATATTTATCACTATGTAAGTTATCTAAAAATCCATGCACAAAAAAATACACTGTCATTATCAACACAAAATAATATGTAACTAAACATTGTAATATAACGGTATAAGAACTTATTTATATTAAACGAGCGGCCGGCCCTCGCTTCGCTATTTGAAGTAATAATATAATGTCCTTAAATTGTCACTCCGTAATTGTAAAGCTTTTCATTATTTGGAAAAAAAGAGAGAGTGAGAAAAGGTGAGAAAGAGAGTGATTGAGATTGATCGTCAGCCGCAACAAAATTGCCAAATTCTATTAAATAAATATGTATATGGCAACACTACATCACCTATGTCACTCAGAAATAGTTTAGTTCTTTAGCGGTAAAAGAATTACTAAAATCGAATCTGTACTTCCTGAGAAAACCTTCACGCCATATCTTTTCAATTAGAATATGTATGGCAACACTACATAACCTATGTTACCGAAAAGGATGTAGCTTTCAATAGTTTTTGAGACTATTCGCAACAAACAAAAAACATACAAACAATCAAATCTTTTCTCTATATATTATAGTGTACCTAGATGTAGATAAGTTTATTGATTAAAAAAAAACCTTTTTAAATACAAACTTAAAAATTAAATCATCCATAGCCATGTTGGATTCGGTAGTCTGTTACTTAGAAGTAGGTAAATACTGTCAAAGCATAAAACTGGGAATCAATATTATTAAAGGTATATAAATAGGGCGGCGCTAATAAAACCACTATACCGTAAACGATGTCGGCCTCTGATTCCATGCTTCGATAGTCACCAATCCCAACATAGAGATTATCATGCCTTCATATTTTATTTGTACTAAGTCATTGCAATATATTTATGATATGAAATTAAACTTATGAATGGACTTATTAACATATTATAAGGTATGAAGTTTAATTCACTATGTACCTAAATTTAAAAATATATCATTGAAATTGACGTATCATTTTATAACTTATCAATTTACAAGCTGATCCAGCGAACGTTCGTACCGCCTAATAGTCAATGAATGTTACATATTAGCTAGCTAAACAACCAATAATTCTTAAAAAGAACCATAATTAGGTTAGGTTAATAGTGGAAGTAGGCATATTAGCACATTTTTCATATTTGGACTCATTAAAAATCAACTGTAAAGAGAAATTGAAAAGACATATTTTTATTAGCTTACTTACTCCTTTATTAATAATGTTTGAATTTGTTGAAAACGTTAACGAGAAAAATGTGTTTTTCTTAAACTCAAATTTGTTCAAATCTGCCTCCCTATGGGGGGGGGCACATTAGAATAGACATGGGTCGGTTTTGAAAAATAGGTTAAAAACTAGAAAAAAGAGAAGATAGAGTAATAATTTGTCTTTATTATAATGATATTTATTGTTATTAAAATAAAAAATAAACTTATACGAAACTTCTAATGTTAAATCTTGCATTACAGTAATAAAAATAAAAATTATAGTTTTTATTTGTGTCTAACTTTCTCCTAGTTAACAAAAATGATCATATTGCACAAGAGTATTAGTTTATTGTTATTATAAATATATAATACTGCCTCAGACGCAAAATTAAACATAAAATAAATTTAATATCAAACTTCTAATCCCAATAATAGTTTTTAATTTAGTCAGACTTCCACTTCCACACAAAAATAAAATTTTACTGTCCCCTTCAAATGTGCCCCATTTGTTTTGATCAAATCTTCTCCATGGTCACTTGGAAGATAAAATATTACAAAATTAATGTGGAATAGGTAACTGGCAAGCAAAAACTAAAGGTGGATTGAAAACTAATAAGTACTGCACAATTTCGTGAAAGAATTACTTGGAAACCTTTACTCACGTGATTGTAAATCCCTTACATTTATTTTTTACTTCGCCGGTACAAATATGACGACAATTTATAACTCTTTTTGACTACGAAATACGCGCGCTATGTGACTTTTCGTTTGGCACAGCCAGTGTTGCCAATATTAAAATGGAGTTGCGGCATAGATTAACATAAATCTGCGTTCAGAAATCAAAATGTTCAAATCTGCCTCTGTGGTAAGTGCCTCCTTCTCCCATACTTAACTACATAAGTTAAAATTGTCCAAAGGAATGGAGATGACAATCGTGTGAAAATAAAGTGAATTTATTTTATATACCAATATATATTTAAAGACCATAGAGTTAAAAGTTAAAAGTATTTCTTCCTTACTTTGTTCACACCGATCAATTTCAAATTAAACAGAAAAATCTTCTATTATATTTTAATCGACACTGATAGATTTCTTTGTGAACTAAGGCAGGGGGCCATCTGATAATTGGAAAGACCCGGCTGACAAGAGGTTTAATCCCAAAAGAAACAATTATTACAGTCACGTTAACAATCCCATGAAGTTCCTAAAATGACACTATCTAAGGGTCATATTTAAGTCAATGCAATAGAAGAAATAATGTCATTGATGTCATGTTATTTCCTAAGGCTTTTTATTTACATAAAAAAATCTATATAGCACTAGACAACCACTTTACTAAATTTTTACCTAGAAATTCAAGAAACAAAGTTTCATAACACAAGTGAAGACGTCTGAAAATTATACCTAATCAGAGTTTGTATAAAGAGGTGTCTTAACCACACCTCTTTATTATAAAGTATTAGGTGGTTATACTTCACAATTAATATTAAATAAGGTAAGGTACAACGGAATATACATATTTTAGGTCTGTGATATAATTGTCTTTAGCATAACTAGTTCTCCAAGGCCAAGAGGCGCTATTGGTACAATATGGATGTCTCCCTATTCACATTTAGTCTTCACAGAAATTACAATCAATATTAAAGTTTTTATTACCCATCGCAACTTGTTAATGTACGTTTAGAGTTGTAGCAAAATAAATATTTTAATTTTAAAAGGCAACGAAATTTTTATATTCAAAGTCATAGGTTCCTATCTGGTAGGTATATTTAATAACCGCGTAAAATATGTTATAAGTTTTAGCTATTTTATCATACGAGAAGATATGTCTAGAATTAAATAATGCGCATATTATAGTTTCTAAGAAGAGCCTGGTAAATAGATAAATAAAGTAATAATATTCGATGAGCTAATTTCCATTATAGAGACGTGATATTAGAAGAAACTAAAATACCCATGCTTCCACCTGGGTCTACATATTACATTGTAATAGAAATTAATTGTTCGAAACAACTGAAAAGTTCACAATAATTACAATGACAAGGATTACAAAGCCAAAGAAATTCTTTAAAAGTAATTAAGTTGTACACAATACGTACAAGTAACACAAACAGAAGGCGGATAATTAACTAATTAGATGAACATTTTTGATCTATTGAATAGGATCCTTTTACAAGTGGAACGTGTGAAATAATATCTAATTAAGCAATGTCGGGACTAGCGGACTAGGCAGTTGCAACTTGCGTAGGCAGCTCGTAATTAGCGCAATTATACAAGTATGCCTTGTAAAACTAGTAAGGCCTTTTGAAATAACTGTACTCACTAGGAGCAAATTAAAAAAATAAAGTCACTGATTTGCATACTTTACCAAATAATATACAAAAAACCTTATGAGAAAATAGTTTAAATTCTAATAGTATACTAATTTAAATACTAATACTAATTGTATAGTGAGATAAAATATCAGCGTAGCGTAAGAGCGAAGAAGAAAGGTCACAAGTATTAAAATCTTATATATAAAATTCTAGTGTCACAGTGTTAGTTACCATACTCCTTCGAAACGGCTCCACCGATTTTTATGAAACTTTATATGCATATTCAGTAGGTCTGAGAATCGGCTACTATCTATTTTTCATCCCCCTATGTGATAAGGGTGGCCCTCTCCAGAAATTAATTTATATGGCAATTAATTAATAATTTTTTTTTTATTTTAATTAAATACCTCTATTATATGTATTAATATACCTCTATAGTACAAAACGTCAAATAGGTGGTGATGGAAAGAAAGATTCTATTCAGGAGGTCATAAAGAGGGTAATGGAGTATAAAAAAAATTTAATGATAAAAATTATAATGATAAGTTTACAAATGATAGATTAATTCTGCACATATTTTCCCTGTATTTTTTGCCTGTGACGCCATCTTTCCAGTGTATGCATCCCACATGGATGTTAGGAATTAGCTTTGTGTTTGTTGTTGTAAATTAGTGAATGATGGAAACACTCCGTAATAAATGTTAGTGGAAGCAGTCCGCACAGAAAACTCCCGGGGGAAAAGTGTAATACAAAAAAAATACAAGTGAAAACTTTACCTATAAAGGTAGGTAGGTACTAGCGTAGGAAGTATAATAGTAAAAAAATAGTCTAAACACAAATCATAACAATCGTTCAAGCCGTTTTCTAAAATATTTTAATTATCAGAAGTATTTTGTATTATTTGTTGATATTTAAACTTGAATTTTGTGAAGATAACAACTACAACATAGTTAGAACCTAATAAGATAGATCCCCTAATTGAATTTAGATTTGTATGACCTACTTAAAAAGTTAAAATTATATGTCATCAAAAATTGTAGATATAAAAATATTAGCATAGCATAAAATTATAGACTTAATTTTCGGATGGATATGTCTTCATATTTTTCGGAAGTTTATTTGCAGTAAATTATTTACAAATGCGTAAACTGAAAAAAACTATTCTTCGTAGTAATTTCTTCTTGAATATCCGCCATACCAGGAAACGGCACTGATAACTTTTAATTAACAATAAATAGACTTATAAAATGTTGATCGTTGAACCTTTTTTCTTATTATTATTTGTTTAGTTAAAAAAAATCTATGGCTTCCAATTTCATCATAAGATAAACAGAAGTACATCGTTAAGTTACTTCAATATAACATAGCGAAATGTGTCTCGTAACACAAGTCTCACAATTTTAATAAATATAGTCACTCAGCCAATATAAAATTTACATATTAGCGTAAATAGTACTGATAAGATGGCATATTACCAATCAGGTAAGTATAATAATCTATAAAACATAAAACGCTTACATAAATTACCTTGTATCTTAATACAGATCTTTTGGAATGCGTTGACGACCTTCAATTTGACACGACAAGCTGACACTGTCGGGATGTGATAGCGATCACTGCATTTGTAGGCTTCTGCCAATGCAATTGGAACCAGTAGATGCAACTTTGAGCGTCAAACATAGAACTCTATTATTTATAACATAAGGACTCTCCGTTTTTACACTGCACTCCGTTACAAGGAAGTGAAATTGTATTCTAATTGGAAGAAATATGAATCTAAGTTGTTCTTTGTATTTTAGTTTGTACTAAAATAATACGAGTTCTTTAATTAAACGGCTTATAGTGAAACCCTTGAACTTGGTCTCTTAAGTTTGATTCGTTAAATAGTATTAGTTAATAGTGCATAAAATACCTAAGTTATTTATTCTTTTTAATAATATCGTATTTGATCACGTCTCAAATAACAAATGTGGTTACGGAATTCCTGCAAGCGTTCCATTGGAATGTTGCACTAACTAGGTATCTTGGGTTCTAAAAATACATATAAACTATGAATACGATAAATGTAATAAATAATTTAATCTTTATGCAAAATATAAATAGTAAATATATATGTGTATGTAAATGTCTTAGTAGAATGAGATAAAATTTCTAAGACCCAGATTTACTTTACGTCTCTGACGAAGACAGACATAAGTGGGCTGGGAAAGACGGGGCAGCTATTACTGGTATAAAATAGCTGTAAATTAGGCGTACACCTGACAGGATGAGTGGAAAATAGCTTTGCAGTCGTTGTTTCTGTCTGGTATCTCTTAGCGAATGAAAACTTGAGTCTTGACTTACTCGTTGCGCTAAATTATACGCTTATATACAAGTGTTAGTGCGGAGGGAGATCTGTCAATTGTTACAAATATTTTATCCCGTTTCATTGAAACCGGGGGACGTAATCCTGTCAGCTATGCCCGCAGCCCGACGGTCGTTGATCTAATTGAGCATTTGAGCGGTGCGTGCGTGCTAATGGGCTAATTACGTACATACATGAGAGAATTGGTGAGTAACGCAAGCGGCAGGACGCGAGTGGCCGTGGGTGGCAGACGGCATGGCTCCGTACCCATAGTTCTTTATTGTGACTAGTCCACCAATACTCAAGTTTCACATTTTCATAATAAGCGATGCAAAATTTTCTTTTTTTGTTATTTCTTATAAGATTTTTCTTAATGGACATATAGATGGTTTATGCCAATAAGAACTTTAAAATTCTTTTGTAATGAATATAAATATATAATATACGCTTATAAGATTAATTTATTTAGGTACCTATTTTTCTTAAGTTAACATACAATATATATGAATAATGTCCTAGTTATAATCCATATTATACTATTTTGAAGGCCCTAACCTACAGGCAAAATGGTCAATGTCTTCAATAAGTAAGTATATGCTTCATCTAAAGCGATGACGCAGCACTGCTCGGTTATAATAAGTAACCAAAATTCTATAACCTCAAGAATAACTGGTATAAAATTCCGAGCGACTTCTAACTTTCGCTGGCAGCGTATAACGGATCGCGAGCGACACGCGCCAAAAAAATTAAAAAACAAGAACAACAGTTTGTTATTTACGCGTAACGGCTCCGGTAGCCGGCGAACATCGATAAGCCATCTTTATGATTTTAATTCAATGGAGGCAACTTTGAGATAACTTAACCTGATTTGAACTGATCGAACTCTTTTCTGATAGTTAATTAAACTGATTATTGTCAGATGAGAGCCTGAATCAACAATTATTAATTTTATTATTAACACCGAATCTGTTTAGACATTATTTATAAGTAATAATTTAATTTAATTTGTTTTTATAAACGTGATGGTACGTATGCCTTTAAACTGAAGTAATAAGTATGTTATAGGCGACAATATGATTGCTTGGTAATCTTTTTCTTTTTATACTACAAAGGTTTTCATAGAGGCTGCTTAATCGTTAACCTTATTAAGTTCAAAACTTCAATTGCAGGTTTTTGGTTATTTTTATAATAATCAATGTAGAAGCGAATTCTATAATATTAGTATTTTGAATTTTAAAGAATAAAATTTAAAGATTTATAAAGCTTACACTAAATTTACTTCATCACCTACTAATTTACATAATAATTACTTTCATCAACAGGGAAAATTGATTTTCATTTTCGTTATCGATATTTTATAAATTGGTACCTATAATAACGTGAAATTACTGTTTAACATACAAGTAAAAAATATGGTAGATACTATAATAAATATTTCTGTTTTATTATGAATATATGACCGGCAATCAAAAACTCATAACTTCTACAAAAACGGGTTACATTTCTTCCGCCTCTAGCTCTACATTAATCCGCAGTAAAATAAAATAATAATGCCTAAGTATTCGGGAGCAGTCGACCCGCCCTAGGCAATGGGTTAAAAAAATTAAATGGTAATAATTTTTCCTGACGTCCGATTTAAATGAAACAAGGACTATGTTTTAAATTATACTTACCTGAAGTAATGCAACTGTGAAAATGTGAAAATAATTGCATTGACTACTAACGAAAATTAAAAAAAAATATTATTTTATTAACTTCTTTTGGCGTTATAAAGTACCTCTTCAGTTAAATTTTCCTCAAATGTGTTCTATATACAGACATTCGATAAATTACATATTTATAACCTATATGGTAGATATTTAATTTTTTTCTAGAATGGATCAAGAGAGTGATTAAATATTTAATATCGTTTTAATTATCCAGAACATTTTATGAAATTAAATGTATTTACGATAAAAAAATATCCTTAAGTACCGTTTTAATGCAAGTTTTGTCCATGAATTATAAAGTAGTTCAAATAAATTTTTATTCCATTAAATTTGAAGTAATATAAACATATAAACGTATGTTTATATTACATAATATGTTGTCTTATAAATATCTTTAAATCGAAGGAGTTTATAGCGTGAAAAACACGGTTTACATGTACCTACATCTGTTCAGTGGAGGCACGTGCGTTGGCTGTAATCAAAATAAGATCTCGGCACCTGCGAAGCTTCATATTATCATTGTTAACAGACACATTCATCGGTTAAGCGCGCGCAACGAATACGTAAGAAACCATTTTTCTTCGCAATATTTACTTTCATATCACCATCTTAATTGTTATATTTTATACTAAGTCAATAACCTTTATCCGAACATCCGGGATTTGAATTAAACAAAGTCTAGATTTTATGTTAAATCTGTTGTAATATAACGGCGAAAAAAGCTCTATTTTCCTGAATTAGTTTTTGCGGGATGCACGTACAAATATACCGAATGACAGATATTTTATTTTTAAATCAGTAAATTACATTTTTATTATATAAATAGATATTTAATCACGTGGTGTACAGGAAATAAGATTAAGGCACTGACACCCATCTGCTAAACGTGAAAATGTTTACAACAAAGGTATTACATTAGACGGAAATTCTTTGTAATTTTTGCGATAAAATTGCTTTTGTACTACCTTATCGTAGACGGTTAGTGACTAATGTTAATTTTGTTAAAAAACTGTTAATATGTCGCTAGTTAAACAGTTTAAAGGAGTGAAACTAACTTACTGTTAATCTGGTTATTTATTAATTAAACAATAGGTATTTGTGTAGTTATGCATATTATAATTTTTACCTATTTAATAGACGTAAATAAAATTTGTAATTTATGAAAATAATATAGATTCGTGTTATTAACTTCTATAAAACCATTTAATAAATATTTTAAATGGTGTAATTTTTTTCAAATATTGTAATCCAAGTTTCTTTCTCTGACAGGTCAAAAAAACGCCAAAATGTTATATACTTATCTAAAACATATGGTTAAATTAATTTTAATGGTTATAATTTAATATCATATTAATAAAATTCCTTTATTTTCAAATAGGTATAGGTAGGTGTACATATACTTCTTATCAGAGAATAAAAAACATGTATTTAGCCAAAAATAAAGTTGAATAAACCTATATATTTCGTTATGTAGGTACTTACTAAACTCATATGTCTAACCCTTCCCCATTTAGGGTAGGTTAAGTTGGTTTCATGAGACGGTGGGGAATTCTCGGAAAATCAAGAAATGGCCCACCGGCACCGGTACTGCCACCGGCACCGTCTCGCTCACCCTTCCCCCACTCGAGATGAGTCCGCCATATAGTCTAGCCCGCTTATAATTACGACTATTTACTTATATTCCGCTCAGTGATTCCGAGACGCCTTATGTGACATAAATACGCGTCAAAAGCTTAGTGTGACACACAAAGATAAAGTGGTGGTACATTTTCGTGCTTCTGGATTTTCGTGATTTTGGATTACGTTACAAAATTAGGTAAGATAATTTAAAGATTACAATAAATTACATTTTATTTACATATATCATATTTTTATTTTTTACATTATTTTATAACATTAATATAGCTTATCTCTATTCTTACCTAAAATTCAATTACCATTTATATTTAATACAATTAAAATTTAGTTTTTAAGATAATCAACAAATAGGTATTCTCTATATTTTTATTTGTATTCATAATATCATAAAAATAAGATTATAATTTATCTATAGGCGTGATCTAATCTAGACTTTCTTGGTCTTAGATTTAAAAACATTATTTTAAAATTTACTTCGTATAAACTTTTTAATTAAGTCCATAAGTAACGTCAAAATATACTTAAAATCATAAGTTACACACTAGCTGAAGTCAATTAATTACTTAATATTATAGGCACAATACTACTACATCGATTGACAAAAAAATGCATTAAACCCTTAAACTCTACATTCAGTATTGGCATTTTTAGTCTATCTGTTAAAATAGTTATTATACTAAGTTATCGTTGGTAGCACAAAAATTATGATAAGTATTTACCTAATCAATACATATCACAAATAATGTTTTGTATGTTATAAGTCAGTGTAAAAGTAAATTTTAAATAAAAAAATAATTACACTTTGTTTAAGGAAGTAATTTATAGTGTCTATTTAAAAAGTGATAATACCGTAGTAGTAGAGTTTTAGGAGAGTGCTAAAAAGCGTTAGAACATTGATTTATGAATGTGAAATTGATAAAGTATAAAGTGGCCTTGCGCTTGCGACAAAATTGTTATCAACTTCATATGTTATATAATGTATTTAGTAGAGATTCAGGAGTATTGGTGATGTGATAGAGTTGTGTAGAATTCGGAGGGATCGGAGGGGTAGGTACGTGTCGGTAGGGGGTCGGTGGTAGTGGGTGGTGGAGGGGCGGGGCGCGGCCGGGCCGGCCTGCCGACGCCGCCGCGTCTGGAGAGGCCTCTCATTCCAGCCGCGAGCCCGGCATCGTGAGCACGCAATGTGCGCTCACGCTTCGTCCACACACGCACGTCGCGCGCGCCTTTGCTCCCGCGCGCTACTACGCGCCAGTGATGTTACCCGCCCGCTCTGTTGTTATGTGCCAACGATTCGATCGTGAACGAGTGAGGTTTCATTTATTCCCGAAGCGCTGACTGTACGAGTTTCTCGATCGCGGAGATATCACGGATTGCGGATTTTGTGTAACTATCGACGTTGGATGCGTTAAAATTTCGGGTGAGTGAGAGAGTCGAGCGGTCGTGCGCCTGCGGCTGGTTTGACCGCATTATTTTCGAAATACGTACACAATGATCCGGTCGACCATGCTAGAGCGATCAAAACACTATAAAAACGAACATGTATTCGATGTTGTAAACATTTTACACTTGTTACGAACATTCTATTCAAATCATCATATTGATAGAGGTAGCTAAAATTTTCTGCTACATATCCAAACAATGGCCTCTGAAAATAAATTTTATTCTCTATTTATACTGGCAACTTAAACTTTTACAAATGACATGGTATATTTTAAGTAACCTCTTACAATATACTTATAACTAAATCACATAGGTACTGTGAGTTAGATAAAAATAAATATTAACAGAAAATAAAACGGATTTCTGCAATCTTAAAACGATATATAAAAAAATTGTTATAGGAGATAAGGTTCTCCATGTAATGTTATAAGCCTTCGATTTTATGACATTTTCACTTATGCCTAAATAACAGTGACATAATATCTGCTCAAGTATGTTTACTCCAATAATGATCACGATACTATCATCTCAGAAAGGGGGACACGTACCTACACGATAGAGGCTATAGAATTTTAATTTCAATATTAGGTATATTCTAGGCAATTTAATATATAGGTAGGTATATACGAAAAATTAAAGTGAACATATTTATGAATTTTAACATTTAAATTGTAAAAACATTTGAGTTGCTCTATGACTCTACCTCTACAATTAAATAACACTACAGAACTCGTTGATGTCTTTTGCTAGAGATTGTTGCGATAAAACATTTTTTTACATAATCATCAAAATTCGCAAAATCTATAAATTTTTATATCTTATAATAAAAAATAGTTTATTTATATTAATTAAACCGTATGAAAAAGTTGTACCTAAATACTTAATATAGCCTAAAGCAAGTACCAAAAGTAGTATCAAGTACATAAGCATAGTTTCTTCCATTCGTTGATAATAAAATTACTACAATTTGCATTTTCTTAGAAACATTATTATGAATACAAATAGATAAATTAATACAAATATCACATTTCTATGTATATCGTATTCTCATAAGTGGTACTATGTATGTTCATATAAAGTGATAAAATCGTAAAAATCTAATTTGATGATTTATATTCATTACAACATGCATTTTAATTTTTTAAACAAGCCATTATAAAGTTTTATGCTAAATTTAATAAGACATTCAACACCACATAATTTCACTTAGGTATAGGAAGAGAAAGGTTAAAATTAATGTATAAATGAAACAAACGTATAAAACGTACTTTTAACCATATTTAAATAATAAACATATACCTAATTTGTAAACAAATAGTATTTCAACAGTACTCGCACAAACAAGCTGGTTTGTTAGTAAATAAATAAATAATAAATTATGCAGAAGCTGTAAGTATCAAAGGTTACGCTACGTTGAATAAACTACCTATTTATCATCGTTTTTATTGAGGTTATAACTTATATTTCAAACCATACGAATTGCTTGAATAAAACAAATATGTTCATTGAATATTATACATGCAGATAGGTAATCTGTACTATTGCAATAAAGAGGTAAAGTTTGTAATGTTGTATGTTTGTATGTAAGAGTAAAAATTTATTATATTAGCCAAACTCCGTGATGGTTAGTTTTGTTAAAATAAAGAGGAATATTATTTACATTAAAATTTATCTTTTTAATTGATTTGAGCAATAATACCCTAGCGGTTAAGACATTAATGTCTTACTCGGGAGGTTCGAGTTCGATTCTGGGCACACACCTCTGACTTTTCCGAATTATGTTTTTAAAGCAATAAAATATCACTTGCTTTAACGGTTAAAGAAAACACCGTGAGAAAACCTGCACTACTGAAATTTCTTCATAATGTTATCTCTCGATGTGTGACTGTGTGAAGTCTAGTAACCCTTACTGACTCAACATGGGAAACTACTGGCATAACCCTCTTCTCAATCTGTAAACGACCCTGCTCAGCAATAGTCCATTAATGGGTTGTGATGATTGATTTTATTATTTGTAAATGAACATACCCTGTAAGTTGTAGGTACTCAATCCTATATTAAATGAGTAAATTATCAGTCATTTACGAGGGACTAGGCACAAGAAACAATCATAGTTATATTCTTATTTTTATAGGATATGAGTATTATGAATTGCAAATAAAATTAGTACGTATTTAGAAATAAAGTAAATACATTTAAATAAATCGTTTAATTAACAAATCTAGACGACACAACTTTATGTCCAGCTTTTGTCTTATAAGGTATTATTATGTCATAGTGTCGTTAAATTTCCTTATATGGGTCGCTCTAGTAACTCTTGCAAGGAAAAAATACTAATGCATGATGTAACTCAATTGATTGTCATTGCTTTATTTTCATAAATCATCATTATGATTACTAATTAGGTCCTACACATTTTGAATTTCTAATAATAAGTATTGTACAAAAACACATATATAAAATCTGAGTTTTAATGTGATAAATATATGAAATATTTATTAATTATTTGGTATAACAATATAAATTTACGTACCAAAAGATAAGCAAAATATACCGTTATCTAAATCGAGAAAATAATAGATGATCTTTCATTACAACAATGGAAGAGAATTACTTTAATGGAATGCATTCCCTCATATTAATACTAAAGTGAAGGATATTACATTGTGCCCGAGCATTTATTAGGAATAGTGAGAAATGAGATAAAATGACTACCGGTTGTATACAATGGACAGCTTTGTCTAATAACTGGTATCCAACAGAATTACTCTCGGAAACAAAAAACGGATAATTTGAACCAATAGCAGTTTTGAAGCTATAATGTTTTCTTTTTAAATGTGCCTGAAAAATTAAAATTATTCTTTCTTGTTTTCAGGTGGGTCGAGGAGAATTATGCGTGGGGCGTGCGCGTGCGCGGTGGTGTGCGCGTTGGTGGCGCTGTGCGCGGCTGCGGGGTGGGACGAGGCGACGCGCGCCGCCGCAGAAAAGCAGTTGCTGGCGCTGCTGGGCTTGCCGCGCCGCCCGCCGCCGCGCGCCCGCCCGCCACCACCTGTGCCACGTGCCATGCGCCTTCTCTACGACGAGCGGAAGGCTTTTCCCGCCGCCGCCGCCAATACAGCCCGCTCTTTCTATCACCTTCCCACCGAAATTGATGACCGCTTTCCCGGCGAACATCGTTTCCGTCTCTTTTTCAACATAAGTGCTGTTCCTTCGGATGAAATCGCGCGTGGCGCTGACCTCACTTTTCAAAGGGCAGTTGGAACAACTGGCCACCAGAGGCTGCTCCTCTACGACGTCGTCAGACCCGGCAGAAAGGGTCAGACAGAACCCATCTTAAAACTTTTAGACTCAATTCCTATGCGACCCGGCAAAGGTGTCGTCACAGCGGACGCGTTGGGCGCCGCGAGAAGATGGCTCAAGGAGCCGAAACAAAATCATGGTCTTCTCGTTCGCGTAATAGAAGAGAATGCTAATAATGACGCAAAGTTCCCGCATGTGCGAGTTCGGAGACGCGCGACTGACGAACCAGAGGAGTGGCGGGCGATTCAGCCACTGCTGATGCTTTACACGGAGGATGAGCGGGCCCGAGCCGCTAGAGAAAATGGCGAGACGCGTCTGATCCGCAATAAGCGCGCAGCGCAGCGGAGAGGTCACCGCGCACATCACAGACGTAAGGAGGCGAGAGAGATTTGCCAACGTCGACCGCTTTTTGTCGACTTCGCCGATGTAGGCTGGAGCGATTGGATAGTTGCCCCTCACGGCTATGACGCTTACTACTGCCAAGGAGATTGTCCTTTTCCTCTCGCGGACCATCTTAATGGCACGAATCACGCTATCGTGCAAACTCTGGTCAATTCGGTGAATCCAGCGGCGGTACCGAAAGCGTGTTGTGTTCCCACGCAGCTCTCCTCTATATCTATGTTGTATATGGACGAAGTGAACAATGTGGTGCTTAAAAATTATCAGGACATGATGGTTGTAGGATGTGGATGCCGATGACGAAGGTGCATTTGTTTTGCGCGGACCTTGTGATAAGTCGTGGACCCAGTGTACATATAGTAGTGGCCTCGAAAATTGTACATAATCTATTTGTATATATACTCGTGTAATTATTATTTTATTGAAAGGACAATGATGTAATAAAAGATATAAATATTAAGTATAAAATATTATTTACAACCTCTTTAGCAGAATTATATGATTATTATTTATTAAAACAACACAAGATATTATTCTTTATTAAATTAAGATTTAATAATAAATCTAAGTGTTTGCTCCACTATGAGTTATAACTAAATTTTATTTCTAAATGAGAATAAGTTGATAGAATGGGTAAAAATTTTTGATTAATAAATTTTGATAAGCAAATAGTGCCACAGGCTGTCTGTAACGTTGTATAAAAAACTAGAATTTATTGTTTTATATGAAACTTGGTGATACATATTTGAAAAAAACAAAGTAAAACATTGAGTGTTCTTTTTAATCTCCTGAGTAGGATAAACTAACTATTATAATTTTAAAGTGTGTTTGTCTGTCTGTAGCTCTTTTATTTAGTTTGTAATGACATCAGGATAAAATTGACTGAGTGAATTTAATTTCGCTTAATCGATCAATAAACAACACCCTTTACCTTTTTAATGTCATGTGTGTGCGGTGCGGTAACTATATCCTGATAAATATTGATTTAATAAAAAGTCAAAATCTGATTCTGCTTTATGCCAAATACCTGCCAAAGTTTAAATATATTATATAACACGTTGCGTCGTCATAACATTCGCTCTTATCGAAGTTATGAATGAGAGCTATTCAATCTGAAGCCTTGAAAACCTAACCAAAATAAATTCTGACGGAAATATATTACTGTAGACTGCGTAATGGTAAACTTAACTCATTATTTTAATAACAAACCGTATTTTCTGTATGCAGGTAAAGATTTTTATATGCAATTTCTTTACCTTTTTATAAAACGAAGAACTAGTGCACTATATTGGATAATTCTTTTTTTATTGTAGTAGTTTTTATCAGTACAAGGTTTTTATAAAAGAAAGAGTGAATAAAACAGAAGATACTCAGTGAGATAATGGTGTTCACTGCATTTTAGTGACACACTATGTATATTGAATAAAATTCAACGTAAAATAGCATATCCATAGGTGCAAGTGGAAGAGTATAAATGAATAAACGAGGGAGTGTGCGAACGAGTAGGCGGGCAAGAGAATCAGCGAATGAGTGTGAATGACTAACATTCATTTTAAATACAACTCAGCGAAGCTAGGGCGGGTCGGCTAGTTAAACAAAAAAATATAATTATTTTAGATAATTAAGTAAAACTTTTAAAACGCTCTCGAAGAAAATGCATAGTCACTAAAGTATTAAAATATTGTGACATTTTAACACTGCGTACGTTTTTTTGGTTGCGTTTAAGCAAAGGATAGAGACAGTTTTAAGCCTCTACGTAAGGCACTAAATATGTCGTAAAAGTTAGCGACATTCTGTTTCCAACAAATCAATTTAGATTTCTATAAAATTTGATGCACAGGCTTATAAAGTCGTCGACTAAGAATTCTGAAGATAATATTAAAGTGAATTCCATTTCGAGTGTGGCAGGTCTCCAAATTCCAAATATTTCGTCACAAGGCGGCGATATATCATGTTTTTGCCCGGACGCAGGAATGCCCGCCTGTATAATTTGGCCGGCCACCCGGCAACTCTACGTCTGCCGCGCCCGCCGCCCTACGTCTATATTATCAGTAGATAAATTTAAGCTTTGTCTTTGCCTCGTATTTCGTCCTCACGAAGTATTGCTTTTGTTTTTTTATACTTTGGACGCCAACAAAAAATTGAGCAGAGGCGAACGAAGTGGGTATAATTTATTTTATAGCCGACTTGCTCGTAACTCGGCGGTGGACAGCTGGACGCCGATTTATCCCCATCTCGAAGTAATTAACGTAAATGGATTGGCCAAAGTCGGTGCCTCTGCGTGCTCGACCGACTGCCCGCCACCACTCTACTCACCCATTATAATTTTATGTCGACAGAGGTTCTGCTAAATCCATTTTGCAGCGATCTAGTGTTAGTAATCCAATTAAGGTTATATTCTTCCAAACCACAACTCGAATAAGATACCAGAAGAACGAGATTCGTTTGTGATTGTAGACTTGTTTCCCGAGGACCGCGGCGAGCGGCGACTTATCCCCGAGGGAATTATAATTGTTTTGCATTCTTGCACGGGTATAAAAACAAAAGGGCGAGGTACGGCCTCCCGCGCTGTGGCTCTTACAGACGAGACCAAAGTCTGACGATTCGCATTCCCTCGAGACAAAAAGCTACGAATGAATCGCAGTATAGGTAAGCTTTAGCACGAGCTTTCAAATCGCGCTTGGGACATACCTACAGTCCGTCAACTTAATCGAAAATGACAACAATGTCCACGACAATGTAGCACAAATTAAAAAATATTAAAATATATATACGAGTCTCTTATGTTAGTAATAAAACCGAGAACTGTGACGACTCATTAGGAAGGATAATAATTTATGATTTCTTTTCCAACTTTAACATCGCCATTATCAACATAATTTATGATTATTGAATAAATATTACCTACCATATTATTTCCATATTATGTTCACACGTTACTTAGTTTTAATTACCTTCTGAAATGGAGTTTGAAACGGCCTGAGATAATATGTAGAATATTAAGTGACAGGTGTCGATTTTATGAAGTTTATCAAAATCCCAAAGAAAAGGTGTCGATATCTGATAGCGATACTGATCGGTCGATAAACTAGCGTGTGTAATGCATAATTAGATGTCACTCGTAGCATGTGGCAGGGAATCGACACGCGGCCAACGAACTCGGGCCTCTTCTCAAAACATTCTAAATATGCACAAATTAAACTGGTTCTACCTTGCATTATTTTATAAATTTTACCTAAATATGCAATTTTGTAAACTTTTTTATTTAGGGAATTCCATTTGCTTTTATAAATGATTTCCAAACATCTAAAATAGTTTATTTAAAATAAGTTTTACTTGCATCTCCACGAATTTATATATGTTTTATACAGATCATCATCACGACTCGTCAATGGCCCACTGCTGAGCCGGGTCTCCTTCTCAGAATGAGGAGGGTATTAGGCCATAGTCCACCACGCTGGCCCAGTGCGGGTTGGCAGACTTCACACACCTTTGAGAACTTTTTAGGGAACTCTCAGTGCAGGTTTCCTCACGATGTTTTCCTTCACCGTTAAAGCAATTGATATTTAATTGCTTAAAACACACATAACTCAGAGTCAGAGGTGTGTGCCCAGGATCGAACTCGGACCTCCCGAGTAAGACTTGAAGTCTCAACCACTGGGCCATCACTGCTTATACAGATGAAAATATAAAAATTGAATTGAAAACCAATGCAAATGGCGATTACAACAATACATTTTCTCCTTATATACTTACTATTAAGACAATTTAGATTAATAAGAATCTTTTAAACAAGTTAATCAAGTTTCATCCATACTTATAATAAAACTGTAATTCATCCATATCTGCACATAAAAGATATTTAGGAAAAATTCATGAGACGGGTTTCTAAAGCATTTAAAAGTTTTAGGATGTCTGATCTAGGAAAAAGGCAGAGTTCCTGGAATAGAAGGGTGTTATTTATACAAAAACAGCAGAATTGATTTAAATTTGATATTGAACACAAATAATTAACATGAATTCGTTATTATGCAATGATGAATTGTTACTATTAAATATCTGTAAAATAGCGAATAAAGTAGGTATGCATATAAATTCATTCATTAAATTTTTAGAGACAAAACGAATGGAAAAAAACGAAAAAAATATAACTTGGAGTTTGAGTTGTTATTTTATTAAGATATTATTATTTTTTTACTGATATTTAGATTGTTAACTAGATAGTTTGAGCTATACAACACGTAAAGTGCAGTGATAGCCTAGTGATTAAGACATCCGTGTCATACACGGGAGGTCCAAGTTCGATTCTGGGTACACACCTATGACATTTCTGAGCAATGTGTGTTTTAAGCAATTAAATCGGTGTTATCAGCTGACGCTGAAGGAAAACATCATAAGGAAACCTGCACTCCTGAGTGTTCCATAAACCCCGAAAGATCCCTGTCTGTGTGTGAAGACTGCCAATCCGCACTGGGCCAGCGTGGTGGTCTAGGGCCAAACATCCTCATCAATCTGAAGAGGACACCGGGCTCAGCAGTGGGCCAATTATGGGTTGTGATGATGATGAAGATGATGCAACACATTAATGCGTAACAGATAATAATACTATGCATTTAAGACAGAAAGTAACATGGGATAACCAGGAATAGGTTTACGCACCTTGTTTAGGCATCATAACAAAAACTTTCGGCTATATCGCTTTATATCGTTATCAGTCAAATGTTAATAAATGTTACTAAGCTAGTAAAAATATTGAAAACTCACGTGATCCTCAAAAAAGGCAAAAAGCCAGTGAGGATAATTTTAAAATAAACTAATAATAACTACCATCAAATCAGAGTGCGCTATGAATAGTGTTACTGCTTGCACTGCTGCGTACACTGCTTTGTTAATTCTACCCGTGAGGGAACGGGTTAGAATAATATTCCCCTCTGCCGTTAGGAGAGCATCTCATAAGAGCCGAATAACCCAGCCACCTGGTCGGTGGTAGAGGATCTGTTCCCCGACTGGCTTGCGACCACCAGCATGGGAATCCGAACCTCCCTCCCTTTCCCATCCCATTAATTCTGCGGACTAGAGGACTCTGGGCTCTTGCTCAGGGCCCGCAGAAACTGCAGCATTTTTTTCTTCACTCCCCGTCCCGACTCTATCTTGGAGGATGCAACGCATCAACAAAACAAGAGGGTTTCTCTTGTTTAGCTGATGTCCATGGGCGATGGTGGCCATATACCATCAGGTGGACTACCTGCTGGTTTGAACCCTATCTACCATAAAAAAAATATTTAGCACCCAGATACTATACAACCTAGATTAACACATATAGTCTACTTTTTATTCCAGAAAAGTTCATACTTTTTATTTTATAATGAAAGTCTATATCTGGCTGGCTTTGATACCATTAAATAGATGACAATTAAAATATAATTTTTTTTGACCGCCAATATGAGTGAATTTACGAAGACATTCGATACATTTTAAAGTTTAATATAAAAAGGTAAAAATTCGACCCAAGTCGCGAAAAATTTATGCGTAGCACAAAATTCGTTCTAGTATTTTCAGTCCAAGAATTTGATGTCAAATATTAAATTCGCTCTGGTCGCCCTGTTAAGGATAAAGTCAATGCCATTTTTGAAAAAGTGGAACAAGAGCGGATTATTACGATATAGTTTAAGAGCTACTAGCTAGGGGTTGACCACAACACAGCTTTGACCCATCTGAAAAAGAGTCTGGATGTACAAAAAAGACTGTTGAAAATGCTAGAACGATATTAACGATAAAAAGCGGTTATTTTAATATTACAAACAGACACTCCAATTTTATTTATTTGTATGGATACATGTATATTATTGTAGAGAAAGTAACCGTGAGAAGGTGGAGCGGGTCGCAAGTATATTATAACCAAAAGTACCTAAAGAAACTATGACAAAAAATATAAATACAAAATTAATATATAATATACGAAAAATTCTTTTCCACGGTCTAATATGTATTTTGAACGTTTGAGTATGTTTATATAGGATATTTAAATTTATTTAAAATTTAAATATTTTTGTAAAGAACACGTTGTAAACTGTTAGCAACAGCGTTTTTAAATTAGTATTAGCAGGTAGTTAATTTTATCTTATTTCCAGTCGACAATATATAACTTTCATTCCGATAGGATTAAGCAGTTAGTCAAGTGGTGTCTCGGGTGTCGTACGTGTAGTGGAGGTGAGGGTTTGTACATAGTTAAAGTCGTCTTTAAACGTGCTCCTGGGTCTCAAACCCGAAGCACTGCTCGGCTTCCATCTAGATTACATGTTAATATTGTCGTTTGCGTGTCACTGTGCAGTATAGCTCCCATACTCTTAATAGTACATCTTGTATCAATCAATGTTCCAGTATATTAAGTCATTTGCTCGTATAATATTTTGATTAGCATTTTGTATTAATAATATTAATAAACTTTATATTATAACATAAGAGGCAAGAAGTCAAGTTATGAATACATTAATAATAAATAATGAGTAGGTATTAAATATTCGTTAAAATAACATTTATGACACTTTTTTCTTGTTTTTATTAAAAATGATTCTATATATACCTATGAGGTCACCTATGTCACCTTCTGCGTAATTTAATACGAAAAAGATTAATTTATATTCTAAAATATTAACAATTAATTAAAAACTTAATAAAACTTATGGGACAGCAATATATTTTAATTCAGTAAACGGCCGTGAGTGGAATTCTCTTTTTCTTATTATTATTAAAATTATTATTATTTTTTATAACAGAAAGTAGGGAAACGAGAGAATATATAGAACTCTATACGCAGCATGTAGGTGAGTGAGAAGTCAGGTTGGTGTTTTACAAATGAAGAATTGGATGACGTGAAATAAAAGGGGAAGTACGTAGGTAGAGTATTTTCCCTCATAGGTTGGAAATGCATGGAAATGCAATATATCCGATCGCTAAGTTTTCTCCATACAGGAACGTAGGTACTGCGCAATAGATGTGCAAGATACATATTCATTTAACATAATAACAAAATCAGTATAAAATCATATCTTATTAAGTATAAAGAAATTTCGTATTAAATTTTTCAAGATGTTAACCTATTTACTGAAGATAATATTGCATTCAAAAGGTGAAATATCATTTTTATATTGTTGTGATTAGTAAGTAGGTATATAGTTGAGAATAAAAAGTGGAAAAATAAATCCCAAACAAATATTCGGATGATGCTTGTCCCGTAGCACTTCAGTAATAGTCTACTTTCAACTCAGGGGCGACGTCACATAAGATAATTCGTTAGATCGGGAAAATTGAGATTATGTTTGCATTTCAAACCGTCAAACTCTAAAACTACGAATTACATTGTGTCTGTATCATGATTAAACTTTACTCGAACCCTTTTTACTCGAATACGCTACAGTTTTCCATTAAAAAAACTGTAGCAAATTATTATACAAACTGTAGTAAATTATTTATATTTTTTAAAGAGAATCAGTATTATTTAAAAACTTATTTCTTAATAAAAGAAAAAAATATAATAAGAATGTTATATTATGTTGATTTTACTTAGCATACTTAGTGATTGCTGAAAGTAAAAGTGTATTTGAACATAATCGGCTGAACGTCTAATAATAATTAATTAATAACACTGACTCAACAAAACTTATCAAAATTAAGAATCAATGTGAACCAATAATACAGATAGTACTTAACACTAAGTGAAATTGCCATTAGCGAACAAAGTTTCTACGAAGCATGGACTGTAAGATTTCATCCGGCTGTAATAAGAAATAAAAAATGGTGGTGTTATGATTGTCGCATGAAATGCGGCTAGTCACGTGTGCTGCTGGTCGTATAACGGTGATGACATATTTAACTGGCTACCGGCTACTGGCACCTCATCGGATACGCGCTTTACGGCCCAGTCTGCAATATTCAAGCGATTATTATAAAACAATCACTTTTATTAAAAACACTATATGTCTGTCTGTCTGTCACTAGAGAATTAACTTTTTTTGACTGCCACGCATATGTAAAATAGATATGTAAAAATCTAACTTCTAAGTCAATTTAATGAAAAGATACAGCCGCTTTTATCTCATGTATTGTAATTTTGATTTTCCAGATTAATGAAATTATTTTAATTGTATTTTTTGTTAAAAATGTTTTATCATATTTTCTTATATTCTTTTTGTCAGTTATTATAAAATATGTCAATTGAAACTAGCAGTACTAATGTCTGAAGCCGCCCCTCAATACTAATTTTGATAATATTTTAACCCATAGGTACATGAAAATCAAAATTTGATAGTGTTTATCCCTTTATCGAAATTGTACGGAACCGTTAAAGCGCGAGTTCTACATTCACACTTAGCCGAATTATTCCGAGATAAAAAAGCCTGTTTATTAGTAATCCCATCGATTCATTGTAACGTTACATCGTGAAAAAAGGACAAACTAAGAAAACTTTCGCACTTATAATATTAATTTATATCCATTAGTGGCTCGCTAACCGCTCTAACAAGTCGTCAATGAAATTATTTTGCATAGCTTTTATTAATTCACCTGAAAGATTTCAAATAGATAATTTTCAAGGCAAAATTAATAGTTTTTCAATACACTTCATGAAAACAGACAGACAGATTTCTGAATCTCTTTATGGGCGAAATATGAAAAATAATAATAATCATATGATACATTAAAATCTCTATCTTATAAATGGAAAATCAAATAGTTTAAAGTAACTAATTAATGCATATTTGTTAGTGGAGGAAAGGAAAATTTTGTCACATTTACCGTACATTTGTACTGACTTAGTTAGTACTCTAACAGGAAAACTACGTTTAAACCTAAGGATAAATTGCGTTTAATATATTAATTTTCCTAAATACACACGTATTTAGGCAAATTAATATATTTACATTGTTTTAAGGATTAGTTCTTTATTATAATTTTGGAGAACTTCTTCACTTTTTACTCATTTCATGGTAATTTAGTTTTTGTAATAAAAATTAAAAAATAGTATTTTTAAGTGGAATGTGTCTTTAAAAGAATATGCTATTGAACTGTCGTACGCGATTAAGGATGCAAATTTTTATGAAACTACTGAATTCTTAAGAAGAAATAGGAAAACCACAGTAAGAATCATTCGAATCGATAGGAGACTCGTGATTTAAACCTTTCTATTACTATTAACTATTTTCCTTTCTTATTTTTTGTGATAGCCTAGTGGTTGAGACATCAATGTCATACTCGGTCCGAGTTCGATCATGGGCACACACCTCTGATTTTCTGAGTTATGTGTGCTTTAACAGTGGAGGAAAGCATCGTGAGGAAACCTTCACTCCTGAGAATTTTCCATATTCTCAAAGGTGTGTAAAGTCTGCCAACCCGCACTGGGCCAGCGTGGTGGACTATGGCCTTCTTCTGAGGAGGAGACCCAGCTCAGAAAGGGGGCCATTGACGGATCGTGATGATGAACTATTTTCCATACCGTTAAAATATTACACAAGAAAATTTAGGCGAATATCAAATATTAAAAGAGAATTTTCTTATTTCAAAAAAATTGTTGTAAATGCATATTTTCATACTGATGTTATTTATTAATGCGGAAGTGTCTTTTTCATCCAGTGATCTTTAACAATAAAATATATATTTTGTCAAGTAATGGCATCAATGGCTATCAAGAGCCAGTTATTATTATATTTTCTGTCTAAAACATTATATTGTGCACTCTGCAATCAAAAAGCTAAATACCTATTGCAACTAATATAAAACAATGAGAGTATGAGAAAAGGGCTGTTAAGTATTAAAGCGTTTTGCTTCCTATTGCCTCCTTATTGAACTTTATACTAGACAGACATAAACAGTAATTTATTTCTGGCAACGAACCCGCGTCCTTGGCGCCGACCTTATATTGCGCAACACCGGTTTCGAAATGCGCACACGCACGATCTATGTGCGCTAGTATTACTGAAATGACAACCGATGACATCTATATGAAGGGTTTTTATACCAAACTTATTAATTTGAATATGATTTGGATAATTCACTCGATAAGTTGGCACAACATTGGGAGACACTAGCATTGACTTATATACGTTAGTAAGGTAACCAGACTAACGTATGCAGAAAGTATGTCCAAATAGCATTATGAGGGCCAACGCGTGTCATTCGTCGTACGGATTTGATGGACAGCAGTCGTAACTCGCGAAATAAAAAGGTCGTAATTGTGTAAAAGGCTGAGAAAATTAAAATACAAAGATTTAAAAACAATATAAGGAAATAAATGTAAGGTACCTACTGCCTTACATTTATTTCCTGTTTAACAAAAGGAGCTTGTTATCACCTTTAGTTGAGATTGTCCCCTGAATCTTCATGTAAACCAGAACCTACATAACAATCATAACAATTCTCCAAAACTCACAAAAAGAGAGTGGTTTCTCACCCTTATTTTGGCGTATTGGAATGACCTAAGAGTATACAGCAGAATATGGTTGACTTCGATATCTGAAAAACCATGGTTTAGATTGAATAAGCGATTGGATTGACCGAAAAATTTAACAATGTGCAGATCAGAGGTAATCCAACACGGATTCTAACCGTCAGGCATTTTGGTTTTAGCAAGGGAAACAATATCATTAGAGTAATTTATACTGCGACAGTTGTCTGGATTCATATTTTTGATAAATTTCGACTGCCACTGACGCACTGTCAACAGAAGCGAAAATTCAATTAATATTCTATATTATATTAGATTTATTCTATATTATATTATATATTATTAGTGAAAATTTAAGGTGAGCTACAAAAAATAATTAGGTATTTCACGAAACATGTTTTTTTTTAGTTTTACCTTGTTTATTCATTTGTAAATCTATTGGCACAGTCATGTGATACAGCACCAATCAGTATTTATAATTTTATGGTTGATAGTGAATAACTAGCTCTTCTTATTATTTAGTACAATGTAAACTTTACTTACGACACTTAAGGGACTGATTAATTCATTTTAAAAGTCATTATACATTATAATAAAAATGTAACGCATTGAGTGTCTTTAACACAGAACTAGATGCCTCGACAATCATATAAAAAAAATTCAGTCTACTTTTACAGCTATCACGCAAAAAATACTGCACAAACTTGGAATGTATTGCTGCAGGCTTAACTCAAAATATAATCTTTACCCTATTCAAATCGGATGTACTGAAAAATGTTAGTGTAACTTAAAAATGTTATAAACTAGTTCAGACGGGTCGACAGTAACAAATAAAAATAAATTTAAAAGTAACATTAAATGTTCACAAAGATTGACACTAAAACTTAAGGAATTTTAAAGTCAGCACGAAAGATACCTCTTGGCAGCGGTTCATGTAAGACTGTATGTATTATACTTGTACAGAATACACAATGAATAAATCACTTGAGTAAATAGGTGTTTTTACCTACACCTGTTTATTTTATTTAAGTATTCTTTAGACTTTAAATTAAAATAAATAACAAGTAGATACTCGTAATATCTTAAATTTACTATAAGGGTATTTGATGAACTTGAAACAAAACAAAAATTGTTTTTGTTAACAATATTTATTTCTTCCTTACAAATTGCAATAAGCCTAACTGCTGTAGCAATAGGTACTGATGACTTTTGAGTTTTGGCACTTAATGTCTATTAGTCTATACTCTATACTTATTATATAAGGAGGAAAGATTTGATTGTTTGTATGCTTGTTTGTTGCGAATAGGCTCTAAAAGTACTGAACCGATTTTGAAAATTCTTTCACCGATAGGAAGCTATATCCTTTCCGGGTAACATAGGCTATGTGGTGTTGCCATAAACATTCTAATTAAAAAGATATGGCCATTTAAGTGCCATAAGGTGGCCATTTTGTAAATTGAAGAGTTTCTAAGGAACTACAAATCCGATTTAAAAAATTTTTCACTGATAGAAAACTACACTATTCGTGAGTGACAAAAGTGATTTAGTGTTGCTATATACATGTTTTTAATTAATAGAATATGGTCATTTTGTTGTTACTAATCCGATTTTTAAAATTCTTTCACTGATAGAAAACTACACTATACGTGAGTGACAAAAGTGATTTAGTGATGCCATATACATTTTTTAATTAATAGAATATGGTCATTTTGTTGTTACTAATCAGATTTTTAAAATTCTTTCACTGATAGAAAACTACACTATTCGTGAGTGACAAAAGTAATTTAATGTTGCCATATACATTTTTTAATTAATAGAATATGGTCATTTTGTTGTGACTAATCCGATTTTTAAAATTCTTTCACTGATAGAAAACTACACTATTCATGAGAGACAAAGGTGATTTAGTGTTGCCATATACATTTTTAATTAATAGAATATAGCCATTTTGTTGCTACTGTTCGGATTTTAAAAATTCTTTCATTGAGAGAAGTCTATAGTATTTCCGTCTCTCTTCCTTTTTATAATACTATCATTGTCTCTCATGCTCTCTCTTTTTTTTCTCTTTAATTCTTATTTTTATTTGTTCAGTATGGTCAGTCTCTTTTTACTTTCTTTCTTTCGATTATCTCTCTCGCTCTTTCTCTCTCTCTCTCTCTCCTTTACCTATTCAATTTTATTTTTGCTCTGTCCTCCCTCTCTTAGCATCTGTCGCTTTTCTTTTATTTTTGTTTCTTTTTATAACTTTTTCTTACTCTCTCTCATTTTTTAAATAATGAAAAACTGCACAATTACACAGTAACAATTTAAGGACATAGAGGGCAGGCCTCTAGTTATTTATAAAGATATTCTCATTAGTTCGATAACATGTAAGCTCTGTTCTGATAGATCCCTTTTAAAAGTTTTGATTCCCTTGGGAGTAACGTCAAAAGCGACCTTGTTTTTTATTTGCTAGAATTTAGAAGCTTAAGTTATTCACTGTTCCAAGGGACTAAAGACTTGAGTTTTTTAAACGGACTACAATTATAATAAGGAGGTTCTCAATTAGATTGCTATATTTTATGTATGTACATTGTACACCGATTACGGCGATATTTATATCCGATTTACATGATTCATCCTTAGTTTGATGCGGAATAGTTATAGAAAATAAAAAAAACTACGTACTACGTAAGCACTAAAAAATAGGAAATAAATCCGTTATTTATTAACCTCCCTTTATATATAATAATTGTTATTTTTGTGGTCGGAGCCAGCAGTAGTACAGTACGTAGTAGTGTAATAGTACATACTATTTCGTTAGAGACTCGTTCAATAGATACACCTTTTACTATTCTACCTTACTACGCGTCTGTTCACCAGGCTGACACTGACGGCTTGGCGCGTGCCTGCCCTTAGTCCCTAAGTGTCTTCTAATTTTCAGCTCGCCTACTTTGTACATTTTCATTTTCTTATTCTGACAAAATGATAGATAAATGGATAAAAATCTTGAACATCTAAATGACTTAGTAAATCATGAAGAAAAACAACCTCTCTATAGTCTCTACAAAAAACATAAATTTATTTTGTTGCGTAAAACGCATGACAATAATATTTCAGTAGTTTCTTTGTTACTTTTCCTCCTAATTATTATATTAATGTTGTGTGTCCTATTTAAATAAGTTCAAGTATATATATTTTATCAACAAGTACAGACATCTATATATATAAAAATGAATCCCTATTTCCCTTGGTCACGGCATCACGAGCAAACGGCTGGACCGATTTCACTTATTCTTTTTTCGTTGTGTTTGTTATTGTTAGGAGAAGGTTCTTATGTAACAAAAAATTAAGAAAGATGCTGGGAAAAGTAGAAAATTTAAAAAACTTAACGACCATATTAACTTTTCTAATGTAATATTTATGGCGTTTGACAACTGTCAGTCATTTGAATTATATTCATAGACGAGCGGCCTGCCCTCGCTTCGCTCTGGGTTTTTAAAGTAACATTATAATTGATGTCCTCAATTTGTCTTTCTTTTATTTTGTAGTTTTTCATTATTTGCAAAGAGAGAGTGAGAAAAAGTTGTAAAAAGAATGAATAAAATGATAGAAAGAAAAAGAAAAGCGACAGATATTATAAGAGAGCGGAGAGAGCAAAAGTAAAGTAGAACAGAGACTGACGATTCTAAACAGAGATGAAGATAAATATTAAAGAGAGAAAAAAGAGAGAATAATATAAGAGGAAGAGAGACGGAAATACAATGGACTTCTCTCAGTGAAAGTATTTTTAAAATCAACTTAGTAACAACAAAATGGCCATATTCTATTAATTTAAAAATGTGCAACACTACATCACATTTGTCACTCACGAAAAGTGTGGTTTTCAATCAGTGAAAGAATTTTTAAATTAAATTAGTAACAACAAAATCGCCATTTTCTATTAATTAAAAAATGTGCAACACTACATCACATTTATCACTCACGAAAAGTGTGGTTTTCAATCAGTGAAAGAATTTTTAAAATCAAATTAGTAACAACAAAATGGCCATATTCTATTAATTAAAAAATGTGCAACACTACATCACATTTATCACTCACGAAAAGTGTGGTTTTCAATCAGTGAAAGAATTTTTAAAATCAAATTAGTAACAACAAAATCGCCATATTCTATTAATTAAAAAATGTGCAACACTACATCACATTTATCACTCACGAAAAGTGTGGTTTTCAATCAGTGAAAGAATTTTTAAAATCAAATTAGTAACAACAAAATCACTATATTCTATTAATTAAAAAATGTGCAACACTACATCACATTTATCACTCACGAAAAGTGTGGTTTTCAATCAGTGAAAGAATTTTTAAAATCAAATTAGTAACAACAAAATGGCCATATTCTATTAATTAAAAAATGTGCAACACTACATCACATTTATCACTCACGAAAAGTGTGGTTTTCAATCAGTGAAAGAATTTTAAAAATCAAATTAGTAACAACAAAATGGCCATATTCTATTAATTTAAAATGTGCAACACTACATCACATTTATCACTCACGAAAAGTGTGGTTTTCAATCAGTGAAAGAATTTTTAAAATCAAATTAGTAACAACAAAATCGCCATATTCTATTAATTAAAAAATGTGCAACACTACATCACATTTATCACTCACGAAAAGTGTGGTTTTCAATCAGTGAAAGAATTTTTAAAATCAAATTAGTAACAACAAAATGGCCATATTCTATTAATTTAAAAATGTGCAACACTACATCACATTTATCACTCACGAAAAGTGTGGTTTTCAATCAGTGAAAGAATTTTTAAAATCAAATTAGTAACAACAAAATGGCCATATTCTATTAATTTAAAAATGTGCAACACTACATCACATTTGTCACTCACGAAAAGTGTGGTTTTCAATCAGTGAAAGAATTTTTAAAATCAAATTAGTAACAACAAAATGGCCATATTCTATTAATTTAAAAATGTGCAACACTACATCACATTTGTCACTCACGAAAAGTGTGGTTTTCAATCAGTGAAAGAATTTTTAAAATCAAATTAGTAACAACAAAATGGCCATATTCTATTAATTAAAAAATGTGCAACACTACATCACATTTATCACTCACGAAAAGTGTGGTTTTCAATCAGTGAAAGAATTTTAAAAATCAAATTAGTAACAAAAAAATGGGCATATTCTATTAATTAAAAAATGTGCAACACTACATCACATTTATCACTCACGAAAAGTGTGGTTTTCAATCAGTGAAAGAATTTTTAAAATCAAATTAGTAACAACAAAATGGCCATATCCTATTAATAAAAAAATGTGCAACACTACATCACATTTATCACTCACGAAAAGTGTGGTTTTCAATCAGTGAAAGAATTTTAAAAATCAAATTAGTAACAAAAAAATGGGCATATTCTATTAATTAAAAAATGTGCAACACTACATCACATTTATCACTCACGAAAAGTGTGGTTTTCAATCAGTGAAAGAATTTTTAAAATCAAATTAGTAACAACAAAATGGCCATATTCTATTAATTAAAAAATGTGCAACACTACATCACATTTATCACTCACGAAAAGTGTGGTTTTCAATCAGTGAAAGAATTTTAAAAATCAAATTAGTAACAAAAAAATGGGCATATTCTATTAATTAAAAAATGTGCAACACTACATCACATTTATCACTCACGAAAAGTGTGGTTTTCAATCAGTGAAAGAATTTTTAAAATCAAATTAGTAACAACAAAATCGCCATATTCTTTATATAATAGTGTAGATAAGGCAGGACAACGTCTATCGGGTCAGCTAGTATTTAATAGAGGACTAAAACTGTAATTACAAAATATTTCTATTTTCTAGTAAGAATTTTTATCAAAAAGAATACGGTAGGTAATTAGGCTCAATTTGTTTTTTTTTTAACCCGATTACAGTATATTTTTAGCGTTGGTCGATGGTACAGCCGAGGGATATCACAGTAATTTCGGAATAAAAACGATACCATATCCACTTGATCCACGTTGTCATGTAGTATTCGTGTTCGTCGCAGAGTGAAAGTGGCAGCAAGCCCCTTGGCTCTCGAGAGAAGGTCGATGCGCGCGCGACGCTCAGAGTAAACAAAGTGTATTCGTAACACCAAAACTACTGCGAATCACTTATTAGACTACTAACACCATATTACATTCCTATCTATTGTATTATAATACTAAATAATAAAAACATTCTAATATTCAAATACTAATAAATCCTGTGTACATTAAATTTAATGTGTGCAGGGTTGCCATTATCATACTCCTTAGTAGGGATATAGTGCTTAACTTAGTACATAAAAATGCGATAATGAATCTGTTGTTTTTTTACCCAACCACGGCGAGCCTAAAGTAAGGGTAATGATTTTGGCAGTCTATGTATGTATGTTCATTGTACATATTAAGTATGTTTGTATGTTCCACCCTAGCGTTAGCTAAATTTAATGTTTTTTTTATGACGGAATTTAAACCTCAGATTCTAACATCGAAAAAAAAAATAACCAGATAATCCTCACGTTTTGGCGAGCACGTTACAAATATGTAGGTATATATATATATACATATATCATATTGTTTAAGTCAAAATATATGTTTAAAATGCGGTCATACAGTTCGAACGGGCCAATCGTTTCAGTTATTTACTCGTTTAAGCAAATAAAAACGAATATTACGTTACAATATGAGATTATAAAGGTAATCCCCCCTTGTCGAGAAAAGGAAAACAATTATTTCCAAAACTATGAACCGTCTACATAAAAAGTGTTCTAAAAAGGACGAAACAAGAAAATAATTAAGATAGAAACTTTATTTTTTTATTGATTTGTTGGTTTGTCCTTCTTTTTCGATGAAGATTGAAATGAATTTTTGCATAGCCTGAAAATAAAATTTTAATCCCATTTTAAAAGTTTTTGTGAGATAATAATTAAATATAATATGGGAGTTCCTGCATATTTTTAAAATATTTTGAAAATATGTTTTGAATGGCCAGCAGTACCCGTATGAAGCGAATGACCCTAGCTGTGTATATAGATATTATTTTAAAAAGTAGATACCATTTTAAAATATTCATGGACAATGGTTTCATTTATGTTAAAAAACTAATAGAACTTACATACATATTATATACATATACTAAATCACCTTTGTCACTCATGAATAGTGTAGTTTTCAATCTATAACTTTTTTTAAATCGTATTAGCAGTTCCTGAGAAACCTTTCAATTTACAAAATGACAATGGCACTTAAATGGCCATATTTATTTAGTTAGAATATTCATGGCAACACCACATAGCCTATGTTACTCGGAAAGGATGTAGCTTTCCATCGGTGAAAGATTTTTTTTAATGTATTCGCAACAAACAAACATACAAATATACAAACAATCAAATCTTTCTTTCTTTATATAATGGTGCAGATGTAGATAAATAAAAGGTTGCAACAAAATGTCTTTGGTTGTACAGTCTGTATCTGATTGATTATGGTACCACTGAATAGATGACATTTAAAAAAAGTAAAAACTGTTTCCCGCCATTTTCATTTAATTTTCTGTCCGCCAAATTGATGTTATAATTGAATTGACTGTGAATTTTGGATATATTGCTTTGTCGGTCTATTATTTTTAATAGCGATGAGTACAATAAGAAAGTGTTAGTGTTTAGAGAATATTCGATTGTTGGGTTTGTTTTGATTAAAATTAAATAAAAGTTTTTTTAAATGTTATCGACATTATTGGTGTTCATAATTCGGGTTAAACTAAAATAAATTGAGATACTTTTTTAAAGTGCTAAAAATATCCAAATTTAATACATGAATACGATAATAAGTAAAGAAAATAAAATTAATTGTTGAAAATATAAACATTTTACTTATAGGTAATGAAGATTATAAGTAATATTTATTAAATTAATAATTTAGATTACCCCGACTGTCTAAAGTTGACATGTCTAGGAGATACGAGGAGAATTATCCTCATCAGCCTAATATCTGCTGTAAGTGCCAAAAGAGATAATATAGCGCAGACGTGTTTCTAATAAGAGTAACAGAAATATTAGTGACATACATTTGGAGGCTATCGTAATTATTTTGAGTAATAAATTTGTGTAGTACTTATTATTATTACACAGAGAATCCGGATATGAATAAATCTTCCATCAAGAGCGTAAGATCATACGTAGTACACTGTACAACTGGGGTTAGGGTTGACTATTTGAAGGTAGTAAAACAAGTCAAATGTTCAAAATTTTCATTGGTCTCTTTTTTTTTAAAGAAATGAAAACATAAATAATATTAAAATATTAAGATTTTAATACTCGGGTGCTACGCTTTTTAGAATAAGCCAGTGATGTATTTATCACTATAACAACCAGGGCCTGTACCTTGTCTTCGGACACCTTGCAGCTTTGCTGTTACATTGGATTCATTTCGAACACAAGGCTCACGGCTTTTTATTATTACAGCTTCGGCTGATTTACTAAAGCATCGGCTTTCAACACTGAAGTCTCAATTGTGTTACCCGGACTTCGGTCCTTGCTAATGTAGCATCAACAGTATAGACGCACTATAAATAGCTCCGTCCTTCTGTTAGGAGGGTTAAATCTTAGGTTGGAGCCCATAATCGGTGGATGGTGTGTGGCTGCCGACCTTCCTCTTCTTTAGATTTTCCTTAAATGGTTAAATAGTTTTAAGAGGAAGGGAGGGACTCATTCAAATACTCTTCTTCTTCTTTATCTCTAATATCCTTCTGATGTCATTGTTTAAAATTATTATACTTCTATGTGTCATCACAACATCAGTATTACACTAACTTAGTGAAATTTATATCGATCTTTATTGAGTTAAATTTATCATCTTCGATAACCTTTGAACTCATACCTCTAATGCTCTAAAATAACTATGGTGGTTATTATATTCACAACGTATTAAGAGTTCTACCAAAGTAAGACGATCACAGGCCTAATCAAATATTTTATAAATGCTTTATTACCTAACCGAAATATACTTGCCGTCTTCCTTTTGCGTTCTATTATTTATTTATATTTTTATGTATTCTATGTATCTATTTTATAAAGTTAGCTTGATATAGTTAAAACTATTACATCTCGCCTTGGCAACATTTGGGTAGGATAGATATAATTATGAGTTACCAATTTGGTCCAATTCATGTGGGTTTATTAGGAAATAAAGTGATATATAAGCAATCGTATCATAACAGCAGTCAGCAGCCCTGTATACTCGTATATCGATGCGCGACGCCGACGGTTCGCTGCAATTACCTACCGCTCTGCTCCGCGTGGCTTGTCGTGGCCTGCGGCGCATTCCGCTGGACGTGAAGCCTAATTAGCCCACTAGCGATGAGCCTTTGTCTAACAATTCACCTTGTCTTATATGTAGCTTTTAAATGTTCTCGACCTTCTGCAGAGGACGTGTCCCTTTTAACACAAACCACCATTGCGTATTATGTCGGTTGCGTTATAATTTATATGACCTATAGACACAGATATTAAATTTAATAGATATCAACTTCCTTTGGTTTCTGGCACACTTGGGTAAGGCTGTTTTGCTTACGAATTATTTATGAGTTGGTAGTTAAGGTTTTATAATATACTGTATTATATATGAATGAATAAAAGATCATTGAAATTAATTTACTTTAAATCTATCCTTTAACGAAGACTAGGATTATCATAAAAACCTATAGAATGTGAAAAACAATTATCTACCATAAAATTTTAAGTGACAAGAACGGTGTTTCCCTACCTCTATGTCGGAGAATAGTAAACGATTATCGAGTAATTGAATCTTCATCGCCATTTATGGCGCTGGAGTAGGGTAGTGGTCACTTCCGTCATTTTGACAGTCTCTACCTTTTATATGCCCTCGACAGTCTGACTGAAGTATTAGTCCTGCGTGGTCTCTCAAGGTGTGAATTAGTTTCTAGATAATGTTAGTAAAAGTGTTAAGTGCAGTGTTGTGTTAATGCTGGGAGTGCTGTCCGATTAAGGTCACCGGAGTACGTTACAATGCAGTTGCCATGTCTTGTGTTAGGTTAGGCTAAGGTAGGTGGGACGAGTTACCTAGCACCCCAATTGGTGGTAGGTGATCTGTTTCCTGACTTGCTTGCGACCACCAGCAAATCTGACCGCCAAGTCCTATTGACGCGTTCCGGTCGCCGCATGTGTTTGGACCCATCCCATTAATGCTGCGGTTCTAGTGAACTCTGGGTTCTCGTTCAGCGTCCACTAATACCGTACCATTCTACTCTTCATTCCTCTTCCTCACTGTATCATCAAAGTGGTAACGCATTGGCAAAACAAGAGGGTATCTCTTGTATTGCCGATGTCTATAAACTCCAAGATATATTTTATAAACACAACAGGTTTCATTCATATTGTCCTAAATATGGTATTATATACTTCAGGATCCCAGGAACGATTATTATAATTCAAAGATATGTTTTGCTTACATTATAGATTTTACAGAATGTATAAATTAGGATTTTCGCTCCAGATCCGCTTAAACATTCAATTTCAATCCGTATATTTGTTTTTATAACTATAAAAGCTTGTATAGAGTTTATTATTTAGATAATTCTTAATTTTGTAAATATGTCGATGATTAAACTCAAAAAACACAACCATCAATTCGATTAAATATCAATAATCAGGTGATGAGGTAAGTATAGTTAAAGGTAATGTCGTCTAACATAATGTGTGGATAGCGGTCCCTCACATGGACAGAGAGCATAGAGCAAACAAAAAGCTCGAGTCGCGTTCGGAAGCCGAACGGTGTTTACCAGCGCTGCGTAAACGACTCCTAGCCGAACTGTTACGTAAACATGTCGAACAGTGTGCGCAAACACCGGCTGCACTGATCGTTAAAAATAATATTTATTCTGCTACCACAAACCAACACGTTTTTTAAAGCTAATGAGTTATTCGAAACAACATAGGCGAACGAGCAATGAATAGAGATTCTCTTCATATGTCTCACGCTAGCATAGAATCATGGAAAATTATTAGGTGGGGAAACTATATGACTGTGCAAGCTGTATTTAACATGGTACAATGTTTACATTACATACGTTTGGAGGCTTTATTTAAACCCCATAGTGACAGAATGCACTCGCTGCTTAGATGCAAAGATTATTTGAGAAATTGAAATAGAAGCGAAACCATATTGACAAATTTCTATTTAAGAATTAATAAACTATCGTCTATTCAATTTTTTGATCTCAGTGAAATATTGTTTTTACTATTGTGGTAAATGTTTACTATGTGGTAAATGAAACACGTAACCTTCAAATCTATGTATGTCATCGAGGCCTGCAATTCGTTTTGACGTCTAAAAAGGTATTCTAATTACTGGAGAAATTTTAAAAACCACTAGGTAATTAGCAGCACGGATGAACATATTGTTCGCTGATTCTAACACAATACTAATTACTAATCAGTTTTGTAAAGATTCAGTCAAATGAAAAGCGACCACAGTACCTTAACATATTTGCCTAATAGTAGGTTTAATCTATGTAAGATTAGTACGGTCTAGTTTATAAATAGCCAGGCCTGGCAGGCAGCAAGCAGCCAGGCAGGTGCAACCACGCGGACAGACGCACGGACGCCACACTTCCGCGAATCTTCTGACCAAACATCGCATGCAGGATTGCGAATACACTCTTTCCATACAGCGTGGCTTTTTATGGAATAACTGGGCTGGTAATTTTGCAAATTACATCGATTACCTTGGCAGATAGTTTATTACGAGACTCAGGTTTCTTGAGCAATAGTTGTAAATAAAGTATTATATATAATTACACCGTAAACAAGATTCAAATACAAACATGACATACTTAGAAAATATTTTCGTTCCGATTCAGAGAATTATTAAATGTTATCAAAATTGTGTTATTATCAGACAACTTTAAATAACTTGTCAACAATTTGATCTGACATTTTTTTTAATATAGCGTACCGTTTTTTGAGATTAGTAGTAAAAAATATAAATAAAAAGGTCTTTTTTTCAAAGATTCTTTTGGACCCATAGATAGATATATGAGCACGTCTTAATTGGACACAACAAGCATAGGACATTATATAGAGGACCATCAGAATTAACAAAAAGTCTCAGAAAATGCAAAGGCTGTTTAATTGCTAAAAAAAGCTTTCTCTTACAAACAACCTTCGGTGAAACAAGCTATTGTACGGATTCGGGATAATAAATAGTTACATATTACTAATATTAAAAATTATAAAATATCACCTATAATGTACAAAAATCATACGATAGAAATTATAGGATACATATTACAAATGTTATTGTTAAGAAGATAAATAATACTTCGTAAGATGATTTTTTGACAATATAAATTGAGTCGGAATAACATTTATGACGGTGTAACAAATTCCATAGATTCGCAGCTTTTACTTTAAAAAACTCAGTGTAATAGTTCATGTTTGTCAAAAGTAGAGTCAATCGGCTGTTACTTCTAGTTGTTATGAGAGGAAGTTCTGTTGGGATGAGAGGATCATACAGAATTAAGTAAAGCATGGAGAAAATATGGATATTGCGTCGATATGTTAATATATGTATATCTCATCAGTCATTTAAGTTTTTACGGTATTTCGAAACATATTATATATAGCTCTTAATTTTCTTCTTAAAAGATACTGTCAGCCCCCATATTATATTTTAAATTCAAATAAAAAATGAAGAAGATATTTTACTGATTTAAAGCTTTTTAGATTCTTTAAAAACGTCATACATACGATCTGAAACTTGCAGGATCAATGTATCTTATACCACCGTACCAACATACCATGAAATGATGAATCAGATATACTTAGGAGTCCGATTTACTATGTTTATCGTCCTATATAAGCTTTTAAAATAAAACAAAAATGTTATGAACTCAAATTTAAGTTTATTGACATGCAAATAATAAAACGTACGAAAATATACAAAATTATTAAAGAATGGAATTTGAACTTTAGGTATAGGTACAAATAATTCCCAAGTTCTAAATATTTTTTATTGACAAGGGTCAGGAATGTATCAACGAATACAATAAAAAATAATGCTTGGAGAGCTACGTGAGTGTTTTGAATCTAGGTACTTCTACCTTGTTTGTATTCCAAACGAACCTTGCATCTTTAATTTTGGTTTCTGTATTCTAGGTCGGCTGTACTTATCAAAATACCAGGATAAAGGTTGACTGGTACATTTGGATGGAAATAATGATAGGCGACTGGTAGACTATAGGGCGCCGCGCAACGACGCCGCGCCGCCTGACCGTGTCGCATTACGTAGCGCACATACTGCCTTCAACGTTACAACGTTCAACTGAGATACGAGGGCAACACTACTGCATATGTATACAAACGACTAGGTAATTATCAAATATTTACACAATGGTAAATACTAAACAGATCACAACAAACGCATCAATATATATATATTCTTTGTCTATCAGGTTTTTAGTTCTTATTTATTGATTATACAGTCGAATATACATATAGGTTTATGTATACAAATATATACCATTATTAAATAATATCTTCACAGTTAACATCGCTTCATTCGCTTAAAAAAATCATCCGATTCTCATGTGTAAATAATTGATATTAAACGAAACAATCGTTCGACCTGAATGTTACCCTATCTTGGTCATTTTATCACAAACCACGCGACAAGCATTTATTTTATGTGCCAATATCAAGTGGCCCTTTGGCCTATTCGATGATTCGCGCTTCTGTTAATTTAAAGATATTGCACATATGACATTTAATTTTTCAATTAATTGAAAAACACCGAATAAAATGGATATTCGATAACTCGAGTAAACAATAAAGTCGGTTTTTGAATAGCAACTGAAGGTTGATAAGCATTAATTATGTATACATAGAGAATACATAATTAGCAAGTCTGCACAGGTGCTTGATGTCCTCGGCGACGGTGTGTCTCTCATTTCGAGTTACCGTACACGCACCCACCTGCGAGCTGCGAGCACCACCAACACTTGCGTCATTTACAAGTTACAACTTTAAAATAATAAAACTGGTTTTGATTGTGATCTATAAGAAGGTGGATCGACGATTAATGCTCCGAACACACACCTGGCAGACCCCGTGCTGGCTCGACACTCGATACCTCCACACCAGCAGGTTCTAAATCCATATTCTACCAAGTATTATGGACTTAACGATTATGAATATATTTACTAAATGATATACACTTACATATAAATTAATTGGTTTTAAAGATCGGACACAATATTATATTCTTAATGTACTGAATCAATTTGCGATCTAAGATATCACGAACTCCTTTCAGATCATATTTTATTAAAATTATGTTATGTAGGTAAATATTATGTTTCAACTAGTTTTAATATATAACGCAGATGTTCTAAATGTAAAATATTATTTATTACTACGTATAACTTGAGATCATCTGACCTCTGACAATATAATACATTATACACTTTATAGCCGCTTATTTTTCTTTGTTTTATACACACAAATAGTAGTAACTTTATAAATTAATTTAGGTACCTACATTGGAAGACTATTTAAATTCCCGTCATTCTTTAAATAGTAATGTCCTTTGATTCATTATTCAAGTTAAGTTGGTTTTCCGTACACGTATAAAAGAGGCATGTGTTTTTTAAACAAAGCGCGGAGCAACGACCTGCCCTTATTTGGTAGAGCCACTGCGATCCACGACAATAATATGATGAAGCTGCACAAGAAATACATTGCACTAAGCTATGTATTTACTCTATGTTGTACAATATACAAAATAAGTTAAAAGATTACTGCACAGTTCACAACTTGTGCTACCTCAGTATCTGAAATTATAAATATGTAAACATAAACTTAAAAATATTTTTTTGAGATTTCTTATTTGTGTCGATGATTGCAAAAATAATTTTTAAAAAGTAACGAACAAGCAAATCGACGTTTCTGGAAAAAAGTCTAATTTGTATGGTCTATTAGTAAAGTCGACGCGAGCTTCACAGGTGTAGCCGGTAACCTGTTCAATCTCGGTGTCACGTTACACTAGGTTTCACATTAGGAAATTTATACGACAACGTCTCATATAACTACTGATGTTGTTAATTATTATTTTATTGACGAGATAAATTATTATAAATATTAATTGATTCCAAGAATGAACTGCAAAACAAAGTGATTCATCTACGTTTATTCTCTCGCGGTCCGTACAGATGTGCTCTCGCACGACGGGGATCGTTGATTTAATTAAGTGACATTTCATATTCATTTATCGACATAAATCTTTTATATAATATTATGAAAAATATTGTATGATACACGTGTCGACGCATCTCGCATTAAGGCAATGGTCCTTCGATACTTGATAACTAACGCAAAACGACGCTATGTCTGCCTTGGATATAGTAACGTCACAAAATATCGTCGTATAGTTTAATTTCAAGTTTTATAGTAGATTAATTAAATACTTTGTTTGCTATCCGTATCCAATCTTTATACTATAAACGTTTCGAATAATTTCAGACAGTGGTAGAGCATATATTAGACACGTTATGAAATTCCGTTGCATTATTTTTATATTACTAAATCATAGTCATACTTTATTTTATATTTACAATTCTTAGAAAGTCAGTAAACTGCCCGTAAACGCATCCGAAACCAATATAATTTGATTCTTATTTTCTAGAATCAAATCCGGAATACTATATCCATATCATAGGAAATACGATGAAAATATCGAAAAAAAGTTTTTGTTATGTATCGGATTATTATTAAATTTATATATTTAAGATATATAAATATATAATATTAATATTTAAGATTTTTTGGCGAGTACCAAAATATGAATAGACTCCTGAACACACCTTACGACTAGATTCACTTGAAAACAGCTTTCTTTCTTTTCTTTCTTTCAACTTTCACAGCTTCAGGAAGGTGTAAGTTAGATCACGACCTACAGAAAAAAAGCTCTCCGTTTACTTCTGCTATAAAAGCTCATCATCTAAAGTTCATGATTCATCGGAAGAGCTTAATGAATTTTAATTTCCTAGTGAGGCACACAATATATCAGTCTTATGATAGATTTGAATTTTATATAAATAAAACTGAATTTGTAATATATTTTCAATCTGTTCGACATTTGAGTATTCGATATTAATTTCAACTTATTTATTGTCAAATATGATATGATGATGGTATGATCCAATAGATCCAAATGTAATGAAGCAAATTGAAGTAGATACATTAATTTATTTCTATTGCCACTTGCCATTTCATAAATAAATCAAAATTTCATTGAGGATGATGCCATTTGTGCATTCTTTTTAAGAATGCACAAATGGCACCATCGTCAAATCAGTCAGATCGGCAAATCGTCTGAGATGTCAGTTCAGGGTAGGACAATTTTTGGTACATATTCTTATCGACATATATGTCTTAAAATTCAATAAAACGTAAGTATATATATATATACACTAAACAAAAGAATAACAATAAATAATTATTATTATAATATGGCTTACGCAACTCAGTCGCCATCATCCTGAGATTTTAATCGTTACGAATTAATATTGAACATTTTGTGCTACAGGTTTTCCCTTAACCGGTTTTGTAGTTGTGTAGCAAGTGGTTGTCTTTATGAACAAGTAAATACGTTTTCAATTAAACAGATTTAAAGTTGTAGATTTTAAATACGTTAAGAATCGAAGAGTAATGATATGAAAATAGTATAATATAAAACACATGAATGCAAACAAACGAAGTCTGACAATCATAGTATTAAGAAATAAAGTATTTACTTATACTATAACTGCGGAAAGAGCTTGGATCATTTTTCATAAGGTGAGGCCGACCCGCGCGACTTCGTCCGCGTGGAATTGAGTACTCTACACATTCACACACTATCTTGTATGTAGGTACGTGAATATCACTTGCAAACACTTGACGATTCACGTACGCATTCATTTATTTATACAGTACATAACTCATACACTCACTCAACCACTAACTCATTCAATCATTCGCTCGCACCCTCGCTTGTTCACTCATTCTCTTACTTTCTGTTAAAGGACTTTTGCAACGCGTGTACTGTCAGATTTGTCAGGTACGCGAAGATATAATATTTAATTGCAATAAAAATATAATGGGTTGTGCTAACCCCTTCAAAGACTATTCAACCGTTTTTTTTAAAAAAAAGGATTTATTTGATTATTATGAGTTAAAAAAAAAGATTGAAATTATAATTAAAACCTCTCTTTAAATAATTTCAAAATTTGTTTTGATTTGACAACGTGGCTAGTTGTACGAGTAACACATGAAACATAGGAGTGTAGGAAGCTCTAACATATAAAGTAATTAGTGGTAGTCTAACAGTGGGTCACGCACGCGCAATGCAGTAGCGAACTTGCAGCGGACGCGCGCCCAGACGCAGACTCAGGCGCTGGAGCAGGCGCAGGCGCGGTGTCAGGTTTCGATGTTGCGGCCACATTTCTGCCGTTCGCCGTCGTCGTCGCCACCTCGTCGCGCGTGCGGTTCAATTGCCAAGGAATGCCCCCATCATTTGATAGCCTGACTTAACATCTGATACACTCACGTCCACATTGCTCGAACGCCATGGAACCAACCAACGTAACTGTTTAAGATTCCATGAGAGGTTTCATACTTTACTTACATATTCAATTTACAAAGTATATATTGAGTGGCCTTTTGACCTCGTTCTTCTCGTGTAGAAGTAATGTTTTAACGAGGTCATATATCGGTGTCAATTTATTTTTAAAAATATCAACGGGTGTCAATTCTTTATATCACGCACATTTACAGTTATAAATATGTATATATTCGATCGGACAAAAAGTTTTTTCTATTTTGTATACAAATTCAAAATATATTTTTTTCTTATTTGATTGAATGCTATTGTATAACTTGTTGCTATTTTATAGGTAGTGACTTAATTCCATGCCATAGAAATTTTGGGACTTCTGTTCAAAAAAATGCTACAAGTAATTTTATAATCCTCTTTTGATAAATCAAACTTAACCTAACACTACTAATGTATTCTGAACAGACCGAAACAGGTGAAAATCTGAGGGTGCTATGTTAGGGGTATACGGTGGATGTATTAACACTTTCCTACCAAGTTCTCTCTAGTGGCTAAAGATATGTGTGGCCTGACGTTATCATGATGATAAACTACACCCTTTCTGTTGATATATTCCGTTCCGTTCCTTTCATTGTTTTCTCTATTTCTTATTTGAGTCTCATCTTCATTTCGCTATTGTCTGTGGAGCTTGATAGCCAGCTTCAGCTATACCTTAACTACAAATATTCAGATCAAGATCTCCACTTTTTTTTAAAAATGGCATCGTCTTTATCCGTAACAAATCAACCAACGCGAGCTACATTTCTAAAATAAAAATCACCAGACTGAAAACGGTTGAACACTTGCTTGAACTCAAGCAAAATTTTCGTGCAATATTTTTCATGATTTCCAGATAGGAGTGTATTATACTGTAGTATAGAGGTTGTATTAGAGTGACCAATCTCCATGCACAAGACTGCCAATTAAAATAAAAAATATATAATTTGAATATTATAGAATTTTGAGAAGCAAAAGGCGGAACTGCCCCAGCCTTTGAAATGATGGAACGTCACTTCAATTATATTAGAATTTTGTAATAACATGTAAAGTTAAGTAATTAAAAGAAATTAAAACGAAGTTGAGTTACGACTCTTAATTTGATCTTGATTCCGGTGCAGTGTTACAGTACCTACTTACATCCTCCTGTACCCTGCTGTTGGTGGCCATGTCTAAATCACAATAAGTCCAAATGCAATGTACCATGCTCACCCTTCCTAGAGGAAGACGTAGTCGTCTATACTACTTGCGAAGTTGAACGATGTTAGACGAATACGATAGTGTAAAGTGCCACTTCACTTTACCTTGTCAAACTTTACGTACTTTCTAGCGCGAGCAGTGCAGAGCAGGTGTTATACTAATTAATTTTATTCACAATAGATTGACGTATAATATAACGAAGTTTTGTTATAACTATAAATTGCTGAGGTCATATAGGAAGAGGAGTAGGAGGGGTTTTTTACATTTTAGCAATATATTTCAATGGCTTACATAGTACATAAGAAAAGTACTTTCAATTACTACTGAGTAAAAGTAAATTTAGTTATATTTTTATTAGAATGTGATTTTTCGTTCGCTTTTCATTTTTGTCTAGCTAAAAAATAATAATGAATCTGAATTTAAGTGTTCTACTATGTTCAATTAACTAACTAGTAAATAGACACGAAAAGTAAAGCTTAATTATTTAAATTTGTTTATATACTTAAATACGTACATTACTAATAACGTAGTATGTCCTGATGGTACTCAGATGTTTATTTGTTAGTGCGAATGACACCAATCCATATCAAACAAATGTAACCATTAGAATTTATACAAGTGGGTCTATAAATAAAATTGATAGTGAGTATAATGCCAATCTTTGATGATATATGAAGACGTTCAGAAATCACATGTCCCTCGAGCGTTTTAGTTGAAAATGATAACGATATTACCTACTCGTTTAATTTTTGCTAGTATTGAGTACAAATAGGTGGAACCTAAAATGCTTCGAAAAAAAAGACATTGGTAACTGCGTCTTAATCATTTATATAAAGAAAAAATAGCGTAGGTAAACTGCATTCTTTATCTATGGACAAACAAGAGTTAGATGCTTATTGATATTCTTCATTCCTTGCGCAAATTAGTAAATACATTTAACCACTTAATCTGTTCAAACCATGTTTAACATATTTCATAATATTTGCGCTGGTATACGTTTACATAAATTAAAGATGTATTCTCAAACGATTAGATAAATCTGATTGAGTTAATCTTACCTTTAGAATAGAATTGTTGTAAACAATTTATATTATTAGCTATATTTTCATGTTTTTCATTATCTATTCAGCATTTCGTAGCTCGAAACGTCACCACTTTAATCTGTCTTTGTTGTCCGATTGTTTTAATAATTTTTTAAACAGCTAAAGCTCAAGAAGTGCTAAATATTTTAATCTTTGAAGTAAAGTACGGTATTTAACATTACAATTAAAGTAAAAACCTCAGAAGAATTGTTTAATTATATTTATGAATATCACATTACTGAACCGGTGACAAAGTTTCTTCATTTCATTTACAATATGAAATAAAAAAATCATATTCACCAAATAATATAATGAAACCAAACATTTTTTTCCGTAAATTTTAAACAGCTTACATATGAAATTTGTTCATTTTTGTTTGTGTGAATTAATTCTGTAAAATTATTTAGGTACTTCTTGTCAACTGTCGGACATCCTCTGCGTACGTCTCATAAAAGTGTTTATAAACTGCTAAGTTATAGCGAAAATTCTGAGAAGTCTTTGTGTACAAATCCTTGCTAATATAAAAAATATGTGCCTTGAAACCAAATTAGATAACTTAAAATTATTGATTTTAAGTGATCTTCGTTAATGCTCTACCATCAAGCTCCAATATTTTAAACTTATAAGAAATTCCTCATAAATATAATAAAATCATGCATCTCTTTTGTTACTTCATCTAATATCATAAAGTAAAAAGATTAAGAATAACTATTTTATTATTTAGTGATCGTATAGCTAAGATTAGATGCGATAAATATTTAAACTGATTGCTTATTATAGCATATTATAAAGTAGTTTACGATAATAACCGTAATATGAGCTCGTCTATTTTTAGCTCCGAACGTTGCACTGGCTGGTAACCGCAAGTGATAAATAATGTAAAATGAGCTTTTCGCGATGCAATTAATTGGAGTTCCATCTAATACTTCCATATTAAAAGTGATGATTTTATTATACCGGTAATATTAATGTAATCACTGTAATAATTTTAATTTCTTTATGATTCACGTACAATGAAGCTATGCATTCAAATTTTTATTTATTGAAAGGTACGCTGTTGTTTTAGTTTCGAATAATATTATGAGACATTCATCCCGCATCCGCCTTGTAGCAGGTACTGACCAGTTTACACATAAGTCTGAATCGAGATAACAGAACTTTTAAAGGGTTCCAAAACGGAGGTCCACCGATCGATCATTAGAATTTATTTGTTTTTGACGGAGACAAGACAGAGAGCGGGTAGTGGAGAACAAGTTTTAGCTGTTATCAGGAGATTGCATCAGATCATTCGTCATACTGTCACTGAAACAGGGCACTACGAAACAATCAAAGTGACCGCATGATAACAGTGATTGCTGGGCCCATCTTACCTAAACTCTAAACTAAATAAGTATTGAAGGAAAATACTTAAATCTATATAATATTTCGTTTGAAATATTTTCTGTTGTAATTAAAACGGCATTAATGAAACAAATTAAATTTTTTCATATCTCTTAATGTAGAATTCGTATTATTACAACAAAACCATTGAGATTTGAAATAAAGGTAATCATGTTTCATATCTGCAAATTGGAACGTGCACGGGCACATAAGATTATTGAATACAAGTTTTGCATACCGCAGGCCACGTCTATAAAATACAATACATTACGAGCAACCCACAGCTCCTGTGTTACGTCTATATGATACGGTTTTAATAAAAATTAAATTCTAATGAATAAAAATTTTTAAACTGAGGAGTAATAAGTAGAAATTTTTGTTTTAAGCTTTTGCAAAAGTAATAACTTAAGCTTTGTGACGTCTCTATTGCAATTCTAAAATAAACGGACTTAGGTACGTAATATAAGTATAAGGCCTAAAATAATGAAAACTCATTAATTATAAATTCGTTACAGTTTGTCTTGTGCAAGATATAATATACTAATACTTTAGTTGTTGTTTATCAAATGGGAAGATCCTGAGTGTCTTTAAATAGCAATATCTTTAAAATAGATGAAATAGGTATATTAAACCCTTGAAAAAAAATAATATATACACACTTTTATTCACCCTTTTAAAGACATGTAGAGTGGAAATTGTATAGAAATCGTAATAAGCCGGGACGAATCCAAAGGTATTTTTATAAAGCTACACCATCACAAACACCTCATATATTTTTCGGAAACGTTTAAATGACCTTTTCTTTCTTCTTTCGTTCCTTCCTTGAGAAAAAACAGGGATGTAGATCATTTATAAGATATTATTCGCTTTAAAAGATATAGAATGCTGTTTGTAGGCATGCAACTAATTAGTAACGGTATGCATGCCTAGAAAGCTTGTTCATCGCACCCTATCCAAATAACTTAGCATCCAATCCCAATGTAAAAACATCGTTATCGCTGTTCCCACTCAAATCACGGGACTATAAAATTTAGATGGCCGACGAAAAACGGAGCATCACGATAACCATAAATTTGAGGCCGAAACGGATGGGACAAATTTTTATAATGGGCCTCCCCCATTTGGACTCTCCGCCGCGTTAATGACAGCCTAACAGTTTGTTTTAACATCATTATAGGAGCGTATCGTGCATTCCATCTCAGGTACCTACCTGCTTTGCTCTGCCCTGCCTCTATAGATACGCATACACATGTCAGAACATCGCGATGCAAAGCATCCAACACTTCTTATTTTGTTGATTTCATCTATCTACAAATAATCGAAGAAATTGTGTTTGTAAAAAAAATTATCACTCTCTCACTACATGTTAAGTTAGTTTCAGTGGTCACTATTACACAAATTAGTTAGATGTGATTCAATTCAATTTTAGCTGTATGGCTTCTAGGCGTGCCAGTAGTGAGTCAATCTTTTATAAATGAGTAGATACTATTACCTAAATAACGAAACTGACGCCTGTCAGAAAAAAAGTTGCGCATTCATCAATCGCTAATCATTGTCAGATATATAGATCACTTGTATATAGAAATATAATGAAGGTTATAGGAAGGGTTAAAAAATTACGAGAATTTTTGATACTTGAAATCAGATCTATCAAGGTAGGTATTAAAACAAAGTTCAAAGAAAGATATTTTTATTCACTTGTCTTATTTTATTGTCGATATGAAACGTATCAAAAATTGAACTATATGGATGCTGATACTGAACCTAATTCCAGCCATTGTGCCAGCTAAACACCCGCTTCCCGCAATATATCCAAAGGACAGGTACACACATTTACAATTACCTTATCTCGCTTCGGCTCAGCTCCTCATCCTTAAGTCACATGACAAATATTTGGGAACTTAACATTTCGATTTAAATAGATTACCTACATATGAAAACACAGAACTAATGTTCTGTGAGTAAATATAATGGCAAAGATATCTATGTATATTATTAATATGTAAAGCACCCCTTTCGACAATTTTTTACAAAAATTACGTTTGACATGGTACGTATGTGTCAAGTGAATGAAAAAATATTGACTTCAATGAATACATAAAAAAACCTTTTTCAAAACAACCGCAGCACTGGTAAGCATGACATAACGTTATATTTAGGTACATAACCTCACTACCGCATTTGTTTCTACTATTCTATTAATGAATAAAATATAATTAGTCAAAAATTTTACTGTATATGTATACAACGATAACTTACATGATTTTTACATATAAGTGTCTGCAAAGCTTTAAAGTGGCTCACTTTATATTAGCGAGTTATTCCTATTGGTTTATTTTACAAATATTTATTCATGGAGTGCGTTTTAACTAGTGTATAATAGAAGTGAAGTGTTAGAGATTCCATCTTATTGAGAGTTGATTTATAACTCTTAGGTGGCGAATATACAAGTTGCTGTTGGTTCACAAGCTCAAGCTGTGCAGTAAAAGCTCGTGCATGAATAGTTAATATAATTAATAAAATCATGAAAGTTTTAGTGAGATTCTAAATTAAAAAAAACCATCTTTGTTCCTAATAAGATTCTAATCTAAAACGAAATACAAGCTCGATTCCTACCGTAACTCATTATGATTCTAAAATAAAAGAATCAGAAATGAGTCGAAACCGCATGCCCATTGCCCACTGCGAAACCGAATCAAAGGTGACTCTTAATTGATTTTAGGCGAACGAGCTTTTAGAATATGGTTAAGAAATTGACATTTCAATGGCAAAAAAGGAAAGAAGTTGCGTCGTCGAGAGTGGCGGTCGCACGGCAATGATTTAGCGCGTCTTCAGACCAGGCCAGGTCTGGTTCCCATGGGAAAACGTCCGCAAATATTGACAGTGCAGCAACATGTTTATATGCACTTAATGCATCGCTCACCTTTTTTACATTTTATTTGTTTTATGCGAGCGAGGCAGACGGAACGTCGGCCTCGTATTTGACTGCTTTTTTTGTCATAATTTTATTTAGCAGGTAATATCTTACGTCCGTTATAAAAAAGATAAACTTTAAATTGCGAGTTCTTTGATAATAATTTGAGCATTTCTAGAATAAGTAAAACGTAGTATAAAATCTATTCAGGAAGTCCAAACTGATGTATAAGATACGTTCTCCTACTCCATCTAATTTAATCTTATAATTGTATTAAATCTTAAAACTTATTCTTCGTTTCAGATTATAACCTCCATTTATTATAAAACTTATTGTTGTTACACATTAACATTTGAAAATCACCAGTTTTATCACTGCTTCATTAGTCATTCAGGACCATTTCCTGCGAGCGGCGTAGTAGAAAAAAATATATTATACAAATAATACAAAAACACTATTGCGTCAGTAGATGCGCATAATTTATTTACACAAATAGTTATTATATCAATTTATTGCTAAATATTAACCTAACTTTAGTTTCATACGCTTTAGCGTATGAAATGGTTTAATTATTTTAGATAGTTAACTTATAGAATAGAAAAATACTTTCTTTGTGCATACACTACTTACAAATACAAATATTTTAAGTGTAAATTAAAAATAAAAATCAACTTATAAATAATTAAACAACTGCTTACATATCTACATTTAGTAAACACAGCTTTGCAAAGCAGTGTGATACCACAAAAAGGAAAATCCCTTGGTAGATAGCAGTAGATTAAAGTTTGTTACGCAGTTAGTCAAATAATTATTTTATTTTATTTCAGCCGTGATCGGTAACTCCTTAAAGTGTGGAAACGAAATATAAAAAATAATATTATTTCTCAGCCCCATACACCCTATACAGCGGATAAACCAAAGTCATCGGTGTTTTATCATAAGAATGAAACTTAGAGAATGGAAATATTAAGAATTCAATAATTATAATGGAGTTCGGTTTTATTATATGAGATTAGGACATGCTACCACGGTGTGAGGGTCGGCAATTTGCGGTTATAGTAATGGGTCAAAATTATGAGTTGTCCTTGGCGTGTCCATATGGGAATGTGCAACTTATTGCGTCACGTCCCCTCTAATTATTTATGTCGATGTGGATGCACAAATTATAGCTTTTCGATGCCGGCATCGCTCCAAACGAATGGAACATCTTTTATACCTTTTGGTCCAATTACTTTGTATATTTTATTTTCCTGTAAGTAGGTACTGTTTGTTCTGATCAGACTTCATTTTAAAAAAAACTAGTTTTGGTTTTGTATCCTCAAGATTAATTTTAAAAGAATCAAATAATATATAATAGATTTTCAACATTCTTACAATAACATATGTGATTGAGAATTTTTTATTTACCTGCGTTGGAAAAGAATCCCACGTCTCTTTTTCCAGAGCATTATAGAAACAATATAACCACCAGCAAGATCTAATGGAACTAAGTTGGTGGTCCGAAATTTTAAGGTTCTACCACATACACACCCATTGATCATCTGTTAAATAATGAGGTCAGCGCAGCCTGCCGTTTCCTAATCAATAGAATATTACCAAGTTGTTTCCCGATAACATCACTAGATCAAGAAGGATATCTAACTTAAACTTAAGTTAAGTGTTACACAAATGTTAGTAAAGTTCAAACATAGTTGTGTTGTACTTAAAAGTTAAGACATCCAAATCAATTATTTTTCTCAAACTGGACTTATCCTTTGAGTTATTTATCATTATGATGTTGATCATAAAAGGAATAAGATGTGGAATAACTTATTTATAGGTTTCAAGGGAGTGTGGACTTTGTAGTGAGGAATGAAAGGTATTTATCCTCTGTTCAGAGATCGATATGATGCTTGAAGCGATTTCGATTTGGGATACATGAATGCGTGCAAAGGATTTGGACTGTTTATGACATCGTGGGTGGTTGTGGGCGTGGCATCGTCTAAGCTCCTTCCACCTGTGAACCCAGTATACTTCTGTCTCACGCAACGGCCGCTCCCACAGGACCTTCTTGTTAAGTTATTTTTTGTTCCTCTCATCTCACTTTAAGAAATGGTCAGACGGCCAAATATTTACTCACGATTTTGAAAATCTTATTATCATACTACCAGCTTTTACGGCTTGGATGATTCGTTACACATTTTATCGTGTTGCTCCTATTCTTTAGTAAGAGGAATTATAATGACTATTTTATGCGACTTTAGAATTGAAATAATACCTAATTACAAGTAATTACTTACACGAATTTTAATGATATCTAAGTTGCTAAAGTCGGAGGCTAGAAAGTTTCAAAACTGATAATCTATATATATAAAAGCGAAAAGTCACTGACTGACTGACTGACTGATCATCACGAAATCTCAGGAACTATAAAACTTACAAACTTGAGATTTGGAATGTAGGTTCCTTCTAGGACGTAGGTGTCCACTAAGAAACGGATTTGAGAAAATCCTCCCCTAAGGGGGTAAAATGGGGTTTGGAAGGTTATATAAAAGTCCTATGTTTTTGAAGTTAGACTTATGAAAATCGGTATTTACATTAATAACTTACAATAATAAAAATCTGTATAATTTATTTTGCAAAATACCCCCTTAAGGGTGGTAAAATAGGGGATGAAAGTTTGTATGGGAAAGTTTAATTTATTTTCACTCTTAACTTGAAATTTGGAAAGTAGGTTCTCTCTAGAGGGTAGGTGTCAGCTAAGATTTTTTTTGCGGGGGTGTCCCTCCTAAGGGGTGGAATGGGGGTTTGAAGGTTATATGAAAGTCCTATGCTTTTAAAGTTTGAGGTTAGAAAAGCGGGAATATGAAAATTGGCATTTAGATTATTACAGCAGCGGGAAAAATTATCTTTTTATAATCTCATAGAAAATCAGAACTTCTACGCGGACAAAGTCGCGGGCGCCCGCTAGTTATAATATAAACCAGTGAGTCCTAAAGTGGTCTAGTTTTACTAACGGTGGTCTCTGGATCTGGATCTTAAAAGTTGTCATTAAGTTTAATGGTACCTAGCGTATTTCATCTTTATAATTCTGACTAATTAAGGTTTCATAATGGCTTCTTGATAGCACTTCCTAAATAGAGTTCTGTTTTTCCTAATATAAAGTAAGAAAGAGCCAAACTAACTTAGCCAAACTAAGTAACGTATTAAAAGTTAGCATATAAATCTCTATAATAATCTGTAATGCTTTAATTTTCGTTGCCTTTACGATACATTTGAAATAAAAAGTCGCTAAACTTAAATTATATATTCGTAGAAAAAAAATCAAAAGGATAACTATTTGTTAAACTTGGACATTAACCTTTTTTCTGTTTTTTTTTAAAAAAGATTACCAGCAATTTGGGTTGCAAACTACTAGTATTTTTAACCCCTACAAATAAGTTAAAATGCTTTTCTTAGGAGTGGGTCTGTAGGAGTTCTGTCAATAAAACACTTCTTTATTTCGATTTAAATTATTAAAATTTGAATAAACCTTTTAAATAACCTTTAAATCTTTGATAATAGCTGTATTTCATATTTTTCAGATTTTCGTCTTCACGTCTTTCAGTAGTTGAAAAATTCATAATTTGTTAATAGGTATACTTCAGATTAAAGTTATCTAAAAACTTTAAAAAGGTATTTTTGAGGTTAAAATGCCCACTGCTATATGCTTCAGAACATGGTTAACATGAGCTTGTTCATAAACATGAACTAGCACTAATTTGGGAATTCGTTTTTTATTGGTTCGATTTAAGAGGAATCGTCGAGGGTATAGTTTTAGCGGTAAAGTATAAAGATGGGTCCGGAGTCCGGACCGCACGCAGTCCAGGCGATAAAGAAATTATCTTCCAAGCTAACGAGCCACGCACGTATTAATTGGTACCCTGCCGAAGCTGATTCATTTATACGTTCCACTACAAAATGCGTTGGGGTTGTTTGATGATCTCATACAATGTCAATAAAATATTAAGAACTTCATTTTTATTTAAAAATGTAAAAATTAATGGCTCTATCCAGCGGTTTTACCCACATTTAATTTTGTATGTAGAATGATAATTATAAATTTTACTCAAACCGATACCAAGCGACGTTGGAACGTTCTCATTTTATATATGTAGTTACCTAAACTATATGAACCGTCCTATGTGTAAAATATCTCACTGTAAATTTCCGAAAAAAAGTAACTTCTCTACTAGTGGAGGCTAGTGCTGTAATTACTTAAAGGAATTCCTTAAGCCTGTACTATGGTCACAAGTCCAAGCTTTGGTTCCTCTCGTAATTTTAAGTGATAATTGTGTTTGATCAATTACCGGTTCAGTAGCAGTATCTACGTTACGTTTACCCAATATCACACCACTCTTAATGATTTCAACATGGTACCTCTCCTCTTTCTACTCATTTTTCTCCGACATGACATTCATATGGTAATATTAAAATTTCCTAAAATAAGAAAGAGCAAAATCTTGGAAAAAATAATTTTTTTTCTTATTTATTTTAATAAAATAATAAATAAGAAAAAAAATTATATAATATCAAACAAATCAACGATCCCACTGCATAAAGGTAGCTCAAAATGCCGACAGCATTACCTCTTTGAATAGCCAGGCTAATTTGCTGGCTAACGTTTTATCAAGTAGGTACCAATTAATAAAAATTACTAAAACTAAGAGTTTAACAATTTAATAAAACTGTCATCATCACCTTTTAATGGCCCACTGGTAAGCCAGGTCTTCTCAGAATGCAGGTTGGTAGACACATAATTTTGAGGATATGGAGAACTCTCAGGGGTGCAGGTTTCCTCACGATGTTCCTTCACCATTAAAGCAAGTGATTTTAATTTCTTAAAACACACATAACTCCGAAAAGTCAGAGGTGTGTATCCAGGATCGAACTCGGGACTCCGGAATCATTAACGTCTTAACCACTAGACTATCACTGCTTTTTAGGGTTCCGTATCCAACGGGAAGAACGGGACCCTATTACTAAGGATTGCTGTCCGTCCATCCTTCTGTCTGTCACCAGACTGTATCTCATGAACCGTGACGAATGATGTTTTGTTTATAACAAATGTGATTTTTTTGCCAAATATTGGTACTGAACCTTCCTGCGCAAGTCCGACTCGCACTTGGCCGGTTTTTTTTAAACTGTGGTCAGACATACATTTCATTCTTTATAACTTACTCTAAACACAGTGTAGTATAAGAAGAAAATTCGAGAAAGAAGGGTCCAGAACATTATTCATCATCATTGACCAATGCGAAATATTAATACTGTTATTTAAATGGCTCTGTTGGTAGTTTAAATAATCAGTCACTCATTTTGTTGTAAAGCTGTATGATTAAAAAGTAACAGTAAACAATACCGTCTTTCGATATTAGAAAACTGTACAACATACCTTAAAAATGCGTATTATTTTTAAATCACGCATCTTTGTGCATTTGTTAGCTTTCTCCGAGTGTCACTGTCAACTTTTTTCACAATAGAACGACGTCGTATTTGTATTTTTGTCTGTGTGTTAGATAATCGCTATTGTTCGTAATTCCGTAAGCGCCAGCCGCTCCCTTAGAGATCTTATACTTAGAACAATTAACCATTATTTAAATATATATAAACAAAGAATACTTTCATGTATTTTATGTAATCTCTACGATATGTTTCGTGCAACTCAGATGAAAATGTCTGATAGATGTGCCGCCTTCTATTAAATGCATATAATAACAATGTTATTGTGGCATGTTTCATGTTTTCAACAAGTAATTGGTTAAACTTTAGAAGTAGCAGTTGTGTATAATGATTCATGCTTTCAATTTTAAGTGACTCATCGTTTTTTTATTTTATTATTTAAAACTTCTGAGCAGATTCCTTGGGAGATACTATTTGTAGAAAGAGTCACCTTCGTATTGACGAATGCTTCCATTATCTGCAAATCCAAAAGGTTTTTGACGTGCTTGTACTTGCCGAAACACGATAATTTTGTTTTTGTTTTACAACAAACTATTTCATAGATTTATCTTTGTATCTTTTTTTAGATAATTATAATTATTAATGTAAAAGTAGGTATAATTTTTATAAACCCTACAGTTAAAAGTGTTTACAAAAATGTGCTTAGATCACTATCTTAGGTACCTGTACCTATTATTACCTATCTACGCGCGACTTCATCCGCGGAAACTTAGAATTGGGTCCAAAATGAATTTTAAAGTTTCTTACTCACTAATAGAATTTCTTACGTTAATTGAAATTTCAAAGTTATCGAACCGGCACTTTTATACCAAAGTTTTGATATGTTCTGTGATATTCTTTTTTTATGAGATAATTACTACCCTGTGTGTTTTTCCAGCTTATAAAGTTTCTGTAAGCACATTTCATTGGAATACTCCTGACTATGCCAAAAGACCGTTGGTTTTTTTGGGACAAAAATTTGTGTTAATCTAGATTGTAAAGTAGATATATATCTACTAAATTTCATTCAAAATGTTTGATTAACAAACCTCTAAAGGTACAAACTTTTTGAATCTATAATCTTAGAGTTGTAGTTTTTTAGAGATTAGGTATTAATAATTTATATTTTTAATATAATATTTATTTTACCTAAAAATATAATATAAATATTATTTCTATTAATAATAATATAATTTTTATAGATGAAAGTAGTTGTAAAAAATATAACATCAATCTGATTCTGATTTGTTTATTTACATTATTTATTTTTATAATGCAATAACATTAAATATAAAATGCAAATGGCTTAAAGAAATAACTTAAAATAATATAATTAACTTAAACAGATCACTGTCAGCTGCCAGATGGCAATGGATGGTTCAGAATCCCTAAAGCTTGATGTATCAATAAGTGTAGATATCATGTAGGAGAAAGGAGGGATCCATTTTACCAAGCTAATTGTTAACCTAACATCATTTAGAACTAGTAACGTTGGTAGTCTATTGTACAAAGACATTTTTACAAGTTTTTATCGTGATTGGAGAAATTTTTCATGAGAGTTTGAGTGATTTTGACTATTTATATCACACATTATTAAATCGAAGTTAATTTAAAAATATTATATAGTTATCAAGATACGTTTGTTTGTAAGATTGTAAAATTGCATGAACTATATAATTTAATGTACCTATGTGGCGCACACACACACTTAATACTTACGTTTTTTATGGGATCCCTAGCTAAAATCTCTCCAATGGTTGACAAATTGTCAAAAAACTTCCTGATCCTGTAATCCTGGTTAAATCATCTTTAAAGAGGATAATAAATGTTCAAATAGTTACGAAGATTTTATGATGAATACACACTTTTTGTACTTGTAGACTGTGTTGTTTGTTTTGCTAATAAATTAAGGAAAACTGATTCAGATATAGTTAAATTTAAGTTAGCACCAAATATATTAGACAGTCTGATATAAATAGAGATTAAAGAGTACAAATTAGACCATAAAAAATCTGGACTCGTTGTGGCTAAAAAAAAAAAAAAAAAAAATGGTTTTCAGTCTGATTGGTGTTTTTTTTCTCACTGGATCAAGTCTCCCATGGACTATAACAATTGTACATTTTCAGACCTTTCGATTTTAATATTTCTACAAGTTATACTACATTACTTTTCGATGAATGTTAAATATTCTATCTTAGGCAATTTCTCGATAAATTCGGCATGAAGTAGTAAAAGAAAGATCTTGTAAAGTCTTACAGTACTCTCATTAGAGGTTAAAAAACATAAATGTGGGATCGAGGGATATGTGGGAAAGGGTATCCCAAATATGTCTCAGGTCAGTCAATTAGAATAAATAATAGTTTTAATGTACAATGTAATCAAAAACGTGCTCCTGGGTCACAAGCCCTAGGTATTACTTGCATTACTATGCACTACAATTTGACAATAATAAATAAATCACCACACTTATTTTCGTCATTACTACTATAACCTTTCCAAAAACCTGGACCTAATCAATAGTGTAATGGAAACATAAAAAAATAAAACAGTTAACATTGCAAAATCACCCACGGTCACGGAATGCCATTGCGCTGACGCACATCAATGATCAGGTATGCGCACGCGGTCAATTTGCTCTGCTTCGTAACACTAATATAAACCCGGGTGGTGGCGCTAACACACATAACAGCATTTGTGTCCAAAATAAGCGCCGCCATAAAAACTGTACCGACGGAAGTAAACTTACAAAGCGAATGCCAACGAGCAAAAACTTGGTGAAAAAAACTGCATAATGCGGTCGAGAGGCACCGTGGCACTGTGGGTTCCGACCGCTCTTGTAAAATTTATAACAGCTCTATTTTGTTTACCTGCTTGACTCCGCTTTATATTGTCCTGTAATTGGAGGCACTTGACGATGAGTTATTAATTTATTGACCATAGTTTCGCGTCAGTTTTTATGGAAGTGCTAAAACGTTTCTCATTCTTACCTTTTGTTTCAATTCTTATGCAAGTATTTTAGAATTTAATTATAACTATTATTGAGATTTTATAGTCTTGCTTTGTTTAAAAATAATATTAAATATCTACCTAACCTAATTCTAGATTCTATATTGACATCGAGTGTTTGTAATACGGAATCCATATTGATTTAATTTTTATTGGTGTTTTATAACTTATAAAAATACATATCTACATATCTTCTCATCACCCCTTTTCATTACAGGAGGGAAAACTAGCCCAGGAACGGTCCCCAACCAGATGGAGCAATCAAGTGAGAGGCCCATCTTCAATTAAGTTTTGCTTGGTCGCCAGAGACGCGATGAACAGGCACCGGTGTAAGCAGATAATCCAAACTAGGTGTATATCCACATCCGTCGATGACCACGATCTTTAACCATGTGGTCGCTCCGACCACAAAGAGAGTAGAATAATAAAATATATATTTTATTACAGTAGGTAGGTATGTATATAATATTTAATTAATAACATAGAATACAAAAAATACTGTATTAGTAATTAGAAGCTAAATATTTACAATACAATAACCAGCTATATAAGATAGCAACCCTTAAATTGTTGACGGATATTATTAAAAGTGCGGAAAATCGCTATCAATGGAAACTTTTGTAAGATGAAAACCTTGATATAATGCCTATAGAATCGTGCCATGACGTCGTATTATAAATTACAAATAGCAATGACAACTGTTTATTAATTCCATACCCACGCGCATTGGTAAATACCTAATTTAATTTAATTAAATACTATTAGCAGATCAATCAGTATCGTATAAGTCTCAATCTGACTGATAGAGAAACTTAATTCGTCTCCCAGCTACATAACATTTATTTGTAAAAAATAATATACAGGTACATATATAATAAGCGGTTCAATAAAAAAAATTTTTTTTTAGAAATTGACATAAATAACGACTGAATTTTGAATAAAATAAGATTTCCCTAGAAACTATTTCGTATATTTTTTTTCAATAAATCTTATTGAAATCTCTTCGTTTTTCTTCTGTTATGTTATGCTGCTATGAAAGATTTTTGATGAAAATTTTATTACAATATAGAATAAGTAGTAAGTATAAGTAGTAATAAGTATTTATCCCCAAAAACCGTTATATTTTAAAATTTCAGTTACTAAAATAACTAAAATAAATTCATTTTCTTTCCTTTATTTCTCTTATATCGAGTTTTCGAAAGATCAGTATAACTTTTATATGACAACAGGTTAAAAATATAATAATTTATAAATAACTTTGAGTAGGTTTGCAATAAAATCTTTATTTTAAATAAAACTTAAAAATCAAAATTATAAATTTTTTACTTAGTATAAGATTATTAATTTGCTAAAGTACCCTCTGTGGTTAATTATGCTGTATCTATAATTCTATACTATTATATAAAGAGGACAGATTTGATTGTTCGTATGTTTGTTTGGTACGAATAGGCCTACTGAACCGATTTTGAAAATTCTTTCACCGATAGAAAGCTACATCAATATTCTAATTAAATGATATGGCCATTTAAAGATCATAACGTAACCATTTTGTACAGTGAAGGTTTTCTCTGGAACTAGAGTGAAACTATGGTGCAGTTTTCAAGCGGTAAAAGAATTATTAAAGATCCGATTTTAATAATTCTTTTACCGCTAGAATACTTCACTATTCATGAGTGATGTAGGTGATGTAATGTTGCCATATACATTTTTAATAGGATATGCCCATTTTGCCCTTCTCGCTTTTTTATAATTTGTTGTTTTTCTCTTATTTTTCCTATATTTCCTTTTTCGTCTCTCTCGTATTTAACACAATCAAAATAAAACTAATTATTTTGCGCATAAGACACAAATTTTCAGCAATACCTACCTATTTTCATAATCTACCCTATTATAAGGTATGTATTGAATACAAAAAATCTCTTACCGAGCGAGAAAGCTACTTTTACAATTTTTTACCCCGAGGGCAGAAAAGTTGTTTTATGGCCCAACTAATGATATTTTTTTAGCTACCACTTTTCAAATATAAGGTCATATTCTTATTTTTTATTAATGTCATGGCGTAACTACGAGTATCCAAACAAAATCGACATTGAAAGAACCTAACTTAGTGCGAAATGAAATTTCAAACAGTATTTCAAATTTGCTATCATAGAAACAACCGTGTTGTAATTAGTCATTTTTTTAAATTTCTCATTGACCTGAGAGTAATTTAGTATCAGGTGGGCCAGAAAGTTTATTTTATTAAACTAACCAACTGCCCTGACAGACTTTCTTATTTTTTTATATTATTAAAACCTTCCGTGGGTCTTAAGGAACATGCAAAAAAAATTAGGTGAATTGGTCGAGCCATTCTCGAGTTATGCGCTTAGTAACATTTATTTTTATTTATATAGAAAAAAGATAAAAGAAGAAGATTTCGATTATGTAATGGAATTCCTAAGAAAAAATCCTTCCCAAACTATTACATTTCGATACATCTACGCACTTATATAAAATACTATGGAAGGAAGTGAGGGTGAAAGCTCAACGATGGTCAGTTATAGCCGAATAGGTGTCAAGTGCTACAGCAAACGATACAAAAATGCATCTGTACATTTCCACACCGACCTCGCGTGATCGCGTCGCGTCGTCGCCTGCTTGTCTCGTACTTCCCAACATTTGAACCTCAAATATCTTTACCACAATAATTATAGACTTGTCTAGTATGTCCGTAATGTGCAATCAGATCTGTTTGCTTTCTTGTCTATTTGTCAATTACTCTACTATTAATTAATTAATATAGTAATGTTTAAAAAGTGAGCTAGGTAGTGAGCGTTCGAGTTCTCAGCGGCACCTGCAGACGAATGTGCCATTTACATTGTAATGCACGTACAGCCTCCAACCAGTTCGATTAGGTGGGGAATGTTGTCTACATACTTACTCGGCTCAGTAACTGATAAACTTTTGTTAATGCGTCATGTATATACCTTGCATTAAGATTTTAAAGTTTAAGAATAACAATTTCTATTTCATATATTAATTTTTATCATTTAAAAACACTTTACTCTGCAAGAAACCATTGATACAAAATGCAAATAGCGTAGAATAAATAGCAGCGCATAAGTGAAATTTTAAAATTTGATAGAGATGAATAAACTTATAATATTTTTACACATATATTGATCTATATTGTGTTAATATAAAAACTTTGAAAATGAACACTGGCTGAAAAATTAAAATGATAGTGCTACGTGGTGTGATGGCAATTTACGCGGGAGGTTCCCGAAAGCTTTTCATAGATCATGAAACCATAATATGACAATAATGATAATAACAAATCATACACGTGATTGATTCTGCTGTGGCATGTGGGGTGGGAGAGGGGGGTAAGACAGCGGCAGTGACCGCTGCAGCCAGGTGCGTGCGGCCATCGACACCATAAAATTAATAACCCGTCGAGCCTCCTAACCAATGCACTCTTCGAGTCCCTTGCGCACTTCACACAGGCCGGGATAAGCGAGCGTCCGCTGCCTACTGTTGCTGCTGCCTTTCTAATCTTCATTAGACTAACATCTATTATCAAATATATATAAATCTATACCTATTTCATAAAAACAAATGCCATACCATAATTGTAATAACATAAAAAATATTTCACGTCAGTCACGTCTTCAACTATAATATGTATCAATCGTTAATTAAAATTATCATAATCTGTAGTGTTAACTAAAACGTTAACACACTTAAAAAAAACCTTTGCTTTCAGACCTCTTAAGAACAAGATGGGAAACAAAAAAATAGCTCCGTATGAAAGGGCTTTTAATTCTTATCGAATTGTTTAAGTTACTGCGTTCTCAGAGTTATGTCTCGACATATAATGGAATGTAATTGATTTTTCCTAAGTATATTTTTTTACTAAATTCTGCTCGACACATCCGCTGTCAGCTTGTTTTTAACTTATGTTATAATATATATATAAGTTGTACACACTTCTTAATGAAGATAGAAATCACGGTATCTATCTATATAGAAATGTAATTTGTATCTAATGTTAAAATGATTTTATGATAACAAATAAAGCCGTCAATTTGAATTCCAACATTGAATCTTCATTCATCTTTGATCCTTTCAACGATTTATGCTTCATTAAGAGTAAATTTTAAATGAGTATTAAATAGCGACTCAAGCTTGGACCTGACCGGTGGGCGGATTGATTCAGAGTGCCAGAGTAGAGCAGCACCGCGGTGCGGCGGTACTGCGGCTCGCTGTGGACTCCGAGACGTTAAGTCTGCCTGATAAAGAAGGATTTTATCCGCTCGATTTAGCATGAAATTGGAACACACAGTGAATAAAGCCACAAGATGGTAAACATTATGAGGTTCTCTTTTTTATTGCGGGCTCTGACTTATTTACGGTTTTTCTTTTTATTGGTCATAGTGCTCATCTCGAGGCAGCTATTTATTACCTTGTTAAGTATAAGTAGGTAACTAACGAACCGATCTTACGATGCCAATTCGGCGCTTGCGTTGCGTTTAATTGGAAATTTATCGCTTTTCCTTTACAATGCTAAATTGATTTGTGGATGAAGTAACAGTGGGTACAACATTACAAAAAGTTCGGTATTTAAAGTTATTGTAATGGGAATTATTTAAGAGTCTATTTAAGAGAGAACTTTAAAAGCTCGTAAATGAAAGCGGGTGTAAATCACGAACGCCGGCCGTTCCCACGCGGTACCGCGTCGCTTCCACCAGAATGAATGACTCACTGAACTCGAAGTTCTATTTCCACAAGTCATAGTGCAATTAATAATATACGGCATCCTGTCGAATTATCTCTCGTCGTGGCAGGGGTCCGGGCGGCTTTAATTTACCACAATGGAAGATCGTTCTGAGAAGCGTCGGTCGGCAAGGCGGCCCGATTCTTCGACGAAAACAAACAGAAAATAATTATCATAAAGATGAAGAGCGGCCGCGCGAGCCTCGCCGCTGCTAATGGGAGCCCACCTGGCAGCTCGCCCCGCGACCCCGTCGCTCCCACACCACTACACCACTACACGGCTACACACGAGACACGACACGCTCATACATTCCTCGCCACGACCACATGCTACGGGCTGCAGCCCAACCAGCTAAGTCATCTCCGGAATAAAGGCGTGATTGCTTTTTGATACAGAATTAACAACGTTCAAACAACAATAATCTTAAGTAGGATTATGGTACGGCGGTACAATGAATAAAATCATGATGGAAAAACTTGCGGCAATTCTCTTCTTACATTACTTAGTACATCACTAAGTTTTTATTTAAGGTGTAACCTCACTATATTTTGATGTACTAAAAATGTCAATAATTGAAAAATGAATATATATACAACTAGTATATTATATTACGTTAATTTACGAATCTCAGCTGTCTTAAGGAAAATAAAAAAATTGTCTCATGACCCTCGAAGCTAGTAATAATAGACTTGAAAAATATAAAAGCAAATTACAGATACAGAGCATAGAAATTAAGCGCATATAACAGAATCCTATTTTAAATAACATAATTTGTAATTTATATAAAGAAAGGAAATTAGATGATCTACTGATAGCAATTAGATAATATTTTAATGACGGCAAGCAACTTTGATACTTAACATACATATAGGTACATAGGGTATCTACAAATTCTTAAATTTGGCCTTTGAATTACGATCTACAGGCATAATTAAAACCAAATCGATGCGAGGGCGGATCGAAAAATATAAATAATTAAATGAATAATAACTAACATAAGTTCATTTATTTCATAAAACATCAGTATCACGATAGTCTTGCTACATTTTTAGTTTACATTGGAATCTATGAAACTTTGAAGATGAAATTAATATCAAGAACTCTACCTACCTAAGTTTTATTTTTCTTAATTTGGTAACGCCTTTTATATTTTTCATTAGGTAGGCAGGTATTTTATACTGTGAATGTAGGATATTGATTTATAACGTCAAATATTAATTTATAACTGTAAATATAAATGTAAATGAAAGCTAATGAGCAGCTTTTTACATTGTGCTTTACTTAATTTAATTTTTACGAAAAGGTAAAAATACCTGATGCGATACGAAAGAATACCTTGTAAGTGAGAAAATATTGATTTTAAAATAAGACAGATAAATGCTATTATTATCGAGTACAAAAACTCAGTATTTAAGAGTTACTAACTAAGAAAGGCGGCTACTTATTTTTATCTTCGCAATACAGTTACAAGCACAATTAGGTTCAAATGAACGCGATAACAGTTCTTAAGTGACACTCCTACATATCCTGAGAAACAACCAATAATGAACGTAAGAAAAAACCCAGTATCGGTTAAGATGGCCGCTACTTTATCTATGGAATGTTACATAATCTAGGGTACACGGGGATTGTTACGGTACTTTTTCTGAAGAAAGTTACTCATACTTAAAAAGATTTTATATTATATTTTAAAGAAAAATAGGATTATTGCCATATAAGAAAGTCAAAACTGTTCTTTGGTGAATGAAAAAATATCGACTATGTGCGACACAAACTCAAGCACCGAGGATTCCGTACACTAAGTTATATTGACATTGGACAATCTATTTTCTTCTATAGTCTTTGTATAAACTGGTGTTGGAAAACTGTTGCCTACTTTCCATCAATATCCTTACATTAATAGAAATGCGGTCAATATAACCAACTGTAATCAACCAGCTAAGTGCGAGTCGAACTTGCGCCTACCAATTGCGCCTTGCATAACTTTGTCATTAGATATCTGCTTTATCATCTTAATCCTAATTAATAATATTATAAATGCTAAAGTAACTATGTCTGCCTGTTTGTCTCTCGCGCTTTCACGCCAAAACTACTGAACCGATTTAAATTAAATTTGGTATACAAATAGTCTAGAGCCTAAGAAAGGACTTAGGCTAATTTTTAATGCAAATAAAGGGGTGTAAGGGTTAAAAGGGGGGCGGGGTGAAAAATTGTTTGGAAGTATCGTCATTTTTAGAGTTAGAAGCTTGAAACTTAATTTTTAGGCTATTGATTCGATATAAATAAATATGACATTCAAAGTTTGTATAAGTTTTATCCTAAGGGAGTAAACTAACAATAGGAAATAGGGGAAGAAAATTTGTTTGGAAATATGTAGTAAAACACTGTAAATTGCTCATTAAAGGATTTAGCCTAAATAATTAAAAATGCTACCCAAAACACTATTCCACGCGGACGAAGTCGCGGCACTGCTAGTAGCTTTATTACTAGATAAATTTATATAACTGTTTGGTGTTTAAATATACCTTATTCTATAAGAGTGTTGTTACGTGAGATTCGTACAATAATTAAGTAAATTTAAATGGACTCAAAAATAATAAAGCAATTTCGTTTCTTAGGCAAGCCGTATGTAATATCTAATATTGTGCCATAAACAAAATCTAAATATGATCTTATTTATATTTAGATTTGCTTAACTATTATCAAAATACCTAATTATATAACTTATATAAGGTCAAATAATTAAAAGAAACTTCAAAAAGAATTAAAACAACAAAAGGGCATCCACGAATATTTAAATGAAAAGTTTTGATATAGGTATATTAGTGTTGATACCCCCAAATAAAAAAAACAAATATTGTGAAGGCTATCGTCACGCTTCTAAAATATTCTAATTATTGCTATGTTAAAAGGGTCTCACTCCAACGATAAGTCTATATTGTGAACAGTTTGACACTGCGACCGCTATCAACCTGTGATAGGTAGAGATAAAATACTTTACGGAATTCTTCAACGGACTAAGTAGATACAGTTTTTTTAATTCCTTTTTTCGGCATCGACATTTCAGAATAGTTTTTGCAGAGATTCCGCCTCATATCGGTCGGGTGGTCCATTAAGACTGGAACAATGGCCCACTCGGTTTCTATTACCAATTTTATCTATATTTAACGCTGCTTATGTGAATTCTGTCGGTGTTTTTTATTAGTTGTGCTAACGATCTGTAGGGAGTCATTAGGCAGATAATGTTTCAATGTAGGTAATGGTAGCGCTCGCTCTCTATTGTTTGTCTATCTGTTTTAGCAGTTAACTAAGATTGTTAATGATACTGAAAATAGAAATGTATATTGCAAATCTAGCAGGTAAACTGTAAACGGTAGTTTTTTATAGCAGTTAAGGGGCAAACGAGTAGACGGCCCATCTGGAAAGTGGCCACCGTCGCCCTTGTTTTGCAAATACGTTGCCACTTCGAAGATAGAGTGGTAAAGGGGAATGAAGAGAATAATGCTACGGTTTCAGTGGACCCTGAACGAGGACCCAGAGTTCACTAGAACCTGGGATGGGAGGGGTAAGACTGGCTCACATACTGCTCTATCGAAACGCGTCAATGACACTTGGCGGTCAGATTCGCATTCTGGTAGTCGCAAGCCAGTCGGGGAACAGATCTCCTACCACCAAGGGGGTGCTGGGTTACTCGGCTCTTACGAGATGCCCTCCCAGCGGCAGAGGGGAATTGTATTCTAGGCCGTCCCCTCGTGGGATGTATGGCTATTAAAAATGAAGTGTAAATGAGCAGTAAAAAACGGTTTGACACCGTCACTTGCATTTTTGCCTAACAAATAAGCGACTTAAATGATATCGGTTTAAAATTTTATTCTCATATAAATAGGCAGGAAATGGTGTATCGGAATAAGGGAAAATTTCCCAAGATTGTCAAGACTATCAGTCTCTGGTTTTTTTTAAGAGTCGGATTATTATTAAGAAAGTAGTAAAATAATCAGAATTTTTGTTAAGATTGCGCAGTGCACCGACTATAAAAATATTAATTTCATAAAATAAAGGAATGCTGAGAAGAAAGAATTAAAGGTTAGTGTAAGAATTTTATCAATTATGTTAGTCCAAAGCTGCGGGTGGTGACCCCAGCGGGTTGTCCACCAACTAATGTGGAAATAGCTTCCCTTTTGTAGCTCCGAATTAAATAAATTTAGTTACTTTGTTAATAAGATACTTGCTGGTTTTTATGAGAATACAAAATACTATTTACAAATATTAAATTTTAGATACCTGGAAACAATTGTATTATTAAACAACAAGACTTTAAAAAATTGACTCGTCCTATTGACACATTTTTAGTCTACACATATCTACCTAATTAAAAAATACCTAGACTTTTATATAACAATTAATTACAATGCAAAATGCATGTTAAATCAATAAAGAAATGTTGTAGGTTTTGAGATTCAGGCATCAATTTGTAAATAATCAATCAGTCAATGTCGTTCTAGTTTATTTGTCCGTCTGTTTTTACCAGAAAATATTTCACTCCCACAGTTATTTTCATCCCACTTTCTTTTCATAACATAAAACGACTAATTGACGCAAAGTTTAATAAATTTATAAAATGTTTATTTACTTTCCTTGGAAAATTATTTAATCTTAACCGCGCAAAACTAAAAACAGCACGCCGCGATGTTTGTAAACAGATACGAAAAGACGGCCGAGAACCTTGAGAAGTGTAGCCGACATGTTCCATCCTAACCCACTTAAACAAAGTAAATTAAACTTTCATTACACCGCGATTAATTTAAACTTCAAAGCACTTTTGTATTCTTTATCCGCGTTAATATAGCGCTAAGATAAAAAACAGCACCTTTATATAGTTAATATTTAAGGTTCAAATTTGAATTGATTGCTAAATTTAAGTCTTGGAAACTTCAGAATCGGGCTCCTAAATCTGTTTACCGGTAAATCACGCTCATTGTTTGAATAAATTTCTATTTTGAAGCTTTACCGTGAAGCACCCAACACGGGATTCGCGCTAAACACTGTTTCACCGTAAACGTGGGAAGTGGCTGCTTACTGCGCATTACAGAAAATGTTTCTACAATAACAAATTTCATTACTTTGTTATTGTAAGAAGTATTTTGAATCTTAATTTTAAACTAATAGGAAGTCAATAGGATAAATATTTTCATTTAATACCTGCATAGGTAAAAGGTACAAGGTAATCGACGTGAGGTTCGGTAGTGTATTCTATATGTTCACAAACTCGATCGTTTATTAGGTAGGTTTACTTTTTTATTAAATTACCTAATAATTAAATAATGGTTTTTTAATCTATGTTAAGGTTAATTTAGAATATAACAATATGTTTTTTTTATTTAAAAGAGTTTTCTCTTGGGGTATAATTTATCTCGAAGAAGTAGAAGTAACCCCTTGTTTTTTTATTAATTCATTCATTTTCACTATCGGATTACTGTTACGACTACTTATAATTCTATATTATTTTTAGGTTTTCATTATTGAAAAAAGTTTATGTAGCAGATATTTTAGCCCCTTAATCAATATGTATAATATTATAGATTAATATATGGAAGTTAAATAGCTCTAGTATATTAAACATTTAAATTTTCGTATGTGTAAATTATCACATAATATTATTACTTAAATTACGTTGTCTTATTAATCAGTTAGGCTAAATTCGGTTAAAAGAAACTAGTGTATTGAACAATTTAATTTATTATAACTTATAATATTTACTAAACTATTAATACTTTAATCTAAAACGTTTCTTCAATGAGGAAGCTTTGGACTGATTTATTATATCTCTCTGGCAATATTTCCGTTAACTCACTTCTCGTAAGCCAGGTCGGTTTTGACTTTTTAGTAACATCACCACTTTTATAATTCGTATAGTAGAAGAATACCTAAATAGAAAAACAAAAAAATAATTATTAAATTTTATAATTCGTTCAGTTGCCAGTAAGTAGTATGAAGAGTTAGGACATAGGAGTAGACTTTTGCGACGATATATATCACTTAGTTTTTTGAAGAATATGATTAACTTTTTCTGTCCTTTATTCAGTGGAAGCATAAAGACATAATAATGACTGATTTTTATTAATTGAAACAAATATATTAATGGCGTGAGAAAAGCGTATCCAGCAGAGGAATACATCATCTCAAATACTGTTGATATGTTTTTTTATTTTTATATATTAACTAGCCTATAATGTAATTGTTTTGTTGTATCTCAATAGATGTGCACGCCACTTCTCCACACTTCGGTGACCCCTCCCCCTCCCTCGCTGCGTTAGGGGGGGTTGGGGTGCAAAGTTAGTAAAAAAGTTCTCTGATTTTCAACTATTTTAATAATATGTTGAATTTGAGTTATAAGTTCCTAATAATGATTATGAAAAAATTAAAAAAACACGCTTTATCTAGAAAACCAAACTAAAAAATGGAAAATAAATTTTAATTAATTTAAAGAATTTATTTAAAGAATTAGAATTAAGAATAGTGTAATTTTTTATTAAATATAAATTAATAATAGTGTAAATATAAATATATAATGTAGCATTATTACATATAATGGTGTAAGAATTTATGAAATTGGTCCAGTAGTTTTTGAGTTTATTTGTTACAAACATACAAAAATACAAATCTTTTTATTTCGAATGTAGTAAAACAAATTTAAGTTTTAATTTTCTAGATTAAAAAAATAATTTATGTTATCTTTCTAATGCTTACTAGGTATTATTTAAGTTACTTTGATCATACAAGTAATGTATATTTATTTATATTGATAATTGTTTTTACTGGAGGGCTGAAAACTTTTACTGACAAAGTTGGTGTAGTTTTTTTTTAATACTATGAACTGCATATGCAATACTAGAATGACATCATAGTAGAAAAGAAAAAAAAATACGTCAACGAAAATCAAAAAATTTTAAAACTAATTGTTTAAAATACGAGTTTACGTGGTATTTTAAAACAAACATTTACCTTAGCACCTATTTTTCCATTTACTTCTGATGGGTATTTATACTTGTAGAATCCACAGGGAGCATTAGACAGAAACTGAACTTTAAATTCGGGACCACATTGCTCTAACAGTATCCTCTCTGCAGTCTGCAAAAAATAAAAATTTGTAAATAATTAACAATATAATTATTATAGAAATACTAGCTGATCCGGCAAACGTTGTTTTGCCATATACATTTTAAAAATGCGGGAAGAGCCAGCCTTATCACTTAGGAGTATCAAAAATAGATGTTGACCGATTCTCAAACCTACTCGATATGCACACAAAATTTCATAAAAATAAGTCCAGCTGTTTCAGAGAAGATTGGTAACAAACACTGAAATATAAAACAAGAAGTATTGAGCAATTGTTGGCTCTATTCACCTATATGGGCCTATTACTATGATATAATCAATGTTTATAAAATAATTATTGATTTTTTGTGTAGTATAAAATGCTAGTGATGCATTCTTACTTTAATTTCCCGATGTATTATGAGACTAATTCACAATAAACCTCCCTATTCAACTCTTACAATATCATAACTAATGTTATCATTTAAAAAATAACAATACTTACAATAATAATATTTTTTTTAATAAATTTATTATGTATAGTCTTCATAATAAGAAAAATATGTGATGAAGGGAGGGGTGGCAGAGAGAGGACTCTATTAATTAGAATAAAACTTTTTCTTAAGATACAAAATACATCTTTTGTTATGCCATCTTATAAATCTTTGAGGTATAGGTATATATTTGAACCTTTGAAGTAATTAATTTTATTTAATATGATGTTTATTATGTTTACCTGGCGTAAAGTCTCTCCTTCTCTCCAGATTCCTTGTGGCAAAATCGTTTTAACTTCATTACCCAATTTCATTTGTGTAACAAGTACAAGGTGTCTTTGAAGGCATCTGTCATTTGTTGTTTTATCACCTTTCTTATCAGCATCTTAAAATAACATTTTTTCGAATATATCTTATTTCTTGAAAATCAAAAATAATAAAAGAAAAGTAAAATTGTAAAATATGCAATAAATGAAAAGGTTTTAAAAACTATCTTGATATATATAACTCATTAAACTATCAAATCTTAGTGTAGGAAGACCACATAAAATTTCATCAAAATCAGCAAACTCTTTTTGTTGGAAAGTACATAACAAGTTTAAATTATATGACTATCAACTAATTGTCATCCTGCAGGAACAATGAATTTTTCCAAAATTGAATGTATGAGTGCCAAATTTCATTCAAATTAGTACAGCAGTTTATTTGTGACAAACTTTAAAATTTAGATATCTAAACATGCGCATAAATGTAAGGAAATTGAGTGAGGGTTGCTAGTTGACAAAAATGCACCATCACCTAATACTTATTTTTAGTACCTGTAATAATATCAGCAAATTGAAACTTGGCTAATTCCTCATTAGATGAATCTTCAAAATCTTGAGCTGTTATTTTACTGACAGCGTCTAAGTCTACTTCCATTGATTCATTTTTAAGAAGCTCTGCTTGTACTCTGTAATCAATGTTTAAAAATTTAACTTAATCTTATACATAACTTGAAGAAAAATGATGAGAAGGGAGGAAGAGAGAGGGTATATTAAAAACATTAAGAGGCGTGATGATATTAAATGGACTATCGGATAAATGCAACATGAAATAACTGATAAACAACTAAACATCATGATCTCTTAGAATTACGACAGGAACCTAAACAGTGCCTTAGACTTGTGACCAAGATTTGCAAGGTCTTTTGACAGAATCCTAAGACTAAAATTAAAGTGAAGCTGGCTCAACTAGTTGTAATTCTGATTAATAAGTTTTATGAGTGTAATTTTACTGAATTCCATTGAATATCTTTTGTATGAAAGAATACTTATTTACTACTTGTGTACTTATGCATTAGTAACATTAATAAGAAAAGTTAATTTTTGAATAGCTTTTGGTTATCTAGTGGTTAAGATTTTGATCTCTTACTCGCAAGCCCAAGATCAATCTTGGGCACACAGCTATGACTTTCCAGTTATTATTTGTTTTAACCAATTAAATTTCACTTGCTTAAACTGTGAAGAAATACGTCGAGAGGAAACCTACACGCCTTAAAGTTCTCCATATTATTTCTGTGAAGTCTGCCAACCCACACTTGGCAAGAGTTCATAGAATTCTAATATAAGTAATATAAGAATAATGAAGTTTAATTCTAAATTATTTACTCACTTATCGTTCTCGTGTCTAATTTCATGATCAGATTTAAGACTTTTTTCAACTTCAATTGTCCATAATAGCTCTTTAAACTTCTTTTGAATATCGTTTAGAGGCGGCGACACCACTGGCAATCTTTCCACACATATGCTTGTTACTATATCCCAAGAAGACGCAGCTGAAAAGGTATCATTTCAAAATTATTAAAAGTCCAACTAAGAATTATTGTTTACAATTCATTTTCATACCTCGGAATAAAATTTTGTGACCTAATTTAAATTCAGAACAAATTACCCTGCTCAACAACATCTCTAAATTATATTTTAACGGTGTTATTAATATATAAATTTAATAAATTTATATTATTTTAATTAAAAGTATAACCTAAAAATTAAATGTCAAAATTTATATTTGATGTAAATTGTAAAACTACTTTTTTTCCTTTTTTATTCCATAATGGAAAAGGCAAAGGTAATTCACCGTACAGCCTTATCTAGAGTAGTTTAATTCTTTATTCTTTTTATAGTAAGGCTTGTATTCGGTTACAATTATCTAAACCCCTGTAGTTGTTTTCTTATGGTAGTAGACTATTGATTCCTTGTATTCATAAGTCAAATTAGAAAAGTACAGCCTATTCATAAATTAGTCATAGTAGGCATTATTGGAAGCACCCATGAGCGTGCAATGTGTCAAGAAAAAGCGCGGGATAGGAATGGGCAAATGAAAAAATAAATCGATATGTATCGTATCGATATTTTTAAAAAACATCGATATATGTAGAAAAATATTAAATGTATTTTACCGTGATTATATTTTGGGTGATGTGATCGGAGTTTGGCGCAGTTCGCGAACGAATACATGCGACGATAGTAGAGTTACTCAGAGCTTACTCTTTCTATTAGTAGCGGGGGTGTGGAAATCGTGGGTATCGAGGGGAATCGTAACAAGAAATAAAAAAAGGGAATGATTCAGTAGTGCTGCTTTACAAGTGTGTACTGAGCTCTTAAAAATATTGATACTAATTTAATACTTCAAAATAAATATCCATTATCGAAATTTTAAGATTAAAATATCTACGACATATATCAATTATTTTTTTTTAAATATCGATATATCAAAACCAATACCAATATTCTATAATTGCATTACGACTTTAATAGCTAAATAATTATTATGTTGCAAACCTCATTGCGAGGACTTCTTAACAAAGAGAAAAGGAGTTTTCCCATAGGTAAGAGATAAGAATAATCGTTTTTTGTACTTATAAAATAACACTGCAACATCAGAGATTATTTTTCTGAATGAATCTTTTAAAATAACCAAAACCAAAATAAAAAACCATTTTACATTTACACAATATATAACCATTCATACTTGTTAATTATGCTAATTATACTTATTAATTTCAGATCTTATTTTTAATCGATTTTATTTGACAGCACTGACAAGTAACAAACCGGCAGTGGCAACACCTTTCGATCTTTTCTTGCTTTAGGTGTCACTGAAAGTAAGATTCAATGTTTAGAAATTTTAAAATCTTAAAAAATCTTAATAATATTAAATGAAATATACTTTTGTGATATCATTATTAGTGATATACATGCCGAAGATTAAGTTTTAGTTAATATTTCTGATTACGGTTTCGAAAAACAATCCCCTATGTCAAAGTTATGATAGGTTATGTTGATCTGTTTCTTTATTTTTAGGCCTCAATATGAAGCAAATTGTAGCAAATCAAAAAGTGAAAATCCCTGAAGGGTTGACTGTTCATGTGAAATCCCGACTAGTGACAGTGAAAGGACCGCGCGGGGTTTTGAAACGGAACTTCAAACACTTGGCTGTCGACATTCGCATGGTAAACCCTCGGTTGTTGAAAGTGGAGAAATGGTTTGGATCAAAGAAGGAGCTCGCTGCAGTGCGAACTGTTTGCTCTCATGTTGAAAACATGATCAAAGGTAATCAAGTTGTCAATACTATAATCAGTATAATAGAAATAACCTTATTTATTTTGAACTAATCAACTTGCCCCGGCTACGTGCGGTACCATTTTATCATGTACAATACTTAAATTTATCATAGATTATTAAATCTTAATAATATTATAATTTTCTATAAATATTTGCTAAATTAAAATAATCAGGAGCTGATTTCACTAAACATATTTTATTATTGTCCCTTGGGAAGTAACCTATGTATTAATTCAGGTTACAAAGCATCCGTGTGCCAAATTTCATTGAAATCCTTTCAGCTGATTCTACATTTAAGTAACAAACATCTACCATACAATCTTTTACATTTATAATATTTGTAAGATAGTGATCCACCCCAGCTTGTAATTTTTAATTTTTATAGACATATATTTATATAGATAGATCTTACAGAATGTCTCTCAATTCAATATTATATACCTCAACTCCAATTAAAATCAACATTTTAACTAATGTTCCCCTTTTCTTCACTGTTATCCATTACTTTATATACCATTCTTGAGATATCAGTTTGTTACTGATATCTCCATGTTTAACTAGAATTAACAGAAAATATAGGAAGTGATTTAATTTTGCTGTTCATTTTATTTAATTCATTTAATTTAAAATGTTAATTTGTTAAATCAGCAGTTAAACAAATTTAAGTCATTTTATTATTACCCCATAGGATCAGGTCATTTACAAAATAAAACTATACAAATATTTGTCCCCCTCCTTGTTGTAGTAGTGGTCCCCCAGTGGTAGAAAATTTACCATTATTTTATGGTACTAAGTTTTTGCTTTACATATTCTTGCATAGACTAATACACATGCTTTCTTTTTTAACTATTTTTTGTAATGTTTATTTTTAGGTGTGACCAAGGGATTCCAGTACAAAATGCGTGCTGTGTATGCCCATTTCCCCATCAATTGTGTCACCACAGAAGGCAACTCAGTCATTGAAATCCGTAATTTCCTTGGTGAAAAGTACATCAGAAGGGTAAAGATGGCCGCAGGTGTGACAGTTGTCAACTCTCCAAAACAGAAGGACGAGCTTATTATTGAAGGAAACTCTCTGGAAGATGTTTCCAGCTCAGCAGCTCTCATCCAGCAATCCACTACCGTTAAGAACAAGGATATCAGAAAGTTCTTGGATGGTTTATATGTGTCTGAGAAAACTACTGTTGTGCCCGATGAGATATAAGGACATTAAATTTATAAGCTGAATATAATCTTTTATTTATTATGCTAACTCATTTTCTGATGAACAAATATATTTTTCCATTCATTTGTAGATTGCACATTAGTGCAACTTTTGACAACCGATAGTCTAGGATAATTCCTAGACTATCGGTTGTCAAAGTTGTGCACAAAAAATTGCAAAGAAATTATTTGTTTTTATAACTTTGCTTTTTCTAACTTAACACTGTATTTCTATAGTACTTGGATGACTGAAAACCCCACGATGTATCAGTAGCCATACATTTGAAAACACAAGCTCATGTATGCATGCAAGTATTTCAGATAAAAATCTATTATGAGAGCATTGAGAGAGAGAGTAAAATACAAAGAAACTTAAAATTTCTTATTGGTTTTTAGAATAACTAAAAATTCGGTAAGTTATCTTTTCAAGGTAAAAATTGAACATGTTGGTCAGATGTGTGTGTAAATGAGTCAAAAGAAAGCTTGAGGGTATGTACTGTTAGCTTTACTTTAGCAGTTTTTTTACTTAAATAAACAGAAACAAATATTTAGGCGATGTGGAGAAAATTGAGAATCGATATATTATAACAAGTCCGATTTAAATGCCGGGCAACCGGTGTGCAGGAAAATATTTGGTGATCCACATAGAAAATAGGGAATATACATGTCAATCAAATCAGGATAAAAACATTTACTTATATATTACCGGCGAAAAACCAAATAATTGTGCGCGTCGCAAGCACTAACAAACCTTAGTTTTAACCTCTTACACAAATCAAGTAAAACAGTCGTGTCGTGTAAACGTGTGGATATGGATATAGCATTACAACGCATGATCCTTTACTCATTTAGTCCGTAGGCGTTCTAACAGATGTTGCTGTTGTTTTCTTGTGTGAAAAGAATATAGGCATTTCAGATGGGTCCACAGACTACTTAGAGATATACTGGATGGGTCTATCCTTATGATTTATGAAATCATTGGATACAGAAGTTGTAGTCTATTTTTCCTTTAGTTATATTTCTCTATCATTATTCTATCGTGACGATTTACTTCTTAATTTGTGTTTATCATTTGTGCAACATTTAAGAAAGTAAAAATGCTTTACATATCAATCCTACCAACATCAAATAAGAGGATGCTACTCAAATTATAAGTGTTGCCAACATCAGTAATTACAGTATGTTCTGAATCCGATACTGGTAGAATGTTTTGTGCCACTCACCTGATAGAACTTAACATGCCTTCTTTTCATTTACTTGGTTACGTTAATTCTCCTTCGCCTAATAATATCCGCTACAATCTTTTTCTGGGTTTATTAAAACTTAATCAAGGTGTCTAAAGAAACAAGGGTTAAATTTTCAACGTAAATAATTTTATTCAAACTAGTCTATCGAACATCACTATCTGATAAACATTGTACATCTGCAAATATGGGATTTCGATAAAATGTTAACTACATGTTAAAAAACATTATTAATACTTACATTTTATTAATATACACAATTTCAACACATTCCATTAATTTAATAGAATACCTACTTAGCACAATAAAATAAATAACTATTAAAACAACTCATTTTGTTAATACATCAGTGTAGAAACTTAAAACAGGTATACACACATTGAACATAATATCATTAATTATTCACGAATAATTCCAATATATTTTATAATATACAATCATTAATAAATGTATTATTTACATTTTGTTGATCTGTCGAATTGTGACTTTAAAACAATCATACATTTATGTAGTATGCCAATTTATAACAATCAGAGTAGAATCTTTGGTAGCAGGAAAACACGCGTAATATTAAAGTTTAAGTAGTAAAATGAAACGACAACATGCTATGGTAAAATGGGTATTTGTCATGTACATAAAATAATTACTAAAATCTGTTAAAATGGCATATTTTAAAGTAATACACTGCGAACATAATTAAAATAATTTAAGTACATAGAGTAATTTGTATTGTTTTCCTACAACACACTTAATATAAACGTGTTAGATGGTTAATAACACTAAAGCAGTAAGTGAGCGCGTACAGAGCCATATTTGCAGATGGGCATCCTATTACTCCGTAGGAAAATAAAATTCTCAATAAATAAATGTCAAACACTATGCGGTGCGACATCACACACCGTATAACACAATACCTTACTATAAAATGATCAACAAACAACGTTGCACCTCGTCTAAGTGTAAAGATATATGAGTTTTTTAAACTTTTACGCTCCCTTTAACTATTATTTTTAATCATAACAGGATTTTACTACGTTTTTTATTTATTATTACATACAAATATAACTGATTAATAACACCGGCCCACAAAAAAAGTGGTCTGTACTTTACTTAGATTCGGATTCAGCGCGTCGAAATACATAAAGATAGGTAGGTCCGGTCAAAAGTACAGACCACTTTGTTTTTGTGGGCCGGTGTAATGAGTGTCGAACGACGTCGACATCGTGGCTTTAAAAACATGATAAAACCCATTATAATTGAAAATAATGTTAAGATACAACTAGGATAACGGTGTGCACAATGTCATGAGATTCAATGGCTACAATACAGGTTGCCGCTTGAGCAAATTATTCTGATTACGAGACGTGGGCGACTACATCGCTTCAGCAATTCTAATCCATTTATGGACATGAAGTTGTATAAACCATACCCGAAGAGTTAATGGCTACGTCCCTCGCCCACACCTACGTATCGTCTTAGCCTAGCCATGCAGGAGTCGTGAGGTGGGTTCAACTACAAGTACTTAATGAACTTTATAACTAGATAATTTGTCATATAGCATCATCCAGTGCATAAGTTCTCGTCGTGTTAATATTATATGTATTGCAATAGTGACAAAATTCACAATTTACTCTAGCAACCTGAGTTAACAAATCAACACGAACAATATTATAATTTCTACAATATACAATTCATTTACAATATTTCAATCGAAGCATAATAATTTTTTTTTGTCAATAAATAATTGTTTTATAATTATACAATGCAAACATACTGTGCCACGTGATATATTCGCTATATTAAACATTAGCACAATAAACACAAGCGCAATACCTACGTTGAAAGCTTGGAATTAAGTATAAAATTTTAACTCGTCCTAAGGGGTTGTTTAGGTATTACGTAAACACTGCCAAGGGTGATTTTGCTTACGTAATTCTTGAAGGACTCCTAGGTTTTAGATTTTTATAAAGTATAATCGAAAATACGTGACTACCGCGCTTTGCTAAGGACCCCTCGCGATATATTGCTTATTATGACGATAGTTCGTTCTACGACGTTGCGTCGGCGACATTAACAGATTTTAATCTATTCCCCTTGGGTCAATATTGCAATGAGAATGTGAATAATGTGAAGTAAATCTTCAATGCACTTTACACAGTAACGTGACGTTTCCTTTTCACCATAATGTGCTTTCAAGTCTAACGTGATAAGATAAATATTTAATTAACTAAATATCACACAAATGGTTTGTATATTGACGTCATATTACATCTGAATCAGGTCTATCCTTATAATCAGTAATTTTGAAAACCTCATATGTCACACAATTAGTTTTTCAGGATGCAATAAAAACTGTTTCATTTACAAATAAATGAGATTATTATACCTAGAAAAACTGTTCTTGACTTACGTTGCTTCACATTTTTTTATAAATGGTTTTTTTTATAATTTAGTTATAGTAACCATATCTATGACTGTACTATTTCATAATATTTTTTGAAGAAGCGTTGAATCCTACATCTATCTGTAGGAATCTTTTGCAGCAAATGTGACATGTGGTTTTTGAAATAACCGCTTCATATGCTTGCGACTTGAATAAGTAGAGTATTAAAGATGAAAGTCGTTTTAAAAATTTGAACTGTATTAAATACATAATTATTAATAGTGGTTCAACAAAACCTTCATCTCTTTCACTACTATTTAATACAAGGAAATTTTTAAGTTTAAATTGTCGCTGTAATTAACTTTAACTAGTATATATCAATCACAAACACTGCACACAATGTTACATTTTGCAGGTTAGAAGCAGTAAGTTGAGACTATTCGCAGGGTCAGCATGAGCTCGGACAGTGCGGGTATGGCACGGTGTAAGGGTCGGGGCCGGGGTCTCACAGGGGATCGCGTCGAGGCACCCACACGGTGGGGCCGCTCTCCGCCGTGATCACAGCCTTCACCTTGGCGTATATCTCCTCCGGCGTGTCTCCTGTCACAACCGCTGTAACAAATGTAATTTATGAATCAATCTCACAATAATTTGTATGGAGAAGGAAAGAAGGTAGTCGTTAGAATAATAATGATTTATTTTTCATTTAGGGGGGTTCATGCTTAAACATGTTAAATAATTAATAAGTAGGAGATTTATTAATGAGAAACAAAATGGCCTAAAATCAGTTTTTTACATGCAAATTATTTTTTTTGCATTCTATTTAGCAAAATTTCATGAAAATTTTGGCTTAACAAAAAATTTATTGTAAATATCCATTTTTGTTACAATTTGGTTTAAAAAGCGTCAAAGGCCTCTGCATGGTCTAAAAATATCGCATTGTCTCTTTGAACTTCATCCAATTCCATACAATGCTATCAATCAGTTGACCCAAAACGGCGTCACAAGTGGATCGTCCTTGGCGAGACCCAAATTAACTATTAAATAATAGATCCCTACTAAATAAGAGAACTGAGAACACTGTTTAACTAATGTATTGTTTATAATACGTTTAAATATTTTAGAGAAAACTGTTAAACTGAGATTACATAAATAGGTATAAGGAGAAGTATAAGTATATAAACGGGCTTGTTTCCGTAACTCGACGTCACTGTGCGCCTATTATGCGTGAAAGGTGGGTGGCAGGGTGGCTAATCCTGCCATCCCAGGAACATGTTCCACCTACTTTCTTTAATTGGCGACGATTTGTAATTGCTAGTTTTATCCCTACGGTACAAAATATTCATTTACAACTGGTTCATCCTCTGAATTATAGATTTTAAGCAAGTTACAAGAACGTGAGATTATTGAGCACATCTCAAGTCTTCTTTATATTTGTTTAAGCATTAAGATTTTTTTTCTATATAATAAGATCTTTATATGTAAAATAATGGAATTCTGTCCGAGGTATGAAATGCTTCTCTCTAGCCAGGACCCTTGCTTTATCGAACCTGATGTAATGTCTCGCGTCTGAGGACAGGGAATGTTCCGCCATTGTTCCCTGTCCTCAGACGCGAGGACAAGGGTCCTGGCTAGAGAGAAGCAGTTCATACCTCGAATTTTATGTATAATTGGTGTATTACATTGGTATATTAGTAATACTATTAGTAATAGATGTAGTTTATATAATTGTTTGTATATTTATGTTGGATTATTCTGTTTTGCCTCCCATTATCTTTGACAATTGCAAGCTAGAATATAGCGATGCTGTGAGGAATCAGGATGGATAGTACTCTAACTTAGAATCTTCAAATAGCCGAAGTAAGTCGCAAGATTTCCGCGGTTATCGGTAGGTTGAAAAGATGGAAATATTTTCTGCCTCTAAAAACTAAAATATCCCTAGCTCAGTCTCTTTTCCTACCTATACTTAATTATGCCGATTCCTGTTACCTAGATTTATCACAGCAATTGCTTAAAGGAAAGACTGCAAAACATAATAATCAGATTTATTTACGGCCTAAAAAAATTCGACCATATAACCTACTATCGCATTAAATTAAAGTGGTTAACAATGCAGCAAAGACGTAACCTACATGCACTTACTCATCTCTATGCTATACTTTTTCATGATTCTACTCCTTGTTACCTCAAAGAGCGGTATACTTTCCTCAGTTCACATCCTCCTATCCCTCTTGACCTCCGTTCGCGTCACGATAATAAACTAAAGCTACCGATCAGTAGCACTAAGTGCTACCGTGATTCGGTCACTGTCAAAACGACAATATTGTGGAATGAGCTACCACAATTCATTCGTCATTCTCAGTCAATCAACATATTTAAACACCGTCTCAAAAATTACTATCTAACATTATAATTTACTTATTTATTTATTTATCGATCTCCATTGTATGTGTATATGTATGTACTTATTTATGTGTGTATTTATGTATGTATGTATGTATGTATGTATGTGTATATGTATATATGTATGCATTTATATGTATGTATATATAGGTATATATTTATTATTTTATACACTTATGATATAGTAAAACTTTATGCACCGTAGATTACCCTGCTGTATCACATTTTATTCCGTTGCGTAACACTAGGTTGCCTGGAAGAGATCATTCTGAGTGATAAGGCCTAAGGGATAATTGCATATTTATTTATACCGATAGCTCTGTAAGTTTTTATATTTTAATTTTGTGCAATAAAGTATTTTTGATTTGATTTGATATTTGTATATTACTTATGTGCATTTTTCACTATACTGTATTTCCGTGTGTATTATCAAGGATTGTTGGAAAAGATGTCTATTAGAGATGTCATCCTTTGTGAAGATATTTTTTATATCAGTGTGTAACATTTGTTGGTACATAAATAAATTTTAAAAAAAGATCTTTTAATTTTCTTGAATGATTCATTTAGATTGAGTAAGTATGTCGTCAAGCAAGTAAATATTTTCAAAATAATTGTAGTTTCCTTATGAATATATCTTTGCTATTTAATTATGATAGTAAATTGGATATTTACCTGTAAAATATTCAGCAAACTCTTGCTCCATCTTTAGAGCGCGTTCGTATGTTTTCTTAGCCTGATCTTCGGTCATTCGTTTCGTCATTTCCCTGTACATATTAATATTAATTAATAATATATAAGCTATTTTCTGTCTATGTAAAATTTCATGAAGTGATTACGGTGAGGGGTCAAAATTACATTTCGACAAAGATATATGCAATGGGTAGAGCATTAAAATACAAACAAGGATCCATAGATTTAATATCCATTCACAATATAGTAACGTGTAATCATAGCAGAAACATTATTGCTTAGTTAGAGCGTTGGAATCACCATCGTAAGGTCGTGGGTTAAAATCCCGGTCACTACACTACTGGAATGAGCCCATTCCTCACACAAACACTTAGCTTAGTTGGAGGGCTTAAGAATACTAGTAGTTTGTGATCCAAACTGCAAGTAATCTTTTTCAAATTCAAATTCTTTATTGAGACACAATAACATGTACATTACAATCTAATATGATCATCTGCTACCGAACTAGATTTAACTGTATTTCGGCATCAGCGCCACTCCCACCTATATTACTATTTTTAACATTGTTACAGTGCTTCTTACTTTAAATTGATTTGATTATAAGATATTTTAAATATATTATTTGTAATATACTAAAAATCTATATCTATAAATATTTTATTTCCAATACAATCAAAGACATTTTGTGTGTGTGTGTGTTTAAAATAACATATACAAATAACACTTATAAGCAAAATTGCTAATACGTGGAATACTCCCTAAATGATGAATACAAATTTATGATAATAGAAATAAGTTTTTTATGATACTTACATAATAGATTCTACACTCTTTGGTTTAATAAATATGGCAATAGGATAGAGTTGCGCAACTTGTAACCTCTTAATGGCGTTACCGCTTACATCCAAAATGCAATGTTTGCCCTGGAAAAAAAATCAAATTGTTTAAATTTATTTTAGAAATTATATAGGTAGCTATTGTTACATTTTTACAGATAAAAAATCTTTACTACTTTTTTTCAATTATTTACATTTTACCAATCAATAACATACTTAAAATTATGAAGGAGGATTTTTTAAGGAGAAAAGATTCATAGTAAACTCATTAATTTAGTTAAACGCCCTCGCCTTACGGCCTACGGTTTCAGTGGACCCTGAACGCGAACCCAAAGTTCACTAGAACCGCAGCATTAACGGGATCGGAGGGGGAGGGGTAAGTCTGGCCCACACGCTCGATCAGAACGCGTCATTGACACTTGGAGATTGTGGTCAACTTTCGAGTACTGAGCGATTAATATTAAACTTACTTTTTCAGCGACTTCTCTAACAGAGGCCACAGAGGTGCCGTACAAGTTCTCGTTGTACTGTCCAGCTTCTATGAAGAGGTGGTTCTGTATGTCCCTCTCCATCTGCTCGCGGCTGCCCACAAAGTGGTAGTCGCGTCCATCCACCTCGTAGTCACGTCGGGGCCGGGTCGTATCTATTGGATAAAGTTTACTTATAATTACACAGAAAGAGTCTTAAATCTACGGGACGGGTTAATTCTATACCTTTCAATCATTCGAGTGACCTTAAAAGCATGACAGTATATAAATCTGCCGGTAACTACAAATTAACCTTGTAAAAATAAAAAATTAAAGTCGACGAACTATATCTTAAAGTTTCTTTGATATTTTGTCATTTTGAATGACATTTTTACATGAAAAATTGCGTAAGTAAAAATATCACTTACGAGGTACACAACTTCCAAACTTATCAGGGAACTCGGATATGAGGTCATCGTTGATCCTATCTTTCAACGGGCCAAGGATAATGACAGGTCTTGTATAATTAATCGTCAACTGTTGCACCGTTTCATACGACAACACTGCTTCATCTTGACCTGAGAACATAAAACATAACATACAACATCTTGAACCGATTAAATTTCATAACTACTAATAAATCAGGTGAATTTATCTATTCTATCTTAAAATTTTGGCGATCTGTGACCCTAGAAGTCTGAGCGCATTTTATTTAGGTTTTCTGCGACTATAGTATTGAATTACTAGGTTTAGCAACATCTTTTAACACAAGATCTTATACTATGTTCTTTAATAGATTTTAAGCTTGGGATTAATCGTGCGTCGTGCTCTAGGACTAATTGCTATGTATTTTTACTAACAATATTATCTATGAGTGTTATAAATATTTGTTCAATAGATTGTGCAGACTTACATATAACTCCAATTTATAGCTCACGTTTGTGCTTAATAATAACAAAGCATGGCAAAGATAAGGTTTGATTATCAAAAGGTAAAACTCGCTTGATGATCTAACCGCATCTTCGTTTTAATAGCGACTATTTATATATATTTTCCTCCGGTAGACATACTAAATATTAAAACAAGCTTAAACACAACTAACTACCGCTAATCTTTTAGTGTATATCAAAAATAATCTAGTAAATTAAAACTTTAGATTATACCTAGTAAACTTGTACATGATCCCTTGTTTGATAACTCGGAAATATCTTACCTTGTCTTCGGATTGACTTACGTTTGTAAAAAAACTATGCAAAATACTTTACATGAACGAAAATATTGGATCAAACTAACGCAGTAATTTGATGAGTCGATTCAGCGAGGTAAACAACATGCTTCGCAAATCATTATCGAATTATGATCGCGATTGAATTAAATTCGTCTCGCATAAAAACCGGCATTCTGATTTATATTTACCTACATAAAAACAATCTATTTAGCGACTTATTCATAGTTAATTCTGGTTTTAAATCGCCGTACTCTATAGCCCACATATGTACACTAAACATTGCATCAGCTAAGCTAATAAAAATACAGCATTTGTGAAGCGACAAAAATCGTCATTCCGAAATATAGCACAGAAAATCTGAAAAATATAAAAAGCCCGTAATGATGTATGTATTAATGTATTTATTATGTAGCATGTCGAGTGGGGTACTGGATGTATACGGTGTACAATGTACATGCTCGTGAACTCGTGACAAAGTGATCTATTATATACTCCATAGACTCTAGAGCAAAGCGCGTACGAGTGCGACTGCGGACATGCGGCGGCGGCTCTCGCGTCCTCGTGTGCTTCCAGTGGCCCATTCTCCCTTTACAAATTACTTAACTGGCTATCTCTGATTAAACCTACATTTTAATTTAACTATGTAAATTGCATATCGAAAATTAATCATTCGCAAATTGGAAATGTAACTTTTGATATGAAACTTACATTGAATGCTCTAATCGTAGTGAGCCGGCTCTCATCGCGTCACTATTTGTGAGTGAATCAAACTTTGGCATCGATGTGATAATCGTGTGCGTAGCTATTAGAGTCGTCGCGTTATATGAATTACAAAGAAATAAACATAAAAATATGACAAATAATAGAAAGAATCGAGTGTTATTGAAATGAAAACTACAGTTCTAATTGATGATCATAACCAGAATGCGGGAGGTAAGGTATCGGCTACTGCACTCGCAAGCTACGCCTCACTCCCAAAACTTACTCTCGTCCTCGAGATAAATGAGGGTTATCTCCTCCATCATGGGAAGTTCCACTCGGTACAAGATTTCCCCTACACGTACAAAAATTCAAGTTACATATATTTAAAAATATTGCACTTTGCAAATGGTCCGTTTTTATGAAGAAAATTTCTAGATGGGGGGCTAGCGTTTCAAGTTTCATAGATTTGGAATGAGTCTGTGTGCCGGTACAGGCCGGGCGACCGTAATATGATGACAAGCTTGAGAACATAAAGGGCAAATAAAAATGATGTCTGATTGACAATAGAATGTCAGGTGCGGTACGTTCGCTCCAGTCAGGCAACTAGAAGCACGGGAACGGCCGAACGTGAGTCAAACCAAACCGTGTGCTCGCTGTGACCGACCTGGTTACTGGCCGCTACTACACGGTACACCTCTATGCGTAACATGTAACCGATGCTATGCCTCTTATTAACCGCTAGTGGTCGGATACTAATGTAGACATCCAATTTTGTGTCCTAAGGGCATTGTCAAGCGAATAAACCTAGCCACAATTTTAAAAATAATTTTAAGCTTTATGTGACAATTATTATCAACATACAATATTATTAATATTATATTATATTTCTGTTTCGTATTTGTGCATTTTTCGATATATGCATATAAATTCATAACATAGATAACTTGAATGATCAGTGAAATTGATTGGTCTATGTATCAACTCTTATAGATTAATCAAAAACATACATTGTTGCATTCATTAACTAATAAAGAAAACTGTAAATGTAATTTATCGATAGTTTCCGACCACTAATTATTTTATTCTAATCACATAACCGAGCAATATTTACATAAGTGTCTTGCTATACCTGTCCTGAACTGATACAATTTTTATCATCGCATTAACATGTAATTTATGAATATTAGACAGTTTAATTGTTATAGCATCGGATTCACGACTGAACTGTCATGGCTTCGATTGTCGCCCTCTCCTACCACAATCATTCTATTAATTTTTATTTGGAAGCCAAATTGGCAATAATAATTACTTTTTTTAAAGACCAATTTGTAGCTTTTGTGATTACTATAACAGATCGGTTATGCGATTAGCCTATTTATAATTACGAACCAAAGTAACATTAATTAATCTCCGGCCGCGTACACCATTGTGTCAAGCAACATTAATATTACGCATTATAATTGTTTTGTATCTCTAAAGATTCTATAATTAATTATGAAGCATTATCATGCTTTCCATAGACACTACAAGCGTTAATTTACTCACACAGATCCAATTTTAAATAACAATAAAATAATAAACAACCAATTCACTAAATACATTTTATATATGTATAATAACATCAATACGTTCGTGGGTCACGAAAATAATTTCGATTAATTTAAATTAGCTTCATTTTTTAAAACAAATTAATTTTAAATTCGTATTTATTATCTTTTTCCTAAACAAGATCTTCTTACCTCAAGAGACCGTATGCAGTAGATTCATAATTTAACATACGCGAATACAGAACGCGTTAAAATATTTTAATGGTTAGAAAAAGCACACAGCTCCAATTAAACATCTTCATAAAGTGATTATATTAGCAGCCGAATGAAAAGTTGCGTACAAGCGGCGAAATCTTATCGATCTGACCAGTCATTTATAGTTTACTTTCGGCTTCTGATTTAAGACATCTAATGTTATTGTTAAATATATATATATAGTTTGAGGAACTAACCTAAATGCTTCGGTTACATAAGTATCGATGAGTGAGGATTGAACCCATAACTTCTCTTTTCTTCGTTGATTTTATGGCCAAATCAAATGTTCAGAATATAAATGTAGATGGAAAACATAAGTCAAAATAAATGTGTACATAAATGAATTTATCATTGAAACTAAATTTCTAAGATCGATAAGAAAACGTCGGACTATTATGACCTACATACGAACAGCAGAATAGCGAAAGTAATATATATAATATTTATAATGAAATAGTGCACTCACCGTCCGCGTTAGTGTCCTCTTGAGTGTAACAAAGCATAAAAGCTGTAACAAAATAATATAGTACAATGTCTTGTTTAATATTGATTATAAAGCTAAAGCCTGGGTTCAGAGAAGCGTTTATAATAAGTTCTTTCTTTAGAACAGTTCTCTTTCTATTTAGACAGCCAAAAATGTTTAAGTTAATGCTTTAAAAAATATTATATAAATATGTCAGTTTTAATACTTACGCTCTTGATCCGAACCATCTTCAGACTTGCCGTCTTCCCGGCTCTTCATAAACGGGAACTTTCTGCTAAACGATAACGTTTTCTTTTTTCTTTCTAAAGTAGACTGACTCTGGAACCATATTTTTTTTATTAAAGAAAGTACAAAATAACACTTAAGATATTGTGGCTTAATGTTGTTTTCGACAACACCAAGTCACTGCGGCAATTATATCCCATATATAATTGCCGCAGTGGGTTGGTGTGAGTTTATTACCCCTTTGTACTTTATGTAATTCTAGTGATTATTCTAATAGCTAGAGATCTCTAAACAAGCACTGTAATAATAATATATAATTTACAAGTAAGCCAAGCTTTCGCTACCATAGGCTGGCGCGTTTGTCTTCATTTGTTAATCAATTAATAAAAGAAGATCTCACCGTACTAACGGGTGTACCCTGCCCTTGGAATTTGACCTGCCTGTCGCGAGCGCGCTGCTTCCTCTCCCAGCGGCGCTTAGATGGTATGATGCCGATCGCTTCCGGGTCTGTAGTATCGAGCCGTCTGAAAAATAATTTACTACAGAAATATAAAAAAGTTTAACAAATTATAACATTACTAATTTTCTCACCCACCTACAGGTTCACTTACATTCTCAGACATTTTAAGGAAACATGATCTTTTGAATAGGAATTCTTTACTCCATTATAAAAACTATGCTTTGTTTTTTTGAAGCATACAAACATGTGTATACAATATTTCGTTCAAATCTGTTGAGCTGTTTCTTGTGAGAATAACTCTCTTCTATAGGATATTTGATTTTTTACCAATGCCTAGTTAATCCAATTAAAGTATTGTTGCTTTAAAGTTCGTGTTTTAAATTTAGCTGTTTTGTGTGAAGCATATAGAAGCTTTTACGTTTCTGACAATAGTAAGTTAAAAATTATATCGTTCTTCATATAGTATTTCAATTTCGACCTTTATATATTGCACTGTTGCGAATTTTCTAATTAAAATTTTATAGATTAAATATTTAAACTAAAATTTTTAATCAAGGTTATTATTCAAATTTTTATTTTCAATTTTTAAACCTAAGGTCGTGATTAAAATTTTAAATTACGTGCTTGGGATTAAAATTTTTGTTTTTAATTTTAAATTCGATTTTTGGGATTAAAAATTTATTTTTAATTTTTTAATCCAGTTTTTGGATTTAGAAATTTAAAAACTATTTTTAATTAAAATTTTCGAGATTATTTTTATTATTTATTTTTTTAATGCTATATTTACATACCTGATATATTGTTAGTTATGTTGTTGACAACATTGATTTAAGTAGCATTTTACCATTGGTACAACCGAATCATTCAATTATATCAACTGTCAAAAGCATCTATGATATAAGTATACCAATATTTAACATTTCATTACATTATATTATCCAAATCGTAAAATAAATAATTACACACCTTGCTTGCCACCATTCATCGTCAGATGCGTTTGTTACGTGCAAGATATCGCCATATCGGAAAGGTAGTCCCCTTGAAGGCAAACCATCATCTCGAATAGGATCATAGTCGAATAGTGCTCTGAAAAATTATACAAATATTAAGTATGCGATATTTTGTAATAAGCTTGTCTATTAATGATTATATTTTGATTTGATGTCAATAGAAATTAATAATATTTTAAGTTTAATGATATTTTTACCTGACATATAGTGATCGCTTTTGAGATGTTCTTAGCAGTGTGTGGTGTTGTTTAAGTTCATTAATTCTAGCTTCAAATTTATTGTACTCCTGTGGCCTGTACACTACAGTTAGTTTTACATTTTGTCCCGTACTCTGAAAGAAAAGATTTTACCACTATAACTTAATCTGTACGCATTTCATAATACTTGTAGATATAGTTATTTTAATCTAAACATAGATTAGTGTATGAATCAAACTCGTTTGATAGATTATTAACTGATTGAGTAAATGATAACAAATATAGTACAGATAAGAATGTTAAATATTTCATCTACTCATTATATATAGGTTATTTGATTACACGTTTAGTATGACACAAGATAGTCATAGGTATAAGTACTAGTATGTTAAAATCAGTAATTGTAATTAATTCAATTGCAGGGACATACGCAAAATGAGTCACTGGTTTTTAAATTGTTCTATTACGCAATTCAATTAGCCTCATCTATTTGTCAATCACGACTCTACTACGCGACGACTAGATTTTATCACGACATTTATAAACACAATGTATGTCCACATTCACACTATTAATATAATAAAGAGGTGAAGTTAATAATTATACGAGGACAATCCATACATTTTTTGTTGATATAACTCTATTATTTAATGTGTGTCATTATTATTCTATGTTATTAATTATTATATATCTAAAAGAATTTGCAGTCTTAGTTTAATTAGAGGATTAAAAAACAAACAAGTTATTTCTCATTCAGTAGTAATAGTTATTATGTTTACACTCCTGAGACTCATAGTCACGTCTTTAGTAGCTGCTTATTTGCGAATTGAATACATAATTGCATGAGTAAGGCTAGTATGTAGACTTATATTTATTGATTTTCTCTTCCTCATTGTTTCGATTGATATTTGTGACACATAATGCGATTACAGGCACAAAATCTGTGTCATAGTTGAATAAACTATTTACAAATATTATGCTAAGGAATCATAAAACAGAAATGCTACAATCATGTTTTTAGAATTCACAATCAAGTATTCGTGGGGTCCATCCTCATCATTTGTTAGTTATCGACTATATCTTTTGATTTAGATTACGCATTAATTTCACGAGTTCCACTTTCGGAAGAAATGCCCGTGAAAACAACTTACGTTGTGTCTAGGGCATGCCCCCGGGAATGCCCGGTTCCGAATTCCGGTTTTTCCCTCGGGCTGCACCGGTACTGAACGAACTAAGTCCCGGTATTCCCAGTTCTTCAAAAAATTCTGAATAGATACATCATCACGACCCTTCAATGGCCTACTGCTGAGCCAGGTCTCCTCCTCAGAATGAGGAGGGTATTAGGCCATAGTCCACCACGCTGGCCCAGTGCGAGTTGGCAGACTTCCCCACCTTTGAGAACTTTTAGAGAACTCTCAGGAGTGCAGGTTTCCTCACGATGTTTTCCTTCACCGTTAAAGCTAGTGATATTTAATTGCTTAAAACACCAAGAAGACAGGATCGAACCTCGGACCTCTCGAGTAAGACTTGAAGTCTCAACCACTGGGCCATCACTGCTTTTTATAGAATGATACACTTAATTAATGTTACTGTTTGTTTTTAAAGATTATAATAAAAAACAAGCTTTCTATATTAAAAATCTAAGATTTACTATCTTGGGAGTACCTGGTATCCTTGTTCTTTTTTAACCTAGTGCCGAGAATCAAAAATTAGAAAACCGGACCCGGTTCTGCATGCCCTAGTTGTGTCAGCGAAATTGTTTTGTTAGTAGTCTCTATGTGTAAAAGTACGTAAAATCTTGTAACATCAAAATGTATTGAATATACATATAACTAAATAACTTGAATTGGGAAGCTGAAATACCTAAATACCTTTTGTCAACAACATACATACTATAATTTTAGCGTGTTACCCGTTAAATATAAGTATTCAGTATCCTGGTCCTAGTACATTATACTAAAGAAGTCTGTCTGTATATAGTCACATTACCTTCAATGCTTTAGCGGCTTGTTCATGCGTTGCGTGTGTAATATCCACTTCGTTAACGGCTAGTAATCGATCGCCTCGCCTCAACTGCCCCGACCGCTCCGCCGGTCCGCCAGCCAACAAGAATGATACGTATATCCCGTGACCATCTTCTCCACCCACAATGTTAAAGCCAAGGCCCTGAGAACCTTTTTCTAAATCAACAACTCGTGGTTCTTCTGCGCTATCTGTTACGTCTTCCGGTCGCAGTGAATTTGCTGTGCTTGATGCTAGAAATAGAATTGTTATATTGAAACAAAAATAGCCAATAATAATAACCAGTAGAATAGGGAAATCACTAACTACTACTATACTGATCGTCATGTATTAATTACTTTGTATTTATTATAGTAGAGTTAAATAATTCGAAAAGTTCCGTGCTACAGACATATTTTAAGTCCAATAAAATTCAGTTATTAGCGATATTCAGCTTACGGGTATTAGCTCTAGAGGTCCTCGGTGATGGCTGTCCGTGACGTGGTCCAGGTATGAGAACCAGAAGTACCCGCTCCCCGGACGCTTTTAGCGCACTAACAGCATCCTCGTGCGTCACATTATCTAAGTCCACGTCGCCTTTCTAATTATTATGAAATTGCTTTAGTAACAAATAAATCACCAACAAAAACAGATCAAATCCTTAGTACTTTCTTTTAAATTAAAATATTAATATAAAAAGGGATGAATTAAGAAATTACCGAGGTATTTTTGACCATTAGTAACTTGTCGCCAACCCTCAAACGTCCGTCTCTATGTGCCGCCCCATCCGCCATAATCTTGGTCACATATATCCCGTTATCACCCGGAATGTGCTGGTTGCCCAGACCACCTGCTATACTGAAACCTAATCCTGAACCACCCTTTACTAATTCTATCTCTACTGCTTCTTCTTTGTTTGATGTTTGTGGAACGTTCAACGTGTCTTCACCCGTTGGCCGACGTCTAATTTTCTGTAACAATACAGATTGTTTGAATAAATAGAAATTAAAGTTATGTTTGCTTATATACAATTACGTGAAGGTAAAGAAAGCTTACCAGTCTTACTGTACTGCCAGCCTTTTTTAATGCGTCAACTGCTTCTGCATGCGTCACATTCTCGACTGACGTGTCGTTTACCTAAATTGTAAGTTTTATTGATTAAGTAACCAAAAAATTATTAATTGAGAAATAAAATAACGTTAGGATGACAAACCTTGGTAATTTTACCTGTAATATTGCGTCATTGATTAGTAACTGACTAGCCGCCGCGGCGCCTCCAGGAATGAGTTTTGTGACATAAATGAGCGGATCGTCCGCAACGTGGGGGTTATCCGAGCCTCCTGCGATACTGAACCCGAGGCCCGCGCCCCCAGCACGAGACAACACTACGGTCAAATATAGGGAGCCGTCGTCGCCCACAGTGCGTTCTGAACCACCTTCTATCCCGTTTATCTGCAACTTTCAAAACCATCAATAATTTTATTTTATTTTCTGCCTACTAACTCATATTTTTTTTAAAAGATTTCTAAGTGGAAATATTAACTTGCTGGCTCAATACCAAGGATTTAGTTAAAGAAGTAGTAATCTTTTTGAAAATGTAATTACTATATTTTAGCTTCGAAAATCTTTAATTTAATTTAACATCTTGTTTTTTTTATATAATTCAGTGATATTATAAAGAGACAAAGTTGGTTTTTTTTGTTTACATGAAAGCAGATGGGATCTCTAAAGTTAATATTATCAAAATTTTCAAACCTTAGTTGTTAAGAAAAGCTCTAATAATTATTCTTTACGGATTAACACTGTTCACAAATCATACAGTCAACGTAAAAAAATATCTTTCACAAGAATGTAAGATCAAGGACTATGATACTGTTTATCTATTATGTAAAACTTGTACAAAGTACATGTGTTATGAGCATGGTATTTATATATTTATTTAGTTAAGTAATAAAATTCTTAAATGATTACAGCAAATATAGAAATATGTTTTGAAATATTATTTGTGTAATACAGTGACTTCGCCTATAATGTAATATTAGTATTTCAGGTGAATTAACTCTTTTTGGTAATTGTACTTTTCCATTTATATTTACGCCTTAACAATAAAGTGTAATAATAAGTTAATAATAATAGGAAAGTGTTGTGCCAAAATGATTTGACCGATTTTGATGAAATTTTATATGTATATATTAAGTAGGTCTGAGAATAAGTTGTAATCTATTTTTTATACCCCTAACAGATAAGGGTGACCCACCCCAATTTTTTTTAAATTTATATGGCTAAACAATGTTTGCTGGGTCAGTTAGTAATACTATTTAACTTTTACTTTTAAGTAAAAGAAACTGAAAATAGATGATAGTCATTATTAGATAAAAATATGGCTGCTAAAAAATTAGTTTTCCTTGCTATTTAATCTAGATTGCAATGTTTGTATTATGATTCAGAAAAGAAATTTAATTACCTGCTTCATTTCAGGTGTTGTGTCGTGAGCCTGAAACAGAAATCGAATACTATGATAAAAGTTATACATGTTTTATTTGTGAACTGATCATTTAAAATCTCATAACATTCTGTTCAAGGTATAGAAGTTATATATGACATTATATGTCATGAAAATTAATAGTATTCTTTAATTTTAAGTAATTGACTGCAAAATAAGAAACCTAGTCGCATCCTTATAAATATGGTATCTTGTATTTATCTTACACCTTTAGACATTAAAAGATTTTTATTTATTAAAACCAAAATTTACTTTTTACTTTTAATGGATTTTAAATTACATTCAGCGAAAACTATGAGAGTGATATTAAATAATTTCAGAAGTACTATTCACCAGGTAAACATATAAACTTTCTAATTATGAAAATTTTTACAAGATTATAAATAAAATTAAAAAATATCAACATTTGGCAGCTGCTTGTACAAAAATCAAAACAATATTGTGATAAACTAACTTATGAACTATGTTAAAAATATACATATTTCTATTATACAACAACAATCATTGTTTGTTTTGCAACTTTTTCACTTTGGCTGCTTGTGTTTCTATTCAGAATTATTTTGAATAGCGATTGCCTAAATAAAATGCAATCTCTTTAAAAGAAACAAGCAATAACCTACTTACCACATCAAGGTTAAATAAGGATGAGACTTTCCGAAGGAATCCATTATGAGTTTTTTTCTTCCGTCTCTCAGTCATTGTGGAAACCAAGTGTGCATAGCCCTCAAGTAGTTGTATTCAGTTTTATACTATGTACACTGCATGCATGTTAGTTACACACTTGTGCCGCTGTCAGCACCATACTGGCTGCTCTCCGGCATGCACCATTCTCTACCTAGAACCCATTTCTAGCTTGCACCAAAAACAATTTATGTATCACCTCTTCCAAGAGAGTGGAGCCTACTCTTATGTTTGCACATAAGTCCCCCGCTTAAGCCGATTATATTGTTAGCTTATCTTAAGAATTATTTAGAGCCGAGCCCTTTTTGATAGCGGTTTTTATTAGGATGTATGCGTAGAGCGTATGTAGTTAATTGGGTGTTACCAACTTGTGTTCAATGATAGGATGGCATGAATGTCAAAGCGATGAATTTTAATTAGAATGTCCGTGTTACGTTATTCAACGTGCAATATAGACATTTGGTTTTATTTAGAAGATAGTTAGATCGTTTAGCGTGTAACAGTGAGTTGTCACAGGCAAAACTATTTCAGAAGTTTCATTAGTCTCACCGAAGGTTTGAAAACGTTCCCAAATTGTAAAGAATTACTAAACGTTTAAAAATAGATTAGTGTATATTATATGGCCTTACTTGCGACGAATACGAAATAACAGCAGTGTGAATGTCAAAATTTTGTGTGCAATATCATTTCACTTGGTAATCATTTACGTGTAGTTTTCTTTAGTCGATATAACGTTCATAAGTCATTGGCACTATTGTGAAATTAAACAGCACAAATCCACACAACCTTATAACGTTAGCGTACATATCGCTGAAAACTTGTACTATATTTTAGGTTATAAATAGTACTACGAGACGCGAAACACCAACTATCCGCCATTACCGACCACTTGTAGCATTCGTCTACATACCACTCCTACCAGTACCAGCTACCTTCAGAGACGTCACGTCATCACAATAAAAGAAAAAAAACGGAATCAGCTACGTCAGTATCGGTAAACACCTTGAGCTTTAAACATTTTACGAAAGATGGCGCTGCAAGTTATTATTTAATATAGTTTATAAATTATAATTTTCTATTAGGTTTACTCAGATTTATTTACTTAATAATCGAAATGAGAATAAAAATACGAACTTTGCATCCCTGGTGCAACGTTAATATAACTTTCATTGGTCAGCACAAAATATCTTATTAAATTGCATTTCGTAATCGGTTAGGTAAAGTTTTTTTAAGATTGTTCACTCGATACTTTGTTTCTTCGGTGCGGCGTTATAAGTTACTTATTAATATTTTAACCTGGCAGGAAAGTATTACGAAAATGACAATATTTTTTCAAAATGATTGATCCTATTAGAATTTTAGGTGGTAGTAAAAAGTACTTCCTGTAGTTCGTTTCAAGTATAAAATGACTATTACAATACAGCTTTTGCCGTCCGACGTGTTCGGCATGAAATATATATATATATGTATTTTAATTTTATTTTTAGTTTAATGAGTTTGCATTATACATCTCTTAACATTTAGTAAATACGTGTAAATACGATCTAACAATAAAATTTTGATAAATGTACAGCAGCAGCCAAGAATTTGAATTGAATTAAATTATAAAATATACCGTATTCTCTTCTGTCTCTCCACTTGGCGATATGATGGAAGGAATGCCCACCTGCAAATTAAATAAGCATACAAAATGATGTAATACTTTATTGAATAGTTAGCTGCAAATGGTTTTTTTAAATATAATATAAAGTTTAATATATTAAGCACATGTAACATTATATGTACACACACCCTCGCTGAATCTGGAGTTTCAACGTTGCGATTGTCTGACTTCCTGTTGTTGTCTTGTAGAAAAGCGTTCGAAACTGATCTGTAATCATTGTCCCCTGATGGAGTCTGAAATAAAAATACGGCATGCATAATTACGTCGATGCATTTGATACTTTGATTAATTATGCATTCATATCACTATCATTGGACCAGCATTAATTATTATTATTCCTACAACATAACTGACCTACTTTAATTTGTGCCAACTATTACGGTTTTATTTACCTTTTGTGAAATATCGGCCTTCCGATCGAAGGTATAACATCAGGTAAAATAAATTTGTTTTTCAACTGCTGGTATTGGCTTGTTTACCAATTCGACAATTTTATTTTATTTATTTATATAGCTTTATTGTACACCATAAAAATAAACTTAATTAACTAGATATAATTAACAATTAAAAATTAATTGTGAAGTACAACGAGCGGTCTTATGGCTAATTAGCCATTTCTTCCAAAACCCCCGTTTCCAAAGGAAAAACTAAGATAAAATTGAAGATGGTGTACCTATAGCTATATACTAATTACTAATAACCAATTTTCGTCCAAAAGTAAGTTCTTATTTTTTGTATAACTTTCAATATAGATTTGAATTTTTAGAAAAAAAAATTTTAATTACGTTACATAATGTATCCATTTCTCATAATATAAATATTTGTATAATGCGTACCATATCAAGTATATAAATTATTCATAAATGGTAGGTATACTTATGGATACTAAGCTATATACTATAGTATATAAAATTTCTTAATATGCAAAACTTACTTCTCGACGGACGCCATCAGCTTCCCACTTATTTGCTATACGAATAGTCTCAGCAGTCTTCTGCTGAACAGATTTGGTTTCGTCGAGTAATGTTAACTCGTAAAATTCTTGAATATCTGTATAAAAGAATTTTTTTGCAAATAAACAAATTTAATTAATTTAATCCCATCAATTTAAATTGTGGTAAATGTGTAAAAGGGAGATCATATTATAATATGACAAACTAATAACCATAAAATTATCCAACACACTAGAGCGCTGTTAGTGGAACTGTTTATAGCCAGTAGAACAGAATAATCGATACTGATTGACCCAAACATAAAACGCGAAATATTTAATCTACGCGAGTTGTAATTTTGCCCCTTTTTACAGTATTACATAAATACTTTGTTACATTTTTTTCAGTAAATAACATTGCGAAAGTTCCAAAAATTGCTGCAACTTAATTAAATTCTGATTTCGATTTAGTATGTTAAAAAAATTAGAAAGACAATTACTTTTTAGGGATTTTTAAAACTAAAAACATCATACATCATAAAGTAAGTTGTTGTAAGTTATTGAAATAAGTTCAGTAATTAAGACGAGAAAACCTAATAAACAGATAGCATGACTGCAAAGATAACTGACGTTTGTTATAAAAAAAATGTTTTCTTTTAATAAAAGTTTTTTATTATTATTTATTTAATTTTATTATTGTACACCACATAAAAATAATACAATAAAATAAAAAATATATTATTATTAGAGTTATTAAATTTTATGAATCGTCGATATTGGGTAAACTCAAATTTTTAAGTATCAATAAATATATTTATACATGTAAGTACAATACATACATCTAGCTTTTGTATTACAAAGGTTTTTCAGAAGCTTTCAAAATTTTCGTAGCAGTTGCCTTTTATTAAAAGGTTGTATCGCGTTATTTTTATCTAGATGAAACACAAATAGCAATAAAACTAGCGTTTTGACCTGTTTCTTTTAGGTAGGTATATTCTATAAACTACTTAAAGATGAATTGTTTTAATTTATTTGTGTGAAAAAGAAAAATAAGTGAAGCTGTAAGAAAAGCTCTTCCTAGTACCTATTGAAAAATTGTATCTACAACTTTGTTGCCGTTTGAATTTAAAGAATAGACTGATATCAATTAAACGACAATATAAATGAAATATATTTTGGCAACAGAATGAGACAGCAGTAACTCGTCGATAGTTATCGAAAGAACACCTCGTAACTTTAATTGGCACAGCTGTTAGAAAGCATTATGATTTACGAGTTATACGATTTTATTTCATTATTTGAAATGTCCGAATTATTTTTCAATAATCGCTATTTTTAAGGCTGAAAATTGAGTGAGAAGAAGAGCGAATGGAAAGAATTATGTAGTTGTAGCGGACCCATAGCAAGAACTTAGAACCCACTGGAACCCCAGCAATAATGGGCAATCTGATCTACATACAAATGCACATATACCGGATTCGCATGCTAAGTCATAAGTCAGTCGAGAAAAAAAAATCCTACCACTGAGAAAATCAATCTACAGAAGTAAAGGAAACTAAAATATTATTTAGATTAAATTAATACTATTATTATAGAATCATTTATACGTCCCTTGTTTCACTGAGGTTGAAACATATTTTCTTTACATCCGATTTAAATTAAATAAATACAACTATGAAAACCGCATCCAATTTCGTATATTTGACATATAGACAAAAATGAATACAAATAACATTGGGTAAAGAATTCCTTCCCTAAGTTCATTGAAAATATCTAGGACATTCCGTAACAATTATTTGATCGAACTACAATGAAGCATTCGTTACGTTATTGAAGTTCCATTTATCGCACGAATGGCAGAGTTATTTAAAATTTCAATTAAAATTGTTTGAACAGAACAGAACTACAGCTACGTCAGTAAGCCGGTAGCGGACTAGCATCGGAGGTAAGCAATGACCCATATATTTATATTTGGGTCAGACTGAACAGTGAACACGTAAAACGATTATACGGCTTAACATAAATCTAAGTTTTACACGGGCTGTAGATGTTTGCGCTACATTCTTTGATAGAAATTTTGAAAATATTTCCTTTATCATACTTGTATTTGTGCAATGGTCTATTATTACCTACCTTAGCAGGCGAAAACGCAATAAAATAATAGGACGTTAAAGTCTCGTTAGAAATCAGTTAAATATAGTTAATTAGCTAAAATGAAATTTTAGGCAAGCAAACTTTATCCTAAAGAATAAACATGTCGTACCAATCGACATGAGACAATAAAGTTTGGTGATCTCTGATTTAAAACGTAAACGTTGATCCGAAGTGTTCAGAGATACCAAATTTTTAAGTCAACTAGGGGTATGGATCACATACTAGTTACTACAAGTATTCCTTAATCCATCCAACTAAGCTAAATGCTTGTGTTAGAAATGGGTCACGTCAGTAGTCGAATGACTGGGATTTGAACCCACTACCTGTCGATTGTGAATCCAACGCCTGAACCACTGAGCTACTAACACTTAAATAATTATATATAGTAGAAACCTTTGAGCACGAAATAATTTATACACCATAGAAGACATTTACTCCATAGAAGCCAAAACAAACTTGTTAATGTAAATTCATAAAAGTTTTAATATTATTATAAGATCTTTATACATGGAGTTCTTTTCTGTGACCCAGATCTTGAACAATATGTAATTAAAATTGTACAGTTCTTGACTAGATATTATAGTAAAAGGGTAAAAAGCATAATGGCATCGCTCTTTGTATAATCATCCATACAAAAAAATAAAATTGGAGTGTCTGTTTGTAATATTAAAATACCCGCTTTATACTGTAATATGAATGTATACACAAATGACATACTTATTTAACATCTCCCTACGACCCATAGAAGCGGAGCAACACACTACAATTTGAAATAAGTAGGTTGGTGCACAGTACATATTACTTGTAAGCAAATTTTTTTTACTTGATTTATTACTTATTTATAAAACTGTGAATTATCTCGTTAAAAATAATTTAAAGAGACACCTTTCGGCTCCATAATCAGATCAGCTTATCAGGTGGTATAATATTACATAAGCATCAGAGATACTTATGCATGCATAATTTGAGTTCACACGAATTCCGGGAAGTGGGTCATCATCTAACTTGTAAGATTTGACTACGGACAGACATAAATAGAAGTTTGTAATGATCTATGGCAGTTAAAGGGCCAACGGGCAGACGGCCCGCCTGATAGTAAGTGGCCACCGTCGCGAATGGACCCTCACGGGTAAAAATGATACAGTGATACAATAATAACAATAATATAGACAATTTACTGTAGGTACTAGCTATATTAACGAGAAGATCCAAATTAAATGTTATGTGGTGATTGCAACCAGCTAAATATACTAAACAGTAAACACAATGGCAGTGTCGTGGTCGAGCCAGTGACGTCATGACGTGTGCTGCGGTCACGCGCGTTCATATTTATAGATGTTACTAACAATACTACCAGTATTTAGTCCAAGATAACGAAATATTTGGGTTTATTAACTGTTTAACTATGTTTGATAGAGGAAACTGATCGATAAATGCAATAATTATTGCATTATCAGTCGTTAATAGTCCGAGTCCGATTATATATCTATGGAAGTTTTTTATCTTGAAGTGATAGCTTTAGATTATCATATCATATCAACATTTTAGGTTGAATAATAAACACTTAAGTAGAAATTGAATTTACGAACTGTACTTATATTACTAAGAAGAATTAATTTTTTTGCAGGAGCTATTCGTCAACATTGTCGTCAATGACGACAAATACCTATACATACGGACACAATAATATTAATTCTTAAATGGAGCATAGGTGTATCGACTAGTAAAAGGAAGTTTTTATGATATGGGCAGTTAAAACATATTAGTATAGAATAAGATGGGTATTCTATTATAACTCACCAAGAAGAGCTTGAAAGAGACGTGATTTAAAAATCCTGATAACCCTTTCGATAGCAAGACGAAGTTGTCTGTCCTGTGGTTTCACCAACTTGCTGTGATAGTCTTCCAGCAGTTCCAATGCTCGATGGGCCTCTAAACAAAAAAAATAAATATTTCAGAATATTTCGGGATTTACGAGTACTACTTTTTGTATTATTACGAGATTTGTTTTACACACTATTATAATCTAATCACACGGTAAATATCCTTCTATTCAGTTAATTTACTTTTTATTTATAACTAGCGACCAGCCCTGGCTCTGCATGGGTTCTTTTTTGTCGTAGGGTCGCATCAGCTTGAAAAGCGATTAGGCAGCGTTTTCCACGAAAACTCCCAGATATTTCCGACATCTTCATATTTCAACAATTACACAAAACCTTAATAAATTATATACTGAAACTTTTCTCATGAAACATTCTTTCTATTGGTGAAAACCGCAAGAAAATCCTTTTAGTAGTTTTTGAGTTCGCGAACAGAGAAACGCGGCGTAGGACTTTGTTTTATAAATATGTGGTAATTAAGATTATATACCTAACTAGTCCTTACATTATCATACCGTCAACTTCTTTTTTATCAAGAAGTTAAAGTTGACGTTTATGTTATTAACAGTGAAAGGAAGATTAAGGGAAACGTTGCCAAAAAATCTAAAATTGTCATGTCTTGTTTGGTAGTTGTTACTGTCTCGGAATTATAATTCAGTAGTTTTTCTCACCACGTTGGCTACGATCCTTAACCAATTTTTATATAATCACATATTATTTACTTCTGCTATCGCCTTTAAAAGTGATTAACAAAAAACGTATAAAGAAAGAATCGGCACATCGTAAAGGAAGAAAAAAAGAAATAAAAATCGTAGCACCGTAGCAACTAGCATCGTGCTACGAGAAAGGAGGCAAAAACATTAGCGTTTTCCTAAACATAAAAAACGAAAGATAAAAACAATATCGTCCTGAAGACAAAAATATTATTCTATCATCATTTTCATTGCATGTTATTCAGTTCAGTTACACCTACAAGGTCGATATTAATAGAAACAAATCGATATCGCTATAGAGTATTCTTGTACCTATGAGTTAATATATTATGCAAATGTAAGAATATTAAAATTGAGTGTTACTACTTAAATACCGAAATTATCTATAAATGTATAAAACTCTCGCGTCGCGGTGTTTGTTACCAAATTCTCCGAAACAGCTCGACCGATTTTTATAAAAATTTTGTGTGCTTATCGGGTAGGTCTGAGTATTTATATGGCAAGAAACAGTTTTCCGAGTCAACTAGTAAAATTGTAAAATACATACTTAAATTAAACCTAAAATATGATTAAAAATTTGTTTCTTTATTATCATTTAAACAAAGATTAATTATCATATTTTATGTTAGGTAACGTAATGAAATAATATAATAAATAACAATTCGGTTCTTTCATTCAGTCAGTTCAGTTTAACTTAAGGGTTGTAAATTATACATGCATAATTTTTTAAGCCTCAGTGTAGCGATAATGTAATATTTTTATTTTTAAACAAGAAAATTGTTACATTATACCTCTCGGTCGATGAACTTTACGAAAGGAATTTGCGAAGGATTGTACTTCTTTGCATTAAATTCTTCTTTGTCCATCTATTTGACTTATTGCATTATGCAATAATGTGCCTGAAACTCAATTACTGTAAATTTTACAACTGTTGTGCCCCTTGTACTTAATTGAAATATCTCGTTATTGGGGTTCGTTAATAATAACATTTATTATTATTCATAATTTCATTAAGAATAAATGTAAGGTATAACCATGGTTTAACACAGGCCAGGATTAAATCTCTAGACATCACGTGATACATATATTTAACATGTTCATAATTAATAAGAAAATTTTAAATTATGGATGTATTTGCTATTAAATTAATTGAATAATTAAAGACATACAGCCTATTAATAATATCATAATATGGATATTAAATTACATGCAACTCCTGCTGGCTACACTACTCATAACGTTTAAATGTTAGGGTGTTACGAACCCCTTACTTTGCTACCCCTTGCATAATCTTACATCAATAACAACGCAGGTAGTATAGGTCAAACCACAACTTTAGTAGTATTAATGTTATTCACCTTGCTTACGAACTGGCATCACGGTACCGCCCCCTAACGTAGTTTTGTGTCACTAATAAAATTCTAACGAAATAAAACAATAGGATGTTTCACGTAAACGTAATCAAGAAATTTCATTTCACAATACTAATCACGTTTGAATACATTTCGATTGGCACATAAGATCACACAACAAAAACATTAAAATTATAAGATAATGCAATAAAACGATATGTGGTAGTGATTCCGCTCACAAGGGCCGTCTACTACTGTGTTTGTTGGGATTGGTCGATTTTCACTGTGACGTCAGAGGGTGGAAGCATAGACAATGCAGATATTTTATGAGGGTGAGGGTGAAAATGTTGCCGTTGGTGTACGTTCAATTTTTAAGTAATGTATTGGTAGAAATGAGTATTTGGGTTAAGACAGAATAAACATATAATAATTCTTTTAAAAACATAGCACCGGATTTATGAAATTTGAATTTTATGTATTATTTTTCATTTCAATTAATTTGACTTTTGACAATGTTTTTCTTCTTACCACAGAACATAATGCTCCTAGATATATTGATACGCTCAGTACTTAATGAGCAATTCAATATTTTTCAAAATATTGTTATTAATATCCTGATTAATGAAAATTATGTTATTTTGGTAGACTAGCCCGCAACTTGGTTGGTGAAATAGAGTCTTTCTCTATTGTTATATCAAGCTTCTAGCTCTAAAAATGACGATACTTCCATATAACTTTACATCCCCTTTTAGCCATTAACAAATACCAATGATTATTATCAATGAATTAATAAACAATCACATGGATCAGAGTAGAATAAAATCAAACATACAGAAGACACTACATAATATTCAAGAAATCGTAAACGCTGCTACGACAATCACCGATCGTAGCATGGGTTGCCATGACGACAAGAAACAACGTTACTCAGAAATAGTTCTTTTCTCAGTTGTTCCTGTTGCTGCCGGTCTCACTTAATATATAAGCCTTGTTTCATTCGAATCGGATGTCAGGAAAAAAGTTGATGTTTTAGCCCAGCAAAGCTTGGGTCCGGTCAAGTAGTCCTTATATTATTCAAGCCGACCCTTGCTACTTTGTCCGCGTGGAATTTATTACTCCCACGTCTCCCTCATGCTTGCTTAGCCAACGTTATCGATGAAAGCTCCCAGACGGCTTGACTTTTTCCAATTGTTTCAATAATTATTGTCATTTTTCAAGCAATTTACTCAAAACAAAAAACCTTCCTCATGAAAACTTCCTCAATGAAAATCTGTTCAGTAGTTTTTTTGAGTTTATTGCGGACAAACAGACACGGCGGGAGTTGTTTAATACTCGTAATATGTATGTAGCGATTTAAAAAGTGTCAAAAACAATTACCAATTTTTAAGCTTTATGCTATATTTTTCATAATTATTTAGAATTCCAAGGATTACTATAAAGCTTATTAAATTAATTCTCTACTATAATATGCATGTATTATACATATAAACCTTCCTATTGAATCACTCTATCTATTAAAAAAAACCGCTTCAAAATCCGTTGCGTAGTTTTAAAGATATAAGCATACAAAGGGACAGACAGACGGGAAGTGACTTTGTCTTATACTATGTAGTGATAAGTTACGACTAAATACTAATCAGAATAAAAATTTATCAAAAATGAAGCTCTAGGTTACAATATAAAATTAAGTTTAGCAACAAAATCCAGGTGATTTTTTTGCCAATTCTTCTTAAAGAGTAGATTTACTGCCGTTCATGATACGAGTATGAACTGTAATATTTACTTCAAACTCATAAGTTATGATCCTTAATACATCTTCAGAGTAGATTATTAATGTAATATTAAAAAAAAACTTTGGATTTATGTTAAAAACAGATATATTTATTTGTATGTTATTATCTATTACAAATATTTATTGATTTATTTTATTATTGCTTAGATCTTTAATTTGTAACGGAATATTAAAGAAGGGCGATGGGACAGACCTAACGTGGCGATGGGAGAGACCCAAGCAATGGTTAAAAGACAACGTTGCTTATACAGGAGGTATATAGGACAAGTGGGGACATATAAGAAAATAAAAAGTAAGATATAAATGTATTTTTTTTAAACTGTCCCATTGAAAAATAACTAATTAATAATTTAATTTTTACAATTGTAAATGATTTTAATGCAACTCTATTTTTTGTAGTGGTGGACTGAAAAGAGCCAAAGAAACATACATTTAAAAGAATCAAAAATGTTTTCATTTTTTTTGTATAAAAATATGTCATACGACATCTTAGGACTTGAGAAAAAAGCACAATAGTACTATAATTTACAATACAATTATATAAACTACAATACAGTAATAATGAAATAATAGTAAAGTAAAGTAATCTTTATTTGGGATATACACTGCATAGTTCAGACATCAAAATTAAACTTAAAGTAATAATAATACTAACAAAACTAATATTAAACCTTAATAATATATTGTCTTTATATTTTATAACAATCGTGTTTAAAAATTTAATATACGAAATAATGTCAGTTATCCCTTACTTATTGTGCAAAATTGGGAAATGAGAAGCAATATTTAATTATATTTATTTATTATCATATGATTCTACATCATAGCAATTTATTTTATATTATATTTTTCTCTTATGACTTCTTTGTCATAGGTTTTTTCTTTTTATTTCTCATGACAATGTCAGTAAAATTATACTTCTAAATAATAAAATTATAAAAACTTCTTCTTTCTCGTTGGAGTTTTAACATCCTCTCAACGAGAGAGAAAAAAATTTTTTTTAAAAAAACATAATAAATAAAAAAAATACAGAATATCTTTAAAAAAATGTACAGAATATACGAATGAATTTAAAATATTGGGCCTTAAATAACTTTTTCATTTCACCTGGTCGTTTTGCAATTTTCTTGTCTTCTACATCTTATGTCCAAAAACGTGTCAAGAGTCAACAAAGTATTATGTATAGTTTTTTTTTTTTTGGTGTCTTAATTTTTATTTCAATGGCCTTTTTTCATTTTGATTTCATGTAAATATTGGTTTCATGGGTTGTTGATGTAGATTCGTTAACTTCCATCTCTTCATCATAGAGCAAGGCTGAATGTCGTGTAAAATTGTCGCAGAACACTTCATTCATCTTTTCTTCTCATTCACCTTTCTTGCTAATTTACCAGTTGCCACTTCAAGTCCTGTCACGGTCGCCACATGTGCAAAATTGGGAAGAAATAGATGATATTTTATTTGTATTTTATTATTTAATATTTTTTTAATGTTTTTTATCTGACATTTTCTTTCACAATGTGCAAAAACGGCAAATGAGGAGCAATATTTAATTATATTTATTTATTTATTATCTTATGATTCTATATCATAAAAACACTCCTTATATATTGAAAATAAGGTCGTTCGCCAACAACTATCTATTGCGCCAATTATTTTTTTTTTCATTTCGAATCATGTCATGTTATATTTTGGTTTGGCGCCCTCAATAACGTTCCCAGCGCCTTTTCTGCCCTGGCGCCGTCGAGTACCGCACGCACCTCGCACATATGGACGGCGCGTCCCTGCAAATAAATACATATAGTCAAATATAGAACTTTCTTTTTGGGAGTCGATTAAAATATTTTACAAGTTGTCATTTAACAATATGTCATGTCGTTTCTTGGAATAGATTTATTTAAAGTTTTTAAATTTCAATTTCATAAATTAACCTTGTTAACCAGAATTAAAACGGTAACAATATTTGTATCTGTATCGAGGACATATTATGTATGACATATTCGAATATTATTAAAATCGCAAACATTGACTTTTTCATGTCCGCAAATTATGTGGAATGCCCTATAAAAAAACTACTTGTAATCACTTCAATACAAATGGCTATATTTATTGATTGCTTACTCTTAGAAATTTCACATTTTCACAGCTTCAAGATTCTATAGACTTACATGTTTAGTATTAACATCAACTTGATTACTTCACGTATTCTTCAAATAATGCAGCAAAACCTAAATATAAGTAAGGGGGTAAAACGGGGGTGCAAAATTAGTATAAAACTTTGCAGTGTTTGTGTTTATCAAAAAGTATATGACAAGAAAAAAAATTTTTTTTAAAGAAAAATATAGGTAAACTATACTGGATTTCATAATTTTTACACGATTATATAATCCAATGATTCAATTTTTTTTTAAATGACACCTTTTTAACAAATAATTATAACTGATTTTTTTAGTGATTGTACATCATAAAATTAAAATATCTTGTAAATTAATCCGAAAATATTTTATGGGATTTTATACCGATTTCCGGGCCTTTTTAACCTATAGAATATGATAAGTGTACTGAACACTTTGATGTGTATTTGTCCACGGAAATACTCATAAATAGTCATAAGAATTTCAATTGCATTACTGCTAATGATTTCTTATAAATTGTCGATAACTTCTCATAAGCTATTTTTCTTTCAGTTTTCCACACAAAATCACATAGAAATGATAGTTTAATCTCGAAGTTCTCATAAAATCTTATAAATATTAGTAATTAATGACATTACTCATAAAATCTCATAACGACAAAGAAGTAATACTTTTATGAGAATCTATGAGTTGGTATACTACTGATAAAATATTTGAGAGAAAATTTTCTTTGGCGCATACGTGTATCATAAAATCCTGAGACAGACAGACAGATGGGCAACGAAGTAAACCTATAAGGGTTTCGTTTTTCCTTTTAAGGTACGGAATAATAAAGCAATTATAAAAAATCCCTCAGCCATTTTTAACGAGTACTAGACAACGCGCCCTCACTTCGCTTACTTAATACTTTTTAATGACAATAACTTGTTTCCTGGCGTCCAATTTATATTAAATAATATAAAATCGATTTTAAGTTAGACTTGCAACAATACAACTGTGTAAACAATATCCACTATCGTGCACAACATAGTTTTTGCATAATGTGCAATTCGGACAGACAAATATTTTTTTTCGTTTAAATGTAAAGATAAAAAAATCTGGCAACCCTATACAATTTACTTAATCACTGTGGTGAAACCATTGACACTTGTGATTTTACGTTGTCATCTGCAAAGATTATTTATCATCTGTGCCACATCTGTCCTGTGTAGGAGTCTGTGCAGCAGGGGGTGTCAACTCTTCTAGGGAGGGGTGGAATAACTACGGGGGTCAGAACCTGTGCTGCCACAACAAAGAAGAAAAATATTTTAATCAAGAATGTTTTTTTACGAGTGACAACATTTGACAAAACAAGTCATGAATTCCCTACTATTACAATTTCGCAACAACTTCTAGTTGAGTTTGAATTATGAAAGTCATTTCAAGTAAATAAAAATTATACATATTGTGAGTCGTTTTCTTTTTACTTGTAAATGCTTTTGGTGTATTAAATTCTTCATTTATCTTTTCTTTAACGAGTTGAGTTGAGCTTCTGCTCCTCCTCTAGTTGTGTGAAAGTGTGGTATTTGAGATAGTGACTCTTTGTTTTCTTTTAATTATGAAAGAAAATATGCGAAAATGTTTAAAATGTGGTATATCACCCGTGATAGATCCCTCTATAATATTACATCGTTTCCCCAGACCCGGGAGGACTAATATATTACGGTAATAATATTTTGTATTACACTAGTAGTGCCGCGAGTTTTCACCCGTGTAGTTCCCGTTCCCGTGGGAATATTGGGATAAAATATATTCTTGACACACAAATAATGTGGCTTTCTATTGGTAAAAGAATTTTCAAAATCGGTTTAGTAGATCCAGAAATTACCCCCTACAACGTCACAATCTCATAAACTACATCTTTATAATACTAGTGGTATAAGTATAGAAGTAGCTATAGATTGTATATCGATTAGATAAAAGCCTTAAAATTCATGTGAATCATATAAGTCTTTGTAGACTTATAAGTTCGTTGGGGATAAGATCTACATATGAGTAATAGTTTCATATTTTTATTACAGATGTGAATTATGGGCCAAATATTGTTTTCCTGATGAAGAGTGGTCATGTCCAAAATTTCAAATGAAACTCTGGACAAAACATAGGATGTTATGTTCTAGACATTTTTCAGAGTTTGCATATATAGATTCTTCCAAAAAGAAGCTATTAAAACATGCTACACCATCAGATGAGGTAAGAATAGGACTGAACAATAATTTAAACTAAAGTTATCTGAAATGTTTTAAAATTAATACAATATAATATTTTATTTTCAGAATATGGCAGTTTATTTTTCTAATGAACTATTAAGCCAACCTGTCCCTGGCCCTTCAAGTGCATTTAAGGATATTACCAACCTTGCCAAGGTAAAAACTATCATGCTAGTCATCTACAGAATTTTAATCATTATTTTAACTTTAACTATCTTTATGAAATCAATATGCATCTATAATTATAACATACTAGCGACCCACCCTCGCTTATCATATTCTATATGTGTACAAATTTTCGTCCAAATCTTGTACACATATAGAATATGATAAAGTCACAAACATCCAAACATCCTTGCAAACTTTAACATTTATATATTAGTAGGATTTTACATTTCTGCTCACTCTGCCCATGTAATGTTGTTTTTTTTATACTGTTAAAGATAACATTTTTCCAGGATAATCTATGTCACTTCCTGAATTGTAGTCAATTCAACAAAAAAAAATATTTCTCATATTATATAAACATTTTATTTTTACAGGAAAATACTTCTTTTGTTAAGCCTGGTCCTTCAAGTTTACTTCAAGGCACAGATAATATTGCAAGGGATGTTGCTGCTTGCAAGTCTGTTATACAAAACAGGATGTCAGATCATTCTTATTGTCGTTCATTTGGTAACTCACAATCACATTCCAAGGTATTGTTAATTTTTATAAGCATTGATTTGTTTTGGTTTTGATATCTTTATTATAATCTTATTTAAATATATAATAAAATTTTATCTGAAACTGTAGTTGTATTCATATATTCTATTAAAAAATATTTTAAAGATCTCAAGGATTTCTAGTATTAGTGCTCACTAGCAAATCGCCTTCGCTTCGCTTCAGGAAAATTAAAAAAAAATAAAATAAAAATTTTACGCGGATAAAAAGTATCCTATATGTTAATCAAAATCATTTTCTATGTGTGCAAAATTTCATCCAGATCCATTCAGCTGCGTCATTAAGTCACAAACATCCAAACATCTTCACAAACTGTCGAATTTATAATATTAGTGGGATTAGAGGGATTAATGTGAATATAATAAAATATAAACCTATAGTTAAGATTTTTATGACCAGGAATATAAAGAAAAATAATGCTATGATTATATTCAATTTCAGGATATTTCCTTGCGGTACAATAAGTGCAAAAAATATATCCAAAAGATATGTAAGTTACGTTCAGTAATAAAAAATATGAAAAAGAAGCAAATGATAACTTCATTAGTTGAAGATGAGACAATACAAAAATTAAGCAATAAAATAAGTCCAAGTTTTGCCTTGTTATTGCAAGGAGAATTGCAAAATTTTAAGAAGAAATTATTGGGTCGAAGATGGACTACAGAGTTAAAAATACTAGCCCTTAGGCTGTATAAAAGATCGCCTACATGTTATAGGCTAATGAGAAGGGTTTTTTGCCTTCCTTCACCTGGGACACTAAAATCTCTACTGGGAAGATTTAAAATAAATGTTGGTATGAATAATAATATTATGAAGGTTATCCAAGGCTTTGCCAAAAACCAAAACAAGTCTGACAATGCTTACACATTGTTATTTGATGAAATGGCAATTAAACGACATTTGCACTACAACATGAAAGATGATTGCATTGATGGCTATCAAGATCATGGTACTCATGGAAGATCTCCAGAAGTAGCTACTGCAGCTCTTGTCTTCATGATCACTGGCATAAGAAAACAAGTAAAACAACCAATAGCATATTATTTATCCGGTTCACATGTAACTGCTGATAGACTAGCTGTTATTATAAAAGAGGTAAAAATATAACAAACATTTGTGTGTTGTGTACATTGCTTGTTAATTATTAAAGTTTATTAATATAAAAACAACCTTATGCCTGCAGGTTGTTTCATGCTGTCTGACCTGTGACATTAACATAATGGCTATTGTGTGCGATTTGGATGGTGTCAACAGAAGGGCATTAAAAATCCTAGGTGCCACACAAGAGAAGCCATCACTTGTAATTAATAAAAAGGAAATTGTCAGTATTTTTGATGTGCCCCATCTTCTAAAATGTTTTAGAAATTTGTTTCTGAAGTACAATATAAGTTGTACTGTTGACATAAACAACACTAGTGGAATAGGTAAATATAAAAAATACCATTTTTAGTAGTCACCATATAACATTGTCTTGAAGTGAAAGCATGCTAGTTTCCCTAAAGCTAAATACATTTATAATATTGATTATGATTTTATGTGCTGACGACTCATACCTTTTTTAGGTGTGGCTAAATGGAGTCATATAGAAGATTTTTACAATTTGGACTCTTCAAATCCCAATTTTGTTTTTGCTCCTACTTTACGTAGGGATCACTTAGGACCAAATTCTAAACAAAAGATGAAGGTCAACCTTGCTGCCCAAGTTTTAAGCCATACAGTTGCTGCGGGGATGTTAGCAAAAATAGCTCAAGGTACATTTCCCTACAATTTATTATTTTTAGCAAAACCAAGCCATTCCTTTGTAAAAAGTAATATGTTTATACCACATTGTTTTGTTTTGAACAGATACACTGGTTTTTTTAAACAAATTTCATCATATTAATTTTGTCTGCTTCTGATTGAAAGAGTAACAACTTAGTTAAAATTCCAAATATTCAATATATTTAAAATCTTAAAGTTTTTCAATCATAAATTTTTTAATTTATTTACAGGTGAACTCACTGCTGAAGCGATTGTCACAGCAAATGTTGTATCAAATATGGACAAATTATTTGACTTATTAAATAGTGACAATCCAGACAGGAGGCGTGGAAAGCCTTATGCAACAAATATGACTGAAAAATCACCACATTTGGATTTTTTTAGAAAAATGAAGAGTTTTTTTCAGAACATGAATTTTATTGGTAGCCATAGCGCGCCGCCATCTAAAGAAGGTTGGATTTGGACCCTTAATGGAATGGAGATGCTGTGGTCAACTATAAAACAAAACACAGATGTGAAAAGTCTCTCTACTCGTCGACTGCAGCAAGATCCTCTTGAGAATTTATTTGGGTGCATAAGAGGGAATTGTGGTTCTAATTCAAACCCAACGGCAGGACAATTTGTTGCTGGTTTTAAAACCGCAGTTCTTTCTAGTCTTTCCCATATAAGCACAGGAAATTGTGAAGCAGATAATAATATTTGTATTATTAATAATTTCAAATTTCTTTTAACTTCTGAAGAGCTCCCTAAGACAGTTGTCATTAATACAGATAGGGTGCCTCTCTTGTCAAACATGGTTTCTGCAGTAGAAAATTCTTTAGTTGAAACGATTTGTGAAGATGCAGGAGAGGTTCAAGCTTGTGCGTATGTTTGTGGATTTTTATTAAAGAATCAAAAATTAAACGAAACCTGTAAAACATGCAAAAGTATTTTTACGTCTTGTGAAAGTATAACTTTGCATAATTTTGTTACAAATAAAGAATATTACACAGAATGCAAAAAAAGCTTGAAATATGCTTCAAAAGATTTTGTACAATGTGTAGAAACCTGTGCTACACTAATAAATGAATTATTAATTCAAAATAGTCATAAAAATTACATAAAAAAAGATGTTATAGAAAAATTAAATAACAATACCTGTTTTAACTTCTTGGAAGAATGTATACCGCATAAAGTAGAAAATATACAATATATAAATAATAGTGTTCTGTACATATGTATTAAAAGATTTTGTGTTTTAAAAAATCGCAATTTTGCGCAAATGGCATCCATGTCAGCATTGAAAAAAAAAATTAACATATTGCAACACCGATAATAACAGGGGTTCTTATGTTAAAACTTATTTGCATGAAAAAAAACTATAAATATGTTAAAAGTACTTTTATTTTAATTATTTTGATTAATGTCTTAAAGGCAGGACCAAGTCCTGACTTATTGTTTCTTTTATCCGAGTTGTTTAATTTTTTATATCTAAAGTTAACTATTTTAAAATTGAATTGGGTGTATACACCGATAAAAACTGATATTCATAAACTTGAAAATAACAATATAACGAGTTACATGTTATTATATCATTTTGATTTGTGAGACAATAATATCTTACCTCATAAAAAATAAACGAGGTATCTGTAATATATAATTATTTAATACAGCATAATTCTTGTTTAAATAGTAATAATGAGTATCCTATTCTTAATGATATCTTAAACTTATTAAGTTATTTCAAATGTTATAAGTAATTTAAGTAATCAATACAAGTTGTTTTAATACAATAAAATTATATGTATATCAACATATTATGTTTTATTATCTTACGGTTTCTTTTTTTGTATACAGTAGGATATTTTAAATTCGTGTTTATAAGTATGGAGTTCTTAAGGTTGGTAGATGTAAATCTGTTGTATATATGCTAAAATTTTGTTTGGATTTTAGTACGTAGACATTACAGTTTTACATCTTCCATCCTTAGGATGTCCGTAAAAATGACACGAATTTAAATTATCATAATTTTAAAATTCCCGCCTACAGTGAAAATTTAAAAAGCCGTACATTTCCCGCCTCATTAGTTGTCTGGGGGTCGCACATAGATGGCGCTAGTATCTCAATTAGTCTCCCAATTTTTACTATGGAGTTATCATTCTTTCCTTTAGGATAATATATGTTCTGTGCTGTGCAGAGATTTATCAGATAAATGTCGTATCGATATTAATTTTTATCTTCGTAGTCGTAGATATTTTTACAGAGTAGAGCAAATTGAATCTCTAGTTCATAAGTGTAGGCCTACAAGATGCCTTTGTTTGGCAAAAAGGATTTCGGGAGAAAATCTAAAAAAGATAGTAAGGACCCCGAGAAGCAGCCATCTATTGAAGATAAATACGTCGTCAAGGATCTGCTCGGAACGGGTGCATTCTCAGAAGTAAGGCTAATAGAGAGCAAGGAAAATGGACAGCTATTTGCCTGTAAAATTATAGACAAAAAGGCTCTCAAAGGTAAAGAAGATTCATTGGAAAATGAAATTAGAGTTTTGAAAAGATTTAGTGAAAATGCAAAAGGAGAAGGGGCAGAGAAAAAAATGTTTTCACATCCTAATATCGTCCAATTGCTGGAGACCTATGAAGATAAGAACAAGGTTTACCTTGTGATGGAATTGGTAACAGGTGGTGAACTGTTCGATCGAATTGTTGAAAAAGGGTCGTATACGGAGAAGGATGCGTCCAATCTGATTAGGCAAGTGTTGGAGGCTGTAGATTACATGCATTGTCAGGGAGTAGTGCACAGAGATTTGAAGCCTGAGAATCTTCTTTACTATAGTGCAGATGAGGACAGTAAAATTATGATAAGTGACTTTGGGCTGTCTAAAATTGAGGACTCTGGTATAATGGCAACAGCGTGCGGAACACCAGGATATGTTGCACCGGAAGTGCTAGCTCAGAAGCCATATGGCAAAGCTGTTGACGTTTGGAGCATAGGGGTCATATCATACATTCTGCTGTGCGGCTACCCTCCCTTCTATGATGAAAATGATGCAAACCTCTTTGCCCAAATTCTCAAAGGTGATTTTGAGTTTGATTCTCCATACTGGGATGATATAAGCGAATCTGCTAAAGATTTTATTCGCCACTTGATGTGTGTAGATGTTGATAAGAGATATACTTGCAAGTAAGTATTAGTACTTCTATTTTCTGTCTTTTGTCTTTATAATTTTTTTAAAATGTTTTTATTTTTAATATAAAATGTTTGTGCTAAATTCCAATTTTTTTTATTGACTTATTGCCATGCTTATTGTTTAAATAAATCACTATATAGTGAGTATGTACAATATAAATTTCATTCATGTTTTGGAATTTGACTTCTGTTCAATGTTCATGTTTGTAGCTTATGTTGCTTTTCTAGCTGGTATTAGCTTCAGAAAAACTTCCTATAGACAAACAAGTACTTTTGTGAAAAAGTAATAAAAAAACATATATTTTATTAAAAGTAATTAAAAAAACATACATTTCTTTTGATACTAAACACATGATGATTATCACAAAATTTATATAGCCTATGTCACCTGAGCCATTATGACGAATCTATTGACACCTCATTAATTAAAATTGGTTCAGTCGTTTGGGTGCTAGAGTAGAACATACAAACATACATAGCTACATACATACACAGACATCCAAAATCATTACCCTTCCTTTTGACTTCGCCATAGTCGGGCAATTAAAATATTATGAGTTTCGGACAGCTATATTTTGCAAACATCATTTATACAGTATTTAGTTTTTATATTGACTATAAGTTGCTCAATCAATTTGTAATAAAATATTTGGTGTAATTTGATACCAAAAATTCATACCAATAAGCTTAAATATTAAATTCTTTTTATTTTTATCTTAATGTGTTCTATATATTTGTAAATGAGTTTTACTGATAGTGACGCTTGTATGTCTTAAAAATGATACAACGTGTATATCTATAAATTTTTTTTTATACAATCAATTTATATGTTATATTTTCCAAATACATTACTATGAAAATGATCTTCTTCTATTGGACATAGCTTGATGTTTTATAGCCTATAGCTGATTTTGATGAATGATATGCGGCTATCCACACTAAAAGATGATGTAACAGACTATACATTTATTGCTCATGGCAGGTTCTTAACTTAGTTTCATATTCTGTGTTAGATAAATACTAATATTCACATAATAATGTTTTGCAGACAAGCCCTTGCTCATCCATGGATTTCCGGCAATGCTGCCAGCAATAAGAATATTCATGGTACTGTATCTGAGCAACTCAAGAAGAACTTTGCTAAATCTCGTTGGAAACAGGCCTACCATGCTACTACAGTTATTCGGCAGATGCAAAAAATGATTCTCAGCAGCAGCAGTTCAAGTCGCAATGCTAACACCCAACCTAAGCCTCAGCAATAGATGCAGGTATAACAGGAGTCACCCTAATAATATATTGAAGCACTAAATGAATACAATAACACAGGAATTGTGATGCCGAAGTATTTTTTCAAAAGTACTACTGTATTAATGCAAAAGTATTCCTTTGGACAATTTACCACCATAATTGCTGTGTTATTTGTAACAGAGGTTTTACAATTCTTCAATATGTTGCTAGGGAGATGTTTTTCTTGTCTGACTTGATTTAAATGAAAAAGCCATTTGGTATACCATTAATTCCATGGATGCATAAATAAAACTGACGTTTATTGGTGTAGCAAACGCCAAACAGACAAAAAACCAACTTGTGTCATTGCTATAAATGTTTAAAAGATTTTAATAGATATTGATGACGATCAACGAAATGTTATAGTATATTGGACTAGTCACATATATTTAAGCAGTTTTAAAATTCAAGCGATTCCATCTACTTGCATTATGTGATAACTTGTTTATTGCATAACATCTGTAGGTCACATATAACTTGTGTAATCTAATTAGATTTCTTTTCTCTGCCGCTCGCTATTACTCTCTATTCTCAGAATCTCGTATTTCAATCCATGTCACTGATAATCTCTGTTTAACCTTACAACATGACATTATATTAAAGTATGTATATTCTTTTTTTTAAATAAAGATAAGTACTTAGAGTAAAGATTCTTCTAAACATTCTGCTAGAAATTACTTAGTTATGGTGATAATTACTTGCTAGGTTTGTTGCGAGTTGTTAAAAATTTACTATGAGATAATGTCTAATGGCTTTATAATGGGCTGATGTGACAATGTCACTATTGATTGTTACTGTTTCAAATGATGTCCAAAATGTATTCAAATTTCCTTAGATTGATTATAAAGAACTAGTTATAAAATCGCTAGATTTGTGGTCTGCCTTTCACTGTCTGTTCTATTGTATACTTCCACAGTAGGTGTATTGATTATTGACAACATATTGATAAAATTACATTTTAACAATGAATGTTGCTGACATATAAGTGTTAATGTGCGTTTATAATGTATTCCTTACTAACCATGTGTATAAATGATTTAATAAATATTTAGCATGTCGTTACTTGACTTTTACACTAGTGGCGAACGACACCGTGACGTGTCATTTTCTTTTATTTTTTTTGCAAATTTTATTATTTTAATAATACACACTATTAATAATATTTATTTTCTTAAAAAAATCAAATTAGTGTAAACACAATATTAATGAAAAACAACAATGAACTTATGGAGTGTGACGTCACGGCATATAATGAAGGAGTTTCCATTTTTTTAAATATATTAATTGTAAAATTTTATGTTTATGTTATGGGACTTCAAAATTGCGCCTGCAACAATAATTTCACTTCACCTAGTCGACGCGGAATATATATATTAATTTTATGTAAATTATCAAGTTGTCCTTTTGCGAAATCTTCTTCCATTATGCTAAAATAAAAACTACACTACTTATAAATAATCAACAAACAGTTGTATGTAAAACATCTACAAGCAGCGAAGACCTTTGGTTCGACGATCTCGACTATAGGTTAAATGACGTCATAGGCCCACAATCGTTCCGCGCTAAAATACGTAAACTTAAATAATGTGTTTCTCAATCATTTACTGACGGATTTCAAAAATTTTTTCAGGGTATATTAGTTTCGGTCTATATTTCAATTCTATTAAGTTAAATATAGCATTATCAACATCATGAAACTTCTCCACTTCAATAAGTGTATAGTTTTTTATTGAAAAAAAGAGTACTTATATCTCAGTTCGGAATATTGATAAAATACTAATTGCTATTACGTCACAATCCATATTTTTCAACATGCATATAACGATGCTAGAGCTAGCGCTCGTATGCGTTACATGTTAAGCATTTGTGCATAATTATGCAATAAGGCTTGTAAGAAAAAAAAATATTCAGCATTTCGACATTCTAACTCAAAATCCACTTATTTTAGTTACACAGTGTTTGAGTTTAAGTAATGATATGCATGTAGTGCGTAAGTATATCTAAATGACTCTTTCCCGTCTGAGAAAAGTTTTTATTTTAAATTTAAAATCTTATGAATTTCATTTACATAGTGTAACATGGGCCTAATAAAGTAGAAAAGTTATTTTTTCCCTACTATGAGTATAAAAATGTTAAGCCCCAATTGTAATTTTATTGTAAGGCTATTTTTATATTTTTTAATATCTTGTTTTTTTTATTGGTAATTAAAGAGGTTTTAAATTGTGTCTAGTTTACATTGTAACACAACTTTATATATTTTTTGGACTTTGTTTTAAACATTCTGTATAGGTTAACAATAAGTTATTAAAATCCTTTTTGTTTGGATGTTTATTAGCTTGTCTTCTCTTTGCTGAGATATGTCGGAGAGATAGGAATTATCCGGATCTCCTTCTTGGTTAATAGTACTCCTAATATAATACTATTATGAACATAACATATAATACTACTCCTAATATAATGTATCAAAAACGGTGTTATTTTGTTTTCGAGTATTTGAACTACATTCCTATAGGGAATAGTGAAATTATTTTTATATAATAAATACATTCCATTTTTCAGTATTTCCCAATTGATATTGTTTTTCAATATTTGACACTGATATACATTTATTTTGTTTAGAAATTATTAATATTAGTGGCATTCCACAAATATACTGTTGTAATGAAATTGAAAATGTGATGAATATATTGATACTTAGTCACATGAAATCTACAATTAATAGTTATTTATTTTTATTACCAAGTAATATAAGTTTATATATATTTTTAATACAAATTTTATTTACTGTCTTCCGTCCACAACTTTCACGATCAACACATTTTATTATTCAAATGTAATTATTTTATTGATTTTATAAACCAAAGCTAAATGATACAGAAATATTTTAATATAAGTTCTACATAATATTTATAAAAGAGACATATTTTGTGTTCTTGAAGGCTGTGACGGGAGAACTGATATTAGATAAACAAATTTTAAAAATAATAATTAATTGATCTGAAATTAATATTGACGTTTCAAATGAGATTCTCACTTATCAGACTTATTTACTTATCCACCATCTCAAAATAATTAATTGAATTATATGTTTATTGTTTTGTTTACTCTATAAGATAACCTTTCGCTTTGTCTGATACAGATTTTCTATGCATTATTTCTTGGTTTGCCAACTAAAAAAAAAGTATCATAAGAACGATTAACTATTAGTTCAATCGATATTATATATAATATGACTTTATACTTAAAATATTGTTGGCAACCCTTATTGTTTAAGTAGTTATAACTAGTTTTAATATATTTTAAGTTTGCATTACTTAATCATTGATTTTTAGTTATGAACTTCTGGTCCGAATTTTCTAGTGATTTTAATGTACTTCAAAAATATTTTAATGTACTTACTCATTTACTTGTAATGTACTATGTTAAATCATTTAAAGCGCCTTCTTAATACGATTACATGATATATCTATATTCTAATAATCAATTCTGTCACTTAAGGTAAGGATCTACTAAGAAATATATAATCTGTATGAGTATCGATTGTATTGTGTTTGTGCCATTATAACTTTACGAGCCTTCTAAAGAACGTGATAAATAAATTTAAAATTAAATAGGCTTTTACTGTTTAATTGTAAAATCTTTTGAACTGTTATGTATAGTTACATTTCTGCTTTAATTGATGTCTATAATCGCAATATGCATAATAGAGGCTTATTGTAATTGTCCATGTTTATTATCTAAATATATTAATTGAAATCTAAATTTCTTTTTAAAACGCACAATTTATAAAATCCTAATCATAATGATTTAAATTGTTTATCTTATTTAAATAAACGGGTCATTCATAAATTACGTCACACGCTAAGGGAGCTGTAAGTTTTGTGACGCCATCTTAAAATACGAAACTATTCGTGTTTGTATTTTATTCAGCTTGGTGTGACATAAATAGGTTATGTTTGTGTCTCTATTTACAGATTAAAATATTAATTATAGAAATTACTATCACAAAAAAAGATGATAATTATTCAATAACTTGTCGAATGTACAATAATCTATACTATTTGTGTAACATTTTCCTTACGCTAAGGGCTATACTACACGGACGGTTCTCGCGCCGCGGGAATCCGCTTCTGAACCGCACTAGACATAATTTAGTAAGGAATTTGTTAGCTGCATTTTCCCATCGCGGTTCACAGGCGGGACAAATACGACCGACGCATACAGCGTCAAATCGCCGCTTCAAACTACACGGGCGGCTATTGCGTCATTCTGCGCGGGATCATGTGCGAGGGTTGTCGAAAAAAAGACGGCGATAAACCGCGTTCCCTGTAGTTTGATGGTCGGCAGCTTTGTCAAGCGGATTCCCGCGGCGGGAGAACCGTCCGTGTAATATGGCCCTAAGGTGAATAAACAAAAATTTTGTACCCCTGTTTACGAAAATTGTGCGGACGGAGGAGTATGACATAAGTATATAGTAGGAGTGCAGAATGCTTATATATGCATTAAGATACATTACACACACTACTATATATTTGACACAAATGCCTATATATACTCTTGTTTATTGTTAAAGTAATTTAAATTAATTATTTGCAATATGAATGACGAATGATAATATAAATGACGTCACACACGATGGGATGGTAGAGGATCGATGAGATGTAATTTATGGATGGCCCCTAATTGATTTTGTAAAATCAATAAGCTGTGTTTATTCATACAGGCTATATTTATTTTCCCTTGCCATAACATGCGGGTTGCAGTACTTAGGACGTTCACGTTTGCTCTCTAGACGCGTATCACTCGTTATTGATTTCACTGTGCCAAACCATATCGTAATCAGTGATAACCTGTTATACTTTTAACTTAAGAATTCTTATATTTATTAGGTGATAAATAAAGATTAACTATATTTCTTACTCAGCAGTTTACGCAGTGCTAACGTAATGCATTCAAGTTCCTTCAATAAAACTATGTATCTCTTTATTTTGTAATTATAAGTACCTAACACATTTACTATTTTTCGACGGTTATTACTTAATGCAACATTTTTTTTATTAGCACGATAGTTTTAAGGGTTGGGATAAAACAAAAAATATCGACAAGTTTCTTTTTTTGTACCAAACTAAGTTTGCCGTGTCTAATAGTTTCGGTTGTGAATTGTGTTTGCCCCATTTTATTTGTGAACAGAGATCTGATGCTATTGAATTCGTAATCTTGTGATTTAGATTTTATACTTCTTGTTCTAAACAATAAAAAATTATAAGTAGATATTAGATGTTAGCTCTATTTTCAATGTCATTGTAAATAAAATGCCAACTTGTTGAACTCTGTGTTTTATTTTACGGACATTTTATTCAAACAAATAAATATTATTATATAATTGTATTTTTATAATTAACATAATTTTTGAAATTATGGGAATGTTTATTGAAGCTCCTCTCCCAATAATGAAAGTTGTTTCAGAAACTGAGATGCATTCGGCAATGTCGTGGCGCCATAAATGATTTTTCTCGATATACCACTTGCAGCTTGTTGCTGGAAAAGATAAATACACGTGAAAATTAGTGGAAAAATATTTGAATAAAATGCGAAAATATTACAAGGGCTACGGTAATCGTATTATATATTTACTTTTGCGTCAAAGTATAATAGCGATTTTCCTTTAGTAAATATCTAAAGCTAGCGTCCCGATTCCAGCAGCCGCATATAAAATATAAAAAAAATTATATTTAATAAATAAAAAAATATAAATAAAATAAAACGAGAACTCCTAAAGCAACTTATAGAGAACGAAGAAGAGGATGATGAAACCATTGTTCTTACTTTCATCAAAAAGGAATAACATAGATTTATTATATAGGTTCATTCAGAGTTGAGGAAGGTAGTTATCAAATCTTCAACTAAAAACTCGTCATTTTCATCAGTAAATGACGCCATTTTGACTATCGTAATAACCGAGCGGCGCGACCATACTGCCTCCGGAGAAGCACGGCGCCGCCGCCGAAATCGTGCGCAAGCCACGTACCCCGGCCGCGCTGCACTGTTGCGCAAAGAAAGCGTTACATACAAATCCCTACAAAGCGGTGTAGCACTGCCGGGGTCGCGACCACCAAGTCGCAGCTGCTGGGTCGCGACTGCTGGAATCGGAATGCTGCCTTAAGAAGTAGCAAAATTAATTTCGCTAACCATCAAAATAAGACATATTATTAGCCTCCCTATATTAAGGAAGAGAGGCTTTTCTTCTCATTTATTTCTTGACTAACATTAAACATAGTGGCTATTAGTGCAAGTAATAAACATAAATTACGAAACTAACCGACCCACGGGACTTCGCCCGGGTAGTGCTTCGCTCCTATTATTGGTTGCGTGATGTTAACCCCACATAATTCCCCAGAAATTAATAATGAAGTATAGATGTGATGTATGGTATACCTTAGCAAAGTCTATGAGGTTATGATACTCGATATAGTTTCCTCCACCCACGAGGAAGACGATAGCGTCAGAGGGCGGCGGGTGCCGCGGCGCTCTTGTGCGGGATGCTGCGTCAGTGCGGGCGGCGCGAGGGTCCAGCCACCCAAGATCGCATTCACCTGATCCTCCTAATGCGGATTCCACTGCTCGGCTTACTGGTAACTTCTATAATATACAAAAATATGTATTTTTGTATTAGACAGGGACAAACTTCTCTATCGCTAATAGTACAAGGAAAATTCATTAAAAAAATGGGAGAGAAATAGGTCTTCCTTACATGTAATGCGACCGGAATGATAATCAATTGTTATCATAGCTATGTCTCTATATTTTGTTTCACCTAATTTCATAACAAAATTTAAATATTTGCGAGACAAATACAATAACTAAAAAAAAAAATGCCTTTGTGGAGTAAGTTTTATATTTTTTTGTGGTAAGTGATAAAAGACTACACATCGGAGAAATATTTTCGAGTTTCTTAAAATACTCAATATTATGTATAGATGTGATGGATCATCTATACATAATATTTCTTGCCAGAAAAAATGAATTCAACTGGATTTTGAATTCATTTTTTACGACATATTCCTATAAAACACTACTTTTTCTAATTTAAAATAAAGAATCATGCATTCATGTCACGAAGTTTTATTGTAGCAATGTCTGTGATAAATGATTCATGTAAAAACTTAGCAGAAAATCTATAATTCAAGATATAAATATTACTTTAAAAACGATTTTGCATCCCTAGTGCTGCTTCTTTAGAAACACACATAATTCTATTGAGCCCATAGTTTTAGGTATGGTCTTTACGTAATTGGCCTTGTTGCTACTTACATGTTTTTTCACAACCAAATTTTTGACTCCCTCCATAACAAACGATGACCCTTGTGAAACCAATTTTGAAAACATTGAAACTGTTTTTGTACCGCCACCCTCGTATTGACTTTGACTAGACATTTTTGTGAATCCCCTGAAAATTTAACTTCATTAAAATATTATTCCAATGATTTTAAATAGTAGCCTTTTTTCGTTTCAACGTTCAACATTAAGGAGGTCAAAGATGTGATTCCTCGTCACCGCAGTACTAAAGGGAATAAAAAAGAACAATTTTTACTAATAGAAGTAAATGACCATACTTACTTCCACCGTTTCATATACAACATAGGTTTTACATCACAATTGGCTGCAATCAACGCATTCTCAAACTTCTTGTATTCCTCATCAGGTATCTGAGTTGTGCACAGATAATATATAATGAAGAGTCTCATTTTGTCCTCTGCAGTTCCCGCGCTCTCATCAGTTATCAAATCCAAGACTGCTTTGCTCTCAATTCCTGTACTTTTACTCATTATTTTCTCTTCTAATTCGAAAAACGAGTCCAGTCTCCTTGATTTTATTGAGTTTAAAATGGCTGAAATTAGTAATTAGTATATATCAACTGTATATGATTTTAGTTAACGTTCACAGGCCTATAACAGTTTTGTAAGTTTTTCAAACCAATTTACTAAATCTTATATTTTAGTTTTTCTGTCACTCATATTAGTTAGGATTGTCTCGAACACTTACTCACAACCCTCCTTTCTTTTTTAACTCATTGTTGCTTGGAAGTTAGTATAAGCTAATAGGCCGCTTCCGAGAATTGGTGATGCAACTTTCTTATTGGTATTTTCTTATGGCCGACTTTAATAATCAATCCAAAATCTTTGGATGTAGAGATTGAAAACAGATTCCAAATTTAATCAACACACCAAATAACATAATGATAAGGTAAAATATGTTTTCAATTGTTGTCCTGTATAATCATGAGATACTTAAGTTGATTAACGGCCGAAACTATAATTAATAATCAATCACAATCTAAAATCTTTAGATTACGGATTTAATATAGAATTCCAAATTCAAATCTATGTATATAAAATTTAAATATATTATATTGTGAAGAGCCGCGGATAGTACTATAGACCAATTAGTTACCCGTAGCAATAGTAGTGTGCATGTCAATAAGTCGTTTCTTCTCCATCAACTGCGGTAAAGAGTGGACGGCGCTGGTGAGCCGCTGGGTGTTGTCACTGACCATACTGAGCGCAATATCACTGTCCGCGTCTAAACCCATCGAACTTCTCAGTTTTTTCACTTCTGCCTCGGAATTTCTATTAAAATTGCCCTAAATTAATTAGTACATTCTTCTTGATAAGTTACTTTTCTTTCACAAATTTTCTTTTTAGTATTATACATGAAAAATACTTTGATATGATAGTGTGGTATCAATCAACTTTTTTTCACTGCTGTTTTGACAATCAAAATTATTACTATAAAACAAAAATATATGATAACCTAGTCATCACTTGCTTTAACGGTGTAGGAAAACACGTGAGGAAACCCACACTCCTGAGAGTTCTCCACATTCTCAAAGGTGTGTGAAGTCTGCTAACCCGCACTTAGCCAGGGTGGTGGACTATGGCCTTAATCCCTCCTCATTCTGAGGAGGACACCCGGCTTATTAGCTATTTATATTAGCTATTACTTTACCTATATTTATCTAAATCTTCTTGAATAGCCTCAGCTACAGTAGGGAATGGGCTACCTTTGTGTTCAGTCCATAACGGATCTTTAGAATCCAAGTCACATGTTCTTGATTTAGAACTTTGTCCTGGTACTAATGGTCCCGAACTTTCTGGTACCACTGCTCTGGAATCACATTACAATTAAATAAAACATGTCATGTTTGTATTATATTGCAGTCTGCAATCATAACAAAATTACTATAATGTAAATCAGAAATTGTTAAAAAATAGGCAAAAAAGGAATAATTATTCAAATAGAAAAGTTAGTTATATAAAAAATATAATAATAGGAAGTCTAATTTTTAATCCAAATACCAATAATTTAGGCAGATTAAAATTTAAATAAAAACCATACCTGTTTAAAGACAAATCTAAGACATCATGAGCTAAAGCTTGGTAAGTCCATGTGTGATGTAATGGTGTAGCCATATCAACATTCCTGTCCAATAATATTAACATAGGCCGAGTAAAACTGAATGTTCCAGCTTGTCCATGGAATAGATTATTACGTGCATCCCACAAATTCTCACGCAATTTTTTATCTAGTTTCTTTGCCACCATTTCTGCCGCATTACCTTTACTACACCTTATTATTGGTACGTTACCTGAGTTAAAATATTTTTACTTATTATTTTATTATTAATATATATTTTTATATGGTCACTTAATTTATAATATATAAAATATTTTCTACTGTTTTAATAATATAACAAAGTTCAAAATGACAGTAACTACAATATTTCACCGAGAGATGGGTTTCATAACCGATTATTGCAAGACTATAACAACAACAACAATAATTAATTCTGACAACTGTGACAAACATACTGATGACATGGAACTAAACAACAACAGCTACAACTAAGAACAACCAAAAATAAATAAATAAGATTTATACATACCAAGTGTTACAAACACTGAAAAAAGACTCTCAACTATTTCATCCATAATTGCTTCCATTTCTGTATCTTTAATGTCTCCTTTATTTATTGCTAAAATAATAAAATTATTATAAAAAAATCCAATGCAAACTATTTTTTTATAGAATTTAGGAAAAGGTGTTTACCATAATACGACAATGGGTCAGATTGTTGGTGTTTCATTATAAACAAATCATCTTCCAAGCAAATAAAGTTCAGATATTGGTCAAACACTTTATGTATGCTCATAACAGAATTAGACTGAATTGCAGATGCTGCTAGATCCTCCAGCTTTTGTCTAGTAATAGGTGATATGAAGTTTAAGTGATACTGGTCATATATTCCATTGTCCAAATCTTGACATATTCTTCCAAGATTTTCTTCTGAAGGGGCACAGAAATAAACTGCTGGTACTTCTGGTATGGAATCTCTATCCGAGTGTAATTGTCTGAAAGGAAAAATAAGAGTATATACAAAATGCCATGCTGCCATGTTGCCTAGAATGAAAGTGACTTAAACTCAGTATTATGACTTTTGCCATGAAATTACCCTTACCTATAAAACCCTATGGTGAAAAGGTCCCAAATTGAGTAAGTAAAGGACAACTTAAACACTGGGAAAGTTATGTTACGTTTGCCTACTCAACATCTCATCATCGAAGACTTTCTTCCTTATTTCCAAAAAATGGAAATATTTTTTTTTGGTTACTTTTAAGGATGTGATTATTGTTGCAATTAATACGAATATAAAATCATAACTTACACATGCAATGTAACACCCAATTCTCTGAGTTCCTTAATCGATATGAGAGGTGAAATAATATCTTGGCCAACTCTGTCAAAAACAAGTACTTTCCATGATGGCTCATTTGCTACTGCTTTTGTCAATGTCTGATTTAAATTGAGCATCTGTTTTAAAGCATCTGAAAATATAAATTATATTTACAATATGAGTCATATATTTGATTGGGTAATAATAAACAAGGCAAAGTAAAGATTTGTTATTATACTTATGAATATTATTTGGTGCTTATAAATTTTATATTTTATTTATACTTTTAATTATTATTATATCAAATATTTTAGTTAACAAATGAAAAGAAAAAAAGGCTTATCTCTATGAAGCTTCAAGTCAACCCACATGAGATTTACTGTCAACCCAAGAATGAATACATGAAATTATTTCAGTGCAAAAAAATAAAGGAAAAAAAGAGCCAATAGTACTATTTAAAATACTATAAAAAAAAATAGTTATAAGATTTGTCTTTCAAATACTTAAACAAAGGAAATACTGTCTGTAAGGATGCTGATTCCATACTGGCAGTTTGGAATATCGTACAGTACTAGATGGTTTGATTTAGGTTTCATTTCATTTGGTTGGGATCACAAGATATAGCAACACTGTTGACCATTTTGTATTAGCGAGTTGTTCCTTATATTTTATTTCAGTTGCAAGTATACCCATGTGTAGACAATATATAACATATTTTGTTGTGATAGATTTGAGCCAGTCTCTGGTGTTTTTTTACAATGTATGTTGTAGTAGTGATACTAGTATTGTAGTGTCATAGTTTAAGGTCAACATTCTTGTTTATTGTAGACTGTAGTTAGTATTTAGGCAACATTATAATAATGTAAAAGGCCTGTAGCTTTACACATTACATATGTAATATTACTGTGACAACGAATTTTGAAGAGCACCAATATAAGTGTTACTGTACAGCATTAGTGTACATTTACGTGTAATACCTCTACTTTCATCAATTATTAAAAATGCAACTTACTGAGTTGGCGTTCCCGTAACGTTGTCATTATGCAGCAAGCACACGGCCATTAAATATCACAATAGAACAGAAATGAAATAGCAACTTCGGTATATAGTTTCTTAATACTTATATTTATTTCAATAAAGGGTTAAGTTGCATTTTTATTAATTATCTTGCAGTGTCCAAATTAAATTTGTCAAACTGACAGATAAAGGTATTTACTGACGACACGTCAGCTGTCTGCTTTGCTGTTTCTGACCACAGATAAGTAATAAACTTTATAATAAAAGTTGGCATACACGTTTATAAATAGCAGTCGTAAGTGTAGAAACCGATATAAAGCTGAAGTGGATTAGCTTTGAATTAGCTGTGAAGTAAATTTAGCAATCGTTAGGGGCGGCGCAGTTAAAGGAGCCTTGCACATTTTGGTCGCCGCAGTTAGTGTCTTACTACGTGAAAGTCGTTAGGATTTCATACATCATTTTCGAGTAGGGCGAATTCGGGACAGAAGTAATACTGGTCAGTCAGTCAGTTTGTCTGAAGCGACCTTCAGTTCGGAAACGGTTTCCTGATGAGGATCTTTTTTTTTTCTTGACTATTTTGTAGGGGAGTTTTGTAGAAAATGGTAGACAGTGGTAAAAATTAGCAGTAAAACGTAGTGAGTAGACGGCGGTAGCAAATGGTAGTCAGTGATCGGCAGTGGTAGACAATGGTCTAATATTTTATGTTCATTAAATTCTACTTTGCACTGTCTGCAACTTACTCGTCTACTATCTATATCTGTGTCAACTGTCCACTGCTTAGTGCCTACATGTTCTACAGCGAATATCACATTGCTATGCTATGAACACAGTACAGAGGAATGTAAAAGAGAGACCTTCTTTAAAATCTACCAGAGCCATAAGATTTAAAAAAAACATCCAGGACCTAAAATTACTTAAGCGCTCAATTCGTAAAATGATAATCATAATGATAATCTGTGAAAAGAATCATCGTGTTCACTTTCTGAGGTAGACATCGACGAAAGTTGCATGGCCATCATCTTGAATCTGCCATTTTGGTATTTTTTTCAGTTCCCTGCCAATTGTATGAGGCGTCGAATGGTTTTCTATCTTGAATATCCTGGCCGTGCTTCTTCCCCGTCTTCTATGAACCGTATCAAAGTCCTGCATAGTTTCCAACTTGTAGTCTCTTCAATATTCCCCATATATAAAAAAAGCAATAAAAAAGGTTACCTTGCTATAATAAGCGGAAATCTGAACAACCAGACTCGTATGGCACAACCCAGAAGAGCATCCTGCCCACATAAAAGACTCGCGAACCAGAACTTAGACACACCATACAAGTAGGATGCTCGACGATCAACCCGCACTGGGCCAGCGTGGTGGACTATGGTCTAGCCTTCTCCTCAATCTGAGGTCTAAGAAGTTGCCCATTAATTTGGTTGTGATGATGAAGACGATGATGATGAAAATAATACCTCAAAACTTGTTTGAACATTCAATTTTTGTAGCAAAATATATTTCTAATTTATGGTACAAAAACCCGTTTTCGGTCGCGGTAAAGAGGAGAAAACTTCCATTTTTTGTTGCGTGTAAAAAAAGTCACATTTATGTGGATAGGTTCACTATTTTCGACAAAGGGGTCCTCGCAAAGATCTTCTGCCCGGGGTCTCGGAAAGGCTAAGGCCGCCAGTGAGGGTAAGAAAAGTCATTTTGTACTCAGGTTCAATGAGGACCGTCATATTTTTATTGATTTTGCCTTCTACATAAATTACGTGATCGTTTCGTAGTGATTTAATTAATTGTAATTTAATAGGTATAACTTATTTATTTTCTTTCTTAAATATTACAAAAATATAGGCAACGAGAAAATAATAAAACACACATCGGTATACTCTTACTCCGCAAAATTATATTATTCTTCCTTTTATCTAGCACTTTTCGACGAAAAATAATAATGTAATCCACACCATTATTCACGTCACACTCTTCTGTAAAGAGTAAGGATTTCATTTTCTTATGTTCGTTTGTTTGTTAAAAACTTCTGTTTTGATTTGATAATTCTGTCGCCGTTAAGACTATATCCCTTTTGGCTAACATAGGTTAGGTGGTGTTGCCGTAAATATTATACATATTTATTTAAGGTTTGTTTGTTATTATTAGCTTTATATTTATTTAATTACCTATGTCTTGACACATAGGTAAGTAAAAGAGTAGGTACCTAAGTAATTACGCATGTGGCACGATGTAATATTTCGTAATGTATATCTCAACAAAATGTCATTAGTATTTCACGAATTCGAGTACTTACAGGCTAACTAGTCTTGCATATTACAAAATGATTTACCACTACCGTAATCTAATTTATAGAAGGACTAATGCCTAACTTCTATGGAATACACTTAGGTTTTATTTCCAAATTCCACATCCATACAAATAAATAAAATTGGAGTATCTGTTTGTAATATTAAAATAACTGTTTTTTACTAAGTGCATATGAATGTGAACACGGTACAATAATATTTTTTTTTTTTTTTACAAATTTTGTCCGTCTATCTGCTTGTTCCGGCTAATCTCTGAAATGGCTGGACCGATTTTGACGGGACTTTCACTGGCAGATAGCTGATGTAACAAGGAGTAACTTAGGCTATTTATCACCTCGTTACGACCCATAGCGAAGCAACACGCGAACGAAGTCACGCGTGTCGGCTAGTTTTTATTACGCTGACATAATTTTTGCGTATATTTCGAATAATACCTATAAAAAGTTTAAGTAATGAAAGATATAGCGAAGATCTTTTGTTACTGCCAAGTTTGATATGTAATTAGAATTTAAAAGCTAAAGGTTATAATAAACTCATACGTTTATAACTAGTCGACCCGCTCCGGCTTCGCACGGATAATTTTATCATGTGTACTTAATATTCACGTTTAATTTTACATTTTAATTTTTAACATAATTCTATATATTACGTACATGAAACACCCATACAAGCTTTCATTCTCTGATTCAACCTTCAAGCCTTTATTCGGGATAAAATTATGTCATTTCCCAACCTCTTATCTCTGTACCAAATTTCATCAAAATCGGTCCTGTAGTTGTTGATTATAAGTAGTTTAACTGTAACTAAACCGACTGTGTTATATACACATATACATTGATTTTTAGTGGCACATTAAATTCTATTTGGTACTTATTTTGATAAAATATATTGATTAGCTTTTAAAATTATACTAGAATTATAAATATATATTCATGATTACCTACTTAAAGCAATGGAACTAATTATTTTTTAAGGTAAACAAATGAGGGTAGAACTAAGAAAATAAGCAATAAAAAGGAATTCAAGACACCCAATGTTTTTTTCTGTCGGAAAATCGTAGCACACGGAGTTAACGAGTTAACAATTATTAATGAACATTTATAGATACACACCATACATTAGAAACATATCAGCTGATTTTGAAGGAGAAAGCCGTTAAGCTGGACGGAAGGTAGGAAGGAGGTGGCAGTGAGGGCAGAGGACAGCGAGGGCAACGAGGCGCCTCTGGCTGGGCACTTGAGCAGTGCGCGCGCGGTGGTGAAAGGTGCTATATCAATGTTACGAGTGAACCAAGTGCGGACCACCATGATCGCTAATACGCGATTATTTGTCTTTTGTGCCATATTTGTGTACGGTTAGTTTAAAACATTGTGCCTTTATTTAAATTTTTATACGTTATTTTCGGTATGTATGACTAGCTATTACTTTACTCGTACTTAATTGTTATGCAAGTGACTCGGCGTGGGTAATATTTTAATGATTCTTTACAAGTATTCGTTCATTAACGTAACCGTTACACAAATTGCAGAGAAAGCTATGCAAAAGTTATATATTATGTTACACGTAAGCTACAATAGAAAGCAAAATATACAAAGGATGGTTGCGAAATATATTTATCAATAAGCAATGTGCCTATATAATTTTAGTAACGGAACTTAATGTATTAGAAAGTATCTAATAATAAAATAAGTAGCGTGTAAGTGTAGCATTTAGATGTCTAATTACTGATCGTCGACACGTCTTTTCTTTCGCTTGACATTGAGACGTGACCGGTTACATACATTAAAAGAGGATATTGACATTTCTATAAAATAATCGAAAGCGTTTGTTGCATAACAATTTTATAATATTCGGATTTTATTGATTATCTCAAGAAATTTTCAAGTAATTCCTCTTAAGGAGAAGATACTACCCACCCAAAAAAAATCTAAATTTATAAATATATTTCTCAACAGTAATTAATTCGTCTTATATTACCAATATTGTCCATAAAGGCATCCTATATTTAATAACAAATTACGGCTAGCAAAAAACGCATCTATAGGAGTGTAGTCATACATTCGAACAGTTTTTGCCTTGATGTAAATGCTATAATGAACTGGTGTCCCGACAGGTTTATATAGTACGAGTATGTGCAGCTGCTTGCATTCATGACATTTTTTATTTCGCCACAAGCTCTTAGCACTTTTGCCTTCCACGTAGGATGTTAGGGTTACCACCATTTTTGTAGAAAAAAATATATTTTCTTTATAGGCGGATAAAAGTACATGGTGTCAAAATATAATATAATTAATTTTACGTATCATTTTTTTAAACTTATTTTCACGCTGCTAAACAGCTTAACAGTATCTTAACGTGCTATTTTCAAGTTGAAATAAATAAATAATCATTTTTTTATCAGATTCAGAGAAGCTTTGTTTCTTTTAAAACTTTATCAGATTGTTCATACCAAGACGTAAGTATATTCTGAATACAAACTGCCAGATCTACTATTAGTATAACTTAGTGCCTATTACCGATCACCAACTATTACATGGACTATTATTACCAATTATTGCTGTTATTACCAACTATTGTTGGTGATCGGACACGAAATATTTACAAAATAATACTGTTGACAACCCTTATTCTAGCAATTGCAATGCCCCAAAGATAAAAAATTTAATTTTGTAGGATTTGACTAAAATAATATAAGTATTAATTCAAATAATTAGTATTCAAATCTGACCTTCCCACAAAAAAATTATCATTCCACAAGTGTACTATGAGTGCATACCGAAACCTCTTGTTAGTGTAAATAAGTAAAGACGTTAATGCAATATACGGAAGGTTTTCTAAACAAATGTGACATTAATAACAACGCAATATGCAAATAAGGGCTTGTAAAATAATTTAATGTCTATATAAGATAGCAAAATTATCAGATTATTGCTATAAAATCTTGTTTGAGGCGACCATAGTGTCTATAAACGTAGTATATGCGCTATGAATAAATTACATATCTTTAAAATCAATGTTTTTTACATAATCAATTCATAATGATCCAGTAACATAGTTTTGAATTAGATTTAGAATTTTGATAATCATAACCACAAATCGACGCAAACATCATTAACGTTTTATTGTTTTATTAACTACCCTCTATGAAAAAAAAACCTTAAACGTAAGATCAAAAATAGATCGTCAAAAAGCGTGCTTGAAAATCGATTTCTTTTTCTTATCATGGTATACTATCGTGTTGTGATTCTATTAAAATACTTTGATCTTTAATCTTTCGTTTCGTGAACTACTAATTTAACTTCATGATTCTGATTTATTGGTTAATAAAGGCCTAACTATGATTAATTACATTATAGGATCATTTCATAACAATGTTAATTTGTAACGTAATACATTGATTGGATACTGAGAGATACAATCAGCCCTGCCGTACCTATCAATTTTTAAGGGTATTAAGATTTCCTATAATTTTGTACAGGGGTAAATCAACTTTTATTTGTCCGACGGTAACACAACTCTGTCCTTTATCGATATACAAAAAATTGATGAAATAAAGAAGATAATTAATCAGTAATGTATTCATATCATTATAGGCTTACAAAACCTTTAAGAAATTATTTAAAAAATGCAAATTTCTTTGTTTTTTTCTGGTTGTCCAAAGGACTTGTCCTGTACTTTCTTAACTTACAAACTTAAATGAAATGAATGAAATTAGTGTTCTAACAATAAGAAGAATTTCTCTCATTTCTTTATAATACAACTAGCTTTTACCCGCAACTTCCTTTGCGATATTGAGGTATGTAGTTATATTAGAATACAGTATATGGACTTCTGTAGATATGTTATTATGTATTTAATAATTTTATCAGGTAGTAATACTAACTTTGACCCCTCTTTTACCCCCCCTTAGGAATGATTTTCGAAAAAATATTTTACATGTGTTTCATGACTTTCAATGAAGAACCTTTATACTGAATTTTCATTCAAATAACTTCAAAAACGACAAAGTTTATACTAACTTTGCACCCCCGTTTTACCCCCTTAGGGGGTGAATGGTTTAAAAGTCTCTTTTTACTTCATTAAAATACAACATTTTGTTGAAATAACTTTGAAAATCAGAGAATTTTCATACTAATCTTGCACCCCTCCTCTTACCCTGTTAAGCGATGATTTTCGAAAAAATATTTTACATGTATTCCATGATTTTCAATGAAGAACCTTCATACTGAATTTCATTTGAATAACTTCAAAAACGGCATAGTTTGTGAATTTTCAAAAATTCTTTCTTAGTCCCTACGTTGATATGTCAGTCAGCTTCTCCTTTTATATATATATATATATAGATGCATATAATCAATCACTTTTTCTTTGTCAACTTTATAATATTTCTCATTTATCTCAGTCCCCAAAAAACCTTTGGTACGCTAGTACGGTGTCAATAAGCTAATCCTTTTGTCAGCCACATACATCTAGCCGCCATATTGTTTTCGCAATAACCACGGCGTCAGTCAGCCGACTAGGTTTGAAGTTAAATATTGGCAAATTTTTGTAATAAAAACTTTTTGCTAATTTCATACGTTTGTTTTATTAATACTTCATTAAAACATGCAATTTACATCATGCTCATAATAAAAACATTGCCATTTCCTTTGGACAACCAAATAACGTCTACTGGACAGCCAAGTTGCCCCCACATCTAAAAAGCATATTATACATACATAATAATAAAATTAAACACAAATAAATAAAATTGGAGTATCTGTTTGTAATATTAAAATAAACACTTTTTACTAAGTGCATATGGATGTATACACGGTACATATACCAAAACAATTTTTTTTTTTCACAAATTTCTTCTGTCTGTCTGTTTGTTCCGGCTAATCTCTGAAATGGCTGGACCGATTTTGACGGGACTTTAACTGGCAGAAAGCTGATGTAACAAGGAGTAACTTAGGCTATTTAAAATCTCGCTACTACCCATAGGAGCGGAGCAACACGCGAACGAAGTCGCGCGGTTCGGCTAGTCCTTTATATTTTTCATTTTCTATTGAAAATAAATCACTTTACTTCTAATTCTAAATAGTACACAAAATAATCGGTTAGCTATTACAATAAGCTATTACTATTTTTTATCGCACAAAGATTCAATGAGTCTACTCGAGTTTTTCCGTTATAATTCACATATTTTTCAAAAAAATGCACTGTTCTCTGTGGATACTTAATAATGTGTACTTTAAATTATATCGTTTTCTTTTAAAAATAAGGCATGTTACTTTAAAATTGTAATTTTCAAATTATGGACACTTAAAAGTTGATTGACACACAGATAATACTTGTTAAAAAGTTGACAAAAATGTTTCTTTTTAATCCATAAAATCTGATTATTTGAATTAAGGAAGCATCGTTTTTGACTCCTAAAGTTTCTCTTAGTGGATATTATTAATATAAACAATGAGTAGTAGAACTTTGTTACAAAATGTTGAAAAGCGGATTGGTACAATGTATGTTGAATTACTTGTAATTAAATACGTATTTAAAATACAAATACGTATTTGGTATTTGTATTTAAATTACTTCCTAAAAATGTAGGTACTTTGTAATTTGTATTTTAAATACTTAAAGCTTTAAAAACAACGTTACAAGTCCATTGAAAAAAAATAATTATTGGGACGTTAAAAAATGGACTGTCGCTGTAATCGCTACAGCCAAAATTGTTACAGTTTTAATAAATTTCGAAATTTCAAGCAATTTTTATCTATAAGAAAGTACTACTAAAACTCAGGTCGATTTGCGGCTGTATTTCGCTTACGGTGTTAATTTTCAACTTAATTGTTGAGTAAATTCAGCATGTTTTATGATTGCATCTTTATTCTTGAAAATGCCATCCCAATCAGGTTAAAACAAAATTTAAAAAAATCTTAGAAACGACTATTGTTTTTTGGGACCCTAAAGAAGAGAGCCTTAAAGTTACATCAAAATCTAAAATGGGTCGGTGATAATATTTTGAGTTATCAAATGATTTCTATAGTAATACCCTTTAAAAATTTCGTTTTATATATTTTATATTTTAAATACTTACGAATAAGTATTTTGTAATTTGTATTTAAATTAAAGCAAATCATGTATTTTGCCCAGCACTGTCTGTCTATTACATTTGTACCAATTGTTTATTCGTCTGAAATGGTGTCAAGACATTAACCAAAAAATGTTTTATAAATTTATAGGTAAATTTAATTCAGATTTGTCATTTAGAACCTATACTTAAAATTCGTCTTCACTATTGTTATTCATTGTTTTAAAAATTCTATATAGCTCTTAAATATTTTATAATACACAAATAAGTATGTTTTATACTTTTTGTTATATTGGAAACGTTTGCGTCCTTTTGGTTAGTGAACATGCTATAGGTAGTATTGTTATCTAACTTTGACATAATAAACGTTTGGCTTATTCTTGCATAACAATAATAATTGTTGGATTTTATTTTATACTTTGATTTGGTTTACATGTATATGCCAAGAAGGAAATACATGTATCCAATAACGAATTCCATTATTGAGATTCTTTAAATTTCATTTAAAGCATTAAATGAAAAAAATCACCAAGGATTTCCTGAATATGTCAACATAACATATATGTACTATATTCAATCTACAAACATCTAGTTATAAATATATTTTTTCCAATAAATAAAATTTATTGGCCTTTACTTCGCTTTATGATTGATTTAACTAAGATTTACTTATATATAAACTTATTTCCAATATCTGATACTAGTATATTACTATATCTCTTCTGTTAATATACTCATTTTGCTACTCTTCATTCTACTACTGTTATCTAAGAGAATATCGTATTATAATAATATGTCACCCTATTTAGTACGGTGCTTTCCTATTTGCCTATTATTATTCAGACCTAGTATTCTAGATATTATTATTATATTTCGTAGCTGAAATCTAGATATTTAGATCTGTATGTAATATAATATTACTATTAATACAATTAGTTAATTTTTATATTCGTACTACATTGGTATTTCGATAGTAATAATAAACACGACATTATGGACGTATTAAAATTTATGTAACACGGTAATAAAAATAAAAATAATTTTGAAAATTCAACTTACGAACTTTACATTCACAAAAGTTTTCAGTTTTGGCCTTATTACAGCTTTATTATATAACTGTAGATAGATGAAGCCAGTTTGGAAATATAAGCATTCGGATTGTAGACAAATATTTACATAATATGTTGTGTTATGTAATAGGATTTCTTCTATAGGTCAACATAATTATAATAGGTTGTATAAATTGATAATGTTGATTAAATAATAAATAATCAACACAATGCGGACACGGAAATCAGTTCTAGTAGTGGCATAAATTGAGAGGAGATTCTTCTTTCAGAGAATCACATAACCTTGAGATATTAAGAGAAAAATAAGAATTAACAACTGCAGTCGTGATGTTTTTTCAAGTTGGGCAACGATTGATAAATCAAATCTAATTCCAGTTCTCCTTGGGGACGACGTTCTAACTGGTTTGTGCACAGAATAATATACGCAGTCAGCATTCGTAATTCCGTACAATTACATACATCGTAAATTCAGAGACCAGTCGACAGTAAGTAATGTGCACACTAAGAGATCTTAAATTGCGGTCATGTGGCTGATGTGGCTGTTACTGAAACCGTGCTATTTGACGAACTGTAATATAAGTCGCCGTTTATACTATTTGGCGAACATTCGGGTTCACAGGATTGTAATTTGCCACTCAATGTGTATTTAGGATTAACAAAAAGTAGCATCATAATGTTGTTTTTTCTAACTAGTAAATTAAAACAGAATGCATTTCCATTAATTTTTCACATGAATATTTCTTCCTTAATCTATCTTTGAAAGCAAAAAAACCAGTGTAAGGTGGTCCCTGAAATTAGTTAAATTGACACCCTCTGTTAGCTTCATGTAAAGTTATGGCGCCATAAGCGCATTCCTCCTTTATCTATAGCAGTACTCAGAAACTTCTTATGGTGTCAGCAAACGAAACGAACGTTACCTGGATAGACGCTATGAGAAGGAGAGTCAGTCTGCACGAACATCTAATTCTGTACGGTCGACTCACCAGTTTAAGTTAGAATCTAACACGCGCATCCAATTCAGCACGGTTGGCTCATTAATTTAAGTTAGAATTTAAGTACATAATAGCGCATACAAGTCTGTGCAGTTATAAAATAAAGTTATAACTAGTTTGAACGGTCCCGAAATTTGACGAACTACTCATTATTTACTAATGATATGCCTATATATAATGTCTGTATAAAATGCAGAAGAAGTATAGAGAGTAATCATTTCCATAACATAACCCAAGATGTTTTAGTCGTATGTGACTTAGAGAAACGTAAATATTTGTCTTATATTAAGACTGAGTTTATTTTAGACACGGCACATTTGAAAAGAGGCTATTTAACTTACATTTAAGTCTAAGATTAAATGAGTTTAGCTTATTCGGCTATTTCATCTTATCGACCAAAATACTTACGTAATATTACGTATACGTTTTATTGTGATGAAGCAGTGATGGCTCAGTGGTTAAGACTTCAATGTCTTACTCGGGAGGTTATCGAGTTCGAATATCTCTTGCTTTAACGGTGAAGGAAAACATCGTGAGGAAATCTGCACTCCTGAGAGTTCCCTAAAGTTCTCAAAGGTGTATGAACTATAAAGTCTCCTAACCCTCACTGGGCCTACGTGGTGGACTATGGTATAATACCCTCCAAATTCTGAGGAGGAGACCCGGCTCACAAGTGGACCATGATTGACGGGTCGTGATAATGTTTTATTGCAACCTGATAATAATCGGTGATCATATAGATATCGTTGAAAATAATAACGTAATTACTATTTTTAATTTTATATTGGTCAATAAAGATGATAAAAACAAAATATTAAACAATATTTTAACCTTAACCCTGATTCATTTTAATGTCGCTATATTGTTGTCAAACGTGTTACAACAAAAAATAACGTTAACACTTAGAAACAGCAATGAAAATAAAGAATAGTCTCCGTTAAATAAATAATAAGAAAAAGTTATACGTATAGTAAACAGATTTGTTTTTTTTAAGAATACTACTAACTACTAGTAAGAATACCTACTACAAAATACTAGTAGTCTTCTAACTATGCTAAATGCTTGTGGTGTAACGCTAGTAAAGCAATGGCCGGGATTAGAATCCACGACCTTTACGGTCATCAATCCAATGCCCTATCCTCTGAGTTCTTGACGCTACAAGAAGTATACATGAAGAATATTTGTTGCGTTTCATTCTTGCAAGAAAAATTAATTCATTGATCTGCTTTTGTTGACATAATAAAGAATATTTTTTTCAATTTCTTATTTCCAGTAAATTGCCAGAAAGAAAAGGAAGGAGAGGAATTCGTTTGTCCCGAAGGTACTCAAGGGAACGGCAATTTTGCTGATCCAGCCACTTGCCGCCGCTTCTACCAAGTGAGTAGCTACTTCCATTAATTAAAATTTACTGTGATTAAAATTTTAAAATTAAAAAAGTTTCGCAACGCAAGTTTCAAGACTTTCTGTAAAAATGTTATTTTGCGAAGTCTTTAATAGTTGCTAGAGCTTTATTGCATTTTTCCATGGCCAACTTCAGTTTCAAATATCTTTTTAAAGTATAGGAAGTAAATTATTGTACCTATATTGTAGGTTCGTTAAATTTAACCTTCTAGATTGACCGGTTTTGTGGCGTAAAGGAACTGGATTCCTGGTAATAATTAATAAATTAATTTGCTTATAAAGGTGCGAATAGACCATTTGTAGTCTAATGAATCGATACCTTATTTATGACCTTGTAAAATTTAAAGCGAGACAGTGACACAAATTATATTGATGTTATATCAAAATGCCATATTGCGAATTAATAAGCAAACATTGTTATTAATTTAATGATTCGCTATCCGTTCTCTTTAGTTATATTGCCATAGTTTTAGCTGATGTGGTTATACTCATTAGAGCAAGAATGGAGATTACTATCTTAAGGGCTTAATAAAATAATCTTAATGTCATTAAAAGTCGTATAATTATAAATGTTAGTTTGTTTGGAAAATCATTCTCGCAAAATGTTGTAATAAAATGTTTCATAAAGGCCTGCAAGGTCTTTAATAAAAGTTTAGGTAGGTCGTTTTATTTTAACGCTTTCAATACGTATAATCGTTTAATATAAAAAGTAGTCAGACCTAACAAGATAATATTCTAGTTCCAAAGAATTTTTTGTTATTACAAAACTTTACGATCACGTACTTACATAAAAAAACTTGAATAAAGACTAAAACAGAACTAAGCATACCATATATTACCTAATTATAAAATGATCATTTTTATTATTGTCATTCAAATATTTGTCCTTCTGTGTTTATTTCTGTAACCGATGTTATATTTCTAGATTATATATATGCATAAAATATTTCAGTGCGTAGACGGGTATCCATATCTGAACAGATGTCCCTCCGGCTTATACTTTGATGATATCAGCAAGTACTGCACATTTAAAGTTGAAGCAAGATGCGGTCCTATAGCAACAAGTAAGTTCTCATTTTCTTTTAAGCATAGTGTCTTCTCAAGGGTAAGAAGTAAGCTAAGTAGTTGAACAGTCCTTGTCGTTAATTATTCAATTAAATTAAATAATAATTAAAAATTTAAACAACCTTATGGATGGAAGTTGTATTACTAACGCCATCTAGTAGAGAGATACAACCACAAACATAACCTTCGTAGTGTTTCTTATAGTTCGAGTGAAAGTATCCGATAGACAGATTTTTATATTGCAATCTAAAACTACATATTTGTATGGATTATAGTTTCGACGCCTTACACATAAACTTAATAAAAAAAAATTAATAAAGTATTACAATTTTAATGTTAAAAATATATTATGATGAAAGTGAAGTTCCCTTGGGTACAAAAGAATACACTCGCATACCTTTGGCTTCGTGTCACGGAACAAGAGAATCTAGACAAACGGCGGGGCAGTGACAGTGGCAGTGGCACGGATGCCAAACATACAACTGCCTCGCACACTACGGCTGTTTACAGCCGGGACACGGGATCACGGGGACATGTACCCCACTTATGTACATAACCTCTATGTGATCTTGAAACGGATTGTTTGAATAGCTTCGTGTTTATGATCACAAGAAATATTCAAATAAAAAAATATTCCAATTGCCTTTATACCGCGTCTTCCTTAATATATTTTAAGCGGTGATGTTATGCAACAGATTATTAATTTATAAAATACTAACCGTAGATAATCATCTACGGTTTCACTCGCGTCATTATATTGTCATGGTTACATTGACAACCCCAGACAAAAATGAAGTAGCTTATCAGACATTTTATAAGTTTTCATTCACATGAATTTTATACGTTACTAGTTGACACGGCAAACGTTGTTTTGCCATATAAATTTAAGGTGGGCCACCCTTATGACTTAGGGGGATGAAAAATAGATAGTAGCCGATTTTCAGAACTACTGAATATGCATATAAAATTTCATAAAAATCAATCGAGCCGTGTCGGAGGAGTATGGTAACTACACGAGAATTTTATATACATAATATATATAAAATAAACCATCCCTTTATGAATCATCAACCATAGTGTAGTACCTACTAGCCTTTGCACGTACAAACGAATAGGCGGATGAAAATCCTAAAAAAGTATATTATTTTTATTTTTTAAATAAATAATATGTGATATGTGACGTCATACAGTTATAAACTTATTATATGTTTAAATAATAATATGATAAACAGAATGGTTAATTCATTTTTAATCTAATAATTATAATATATAAATCTTGTTAATATAAATATTCTTGTATTCATATAGCAGTAAAAAATACATAAAGATAAAGCCTCAGCTTAACATTAATGTTATTTCTCACAATAGAAAGTTTTAATGTCTGAACTTCCAGTGGTCTAAACGCTGGCTGAACTAAAGCCTGGAACAGTTTTGAGATTTAAGACTTCCTCCATACTGAAAATTGCGTGAATTAAAAACTTTCAAGGAAGATAAGATGAAATGTTGAAAGTACTGTTTTAATTTTATTAAGGCATGTTATTTAAGATTCTACGAATATTTTAAGAAATATGTCTGTTCTACAGAGAATACAGAGTAACAATAAAATATTTGTGACAAATATTTATAATACTGAAAGTACTACCTAAGCTTGAAATAACTCGCAATTTTTTTCTCCGTTATTTATGATTAATAACCTTTTTTATTCGTATTTGTTGTCAAAAAATTGCACTCGGACGACAGATACTGATGACATGACATTTATTATTATTTATTTATGTATATTTATTTTCTTTTTATTGTATTTAGTTTTATTTCTAGATATTTGTTAGTGTATGATTATAAATATTTATTGTATATGTTTATCTGGTTTATGTATTAGGTTGTAATTATTTACATGTAGTTTATGGTTACACCACCTTATTCCCCATTCAATAAAACATTTCTTAACCCAAAAGTTGTCTGGAAGAAATGGCTAATAAGCCAAAAGACCGCCTATTGTTCTGCCACTTCTTTAGTGTTTTTATATTGTCTGTACTGTACTCTTATGCTTGTGGTGTGCAAAAAAGTAATAATAAATAAATATATAAAAATTTAATACGCATAGAGAATCCGCCAGTGCTAAAACAAACTCAAAGGTTAAAAGTGTTATTGATATAGGAAAGTGTTTTGTGTTTGAAGTTTGAACGAATAGTATGCAGTATTCAGCTGAATATTAAATATTTAAAAGTGCCGAATACTGAATTTTACTCAAAAAACTGATACATTGGTACTACAATGTATTTAAAAACTCCTTTGATAGTAATTGATTGAGTTCATTAGAGTTTATTTTTTACCTTACACATACTAACAGTGTGATATAAAGAGGATTATTTCGCGACTACTATATTACTATAGGGGGAGTCAGTTGAATTCACTATGTTGCTTCTTAATCTATATGCAGAACTTCTCTCGGGTTTTACTTTAGACCCAGATACCCATAATTGCTGCTTGAATACGGGATGAAATAATAATGATTTTTGTTATCGCGCCGCATTTATTTGGTTAACTCGTCTCTTTCTGTTGGCAGAACTGATTGATTCAGTTAGTACTAAATTCGAAAATCAAGTGAATGTAGCCAATATCATAAAAGATTTTATCAGTTGTGTCATTTTCTAAAGCAAAATACTATTCAGATTAATGTTTCCAACATCAAAATTAACAATATTTAAGAATTATAATACAATGATATTCTAATAGTTCTGGTAGATTTGTAGTCGGTTATTAAGTTTATTTGTCAAATAATATTGTATTCAAAAACTGTATTTGTTATATTTTTCATTAATTTTGATTTGATTTTGTGATGGAAAGGACAGGTAGAGATTTATAAAATGGTATTTTTTTATTATAGCGCCTGCACCAATAACAGAAGCACCTTTAGATTTGGCCACAAAGTGCGACACCGCGGAATGTCAGCTTCCGTACTGTTTTTGCTCAAAGGACGGCACTCTCATACCGGGAGGTCTGGACCCAGAGGAGGTTAGTCTATGAAATAAAATTGTCTCTGCACCGACAGTAATTCTATGATTGAGGATTTCATCTGCTCCGAATAAAATGGAGTCTGAAAATAATTTAATTTATAGTGTCTTTACTGTTTTTTAAGTATAAATAAATATAATATAATAAGTAAATACAGAAAATCTTTAAATACAAATAAAATCTTGGGAATAAGTATAGTAGCTACCTAACGTTTTGTTAACTAAAGAAATCAAGGATTAAGAAATATTTTAAGTACAGAATCTTAAATATCATCTCTTATATTTTTTCGTAAATATTTATATAAACAGTAAGAATAACTAATCTTGTTATTTCAGTGTTATTTTATTCTTAGAAACTTGGCCGCAAAGCTTATTATTTCTGCTATTATAAGTTTATGATCAGATTGTACAAGATAATAGTTAGAAAGGTTGGCCTATATGTATGTAGATATTTATTTTAATATAACATTAAAGTATAAGTGTGAAAGTTAGATACATAAGCTTAATTATTAGGACATATTTAAGACAAATTAATTTTACTGTAGGCATTAAGCATTTTAAACTTTTAATTTATGGCGAGTTTAATTGATTAAAATATTTTTGTTAACAAACATAGGATGATTGGAATCCAGTATACAAAATTAAACTCTAAGGATGTTTATTGAAAAATAAATAACATATAAAGTTTGAAGACGGTACAGCAATGGTTCTGGTCTGGATGTAAGTCTGGGAATAAATAGCATTGTATTTGCGAGCACGTTAATTGGATTGCAGCTAGATAGCTATTCTAGAATTGGTTTTTCAAAAATAAATTGCATCTTTCCATATTGCTTTTCAATCGTTTGCTTATTGAGATTTTGTAATTAACTCTTTTACTGTAAGATATAATAAGAATAAAAAAACAAACACACGTAGTAGGAAAGTTAAAATTTGCGGGAAAAAGCAAGAATTTCTTCAATTCTTTTGTTTTCCGTATTTCATTGAAATTATTATCTTTCTCTATTTTTTTCACAGGGACATAGTTTGTAGGCTATTCCAGGTATTTTTTAATAAAATCAGAAGTAAAAGAAATTTTGAGTCTGATCACTTTCAATTTAATGGTACAATAAAATACTATCCAGTGAGATAATAGAAATAGAAGAGGGAACTGACTTTCTCGATCCTAACATTTTTAACGTATGAGTAGTCTCTAAATTTACAAAGTCAGAGTCAAAATTTTGTATTCAAAATTGTGATTTACATTCTCTTATTGAACATGGGAATGTACCCTTTCGGAAATTACTGGATACTTTTTTTAAATGCCAATTTTTATAACAAATATATTTTATAATTTGAGAAAGCCTGGACCGAACACATCATTCCCAAGGCGTGACATCTAATATGGACAAATTTAGTCATGTATGGGAAAGGATAAATTTTATAAATTAGGGATATAGTCATATGGAGATATTTTTATAGTAAATTAAGATAAATGATTTATTATTTGCAATTAACATTAATCTTCCCGTTTAATTCCAGACGCCGCAAATGATAATGCTCACATTTGATGGTGCCGTTAATTTGAACAACTTCGACTTATACAAGAAAGTTTTTAATGGGAAATTACGTAATCCAAACGGCTGCCCAATTCGGGGCACTTTCTTCTTATCTCACGAGTACAGGTTAGTAGTGTTTTTGTATTGAACATGTATCTCTATGTATTTTGGATAATATACATGTTTATAATAGGTATATGTATTTTGATGGTTAGTGAGTTCTTTAAATATATCAACCACCAGGGGTCAATGACGATTTGTAAGGAAATACTTAGGGATCGGTTAGATGCAAAAATGAATTTATAATCAAGATCTAGATAGAATCTACATTCGGTCAGTGGATAATGCATCTTTGAATTGATTTGGCGTGAGACAGCAGCAATATGAGAAAGGTATCTATGAAGGAATAACATGATAAGTACAAGTCATTTAAGTTTGGGAATCTTTGATTTATAGTCACATAAAATTTTCTATATTTGTTATCGGTGTCTTTGCGAACTACACAAACTCGGTATAAATACTATATTGAAAATAACAGAGATATTTTTTGTAAATTGGGCGGAAAATACATATTACAATCAAGTTATATTCCAGTAAAAGTTATTATAGCATTAAACTTCACGTTCTCTCTACCGCATTTCGCTAAAATATTAATAATGAAGATTGGCCGCGAATGGTGCGGTTAACCGCATTCGTCTAGAGAATGTTCGCAATAATGAAAGTAATATCCAACTTACTGTCATCACATTATATTGGAATCGGAGCTAAAACGGGAATAAACTATCGGCTCAAGTTTCCGTTTCGTTCTAATAGAGTTTGTTTAGCGCTTATTGATTTAACTGTATACTCACTGTGAAATATTCTTTCTTAATAAATTGAGAATAAAGATCGAAATAGTAATATACTCACATACTAACAAACTTATAGTTATGTGAATATTTGGAATCGGTAGGAGATGGGCTAGGGTAGAAATGAGAATGTCATAGGATAATGTTTTAACTGATAGATCAATTAATATTGCACATATTAAGTGAGTTATCAGTTAAAAAATAATTTAAAATAAATTTTAACCAATAAACTTAATATTATACTTGAGCACAACATTTCAGATAGTAACTAATTTTATGTCTACTCAATAAAAAGATATTATGCTTACTCGAAAAGTTGTAGAGTACTTCCCGATGATATAGAATCATGAAATTTTGCAAGAAGCAAGCTCATAGCCCAAGTAAGGGTAAAAATTTTGAAAACCGTAAATTTCTTTCTACATCCCAAGAAAATTAACTTTTTTGACAGTCACGCAAGACCATTTTTTTTCAGAAAAGTGTGAAGATATCAAGTTGACACTTATGTCAAATATGTAAGTCTCTAGTCTCTCGGATATGTAAAAAAATTAAACTTATAAGTCAATTTAATCAAAAGATACAGCTTTTATCTCAATTATTGAAATTACTATTATCGACAAGAATCAAAAAAGGTTTCGTCTTTTGACCTAAAAACATGTTTTTTGGCTCAATGCAAGGTTTTATTATATATCTACTACCATTATCTTATAGGGAACTAGTAGCTGCGACCCGTGGTTGCATCCGCTATATTTTGGATAATTCACACTATATATTATTATATTTTAGCCTATGTGTTATTCTGATGTGTAAGATATATACTATTGTAAAGTTTCATCAAAATCCATTTAGTAGTTTTTGCGTGAATGAGAAGAATCATCCATACATCCAGACATCCATACATTCTTACAAACTTTCGCGTTTATAATATTAGTAGGATAAATCTAAAACTGGAAACTTGATGTTACATTACGAAAGAAGATCTTTTATATATATTTTGATAATGAAGATTCATCATTATTTTTTGATTGATCATTATTTGAAGAATATGTGAAGTAATCAAGTTGGAATGAATATTAAACATGTTAGTCTATTATTTTATATTGGCTATTGGTATTTATTATTATGTGTTTACCGACTTCACAATTATTTTAGTGTATTTTTCAGTTTGAAGTCGGTAAAATTTTTTTGGTAAAAATGTTTCGTCATGTTATCTTAAATTCATTTTGTAAGTAATTATAAATATTTCAATTGACTGTAAACATAAGCTGTACATAGAAAAAGGTTTGATTATATTGAAACACAACCCATTGTCCTACAATATTTCTTATGATGATGTTGTCACTCGCCCACCAACATTGAACTTGATAGTGTTTGGCCCTTAATTAAAATTGTACGGAACCCTCAGTGCGTGAGTTTTACACTCACACACTTGGGCATTTTTTTAAATTGTGCAGCCGTATATAGTTGTATTTTATATTAAAATCTAAATGTTATTAAGTAATAAAATATAAATTGAAACATAAAAAAACTAATTAAATACTATATTATCGTTCCCAAAAATAACATGATTTTGAATTTGTATGGAATGTAACACCTAAGTATATTTAAAAAAAGTTGAAGAGAAAAAAGAAGTGGAATAGGATTAAGATGTATTTATTTTGATTATGTACAAAAATCACTAAACAATCCTAAAGAATCAAAACTCTCCAAAATAATTAATCTTATTATGTTTACTCTATTTTACCAGAATAATTATGTAACTTATATAATAATATTGTCATAAAATGTGCCCTTTTTGCCCGAAGATATATAAAACTTAAGCCATAATCCTTTTGTGTGCGAGGCGTGTAAAGTAATCGAATGAGAGATGTTTCGTTAGGCGACATATAAGAGCCGTAAAATTGGGTTATCTGCAACTGAAGGCGATTAATCCTTCTTGACGTATCCTTTCTAGAGTCTTTATGTGCTTTTATGCTACGTCTACTTCTATAAAACTCTAATAGATACTTTACTAATAGATATGTTTTGAATTCTCATCTTATTTTACGTTTCTTTTATTATTTTATACTACGAAATATAAGCTATCTTAACCCTATATATAAAACTTGCTTACAAACAAAAAAAGACAAAGAAAATACGTATCATTTGTTAGCTCAGTGGTTGACGCGGTGGATCCACGATCGATAGGTCGTGTGTTCAAATCCCAGTCATTACCCCTAACACAAGCATTTTAGTCTGCTTGGAGGGGCCAAGGAATACTAGTAGTGTGTGATCCATTCTCCTAGGAATGAATCTAATTTACAAGTTAAGATGTAACTCACTTACAGGTCTTTCACGTTAAATAAAATGCAATAAAAACAAAAGATTTTATTATAATATGAATAAATTATTATAGTTACGTTAAGCCTAGTGGTTAAGACATTGGTGCCCCATTTGAGAGATTCCATACTGAGCACTCACCTCTGACTTTTCTGAGTCACACATAGTGTTTCGAGAAATAAAATATTGCTTCAACGGTGAAGGAAAACGTGAGGAAACCTGAGTCCTTCTGAGAGTTCTCCATGTTATCAAAGGTGTGTGAAGTCTGCCACGCCGCAATGGGCCGGCTGGTCTGAGACCCGGCTCAGCAGTGGGCCATTAATGGGTTGTGATGATGATGATTGGAATAGTTACATATTAAATGACAAATTTTCAATTTAATGTTTTAGAAAGTAAAAAAGCTATAGTGGTGTTTTATGTTCTTATAGTGCGCACTTAACGTACCTATGTACCTTTATAAACATCTATGAAAGTCTAGTCTTATCATTATTGTTCAATAAAATTTAGATTATCTTATAGTAGCTATATTCTGCACAAATCTTCAAAAATCTATTTAAAAAATAAATAAATAATAAAAAGTCAAATAAAATGATTCGATCCAAAATAATTTTCTCGAGAGAGCTCTAAAATCTTCCATAATTACTTATTCTTGAGTATAATCTTCAATTATATTTCAGAAATAAGATATTAAATATTATTACACAAAATAAGAGAATGTTTCAGTTAGTATTTGATTTTAAGAAAATTATTACTAACCTGTTCCTAAATCATTAGTTTCAAACTCATCGTTAAAACACAAAAAACTTTAAAATAAAAAACCTAAATGAAAAATTAAATGGAAATTTTATTTGAATAATATTTTTGCATATATACTTAGATTGCTTGTGAGCCTGAAAGGCTTAGACTTAGGTTTATCCAGATAAAAGACAAAGTCCCCGGCGGCAATGATAAAATAATATGTTTACAAAGTAATATAATAATATTCAAAATAATAAAACATACAAAAAAGGATAATACTTTTCTTGTAGCAAATAGCACCGGCTTCTCACTAGAAGTATATTATGCTTACATGTTATTTCTGTTACTAGAACTTTCTCATGATTCACTTTGTTTATTGGTGAAAACTGCATGACAATCTATTCAGTAGTGTTGTTATACAGTTAATCACAATATTGTTTGCATCCATGCGAATGGTAGTGAAAAATAAATATAATATTTTAACATATTATTCTTCTTCCTCAGCGTTTTGCTTATTATTCATTAACTTTTATGAATCTGTTAGTACTCTCATTGAGATTAATTTTCATATTTTATTTTATTTGTGCAGTAATTATGCAATGGTCCAGGCGCTCGCCCACGACGGTCATGAGGTAATTATGGACGTTTTTTATTTTTATGCAGTACATATCTGTTTAATTAACTTTTTAAATTGTATTTATTTTTAACATTTAACTGTGTCGCCTGCTCTGTAATATGAGATTAAAAAGTGGATAGGTAATGTTGTTATATTTCGCATAATTCACATATGAATAGATATAGGTAAACTCTTAATCAGTTAAAAAACAGGAAACGTAGTTGTTATGTTTAAAAATCACACTTTTGAGTTTTAAAATTCCAAACTGCTTTTAGTCAAACCAAACTATAACTGGTTAGAATAAAATAACTTTTAAACAGCTCCATTTGATCAAACTAGTGGCTGTGATCTCATTCAAAAGTATACTTTATTGTCTGATTAAGAGTATTGACTGTGAGATACATTTATCAAAAGTACTGTTTGACGCTAAGTTTTTTTAAAATTTTACTATCTAGATAGCAACAGGCACGATATCCCAGCAACAAGGGCTTCAAGACAAGGGTTACGAAGAATGGGCCGGGGAGATGATTGGTATGCGAGAGATACTGAAGATATTCGCCAATGTATCCCGTTCAGAGGTAGTAGGAGCTCGTGCGCCTTTCCTCAAGCCTGGAAGAAACACACAATTTAAGGTAAGTGAAATGGTTCTATGCAGAATTTTACACAATTTCATAAATTTTAATTATCATAAAAGCCAAATCTCTTTAAACTGCTTTGATTTTTTACACTAGTTCTGAAGACGCTTTCAACATGGTATTCGTCTAACTATATTTTTTTACACTATGGTTAGGTTTTATAAAAATATGAATACTATAAAATATTGATATTACTGGGTTAGGGGTAGACATGAAAAAATTAGTATTTTAAGTATTACTATATTTTGCCAAATCATTTTTTTAATAAAATTAACAACATTGTGTAATGATGCCATCATTACACAATGTTTTTACTTGAAGTCACAAAAATTTTGTAAGTTATAATTTTTTGTCTGTCCATATTTTCCAATATATTCCAATATATTAATCGCATTTAACATGTAGATGTCTTTAATGAAAGGTAATCTTGATTAAAACTCAAATGTCTTATTTGACTCCAAAATTTTATATAATATGCCTGGGGACTTTATTGGCTAATGTTTTACTCTTTTGTATTGTGTCACGTATGTTTAATGTTGTATGTTTTCCAATTTAATATGTTAAATTCAATTTGAATGTTATAAAGACAAAATAGGACAGCACTTTGGAAAGAGATTATATTTAAGAGAAGAACATGAAATGATGATGTATCATCATTTATTTTGATATTCTCAGATTGGATTTAATATATGTTCTTATTGACTTGTTTCGATATATGAAAAAAAATCGGTAACCATGAATGGGTGAAACTGGGAAGAGTTTCTTGAAATCTTAGTCAAACATGACGGATCACGGGTTTTTTTACAAGAATCGATAAACTATTGTAATTGTTTACTTTACGTTTAAGAAAAGACTTCAAAGAATATATAATTTTCAAAGGATATTTTTCGCAACAAGTACTTTTATGTAATGTAAGAGGGTATACTCGAAAATATAGAACTTGCGACTCTTGAAAGTCAAGAGCGGTTGTAGTGAAATATGTACGTAGCAAAAAGTTATATTTATTTTTGTTTAAATATTATAATTGTTACTGGTTTAAATGTATTATAATATTCATCGTTGCCGCGGCTCTGGCTGGTGTGTGATTGATAGAAATTTTTTTTTCATAATTTTTAAAATACTAGTCATAATTTTTAGGTGTTAGAAGACTTTGGATACATTTACGACAGTTCGGTTGGCGTACCCCCGTCGCCAATACCAGTGTGGCCTTATACGCTAGATTACAAGATCCCCCACGAATGCAAATCCGGAACCTGCCCTACCAAGTCCTTCCCAGGTATTATTAATATATTAAGAAAACTTTTATATGCGATAGAAAATTATATTCAGTACAATTAATTGCATTGATGGACTTGTCATTAGTATTTTCAAGTTTGTATCACGGAATACCAAAAAATGGAGTTGTCATATGATGTATTTACCACAATGAGTCTGGATGAAGATAAAATTATTGTAAATTAAGAATGAAATTAATATAAGACTATTAGCTATTTTTATAAAAGCAAGCGTAATAAAGTTAATTGTCTAGGAAATATTACACAGTACATTTGTCAAAACGAATTAAATGCGAACAAAGCGAAGTTCCTTTCGCCTTCATCATCAAATCAAATCCAAAGTTATAATAACATTGCAGTGTCGTCCAATTTTCATAATTAGATTAGGGAAATTCTAGTAAAATTTCCCTTCAGACATACACGGCAGGTTAAACTAAAAAAAAGCTTGCAATGAGCACATTGACCGTTTTATTCATTCCATAATTCATGTCAAGCAAATCCGACTTTTCGAAATTCTAACGTATTTCCGCAGATGTAACATTTGAAGTTAAGTCACATTGAGTCGTGAGGCTGAGGGCGTTCTTCTCACGACTAGTGATAGTCTTTAACCTTTGGTTTGACAGCCATTAACCGGTTGTCTTCGTTCCTGATTCTAAGTTTGTCGAACAATTTTGACCATCTCGTTTATGGATGTTAGTCAGTTTGAATGATGAAAGCAATTTGTAATATCCTCAGAGAGTCGTCACGTGACCCTTTAAGTACTAAATGAATATTATTTAAATCTTATTTTATCTTATATATAAAATTCTCGTGTCACAATGTTAGTTACCATACTCCTCCGAAACGGCTTGACCGATTTTTATGAAATTTTATATGCATATTCAGTAGGTCTGAGAATCGGCTACTATCTATGTTTCACCCCCCTAAGTGATAAGGGTGGCCCACTACAATTTTATATGGCAAAACAATGTTTGCTGGGTCAGCTAGTTTGTCTCATTCTTATAAAAGATTCTATGTATAAGAATGAGTGAGTAAAATTCATAATTTATGTAATAAAGCTTTCAAATTCCGTGTTTTTGAAATTTTGTGTATGTATATAAAATCACACAACATAGTCAATTTAAAGTAAATCTACGTCTGAGTTTCTCGCCTGCGTATCTGCATCCTACACTAATTAAAGTTATCTTAAGCTATCCCATTTTACTAATGAATGACATAGATATTTATATAATACGTATTTCAATTAGTAATATAAAATATTTGCACTGGCATTTATGTACTTAATAAACATCAAATTAATGCATAACTTTCCTTTATTCATCACATCATCGTTATAACCTGTCTATGGCACACTGCTGGACCGGGTCTCCTCCTTAGAGTAAGGAGGGTGTTAGGCCATAGACCACTAAGTTGTTGTCATAGTTAAGCAAATGATACTTATCTTCTTAAAATACACATAACTCAGAAAATCAGAGGTGTTTGTCCAGGATCGAACTCGAACCTCCCTCATCAAATTCTTAGGATAGGTTAGATTTTCACTCCTTTTTTTAGAAGTTTGAATAATTAAATTCATATAGGTACGGATCAAACTTATGTACTTTAACGAATAATCTTTAGCTAACAATTACTGCAACAAGCAGCTTCTTATCTTCTTTCTTATAATTTAAATGGCCAGAACTGTTAACAATTGTATTAATACCAAAGCTTTGTGAACACGCAGCTGTCTTACACGCTCGATTAGGAAATTGTGCACGAGTGTACGTCTGATACATGCCCCACTAAATTATTCGCCCATATTAACACTCCTATTACAACATCTATGTTCTTACTATTGTCTGCTTCAATATACGAATCTATTCATGTATAGAATACATGACTATATACTGCATAAGTTCTATTAAGACACAATTAATTTAAGACCAATGTTTTATAGGTGTTAAATAGAGTAAGAGCAGAAGCGAACAGTGTAGTTTCATAATGAATTGATAAATTCATCGATATTTCTCATAAATGAATAACTAGGTGATGCATAATAAATGTTTTGAATTGACAGGTCTTTGGGAGGTTCCTTTCAACGCTCATTACGTGGAAACATATGAAGGCGGACACTGTCCGTACTTGGATCAATGCGTTCTGCACAATCACGATTCCAACGAGGTAAGTCTGTCAATTAATCATAAATGAACTATTTTAATATCAAGACTATTAACTTAACATCGAGTTTTTATTTACTTTCGTTTCTTAACCAGTGAAATTAAATCTATGAAAGAAAAATAATATCACGAAAAATATACCATACGTTTACCATTACCATTAATGTGTTTTCTAGTTGAATTTGGGCTACTTTGTTTTGTTATCAAGAGGAACCTACCCTAAGCATATATTTAAATTTCTTTTAATTACTAAGTAATTTTTATCTTTGGAAATCTTTATGATTATTTTTTGAAAATTTTCTTTGATTCTAGAATATTCAGGTTCTACTGCCATATTACATAGTTGGGATTATCACTACAGTGTTAAATTGCTTTTAATTGTTTTGTGGTTTCTTCAATGTGATCAAATAACTTTACGTCATCATAGTTAAATATTATTTTTTTCCTATTTCGACATATAATAAGCTTCCAGATGAAAGACCATCTTTCATTATAGTTTGTGACCTGTGCTGAATAATAATCTTTACTAGGAAATAATGATTATTTTATTGCTTTTTTATTTTATATTTAAAAACAGAACCTTTTGCGAAGCTCCTTTATAAGTTACGTCATTTAACTTAAACTAAATGGAAAATAAGCACAAATAATAATAATTATTATAGAGCAGACTAGAACAAACTTTCCGCAGTCTTAGAAGAGAAGTTATCATGCGCGAAGTTTGTTAGTTTTATGCAAATAAACAATTAAGCGGTTCTTGTAACAACAAATTATATATGAAGAGATAAATTATATGTCTAACATTGCGGTATAAATTTTAATAGATAAATAATAATAAAAACATGACTAGTTAGTGAATTGCCTTTGTCTTTTTTTAGGTATTTGACATTTTAATCAAGGTAATGAAATCATAAATTTAAGATGTCAGATACAGGATTGAAGGTCTTAGCTTAACTGGTTTTTTTTAATTGAATTGAATTAATTTACAATGAGTTTTATTGTCGCTAAGTTCTAAAGCTCCTAATCGCCTTAATGATAGGTTCAATCATCTGCCGGTATATCGGCCGGACGTTCTCCGGGTGGGCACCCCACGTTGGTCTGCAGAACATGCATAGCTTGTTAAAGATTTTGGTGGCTTTGGAAACGATTTAGTCGATGTGGCTGTTAAAAAGTAGGTTTCCGCCAAGGAGTTCGAATTCCTTGTCGCAGGTTAGTTTCTGGCCAGCAATTTTAATACTGGCGGTCTTTACACCTGGCGTAAATGCTACTAATTTAGTTTTGGAGGGCCTTGTCAACGGATGTCAACTTGACGTTATTCCCCCACCTTACAATAGCCTCTAGCGCTGAATTGGTGACGTCCTGAAGCTCGTCTACAGTTTTTGCCAGGGCGATTAGCCGGACGTCATCAGAAAAGGCTTGAATGGTGCACCACTCCGGGAGGTTCATACTCAGCAACTCATCCAGTAAGAAATTCCACATCACAGGGCCGCATGTAGAGCCCTGGATGCAACCCTAAGTAGTGGTTTTAGAAACGCGAAAGTCCGCATGGTCGAACACTACTTCTCTGTCCTTGAGATAATTTTGTATCAGGCCGAAAAGGTTTCTAGAACATTTGATCTTTCGGAGCCTGTGGAGTAGCGCGGGCCACGATGCGTTATCAAACGCCGATTTGATATCCAAGGAGACAGACACAACCAGACAGCCATTGGCTTTGGCTTCGCGTACAGTGCGCAGCGCAGAGTCGACTGCCATAGTGGTGCTAGTCTGCTCCTTGAATCCAAACTGTTTGGGATGGAGGTTGCCAGAGGGGCCAGCAGCGTAGGTGATCCGAGTGGTAAAAAGTTTTTCCAACATTTTACCGAATACCGGAATCGGCCCCATGGGTCGGTGTGAAGTCAGTAAGGTGTAGTCATTCTTGTTTGGTTTCGGTATTATCCGAACATGGTTTTCTTCCACTATCGGGGAAAGTGTTGGAGGTCAAGACAACGGTTGCATATGTAGGTGATTAACTGAGAATACGAGAGGGTGAATTGTGCGCAGATGTCTGATTTGGTTTCGGTATTATCCGAATATAGGCTCTCTTCCACTGTCGGGGAAAGTGTTGGAGGTCAAGAAAACGGTCTCATAAGTAGGTGATTAACTGAGAATACGAAAGGGTGAATTGTGCGCAGATGTCAGATTATCTAGTCTGGGTGCCTTATTAGGATTCATTCTGTTTATGATCTCCAACACCTCCACCGAAGTGAAAGGCATCTGCTGAATCGGGTGTGTCAGGAACTTGATGTCTCAGTTCATGGTGCCTAGGTAGAGTGTCCGGTGTGTCATCGGGATAAAAATGATTTAAGAGTTGCCCTCTTAGAGCTGTTTCCCTTTCGTGTAATGGCCTTAAAGTGTAGTGGCCATCTACCTTGAAGGTTGTCGGTGGTCTCTGTGGGTTGGTGTCCTTGAAGAGTCTATTGGTCAAGAACCACAAATTTTCTTTGGTCTGGAGTTCACAAAAAAAAAAATATGCGCTCTTCCTATCGTGCATCTCTTGAGCCATTATGCTGGTGACCGCGTTGTGTTTCTTCGCAGCGTGTAGCTCTGTTATGCAGTTCAATGACTTGTCTCTTTCTGTCTTCCAAGGCATCGCTCCACCAGAGAGGTCTGCCACTCGCCGCACCCGATCCAATTGGCATCGACGACTGGCAAGCAGTATGGATTATTCTCGTGACTGTGTCTATAGTCTCTTCCAGCTTGGATGTGTCCAATGAGTGAATGTTCAAGTCCAGCAAATTATGAGACGTCACCTGAATGGCGAGTGAGTTCTCAAATTCGCTCCAATTGGCTTTCTTAGTGTTATACAAAAAAGTGGAAGTATTGGAGAGGCTTATGCAAACGATCTGAGAATGGATGATTATAACAGAAATCTACGCCATTGTGTTGGGATGAGGGGCAAGCGTCTAAGTAGTTAACTGTTGCTGATAAGTTGATGTATAGAAGAAGATGCAAGAGTAAGGTCTATGATTGATGTGCGTTCTCTGCCATGAGTGACAGTTTCAAAGGTCGGGATATTTCCCACGTTACAGATTGTAAGATCGTTAGCATGTCAACAACTTTATTTCCACGCGAATTGTTCTTATTACATCCCCATAACTGGTGCCATCCATTGAAACCCTTCCTAGGATGCAAGGAATAGCAGGAAAGTTCTGGAGGGAATCGTCAATGGAGGTTGTTATTTCTGTCAATGGAGATTGTTATTTCCGTCTTGTTTGGACTCGATATAAGCCGAGGCAATATGTAGTTTATAGTGGCCGAATTGAACCCGAAAGACGCACAAGTTAGTGTTCGAGTACTGTGAAATGCCTAAACATGAAAAGTTGCTCCTGGTGATGACGCATGCCTTAACTCGGCCACCATCAGAGTGTTGGTAGATGTTAACGCCTCCGAACGATTTTACAGTGTCGCCAGAGCACGTGTGTGGTTCCAACACTAATGCAATGCTGTATGAACTGACTTTAAAGTATTTTAGAAATTCGTAGAAGCTAAAATTGTGAACGGTCGATGTTGCACTGTATAATATTTATTCTATTACTGTTGTGATCCATAATCGATTAAGTTTTGTATTTTGTTTCGCATAATTTTAAGGATTGGGCAGGTTGCAGAGGTGGCTTTATGTTTGACGGAATATTTATAAAATTTAGGGTTGTGTGTTGTTAGTAGGTGGTATAAAATTTAGTGTTGTGGGAAAGACAGTTGTAACATTTTATGTGTTCTGGCGAGTTTTTGTGTAGACAGTCAGGCTCTAAATGGGATGTGTCGGCACAGTATGCGCATCTGGTCATTACGGCGCGGCAATATTTTTGTGTGTGGCCAAACTGGAGGCAGGAGTGGCACTGGAGGAATGAACAAAAGTCCTCAACATGCACTCTTTGGTAGTCTGTCTGCCATTCTTGTTGGCGTATTGCCAAACTTTGGGACTTGTAATGAAAACCGCATTGTATAGGTTAGTGTTCCTATTCAAGCGCTTGAACTTAAACACAAGATCGTCGGGGAGTCAATAAGCTCTTTGAGTCCTTCGTTCTGTTCAACTATGATATCTTTAAGATCTTCTGTGGAGATATCCATGCAGATACCTTTGAGGAGGATCATGCGTTTGAGGCTCTTTGCCTCAAACTTGGCCTCTACTTTCGCACTTGGGGAATTTTTAATCCACTCCAAAGCATCATCTCGCTGTTGGCGATTGTCGAACTCGAGGTGCATTTTTCTCTTAGAAAGGGGTTGTACGCGAGCATGTGTGTAGTGAGCTTCTCGGAAACTAATTGTGTTTCTTAATGCAGTAATCGTGTCCTGTCTGGTTGTCGTGGGATTTTTAGTGGTGAGCACTATAGCTGGGCGTGACGTGGGTTGAGGTGCCACACGCTCCAGAGGCTGGATTTGAAACGAGTTGGTATTTGGTCGGCCTGCTATTTGGGCGTAAGAAGGGCCATCCTTGCTTAGTAGAATGCGTCGCCGCTCAACTGTCACAGTGGGCAACTTTCTCGTGATTTTACTAAACTCCTCTCTAACACACGAAGTGAGTTCTCGTTTAAGTATGTGCATCGATTCATCATAGATAGCAACGGACTGAGTAGATGGGATGGTGCACACAGTCGACTCAGTCACAATCTCGGCGTTCTGATCAAAGTGAAAAGCTGGGGGAGGTGGTATAATAGGCTCAATAACACTTTGCGCGGTAGGTGTTTTGCCATATCTGTTTCCGTGTTCGGTTTGTTCAAAATGGCCGGAGAGTCTGATCCCGTCAAAAACTTGATATAAACATTTGCACATTTCGTTATTTCTTCACTACATGTGGAGATGTAATGTTTGTTAGGTCTCGATAGATTTTAGGTTGTCGTGATGGTGTGAGTTAAAAGGTTGATCGCCTCAATAAAAGATTTGTTGTCAGTTATAGTATCAGCCGTAATAGCCGGAGGTCTCTTCTCCTTATACTTAGGCATTTTGCTATATTAAATTTACAATTTTGATAATTTTGGACTTAAAATAGGTAATATAATTTTTAAATTATTTTTTAAAGAGACCTTAAGATACTACTGACTTCACAACAAGACTCTTACCAAAAGTGGTGTCGTTGAATAGGTGATTAAAAACGCTATTCAACGATATATAAACGAGCGAAATTGGATAAAACCAAAATTCAACAATTTTACTGAAAATTTTGATAAATTTTACTATAAACGGGAGTGAAAACTACTTTACAATATAGGGGGATGATGTATTTAACAATATGCTCCCCCTGCATATTGTTAACTACATCATTTTTACACGTTTTGAGACGATATACAAAATTTGACAACAAGACGGACACTAAGTTAAATTTTGAAATTTTGTATATCCCTGCTTAAATGGGTTAAAAACTTTAGCACCTAATGTTTTCTTTCAAAAAAAAAATTAAATTGAATCATGTACACAAGATTTCTTAGTTTCGTTGGGCTAAAACATTATTATGTGAAAATAACTTTTTCCTGACTAACTGAACAACTTTTTTTAAGTAATTTGCACCAAAAAACTCTGCACGCTATATTTAATTTTGTGCAGCAGTTTTTGTGTCTTGCTCGTACGAACGACAGCTTTGACTTCTATTAGTGTTTTTGTTTCTGTTCTGACCTCATGGATATTTGATAAGTTTCATTATATTATATGTATAGATATATACCTAGTACCTACTAAGTACGCTATTATAAAGTTGAGAGTCTTTGTTTGGTTGAACGCGATAATTTCAGAAACTACTGGTTCGAATTGAAAATTCTTATAGAGTAGGATAACATCGATAGCATTTATGGAGGAAGGCTATAAGCTATATAACATCAAACTACGACCAATACGAGCGGATGAAGTCGCGTGGGTCGGCTAGTTGATTATATAAGTTATTTCAACGATAGCAAATTTTAGACGTTTTAATTTCCGTTCCAATAGTAAAGAAATGTAGCGCGCGAAGAAATAAAACGCACGCGTGTTAACGGCACACTGTGTAATTGATTTCCCCGCGTCGGCGTTGTTGTCGGCGTCGTCGGAATAGATGCTCATGTAATAAAGGAAATAAAAGTTATGTTATTAGTGTTTGCGCGGCGTTGAATATATAGCAACGGACTGAGTAGATGGGATGGTGCACACAGTCGACTCAGTCACAATCTCGGCGTTCTGATCAAAGTGAAAAGCTGGGGGAGGTGGTATAATAGGCTCAATAACACTTTGCGCGGTAGGTGTTTTGCCATATCTGTTTCCGTGTTCGGTTTGTTCAAAATGGCCGGAGAGTCTGATCCCGTCAAAAACTTGATATAAACATTTGCACATTTCGTTATTTCTTCACAACATGTGGAGATGTAATGTTTGTTAGGTCTCGATAGATTTTAGGTTGTCGTGATGGTGTGAGTTAAAAGGTTGATCGCCTCAATAAAAGATTTGTTGTCAGTTATAGTATCAGCCGTAATAGCCGGAGGTCTCTTCTCCTTATACTTAGGCATTTTGCTATATTAAATTTACAATTTTGATAATTTTGGACTTAAAATAGGTAATATAATTTTTAAATTATTTTTTAAAGAGACCTTAAGATACTACTGACTTCACAACAAGACTCTTACCAAAAGTGGTGTCGTTGAATAGGTGATTAAAAACGCTATTCAACGATATATAAACGAGCGAAATTGGATAAAACCAAAATTCAACAATTTTACTGAAAATTTTGATAAATTTTACTATAAACGGGAGTGAAAACTACTTTACAATATAGGGGGATGATGTATTTAACAATATGCTCCCCCTGCATATTGTTAACTACATCATTTTTACACGTTTTGAGACGATATACAAAATTTGACAACAAGACGGACACTAAGTTAAATTTTGAAATTTTGTATATCCCTGCTTAAATGGGTTAAAAACTTTAGCACCTAATGTTTTCTTTCAAAAAAAAAATTAAATTGAATCATGTACACAAGATTTCTTAGTTTCGTTGGGCTAAAACATTATTATGTGAAAATAACTTTTTCCTGACTAACTGAACAACTTTTTTTAAGTAATTTGCACCAAAAAACTCTGCACGCTATATTTAATTTTGTGCAGCAGTTTTTGTGTCTTGCTCGTACGAACGACAGCTTTGACTTCTATTAGTGTTTTTGTTTCTGTTCTGACCTCATGGATATTTGATAAGTTTCATTATATTATATGTATAGATATATACCTAGTACCTACTAAGTACGCTATTATAAAGTTGAGAGTCTTTGTTTGGTTGAACGCGATAATTTCAGAAACTACTGGTTCGAATTGAAAATTCTTATAGAGTAGGATAACATCGATAGCATTTATGGAGGAAGGCTATAAGCTATATAACATCAAACTACGACCAATACGAGCGGATGAAGTCGCGTGGGTCGGCTAGTTGATTATATAAGTTATTTCAACGATAGCAAATTTTAAACGTTTTAATTTCCGTTCCAATAGTAAAGAAATGTAGCGCGCGAAGAAATAAAACGCACGCGTGTTAACGGCACACTGTGTAATTGATTTCCCCGCGTCGGCGTTGTTGTCGGCGTCGTCGGAATAGATGCTCATGTAATAAAGGAAATAAAAGTTATGTTATTAGTGTTTGCGCGGCGTTGAATATATTGTGTTAAGACTACAGCTGCAGCTGCAGTGGTATTGTCGTTGTGTTGCTTATATTGTACGAATTACTTGTAAGTTAGATATTGTTCGTGTAATTATATGATCTATACTTAGAGATCTACATAAACTAGTGGTCGCCTAGTGGTAGAAATTCGACCATAATTAATTTAATTTACTTTAATAATAAAAATAGAGAAGATATGCGTTTGTGTCAAATACATGGTAGTGTGTATTATGTTTTTCTTATTGACTTAATGTATTTTTATGCATAATTAAAAAAAATATTACCATCCTTCATTTCCTATATAAACAACACATAAGTGAGGGAAATTTCATACTCCTCCGTCCACGAAATTTTAGAAAAAAGTGTATATTAGTAAGTGTATATATAGTTAAAAATTGAAATGCACATTGAAAAGCCGCATTTATTCGGGCTAATTCATTTTATGTTGTGCTTAATGTATTAATATTTGGAAAATGTACTGGGAAAGTTGGAAAAGGTATAAATTTAGATGTATCAATAAAATGATATAAACTTGAGGTTGACAATATATAAATGTTATGAAATATATATACTTAGTGTTAGTAAGCCAGTGTGGATCTTTCGTTATTTATTTTTATGATGTAAAAAAGTAGGCATATAAGCAACCAAACGCTTGCAGAGTTTAACAAAAGTTGGACACAATCGTCCATGAGCATTAACGTTACAAAAAAGGGCTCTGGCTAATATCATGCATAATCGTCAACGTGACGTGATCTACTAGCATATAATCTCAAAAAATCGTGAGAATCCTTCTGCGAAATGTATTTACTGAAATCAAATACTTAACTTTTTTTTGCATAAACAAAACTCTAAAAGTGAATTCAATTATTTTAGGTACTGGAATGGCTTCAGGAAGATTTTTTAAGATACTACGATCAAAATCGTGCGCCCTACATGATGCCCTTCCACACAAACTGGTTCCAGATTAAGGAACTGGAGCGTGGGTTACACAAGTTCTTGCAATGGGCCTCCGAATTGTAAGTACTTGTAAATACATTCTTATCTATGGATTTTTTGTTTGACATTTTAAATTACACACACATGGAAAGGACATAGCGAACAGAATAAATAACATGACGAATATTCCTAATTTATTTTTAAACTTCGTAATCAATTTTCTGTAAATGACGGATATTTCAGGATTTCGCAAACATTTTAAGAAATACTTTTTATAATTTCCTTTATAAAAGACTCAATTTAAATCTAAGATACCGTCAATTTTGCCGAGGCTGTGTAATAATATCTCTCATTGTCTCATGGCTTTGCGCGTTTTGCGCATCAACGAAAGATTTTAAAGTTTTGTCTTGTTGCTATACAGTGTAATAAGTAACAAACTCAGAAAATTTTTAGTTTAAATTAATAACGTTCAAGGTACAAGAGCACTGTAAGAGCCTCTTAGATAGCGAATATATCAGGTTAAAACGATGACGTCTTTAATAAAGGTATTCTCTCCATCTAGTAAACGAAGTTAAAAAAATAAGATAGTTCATGAACTAAGGTTTGGAAAAATGATTGATTATGATTTTAAGCAGATTTTTTACAATTATCAACCTCCCGGCCTTCCCCTGTCAGTAAAAGTAAGCAAAGAACCCCTCCCCCCGTGCTTACGTAAATATTGATGCAAGCATTTTTCTCTCGTCAATCAGAGCAGGAATATTATTCACGTTTCGATATACGTGTTTACTTTTATCGCTGACATAATTACCATGCAGACCCCCCACATACCCCATGTTATTAAAAGCAAGGATACTTGAACCGCCTCTTTTGAGTAAATATATTGAACTTATTACTCCTACTTATTATTTAAAATGATTGCCCATATTTTGTTGTGTAATTAACGAAATAATTTTAATGAGAATATCCAAAGCGCATTAACGGCTTCCAATACATTGGCGAGTGATATTCTCTAATCTGTACAATATATAGTGTCATAATTACTATAACTACGGACAAATTTTAAACTTGTCATTTGATAAAATTGTTGATCTCGATTACTAATGGAAATGAGAATGAAAATTCAGAATCAATAATGATAAAATTTGTCTCAAAAAACGCCTAAAGAGCAAAAATATTTAATATAAACACTGTTTTCTGGAACATTCAGGAGGTTCTTTGTGGCATAAGCTTAAATAGGCACTCTTAAAGTCTTGAAGATGCTTACTTTTAACTGCTGTTAAAAATTTAGTAAAAAACTCCAACCGTTAAAAGCTGGTGGAGCCTCTTGAGAGTTATTTGATTGCATAACTTTATAGTTTATAAGCAGTTTGTAATACAATTGAGGCATAGTTTTAAATACGGTATTGGACGATAGAGTAATTATATGAAAGTGTAGTGTCGGTGTCCAGCACAACCGAACAATTCACAAGCATTTGCACGTCACATAATCAAAGCGACGCTGACACTTCGAATAGAAGCGAATTGTGACAATTTCTATAGCGAGTGGCAATTGAAATTGTGCCACGTATTTTCATACTGTCCTATTTTAAAATAAAACCTGATACGGTGTAACGTGTGAAAACTCAGCTTTTTTCGTGTCATGCAGCTCTGAGTAAGCATGTTAATTGTCATAAAATAAAAATCCAAAAAAATTGCAATATTTATTGGATTGGATCTGATATTGGTATTTGAAATATTTGTGTGGGTTCCGTTATATTTTTTGAGTGAATTTTTATGTATACAAAGTAAATTATTTTTAGAATATCCAAACATTTATTTCATAAAATAAATCGGCCAAGTACGAGTCGACTTTTGTTAGATATGAGTTTCTATAAACCAATACCAATCTACCACAATAATACGTGAGTGTTACCGTTTTGCATAGTTTTAAAAATAAACCAAAACGTTCTTAAAAATAAATTAGAATTTTATATATTCGAATATTGTCATTACTGTTCGATTGTTTGGTGTGTCAACGTAACAAATCATATATTCCATCAGATTTGCTCATCAAGGGGTCCGTAGAAACTGGATTGAGGGTCAACATGACTTTGGCATTTGCTATACATAGACATAAATCGCATTCAGTCCACATAAGTTTTTTGTGATGTAACGAATTTACGCTTTCTGAATTTTCCCTTTCATGTTCAGGAGCATGTACACTTTTCTTTTGATTCCTTTGCGAGATAAAATGAAACGATAAAAAGCATAATAGTTAATGTTTCTGCACAACTCAAAATAATTTTATAACATTAGAGGTAGTTGAAGTTGAGGACCCTACTAAGAGATAATGTTGGGTGTGAAATTTCAAAGACTTACTAAAACTTGTTTGTAAAGCATGTTGTAATAAGTAAGAGTCGTAATACTAATCCCTTATTCACCTTTGGTAACTGAACACTGAGATAAAACAGACTGAAGATCTTTTACAAAGTAATTTAAATATGTACTAACCTTTTAGTTGTTGTTCTTTAATATGAAAATATATATATAAAATGAAATAGTAATGCGAATTGCTTCAAGAATGCTTCGGCACAGGAATGTTAAATTTGCTTTGTCAGTATCTACTGGTTACCTGAAGCTTTTATGTAGAGTAGTGGATATCGAATGTGACCCATGTGACCTAGAATGCATTTACTCTTGAACTCAAAGGAATACTTCAATGAACAACTTATCGATTACTTTTAAGTTTGTTTTGTGTAATAATTAAAAAAAACTAATAATAACGTTTGGTGTATGAATAAAAACTAATAAATGTGTATATATAATACTTGATGGAATTAATATACTAATGGATAAGAAACCAACAATGGACTTCCCTACAATGGAGTACTCGTGTCATTAAAGAATTATTTAGCCGTTTTCGTTTAGAAAATTGTTACAGAAAGTTTATTTGTTAACTCATTACATTATAATTAGAATATGATGTCATTTATGTTTTGTGCCATACTTGCATATACCATACTAGCGTAGGTAATGGTCAACATAGAAGCATTGAAGTGTCATTCTTTATTAAATTTATCCTTAATTAACCGTGTCATATTATTGAGAAAAAAAAAAACAAAAACACAACTTGTTCCATTACTTTTATTGACGACTAGCAAAGATTAGTATTTGTAAATATTACCGTAATTTTAAATTATAATCATAAAAATGAATAATAAATACCAAACAAAAATTTAGAAAAAATTATTCTAATTCAGTTCATGGAGTCAGATTACATAATCTACAAATAATTTTTCATGCAATTTCACACCGCTTTCTGCTAGAAAAAAAATGTTCGTGATATTTTTTTTAGGGGTCTCCCTTCTCTTTCTAAGTGAGATTTGGAAAGATTTCCTAGAGCTTGATCCCCTCCTCCCCTAGAACACCTCACGTAATTAATGGACGGCCCCCTAACTTGTTCAAAAAATAGTAGGTTTGATTTGTTAATCATAATAACTAGTTAGAGTATCTTACGATAAATAAGTCAAGAATATAGAATAAACTAATAACAGGTTATGGATGAATGAAAAAAAAATACAATGAAACTATTCTTAAACTGTCCATAAATTAAGATAAATTACGGTAAACGTAATTTATCTTGATAGTTAAATATAAACAAAGATACAGTTTATTAATGTCACAGAAATCCAGTGGTAAATAAAGTACGTAACAATAAACTTGTCCGAAAATTAAATATCAAGAGATAATGAAAGCAGTTGGTGAAGTTACGTGACCAATATGTCTCGGCGAGTTAGCGACGTCGATCTCAATGTATGTAACTCACGTCCCGCGAGTTTGCTTTGCCAACGTGCTGGCTACCTTACTTCTGGCATGGTTCGGTTCCACTGTCGGATATCGAATTAAACTCGGATCAAGTATTCAGTCTTCGATGTCGATTGCTTTCCGTTCGTTTCATCTTATTTGCACATACAAAAATATTTGCTTTGTGCATACGTAACGTGATCACTTTATTTTTTTACTCAAAACGAGACGAATTTACGACACAAAACATAGGTTTCTTTTTCTTTCATATTTTATAACATCCAGCCACAAAGACGACGAAAAATATATGACCCTCTCAACCGTTCTTTCCAAATAAGTTTTTCCAAATATTTACAGAAAAGTCTCATTTTTTATTACATGTAAATTTTATTCTTTATAGTTCTTTTAAATAAAATATTAAATTTTTCATATTTGTTTTAAAATAAACCAAATATCAATATATAAAGCTAATATTTGTGTATTGTACTCGATGTTGTGCCAAACCTTTATTTCACGTCGCTACTAAAAACATTATAAATTCATTTTGATATTTTTGTAATAAAAATACTTGAAACCCGCTATTTCGAGAACAATTTACTAATAAAGATATTGAGGAGTGTGTTAATTTCAATTTTTAATTAATTAATAGTGTTTCTTAAATAAAAAAGAGTTGTAGTCTATACGCCAAATAAAAAGAATTGTATGACGGCATGATTAGAACATCGCGGAATAATAATAAATATTTTCGTTTCGTTGGCACAACCTGACTATCATTCCAGTTTGTGCCAACTTCTAAAATAAAATGTTACTTAGATTAATGTTGCTGACATTATGCATAACTAACAGAATGCTACTCAAATCAGTGTTGCCAACATAGATAGAATATTGTGTTAAAAACTCACAAATTTAGCAATTGTTCTGGTACTAAGTTTCATTACTATTTGGACTACATTTTTCCGGGATAAAAAGTAGCCTTTGTCACTTCTTAAAATTTTATTTTTTATTAAACTTTACAGAAAAGACGTCCACTTCGTGACCGTGACACAGGCTCTTACTTGGATAACCGATCCTAAATCAGTCAAGAACCTGAACAATTACGAAGCTTGGAAGTGCGATAAGAAAGACTTTCCACAGGCTCCTTGTAATCTGTCCAACAAATGTGCATTGTCCTTTAAGCATCCAGATACTAACTTTACCGATACACGTTATATGGAGACTTGCAGCGAATGCCCCAACCAGTAAGTAATTATATATTTTAGAAAAACGTTCGCTGGATTATATTTGACCATTATTATTTATATCAACACATATTAAACTAATTTGTTCCATTGCATTTGTTTCATCTTCAAAATTTAAATAATTTGTAAACAAAATTATTCCTAATATACCTAATTATAATGAATAAATATAAAGGCCCCAGTGTAAAAATAAAACTAAATTTTATATATAGTAAATTGTGTGACCCTTTGTTTTAAATTAATAAATAATATTAAAAAAAGCTTCGTAAACATTCTGTAGGGAGTTATCACATTCTCTGATCGGGCAAAAAAAGTTCTTTATTCAGAACATATTACATGATTTTTTTAATGAAAAATTGTTGTCTAATGGATTTAATATTTAGATTAAATAATATTATATACAATTAAAAGATTAGTTTTAAGTAAAAAAAATTTCTACCTGCAAAGATGGAGTGTATGTGTAACATCAAGTTAATACCGTTACAATTTAATATACATAATTTATTTTCAGGTATCCATGGTTAGGAGACTCCGGCGGAACAGGAATCCCGGGCAAAGACAACTATATTCCTGACAGTCTGAAAAGAAAGTAATAGGAAAGTAATATCCAAATATTTGGGTTCTACTGACGGCAGGTATAATAAAATACAAATATCTTTATTTACTTATTATCTTACTTTTTCCTTATCTATATACTATATTACCACGACATCTTTCATTTAGATTAATTTTTTATACAGATTAAGAAGTCCATAATTTAAAAAATACTTTATAAAAGTTTCGTTTCAAAAAGAAGACACACAATATTAATTTATTAAATATCTATTTTTCTGATATTGCATAAATTATATTATTAAAATATGCAAAAGCCTTCTATATAGTCTGCCGTCAGCAAAATAATCTATTCACTATATTAAGACATCTAATAAATTTAAAATTATAAATTTTCGCATATAATTCAAATATAACTTAAATTATCTTATCATCTCAGTAATATTTTGAATAGATTATAAGATTATGTATATTTGTTGTAGCAGTGACTAGTCATTGCAGAGTATGGTTGTATAAAAGCTTTATGTATGAATCTGCACTCGGATTCTTCAGATATATCTTGTAAACAAATGTAAATTTTCTTTCTGAAACGAGAAGCAGATTCGTAAAAAAGTTCTATATTTTATTTTAATTCTAATGTGTTGTAAGTAATAACATATTTTGACAAAAATTAAATAAAACGACAATACGATACGTTAATTTTTATTTTGTTTCCTATTTACAATTAGATTATGACTTTGTTTAAAGTAAAAAAATAATATTTTTTTGATTCTTTTACTGTCTTATTTTTTATTAAAATATATTTAAGCTTTTTTAAAGCTTTTTCCTGACAACCTTAATTTTATATTATATCTGCATCTATGTAGTTAGATAGTTTATATTTTAATTATATGAATAGATTAGCTAGATTGAAAAATGTAAGGCGAATTCTACAAACTTTTCTAACTTACGTAAACTCAGAGGATATACTATATACTTTGAATATATGAATTATTGACAAAAATTATTCTTCATATGGAACTTTATATTGGGAAACTTTATTTCTTATTACCTACGATTGGTATGTACAAAATTATATAGGTTCGTGTTTGAGTCTCGTCGCAGATTTAATTTGAGATTGGGTGGAGTGACTGCGGAAACTTTTACGACGCGTGCTTTCAATTTGGAGACTGGTTTGCTCATATTTGGATCTAATCTCGTTTGCTGCTTAATTCAATTATTATCTGTTAAGGGGAAATTCAGTATGATTATTTTACTAATACATATTACATTCACTTTAGTAGAATTATGGACATAATTTAATCGATACGATATTTTTATCAAGCACATTTAAATATCAGATGATAATTCCTTAAACAACTAATGCACTTGTATGATAAATCTACAGAGGCGTAAGATTTTTTAAATACTTAAGGACTTTAGATAATAACAATTAAGTAAAAAAATTAAACTACTAACTATGTATTGTTGAAAACAAAATATAAAAGCAGCAGCCAATATAGACTAATAAATATTCATAAAATGCAGAAAAAAGGAAATTATAGATAAAGTATACACTGTCACGTACTTTAAAAAAGCTTGATACTCAATTTTATACGTACGTATATATCGAGACTCATTGTCATTCTTTGCCATGGTTACAAGATTATATATTCAATTTATTACGCAGCTCTCAAGTTAGAAATGAGCCTTTAAACATCTGACTAGGTCTATACAAATTATAGCTAAGAAATATCTTAATTCAATTACTTTTCAAAGAAATAAAACTTCAACACACTCGGCCCATTCTCTTGGGCGCTTTGATGCCACAGACAGACAGGCGTACAGGCATACATAGACACACAGATACACACGTCAAACAGAACACTCCGTCATTGTAGCGTCGGGGTTACCAAAGTAATAAAAGTTAATAACTTTGTTTCTTGTAGAGTTAAAGAATTTCATAAGATGTTCTTTAAGAATGTAATAAAGAGATACTCTAAAAGAATTTATCGTTGTGGTACACAAAAACTTAAACAAACTCCAAGAAATTTCCTAAGTGTATAAGAACAATTTCTAAACTGCATGTTAATATATGTTGATAAATATGTGCAAGACTTTCGCCTCAGAGCCATTACTTGGCAGACTGTCTCTCAGCTATATTGTTTATCGTCCATTCCATTTATAAGTTCGTTATTTCCCTATTCTAGAGACATAAAAATGCCATGTACATAAGAAATTCCGAGCTTTTATCTCCCTATGTACGCTGATAAGGATAAATAATGAGCGGACTTATAGGATCGATGGAGATTAACTTGTTATTGTGGCAAGTTAATAAAGGCGTAATATTATATTAAAAGGTATTTACGAAGCTACACATCACGCCAGAATAACAAGCTAAGACAGTTTTATACGCTCGACTTGTGATACCAATTTGTTCATTACGGCTCTTCTTTTGTTTTTGTTGTGTCTTGATTAATGAAAATAAAAGTAGACCGTGAGACGTTCGACGTTATTTATAACAAACAAAGTGACTTCTTTATTTTATTAGTTTTTGTTCTAACTGAGGTGGAAGGGGTGAATATTATATTAACTTTCAAGAAATATGTCTTTCTTTTGTCCTATCTACTATCACCTCGCAAAAAGTTACTGCAATTCGTAGCACTGTGAAAAAAAAGACGCCTACAAATATACTAAAATGTGGTGGTTTTAGAAAATATTACAGATTTTTTTTTTGGTAAGAATTGAAAATCAAATAGCTTTTGAACAAATTAAGTATAAAAATAATGAATATATACAATGATAAAATTATTATATTGTATAAATATGTTGTTGTAGACTTGAAATGTGTATATTATATTACGAGTTTGGAGTGTTGACCTGCTCTCATTATGCGAGTCTTATTATATTTTATGAAACCCTCGCGCATGCTTCAGGGGGTCGTAATGTGCCTGAAAATACACAGAACCTTATTAACTACGTACTACTCCACTACCCACATACCTGTGCTAATATTTATTTAGGTACTTTGTTTATTGTAGCTATTTGCTCTATGTGGAACGTAATATTCTTTTCTGCTATAATTAAAACATGTACGTTGTACTAAATGTGAAATATTGTACACTGCCAACATTGTACGTTACTTATTAAAAGAAAAATCATGACTGGTATCTTTATTTTTTTATGACAGATAAGGGACAAACGAGCAGACGGTCCACCTGATACAAAGAGATAGATAGATTCATCTTAATATTTACAACATTTTTTATAAATGATAGCTCACTGACTTGCCATTTCTCTTATGTAGCGTACGCTTGTCCTAATCTTACTTATTTGTATTCGTGAATAGTTTCGAAGAAGCAATTTGGTCATAGCAGTTTAGCTGACTTTCGTATTTCCAGAAGACAAATAACAATGTTCCATCGATAAGGCCGTCGTCAACTTGTCTGTCCACAGGATAAATCGTTTTGTAGACAATTCGCGTGTTGTTTTTCAGTTGCAATGGGATTTTGAAAGAAAATGCGCCTAAGTTTTTTCAATAGGCTTCATTTTTAACTATATGTTTAATTGAATTCAAGGACAATGTAAAGGTAAAGTTAGTAAACAATATGATTTAATCGATTACAAATAGGTTCAGGTTACTATCGATTTCATCTCCATATTTTTCTATTGTGATAATAATTGTATTACTGTTGTGTCCTATGTCTAAGGATCGTCTTTGCATTTCACATAATTATATATATCATTTTCAATATTTTGCTAAATTAAAATATTCCGGTGCTTTTTATTTATTATTTTACCACGAAGCATGTTTTTCAGCATAAAAAATTGCCTATGTTACTTTCAGACCCATAAGCCATCTATGCAAAAAGTCAGGTCGATTCATCGCTCCGTTACAGCGTGTAGGGAGTAAGGGACTAATGAACAAACACATTTTAACATTTATAATATTGGTATGGAATGGATAACTACATTTAATAGTTTATTAATATACTTAATAATAAAGAATCAGGTTAAATAATCGCAAGTTTTAGGAAATATAATTGCGATCTATGGGATAAATTAAAATAAAGTTAGGCGGAGGAAGGATTTATCCTTTATTTTTTATATTTTTAGAAGAGCAATTTTATTTTTCGACATTTCCATACAATTGTAGCAATTTGACTGCAAGTAACGGTCGCCTGTAGTGAATAGCGGAAGGCACCGTTTACGACCGACCCTCTTTTTTGAATTGCGTTTTATCGTAGTTCAAATCCAGTATAATTTAATAAGTAAGGATCTATACTGATACAGAAATTGAAAAGTTACTTAGCAATTAATTACATTTTCAATTTAACACCATCTGTCGTAACGATAAACTCTCCGAAACGTCAATTTTTAGTTGGTTTGTTTTTAAACTATTTTCTACTTTTCATTTAATCCATTGATCTAACAAATAGTCATTTATTTGTATAAAAACTTTGTTCTGTATTAGTAAAAAATGATCCAATTAGATTAAAGTTATAATATTTTCTAAAGTATCAAGTCAGAAATTTAAACTCAAACAAAGTTCATTTTAAATGAAAACCTAAAACAGAAACGTATTATGTTCCACAAAAGCCTTTGTCAGATGCAGGTTATAGTCAAAACCTTTATTATAAAAGGGCTTAATATAAATATCATCCACGACCACGAGATTCCAATTTTGCCTCGGGGTCAAATTACTATTAAAGGTTAAGGCAAAAAATTGGACGATCAGGTCGCCTTGATATAAATTAGGGATTTGGTGGAAATTGTATTCACATTCTTTTCAAATGAATATTGCAAATTATTGTATTTTCAATCCATTGTAGATATGCGAGATAAGATCGAATCATATATAAAAATACAAAATTTTGAATGCTTTTTATTTTTAAATAGTTTTATGAAAATTAAAAATGAATCCTATTGTATTTTATTAAATTTAGTTATAAGAATTCTTGCGAAATATTTTCGAAGTCTATTGTGAGATTATAGGAGTGAAGGATGTTCATGTTAAATAAGATCTAATTTTAATGGAAATTAATAAATCTAATATTCGCAACAAAATTGATTGATGCCCATTAAATTGACAATTCTAAGCCTACATGAAACTTCGCAATGACGAACCTCAAACTGCATTTACCTCAGTGTGTTCCAATTAATTAGTGCAAATATGTAGTCCTGATATTTGCGTCGCTTATTGTGTTCAACCGTTGTGACCACTACGCCAATATGGCGGAATGGTCTCGCTTGGATGTTTGCAGGAAAGAGCATTCACGAATCGATGAATTTACATTATGCTTTGACAAAATCAGTTTAATCAAAATATAAATTTTGGAATAATGATCCTTAACGTGACTTGTGGTAAGGGTCTTGTTGAAATCGTTATGTAAGGAAAAGGCGTTATGCCCCCTCATCTTAAGATCATGATTTATACGTTACATTTGACTTTTAAGAATATACTCATACTTACTCTCGTTAAACGATTTATTTAAAGATTACTTTTTAATAATATATAGCAAGATAATGTTTGTTAAAACTTCGACGTGAGTTACTATGTCTAATTATTAAGTGAAAGTCGCTAAGAAACTTATATACATTTAAAGAAGATGCTTTGTCACATAAAGAGCCGATAAAATTTTCCGAGACTGTTGAAAAAAGTTAAACAAAAAATCTTCATGTTGACTAGATTAAATTGGTGTCCATTGAGAAAACATTTCAAAGTGAATTTTTTCACTCCTTTTTACCCTCCATATTTATTTAACTTTTAATGAATATGTTTTAGCAAATACTACCATATATCATAATAAAATAATTAGCAAGACGGCTTGTGTAATCAACATTAATTTAGTGAAGTGGTTCTATGCAGCGTACTTCAGTGAACGAATGCAGCAACTCATATTAACTTTAACATCGCAAAACAAAAATACTCATTTTATGATTATGAGAGTACTTGAATGTAAAAGTGAAAAAAACATTTTATAATTTAAAAAATAAACTCATGCTACACAAATAATTATAATGACACAGTTTGGTTGATGTCATACTTACATAAGCAATAAAAACGTTACAAATTAACAAGGTTTTGTTTTCTTTTTAATAAGTTTTCTAACATTTAAAAAATACTCAATTCTTGTTGTCTATGAGAATGAAACATTCTTTCTTTCTGTTATTTAGACGATGCATGAACTTTATTGTTACTGTGAAACGGCGAAAAAAATTTTCATTTCATACGTAAGTACAATAATTTATCAGTTAAATGCAATTTTGCTTAAACTAAAAAAAACATTATAGTTATATTTGTGCTTGTGTTCTTGTAAAGCAATTTGCTTTGATAATAATAATTCTACGTTTTGGCTAGGTTGCCAAAATTTTAAGAAGCTCCAGCTTGGATGCATAAATTCCTTTAGCGAGCGTCTAACTTGCAAGTGTATACCTATGTTCAGGTAAACTAGCGCAAGATTTCAATATAACTTTACTTATATTAGATTCACCACTGTGCCTTAGTGTTAAACTAAAAGATTGTATCTCTAGAATTATCTCATATCTGATCTAATACTTTAATATAGAACATAACTATGGTTTCAATATCAAAACCTTCCCCCTAGAAAGAACTTGTCTCTTTAAAAGTTATAGGTACTTAGTAAATTATTTTTAATTTTCAAAATTAATCCCTACTAAAGTATTATCGTCCTATTTAATTTTCAGGACAATCTGTAAGGAAAAATCTCTAAATACGTAGTAATTACAAAATAATATTAAGTTATTTTTTCACAGAAAGTTATGAAAATATGTCCAAATATGAACACGAGTACTTGAAATTTGTAGTGTACTATGGATGAAACTGTACTATGGACGAAAATCTTTTCGCAGCCACTCAGAGCGATATCTTAAATTAAATCTGCGATGAGTCTCCAACACGAACTACCACTTGCACATTGAAAACTTTGAATTTCAACAGCTTTATATCGCTGTAGAACTATATTAATACCATTTCATTCAAAGAATATCCTATTCAACGTTTCATTCTTATATACTTTTTTATTTAATAATTATCATTAATAGGTTAGATATCGAGAGTTTTTTGAATTGTATTCTTAGTCTTTTTAAGCTTTAACAGTTGATTTATGTAAACCATAACGACTTGCTAGAAGAAAACGATAAAAATTATTAAATTGTTGTGTGAAGTACTGCGTTAAAGAAATATCAGAAACTGTATTAGAAAGCGCTAAAACCTTATACGTTTAATAACCATACTAGAGCGTTCTTTAATAGTATATCTCATAGTAACAACATACATCTGGAAATACCAATATTTTTCTAATACAATCGTTATCGAACGTCTCGTAATTTACCTTTATTTCTTTAATCAATACAACAAAACAAAAGAAGAGTAGTAACGAACAAATTGGCATTACAAGTGGAGCGTATAAAACTGCCTTCGTTTGTTATTACGAAGCTCATATATGTAGTTACAAGTAAATATATATTCATCGAACATAAAATATAGTATTGGAAATTCCCTTTGATGATCTCTGATACACTAAATGAAATCTAGGCATCGTCCATATATAAAACAGAGACGTTTAAATAGAGAACTTGGCAGTGGAGTGAAGCGATCCCTTAAACCTACACCTTGGTCAAAAGTCCAAGATATTGCTTAGGATCCTGATCTTGTAGTGTTTTTCATTGGTATCGAGATGTAGTTCTGAATATTAAAATCTTGCATTTAATAATAAAAAAAATTTAAAGTTTATCTAAAAGGAGCATAGACTGGATCGCCATAAATATACTAATGTGAAAAATACGATTATTTATTACTAAATCAAGTAGTAAACTAAAGCGTTACTGTAATTTTGTATGTAAAGTCATATTTTACCATATGTTAAATTTAATAGTGGTAAAAACTATAGGCATTTTCAGGCCGCTGTCGTTTTCGAGAATAACAAGTTAATCTCCTTCAATCCTATAAGTATTAAGTACGAACATTATTTACCCTTATCAGACTGCATATGGAGATAAAAGCTTGGATTTTCTTGAACATTACATTTTTATATCTCTAGAATAGGGAAATAACGAAGTCAAACTCGTAAACGGAAGTCAACGGACAAAGTGTAGATTACAATGTTTCAAGGACAAAAAATCAGACATTGTCCATTTTAACTTGTTTTATGGAATCAGTTTTACTATTTTTGGTTTTCAATAACAATTTTTGTGACGAAACTTACTATTACACGTTTTATTTAACTTGCAATATTCGTTAAAATTTTAAAGACATTTTCAACAATTTTGTGGTATCCGATTGAACTGAATTTGTAATATATTTAGAATTCAAATTAATACCATAACATTGTGACATTATAACACTTTTTAGCTAACCTGATGAAGGTGGGTGGAAGAGACTGGACTCGCTGATGATAATTGAAAGGGGAGTTGAGTTTGGGCTAATATTGGCCAACTGATAAACACAAATCATGGAAGTGGGGATTGTAAAATAAATAAGTCGTCACGACACAATAATCATGGATAACATAGCGAGTATTCTAGAAGTAACGCTAAAGCTCTGAGTCTAAAGTATAACCACAGGAGGATATTCTAGTCAAGCCGTCATACTGTTAGTCTGCGTATAGACTACAACTCTCTTCTTTTTTAAATTAACAGTAGGTACAAATAACATCAAAATATGGCAATTTTGGGTATATCTTACATAAAATTTCTTTTGTTAAATATTGCAAGTTGGAGTAAACGCAGTTTTATTTGATTTTCCAAAATCTATTTCAGGTTCAGCTTCAGCTTTTGTATGGGATCAAACATCTTCAAATATTCAGAAAGGTTTGGTGTACAGTGTGCCGTCAGTGAAGTTTGCCCTGGCCATAAAATCCACGTTAAACTGTGTGTAGGTTTCACTTAGAATTTTAATAGGCTTCAGAGTAAACAGCGTAGAATTGAGCAAGAATGTAAAGTTTCATATGCGCTCGTGCTGGCTTCAGATCTCAAAGGAGTTGGATTACAAAGCTGTACATGTACGGATGCTGACGTAATTGATGATTACGGAATTACTTCGTAAATGTTTATTGTGGAAATATTCATGCTTATTTTTCTGTTATAAACTTAGTATTATCATTTGTCCCGTTCAATATTCTCATTTCAAAACACTAATTTTCTGGCCTCGATTCAAAGTTCGGCAGGTAAATACGAAATTTTACCCGAACGCGAACCAGTTCTTTCTCATCCCATAGTTGGCAGCATGATATTGATCACTTTGCACTGTAAAACTTTAAAAGACCTAAAAGTCTGATGGTAAAATATCTCCAGCATTTGAAAACATGGCGAAATTCGAAATATAGAAATTTCATGTAGTAGAAAAAAACATTGTTTGTACACACGAACAAAACGAGCTTACGCTCAGAATAAAAGCTTTTCTCGTTTGACGACTAGCTTTCACTGCTTCCTACTTCGAGTGAGAAAAAACTTATTTTGTACTCGATACGAAATAAACAAAACATTTCTTTATAATCAATTCAATATATAGAAATTCCGTTTGTAAACCAGTTAGCAAAATGTTCGAGTTTCTTTTTCTTAAAACATTTCTTTAACTTTTTACATGTTTACAGAAGTTCGTATTCGAAACTTTCTATAAACGTTCTTGAAAGTTGATTTTGCTTTTATTTCTCTAATTTTTCCTCTTCAAATATGCTAAATACCGTTTTACATTTAAATGTTATTCGGAACCGCTTTCGTAAAAAGTACAAATTGTATTATGGTTAGTAATATTTTCTTTTGTAATTAATCTGTGATTATTTATGTGCAAAATTATTACCTACTTTATTGTCGTACGTTTTTAAAGTGAGTCAATTTCGTTTATAAAAATTTATATTGCGTATAGTTAATACGCAAAATAACGAAGATATGGCGTTTACGGGTTCTTATAATAAGTCTGCCTATAGGTAGTGCTTAATAATGATACTTATTCAAAGTCACTATGTAGCCAGCAAAATATAATATTTCCGCGGAACAAAAGGCTGTGGTAACATTGCAGTTGAGCAAAGTTCATTTAAATTCCGTACTCGCGAGTGTGAACAGAAGCAAATGCGACTTCCTTTAGTTCCTATTGTACAACTGGCCTTGCACGAGTCTGAATAATGCTTTAGAACTAAACTCGATATCTACTTTTAATGTTATTCGTTTTGCATATAATCAAATTAATAACTACAACTTATTTAGGAAACTGAACTGATCGTCCTATAGCATTTTATGTTAGCAGCGATCGCACGGGTCAGCATTGCACTTGTGCAAAGCCGGGTCAGGTCGCTAGTCAATGTATTATAAAAATGAATCCTTATTTCCCCCTAGTAACGGCACCACGCAAGAACGGTTGGACCGATTTCGTTTTTTTTGTTGTGTTTGTTATTGTCAGGAGAATGTTGTTATGTAATTACAACATTAAGAATGTTTAACTTTGAGTTTGAGATAACTGTCACTCATTTGATAGATGCGTTTTTATAAGCTACTAAATACAACGTAGACGAAGTCACGCTAGTCGTCTAGTTTATAGATAAGTAAGAAGTTTATAGAGAAGTAATATACATCCTGAGATTTCATTTTCAAGCTGCAGCATAAGAGTTGAACTTCTTTTGAATCAAATCCGCTTAAATAATAAATATAGGATAAGCATAGAATGAAACGTATGTAATCTGTATGCTTGTTTCCAAATGTTCATTAGAAATCGCCCTTAGTGTAAAACAACCCTCTCCGTGTATTGATTCTGTCTTAGTAATACTTTGAAAGCGGGCGGACATTTTTTGGTCAATTTGAGTTGCTTTGTTTCGTTTTTCAATAAAGGAATTTTTGAAAAATATACAATAGTTAGTTAGTTTCGGTATAAATTACTTCTCGAGACAGAGTATACGTCCCACATACCAAGACACGTATTACGTGTTTGTAATTCTAGTTATGAATTCCGTTTTCTCTCAATGTTGTAGCAGATCAACTACAAAACAGCTAGACAAGTTTTCATTTAACTTTCAACGATATAAGGAATCGCATGTTACTCGAGAAGTATGTAGATGATTGTTTTAAATTTTTATTAATAAACATTGAAGAAAAAATAATTTGTAATTAAATAAACTAGATGTGACTGTTTGATTTATTTGGATTTTACTTTTCAGGCTAATTTGTCTGATCAATTTTTTTTCTTGAATAATTAAAGAGACCTAATGAAACTACTTCTTTCTACTACATACTCAATCGTAATCAGTTTCCAATAAAGAGTGTAGTGGCCTCGGTGGTAAATATTGCATGAAATTTTGTTTCATCCTCGCTAAGGTTCTTCTTAATATCAATTTTTATTGTTCGCATCGTGTCCAAATGGTTTTTCTAACCTTTGCCTCATGCTAACTTAGCTTGCTACCTTGGATACGAAAAAGAGCTTAGTCTACTTGTTTGAAGCTTCCGACATCCGACCAGCTCATCAGGGAGCTCATCTTAATATCAAGTAATTCTGTAAATAATTAGCTTTGTTCATAATTAATTTGAAAATAATAATTTAATCATCCCTTATTCTTTTTCTTTAAATCTAGATTCTAGTGTGGATTGAGCGCTGATTCTATTTAGTTTTTTACAACAAAAGAAATATTCACTTTGTGGTGCTAACATGGGCATGGTTGGGTAATCGTCCCGAGCCAGCTTCAAGCTAAAATATGAACTTTTATTCATAGTTTTTAATTTTTCCGGTGAAATGTATTGTTCATATAACAAGTCTGTGGAGTCATTGTAGTTGGAGAAAGTTCATTTAAATTTTGTATCCCTGAGGGAGACTCGCAAACATCCTTTCGTTTCCATTTTAATGTGCATTAAAACATTATACTCGTATATTTCAGAAGTTTGTGATGTTCCGGGCCATTTCATATGCTCCATAATATTTTAATTGTAATAAAATTGTATTGTTAAAATTTTCATGAATTTCTACCCAATACTTATGTTTGTTGTCCATATGGCTGTCTGTGTCATCGTAGCATTCAAGATAGTGGACCGATTCTGAAGAAGTTTTTTGTTTAAAAGGTAATTTAATCGAGATTCAATCGACTTATGGGTATAGATACTTGGTAACTGTATCCAATTTTTTTTGAGTTTGAATATAATAGAATACGTTTAAATATAACATATTTTTGAGACTTGATAGACGTTTATCTTTGGGCTTTGATATTGTTTTTGGTATTTTAGTAATGTCGTATAAGTAAAACAAAATATACAAAAAGATGATTCTTGAAATCTCGATTGAGAGTCAATTGATGACTTAGCTAGGAGTAGGACTGGCTTGATAAACACTTATGTAACAGATACAATTATTTTCGGATCCCTAGTAATATTCTAGTAAATAAGGTATGATATTGTAGATTTATGAGTAAAGTAAGTTCTGTTTTACTTATACTTTTAATTCTTTATACATTTAACATACTAGTTTTTCTAACTAAAAGTTTATTTTAAAAATTGATATGAAATAATTTCTGTGTGATGTATTGTCCGAAACAAATCATAAAGAGCTTCACAGACATTTTCTATGTTGTCTAGCATAATCATTAGAAGGGGTAGCTATAGATTTTAAAAAGCATAAGCAAATTGTAGTTATAGTTAGTGCGACAATTAAAATATAAACAAAATGATATTACGTATGAAATATTTATAATGACCGGTCTAGAATTAATATTAATGAATTTGTGAGATACCAGCATGCTTGTGTTTTTTGCATTGTAAATCGTGGCTGTATCCGTGTACTTGTTGCTTAGTGAACAGACCAACAGAAATTTATGTTATTCTCATTTCATATTATATTGGGCTTTTAGGGGTTATTTTTACAACAGAAATGAAAAATATATCTATTTTTATACACCTATATTAGTAAGATATTTGGATTACGCCCCCATTTTTCTCCACAGAATAAAATGCGAAAAACGAGGAAATTATTAGGTAAATACAACACCGCAGAAATGTTTCACTTTTTATTTTGCTTTACTGGAAACATTGTAAAACCCATAGCAACCTGCATAAAGTTTAAATTGTGTTCGGAATTTAGTTTCGCAGAGAAGGATTGAGCAAAATTATTTTCAGTAATCTAGTAAGGAAGTTTTAAATAGAATTTTATATCTAAAATAAAATGATTATGAATAATCGATGGTAGGTACTTTTTGAATGAGCTCCGTTCAACTATTTACTTCTACTGAATTCAGATTCAGTTTTCATTGAATTCAGTTTTAATTTCCATGTAACTATCAAAATATTTTTAATTTATCTTTTATTCCTTTTAGCATTGATTTACGTATATTGGGAGCAAATTATGAGATAAATGTTCCACCTATAATTCTTTTCAGCGCTGTAAGTAAGATCGTAAATTAGGCCAAACTTTTCTTGTAAAAGTTTCAATTTCTCTGGAGTGCAATACTAACGATGAAAATTTTGTATAAAATTTTGTTAAAATAAAGTTTTGAGCCACGTAACCGGTAATTAAGTTAAGCTTTTTAAAGTAACCAATTACTTTGTGCTTTTATAAATTATAAGAGGGTTCTAGCCTTCGAAACATGATCTTTATATTCAAATATTAAATTAATTAAATATTATCTATGTAAAAAGTGTTGTTTATTCCTAAAGTAACATACTTGATTTTGAAAAGGTTTGTATAAAATTTTAAATGTATACTAGAGTTAATAATAATCTATAATGAACAACTAAGCAGGTTAAAGTATTTGATTGTTGATAACAAACAAGAGCAAAGATCTAAAAATAATGAAGCATTTCAAAGATTCACAGAGAAATGGAAAGTTTTTATTAAAAGGGACTAAATAAATAGGGTCCAGGTGAGACCAATTTCGGCTTCAGTTGAATTACCGGCAGAGGTTAAAGTATGTTTCAGAGGTCAGTTCTCTGTATAAATGTGCGATTTGGCGAAAAATTTACAACTTTTTCTCAGTTCGGTCTCGGATGGAGGCCGTAAACTCGGAAGCAATCTCGCCGCACCAGCTACGGAGTTATTTCGCAGAATATTGCGGTGCGCGTGACTAATAAAATGACAAATAGAGGTCCTCCGTTCTCCCCGCTCCCAGCTCCCTTTTCCTAGCGACACACGGGCCGCAGCTCCCTTTAACGTGCTGAGAATTTTCTTGAGACTTTCTTTTTGTTGTGTGATTAGGCTGTAATTTGAAGTCGGGTAACTTCGTATTTTTTAAATTTCATTCCACCCTTCTTTATATTTCATCATTTTGCTCAGTGATTCCCAAAGTTACGTATAAAAAGAATTACGTCTCGGTGAGATGTAAAAAGGAATCTACGGGTACAACTACTAAGGTCGAGTAAGGAGTTAATTTCAGAATTCCGTTTTTGGGTTTCTAAATTATGTATATGATTTGGTAATGAATAAGCGACCTATAGGTCATATAAGTTTAGGAACTTTTGATTTAGTTTAAAAATACGAAGTGACCCTCTAAGATTTCTATTATTCCTGTTCAGGTACGGAACCCTAAAAACAATTTTTTTTTCTTGTAAACTTATAAAAAATTTAACCTAGTTTTAAATAAGAAATCTGTTTACAAAAGTAATCGGGGTTCATGGGACATTTCCAAAAAGTGAAATAAAATTTGCCAAAAGTAGACATGAAAACAGGAAATGGTAGGATGAATGAGATCACCTACAAAATTGGCAAGACTGCAGCATATGTTGAAGGTGACATTCTGTTTCGATAGCATTTTAGCATATTGGATTTTATTTATTGCATTTTATAATTACAATTCTATAAGCTATTGTGTACTTAAGGGATAGATTGCTTCAACTTTGTTACCGCAATACCGCATAGTTACACGTACATGACAATATAATAATATGCACTTAAAAAGGAACACAGAGTAACCAATATTAAGCACTTACTCCATACTTTAGTTATGGAGACATCACGACATTACAGATTTAATGGTTGGTCACCAGGAGAGCTTCGTTTAACAACTGGCTCAAGTATACCGGAACAGAGATTATATATTGTCCTGTTACAAATTATTACGTGGGTATAATTTAAAAAAAAGTATTAACATTACAAGTAATCATGTTTAATGTAGACTACAATAAATTTTCTATAGATTTTAATAGATTAGGGTCATATAATTTTTATGCAGTCCTAAAATGTTTAACAAAAGAAAATTACGTTTACTAATTCGTCATGTTATTCACTCGACCGGCGTTTATTCTATTATGGCGGAATGCTGTGGTTTGTAATTTTATTTATTTAAAATGTCATTCATCGTATCTTTTATAAAAATAAATATGGTTTTCTTTTCATTTTGGTAATTATTATTGTTCACTTTCATCAACGTATGCAAATAAGGCAGATGTTATTTTTTTTTGCTTAATTAACGTCTCTAAGGTTTATTAGTTACATAAAAGCGAATTAACCGCAGCGGCGTAAAATTACATTGAAACGATCTCTTTATGTTTAACTTTCTGGCATATTGCAAACCACTGAGCTGGATGCTGGATATGACTTCGTAAAATATACATTTTCTTATGTAAATTAACTTCAAAACTCCTATTTATTATATCTTAAGTGAATTAGTACACATGAGTTGTCCTATATTAATGGATTTGCGAATGAAACAACCGTCTATTGTCAAAGGTAGTTTATAACTGATTCGCCGCGCTGGCGCAGCACTTGCATTAAATACATAACAAATTGTTTTTCTTATACTTATCAAATTAAATATAAAAAGACGGAAAACATGGTACCTATATTATATGTGTACATTGAACAAAGAGCCGTAATAGTTCCAAAACATATATCATCTTCGATATACGAGATTAGGCCACCAATTGGGAGCAAATATTAAAATTAGTTCTGGACATGATATATTTCTCATGAAATTTTGTTTTACAGCATATTGACCATTTAATACAAAATATATTCTTATGCAGGATCGAGACTAAAACTTTATAGAGTAAACCTACCGGAGCACACAATGTAGCTCTAAAGAGCATTATTCTATTTCAAGCAGACCATTATGACAATAGGACTAAAGGAATTCATATTTGCTACTGTTGTCTCTCACGGGCAAGGAATTTAAATGAACTTTGCCCAACAACAATGACACCACAGACTTTTGTTCAGGGAACAATACATTTTGCCGGAAAAATTAAAACCTGTGAACAAAAGAGTACAAATTCATATTGCAGCCTGGGCGGTCCGCGACGATTACGCAGCTCCAGCCTCGATACTAACGTGAAAAAAGAAAACATCGTCTCCTTTATTTGGTAACTTGTATACTCATATGAATTCACTCTGGTCACTTCTTATTCGCAAATTTATCAATATTTTTATGGTTCATATCATTTAAGTAAGGTTTATATTAACTTGACATTTTGTACTCACTTCCAATTGTGCTGAAAATCGCCATACTTATTTATTTTTTTCATTTGTTTTATATTTCTACATCTTTAAACGTCATTTTTTTTCATCAGTCGGTATACTTTCATCAATACGATAATCTTTTTATTGATAAGTACTTAATCAATTAATATAATTATAATTCATTGAACCTCAACGTCTTTTTTGAAAAGACTAAGACATCTGATATCAGATTAGTTCATGATATGTGAAGTGTTATTTAATTGTGAATGAAAAATTAACGGATTGCTCTACACAGCTGCACATATGCAACCTTAATCTTTTTTATGTGTTTGTAATTATTATCTAAAGAAGGTTTGTATAAGAGAAAATTTATTGGAAACTCGAAAAAAGTTTAAAGGATTGGTTCTTTGGTTGAGTATGGCAGTTCTGCTATACCCACCGACTACATACACCACTAAAATAAAACGAAATATTCAGATTGTACACTGCGCGGAAATACCTCAGACTCAGTCTAATAATCTATCGGACTAAGTCGGTATACTTTATATAATATAAAATGACCTACCTGCTAATCGTACTTTATAAATGATTGTTACTAACATTCTTGAACAAAATTTCGTAATTTTTGCACGTGCCATGGTCTGTGATAGCCTAGTCAAAAATTTCATTTATGTGAATAAAATAACCTGACTGTTGTTTTACGGTTGAAAGCATTGAATGGTTTTGAACTATTCAAAGCGATTTAAATGATAAAAAATTTGTATGTATATTTTTATATATTGTTTTCGGAAGCCTGTGAATTATACGAGCTTTAGAAACTCATAACTTGTCGCAACGCTTGTAATGAAATAGCCATTTCTGGCAATGTGCCACTTGAACCATATTTTTTTTCGACTTTCAATAAACATTCTTGTTTATTGAAATTCGTGTAAGTCGATATAGAAAAAAATTACATGAACTAACAAGACTAACAAAAGTCAATTCTTTTTTTTTTATATATAGTATGTATGTATATGTCGGAAAATTACTATCACGTACTATTCTGACAAGAACTATTATGACAGGAACCCAATCAATGCCTTGGACTTGTGACCAAGGTGTAGGCTTAAGGAATTCCTTTATTCGATCGAGACACTTACATCCACTGCTTAGTTTCACCGTCTATACCTAAGATTAGACTAACGTAAACCTAACCTAACACAAGGCTAACCTAACCTAAACCTAACACAAACCTCCGACATATATAATATTGAAAGTATAAAGAGAAGAACAAATGATACTCATGTGGATAAAAATTCTATCGTAGATCGGAAACGGTACGTAGCAATCAGCTTTGCAGTGTTATCGTACTCTACGATATTACGTTTTATACAATTATTTTATTAAAATGTAGTTATTTGTCTGTAAAATTTTAAATATTTTCTATATTGGAAGTGTATATTGAAACTTTCAGTTTAAAATTCTGATTTTACAAGAAATTGTAGAACTCGTACAAAATAACTTTAGCACTATTGATACTACTTTTTACTTGGAATATGTAAATTAATATAACAATAATAATAGTGGTATTGGACAGAAGCGTTATCGGTTAGAACATAGAAATGAAATCTTAGAATCAATACGCACCCCTTTAACTCTTTGTTGCTTTTTTTAAATTTAGTCAGGCTCTTTTCTATTTCTTGTTACATTTTTCTACGATAATTTGTTCAGGCCCGATCGTTTTCGACAGTTTATGTAATTTAGATCTCCTGAGTTTTAAAAAATGATAACCAAAGATATCGAGAAAAAGGCAAACAATATCAAAATGAAAAAGGTATCATACATTAGATAAAACCTTATCTTACAAAATATATAGGTAACTATGTAAACTCTGTCTCTACATTGCTAATTATTTGAAAGAATTTTTTATACAATGAATTAATTAGGCAGAACAAGCACATTTATGAGCAAACATATCAAACGTGAAAGTTTTAATTTTATTAAATTTTCCGCGCTCTTAGTCACATGTCGTAAATTAGGCTCAAGATTTGGTGCAAAAGTTTCTCTTTGCCCCGAATGTTGAAGAAGACTTATTTTTAAGTTTTAGTGGCAAAGCAACTAAGCAAACAGTTTAAACGCATGTAAAACTTTTTCAGAGTAAATACTAGAATATATAAGTACTTATGCCTTTATTATTTGAACTTGAAAATACTTCTACATATTTGAATTCTTAATACATAAGCTTTAGTTTAAAGTTGTATATTCTCTTTATATGTACTACTTTATATGCTGTATCAATTAACCAGTTTCTAAAGTAAAGGACCGACAGTTTGGTATAATTTTAAATATTGAGATAATATGTCGGCTAGAAGTAATATACACACTTTTTTATTGTGAGAAAGGTCATTGATCCCCTTTTCCTCTTTTCAGAAAAAGTAAGCAAAGTGCTCCTTCCTATGCTTACATAAACAATTATTTTAATTTCTTAGACGTTGAAATTTTTGTGCTCGTCAGATAAATATTGATCATAGAAACCGTGCCGGCTAAGGGGCGTTTAATATGCTTCATGGCAAAATGTTGGACCCTTTTTGGTGCTTAATTCAAAACATTTGCTCATTTTTCAAGGGCTGCTTACTCATTTTTTGAAAAAATTAAAGTTCCCAAAAAATATTTAAATAATTAGATTTCGTAAAATATTAAAGTCGATTTTATAATCATTCAGAAGAATCTATAAGAAAAAGATGAATCAATTATAGTAATTGTGGTTGTATGCGCTGCAGTAGTTTAAACATACAATTTTAAGCATGTACTTTCGTTCTCCAAATACAAAACTTGTTAAAGCGAACTTGATTCACATAATTATTATTGCGGTCTATTTTCATCATTTCTTCCATAATGGCGGGTTGCGAGGGCAAAGCAATTTTGTCAGGGGCCTACAGAAATTTGAAAAAGGAAAATTACACAATTTGCTAATAGCTACGCTGCGGATAATTTTCTTGAAGCAGTTTTATGCTAGACGGTACATTGGGAATGGTTTATGTTGCTATTAAAATAAAATTTTAGAGGAATCAAAAAATGCGCTAGCAATTAGTTAAAAATACAGGTATGAATAAAATTAAGAATTTCTTAGAAAATTCTTTGTTTTTGTTTTATTATAAGTGTATAAAATGCCTCCAATCATATAAAAGTATTATACTAGCCGATCGATACTGGTTCCTAAGTCATTAGTCGTCGTAAATTACTATTTTCTAATTTCTTATATATAGGTTACCTAAAATATAATATTAATTATTGGAGTTTTGATTTGAGCTTGTTAATTCTCTAAACAAACACATATATGCGCAAGATTTTCTTTTATATGTACTTGCTAGATAAGGTGGTATATGCTTATTACTTTTAACGAACACTGAAAGAAAACCACTAAAAGCTCGCGCTACAAACATGAAATAATATCGTAAAAGACTTACACTTGAATAGGAATAGAGACCATTTGCAAAGGTGAATACGAAACTATCCCAAGTAAGAGAGATTAAAGGCGTTATTCAGCATGTCACGCCCGCAAACGAAATGTTCCATATAAATAATCCTGAATAAAGCCTTCACACAAAATGGAGCAAGTGGGGGGAAGATTTATCCTCTTGAATCTAATCTTGCGGATGGCGAAAAGAGCATTTCTACTAAAATTTTTGTCTCAATTCTCAACTTGAACACGACACTGTATAAGTCGGAACAATTTTCTTTTGTATACTGAAAAGTCACTCAGTCGAAATGAATTAAGAGTACAACTCAAAGTAACTCAAAATCAGATGTTTTGTGCTATGAAGAGTCTGCAGCTCTTATTTATATTACAGAATCACTTAAGATTATTGAAACGCTGATGTTGCTTCGGTTTTCGATACATAATTAAAATAATCAAAGTCACTTCACTTTAAACATTTTTTCTAAGGAAAATTTTATTCGTCAAGAAAAAAATAATTTAATCGGTAAAATTCTCTTCTTCTTTGTCTTAATCCTTATAGAAACTCAAAAGGCATGTTAGTTAGTAGTGAGAAGAGCGTTAATTACCTTCTTTATTATTTGTTTACCGCCTTATTGCACACCACATATATATGAATAAATAATATTTTAAAATATTCAAAAGATTGATTGTACAAAAGGCGACTGTTAGACTGTTCACTAAAGAGTAAGCTTTTATTAGGAATCTCTTTCAGACAGCCTTTATTTGACTGATAATAAGTAAAACGCGTTTTCCAGCTTTTAAGTACAAAGGAATATCAAAATATTAAATAGATTATTTTTGGCATGTTTACTCGTGAATGTACTCGTACTCGTGTGTTAAGTTAACAAATACAATGAAGAGTTCGTAGCGCAGAAGCACAACACGTTATCAGACAGATTGTTATTAAGGAACGTTCACGATGCACAAGTGCAATGAACACATTCTTATCTCAATAGTTTTGGCTTTCAGTAAGCTGTAAGCTGTTGTTTACACTGTTTTGCTTGCTTTATTTATTTGTTTGTACTTAATCTAAGTTAAAACGTAAATGTTCTGAAAGTATTTTTATGCTTTTTATAATATTCTTTTAACTATTCTCTAAGAATTTACATATAGAAAAGTATTTGTCTGTTTATACGACGTATATCTGTGCGCTCATCAGGCAAAAACTACGGCACAAATTTGTATACGGTTTTCACAGTTGTCCCTACTTGTGTAATCTTAACTTAAAGTAGGCTTGATTCATTTAAATCGGATGTCAGGAAAAAGATATTGTCATTTAAAAGGGTATTAATCTAACGAAACTGTATAATTTCTAAAGCTAGGTAAATTTACTTTTAAGTTAATCTTGTATAATTTATTTTTTTAAGTAGCATGGACGTCTAAAATCATCGTCGTCAATAAAAATATTGTCATCATATTTAGTAGACAGTAAATAACATTAAATATTATACATATATGATAATAATGGAATTAGTTACGTATTATAAAATTAACATACTTAATACTTTTTAAAAGCTTTATACTAACTCGCAATGTTCGTATGTAGCTAAACTGTTGGGGTTCCTGATTGTATAATCCTTTACAATAATGGAATATTCAAAAATGTAACAACTAGTACTAATAACACAGCTCTACAAAAAAAAAGGTGTGTGTGCGATTCACACACGATAGAAGTGAAACTTCAGTAAATCGACAAAAGAATGAGATGAATATATATAATAATATAAACTAGTATGTATATTTCTGTCTCATTCTTTCCTACACATTTTTGTATTTGTGTCTCTTACCTGTCGTTTTGTATATTTCTGTCTCATTCTTTCCTACACATTTTTGTATTTGTGTCTCTTACCTGTCGTTTTTTCCGTTGCATCCGGTTTGAAATCACAACGATTCAATACTAGGGTGTGCCAAAACAATATCGTCTTATTTTGGCACACCCTAGTATGTATAATATGCAAAATAAACCAAATAATCCCTTTCATCTAATTCCTAACGATGCACTTTACAAAACTTCCTCTAGAGGGCGTCATATTGAATTTAATGTGACATGAAATAACCTATAATAGACAATGAAGAGGCTTGAAGAAATACGTTATTTCTCAAATTATAACTTTCTAGCTGCGCCCCGTGGTTTCACCCGCTGTTTTTGGATTATTTACACTATATCGTTATAAATTATAGCCTATGTGTTATTCTATTGTGTAAGCTATATTATTTAAAAGTTTCAACAAAATCCATTCAGTAGTTTTTGCGTGAAAGAGTAACAAACATACATCCATACATTCACACATCCATACATCCATACATTGTTACAAACTTTCGCGTTTATAATATTAGTAGGATAGTAGGATTATATTACATATATAGTTTAGGAAATACGAACATACATATGTACTATGTCAGTGCTCAGGTTAGACTAACCTTAGGTTTTAAACAGTGAAAGGCAGTGGAGGTGAGTGTTCACATAAGTGGCAAGGAGCTCCTTAAACCTACACCTTGGTCTCGAGTCCAGAACATTGCTTAGGTTCCTGTCGTAATTGTAAGAGATCATAATGTTTAGTTATTTATTGGTTCAGTAGCAGTATCTACGTTGCGTTTACCCAATATTCCATTCGAAAGGGGGGTGACTCCCTCTTAATCTTTTCAATATTCCTCTTTCGTATTTTAACTGAGGTAGGGCACGGTAGGAAACTTCCTGCTCAAATATGGAGCAGCCCGACTGGGGTAGTACCTCGACCTTACAGAAGATCACAGCTAAATAACACTACTCTAAAGCAGTGTTGTGTTCCTGTTGGTGAGTAAGGTGACCAGAGCTCCTGGGGGGAATTGGGGATAGGGTAGGCAACGCGCTTGCGATGCTTCTGGTGTTGCAGACGTCTATAAGCTACGGTAATCGCTTACCATCAGGTGAGCCGTACGCTTGTTTGCCGATCTATTTATTATTTATTTATTTATGTACCAATAAATGTTACACATTCACATAAGAAATATGTGCACAAAGGATGACTTATCTCTAATAGAGATCTCTTCCAGCAACCCTTGATGGTGAGATAGTTTTGTATAGTTAAACACGCGGAAATAGGTACAGTATAGCAGAAATTAAAATAATAATAATAAAAGTAATATACATATATACTATATATATACAAACATTTACATAAACTACAACTATTACTTACGATCTAGTTACATAAAAAAAAAATTCAGTAAATCGACAAAAGAATGAGATGAATATATATAATAATATAAAATAGTATGTATATTTCTGTCTCATTCTTTCCTACACATTTTTGTATTTGTGTCTCTTACCTGTCGTTTTTTCCGTTGCATCCGGTTTGAAATCACAACGATTCTAAAGAAGTTTCACTTCAAAAATATTTTTGGCGGCCCTATGTACCTTTTCAGAATATTAGATTTCTAAGTATATAGATTTCGGATATATTAATGAAAGTTCTGGATTGCGATATAATAGTAGTAACGTATCAATGTAAACAAAATAATGGTTTTTAAGGAAAATATTATATTATAAAACTTTAATTTTATATTTTTCTCATAACCTAATCTTTCTGTAGCGTGATATGGAAATAAACATATTAAAATAAATGAGCCAATTTTCCAAAAATATGAATTGTTTCATAAAGTGCAGACACAAAATTATTCGAAACTACTTTCATGTCAAGAGCAACAAAACCACTGTGTAAATAATTTAATTTTATATAAAATTTACTTAAATTTGTATTGTTAATAAAGATAAACTAATTACTATATATATACTTGTGTTAGCAACACCGTTTACAAAATAGTATTGGCGGGTAGATCATTTTATATTGTGTCAAGTATACCGAAGTGTAGACAATATATAACTTTTAGTGCGATAGATTAGACTCAGTCTCTCTGGTGCTTTCGCGCAGTACACTTGGAAGTTAGAGTTATAGTATCGTGGTTAAGGTCATTCTTCTTGAGGTTCACGTAAGTTTACTTTAATATCTATTGTAGTTGGCGAGGTGGAGTGGTGGAGGTGACAGTTAATATATTATGAAAAAAGCTCTTTAAGTGTAAACCTGCTCCTGGGTCTCAAGCCCCAGGCACTGCTCGACTCCCTATAAATTGCAAGTGTATACGTATTGCTGTAAAGTAATATCATTCCTATCTAATGCTTTGACACTCGTAACAGTTCTGTGTGGTGGAAAGTACAAAGCGTTGTTCATATAATAGTGTGAACTGTAATCTGCTGAACTCGTGAGATAGCTCGTTAAAACACATTTTAGAAGCACTCCCTATCTATATGGTTAAGGATCATAGATAGGGAGTGCTGTAGTGATGTAGGAGTTTTATCAAGGAAACTTCATCACAGTAGTATTAATGAACGTCTAACTCAAAATCAGTCAAATGTGCATTACATCTTGTTATCTAATCATATATTTTTTTTACTTATTTTACTCTATAATAGCTACAGAAGTCAAATGCTTTTACTGGTAGAAAGATACTATTGAGTAATATCGCTGTCTTTTTATGGGAATTTGTCATTCATTTACATATATATATAAGTTCTAAGTATATAAGCGAAACGATTGGGAGGATTAATTTTATATATTTAAATTATCAATTTTCAGGTTGTTTTGTCCGGATTTTTGCAATAATATCGATTGCGTCGATAAAATTAACGTGTTAAAATTAATAGTATTAACTCCCTAATGTAATTATTATTTAATCACATCGTGCTGCTGGCAATAATATGGCGATCAATATTGTATAACTTATTGATCAATAATTCTGTATAAATTACGTTACATTATAAGTTATATTAAACATATAATGTACATGAAGATTAACAGCCACAGTTTCATTTTTATGACATCTAAAAGTACAATACGCTTAAAACAATAACTTAGCAGTATAATAACAGTTAAAGATAACCATACAATAAATCATAGGTATAAGCTTTAAATTCTGACAACAGCAATATAAAAGTTCCGAATGGTTTTAGTAGTCGCAGGGAAATATAGTTCATCCCTGGATATTCAAACTGTAGTGAGAGCCAGACTCGCTCGCCCATAAAAATCACAAAAAGATGAAATTAAAAACAGAAATGGTGTGCTGAATTCATGAATATTATATGTTTGTGAAATATTAAAATACAATTGACAATGTTTTCACATGACATACAATATTAAAAAAATGTCGATGTATGCAGAATTATTTGTGTTCGTCGGAAATAAATCAGAAGATAGTCTACATGATGGAATACAATAAGAGGATTGTCATCGAGCATGTGCTTGGTTTTTTAAAAATAAATCAAGCAAAACATATTTGATATTTGTAGTAATTTGATTGCTAGCAACATTATTGATACTACTATAAGATTGACAAGTTATATGTTCTGCTCCCTGATTTCTTGATTTAATGAATGATTTCTATGTCGTTTAAAATAAAAAAAAATTAAGGTATGTCGTTTTCTTTTAAGTGTTACTGTACAATATAAACTCATATGTAATTAATAAGGCACTCTTTAAAAAACTTTAAATAGTATCTAAGTAATGATATTACATAGTAACAGCTTCTAAACACATAATTTTTTCAAGATAATCTTCGTCTGGATTCTTTCTCATATAATCGTAAATAAACCTTAGTTTTTTTTTAATAAAAGCAATGGCAAAGAGATGCGATTGTATATTAAATGATTACAATGAAAAATCTGAGGCATATATTTTTCATTCAATATAAAGTCTATTTTGATGAAAAATATTTTTCATCCCTTTGACTCATGTACCGGAATTTAGCTTGAAAGCGTTGCTATGAAACAGTAAAAACCAAAGCAAAATTTACAAAATAACCTCAGTCACTGAAATGAAAACAATGAAATTAACAGAACTAGAATCGATATAAACCTTTATTTTACTAAAATGTAATAATATTTGAGACTTAAATTTTAATAAACGGTTAATAAATCAGGATAAACCTGATTACAGAGCTTATAATAAATTTTAATCTGCCTTATACCATAAATCATTCTTCATTGTAAAATATTTCATTTAGTAATATATATTGATTTATGTAGGTATCGAATTCACTGTTATTGCAGGTGTTTATTAATATTTCAATAAAGTGCGACCGATACATTACAAAAATAACAATTATTGTTTTTTTTAAATAGTAATGCGAGGTTAATAAGTAAGGTAATTGTATACTTTTAAGTGTTTTCTAGTTTGCAGTTAGTTAAAGTTTTTGTTAAAATGTTTTTTAATGCTCTTCAGTGAATATTGTGTTCTGTAAATAATTTATTGAAGAGATGAGTATAAAACATGTTTGAGAGAAAATGTACATTTTTACTTTTGGGGATTCAAAGTATGCTTTCATGATTCGGCTGTTTTTTTTTAGTTAATCCCTTGCTACTTTTCATCCTCTATTTATTCCTACATTCATTCGCTCATCCACTAACTCACTCTCTCACCTGTTCATATATCCACTCGCTCGCTAAATCACATGCAAATTTACCTACTTACCTACTCATTTACCAAGACACCCATTCACCACCTACTTTCGCATGTCCGAGACGATATTTACAACACAAATCACCCATTTACTTATACTATAGCCTATAGCCAACTTAACTAATAAGCCATACCACTCTACTCACTCTTCGATCTCAAATCTTCTACTCTCTCTATTGTACTACTCAACAAATAGCATGAGCATATTCATAAACTATAGATATATTCTAAAATGATTAATTTTTGCATTTTTTTAACCTTAATAACTGTTCCGTTGAAAAAATGATTTTAAACGTTAGATCGATAACAATGCAAGAACATTTTAGACAATCGAGGTACGAAAGTAAGTTATTATTAGTTTGTCTTCCGGTTTTAAGTTTGAAGCTCTTTGGATAAAGCCAACATTCAAGAAAGTAAGTAAAAACCTTGCAAACACTACTTTATGTAAAAAAAAACATACTTAATAATATATAGACTTAACGACTAGTTAATAAAAAGAAATAATGGATTATTTATCTCAGACGAGTATCATCATTAAATCAGTTCGATGTCAAAATGTGCAAATATAAATTTTAGCCAAAACGGAAAACGGAAAGTGGGTCAAATTCAACTTGAAAGATTTGATTACAGACGAGCAGATATCGCAGGTGAAACTAAATACCAGAATATCAGATCTCTATTATATACGCGTATATGTATAGATATTTAATGAAGTTTACGATAAAGGAGGATGTTGATTAAATGTAACATTGACTTGATTCTAATCAATCTAATTTCAATGGGCGGATTCCCTTGATGAACTTTATCAGCAGAGCGATCGAAGCCTCTGCTAGTGTGCTAGGTTGATATTGGAACATTAACTAATGGTTGATCGATTACTGCTTGATAATGTATATATATTCGTGATTAATATTTACGTCTATTCATTACTGAATCACTGATATATAAATACTAAATATGGACCAGTAATATGCACACCGGGGATTCATAAAAATATCTCAAAAAGTTCTTGCACACGTAAATATGATTTTTTTTCAGCTTTTCAAACTTTCGTACATATTCTTAATGATTTAAAACGTATGTAAGTCTAATATGTATTGTATCTCTTTTTAACAATTTTACTTGAGTTTTTTTTTGTTTTTGTCTACACTATTATATAAAGAGGAAAGATTTGATTGTTTATATGTTTGTTTGTTGCGAATATGCTCGAAAACTACTGAATCAATTTTAAAAATTCTTTCACCGTTAGAAAACTACATCCTTTCCGGGCAACAAAGGCTATGTGGTGTTGTCATAAATATTATAGTTTAAAAGATACTGCCATTTAAGTGCAGTAACCTGTCCATTTTGTAAAGTGAATGTTTTCTCTGAAACTACAAATCAGATTTTAATAATTCCTTCACTAATATAAAACTACACTATTCCTGAGTTACATGGGTGATGTAGTGTTGCCATGTATACATTTTTAATTACTAGAATATGGTTATTTTGTGACTACTGATCCGATTTTAAAATTCTTTCACTGATAGATAACTATTCTATTAATGAGTGACATAGGTGATGTAGTGTTGCCATATACATTTTTTAATAAATAGAATATGGCCATTTTGTTACTACTGATCTAATTAAAAAATTCTTTCACGTAGAGAAATCTATAGTATTCCCGTCTCTCTCCCTCTTTTACTTTCATTATCTCTCATCCTCTTCTCTATCTGCCTCTTTTCATTTTTCCCTATTATCTTTCACTCGCCTTGCTCTCTCTCTGTCTATTTCTCTCTCTCTCTATCCTTTATCTATCTTTGTTTCAGTTTTATCTTAACTCTGTCTTTCTCGCTCTTTTATTATCTATCGCTTTTCTCTTTTTTCGTTTTAGCACCCTTTGCTAGACAATTACAGATAGACAATTTAGGGACGTATTCCTTTAAATACCCGGAGCGAAGCGAAGACATGCCGCTCGTGTTATATAATTTAATATTTGAATATGTGAAAATACTTTAAAATCAAGTAACAATTTTTTTCCTAAAATATGATGTATTATATTTTTTCCCATGTCACTCGAGTAGTATTTGAGAGAGTGTTGCAAGTAACTAAAACGGGATTGAATTTCATTTTACTTTTGGCCTCAGATACTTTTTATATTTCGGAAAGGTTTGTCTGAAATATAAAAAGTATAGGTATATCTGAAATATAAACGTATCCTTAGCAAGAGACTACGATTTATTTAGAAATTCTTTGATAACAAGAATTTTATCTTTTACTAAGACTTTTGACTATTAATATAGTCAAAAGACCTTAGTTTTATTACGTTGTCTACTCCTAGATACTTAGTGTCATAAAATGTCCTAACAGGTCTCCTTTAAGACCAACCCCTGCCTTTAAACTTATTTGATCACGTAAGCAATTTGCCAAACAACTTTACTATCGTAGTTTCTCCGCCATAGAACTTCTATTTTACTACTCGACAACGAGTAAACATTCTGGGAAAACAAACCACATAGTATATTGGAAAGCAAACCTGATGTTTAATAGTGTATCGTAATTTCTTTGTATCAATTAGAATTGAACAGTGCTTTATATATGCGATAACCATACAGCAACAATAAAGCAGCTTAAAAAGAAACTTTCAAAATCTTCTCTTCTTCTACTATCTTTTTTCTACTTCTTTCTATGTGTTGCGGCATCAACGGACAGCCGCGATCCGGTCGATCTCATTGGTCCACTACTCGGTTGACTATATTATATGGTCACGTTTTTTGCACTTCAGGAGAATATATAAGCGAACTGCGACATAAAGCAAAAACTCACTATGCGACTGGCTTTCTGCCACTCAATTTTGCGATTTCTTTATTACTAATTAATTACTCGCTAGTCTCAAGCATACAAGTTTTTGTATGTTTTTCTTCTGCAAGTTTAAACGTCGTGCCTGTATCCAATCCCATATTCGTAACCGTGTCTCCTCCTCACAGTGAGGAGGGGGTTAGGCCATAGTCCACCACGCTGGGTCAGTAAGACTACGTATTATTTCGGCTACGTTTACAAAAAATGTATAAATCGCTGACGTAAAAAACAACAAAAACAGTTAAGTACCGAGTATATGTAGAGGTTTACACTCGGAATGAAAGCTCCACTCCCTCTCTAGGGATTCATCTCTAAAAAGATTTTTTGTACTCGTACTAGTTAAATTTAAAATCTTCTGTCAAATAAATGGTTTCTAAAGTTGTTCAGCTTGAGTAAGCTACGCTATTTACATTCAATAAGGAATATAATTTATGTGAAGAAGTAGATCGAATTTTTTCGTTTTAATCATGATTTTCGTTAGGGAAGCGGTGAAATATTGCGGAATCGACTCACGATTCCGAACGTGAGAGAGTAATCAAAATTTATTATTCTTTTCTTCGATTCCAACGACACGAGAAGTTATTTTAATAAAATTTCGATTTCAATTCGAGCCGTCGAATCGACTTTCCACTTACATACAAATTACAAGTTTTATTGTTATTAAACATTTAGAACGTTTCTAACTTTAATATTTTATTACTAATACGTTCTGCAATAATAATATATTAAAAGTTTATAAGTAAGTTTAGGTGTAATGATCATCACTCAAGAACACCCAAAAACGATTTAATGGATTACTACACAGGTTACGCTACATTGCGAAAAAAAAATTCTTGTAGTGTAGAAGGAAATCAACTTCTTACTTTAGATTTTAAAGCTAAAACACAAAAGATACTTTTTATTGTGAAAAGAAGTCTCTGTCCTGTATATAGCACAATACCTGTACAAACTGTTGTTACCTAAAATTTCATTCTGTGTGTGCAGGAGAGAACGAATGAAAATTTTCAATAAAATCTCAATGGATATTGAGCGAGTGAGTATTACACACTTTTTAATTTACTTTGGCCCTATTTTGTTCATGTCCTTTCCGGAGAGAGGACCAGGGAGATTTATGTATTAATTGTTCCACAAACTAAATTTTGCTCTGAACTAATATTAAATTAGTACAAAACCTTTAAAAGTTAAAACAACAGCAGCAAGCATACACGTATATAAAAATTTAATTATATAAATTTTAATAAAGCATCTAGGTAGGTAGCTCTGAGGATTATGAAGATTAAAGTGTTGCCTGTACCATAAATATTATTCCGCCGCCGTATTATGAGACTGGTGAGAGATTTAATTACGTCGGAATGTTGATTGTGTCAGCGTACTAATTACATTCCAGAAGCAGCTCCCGGGGGACGTCACGAATCTTGTAAATATTGTTATGGAATCGTTTGATATCGTTTGATATGCAATCGGCGCGGTCTCATGAATAAAATTATATAACTCGTGGAAATGTTCTGCATTATCCGTCGTCGGCAGTCGGCAGGCCGTCTATTGCTCTACAGGGTGTAGTTACTTTCATTTTAACTTCTACAACGATGTGAAAATATTTCTCGGCGAGTTTATTGCTAACGGGAGAGTTGTGCGGTCTAAACGGAAACAGAATATAGTATTAAGTAGTGTTTAAATTACCTACCACTGAAATGCTTTATGATTTAATGTACTTTGAAAATAATAAATACTTTTTATAAGGGATATTGTTTTTGTACTATTTTACATATTTTGTACTTTGACTCGGATATTCCGTCACAGTAAAACTTAATTTATAAACTAATCAACCCGCCTTAACAAAATTGCTGGACAAAATATTTTTAAATTACAAAACTGTAAGCTGCAAGACTTAAGTTAGTCTTTCAGCAATGCAACAGCTGTATGTGCTAATATACGTACAGACAGACAGTATACATGCAAACAAAAACTGTCTTCTATTGGTATTATAGAGATCCCTGATATAAATATAAATATATATAGATATTGTTAATTAATAAAAGAGAAGAGAAGGAATGTTGTAGTAGTCTATACGCAGACTAACAGTATGATGGCTTGACTATAATATCCTCCTGGGGTTATACTTTAGACTCCTAGAATACTCGCGATGTAATCAGTGATAATTCTGTCGTGACGGCCTATTTATTTTGCAATCGCCACTTCCTTGATTTGTGTTTATCAGTTGGCCAACATTCAAGTAACAGGATGCTACTCATATCAGTCGTACCAACATCAAGATCAAGTAACAGGATCCTACTCAAATTATAATTGTTGCCAACATCATAATTAACAGTATCTTCTATTGAACGTGAGCATATACGATTTATACTAAGGATACGTAGTAATTTTAAATATTTTTGATAATAATATAAAAACGTTTTAACCACATTGATTTGAGACTCAAAACAGGTCATTAGAATGATTAGATTGACATTTTTATACATGAATATTCGTTACCTACAGTTGGACAGGAAAAGAAATGCTAGTTATTTTGCAGTCCAACTGTGTTTTCTAAATGCACTTTAATATAAATGTAAGCTGTTCTACTTTCAAGTAGGCAGAACAATATTGTATTGTGTCCTCTTTATTACGCCCACACGAAGCTACCTGCTTACCTGAATACAAACTTGCATTGTGCTTCGCACACGAATGCTGCGCGGTTACTATTATTGTACATTATTACATATATTGTATGAGTAGTACTTAATTATGCGATAGCAATTTTAGAAAAGCATATTTACTGATGCTACTTCCTCCGTTGTGGCTCGTATCTTACTTTATACATTTTTATTAGAATACTAGTCGCCCGCCCCCACATTCACTGGGCTGCAACATTTAAAGTAAATAAATCGTATGTTATACACATACAATAAAACTGAAAATAGTACCCAATATAAAGGCCCCTTATATTAAGTACTATTAAATATCGATAAGTTACAATTAATATAATATGTAGCTATAGATTTTATTACCTATATATTTTATTAAAGACTTTTTTTTATGTTGAAAGAGGGAAAAAGCTCAGACTTAATTGTAATTGTAAGTGATTATTATCGCTCACGGACGATGCTGGTATTAAATGTTAAGGGGAGAGAGAGAACAAATAAATGACGCTGAAAATACCGTATTTAAAATACGACAAAGAGTCTCGAATATATTCCGCTGCAATTTAAATGCGTGAAGGGCACTTGGAATTGGATTTGCATGATAGTGGTTGCATGTCAATCGGGAGCAAAGATCGCCTGCTATCTTCTATGTCGGGATTATGGTTTCTGGTTTTTCGACCTATTTTTTTTCTTTTGACATATTCAATAAAACACGATGTTATTTACAAATTCTGTTTTTATAACAAATCATACTGAGTAATAAGTATGATGTCAAAAGACTAATATTAATTAAATCAAATGTTCGTTTGTCTTGCTTAATCTCGAGAATGGCTGGATCGATTTGGCTAATTTTGATTTAGAAATATTTGTGGAAGTTTAGGAAAGGTTTAAACGGTAAGAAACATAAATAATAATTAAAGGAAAATTTACTTTTCCAATATAAACTGTTCCTAACTATGAAACGTTTGATGTCTTTTGTCTTTTTAGAAATAAAAAATTGGGTTGGAATACAAAACAGTACTGTTTCAGAAATAAAAAAAGTGTAAAATGTTCTTATTAAACCTAAGTACACGTAAATTGCGCCGGGGTGGGTCGACTAGTTACACATAATGAGTTAAAGAAACTATACTGGGTAGATCTATGTAAAAGTAAACAGTAGGGTATTTAACATTTTATAATTATTGGACAAATTTATTTAGAATTCTCGCGCACAAATCCCAGTAGCGATTTTCGTTTATTTAAATAATTAGAAGAGAAAAGAATATAGATAATAATACTGTATTTTATTTATGTTATAATTAATGTGCGAACAGAGGAATTACAAGTTAGTTATATGTTTGTCTTCAAAAAAGCGAAAATTGTATTTGCCAAGATTTCCTCATACAATTTATTTTCTTTAAATATACTTAAAGTAACCAAAATATATGTACATCGTGCCTATGAACATAGCTAACCTAAATATTACGTAGTGCTTACACGAATGTTACGTTAATATTTCTGTTTACATAGTATGTTTACGAAATTGTACCAACAAGAAATAATTATTACCTTGTGTTGCCGAGCTCATATCGCACACCAGAGAGTACTCGGCAAACCTCAAGCAATGTGTACCCACAAAGAACACGCATACATATCATAACTTTCCTAGACTAGATACGGGACATAATTACAGTACAACTTGAGAGTATTCTAGGACAATTAGGATATCTTGAATAGAATTTAAGTAGATTAATTAGATTGTGGCACAATCAGAAAAAGCTACATTTTTTTACAAATCTCGTTTATCTATCGACAGGGCTTAGAGTATTAGTGTTATATTATCTAACTGCAAAGTCCACGAATATCTAATATCTCAACAGTTGCATTTTGTGATCAGATGCAGACCAGAAGTAAGGTCGTATTCGTAAGGTAGAAGGAATAAAAAACCAAGCGTGAGATTTATCATCAGTGGCCTTTTTGCTCTTACTATGTTGAGAGGCTGTAATTCAGCTAGCACCATTATTATGTTTTCCATATACATACTAGAAACAACAATTGGTTTGAGAGACTTGAACTTGAACATTCACCGTTTTGTTTGATGGGTTTTTTAAACCACTGAGCTACAAATGCTTCACAACCTAATATATTTGTATAGTAAAGCAGAGTTCAATTGGTACAATAAATTTCAAATTTCATTATTTGAAGAGGAAGTCGCGAGTTGCCAATAGCTATTGGGTTTTCCGATCACGTCTCCATACTATTGGCGAGGATATTCGAGCCACCTGTGCCCGTACTCTATGAGGCTTTAAACACGCTTCTGCTCTCGATAAACCGACTGTGAAATATTCGCGGTGTACGCCTGAAGCCACATTTCCTTATGAATGATACATGCCAGGATTCGCTTCGCCGTTTTCTGGCACGACGCGATCGAACTACTTGTAGTTATTGCATAATTTCTGGAAGCTACGAAGCGCACCTTACGACTCTTTATGCATCATTCAAATGTCACGTCATGTTCTATACATATAAAAGTAAACATGTAAGTTACCGAATTTCTGTACATAGAAGATATTTAAGAAAACTCATTGTTTTTAACAACGCGTTTTAATCTGCGTGACTCTCAGCACCTGTTGTTATATAGACTAACCTTTCTCTATAAATACAACATTAAAAGACATTTTCTATTTGATCCAGTAGGTACATATATTAAAAGAAGCCAAAAAAAAATATTTGTTTCTGTGTCTGTCTGGCCTTATGTTGCACATCACGCATAAACTATTACACGAAATTAGATAAGGGTTTCCCAGTTTAGGTTTTACTTAAAATAAAGGTTTTGTCGAGGTGGCGGGTCGATTAGTTGTAAATACGTGGCAAATCCACGATATAGTAATAAATAAGATTATAATCCAATTCACATTGGATATAAATATTCTACGTGTGTTTCATTTTATAAGAATTTCACAGCAGTCATGACGTAATAAATAGAGACGTGAAAATTTGATGAATGCTAGGCTAACTTTTGCTCTGATAATTTATAATATCGATTTATAAAATGCATATTTCCTGTGAGATAATAATAAAACATGCTAAATGGCTTATACTTGTTTTTAAAGAGATTAATTTGATGTATGTAGTATAACTGTATTATTTATAGAAGAGCTAAATAAATATCTTTTACTTTACTTTAATTATAATTTGGAGGCAAGAAACTCATTATTTCATATGTTTAGTCTATTATTCATATTAAAAGAGGGCAGGATGAGAGCAACACATTGTGGTGATTACGTTGCAAGTTGCAGCGTCGGAACTGAGGCACTCATACGTAAAAGTTAGCGATGGCAGAGTGTGGTCATGACCGTATCTCAAATTAAATCTTGCCAACAAATCTTCGCGAGGATGAACCAACCTCCCCTACTTTTGGTTTTACAGTTATTGTACATTATTAATTTGTGGTAAATATATTTCACTGTTAAGTTAGATTTTACTTTACACATCGAATTACAGTTTTACGGTTTGTTGACTAGAATAATATAACTCAAAACACAACAACAATCACATCTGTCATTTCAATAAGATTTACAACTTTTAACCTCAAAATTTATGTGAAAAATTCAGAGAACCAAGTTTTTGATTTTTTTAATTTTTATCTTTTACAAAAGCAATTTTTCGACTGAAAATTGGGGTGCTTTTTCGATATTAAGTTCTTACTTTAGTTCTTCCGGAAATCGAGATAAACAGTTTTTACCATTTTTTTTATAGTATACAGTTGCAAACGAGCAGAAGGTCCACCTGATGGTAAGTGGTCACCATGGGCATCTACAATACACGGAGAATTGCAAATGCGTTGCCAACCCTACTTTACTTTTTAAGGAACCTGTACACTCGGCGTTTGAAGACCCCCAAATTAAAGCGCTCTGGTAAAACCTCTGGTGACAGATTATTCCACAGCCTGCACGTGCGTGGGAGAAATGATCTTGACGCACGTACATTGCTGGTATGCCACGCATCCAAGTGGTGTGGATGGAATCTGTCCCAGCGGCGTAGAGTGCAATGGCGGAAAAGTGTCGGGGGCTTTAACTCGAACAATTCCTGTGAACATTCCCCATTGTAGAGACGGTAGAGAACACACAGAGATCCAACGTCTCTCCAGAGACTTAGTTCATCTAAACCGTCTGTGAGAATGGGGTCACCGATAATGCGAACAGCTCGTCGTTGAATGGAGTCAAGAGGGAGCAACTGGTCCTTAGGGGCGCCAGCCCAAAGATGCGAACAGTACTCCATATGCGGACGGACCTGGGCTTTGTATAGCAACAGCTGCTGTCCTGGTGTGAAGCACTGTCTCGCCCTGTTTAGTACGCCCAGTTTTTTTTCAAGCCAGTTTGGCTTTGCTCTTCAAATGACCGCAAAATTTGACATCGTTCGATATATCGACTCCTAGGATTCCAATACTATTGCTGGTGCTGGGGGGAATATTCTGGAATTTAGGCGCTATTATAAAGGGAATTTTTTTTGCGGTAAACGCGCAAACCTGGGTCTTAGTAGGGTTAAATTGGACAAGATTATGTAGTGTGTATGTCGGGTGGCAAAGAAACAACCGTCTCACTCCGTAGCTGGTTTATTACTGTCAGTACAATATAATATTACCCCCGATGTTTATTATTACATATACTTCATCCCTCCAACACTAATTTGGGAACCTGCAACAAACCAGACGTTCCCATAATAAAATAAAAGTAAACTTAAAAATAAGACTTATAATTAACAGGTTCTCTTCTTCTCCTTGAACGTCTAAACGGACTCGCACCATTCTCAGGATTATTATCCTCGGTGAAAACTGGTTGAATATCCGACTCAGCCGACCGAGGCTCGTCTGTCATCACATCGCTAGCCTCAGCCCACTCATCCGCATTCTCTTCTAAAACAATACTATCCTCTCCATCAGGTGCAGTCGCTTCCAACGTCTCTCTCACGATCGGAAGCGGCGGCACATTCAGCTCAGCCAGTGGAGTAGAATGTGACGGCGATAACTGACGCGCTGTGACAGATGGCGAGCGAGGCGAGGGCGGCACCTCGGGGGGTGTAGACAAAGGCAGCGGGCTAGTGTCAGTCCAGGTTTCACTAATACCACTAGCATTAGTGTAATATTTCCTTATCTGATCAACGTGCCTATTGCAGGAAGTGCTATATTTTGTAAAATGGATTTGAAACATTCTGTTTCCTATTATCTTTGTAATAATACCTAAACACCAAACACACTTTCTAGCTACATACCACCTCGCCCATACAGTTTCACCTACTTGAAAACACCTATTAGGTTTTAATTGACTGGGTTGATCTTTTCTTTCAGTTTTATTAAAATTGGGCAGTACTAAATCTAATCTACACCGTAAGTTACGACCCATCATCAACATTGCGGGCGTGGCGCCTGTCGCACAATGAACAGTATTTCTATAGTGAAACAAACAATTTTGTAATTTATTATAAACATCTTTATGATTTTTGCATTCCAAAATTATACATTTTAACATCTTTTTGCAAATTTTAACAGAATTTTCTGCCTGTCCATTGCTAGCAGGGTGGTATATAGGTGAAGTTATATGTTTTATTCCGTTTAATAGACAAAAATTATGAAATTCTGCTGAACTTATTTTAACATCATTATCGGAAACTATTACATTGGGTACACCGAATCTAGAGAACATATCCTTAAGTTTTTGAATAAGAACATTTGTAGAAGTGCCGCGATCCATATGCACACACTCTAACCATTTAGAAAATGCATCTACAACAATTAAATACACAACCTGTCCTATAGACATGTAATCGATGTGTATCCGGTACCACGGAGCGGGCGGCCGCGGCCAGGGAGAGGGGGGCGCGCTCGGCGGCGCGGGGCGTACCGCAGCGCACGTTGCGCACGCGCCTATCCATTGTTCGATGTCCGCATCAATTCCGGGCCACCACATTCTACTTCGTGCGGCGCTTTTGGTTTTAACGATACCAAAATGAGCCGAATGTAGTTCTTCTAACATTTTATGTCTATATACCGTTGGGATTACTACTCGGTGGCCACGAAATAAGCAATTATTTATAACTTCTAAATCGGTTTTGCATTGAAAATATGGCAAAATAGATTTACACGTTATCTTTCTAGGCCAACCATTTTTCATATATTTAATAACTAACGATAACACCTTATCCGCATTGACCGCTCGCTTAATGTCATCGAACAGAACCGGCTTCATGTTAGCTTCCAAAAATAAAAAATGCTTAGAACTCTCTGCTTTCTCTTTACTAACCGTGACTGATAAGGGTGACCTTGAGAAATAATCTGCCACTTTATTATTTTTACCATCTACATACTGTACTGTATAGTTATAGGCAGACAAAATAATCGCATATCTCTGTAATCGTAACGCGGCGGTCACAGATATACCTTTCCCCCTTTTAAAAATAGAAAGTAAGGGTCTGTGGTCAGTTCTTAGTATAAATGGTTCCTGGCGGCCGTACAGGTACTGGTGAAAATGCTTTACGCCAAAAATAATGGCAGTGGCTTCCTTCTGTATCTGGCTGTAGTTTTTTTCACTCGCCGATAGCGATCGTGAAGCGAAGGCTATAGGTCGGTCGCAACCAGAAGCGTCTTGGTGCGCCAGCACGGCGCCGAGACCACACGGTCCCGCGTCCACGGTCAACGTCAAGGGTGCCTCTGGCTCGAAATGAGCGAGTACTCGATCACTAGCCAGCTCGCGTTTCACACTCTCGAAAGCCACTTGATGTCGCTCGGTCCATTGCCACTCGGCGCCCGCCCGCAGCAGCTCGTGTAATGGATTTAGTAACGACGATGCAGATGGAATAAAATTTCTATAATAATTTACTACACCTAGAAACTGTTTAACACCTAACACGTTGCTTGGTGCGGGTGCACTTATTATCGCTTCGACTTTAGAGGGGGAAGTTCTCAAACCGTTTTTATCTATTACGTAACCAAGGTAGGTAACGCTATCCTCGAAAAAGACACACTTATCTTTTTGCAGACGTAAGCCAGCATCCTGTAGTCTACGTAGTACCTCTTGCAACCGTGACATATGGATTTCTTTAGTTTTACCCGTTACACAAATGTCGTCAAGCCAGATACTTACCCCGTCCAAACCTGAAAACAGGGTTTCCATCGCTTTTTGAAAAATAGCAGGGGCGTTTGCTAAACCATATACTAAGCGAGTATAAGAAAATAAACCTCTATGAGTTGTTATAGTTGTCAACGCTTGAGAAGACTTTGATAATTTAAATTGGTTATAAGCATTACTTAAATCTATTTTAGAATATTTTTCACCACCACCTATCTTTGAAAACACCTCCTCTATGCGTGGCAACGGGTACTTATCTATTTTCAAGACTTGGTTCAATGTGCAAGAAAAATCGCCGGCTATTTTTAATTTACCATTTTCTTTTAACACAGGCACAATGGGCGTAGCATATTCTGAATGGTTAACCGGTATCAGTATACCTAAACTAACTAATCTGTCTAGTTCTGCGCTAACCCTATCCCTGAGAGCGAATGGTACCGATCGCGGCTTAAAAAATTTTGGTTTGGCATTGTCTTTTAATTGTAACACGACTTCAAATTTATTAAAACAACCTAACTCATCCTTCCATATATCAGGGTATTGTGACAATAGGTGCTGCACTTCTTCAATGTTTTTATTCTTACATTTAATATTGTAATTTGCCGAGGTAAAATAAATTTTAAATTTCGTCATGAAATCACGGCCTACCAACGGTGGCCCACCATTAACTATAACGTACAGCTTTATTGATTCACATAAGTTAGCATACTTTACATTAGCCGTAAAAAAACCTAAAGGCGTGATTTTATGACCGTTATATAAACACATTTTAATATCACTTTTAGATAATTTAAAATTTGAAAAATATAAGGAATATAATTTATCCGATATAACCGTATTACCGGATCCCGTATCTAATTCCATACATAATTCAATATCATTTACACTGACAGTCAATTTTATTGGATTATAGTTTACATACCTCAAATTATAAAGTGCACATTCTTTGCAGTCTGTTTCGCAAGGAGACTCTGTGTTCTCCGTGCCGAGGTTGTGTAAATTACACTTAGAACCACTACACACTTTCTTTAAATGGCCTTTTCGCCCACACTTTTGACACTTGTAGTTTTTATACCTACACTTAGCTGCTTCATGGTTCTTTAACCCACACACCGTACACTTTTTCTCTATGCTGTAATCGCGCTGTTGTTTCCCGCCGCCGCGGTGAGCGCCGGCTCGGCGATCGCCCGCGTAGAAGACCGGCTCCTCCTTGATGGCGGCGGCGCTGACGCCAGCGCCTGCGCGCGCCTCTCGTGCACACGCTGCTTTCTGTGCGACATCCACTGCTTGTGCTAATGTAAGCGTCTTTAAGTCGCTTTCAAAAAGTCGATCACGCTCCGGTCCTGTCCCAAACCCGAGTACGAAACGATCTCGCAACAGTACCTCGAGTTCATTTCCGAAATTGCAGTAGACAGCTAGACCTCGCAGCCGCGCCGCCCAATCCTCAATACTTTCACCTTCAGATTTAACCGCATCGTAGAACTTCGCCCTATCGGCGAATGTCGACCGTTTTGGCGTGAAATGACCGTTGAGTAACTCCACCAGGCTATCATATGTAGCACTTTCGAGGTTCTTCGAGTACACTAAGTTCCGAACTAGACGGTATGAATCATCCGACAGATGTGTTAACAACACTGCACTTTGATTTTCAGGCGGAATAGCATTAAGTTTAAAAAATTGCGTTAACCGGCCAAAAAAAATGTTCCATTCATGAACTTTATAGTCAAAAACTCCTAAATTCCCTATAAAATTCGCCATTTTCGCGCACGTCGTAGGTAGTAAAATATCTCGTCGTCAGTTAGTGTGTATGTCGGGTGGCAAAGAAACAACCGTCTCACTCCGTAGCTGGTTTATTACTGTCAGTACAATATAATATTACCCCCGATGTTTATTATTACATATACTTCATTATGTCTTCCCCATTCAGAGACCTGCTCCAGGGGGGTCTCTATTGCAGACACCAGGTTTTTTCTCCTTTCTTCAACCTCAATGCGAGGAATGTTTCCCCGGCCAGTATAAAGAGCATCGCCAGTACTGTCGTCCGCATAGCAACGAAAGTTGCTAGTTTGCGACATATCGTTGATATGCAGAATAAGCAGTGTTGGCGATAGAACTGAGCCTTGGGGTATTCCATTATTAATGGACATGGAGTCCGAGCATATACCGTCGACAGCGACCTTAATGCTCCCCCCACTAAGAAAGCTGGATACCCAATTGCATAATTCCTCAGGTAGTCCATAGGAAGGTAGCTTCGCTAATAGAGCTTTATGCCAAACCCGATCGAACGCATTAGCGATATCTAGGCTAACTGCCATAGCTTCTCCTTTACTCTTAATGGCATTTGCCCAACGGTGAGTAAGGTACACAAGAAGATCCACAGCACTGCGACCATGACGAAAGCCATACTGTCGGTCGTTAATTAGCTGGTTATCCTCAATGTAACCAAGGAGCTGTGTATTAATTATACGTTCCATCACTTCAGAGAGCAAGGAGGTAATAGCAATAGGCCGATAATTGGACGAGTTGGTGCTGTCACCCTTCTTGGGAATAGGGTGAACGATAGCTACTTTCCATGAGGTTGGGACTATTCCTGTGGTATAGGAAAGGGAAAAAAGGCGTGTTAATGTTGAAGTCAACTCGGGAGCACACGAGCTGGGATTCCGTCAGGTCCGCTGGATTTCTCAACATCTAGGGAAAGGAGCACTCGACGCACCGCGCTTTGTGAGAAACGCACATTTTGCATAGCGCAATCGTGTCTCGGAATTGTAGGCGGCGCTTTTCCCCCATCGTCAAGATTTGAACTCGACGCAAAAATAGTGCACAGAAGATCAGCTTTCTCTTTCGCGGAGTGTGCCAGCGAACCATCGCGCAAAGGTGGTACAGAAGTTCCCTTCGACGGCTTTTGCGAGAGACCAAAATGCACGGCTTCCTGAAGGAAAGCTTATTAATTTCTCGCCGATGCCTCGAATGTGCTTAAGCCTGCTCTGGCAATATGCTTCTTGTAGGATCTGGAGGCAGCATTGAATTTCTTTTTAAAATCGGAAGTAAATGGATCCTTCGCAGCAAGTGCCACGGCCCAGGCACGATAGCGTTTCTGTTTAGTGATCGAGGATCTTGCGCAGGATACATCGTACCAAGGTCGCGAACGGCCGCCAGTACGGACAACCTTGCTTGGAATAAAACATTCCATCCCTTGCAAAATAGTATCCGTAACAGCGGCAGCGCAGATCGATGGGTCATCCGATATAAAACAAAAAAAATAAAATTCTCGTAATCCATCCCAATCTGCTGATTTGTAGTGCCATACGCGGCGGTTCCCAGGTGAACGATAATGACCATGCAGCACTACAGGTGCCTCGGAGTACCAGGCAATGGTCAGATGTACCCAAAGGCGCATTGACGGATACCAGGTAGCCCTCCGGGTGAGTAGTCAGGAGAAGATCCAAAAGAGAAGGTGTATGGTTCTCGGTATCGGGGATCCTGGTTACGCATGACACAAGTTGGGAGAAACCATAGGCGAGAGCAAGACTGTGAGCAGCTTTGCCTGCGTGGTCTGTAGTTCATGATCCTAACTATTCAGTGTGATGGACATTAAAGTTCCTAAGGATCACGACCTCTGCGCTGGGATAACGCTGAAGCACGAAATCTGTAACCTCCTGAACGTGCCCAAAAAGACGGTCGACTTCGGTGTTAACGGTATGAGACCTGTAAAGGCACGTGTAAATCCGCGTGGTGTCGCCCAAGATCATGTGTGCCCATAAAACTGACAGGTCTCTAATTTCGAGGTTGCCGAGTCTTTGACAACAGATATCGTCCCTAACGTACACACACACACCGGCTTGAGGGATGAACGCCTGTTCCAAAGTGTACCCTGGGTAATTTAGGTAAGATGTGTAGTAATCGATATCTTTGGCTCAGTTAAAAAAAGTAGGCCAGGCTTTTTTTTTTTTTTTTTAAAAGATTACTAGCAGTATGGATCACATACTACTAGTATTCCCTTTACCCCTCCAACTAAGCTAAATATGCTTGTGTTAGGAGTGGGCCACGCCAGTAGTCCAATGTCCGGGATTTGAACCCACGACTTGTTGATCGTGAATCCAACGCCCGAACCACTGAGCTACTGACGCTTTGGCTTTGCCGTTTCGAGGTGGTGATGCACGGCATTTAAATTCGAATGCAATCCTCGTATATTGCAAAAATCCACACTGATTGTGGAAGTGGGAGCCGCTGTGCGTACCTTCTTTTTTCTTGTTCGGCTAACCATTAAACAGAAAAAATATGTATATTGCTGAGATGTAACAGACAGTACTATAGTTTTTTTTTGTTTCAAAAATTTTGCATTTGGTCTATTATCTCACTCCTAAGTATTAAAATCTGTAATTAAAACTACTAAGATTTTCTCTTCTAAATAATCTATTGTTAATTTCTACTTATATTTAAATACTTATCAGAAATTAAAATGTTAACAAGAACACATATTATGAGTACCATATCTACTAGACTTATGAATACAAAACTAATATTTTTGACTTTTTCGAGTAAACAAAATTTTAAAAATTTGTAGTGTTTATATCCCCAAAATAGCCAAAGGTTTTATAAAATTTCATAAATAAAGCCTTAAAGTAAAACTCGTAACAAATTTTGGTTAAGTACGCGCTTAGGAGATTTGTCTGCCTAAATTTAAATAAACGGTACTCCGGGCATTGTATTGTTTGAAAAATTACATTTCATGGTACGGGTGAAAGCTCATCTCATAGAAGAGTCGCGGACGCTACGAGTTGCAATTTGTTACCCTACAGCCTTAAAAATCCGCATTTTATTGTTCCGCCTCTCATTCCGACTCGAACTGCGATCTTCAAGGGTCACATTCAGTTGTATCATGCAAAGAATTGTGTTTATAAAAGAGATAAAGATGAAATTGCACTGATGTTGTGTTTTAATAACATCGGGTTTTTCATTTTCCTTTAAAATGATAAAATAGAAAAATGTAATGTCCCATTTATTTCTATTAAAACAATTCCATATGGCGAGTCTGGAAATAAAACCTGGTACTCTCTTGTTTGGATATATGTTTTGTTATCATGTGTACTTAATTTTTTTTTCAACACACTTCGCTCGAGAAGTGGTGTTTTATTTCACTGTTTTTGTGAATGTAAATAGCTCCACAGCACACTCGTGCTTTTTACTTTTCATTACAGCACTAGTGCGGTAATGGATTTATATAAACTATCCGCGCGACTTTGTCTGTTTTCGGCAGATTTTTTTTGTCTCCTATATGTGTATGTTTGTTCATATGGTTGTTTCCTTGTATTTATATATAGTTCAATCCATCACGGCGCAAGGCATGTCTACTATATGTAAATATAAAAAGAAGGCTGTCCATCGTGGTGGGTTGAGCTATCTATACGTATGTTTGTTTGTATAGTTATTAATATGTATGTATAGATAGTTCAGTCCATGACGGCGTCTGGCGCGTTTTCTATATGTTAATTTAATAAGCAGGCTGTGCATTGTAGTGGATTGAACTATCTGTACTGTGACGGTTATAAACCTTACATAAAGTAAATTCAACATTTAAAATAATAATAATAAATAATAGAAAGAGGTAATAAAATAGTGATGAATAAATATTATAACATAAGTCATTTAATACATTAGAAATAATAATCGATCATATTTTTCAACAATAAAAATATTAAAAATAATGCAGGAGGTTCGTGTATTACGTACACATTTCGTGTATCAGTTAGAAAGTATGCAACTGCCGATAGTCTGACCGATCGCCCAGCATATATAGGGAGGCAGCGTGAGATCGTCGGCACGGCATCTCACATTCATGTACTACATATGATACCGATATGATAAGAGGTCATAAAAAGTACTTATCAAAGATGGTTTGTGGGTGACCATCTATAGAATTATAACAATATAAAACATGTATAGGGGCGATTATCAGCTACGGTTACAACGATATCCACTTCGGTGGCAACTATTACACATTTATGTAAATATGAATATGTGTATTCCTTGCAATCAACCGCCTAAGTGCTGTGAGTTCTTGCGAACTGATGTTTGAACCAGTGATTTATTTATCACTTTATTTATAACCAGGGCTTGTCCCTTTGTCTTCGGACACCTTGCAGCTTTGCTGTTTTAATAGATTTATTTCCATCACAAGGCTCACGCCTTTTTATTATTACAGCTTCGGCTGATTTACTAAAGCCTTGGCAACAGTAAAGTCTTGACTGTATTACCAGGACTTCGATCCTTACTAATGTAGCATCAATTACAGTGTAGGCGCACTATAAATAGCTCCCACCTTCTATCCAGGAGGGTTCACGATTTGGTTGGAACCCATAGTCGGTGACTGGTGTGGCCGACCTCTTTTCTCTTTTATATTTAAATATTATAAGAGGAAGAGAGAAACTCCTTCAGTTATTTTCTTTATCACTAACAGCCTCCTGATGTCATTATTTATAAAAGTATTATACATCTATGCGTCATCACAACATCATTATTACAATAATTTAATAAATTGCAAATCGATCTTTATTTAGTTTAATTTATCTTCTTCGATGACCTATTGATTAAACTCATGCCTCTAAAAGAACTTTGATGGTTATTATTTACACAACGTATTAAAGGTCCTAACTAAATGATCACAGGCCTAATTAAATATTTTATAAATGCATTATTAGCCGTTATTGACCTGCCGTCTTTCTCTGGCGTTATTTATTTATATTTTTACGTATTTTATATATATATTTTGTAGAGTTAGCTCAAGATTAGTTACAGTACGTATTTTTTATTTATATGTATAGATTGATTAATCCATGACGGTGCCGACGCGTCTACTGTATGAGAAAACAATAAGTGGACCGTGCGTCGTCGTGGATGGAACTATCTACACGTATGTTTGTTTATATAGTTACTATATTAGTATAGATTGTTCAATCTATGGAGACATTGACACGTCTACAATATGACAAATTAAAAAGTATACCGTGCCTCATCGTGGATTGAACTCTTTACACGTATGTTTGTTTATATAGTTATTTTTATGTATGTACAGATCTTTCATGCTGTGTGACGCCGTGGTATGGACTATCTATACATATGTTTGTTTACTTGGTTGTTTCATTGTATGTCTGTATGTTTGTATATTTTAATAAATCACCGATGTTTTTTACCTCGCAAATGTGTTGAAAAACGTTGTATACACGCTCGTGTGCTTTGGTCATTACAGTTCTCAGCTCCGTTACGCCTCGACTGTTATGACCAACTTAGCACACTTGTATCATAATATACTATAAATTACTTATTGGGATACGGAATTTCATGACTTTCATAAACTAGACTTGACATGACTAGTTTATGAATTTATGAAAGGTATGGGAGAAAATCGTTGATCTGTAGTTGTTCTTGGAAAGGTATACTGACTATGATGAAACTATAATTACTTATTTTCTTTGATAAACATTGAAGTTGTTATTGTGTTAATTAAGATTGATCATAATTAAACAAAAAGGCAGTGTATTAAATGGTTCTATTGCGATCCTGCGATTGCGAAAAGGATTTAACACAGGTTTAATTTGCTGAAGTTTATGAGGGATTAGTAGATCAAGGCGTGATCGTAAACGCGAACCTTAGCTTCAAATGAAAATGAGGGCACCAATGACGAGAGACGTTTAGTAGAACGGTTTTACGAACCAAGAGAATATAAAATATAAATATAAATCTTGGATCACGTTTTTGCCGAGTCGTTAGTAAATCTCTAAAATAAAGAAGGAAATAGCTTGACGACATTCCTTTAATTTGTTTTTGTTACACGGAAGGCTCTTACATTTTACTCAGTAGTAAAATCTTGCTTACTTTTGAATTAGTCGCCTCATTTCGTAAGACATGACATTTCGTAAGAGGATAGATACGCATTACTATAAACAAACATACAACAGACTGCTTCGAATATATCGGCATAAAGCACACAAAGGTTATTATATATTATTGAAACACTAGGTAAGTATACTGGAAATACAGGATAAAAAAATTGCAGTATATATAGATATTTATATTAAGCTAAGAAAGTTCGTGCCCAACTTTGTCGCTTATAAATTGAGTTATATAATTTTCTATCGATCACCAGGTACTTCCCCATCTATATTCGATCAAGATATCGTAGGAGACATTTATTAGCCTTAAATTTACCTAATATATCTCGGAGAACAGTAAAAGACTATCGAATAATCGAATCGTCATTGGTATCTATGGCGTTGGAGTAGGGTAGTAGTCAATTCCGTTGTTTTGACAGTCTCGACACTTTATAAGCCATCGACAGTCTGACTGAAGTCTTAAGCGTGCGCAGCATCTCAAGAAGTGAAGCAGTCAGTGTTGTGCAATGCAGTGTTAGTGCTAGGAGTGCTGTCCGATCAAGGTCACGTGAGTACCTTACAATTTAGTAGTCACGTCTTGTGTTGGGTTAGGTTTATGTGAGTTTAACCTTGGGTTTAAACAGAGAGCCTGAGCAGTGGAGGCGAGTGTCTCGATCGAATAAAAAACGTCCTTAAGCCTAAACCTTGGTCACAAGTCCAAGGCACTGCTTAGGTTTCTCTCTTAATTATTAGACATCATATTTGATTATTCATCATTTCAGTAGAAGTATCTACGTTGCGTTTACCCAAGAATCAATTCAATATCATCCCCCCTTGTAGTGTTTTCCAATATTCCCCTCTCCTCCTTCTTCTCATCATTAAAATCATTAATTCATTTCAGTAAAAATATTCAGGCGCTTACGATAGTAAACATACTTTTTTTAGTCCTGCAAGAGCTCTGCACTCTTCTAGAATAAAAATTCGCTTTTGTGTTAAACCAGGTTATAAAGTATCTGTGTGCCAAATTTCAGTGAAATCCGTTCAGCTGTTTTTGTGAGATAACAAACATCGTTATAAACGTCTAAGTATCCAAACATACAAAATTTCACATTCACAATATTAGTTAAATTAAAATACTTTTATCCGCTTTTCACGCACCTTAGTAGTTAAATTTCCAAGAATTCTTCCTTAGTTCACCTTCATGTAAATTTTCAGTTAATAATTTTTTATTTTCACAATGATAGGTTTACGTTCTTTATCCTTGTCCTAATTACTGTAAATAATCAACATGAAACGTATTTCAATTTTGAAACGTATTTATAGCATATAACTATATCAGTTTGGTCAAAATTGCGACTATTCTTGTTTGTTCAATAACTACGTACATTGTTTATACTCGATCCCAAAACAATAAGTAACATTGTATAGGTGAAGATTAAACCGTTTGAAAGGGAGGGTATAAATTCGCGAAATCGCACCTTGCTGACACATAAAGTGAAATAAATAGTCGGAGCCGCCGTTGCGTGCCGTTCCCGCTGAGCTCCCCGTATAGCTACCAATTGTCATTTCCAATCTAAACATCGACTTGTCTTCATAGAAATATTGTTATTGCCCCAAAAGGGTTACTTATTTTATGCGAAACTGCTCTTTTGTTTTGGTCAATTATTATTTGAACATTATATTATCTTTATAAAGGTGTATAACTATTATCTTTATAAAAAAAATGTATTTTTGTATGTAACGAATAAACTTAAAAACTACTGGACCCTTAGAAAGCTACATTATCCCTGAGTAACATAGGCTATATTTATTACTAGAAAAAATTAGAGATCCTCAGAAATTCTTACTAAAACCAAGCCAAGGTGCAAAAAAATTGGCCATAAAATGTCTTTCATCGCATGCGCTGCGACAAGTATTGATGAAAGAACAAAAAAATATTCCACAATATTATAGAACGTATCAATATCTACAAAACACTATGCGAGACCATATGTCCAACTAATGTAGTGATATTACTATAACTAGTTTTTTACATTTTAAAAGTTGATAGAAATGCCTATCAAAATCGGACCTTGTTTTCCATACCTTATACCATATAAATAATTTTGTATTCAAGACTGTTTCAATACCTGTTGATTACTTTTTGAATTATTGGAATCAATCTTGAAATTATTGGATCCATTCAAATGAATATTACGAAATTAAAAATGGCAATATAAACAAAAAATATACGGAGACGGGCCTGTGTGGCGCGCCACGCAGCACAGCGAGCCGGCGAAAAATTATCCGCCTGTGCGAAGTCGGGACAGTCCGCTAGTCTGAACTAAAATGGCAAAAAAAAATTTAGCATATAAAAGTGAGCGAGTTGGACTGTGGACCTACATCTGCCTCCGAACATATTTGCTCGTTTTAATAGTTTTTTGTGTATGTTAAAACGTTTAAAATAATACATCTTTGTATATGAATGGTTCGGAAGCATGTTATTTAGTATGTATCCTAATAAATGTGTTTCGTGCTTAGTAATAATAATATAATCCGTTAAAAATTATATTATGAAAGTGTCAAAGGTTTTAACAACTTTAATAAAATATACTTTATTAAGAAGGTGCTTACATTATATATTTTCAGTTAATTCTAATTACTGAATAAGTTTACAACGACACTACCTATCTATACCAATATTTTGATAATACTAATAATGATTGATAAACTTTTTCGATAAATAAGTAGTAACTATTAAATAAAATGAAATGATTACAATTTACTGCAGAACATGAAAGTATTAGACTGAAAGCTCGTATAGTTGGAATAACTCGAATTCATGTCCGAAATTTCCCGACAAACGAAGGAATACGATGCTATTACCTGAAATTCAATACTGAAACCCGATGGAGCTATTCGGGATCGTCTGTCTGTATATTATATCGTCTTTACTTTATATACTGCGTTAAGCTGCCGTACTATTATTGTAAATATATAACGTTTTTCTTTTTGTTGAGTAACATAATGCAATACAGTAAAATAAGATGGTTTTGTTAACTTGCTGCGTTTTATTTAATACTAGTCGCCCCAGCTTGGGGTGCAGTTTATCACGTACAGTACTTAGATTTATAAAAAAACAATATATATGTATATATTTAAAAAAAAGATCACTAGCAGTAGTATTCCCTTTACCCCTCCTAGTAAGCTAAATTGCTTGTGTCAGGAGTCGGCCACGTCAGAAGTCCAATGTCCGGGATTTAAATCCACGACTTATCGATCGTAAATCCAACGCCTGAACCACTGAGCTACTGACGCTTTAATTGTTGCTGAATGAAAATATACAGGGGTTAATGAAATTAAACATATTTTATTATGATCCTGTAGAAATTCTGATTTTATTCAAAAAAAAATTAAGCCTATGAATTGATCAACGCTTTAAAGTAATATTCGTGAGGCAAATTTTATTACAATTCGTTCAGTAATTTTTGTATAATTGAGTAACACACTTCAAAACATACCTTTTAGCAACAAATGAGTTGTAAATTGCAAGGCATATTATGGACATAATTTTCTATTGGAAACGGATGTTGTTTGCAACTTTTGACTGTTATTTAAAGTTAGGAAACGTTATTTACTACGGCATTACGTAGTTTAATACTAACAGTATACTATTTATTACTACATCTTTAAATCAATTATACTCTATAGGGACGACTTTTGTTAAAACTGTCAAAATCGCCCTTTTCTTGGATTTTAATTTTGTTGATTCTATGTCCTATGAGAGTATGAGGTCCTATGTCCTATACAGCTAGTATTCACAAATTAAATTGTGTTCAATTGATGACTAGATAGAATTAAACTGTAGTAACAGTTATATGTTGCAATCTAGCTAATGGGGCACAGTTATAGCCAGGTCTATTGCCTGACTAAATTGTATGGCTTAATATGGTACTGATATTGCTTTTATAGCCTAGGATAAAGACAGTCTATAACTTAATTAGAAAGAAGCTTTTGGTATTTTTTGCTAACAACGTAGAATATTGAATTGAATCAGGCGTTACTTTGCGGAAATTCATGGTTTAAAAGGAATCAAAATGTTACCTTGCTATAAACCGCGGCAATCTGAACTACCAAACTCGTATGGTACAACTTAGAAGAGCACCCTGTCCACACAAAAGTGAGACGCGCGAACCCGAACCAGTACACACCACACAAGTTGGTAGCTTGACGATCTAACACCACACTCGTACGGCACAATCCGGAAGAGCACACCGTTGACAGAAAAGTGTAACGCGCGAACCCGAACCAGTACACACCACACAAGTAGATCGCGATCGACGTACGTTTCGCTCCGTAACCGGAGCATCTTCAGGACGTGTTGACTCTACAAGCGTCACTTGCTAAGTGACAATTTTGTTCAAAAAACAGCCTTTTATACCTTAACTCAATACTCGATATTCGAGACGCAATACTCGATACTCGATACTTAACTCGGTACTCGTGTTTTGTTCTTACAACTAAAGATATCGAGTAGAGTGGATTTAGACACGTTTATTTGTTCGTTCAGCAGCTCAAATGTTTGATTGGTATTTTTAATTATTTCTAATTGCTCTAACAAATTAAGTTTAATACCTTTATCGCAAATATGTAGTATTTTGTGAGAATGGCCCATATTGTGGCCGCTATCTAAGAGATGTTTAGCAAAATGGGATTTCTCAGGTTTATTGTTCCTAAAAGCAGCTAAGTGTTCTTTATAACGAATATCAAAACTACGACCCGTTTGACCTACATATTTGGCATTGCAGTCAGAACATTGAAGCTCATATACTCCTGATTTTAGGTTGTTACTCAGTTTATCCTTACCGTTACAAATACGTCTAAGTGAATTATTGGTCTTGAAACCAATATTTACATTATGCGATTTAAGAATTTTCGCTATTCGTTCAGAAGACGGTCCAAAATAAGTTATACTAGATTTGTATTTATTTTGATTTTCGGGAGGGACTGCATATAATTGTTTATTAATTTGTGCTGACTGTTTCTTTTTAATAATATTGTTAATGGTGTCCAAAGTGTAACCGTTAGCAGAAGCAATTCGATATATTATTTTCAGTTCCTTTTGATAGTTTGATTTATTAAGCGGAATAGTCATTAATCTTTGGATGTAACTATGAAATGCTGCAAGCTTATGTTGCCAGGGATGACATGATATAGAAGGTATTGTTATGTCAAAACAAAAACATTGTCAATAATATGGGCCATTCTCACAAAATACTACATATTTGCGATAAAGGTATTAAACTTAATTTGTTAGAGCAATTAGAAATAATTAAAAATACCAATCAAACATTTGAGCTGCTGAACGAACAAATAAACGTGTCTAAATCCACTCTACTCGATATCTTTAGTTGTAAGAACAAAACACGAGTACCGAGTTAAGTATCGAGTATCGAGTATTGCGTCTCGAATATCGAGTATTGAGTTAAGGTATAAAAGGCTGTTTTTTGAACAAAATTGTCACTTAGCAAGTGACGCTTGTAGAGTCAACACGTCCTGAAGATGCTTCGGTTACGGAGCGAAACGTACGTCGATTGTCGATCGCGATCTACTTGTGTGGTGTGTACTGGTTCGGGTTCGCGCGTTACACTTTTCTGTCAACGGTGTGCTCTTCCGGATTGTGCCGTACGAGTGTGGTTGTTAGATCGTCAAGCTACCAACTTGTGTGGTGTGTCTTGGTTCGGGTTCGCGCGTCTCACTTTTGTGTGGACAGGGTGCTCTTCTAAGTTGTACCATACGAGTTTGGTAGTTCAGATTGCCGCGGTTTATAGCAAGGTAACATTTTGATTCCTTTTAAACAACGTAGAAGAAAGGGTCAGTGAAATATTAAATACATTTTTTTGAGCTATACTCGGTAATAAATAACATAACTTCTTTTAATTAATTTTGGTTAGAACACTAGGTATGTATTTTTTTAAATTTATTAATGTTGGAGTATAAAACACTTAATGGTGATATTGAATGATCTATTGGATAGACGCATTCTAAATATTGCTTTCAAACCGATAAATAACTAAAATGACGATATCTGACAATTATGAGAGGAACCTCAGCAGTGGCAGTGTTAGGTTGACATAAACCTAACTTAACACAAACGCAATCAAAAGTAATGTGATCATAAGTTCGCGTCGGTCTTACGTGACCTTAATCAGTGACGCCCAGCACCACCAACACAACACTTTCACGACCCTTCCACTAGCACCACTTTAGATAATCTGCACTTAAAGAGATTGCTCGTTGGACTGAGTGGAAACAATGGTAGGAGTACCCCTTCACCGGTGGGGATAATAGTGAAACGAACCAACTTGAATCGCCGGCCAATCACAGGCCACGAATAGTCGTTGAGTTACAACGCTAGTAATATAAAACATTACCTACAAATGATATTAAAAATTTCCCTAACCTAACTTACGCGCCGACATATACAATTAATATTTATAAAAATGAAAGTCTAATTATTGTATAGAGTAACGATAAAGGTTCTCCTCGATCAGCTGATGACCATTTCGACTAAGAAGATTACTTTAGAGAATGTTCTTGTATGAATCATGTAACTATATCGAGCGAACTCTATAAAATATATATATAGAATACATAAAAATATAAATAAATAACGCAAGAGGAAGACAGCAAGTCAATAACGGTTAATAAATCATTTATAAAATATTTAATTAGGCATGTGATCATCTAGTTAGGACCCTTAATACGTTGTGTTAATAATAACCATCAAAGTTCTTTTAGAGTATCAAAGGCATGTCATCGAAGAAGATAAATTAAACTAAATAAAGATCGATTTGCATTTTATTAAATTAATGTAATAACGATGCTGTGATGACGCATAGATGTATAATAATTTTATAAATAATGACATCAGAAGGATGTTAGTGATAAAGAAGATAGCTGAAGGAGTCTCACCCTTCCTCTTATAATATTTAAATATAAAAGAGAAAAGGGGTCGGCAGCCCCACACCCGCCACCGACAATGGGTTCCAACCAAATCGTGAACCCTCCAGGATAGAAGGTGGGAGCTATTTATAGTGCGCCTACACTTTTGATGCTACATTAGCAAGGACCGAAGTCCGGGTAATACAGTCAAGACTGCAGTGTTGAAAGCCGAAGCCTTAGTAAATAAGCCGAAGCTGTAATAATAAAAAGGCGTGAGCCTTGTGATGGAAATGAATCCAATAAAACAGCAAAGCTGCAAGGTGTCCGAAGACAAAGGGACAAGCCCTGGTTATAAATAAAGTGATAAATAAATCACTGGTTCAAACATCAGTTCGCAAGAACTCACAGCACTTAGGCGGCTGATTGCAAGGAATGCACATATTCATATTCACATAAATGTGTTATCGTTGCCACCGGAGTGGATATCGTTGCAGTCGTAGCTGATAATCGTTGCAGCCGGAGCTGATAAAATGTTGCCACCGAAGTGGATATTGTTGCAGCCGGAGTTGATAAGTAAAAACCACCGTAGTGGATAAGTCGTTGCAGCCGTAGCTGATAATCGTTGCAGCCGGAGCTGATAATCGTTGCAGCCGGAGCTGATATAAATATGTGTTATGGTCCACCTTAGTGGAATGTGAAATATGAGATATGTACAACTCGCTTACAAAAAGCAACACTCCCATCGAGTATATGAGTCAAACAAAGAGACGTAATACACCAGATCATTATTTTACGTGGCAAGCCACGGAAGTAAAGAGACAAAGTAGGCCACACTGTCCTATATGCTAGTAAACATCCCATAAGGATTATTTACCAGACGCCCTAACACTATGACATGCTACAATGTCTATTTAAAAGTACTAAGCTAAGGGGCAGTCCTGACAAGGACTATTGATGCCACTCACAATGTCCATAAACAAAGTCCACGGACAATGCTCGTGATTGTACCCAGCATCGCTAGAACGTACCACTTCGGCTTACAGCCTCCGCACCGCTCGGCAGCTGGATACGATGGTGTGATAGACACAACGATATCAACTGAGACGCCAGGACGTTGAAGTATCAAATCACAGTGAGAGTCACAAACAACATCGTCTGAGCCACGAGAGACCTCGGAGTATCAAATCATAGAGTGATAGACACAGCGATATCAAACTGGACATCAGGACGTTGAAGTAACAAATCACAGCAATAGACACAAACAAAATCGTCTGAGTCATAAGAGACCTCGGAGTATCAAATCACAGAGTGATAGACACAGCGATATCAACTAGGACATCAGGACGTTGAAGTATCAAATCATAGAGTGATAGACACAAACAACATCGTCTGAGTCACCAGAGACTTCGGAGTATCAAATCACGAAATATTCAAGACAACTTGTCATGGTGGTAGTCTGCTAGTAGCTGATGTAGCCACAAAGCCTACAAACCAGTCCACAGCGCATCGTCAAGAATAAAGCATATCCGGCACCGTACACAAGAATTCTCAAAGTAGAACTTAATCACACTAAGAGGCATCTCGCGTCCGTACCACCAAGATACGCAAGGCTCCAGCAACAGACAGATGGACTTCTCAAAGACAATCAAAATCATCTAAGAGTCACCTTCCGTCCGTATGCCAAAGCTCGTTCGAAATATGGCGGTCCTGCAAGACTACTCTCGCAGAACACTTTTGTAAGGAGGCTGATCTAAACACATGCATCACCATAACATCGTAACTACATAAGATATTATTATTAAAACATATTTATATTCATTATTTAAGAGGTTCATTATTATTACATGCATCGCCCCTATACATGTTTTATATTGTTATAATTCTTTAGATTGTCACCCACAAACCATCTATGACAAATACTTTTTATGACCTCTTATTATATCGGTATCATATGCAGTACATGTATGTGAGATGCTGTGCCGACGATCTCACGATGCCCCCCTATATATGCTGGGCGATCGGTCTGACTATCGGCAGTTCCATACATTCCGATACTTTCCCCATACTAGCTAATACACGAACCGTCTTCATAATACACGAACCGTTTGCATTATTTTTAATATATCTATTATTGAAAATTATAACCAATTATTATTTCTAATGTATTAAATGACGTTTTAAATATAAAATAAATTACTTTTTATGTTTATTTGTACATATTATGTTATAATATTTATTAATTACTATTTTATTACCTCTTTATATTATTTATTATTATTGTTATCTTAAATGTTGAATTTACTTTATGTAAAGTTCATAACCGTCACAATCACATGTGAGTCTGTTTTTGATCTGTCAGGAATTAAAATTCAAATCAAAAATCACTAATAACTGAGTCATATTAATCTGTACAGGATAATGTTTAACTAAACTTCAAAATGACGTTGATTCATTAAATTGAACATTTGTAAAACAGGTCAATAAAAAAAAGGGAAAAAAAAAAGTGTTTAGTCAGATAGTTACTTTCTGTCTAACTTCTATTTGAAATGAAATATTTTGATTTTATGCGTGAAGTTGTAAGTAACTGTACATTAAATTCATTAAATCTTTAAAATAAAAAAAAATATAAACAAAAATTGAAAGTACTTAATGAAATGCAATAAAGCAGTTGATTTAAAGAGCGTCGTTTGTTTATAAGGCACTGGCCAGCTCCCATTCAATTCGGTCTTGTCGACTACATTAAACTGATTGTTGCAATTAGCGAATGGTGTAATTCTCGTTTTTCAACCTCCTACCCCTCCCTCCCTCTCCCTCCCCTGGCCTCGGGAAATTGCTTGAGCCTCTTAGGTCACGACAACTTTTCTGTGATTAAATAAAATCGATTCTACTTTATTTTTTCATTATTACACCTAATGAACTGACAGCGGGAACGGACTTTGTATTATAATGAAAATGTATTATATGTAATGAAAACGTGTTTACAGTTAATGTGCTGATTTATTGTAAATAAATATAAATCTAAGTTTGGCCTAGGTGTGGCTTCAAAGGCACTGTTATACTTACCTCGAATACACACAATGATCCAACATGGCGTCGAAACCGCAAATTATATATATATATTAGCTTTTGTCATACTATAGAACAGTGTATTTATAATATTTATATGTATCTTACTAATACTACAAAGAGAGTTTGTATTTTTATGGTAACGAATAAACTTAAAAACTACTGGACCGATTTCAAAAATCCTTTCGCCACACAAAAAAACCAACCCAAGGTGTAAAAAAATAGCCATAAAATGTCATTCATCGCATGCGCTGCGAAAAGTATTATGATAGAACAAAAAACTGTTCTACCATATTATAGAACGAATCAATATCTTCAAAAAACTTCGCGAGACCTTATTTAAACTACTCTTTTAATTATTAAAATCGGATATTCCATTCAAAAGATATTACGAAATTAAAAATATCAATATAAACAAAGATTACACATCGACGGGCCCGTGTGGCTCCACGCACCGCAGCGAGCAACAACATTTATAACTCAAGAACCGCTGTACCGATTTGATGAAATTTGGTACAGAGATAGACTAGGGGTTGAAATAGAGTATGAAAGTTTGTATTCGTCATATATATGTCAGATAATAGTAAACGATTCGAATCGATATCGAATAATCGAATCGCCACCGCCACTACTTCCCGCCACTTCCGTCATTTTGACAGTCTTGACTCTTTATATGGTCTCGACAGTATGACTGTAGTCTTAGTCTTGCGGGGTATCTCAAGGTGTGAAGTAGTCTCTGGATAGTGTTAGTGTTGTGCAGTGTTGTGTTAGTCCGATTAAGGTCACGTGAGTACCTTACAATGTAGTTACTACGTCTTATGTAAAGTTAGGTTTATGTTAGTCTAACCTTAGGCTTACAGTAATTCCCTCATTTCGCGCCGACATACTCATAGAGATATTTTCTGTTATTTGCATGCAATAACGAGTCTAATTGATGTAATTAATGGTATAACCGAAAGTAGCTCGTAATAAAATTGCTCCAAATACAATTAAATACGTTTTAATTAAATGACAAAATATATTTATTAATCAGGCTACGAAAATAAAATGCATTGAAAATGTTTGTTATTTTAGTTGGTTATCTGATTAAGAATACCTTCTATCTATTTCCCTTTTAAAGTTCACGTTTATTAAGTTCTGTTATTTCATTGGATTTTATCACCAAACATGGTCGTTCTGAAGCATTTGTATGTTTAATAATGGTAAGTGGATTTAAGGTTAGAGCGTACTAAGGGTTTTTGGAGTTGCGGTGACATTTCATTTGTTATAATGTGATTACTTTCTTACACTCCTAATGTTACTCTGAACAATTGGTGCGCGAATTTTGCAAGCTCACGTCGACAATAAACAAAGTTTAGGAAAATGAGTTTTGTTTGAAATAGTTCTACAAACCTGTTTCTAGTTGGAGATAGTTACAATATTTACGTGCGTTTGGTTTAATTAGAGATCGCTATCTAGAATTTTGAGGATTATCCATGTAGACAATATAAGCTGCTAATATACAGTTAGCTTTCATTACAATGTGTTAACGTGCTATTTAAAAATTTTAAATCGACCACAAAAACAACACATCATCTCTATTTATTTCAAGGATAACAAAAAACCCTACTTTCTCGGTAGTAACCTCTGTTCATGAAGCAGTATGACAAGTGATTTCACACAGTTAACATTGTGTAGTGTTGTTCAGTATATTCCTACTAGGTCTTCTTATCGATTGATTATAGATTAATATTACATTTTATTTTAATGTTGGGTAGTGATGTCGAGCAGTGCCCCCACCCGAGAGTGTTTTAATCACGTCATTAAACCTTAAAACTTGCTTCTGGGTTACAAGCCTCAGACACTGCTCCAAATTGTTATGAATAAAGGGGAGGGGGGAGTATTTGTAATTTACATGTTTAATGTTACTGCCGGATTTAACATATTGTGTCATTAATAAGGATATAAAACGAAACAAGAGAATGAGATAGACTCACACAATTAACGCTTGCGGACACAAATACACCTGAAAATGATTTAACACTGACAAGTAACTGCCACAGAGGAATAAACTCAGAATTCCATCGTTTTAATTGATATGATATTTCCATCGATTATCCTAATAAAAAAAACTGATAGTAATTAATATAATTCCTTATTTCACACTTTTATCGAGAAGAAATGTTCATGACTTAGAGCTATTGCATGTAAAATGTACTTATTGAAACAGAGCTTATACATTTTCAACCCGGTGGGTTTATTTTTATACAAAACTACATTGAATTAGGTATATTTAACCTGAGTGGGAAGGGAAACCTTCTCCACTATTTCTTGGACCACTACGGGTAGCAACTTTCCCCTAACAGGGGAGTTACTCGAGAGTGTTGTGCCGGGTTTTCTCCGATATATCCTTTCAATGAAAGTCCTGGTAAAGCGAATATGGGAGGATTTTAGCAGCGACTAGCATGCTAACGTGGTATCATTTCAATCATGGCAAATAACACTGTGGCCTACTTTATTCTACCTAACTAAAAACTGGTATAAAACTCGTGTAACAGTAAACTGCATAAAGTTACTCTGTGACAAAATGTTTGCGTGGCACATTTAAAGGCAGTAACGCGGCACTGATAAATTTCAGCTGTGTCTGAAACAATAGAGGTTCCTGTTTTGTCTGTACATACACACGATGTATTGCCCTACAGCTTGCAGGACGATGCTTATTTCATTTTGATCTATAGAACGTACTCTTGATGGACTGTGTATAGGAAACAAAAGATGGGTTTACAGAGCTAGTTGTTACTCTTTATTTGTTGTATAATTTGAAAATTGAAATTATTTTTAACTCTCTACTACTAACATGGCATTGACGACCTAAAACGGCAACAAAAAAGTAAGGTAATTTCTGGACTTTATATTAGATACTTAATGTATTTGTAGATTATAGGTCTATAGTTTCTGTAAACTTTTGAATTGGATCCAGAGTGAATTGAAATACAGGCATTCACTCACACACTCACTATTCCGTGATAAAAATAATATTTTCTGATCATAAAGTATCAGTATGGAATAATTGATTTAAGTCCGTTGACCTTTTATTGTGTGAAAAAATCCTTTAATCTTATGAGATCTTTACTTATGCTAAGAATATGGGAGCTATATATACAAAACATTAACCCTCAAGATATGATAATAATATGCAATTTAGACGGAGCTGAGCAGTGCCTGGGGCTTCAAACCTAGGAGCAGATTTAAAGAGCTCTTTCATAATATTAACTCTCACCTTCACCACTTGACCTCACTAACTACAATAGATAATAGAGTAAACTTAAGTGGACCTCAAAAAGACTTCAAGAAGGATGATATTAAGCACGACACTATAATACTAACTTACATGTACACTGCGGGAAAAAACCATACAGATTGACTTTAACCTATCGCACTAAAAGTTATATATTATCTACCCGTCGGTATACTTGAAAAAAATAAATAAAAGGAACTACCCGCGAATACTAATTTTTGAATGGTGTTACTAACATTTAAGAGCCTAATTGCTACATTGACGATGTCTCATTAAACGTATGCGTGATCAAAAAGTCGCTGTCTAGAAATGAGTTTTAACTTTTTTATAAATATGGTAAGAATGTATAAAATTTTCTTTTATCTTCTTAATGTTATACTAATACGACATCAAATACTTAATATACATCTTTTCCGTGAAAGATTTACCTTGTGTTTGAGCTTGAGCTTAGCTCAATTCATCCCTGGTTATATTATTATATTATTTTGCTTCCATCCAATTTTTATTTTGCGTTTCATCGGGTCGGTTATTGTTGTACAAATACAATATGGTATTCCTCCCACAAGTATCTTTAAATATTGAAATAAAATATTCATTAGTGAATGATACATGGTTCGAAATAATAATTCATTTATGCACTAAAAACTCTTTGTATATAAAAACACATATACATAAACACATACACATATAAATGTTATATTATGAAGTCGGCATTTTTAATATTTTAACATATATATGTAATGCTTAATATTTTAAAGGTTTTGAATTAATCGTGTTACCCAAACAATTACTTGATCAATTTGACACAATAGTTATTATTTACTCATCATTCACATTATTTCAATTGAATATGTTGTTTTATGGTATTAATTTTTTATTCTGCTAAAATACTAAGTTTTTATGCAGAAAAAGAATATTTTATTAATTTTGATTTGAGTCAACCCGCAACCCGGCTTAGAACGGGTGTAATTAACTATTCTTAATTTAAAAAAAAACCCATTAAATATCAATATCACTCCACAAATATCAATAGCTCAATCTATATAAATAGTTGTTAAAAATATTTTATTATTATCCCGCAGAAAATATGTTTTTTACAAGATAAAATATTAATCCAAATTATTATAAGACTAACTTTTACCCGCAACTTCGTTTGCGATATTAGGGTAGTTATATTAGCCTACAGGAGATCGTCTGTAGACATATTTACTAATTTCATGATGTAGTCATACTAACTTTGCTTTCCCGTTTTACCCCCTTAAGGGATTACTTTCGAAAAAATATTTTACCTCTGTTTCATGACTACCAATGAAGAACCTTCATACTGAATTTAAGTTGAATAACTTCAAAAACGGCAAAGTTTCATACTAACTTTGCAGCCCCGTTTTACCCCCTTATGGTATTACTTTCGAATAAAAATTTTATCCCGGTTTCATGACTTCAAATGAAGACCTTTCATACTGAAATTAATTTGAATAACTTCAAAAACGGCAAAGTTTCATACTAACTTTGCACTCCCGTTTTACCCCCTTAAGGGATTACTTTCGAAAAAATATTTTACCTCTGTTTCATAACTTCCAATGAAGAACCTTCATACTAAATTTAATTTGAATAACTTCAAAAACGGCAAAGTTTCATACTAACGTTGCACTCCTATTTTACCCCCTTATGGGATTATTTTCGAAAAAAATATTTTACCCCCGTTTCATGACTACCAATGAAGAACCTTCATACTGAATTTAAGTTGAATAACTTCAAAAACGGCAAAGTTTCATACTAACTTTGCACTCCCGTTTTACCCCCTTATGGTAATACTTTCGAATAAATATTTTACCTCTGTTTCATAACTTCTAATGAAGAACCTTCATACTAAATTTAATTTGAATAACTTCAAAAACCGCAAAGTTTCATACTAACTTTGCACTCCCGTTTGGGATTGCTGTTGAAAAAATATTTTACCTCTGTTTCATGACTTCTAATAAAGAATCTTCATACTGAATTTTATTAGATTAACTTCAAAAACGGTAGAGTTTCATACTAACCTTGCAACCCCGTTTTACACCCTCAGGGGGTGAATTTTCGAAAATTCTTTCTTAGTGCTCCCCTACGTTATAAAAGGAACCCCTGTGCAAAATTTCAAGTTTCTAACTATTACAGATTAGGCCCTGCGTTGATATGTCAGTCAGTCAGTCAGTCAGTCTGTTAGTCAGTCAGTCTGTCAGCTTCTCCTTTTATATATATAGAAGATAGAAGATATCTTATAAACTCTATCTCTATAGATCAGCGGTAGTTTGACAAGTGAATATTGAATATCATAGTGAAAATGGAACTGTCATAAAATGATTGATGGTGATGTTTTTAACTTTACTTAGCCTAGTTAGATTTTTAAGTAACAACTAGTGAAGCCGAGCGATTGACGGTGAAAATCTACACCTAGGTCACAAGCCCTAGCACTTCTCAGCTTGCTGTGATATTTAGATGGTTAAGTATTACATTGATGCGTACAACATTCAATTTCACGTTATATATTGTATTTAACATGTGACAGTTATAGATTATTTTTAATAAAATCCAGTATGTTGGTACTGAATATATTGAATTGCATTATAATAAATTTAATATTGGATCACATAAAGATGTTCACGAATGCTGATATCATGATATGCGATGGCATTCCCAATGCCACGTTTTATGTAATATCTATGAAGTGAGCTGAAGAGACGGTGAACTAGTACTTTCTTCTTCTATTTTTGCTTAAGGGATTTTATTAACTGATTCGCGACCAGTACGATGCAAATTCAACTTTCTATAATTTAGATTTTATCCAAGAGTAGTGACGGATGGTTATTACTCTATCAGATTAATCGACTTCTTTGGGGATGATATTTAATGGAATATTGGGTAAACGCGACGCAGACACTCCTATTGAACCGATAAACGATCTCTAACAATTACGAGAGAAACCCAAGCAGTGCCTTGGACTTGCGACCAAGGTGCAGGCTTAAGGAGCTCCTCAAAGTAATTACAACACTCGCTTCCACTGCTAGGCTCTCTTTAAACCCAAGGTAAAACGCACATAAACCTAACCTAACACAAGATGAGGTAATCACATTGTAAGGTACTCACGTGACCTTGATCAGATAGCACTCCTAGCACTAACACAACACTGCACAACACTATCACTATTGAGAAACTAATTCACTTCTTGAGAGACCGCGCACGACTAAGACTTCAGTCAGACTGTCGATAGCATATAAAGGGTCGAGGGTCGAGACTTTCAAAACAACGGAAGTGACTACCACCCCACTCCAACGCCATAGACACCGATAACGACTCGATCACTCGATAGTATCTTACTATTCTCCGACATATACATTTTTTAACTAATAGAATATGGCCATTTTGTTGTTACTAATCCGATTTTAAAAATTCTTCCTTTGATAGAAAACTACACAATTCCTGAGAGACAAAGGTGATTTAGTGTTGCCATGTACATTTTTAATTATTAGAACATGGCCATTTTGTTGTTATTAATCCGATTTAAAAAATTCTTTCACTGGTATGAAACTACACTATTCGTAAATGACAAAGGTGATTTAGTGTTGCCACATACATTTTTTAATTAATAGAACATGGCCATTTTGTTTCTAATGATCCGATTTTAAAAAATTCTTTCAGAGAGAGAGAGAGAGAGAGAGAGAGAAACCTATAGTATTTCCGTCTCTCTTCCTCTTATATACTATCATTCTCTCCCATCCTCTCTCTTTTCTCTCTCTTTAATTGTTATCTATATCTGTTAAGAATGATCAGTCTCTTTTCACTTTCTTTCTTTCGATTATCTCTGTCTCTTTTCTCTTTTTCTCTTTCTCTCCTTTACCTATTCAATTTTATTTTTACACTGTCCTCCCTATTTTATTATCTGTCACTTCTCTTTTCTTTTTTTTATCTTATTTTTTATAACTGTTTCTCACTCTCTCTCTTTTTTCAAATAATGAAAAGCTACACAATTACAGTGACAATTTAAGGACATCAATTAATTTAATATTGCTTAAAATACCCGGAGCGAAGCGAGGGCAGGTCGCTCATATTATATATAATGAGCAAATGATAAATTATAGGTTCTTCTATAAATTATAAGTATAGTATTATACTAAGCTATGTTCAAGAAACACTCGTTCATTCATCCAGTCTCACCAACATTTGTTTTTATATTTATTTAGGCGTAAACGTATTAAAATACTCACGTTAAAAAAAAATATAAGTCTAAATTAGACTGTTCTTACTGTTTCTATTGGATATATCTATATATATATATAAAAGGAGAAGCTGACTGACTGGCTGACATATCAACGCAGGGCTTAATCTATAAGAGTTAGAAACTTAAAATTTTGCACAGGGGTTCCTTTTATAACGTAAGGGAGCACTAAGAAAGGATTTTTGAAAATTCACCCCTCAAGGGGGTAAAAGGGGGGTGCAAAGTTAGTATGAAACTCTACTGTTTTTAAAGTTATTCTAATAAAATTCAGTATGAAGGTTCTTTATTAGAAGTCATGAAACAGAGGTAAAATATTTTTTCGACAGTAATCCCTTAAGGGGGTAAAACGGGAATGCAAAGTTGGTATGAAACTTTGCCGTTCTTGAAGTTATTCAAATTAAATTCAGTATGAAGGTTCTTCATTGGAAGTCATGAAACAGAGGTAAAATATTTTTTCGAAAATAATCCCTTAAGGGGCTAAAAAGGGAGTGCAATGTTAGTATGACTACATCATGAAATTAGCAAATATGTCTACAGACGATCTCCTGTAGGCTAATATAACAACCCTAATATCGCAAACGAAGTTGCGGGTAAAAGCTAGTATCTATATATAAAAGGAGAAGCTGACTTAATGACTAACATATCAACGCAGGGCTCAAAATATAAGGATTAGAAACTTGAAATTTTTTACAGGGGTTCCTTTTATAACGTAGCACTAAGAAAGGATTTTTGAAAATTCACCCCATAAGGAGGTAAAAGGGGGGTTTAAAGTTAGTATGAATCTTTGCCGTTTTTGAACTTATTCAAATGAATTTCCGTCTGAAGGTCATGAAACACGTGTTAAAATATTTTTTGGAAAATCATCCCTTAAAGAGGTAAAAGAGGGGTGCAAAGTTAGTATGACCAGGTCATGATATTATTAAATATGTCTACAGACGATCTACTATAGGCTACCTCAATATCGCAAACGAAGCCAGGTAATCATGAGGTCAGTTCAATAGCATCATAATATTGCAATGTTAGCTCAATCTAATATAAAGGAATACCAGGAATTTGCTGAAAACGACTTTGCAAATTTTAACTTACGTTTAGAAAATTACGATTTATTCTATAAAGCTTGCAAACAGTGTTGTAATTATCTCAAAGATCAACCACATTTATGAGTTAAATATTTCAACTTTCACCACTAATACTAAATCTCTACGTTAAACTTTAACATTGCTTGATTTTGGTATTCCGCCTTGGTATTGGTATTTGTAAACTGGATAAGTTGTTAGATGTAGTAATCTAATAATGTCGATCTTCACACGCAATGGAGGGAATAAAGGACGTGGAGGGCTGAGGAGGGCCGCTGCCTCCAGATACCTAACTAAATAAATTGAACGTGACGGTCTGTTTCATGCCCGCTTGTCTATTTAGCTGAGAAGTATAAAGAAAAAGAAAGTTAAGAGTTGTTAGATAATTTAGTTCATATAATATTGTTTGAGTTTCTTGAGAGTTTCTGTATTCTCTGCAACCTTTATTGCGTATTTTTATATTCGCTTTTCTTGTAAAATTTAGGTGTGGTTAAATTTAGGTGTGTTGTGTGTTATAATATTATGTCGGAGAATACTAAAAGACTATAGAATAATCGAATCGTCATCGCTATCTGTGGCATTGCAGTAGGGTAGTAGTCACTTCCGTCGTTTTAACAGTCTCGACCCTTTATATGCCATCGACAGTCTGACTGAAGTCTTAGTCATGCGCGGTCTCTCAAGGAGAGAAGTACTCCCTGGATAGTGTTAGTATTGTGTAGTGCAGTGTTAGCGCTGGAAGTGCAGTCCCATTAAGGTCACGTGAGTACCTTACAATGTGATTGCCACATCTTGTGTTAGGTCAGGTTTATGTGACTTTAACCTTGGGTTTAAACAGAGAGCCTAGCAGTGGAGGCGAGTGTTGTGATCACTTAAAAGAATTTCTTAAGCCTACATCATCCCTTTTAGTGTTCTCCAATATTCCCCTCTCCTTCTTCCTTCTCATCATTAAAATCCCCGACAATTATATATGTCAGAGGAGAGAGACGATTTAAATGATTGAAGTTATCGAAACATATGGAGAAGGCCGTATTTGAATGAATTAAGTAATCGAATATCATGATTTCGTAGTTTTTGGAGAGGAACCCAGGCAGTGCCTTGGACTTGTGACCAAGGTGTAGGCTTAAGGGATGCCTTTATGTAATTACGACACTCGCCTCTCTCGACACTCCAGGTGATGTTCACTTAAAGAGACTTGTCGAGACTAAAGTGCACTGCGTCAGTCGGGGAAAATATAAAGGGACTAGACAATGGTAGCAATGCCCCTCCACTAGTGGGGAGATGTAAATCAGCAAAACGGAAATAGGGCGCTGGCATCCCAATTAATCGATAATCTTTTACTCGTTTGAGACTGTTAAAAATCGTTGAATATTAAAATGACGCGACGGAAGTGATGATTAATTTTCTTTATTATTATCCGAAGTAAATCAACAAAAAGGAAGTATGGCGCTGGCGTCCCGATTAATTGATAATCTTTTACTCGTTTGAGACTGTTAAAAATCATTAAATATTAAAATGACGTGACGAAAGTGATGATTAATTTTCTTTATCATTATCCTACTCTAATTATAGCCCGACACGGCCTTCACTATTATCCTACCCCAACTATACCCCGACATATATAATGTTGGTACCAAATCCTCGGCTACAACTCATTCTTAGCTGGTCCCTATAATTATCATGGTTATATCACTATTGGTAAGGAAACTGGTTCCTTAAGAAAGCGAAACTCTGTAAAATGAATTAATCACATCATTATTACGTTTATTCTATTACGAATGCTTAAATTACATTTAAAAGAGCTCGATGTCGGAAAGATACAAGTTTTTCTGTTTCGTATAATTGGTCGAATTGTGTCAGTCAACACCAATGGCTGGATTAACGAAGTTTCATACTTCGTCCTATATTATATGCAGGAATGAAGAATACGATCAATCTACGAATATTTGCACCTCGGAACATGAAGTTGAAGGTGTTAAATTTTTTTTCCATATTACAACACATAAAATTATTGAACGATACTCGTAGAATAAAATGATAAGAGTTTTAAATCTGAGATGACTTTATTGATAAAAAAAATTAACATGTTTTTTTGTGGTTTATAATAAATGCTGGAGGATGAGGAAAAAAAGAAATGATACTTATGTACCTTGATAAGGAGGATTGAAAACAAGCAGATTCATCGTGTTAAGTCCCTAAGCTTCCCTTCCCATGACTCTGCGCCGTTGTGCCAAATACTTATAAGCGCCTATTCTTGAAGACCAAAAAAAAGGTAATTCTAAGTAAGTAAGTTTTTATATTGCGACCATCTTTACAATTATTTACGCTCTTAGGACCAACTTTTTTTAATCGAATCATATTATTTTTTCATTCTGGCGCCCTCTGAAAGCTTCACGGCGCGTTTCCGCGCTAGCGCCTTCGTGCACCGCACATTTTGTCGTCCCTGGTTATCTGCAAAAGTATAAAAAGCTTTATACTAATTTTACTACCTGTTAAATATTCAGAATTCATGACTTTTATCATTCATCAAGTATGAGATAATTATTTTTTTTTTACTTAAAATTCTAAAATATCTTAAGGACTCAACTCAAGTAAGTATCAACTATTTTAGGTAATAGGTAATTTCAATTGTATTTGTACTACAGTAATCAACAATATATGAGCTGATAATAAGTATAGGAGCATAAATACGATTTGTACTTAACTATTAATTTTATTATAATAAATTCAGGTAAAAGAAAAATTTTACACGAAGGATAATTATTAAAATTTTTATTTATACCGTTGAATCAGCATTTGTTGTTCATTTTAATTCAGAGCATATCCCCAAGGAGCGGCGTGACGTGATTCATTTCCTAGCTGTATTATAAATTTGTATCTCTTTTGTTTCTTTTTCATCCGACAGTTTCAGTACCTATTGTTAAAACAGACAAAAGATTGGGATACACGATTCAAGTGCATGGATTTTGTATATAATTTTTTTTATACATCGCTCTACAATTTGAAAGTCATCATTTTTGTAGCATTGACTTGGAGCTTAATGAAACCGTATTGAAACCAAAAGTTTAAAAGTTGCTCCAATATCGCACTTTCGTACAAAATACGTTGCAATATATATTCCATTTAGTAGAAGTGAAAGAAGTACATTTTTAGTCGTAGAAAAATAATAAAAAAAAACTACGTTTAAAAAAACCGACTTCAAACTAAAAATGCACTAAAAAGTAAGAAATAATTCCGTTATTTATTAATCTCCCTTCATTAGGACAATAATATATGTCAGAAAGGAGAGCGGATTAAGATGGACTAAATAATTGAATATCACGATTCTGTAGTTTTTGGACAGGAACCCAGGCAGTGCCTTGAACTTGTGACCAAGGTGTAGGCTTAAGGATATCCTTTAAATGATCATAACACTCACCTCCACTGCCCGACTTCACTGTTTGTCTTAGGTTAGGTTAACATAAGGCTTTTTTTTTTCTAAGGCCAACCTAACCTAAACCTAACCCAAGGTTGTGTTAACACATCTAAATACAATGTAAGGACTAACAACATGTCCCCTTTATTACTAACTATACCCCGGCATAGCCTTCATTACTAGTCTTCCCCAACTATACCCCGACATATACAATAATTGTTATTTTTCCTACGAAAGGTGCCGCGCGCCTTAAACTATATAGACCCCAAGAAACGGAAACGGAAAGAATATTCATAAAATGAAAACTATTGGGCCAAACTATGTTAAATTTTTATGGGACCAAATGGCAACTATTCCACATCTAACTAAAGAAGAATGACGTAAATCGGGTTATACATTTCAGCTTAATCGGTGCACATACATAAATAAACAATACAAATCCCAAGGTACCAAAACGGAAAAAATGTTCATAAAATAAAAACTACTGGACCAAACTATTTTAAATTTTTAAGGAACCCAAATGGCAACTATTTTGCATCAAACAAAGTAAGAATCACGTAAATCAGATCATAAATCTCAGCTTAATCAGTACACATACATAAAAGAATCAATCGAATTGAGAACCTCCTAATTTTTAAAGTCGGTTAAAAAATATTGTCTTCTCTAGTACCTACTGGAATCACTTAAACAAAAAGAATCACTTACACAAAAAGTTTTTAGGATATAACAACATGTTAGCAGTTTTGTAAGCATCGAACACACGACCTCTGAACCTCTATCATTCAGGCACAATACAATATTTTTCCTATATAGCCAGGCCTCTATGTCAACTTGAATACCCCAATTTATCATAAAACGATATTATTCTCTTTGTGGAATTTTTATGCTGAATTTGGGAAATATTACTTTTTTTTATAAAAATGTATTGTGAGGAGTAAAATCCCTTATTTTGCTAAATATTTGTTGTTTTTATACATCGAATCTTTGGGCAGTAAAGCTTCGTAGATAGTTAGCAACACCGTTCATAACTTTATATTCGTGGGTTTTATTCAAAGACAGCATGAGTCAGTTGTCAAATGGAGCTCACCTGGTGGCTGTTATGGCTGTGCAATGGTGTGGTGACGTGATGCTGAGGCTCCATTGCGAAGGAGTTTGTTAGCGTTTTATATTATTTGCTCGTTTTTCGTCTAAAGTGTATATTATTATTATTATCTTTCACGTGTTATTGTGCAGCTATACTGCTACTGTCATATGATAATAAAATACTTCTAACTATATATAAACTATATTCTACAGAGGACCTTAATATTTAATACTATGGCCTTTAAATAGGAAACCGTAATAACTGGAACTTATACCCATCTATATAACTATAATAGTCAATACACAAATCTGTTGCTATCACGTAAATCCGTATTGTGTATACCTAAGCCTGTATTTTCAATTTTACGCTGTCAATGCTAGTATTTAATGGTTTAGATGCAATTTCATAATACAGAGTACGAATTGAATTATGGTTGTTCTCGAAAATGAAATTAGTAAGCAATAATTTTAGCGAGCAAGGTTCTCTTTGTTTGTGGAACAAAGCATGTCACCGCCATTATATTTTAGCGTAGCATGTTACAAAACGCATAGTCAAATTTTGATTTAATTATTAGTATACAGCTTTGACGTCATTTTATCGCTACTCAGGTGCATAAATTAAGTCTGTATATTGTTATCAGCATAATTTATTTTGTAATTTTGGCAGCATTGTATTGATTTTGAAGATTTCACAATTTTTTGTTGCGACAGTGATATGGCGGGCCTTTGCTTTTTATAAATAATATTTTAGGTAATAAACCGGTAAGCTGTAGTTTTGTTTGTATGTAAAACTGTAGTTAACAATAGGTACCTAATTGTTAGTTTACAAAGAATGAACTGAGATGAGGTTATCTAACCTCCTCCTCTGTGGCCGAGTCAAGGTAGTAGTTCTATTACAATTTTTATTGTGCAAATATAGTAATTTTAATTTTGAAATACTACTTCTTATTGTAAGTATAACAAATATAGTAAATAGATCATAACTGCACTTTGATTTTAAAGCACGGCCATTTGCAACATGTAACACTTTGCTCTACTGTCGTATCGGCAAATGGCCCATATATCTAACTTAGTGGTGTAAACGCCCCCAATATGACAATTATATTGTTGCCGAAATAGTAACGTAATACGCCAATGCAATATAAGGTAACAAAGCCAAAACATATAAACCTGTATAAGCTAAAGAGCCAGATCAGAGTACAGTAGTATTATAGTACACTTTACATTTAAGAGTTTCCGTAAAACGATTTTTAAAATTAAATTTTTAGGTAAAATTCTTAATACCCATATTTATTTTACCCGTAGACTACTTAGCTGTAGTTTTACTAAGGTTGTCTATTTAAAAGACTAAGGAAACAAACACGATAAGAAATTTCAAAAACTATATCCTAATCGTTATATTGATTACGAACAAAAAATTCACTACATACTTACAATCACTGTGCCTACTACATAGGTTGTAGCCACCTTAAACTAACTTCAATAAAATCAGAACATGAAATTCTAGTAATTGCGTGAAATTCTTGAAATATTTTCACCGTGTATGTTGAATTTATATAAGAACCTGTATATTATACATCTCGTTATTCCTTGTGGAGTGGTATCCGCGACATCCGGAACTAACAGCCACGGAGGCTGTAAACGTCTCCAACGCCTGACTTTTGGTGATTTACTCCGATTTTATGTGTCGCCTCTCCTCGGATTTATATTAAATTTATTTTATGGCAATTTTATAACCCAAGAGCATGTCGAAGGCTATTCCCGTATGCTCCTAACATTTATGTGCATAATGTTATTTGTAAGGAGGTATTTTATACCTATTTCTCTTTATACCTTAAAAAAACTGGTCTATAATGACTGAGAATATTTTGTGTCCCTAAAAGATTTATAATATTTTTTAAATAGAATTAAAATCAGGCGTTACTTTGCGGAAATTTATTATTTAAAAGGAATCAAAAAGATTGCCTTGCAATTGCCTTAATCCGCGCAATTGCCTTCGCAAGTGACGCTTGTAGAGTTAACAACTCCTGAAAATGCTTCGGCTACGGAGGGAAACGTACGTCTATTGTCGAGCGATCTACTTGTGAGGCTTGTCCTGGTTCGCGTTTGCCCGTCTCACTTTTCTGTGGACACTACTCTTCTGGGTTGTGCCGTCCGAGTCTGGATTTTCAGATTTCCTCGGATTATAGCAAGGCAAAGGTTGCCTTGATTTCTTTTAAGTTTATTTTGTAGTTTTATATTATAAAAATATGATTGAACTCGTTTATATACATTGTTTGATATGTATATACACGAGGATGAGATTTCTGCCGAAAAACTTGAAAAATAACAAGACAATATCCATTATTCATAAATTCAAGAGAATTAGAAGTACATAAATCAATAAATTTACATAAGAGATAGGAATCTAAAAACTAAAGAACAAATAAAAACATTTTCTTATTATCATTAGAAACGTAAGAAATTGTATTACATGCTATACAATTTTTAGACTGGGCTTTTGAAAGGAATAAAATTTGAAACAAGGCAGTTCTCTAAGAATTGTTTACCAAAACTTTGTAATTTTCTTACTAACGAGATGTGATCAGAACATTTTCGTTTTATTGTTTATTCACTCTCTTTGATTGCGGCTATATTTATACACTGATAAATAATCATATTTATTTCTTAGAAAGAGAACTGATTCAGAATTAACAACAGGCTACATGATACTGTGACTTAACATTTTAATAAGAAAAAGAAGTAATATCCAGAGAGTAATAGACCAATCATCATTTTTGGTGATATAGGTACCTATGTATATTCTTAGCAATTTTGTTTTAGCAACACTGTTTATAAAATAGTAGTAGCGGGTTTATATTATTTTAAATATACCGACATTTTATACGACATTTTATATTATTTTAAATATACCGACGTGAAGACAATATTTAACCTTTAGTGTGATAGATTAGTCTCAGCCTCTCTGGTGTTTTCGTGCAGTGAACATGGAATTTAGTGTTATAGTGTCGTGATTAGGGTTACCCTTCTCGAGGTCCACGTAAGTTTATTTTATTATCTATTGTCGTTAGCGAGGTCGAATGGTGGAGGTGAGAGTTAATATATTATGAAAGAGCTCTTTAAACCTGCTCCTGGGTCTCAAACCCCAGGCACTGCTCGACTCCGGATAAAACGTATTGCTGTACAGTAATGGGTATCATTCCTCTCTCATAGTATGACATTAGAAATTTAGTATCTATGAGAGTTCCTACTGAGTACCTACATAAGTTAAATTCAAAAGTGGATTCTATAGATTTTCTGTAAACAATATTTCTAATATATATAGCTAATTATTCAGTATATATAGCAACACTACTGATAATTGTATTGGTGAGTAATTCTTTTTGTTTGTTTTTTCTCCAGAGTATACACTGCCTCAACTATAGAGGCAGTCTGTCAAGTGATTTCATACAGTAAAATTTGTCTAAAGGAGCGTAAGTAGTGGAATTAGCTGTCGATATTATACTCCTCCTGGCACCTACTTCTTCTGTTTAAAATGCATGTTTTATATTTGTTGCTGCACTGTAATAAGTTCTTTACAATATAAAAAAATTGGTTGCCTGTAAAGTCGGTATACGGGCGAAAGTTTTACGTGACAACGACTTTGAGTGGTAAAATAATTTTAATGTGAATATTCATTCGTATAGTAGGAAGAAGGATGAAATAATAGTAACAATTTAAAACATTTATTTATACAAAGAATTATATTTAAAACATTAATTTATACAAAGAATCTCGCACTGAATTTCATATTAACAAAATTTTATTTTTACCTTTACACATACATACGTATTTATATACAAATATACATACAATTACTTGCAATACATAGGCGGGCTAATCGGGCATGCCGAGTGGAAGGGACGCGTGCCTCTCACTCGCTCTCATTGTGAGCGCATAACGTGAGCGGAGCGTAACGCAGTTTCTTGAAGTGTCACCCGGCAAACCAATTTATAAGACGTTGTCACGTCAAAAGAAATTCTAAGGAAAGAATTTTGGAAATTTAACTTATCAGATGATGAAGACGAAAATTTTTCGTCAAGGTAACGGAAGCGCGACTATGGGACGAGCGAAAGTGCTAGTGTTTATGATTAACTTGTCTCAAGTGAATAAATTAATAATTTTTACTTTTTTAATAATAGAAGTTGTATCTACATTGGGAAATAAATACATATGTATCGTATCGAGGGAAACGTATTTGTAGACGAGTAAGGATGGAAAAGTAAACATGAAATTTCTAATTACAGATATTTGATAAACAGCCAGTTTGCATGATTCAAACAAGGGAGTTAATTAATTAGCTTACAATAACGTGAAGGTATATAAATGTTTCATTATTATACGTATTTGTATTGCTCTGTATAATAAGAAATAATAAATATTTGGCGGCTCAGTGACATAATCAAAACAAGAAATATTTCCTAAAGGGTAATTGAAACTGTGCCACGTACAGATACTTTATGCCTGGCCCATTTTTTAAACAAAACCACGTACGATGTGAAAGATATGAAAATACAGCTATTTTCCGGTCGGGTAAAGTAAATCAAAATGAGAAGAAAAATATATTTAGTTATAAGATGTTTTTGGTTCTTGTAATAGGTTGAATTATAATGAGTCATTGGACAGTTACATAAGTGTTATTACAACAACATTAGACAACATCAAAAAATATTGGAAAGCAAAGCAGTAGAGTCACTGAACTCTATAAATATAGGTTAAATGATTCATTGAGATCCATTTTGATAAGTACAATTAACTAAGTAAGAATTACGTTTACAGTGACATACAAACTTTATCTTAAAACATAAATAGCTATGGATATCTTTAATTAAAAATTGAATTAAAAAATATTTTACTCTAAAACCTATCTTTTCGAATTAAAAGTATTTAAGTATTGAGTTAAAAATTACAAAAATATCTACCGAATATATTAAACTTCCTAATTATTAGCGTGTTTAAGTTTACAATCTAAAAATCACAATAAACGTCCACATATTATTTTGACACTGATTGTGTGTATTTATTTCTAGTGTGGACCTGCTTCGCTAGGCTGAGTTTTATCACGTGTTTATCATATCAATTTTATCATATTAAGTTTAATTATATGACGAACTCCCATACAAAAATATCTGTATACTAAAATTCATGAACATTGATCCAACACTTCTTGGGTTATAAATGGTGCAACTAACCAGACTTCGTTTTATATATATAGAGATTGAAAACATATAAGCTTAGATACTGGCTAACCACTATGTAATTCCAATAGTATATTTCTTGGTATAATTATATAATTATACTTTAAATATAATAATAGCATGCCTAGGACTTGCGACTCAGGTGCAGGTTAACAACGCATTCTTATGATGATCACAACGATCGCTTTAGCTGCACTATCTCGTTACCTTGTTAGGTAACTTAGAAACTCCATAAAATAATTATCAAATTGTCTCAGATCTATTGGGATAGAGGTTATGTGTCATCAAACTAATTATACGTTATTAAAAAGTAAAAAAATAATAAAGTTTAATTTACCTTTATATCATTTTTCAGTTGACTAGTTGAATATAAAGGAGCTAGCAAACAATAGTAGATGTCAATAGTACTATTGTGGAGAGCTATTACTCGAGTACAGACACTTCATTTAGCTCCGTCTCGATCATTACGTAGCTAAGGCGATGCGATTCTGTGTGAAGTCTGTACAGTAATAACAAAGGTGCTTTTAAGAAATAGTGAACAAGGAAATAGTATATAATATTGAGGATCGACACTATTTACAGTCTGTCCATTGGCAAAGTAAACGTCCTAAGAGGTATATATCAATTTTTAAAATTAGGAAACGGGAGCGTTTTTCGGTTATCTATCCCGTTATCATCAAATATCTGATTACTGTTGATTAGTTATGTTCTTAGTAGGGTAGTTTAGCAGTAACTAAAAGTTTTTTTGGATTCTTATTTACATATTTAAAAAATGCAATGTCTGTCTGCCACAGAAATTGTATTCTTATAATATAAAATCATCACTTATATTAAATCAGTTTCTCAAAAATGAATATAATCTCATATTGCATAATATTTTAATTATGAATAACTAGCATCTGCTTGCCAATTCTTCTGCGTATGTTAATCCGATTATTTTTCGGGACAAAATGTAGCCTATGTTGATCCAGGTTGATCCAAATTTTATTGAATTCTGTCCAGATGCTTTTGTGTGAACTATCCAAACATTCACACTAATAATATAAGTGCGATATATTTTCATTTAAAATGTATTGAGATCTTGGGAACGGTAAAGTGTGTTGTATTTAGAAAAGAGCTCACAAAAGTACACTTGACATTCACTATTGTTTGCATTATATTTAAGTATTCCAGTGGAAAAAGTGAGGAGTTAAATACTGTCTTTGTTGCTACCGCTACCACTCACCAGTCAACGTTTAGTCCTTGTCAGCCCTTTAGTAGAGTGGTAAGCTGATATTAAAATGTTTAGGGTTTTTTAGAGCTATTATGTTTTTAATGCAAATCTTTTTGATGTTGATTTTAAAAATAATTAAATTCTATACCTACCAGTGAATGAAGAATTAAATCTACGTCTGTATGGATTTATCGCATGATAAAAAAATTTAAATAGTTAATAATGTATGATTTTAGTTATATAGAATTAAAAATAAATAAGCAGTTCTATAGTAACCTAAGTACACCAGCGTCGCACAAATATATGTACACAATTTTGAGTTTTTTTCCGAACCTATTATAACTTCTACAATATGATCATCACATTGTTTTATAATATTTTTTTTCTATGATAAATAAATAATATCATCATCATCATCACAAATTTTAGGAAACACGGGAGTGCGGGTTGTGCACTCCTTAGAGCTCCCTAAAAGTTCCCATAGGTGTGTTGCAAAAAAATGAGGATATAGTTCAGTCTATAGTAAATAGTCTTGACAATCAGTTGGCAAGAGGTTCAATTGAACACAAGCGACAAGTTTTAAAAAATCAGATGTCTTAATTTTTATAAAGTCGTTGGGCATGCAAAACCGTCATAGTTTTGATGATGATTTTCCCTTCATCAATCATGACAAATAGGAGATTGCACTTGCTGTTTCTCGTATTTTGAGGTTGAGGTTTTTTTTGTAGCAATTAAAAGGAAAACGTGCTAAGTATATAAGAGAGAAATGTGGTACCCATTACTGTACAGCAATACGTATACACATGCAATTTAGACTGAGGCGAGCGGTGCCTAGGGCTTGAGACCCAGGAGCAGGTTTAAAGAGCTCTTTCATAATATATTAACTCTCACCTCCACCTCTCGACGTCGCTAATGATAATAGATAATAAAGTAAACTTACGTGGACCTCGTGAAGGGTAACCTTAATCACGACACTATAACACTAACTTCCATGTTCGCTGCACGAAAACACCAGAAAGACTGAGACTAATCTATCGCACTAAAGGTTATATAAAGTCTCCACGTCGGTATACTCGAAATAATATAAAATGATATACCCGCTACTACTACTTTATAAACAGTGTTGCTAACAAACGAGCAGACGATCCACCTGATGGTAAGTGGCCACCGTCGCCCATGGACATCGGCAATACAAGAGATTTTCTCTAGTTTTATCTATAATAAAAATATAGGCAATTATACAAAAAAAATAATGATTTTATTTTTATTTTACAAGTTTGCAAGTTGTTGGTAGCCATCATCGACAAATGTATTTCCTTTGAAATTCTTATATGCAATGTCTAATTTTAACTCTCCGATTTGCGACAACGAATGATACTGTTTCATATCAGATATATCAGACTATTATACTATCATGGTGATCGGAAAGTTACTAAAAATGACCCTACATTAAGTAGATAGTAAGTTAAATGAAAATAAAAGCTTGTATACATAAAATTTATTAGCTACGGAAAATGCCAAATTGTTATTTTAAAAATTAAGAGTATAGATGAAATTACTTTTAACAATATGATATATCAATTTATTCAATACGGGTCAGGGCACCTCCTGCATGTAACTCACGTCTCGCGTGTTTGCTTTGCCAATGCAGTGTGGGTACCTACTAGGCTACTGGCTACCTAGTACCTAAGCTTGCACGGCTTGCCTCGCGGATATCGAATTACTTCGTTTAGCCTTTGACGTCAGAGGACTCATGCAATTTTTATACACAAGTTCATAATTGAGTTATTTTATTTTAGACATAAAATAACTAAATTTCGTTAGTATAATTACTGTCATAAGCTAAAAGCTTATGAGATTTATGAGCGTTTTTTAAAAGTTTAACACTGTTGATGACTTTGAAAATCAGTTTCGATCGGTTTATTTTAAAAATATGCATTGGCTAGTCATATAGTAGGTGGATGGTCGTCATCAGGAGCGGCAGAAAATTTCTTATATGTCAGAGATTTTAATGATGAGAAGGAAGGAGGAGAAGGAAATATTCTAAAACACTATAAGGTGTGATGATATTGAGTGAAGTATTGGGTAAACGCAACGTAAATACTTCCACTGAACCGATAAATAATCAAATATGATCACTAACAATTACGAGAGAAACCTAAGCAGTGCCTTGGACTTGTGACCAAGGTGTAGGCTTAAGGATATCCTTCATTCGATCGAGACACTCTCCTCCACTACTCAGGCTCTTTGTTTAAACCAAAGGTTAAATTTACATAAACCTAACTTAACATAAGACATGGACGTACGTGTACCTTAATCGGACAGCACTCCGAACACTAACCTAACATTGCACTTAAAATTCCACTAACACTGGTCCAGAGATACTTCGCTCCTTGAGAGACCGCGCAAGAGTAAAACTACAGTCAGTGTTGAAGGCAAAGCAAAGGGTCGAGACTGTCAAACCGACGGAAGTGACTACTACCAACGTTATAGATGGCGATGACGATTCGATTATTCGATAATCTTTTACTTTTCATCGACATTTATGTTTTTTCTTAGTTATACTTGTTTGACTTGTAAATTAGAGGGGTGAGCCAAGCTCGAGTTTGAAGCTATCACGGTCCAGTCACATTTGCAGAGAGTCCCACGGTCCTCGACAGCGTTAGGTGTGGTTAGGTGTACAGCGTTATCGTTAGGGTTCTATAAAAAGATGTACAACATTTTTTTTTTAATTAATTAATTTAGGTTAGCTAGTGACTGCTACTCATAAATAATGTTGTGCACGACTATTTTAAAGCATAGCTACATCTACATGTACTAATTCTAATAACAAAAACTAACTATTATATAAGAACTCAAATATCTGAAGTTACTAACTAACATCTAATTATTAATAGTTAATTATCAATTTACAAAAAGTATTTGGTGGATTATTGTTAATATTAATTCATATATCTTATTAAAAAGATTACATTGGTGAGGTGTGGTTGAGTTCTCTGACAAAAACGATTTTGCATTGAGGGAGTGCATTTGCATAGTGCAATATGATTTCTTGGAATTCTGTGTGACTCTCGAAAAAAAATATGGACAGTCCATTTTATTATAAAGTAATTTATGTAGTCTAATAAGTCTCGGTCTAGTGGGTATCTTTTATATTCAGGCTTATAATTTGAAATGCCAAGGCTATACAATTCATATTCATTTTAGCTTGACATGATTTTGTAAGTTTTAGAAAGCTTTAATACCTTTTCCGAGACCTCACAAAATCAGAACTTTTCCAAATGATTCCCTGAAAACGCTAACAATATATAGAGTAATAATACACACAAAAATGTAACAATATCATAACAATTGCGTATTTGTATCATCTTAACACTTTTAATAAAAATTAATTTAAATAAAGTTTTGTAAGTTTATCGCAGTAAACTAATATTTGAGCCAATTTTACTGCATTTAGATAAAATAAATAAAAATTTATTTAAATGTTTATCACGTTATAAAATTATAAATTTAATGGAATAGGCAAATTTTTGGTTAAGTTAATGAATATGTCGGTCAACTCCCAAATGAAAGGGAGATAAGTATCTGAGAGCAAGTTTCAATCATATCATTTGGCCGCTACACGACAGCGACCCGAACATTTCATTTAGATAGCTCTTTCATGTTCCATACGCTATATACTGGGAGAGCTTATCGATGAATAACATCTAAATGCTTTGTGACTTCGCCAACTACATATATAACAATTTTCCAGAATGTATATTTCAAAGGATATATTGTACTAGCATCTGCCCGCGACTTCAACCGAAAATCTTTAGAATTTGGTCCAAAATAGATTGAAAAACACTCGCACACAACTTACTCACTCGATCACAATTTCATTAAGAGACTCACTCCCTCAAACAGACACCTCTGTACTATAGGGACTATGCTTCTTTGTTATTCCAGCTTATAAAGTACTTCTCAGCAATATTTCATTTAAATCCGTTGTCTTATATTTCTTGTTAACAATTCAGTTCTTCGCATAAGATCTTTTCCTTTTTTCATGATAAAAAGGAACCTAGATGTCAATCCAAGTTGTAAAGAAATTCATCTAAGAGTTTAAATTTTCACGTAAATTGAAATATTAGTAAGGTATATATTACTTAGACAAAAAATAGATGAATTGAGAAATATTATACCTTATATATTTAGAGTTGCTATTAATGCGATTCATGTAAAAGCATAGCCTTTTCAAGCTATACGTTCAGGTAAAACCTGATGATTAGCAAAAAATACGACTAGATATAATATTCTTTTTCATAAAAATAATACGGATGTTACTACATTTTGCGCCTCATAAACGAGAAGGCTTGAAAGGAAAAGGGTTACTAAGAAAAAAGGTTTATTTGAAGTGACAGAATTTTCGTATTTATGAGTGTATATGGACATCATAATATAGCCAAATTGATGTCATGGCAGAAAAATTTGGTACACGCAAAATTTTAGCGATACGTAACAGAATTAAAAAAGCTGAGTTTAAAAAAATTTGAGGTTTTCTGAAATTCCCTTTTGATTTGTATAGAATATTCATCTGCGAAGTCATTCGTTTGTTATTCATTTGTGGTATTTGTCTGGGATATATTATAATTCCTATATTAATAGGGTAAAAATCACGATATTGAATAATTTTACCTGCTTATCACTATCAATTTAAAGTTAAAAATTGCTCAATATTATGTTGTAGCTTATTGGCAGATTTTGCTTTAAAGGTGATATTATTGTAAAGGGTTTTCTAAAAAATTTTATTTACCAAGGTTTTAACATTATGCACTGTTATAATCTTAAAATACTTGTCTAGTTTTTATAAGTTGTCAAAAAATGGGTTATTACAGGTGAAAACTCAAAGCGGCAAAAACATATTTTGGAAAGAAATTATAAAAATATTTTAAATTTAACTTGACAATTTTGGTTCGCTTTGACAATTTATTTTTGTCTCTAAACGTTTAGCTTTAGATATCACATTTTTTGGACTATAACTAGTTTTAACTAAAAGCTCGATGAGCACGATGGGCTACTGATTTAATATTCAAATTTTTAAATTTTGATTTATCTATATGGAAAATTAATTCATTTTATTTTATATCGAGTAGACTATACAATATAACATTCGTTCCGATAGGATTGAGTCAGTATGACAAATGATATAGCACAGTACATATTATAATAGTGAGATTAATATTGTAGTGTTGTATGGTAACGTGGTGCTAGGCCTGCGTTATCCAGGAGCACGTGAGTAATGTACTTTATTATTTTAATATTTCGAGCCGAGTGGTGGAGGTGAGAGTTAATAAGCCCCAGGCACAGCTTGGCTTCTATCTAGATTAAATGTTAATATTGCCGTTTTAGTGTTACTGCGCAGTATAGCTTCCATACTTTTAATATCAATCAACTCAATCTTTCGTCGTCCACTGCTGGACATAGGTCTCTCCCAATTTGCGCCACATTACTCTATTCCTCATCCAGTTTACCCCGGCTATCTTCTTTAGGTCATCTGACCAACGGTCACGTGGGTGTCCTACACTACGAAAGCCGATACGTGGTCTCCACTCAAGGACACATTTGCTCCAACGTCCATCAGATGTCTGACAAACGTGACCAGCCCACTGCCACTTTAGCTGACTTACTCTGCGAGCTATTTCGGTGACTTCAGTTCTTTTTCGGATAATATCATTTCTGATTTTACCCCTAAAAGAAAGTCCGAGCATAACTCGCTCCAAAGCTCGCTGCGCGACTTTGAACTTTGCGAGCAAGCATTGCGGTAGAGGCGACTTAAAGACCCGACGGAGTTTGCCGAATGCTGTCCAGCCCAACTGTATCCTCCTTTCGACTTCTCTCTCCAAAGTTCCCTGGCTCGGCGTTGAGACGATGACATGTCCAAGGTAAACATACTCGTTCACAACTTTGAGTGCCGTTCCGTCGACAAAAATTGTCGAGGACGTGTTATCGGCAGTCGTTCTCTGCTCGGCATGTACGTTGGACATGACTTTTGTTTTGTCCAAATTCATGTTAAGACCAACGCGCCGTGAGGCTATATTTAGATACTCTTAATAATAGTTATTAAAATAATTTTGAAGGCAATTTCTAGAATAAGGTTTAAGGGATATTTGTCTATCTCTACTAAATAACAACTCTATTATCTCTTACGCAAACTGGTTAAGAAAACAATTCTATTCCTATGCTGGGACCTTCAAAATGTTCGTCCCATGGCAGACTATACCATCGTAAAATATCCTTAAAAACACAGTACGGTTTATGGAAGTTAATTTAAATGTTAAATTAACTCGTCAAAGGAAATTAAAGCACTTTTTTTTACGTTAAAACATATTAATAAATAATAATAGTTTGTGACATGTGATGTATTTCTTTCAATAAAAGCAGAATAAGATTTATTAACTAGGCATAATAAACTAATTATAGAGAAAAAATTTACAAACAACCAACCAATGAATTTTTATTAGACTTATCAGTAAAATACGAGTTAGCGTTTAAACGGCAATATTTAACGTTGCCCTCTTGATCCGGTCCCAAAAAGAATTGGTTTCGAAATTGCTTTCTAAATTGGACTGCTTCGATGGCAGACAATTTGGCAAGACATTTGTATTCTTGTGGAGAAAAATAGCTTGTACCGCGAACATCTGATAGTGAGGCTGTTGGAGGTTTGTCGGCACCCATCGTACTTGGGCTGAAGCCAATCATGCCATACAAATGAAACATGCTGTCCCGTCTATGGGCAACAATAACAGGATAATTCGATCACATTTACATCTTCTCGCATATAGAACAGCAATACATATAAAAATAGCATTCAGAAGCAAGCAAAACTTCTGATAACACACAGCTGATTAATGATGTCTGTCTGTGACCACGAATGCTACAAAGTATTTGAAACATCAAGGATTAATTTAAAAAACTTAACACATGATAATCTAAACCGTTTAAAATGTATTATACAATATATTGTACCTGGAGGTTTACTTTAAAAGGAGATAAACCTAAAGGAAAAATAGATAAGTTGTCAAGACCTTATGTAAATTAACTTATAAGCTATGTTCCAATACTTCAGCGGCAGTTTGAGTAGTATTTTCATAGAGTAATAATTGGCAATTGTAGTGAAGAGCAAGTGTGAAGAAGTGTCACTCATAAATTGAGGATCACGTCATCAATACTATTACTGGTTAAATGTTAGGTAAATCATTTGAGTACCAGGCTCCAGACACAGCTTAGCTTTCTGTGCATGTAACTAATGTTATTTACTAGTAATAAGAAATCCAATGAAATAGATTTAAATGTCTTTTTACTATACGTCTGCAAATTATATAAGTATTTCTTATTATGAAAATTCAACGATAAAAGACACTATTATTATTGTACACTTGAGTTTATATTTATATTATAATAAACTTAATTAATTATTATAGTAACTCATCCATTTAGCTCAAAATCTTACGAAGCTGTAAAAAAATCAGTGAAATCTTTTATATTATGTTACAGTAACAGATTTCATACAAATACCACGAGAATTGTGTTCTAGATCTATTAGTATGTAATGTCTGTATGTTGTATCAATTAGTATGTAAATAATATCTGTGTGCGTTGAAACGGTTATGCACATCCTATTCTTGCATAGGAATCTTAACACATTAGATGTTTTTCGTTGACTTAGAATCATGATACCTTATTGCTCATTAGTTTATTATTTTTAGAATTACAGCACACGATAGTTAGACAGCACACAAGGAATTTATCTAAAAACCGTAAAATTACATAATAAATATATTATTGCAGTTGGTAAACTGACTGCGACCTATGTTGATGTATGGGGATAACAATTTACCGAAAGAAAAGTTCGTCCCTTAATTCAAATTGTACGGATCCGTTAGTCAAAAACAAACCTTTATATTTTTATGCTTGAAATAAACAAATAGAAGAAGATTTTAAAAATTATCTTCCGTATCTTTTGATATCATTATATATGATGTAATTTATATATATAGACTTGAGTTTAAATTATTAGAAAATCATAAGCGTGGTGTGTTAAAGTGAATTGATGAAATATTCATGATTGCTTTGGGAGTAGATAATTTAATTTAAGATCTCGTTGTATATTCACACAACGTTGCCGATATTGTAAATATTGTTTATTTAAAAATTATTCTTTAGCTTAGTTATTAAATCTGAGTTTGCCTGAAATGCTAACGAAAATAATAATATGTGTATTAAAACTGTTGGTTTAATTTTGATTAACAATAAACGTTTAAAATTTGTTAATAACAAACTTCATTACGAGTATTTTTAACTTGTATATTTTTCCAACAAGGTATAATAAACGCTAGAAAATATTTCTATTAAACAAAGCTTTAAATACAACATCGTCCCTTCCAAAAATCATCATCCGTCTTTGGCAAAAATCAGGATATCTAAAAATGTTACAATCTATATGTGTTACAATGTGCAGTATTTGCGATGAATTCATAATTTAAATAATCTGTAATGGCAGAAGGTTTGTCGGTTCGTATGTTTATTAAAAAAATAAAATTTTTTTTTAATAAAGAATTCTAGGGGGATCACATACATACTACTAGTATTCCTTAACCCCTCCAAGTAAGCCAAAATGCTTGTGTCAGCTATCCAATGATTAGGATTTGAACCCAAGATCTATGGATCGTGGATGCCTCAACCACTGAGCTATTGACGCTATGTTTGTACATATGCGTACAACAACAACATTGTTGTTACAATATACATATTGTTGTTGCATTGCAAAAACTGCGCAAAATTGGATAAGGTTTCCAAAGTTCTTGCAGGTCTAATTTAAATATATTAGCCTTATTTAATTTAAATAGGATATTGGGCAAGATATTGTCTTTAAGCATTTTTTAGCCCAAAAAGCTTAAATAATAGTTTTATATGCAACTATTGTATAATAAGGGGTATTAAAACATGAACGTGTTTATAAACACGAGGTGAAGCCGAGTGTGATAATACTATCACATGAGTGTATTAATACCTAATTATCAACAGTTGCTTACAAGACTTTATCTACACCCATAATTAAATCCTTTATGAAAGATTCTGAAACAGTTAGCTTACTGCTAACATTGAAACAGCTACTCCTAGTAACCTAACATCATCCATTACTGAGTAAATACAAATAAACTAACTATTTATGAAACAATTATTTACTGTAGTAGTAATTAACATTTTGTATAGATGCAATTATATGATCCGTTTGGATGATATAATGGTTATTAGAACATTGGGTGTTTTAATGTTGGCAATAAGCTAACTGATTAGAAATCTTTCATGTAGGATTTAAATCATGGGAGTAGATAAAACATATTATTGCATATTTGAATTCTAGTTAATATTAAAAAATGATGTATAGATACAGCTGTGTATATGCTGAGTGCATGTTTTTACTGCAGAGTATAATAAAATGTGCACTTTGTTCTCGTCGTTACAGTCCGTTTATATCCCGCAGCTGAACCATCTACCATGCTTGTCTAACAACGTACTTCTTTCATAGTAATGTTTTCTGAAATTAGAAGAGCTTATTTAAAAAGATCTAATAATTGGGTTTAATAAAAATGCTTCATATTAAGCTTCATATTTTAGTAGTAGTAGACGGAACATCGAATATCAATATCTATTAATATCTCTGAGCAATAAAGGGTAAGAAGATTGGGACATTTTTTATATTTTATAATATTTCGTGATTTTAGTCCTAAATACTAAAATTGGAAATGACTTCTTCATTGAACTGTAAAGTGACATGACAGCACTAGAAACACAGTAAAAATAGATCAATACTATAATAACTGAATTTCTATAACATAAAAAGAACCATTTACAATTTATAATAGTTGTTATATTATATCAAGAATCTCACATTAAAAAGTTTTATTGCACTAGCGAGTGGATTAAGAGAAAGCCAAATATAAGTATTGAAATGGTGGTGCGGTTTCGTTATCTCCATAATGGATATAGCAATGTCAACAATTTTCCCTTATTGTTTGTTTAAATTGGATGCTACGGTAATTTGCTCATTGCACTGTTGGGTACTGCGGGGAAATCACAAAAACCCTCACTTATTTTTAATTTCTAGTACTACATTACAAAACATCGACTTACACATGTTAATATCGTTTCTTCAAAATCGATGTCGTGCAGGTATCGATACTTGGTAACTATAAAAAATTTTAATTTTTAATTTAATAGTTATTTTAGAAAATACTTTTAATATAATAAAACAGTTAATGAAAAATATAATAAAACAGTTAATTTCGGATATAATACTTTAAACTTCTTAAATTTCGTTTTGGAGGCTTTTATCATCAATTTGCGTTTTTATTGCGGTTATTTTTTTGGACGTTTTAGTAATAATTAATAAAATTATACTGAATACTTATTCGATGAGTGCTGACTACTCGCTTAACATTTTTTTTAAAAACCGGTATTATATTGTTCTCCCCATTATTTAAACTCAAATTACTTCTCATTCATTAGTAAGGGTGGGCGAGCGCACTCTATTCTATTTTTATTTTTCATTTCCATTGTTGGTTTTCGAAATTAAGCCCCAGCAACAATTGCTCTGTTAATAAAGGTCTGACGATTAATCTACTTTACGTTTTTCCTTTTAAAGACAAATTAAAGATCTTAAACGTCATTAAACTTTTATACCGTTTGTTCTAAAGGAATTGTCAATTTGCTTCAGATTATTGTTGTTGTCCCCGCGGCCAAATGAAATTGGAAACTAGATTGATTATACCTACAATGGTTGTTGGTGATTATTCTGCAATTGAATTAATATACACATTCTTCCAAATGAGTTGAAATAATAATATTACATACAATACAATGCCGTAAAAAAATCTTTCAAGTGCCAACACGAGACTATATACCTCGCACTATCAAAACATTATCTGATATCTCTCGTAGCTGTCATGTCAAGCTTCTAACTCTACGCGCCCTAACTCCACAAGTCATAACTTCACAAACTCTACACCTTAGTTAAAATATGTGGTTTCGCCATTTCGTTATTACAAGAACTGTTGTATAACACAAAAGTAATGAGCAGTAATAAATTGAATATATACATAAATATATAAGACGGTAGCGAAAGGGCTATTCTTTTTCCATCTAATAATCCCTTTTTTTGTAGACACTATCAGATCGACTGCTGATATACCCTATGTATATTTTTAGTATAAAGGTTATCTTAATTTAAAGTTAACAGACATATTTCTATTTCTTATAATATCTACGTTACTTTCGTTTATATTAAAGAAATTTGTAAAAATAATTCATAATTTTGTATATTTTTGATTTCTTGACCAAACAAACGTGTTGAATTATAAAAAGTCGCTTCTTAGTTAATTATTTCTAACCTCAGTAACTTTTATTATCCTTTAATAATTCAGTGAACCAGCTCCTTATATGGATAGATAGATGATGTTTGAAATCCTCTAAAATTTTAAGTTTTAAGCTACAGATGAATTGTCCGTACATCAAAAATGCTTTGAGCCCTCTGGCTAACTTTGAGTAATAAACGTTTGCAGATATAGAAAACAATTTCAAATGAACAAACATCAAACAATAATTTAGAGAAAACATTGTTGTTTGAAATCGTACTCTTTAAGGCCATAAAATGTTGGTAATTTGTTAAGGGATTAATGTTTGAGCCCGTTTATGAGAGCACGATACTACCATATTTGTCTGTCCGTACCAACGATGTTGTCATCTGTCAAGCTCAACGATGACAAAACAAGCGCACGAAGAATAAATTACATATAATCTGTATAGATGACTGTCATTTCCCATCATATCTTTAATAACCGAAAATTGTTCGGGTGGCGTTTAATTGAATAAATAAAATATGACAGTGGACCCTGTATTTTGTTTGAATGGAATAAATCTGTTATTTATTTGCGTTGATCTCCGTAACTTAGAGGAATATTTTTTCTGAAATCTCAAGGTGCACGCACATTGAAATTATTTTCTCTTCTACCTTGCATAAAAAGGTAGTTGATTTTAATTTCGAAAAGGGAAGTTTCTTGTCCCGTTACATAATGACACTAACAAATGTATAATATCGTGTAGAAATGTCAATGATGCACATTTTACACACTCATTACTTAACATCATTTTTTGGACTGATTCGATTTCAAATTTTTTTCATTAATGGGAAGCTACTTTGTTCCCATAGTTTAAATAATGTTGCCATAATTTATAATTAATTTGAACATCTCTATTTTGTTTGTCTAAAAATTCTTTTCTGTCTGATTTTCAAAAATATTTCATTGGTAGAAATCTACAATATTGCAGTCTTTCTTTTTTATTTCTTTCTCTTTGTCCTTTTCTCTCTTATCCTCTTTTTTTTTTCTCGCTTTAATGTTTCCTTCATTCCATCGCTATTTTCACTTTCTTTGTCTTTCTTTCGTTTCCCTTTTTTCTCTCTTTCTGTCTATTTTTTGTCTATCTTTCAGGTAGTAGAAGAAATATCATTCGCACCGACACAAAACCGCTTATTTTACCTTCCGAATTAAAGCTTCCTCCCTTTCCCGGTTGTATGCGGTACGAAATATAGTATAAAAATAAACTTGTTACGTCATAGTATCGTAGCCACAAAGTAAATAATTGTTTCATGGGGTTCAGTGTTCGAGTCTATAATAAGATTCCACAGCGTATATTAGTAAATAAACGATACAGGATGACAAAGCTCAGCTGAATGATTATACCTTTGTTTTACAAAGATATATATTAAGACTTATGTAAACAATGGCATTTTGAAAAGAGCAAATGTTAAGTTTCTTCCTCGTTATTCTCATCAGGAAACTGCTTTCCGAACTGGTGGTAGCTTCAGACAAACTGACTTTCTGACCAATTTTTAAACGTGTTAAAAGTACTTTGTTGAAATAAAATATTTTGAGTTATTGTCATATTCTCTGGTACAGCGATCTCTATGTGAAAGTTGACATTTTTTTAATTGTTTAAAATGAAAGCCAATAAATACACATTGCAATAAAGTATCAGTTAATAATAACTATTAAACTAAAATTTTAATTTACCCCCTAGAAGAATTGAAATTAAATTGTATAAGTCGATCTTTTTGTATTGTTACAAATCAAAATATTAAAACAGCAGTCAATACAGACTCAACAAATATTCACAAAATGCAAAAAATTAAACCAGATGATAGATAAATAAATATATACTGTTACGTACCTACTTTAAAAAGCTTGATACACGATTCTTGATATCGATAGGTATTGAGCAATACTGTTTTATTTCTACTCAGTCTATACAATGTCAGTGTGTTACCATGGTTACAAGATTGTTATCAATATATTAATATTGTCACACAGCTCTCAAGTTAGAAATGAGATGGTCTTCAAGCGGCTGACCAGATCTTCACAAGCTATAGCTAAGAATCATCGTGATTAAATTACCTGTCAAACAAATAAAACTTCATCATAATCGGTCCATTATCTTGGGCGCTACGATGCAACGGACAGGCCTACAAATACACATATTAAACTAATAACACCCTTTCGTCGTAGCGTCAGGGGTTAAGACTATAGAATACCAGAAAAGAGAGAAGAGAGACTAATTAACTTGTAGAGGTGTAAAAATATAGTCAATACTGATAAAAATAATAATAAAACGTTTGAGTAATTGTGTATGGAATTTTTAAAGATTTTTTTTAAAACTAAAAGATAACTCTTGTAAAAGAGTTATATGACCTCTGAAATCGACACCGAACCTTCTAATAAAGTTCTACCTTTTATAGTTACCCCTCAACCCTCACAACGTTATCTTATTTGACCCATCTACATAAAACATTTGTAGACAGGTAGCCTTCCCAAAATACCTTTAAAATCGTATATAGAATGTAACAATCATCAATATTTGATTTAAAGGGAAGTTATTTCGAAAAGGGTTCAGATCCAAATCAGGGTTTTGTGATTATGCATAATATATAATATTGTGACTACTTTGCTTATTCGATAAAATATATAGTTCAAAAGTTCTTTTAGGATGTGTTAAATAAAATTTACTTGAACTCAATTGGTATTGTAGTTATAGAGCATATTGTCAAAATTAATGTGCCCAGTCATAATTTAACATTGCTTGTCTGGCTATTTAATGAGCTAAAAATGTGTTGCTGCAGCTGAATTTATTTTATATTTGTAATTATGCTTTGCTTGCATTTAAAACCAAATGTATAAAATCAAATGTCAACTTGATGCTAAGTTACAACGAATTTAGGTTCAAAGTAGGCGGGACTAAATACCCCTAGAGGATCCCCTGATTTATGACTAAATAATAGGCTGACTAGTTTCAACTAACCGATTGAATTAATACATAGGAACATTATATCTATACTCGTAATTTACAATTGTAAATTAATTGATGATGAATTTATCCATCTATCATCACACAATTTTAAATTATTTTAAAACGTATTTTAAAAAGTAAGATTAGTCGTAGGAAGATCGACGTAGTCAATATTAATTAAATACCACCATGACAAAATAAATTACCACATCGTGGCTAAACCATAATATTTAATACAAAAATATTTTAAATATAAAAATATATATTGGTTAAAAAAACTTTTAAACCAAAATATCGTCATTAATGAAATACTTTGTAATTTTACCAAACTACGGCGAAGCCAAAAGGAAGGGTTATGATTTCATGGAGTTGTATGTTTCTATGTGGAGTATTTTTCTATCAGAATTATTTTCTTGTTTCGTCCTTTTCAGACCTCTTTTTTACGTAATCGAGTTATAGTTTTTTAAACTTTATTTTTTTATTAGTAATATTAACAATTGCTTTTAACATATAACCGGACAAATATTTAAGTTTATATAATTGTATATATTTCGAGAATAGTTCAGTCAGTTACTTAAATCAATAGGAATAAGGAAGGCTTTAAAACTCATTTTATGCTGATCTTAAACTTGTAAAGTATCATCCCCTAAACATTATAAAAGTATTTCAACCAAAATGGTAAGTTTCAAAACATTCCAACAAACCGTGCATATAAAAAAAACTCGTATCAATAAAAATATTTGCCGAAGATATTTAACTTGTAACTCTGTAAATAATAAAACTACCCTGGCTACAGGAATTTAATAACATATTGCTTGGAAATTTGCTTAATAATAAAAGTTTAAGAGAATTGCTTCGAACTTGGTCTTTCTATTCAATGAACGCTGCGAACCGGAGATTCAAGTAATATGCTCCTTTATGCAAATATATAAAGCTGTTTATCGAGATTTGATATTAACATATGCTAGATTATGGTGATCAGAATTGAAATACTTCGATGTTAATTACGAAATTGTTAGCTTTTGAATGACAATGTAGTTCCCGCGCGATTTCAAACGCGTGGACTTTTGTATTTTAATAGGTTAATATTTGTATCATTTTTCATTGATTGCTCCTATAGGTCGTAGCGTGATGTTATATAAACATAGATACAAATTGTTTGTTTTGAAGCTATCGTAATATCTGGATTGAGAGACAAATTTTACTTTTCAGTTGGAAAACTGTTTTTCTCATATACCTATCGGTATGATCACGGTTAGTTTACTAAAAGTACAAATCGATGGTGGATCAATGGGATTTGTTTTATTAAGTTTTTTGTAATTAGATACTAGATATATTTTGAGATTTAATAAATGCATATACAGCACCTATGGTTGCTTAAAAAGTTATTTTTTCACAGCTTCAAGGAATTGTAAACCTGATCCTTTTTTATATTAATTACTTAACTCTTCGTGTTCCTGAGAAAAACTGTTTTGACAGATAATATAGCAGACAGACGGAAAATGAAGTGATTCTAGTTTTTTTTAGTTATTTACGTTTGTAATCCTAAATGGTAGTTATTATAAACGTTGTTTACGTGTTTGTCAGCAACAGTAAGTGCTTCTATTTGGGCTTCGTTAAGTCCGAATTTGTTCAAAAGTCATTTAGTTACAACGTAGACGTAACAAATTCATAATTGTGCTAAATATCTTGTCACATTTATCTATTTGTGTTTTGAGTAACTTTGTAAATTCTGAAATATTAACTTTAATTTCTTACGCATTTGAGGTTGTTTAGATACGGGCTGTAGAATAAGTCAATGGTTGTAACCGTAAATGGACGGAGCTTTGATAAATTGCTTAAATTTTACTTACTTATCTCAACATAAATTAACTTATATTTTAATGTTAATAATATGACGTGTATACCTATAACTATATATTATATTATTAGTAAAATATATTGATGGTTACTTTGACGGGCTAAAATTCCTACATAAAAATTTAAAATACAACTTTCACTTTATTCATTTTATATTTTTTTTTATGATAGACGAGGGACAAACGAGCAGTCGGTCCACCTGGTGGAAAGTGGCCACCGTCGTCCATGGAGTAGAGAGTATCTCTTGTTTTGTCGATGCGTTGCCGTCTCGAAAATGAAGAGTGAGGAGGGGAAGCGAAGAGAACAGTGCTGTGGTTCCAGTCGACCCTGAGCAAAAGCCTGGTATTCACTGGAACCGCAGCATTGGGATGGGATGGGGGAGGGAGGGGGAGATCTGGCCCACATGCAGCTCGACCGGAATGCGTCAATAACACTTGGCGGTCGCATGCATGCTCTCCCATGCTGGATTAGCAAGCATGCTCTAACAGCAGCAGAGGGGAATAGTATTCTAACCTGTCCTCTTACAGATGATTTTCCTAGACATAGAACTTGTAAGAAAATATTGGAATAATATTACATTTTACTGAACCACTGTATTTTTGTTATATTCGTTTCACGTAACTTTTTGGTAAAATACCAAAAGTTTCATTTTATTGTAAAATATTAAATTGATACAAAAATTGTTTACCTCAACACTAGTTACGTGTTATGATTTTTGATATAATCATTTTCCTTTAAATTTCATAGTTTTGCGGAAAAGTTATTTTCAAAGCACGTAATTCATTGCAGTATTAATCGTGATAGCAATTTCTTGGCTCGCGTCATTTTAACTTAATCGACACTTTCGACTACTTCAAGATTTCGAATAGGTCGAACTTGTTCTGTTTACAGGATAATTTGCAGAAAACGGGATCAAAGACTATCACTATTGTTTTTATTTCATTTACAGACTCACAATAATTAGCGTATTACTCGCTACTTCGCTAGCCTCATAGTCGCACTTTGTTTACCATGACAACAGTTACCATAACGCTTACGATTGAGCAGTAATAAATTGTTTTTTAAAAAAGGCGGATTTTCATAAAATAATTAACTTCTTTTTTCACTACCTTAGGAGTAAAATTTCCGAAAATCGCAATTAAAACCACTTATTATTTTTATCTTTCAATTAATTATTTTATAACATATAATTTAATGTGTTTATAAATCAGTCTATCAGTATTGCCCGGTATTGCACTTGTACAATCAACGTGTGTTTAGAGTTTACAAAAACGTGTAAATCCTTATCATTTTTTTCCCATGGTAATTATGACCGAAATAAATTGATTCAGGTTCATAAATTATGTTTATGATAAAACGTCGATCCTTCGTTACAGCGTGAAAGAAGGACAAACACTTTATAATATTATTATAGATAACAATGATTCTTCACAAATAAAATCATCAAAACAATTGTATGTTATTGAGTATCAAGGGTAAATATAATCAAAGTAATCAAAAGGTTATGTAAATGAAATCAATGTCTATATAAAGAGCGATAGCCAGCTCCCGATTGCACGCAATTCGGCAATAAACTTGCAACAACGGAACTAAAATTTCAACGCAACTTTATTTTTATCGAAGGAAGTCGTTAGACGGTATCTGAATCACCTCGCACGTATTAACATACATAATTATAGGTAGTTTAACTACTGGAGCGGCGCCAACTCGATTCCACTTGTACGATTATTGTACTTTTTATCCTTATACCAAGGGAGACATTGTAAAATACCTTATCTATATAGTTTTCGCTATCGGCTCAAGTGTCATGTACTGTATACTTGAAGTTCAATTACAATTATTTGAGAAGCTTCGTTCGAAGATCTAAGGTGTCATGTATCTACCACACAACTTAAATTAGTATATATTATATCAACCTTATTTTCATTTTGGTATAAAGTATTTATTTCTTATTGAAGGTAGTAAGCAGAAAATAGGAAAAAAACGAAATACAAATAAGAAAAATTATGCCTAAACCGTAGATAATGTCATTATTTAGATTTACTTTCATGAATGTTGTATTTCTCTGCAGTTAAGAACAAGAATACTGAAGACGACACTTTCATATAATAACGATCCTCGGTATCCTAAATGTTTAAATGTTCAAGTGCTATTTTGGAAAACGCGCACAGATGGTTCTGTTCAATTTGAATCAAATACAAGAGACAGACAAAGACAAGAATACATCAACGTTGTTGCAGGAGACCCCGAGCATCTTCCTCCAACACTACATTTCCAGAGCATCTATCTTGTGAATTTCGGTTTTCCGTAGGGTCTATGTTTCGGCGGCGTAAAGGAAATTTGGAAACACCAACACTTTTACGAGCCTAACCTTCGTGATGTTTGTGTTGCCCCATATTTTCTTGAGCTTGTCCATTGCACTTCTGCTTATAGCCATACGTCTCTTAACTTTCTCCATGCAGCCTCCTTGATTTTAGATAAGAGCCCCGAGGTAGATGTATGATTGTACGACGTCACAGTTTCCTATTTTAGTAAAATTTGGCAAGTTGTTATTGGCCCTGTCGACAATCATCATCTTGGTATTTTGCGATTTATCTTCAAACCAAACTCTAAGCTCACACTTTGCATTCTCAGGAGAAGTTCTTCCATATAGCAACTACTAGTGGCAAAAAGGATAGTGTCATCCGCAATCTACGGTAGATTTGCAATCTTGTATCCGCCTATAGTTGTACCGTCCGTCCAGTCTACAAGGGTTATACGCATAATTATCTCCGTGTATATATTGAACAGAAGCGGGGAAATTATGCATCCTTGTCTGAATCTTGCGCTAACCACGGGTGAAAGCTGTCTGAGAAGACTTCGTCTGTTTTCACTGATTCAGTGCTTTTTTCGTAAAGGTGTCTGAGTAGATGCACTAAATGTTTTGGTGTTCCCATCTGTTATAAGGTGTTCCACAATTTTGGCCATTTCACCGAATCAAACGCTTTCGAAAAGTGAACAAAGCAGATATAAGTGGGTTTGTTGAACTCTCGAGACTTCTCAATGATCTGGCGGTCAATAAGAATCTGTTCTCGGGTCCCTTTACCTTTGATGAATCCTGCCTGTTTTGTTATTTCCTTAGATAGGAAGCTTTTCAGCCGTTCATTAAGGATGTGTAGCATGATCTTACTGGCATGAGATATAAATGCAATTAGACGGTAGTTGTTGCATTTCTTTGTTGAGGAGTTGATGGTCTGATCCGCAGTCAGCTCCAGGTAGAGTATGCGCATTCTGGATGGAGGTCTTCCATCGTGACTTAATTAGAATGTTAGTCAATCTGGTTTCGGTGTTTACCATCTGGTGTAATCCAGGTCCATAGTCACCGGGGACGGTGTTCTAATTGATTGTTTGCAATTATGAAGTCAGTATCTGCAGCAAACTGTAGCAGTCTCTCTCCTCTTTAATTCCTCACGCCTAGGCCAAATCTACCTGCAGAGTTACTGAGCTGGTTGGTGTGCGTCCTTCCCTATCTTGGAATTAAAATCACCCAGTATTAATAATGCTTCTCTATTGAACATTTTAGTTATAACAGCTTCTAGGGTGTTATAGAAGTCTTCTATAACTTCAGCACTTGCCGAGCTTGTACGGGCGTAGACCTGTATGATTAACTGGTGACGCCTTCAGTCTGACACACAGGATCCTGTTTTTGAATGATTCGTGACTTATCACACAGTTCTTCCGGCTAATTCGCAATGCTATGGTCACTCCGTTTCTGCTGTCTCGGTTTCCCGACGTATATATGATGCTTTGGTTACGAAATATCCACTGTTTTTCCAATGAGTCTCACAAAGCCCACATATATGTAATCCACATCTGGCTAGCTCTTCCTCTAGGATTTCCAGCTTACCAGGCATAAGAAGGCCTCACACATTCCAAGTTCATATCTTCTGGGTATGGCGCAACCTTAAAGTCATTCCAGTAGCAGAGATTCCATGGGGGGCCTGGTTTCCTGCCAGCCCATGGCCGGTAGCCAGGTTGCATGGCGATCGTTCTCTGTGTGCTTGCCTGTTCATGATAACTATCTTGGGAGTGTAGTCGCAGTAGTTTATTTAACCCCCAAGGCCGCTGAGACCTCTTCCGCGTTCGCTGAGATGGATATACCGCCATTGATTCGGTCGCCAGAGCCCGATCTGTTGTCTTGCAAGGAGCCTACCTAACTTACATCAAAATATTATTTATTCTAAATAACTATAGAAATTGTGGGTTTGACAATATAATGTTAGATGATGGAGAGGATGATATGAATAATACGTACAAACGTGCATTCTAGATAGAAAGCCGAGCAGTACCTGGGGTTACTAACCCAAGAGCAGTTTTAAGGACGTCATTTCTCTGACCTCGTTAGTCGCTACTCAACATTAAAAAAGTAAATAAAAATAAAGTCATGTGATTTTCGATAATTCGAGACTTAGAAGCAAATTTAAAGAGCTCTTTTAATAAACACGTAAACTTGTTCCTCTAAACTAATAACTATAAAACTATTCTAACCTAACATTTAACTAAGATACTAAATGTATAAAACAAGTGATTTTTAACAATAGCCCATTCAGATAATTTATAGTGTGTGAAATTATTTAACATGCTGCCACAAATTTATAAGACACAGGTAAAACAAAAGAAAATTCTCACCAATATAAACCTATCAACAATGTTGCTAACAATAAAAAACCTAAAAAATGTAACGTTTGTAAAGAAAGTGGGAAAGTAAATTCAGCAATTTATTGTGAAGGCAAGGGCTCTATATTTGTTGCAAATGAAGACGGCAGCGAGGTGACAATTTTCGGATGCTGGAGCGAAATGACCGTTCTGGGACGAAACGAGGTCGTAGTATCGCGGTTCCCTAGTTTTATTTTTATAGCTCGTATTTTAGGATTTTGTATGTTGGAGGTGTTACTGGCGGCCGACTTCTACGGAATTTTATTTTCCTTTTGTTATGGCGCCATTTCGAGCGGAATTAAATCTATGTCGGTAACAATATCGTTAAAGTTATGTTTTATGATACAACCGCTGTTTAATATTATATTGCACGCTTTGAATTATTTGACAGCGCATTTAAAAGTTTGTGGTTTTCTTTGAACATTGGATTTATTTGTTAAAAAAAGCATTATGTCTCTCCGTTTCACTTTTTAATCTGACAATTCAGCTAACACAATATGACGACAATATACGAACTATGCTGGAAGAAATCAAAAGTCTTCAATCTTCTTTAATCAAAAGTTTCTTACAAATGTTTGATTATTTTATCCTGTTAATTATGATGTTGGGAACACTTATAATTTGAGTAGTATCCTGTTACTTGATCTTGATGTTGGTACGACTGATATGAGTAGCATCCTGTTTCTTGATCTTGACGTTGGTATGACTGATATGAGTAGCATCCTGTTAATTGAATGTTGGCCAACTGATAAACACAAATCAAACTCAAACTGAAAATATTTTATTCAAATAGACTTTTTACAAAGTACTTTTGACACGTCAAAATTGAACAGTCAGTCAGTTTGCAGAATGCAAAATAAATACTCTTCACTCTTCTTTTTTTATTGATTAACAATACATATTGACTAAGATATGTTTTATATTATAACAGTTGACACATTAAACATTTTTTTATATTTTATTTCTATTCTTAACTATTAATGAAAGAGAAAAAGTTTTTAAATTCTTACTTTCTATTAAATATTGTTATTGATCAGATAACAGATGGTGAGTTCATGTCATATGAAGAAAAATTTGTAAACTATTGTTATATAGTTATATAAATAGAGTTAGCAACACCATTGAAAAGTCAGTATTCGTGGGTAGTTCCCTTTATTTTATTTCAAGTATACCCACGTGTAGACAATATATAATCTCTGTTCCTATGAATATGACGGGTAAAATGTTCCGTCCTTGTCGAAGGTTAGAATACAATTCCTCTCTGAAGGAGAGCCTCAAAACCCAGCACCCCTTCGTGGTTGGGGATCTGACTTGCGACCACTAACATGCGAATTCAAATGCCAGGTATCTTTGACGCGTTCCTGTTCCTGATTTGTTTTTGTGTAAACTGCCTAATATACTAGTCTTTTACGTGTAATTGTGCAGTATAGCACCCATATAGATAATAATTCATTAATATTAAAAATTTATTTCTTTAATATTTTGTAGGAATTATGACTTTTAGACCATATAAATTAAGTAAGTTATCTACATATTATTTGTAAACATTGGGACGATCTGTAAGTCATCTTGAAAGAAAGACAAACCAACCAAACAAATATTATTGTATTTCTAATATAAGTACTGATTCACTGAACACTAAACAGCGGTATTATATGGGTTTCTGTTTCAGTTTGCAGTTAATTCAGAATGCATTGCACATACTATTTGCGAGACATCATGTTAGGTTTCCAATACATCGGGCTAGCGCACGGTGCTTCAATGACTCGACGAACGTGCGGGTATTTGTAATTTCTATTTACTTAGTTAAATAAATGGTATCTCTAATCTAAATATATCCTAGAACCCTGTTTATATACAATATAACTATATAACTACAGTTTATTGATCACTATCTATTAGTATTGAGAACCAAAAGTTAAAAAAGCCTGACGTAATTCTATCTAAAATCTTTCTATTTAAAATTTCTGTCTGTAAGTTTTAGAGCAATTAGTAATTTTAAGAGTAATTAAGCTTCAATCTGGCCTAATATTAAGGCAGTTAGGATGTCAAGTAGGTGTTTCTAAGATGCTTACTAAATTCATTTTTACTGTGATTTAATTTAATGAAGTTACTACGATTTGGATCTAACTTTGAATATTTTAGTAGTCATATAAGATTTAACTTTATTATCCATAATAGGAAAGCAAAGACATGATTTTCCAATGACCGATCTCTAAGATTAAGTAAAAATATTTTACGAAGAAGAGAACGTCAGTTCCTAAATTTGTAAAGTTTTCCGCGGTAATAACAAGATTTAATTTTTAAACAAATTAAATAGAGGTCTACAGAATTCTCAAACACGCCTGGATCGATTTGAATAATTTATTCTAGTATTTATTCTATGCAGATACAATCAAAATGTTTTATATCAGTAGTATTTTATATTCCTAGGTAATTTGGTTTTATAATCTTCCGTTTGTTTGTTAAGAATATAGCTTGCAATTTACATACGATTCGTACGATGTCCTTTTTTTTTTAGTTTTCCGATACAACTGGTCCAGCAATGACTCGGTCGGGTACGTGTTCCAATTTGCATTTTATTCCCGAATGAATTACCTAGTATTTGTATTATTTGTATTTCACGTCTAAGAAGTTTATCTACTTAATATATTTATAATTATTTGAAGTCGACACCAGTCCAAACATTTGGTTCAAATGAAACAAAGACTTTATTTTAACTATGAAATAATAAAATATTCAATTTCATACTGTAGTTTGAGGGTGATACGAAAACAAACAAATAAAGATTTTAAACTTTATCTGTTTTCTTTATCCTTTCACTAACAGACTACACCGATACTTTACGGTTAAACAATTCACGTCTCACTACAAAATATTTGCTTTTTTTAGGAATAAAAAATAGCCTGTTAATCCAGGTTTTAGAATATCTATGTTTCCGCAAAATAATAGAGATGCTATCATAAAGAGGGCCGCGAAGTCACTTTAAAGCGTTAATTGAGAGTCCATTGTATTATGTTAGATCAATGACAGATTATATTATTGTTAGCAATCATCATCATCATCACGACCCTTCAATGGCCCACTGCTGAGCCGGGTCTCCTCCTCAGAATGAGGAGGGTATTAGGCCATAGTCCACCGCGCTGGCCCAGTGCGGGTTGGCAGACTTCACACACCTTTGAGAACTTTTAGGGAACTCTCAGGAGTGCAGGTTTCCTCACGATGTTTTCCTTCACCGTTAAAGCAAGTGATATTTAAATGCTTAAAACACACATAAGTCAGAGGTGTGTGCCCAGGATCGAACCTCGGACCTCAATTGTTAGCAATACAGTTTATAAAATAGTATTAGCGGGTAGGTCATCGTATATTATGACAAGTATAACGACGTGTAGAAAATATATAACCTTTAGTGCGATAGTCTAAAGTCAGTCTCTCTGGTGTAGTCATGCAGTGTACAAGCAAGTTAATATTATAGTGAAATGTTAGGCCTCCGTCCTTAGAGCACGTGAGTAATGTACTTTATTATTTTAATATTCAATAGCAAGCTAGAGCGGTGAAAGTTTGTGCATAGTACCTCTTTAAACCTGCTCCTGGGTCTTATGCCCCAGACACTGCTCGGTTTCCATCTAGATAACATGTTAATGTTGTCGCGGTATAGCTCCCATATACTTAGCATTATTATTTTGCTACATAATGAGGTATCAGTCCATTAATAGTTTGGCAGTGGTTTGTTTTGCAGCAATCTTGGACAAACAGGAATTTATTTGTCTATTTGAAATGTCTGTCCCATCCCGCTATCCCGCCATCCCGCTCGCTGCACGCCCCATACAAATTGAAAATCAATGAACCACGAAATTCAATTGAATATGAAAAGCTATTCTTCATATACCTATAGTACTTGTGTGTTGCACAAATATTTTCGCATATTTTTTTTGGCATTTTTCAATCCCAACCGATTCCATCATCTCGAATGTAAAGGATTTTATAACTCTAAAACACTTTACTATATATTACATACTATACATAATCTTCTTTATAAATAAAAAAGAATCCCTATTTCCCTTGGTCACGGCATCACGCGTAAAGGGCTGGACGGATGGCGCTAATTCTTTTTTTGTTGTGTTTGTTATTGTCAGGAGAAGGTTCTTATGGAAGAAAAAATTAAAAAAGTTGCGCGGAAAATTAGAAAATTTAAGAAAACTTAATGACCATATTAACTTTTCTAATGTAAGCTTTTGACAGCCAATTTGAATTCAATATTCATAGTAAAGACAGGACGACGTCGGTCAGGTCAGCTAGTATGATATAAATGTACTTTATCAAATGTCTGTATATACATAATATGTATAACATATTATGTTTCATATTATAATATATAAGTCAGTTAGAAAAATTGGCCTCATTTAAAGATGTTTGTACCTCAACCTTAGCTCAACTTGAACCAGGAAGGTAGGTCGATCACTTCGTAGTTACAAGTTGATCAATATTGTGTGGTTAATTAAATATCGAAATTACCATCCTGTCAGTTCTCCCTACTCAAGTCTCGTCACGCTCTTTTGATACTCAAAGCATGAACTGTGAGTCAATTAGACGCCTATAATTACTATGTTAATTACAGACTCTGCTCTCTCTTGTTTCTCATCTTACCATTCCGACCGTTTCGTATTATTTTAACATAAATTCCTAGCAAAGTAAACTGAATATTACTCATTAAAATATGCTCGCATTCATTATAAGCATAATTATATGAATTTTTAACATAAACTACATAGTAAACTATAATGTATAAAAGATAGATTAAAAAAAAAACACTTTATTAATTTTTATTTAAAATTTTAAATGTCATTGTGTGTTTTTCTTTCTATAATAATTACGAGTAACTTGGGAAATAAGTTACTGACAATCACAACCTCTCGACAGAGAATCTAATCTTAAAACCATTGAATTACTGATGTTTCATAACAAACTTGCTTAAGTCAAACTTAGTGAATGCATAATATTAATTAAATCAGGCGAATACACTAACTTGATCTCACCTGTACTCAGACTCAGTACTTGCTGCGTTAATACGTTATGATATATTAGGTAATTTATCATGCTCTACCACGTGGAATAATACAATAATCTTATGCTATTGCAAACATAATACCTAAAAACAACCACAATATTACTACTTGAATCATTGTAGCTTGTGGCCCAAGTGCAGTTTTATATAGCTGTAAAAAAAACTCACGGAATCATCAATAATAACAGAAACATTACCTTATTAATTTCCAATAGCACTATGATGCTGTATGAGCTAGAGCCAATTAAAAACTGTTAAAACAACAGTTTTTCCATCAGATATTAGTCGTAGGGGTAGATTGACTAGACAAGGTGTCGTGTACTAGTAGACACACATCAATATTGTACATATAAATAATACATATAAATTACTAGTTTGATAACATACACTAAGCGCTCAATGCTCATGTTATGACGTACTTACTGGCTTACTCACACATTGACTGACTAATAACACATCTAAGCACTGGTCTGTGCTCTCGTATAACTCGGGTTGTGCATGAGGTTGTATATGTATGTACGATTGAATGAATCAATCAATGAATGAAAGTGTACATACAAGTAGTTATAGCACCTATGTATATACCCAGAAGAGAAGATATCAAATGTCCATTATATTAACATACTTACAAAACGTTGAAGGACTTCACTTTTACTTTCACTTCAAGGTCAAAAATTTAAATTATAATGTGGTGGAAGAACTTCTAAAATTAGTTTCCTAATATAATTACTACAGGGCTCGGTATATTTTTGACTTACGAAGACGTAAACACACATATACATTTTGAAATGTAATTGAACAACATAATGTAATAGAACAAATCAAATTCTGACCGCCAAGTGTCTTTGACGGTCCAGTCGAGCCGCATGTGAGCCAGATCTATTCCCACCCTCTCCATTCTTCTCTTCATTCCCCTTCGTCTCTCTATCATCGAGGTGGCAATACATCGGTAATACTCCCTTGTATTGCCGATGTCCGTGGGCGACGGTGGCCACCTTCTATCAGGTGGACCGTCTGCTTGTTTGCCTCTTACCTGTCATTAAAAAAATCAATTAGCAGATAGTTAGTATTAAGATACCATGTTCTTATTGTAACGAACAAGCGAGGCCCCTGATTCGGGTTATTGTGAGGTCTCAATTATGTCAATTTATAATTATGTTAATATATAACTTAAAGGAATTAAATACACGTTTTTTTTGTCATTTCATGTTCATGTTTACCGTGTGAACTCTCATTTTTGACTCAAATATCGGGACAGAGTTTATATTAAAGGCACATCTTGGTCTGTCTGTTATGCTTTCACACTTAAACCATTGAACCGACTTTGATGAAATTTGGTAAAGAGATAGACTAGAGGATGAAAGTTTTCGATTAGGTAATTGGTGCAGAACAAGCTGGGTGACCGTTTAAGTTTTTGGTAATTCGTTATAATTTAAATGTAAAAATGATGAATTATGGTTTGTATGAGAATTTGTAGTAATATAGCAAATTTTATGTATTGCATCCAGGCGAAGTCGGGGTTGCCAAAGTTTGAGAGACAGTATATGCTGCATATACAGTTATAAACGTTGGTAACTAATGTATACAACTGAAATACAGGAATATCAAGCTGTATAAGTATCATTATGTCATCTTACGAGCTTTGCAAATTATGAAACAAAGCTGAATTTCGGTTTAAACGCGACCTGCACAAACATGTTCAACGTCCTTACGTACATTATGAATCACAATTCATTATAAACTTACCTGAATTGTACTCAGTGTAAGTGCACAGTATAAATCAAAGTAGAATGTATACATCGCAAACAAGCTCGGTTCCACCTGCACTCTATTACTCTAGCTGCACTATTGCGATAATGCGTTGAGGACTTGAGATATAATACGTCATGTTGTTTTTTCTGCTACGACATAATAGGTACAAACTTCAATAATGGTACATATCCAAATATAAAAACTTTCACAATTATAATATTAATAGTGTAAGCTTTATTAAATTGTTTAAAGGGAGTTTGTAAATATTAACTTGGTAACACAAGCCTACGACCTCTTCTGTCATTATAATGGGAAGATGAGGGGGGCATTTTGTATTATAAAAAGGATGACTTACACGAAAGAAGGTTTAGTTGTTCTCGGAACTCGTGCAACTTCAGTGTTATGTATTTAGACATATTTTGCTGAATATATAAATAATTAGTGTAATTGCTGTTTTGCTGAAGCAGTGTTAAATATTAGAGTCAGGTCGAGCGGTGAAGGAGAGTGTCGATGCATCGTAGTAAGGCCTTTTAATCCTGCACTCGGTTGCAAGCCCCAGGCACTTCTCGGTTTCCGTCTATATAGTATAAGTCAGAGGAGAAAGCCGATTTAATTGAATTAATGATTTGAATCTAATGGAGAAGGCCGTGTTTGAATGAATTAATAATCGAATATCACGATTCTGTAGTTTTTGAACAGGAAACCAGGCAGTGCCTTGGACTTGTGACCAAGGTGTAGGCTTAAGGATATCCTTTAAATGATCATAACACTCACCTCCACTGCCCGGTCTCACTGTTTGTCTTAGGTTAGGTTAACATAAGGCTAACCTAACCTAACATAAACCTAACCTAAGGTTAACATAACCTAAACCTAACGTAAGGTTGTGTTAGCACATCTAAATACAATGTAAGGACTAACAACAAGTTCTCTTTGTTACTATTCTACCCTAACTATTGCCCGGCACGGCCTTCATTACTATCCTACCCCAAATATACCCTGATATATATTATTGTAGTCTTTTCAGTGTTAAAGTGCGTTAAGTTACCGTGTAACTTACAGTAGGATATTACATCCCTGCTAACAGATAAAAATATCATCGACTGTTGATTTGTAAGTGAGAGTTAGGAATATTACTTAAATATTTCATAATCATAAGTTTTAATAGTAATTATGAAAATTGACTATGCTGACAATTATTGTATGTTATAACTTTATAGCTGTCTAGTTTGGAATCCATTATTGAGCACAGAGAATGGCGACATCAAGCATTATCCTCTACAAGCTTTCAGATTTCTCGTACAGGTTTTTATCACTCTTCATTGAATGGAATATAATACTTTCACAAAAAAGCTCTTACCAAAAATGTTGACTATTATTACAATATAGCTTTAACACAGCATATTGAGTATCTATAAACATACAAAAACACAAGTTAGTCTTCAGTGAAGCCAGTTTATACTTATAGTAAAAATCTGGATGAAAATGCGACCAACTTACAAAAAATATTCAAAGTGCTAAATAAAATATGTAAACAGTTTTTAAACAAACATATCAATTTATTTTGTTATTAAATAAAACAGCGAGCACTTCTGATATAATAAAACCCTTTACCTCTTAGACAAACAAGCTATTATTAACACTAGGCGGTATTGTCTTCGTTTCGTGTTATTTACTAGGTAACATAATACGGCTCTTGTAAACGGATGTTTTGGGTTTAGCTGCCTTTAATAATAATGTTAGCGATAAAGCGTACGTGTAAAGCCTACCAACGCTTTTATTCGTGTTTCTATAGCCAGATGCGATACACATTTGCGAGTGAGATTTCGAATATCAGAATACTCGTAAAATAATTACTTTACGTGTGCGTACGTAGTTTGTAATAATAGAGTGTATTATTGTAAATGCTCGTATGATAGTTAGTTCTATTAAGTATAGTCAGCCATGATATTGCTCACCAGCCTTAGGTTCATTGTCAGTTGAGAATGATAGGGACTATTTTTACTTATATAAGAAATTAACAAATATGTCTTTAACAAAATATTATAAAATTACATCTACGATACGATATACATTTTGATTGGCAATCAACTGTCAATGATAATAAAGATATCTAAAAAATACAACCTAAGGCTGCGTTTTCACCAGAGATGTGCTAGGCCGCTGAGGGGTGCGAGGATGTGGAAGCGCAACTTCGCGCTAATCTCAATCTTACGTACACATCCCTTGAACCCATTCTTCGTGCCCACCCCTCACTTGTTTTGTACGCACAAAAACCTCACTCTGCAAAGGCTAGGTAAATAACGCGATTCTATTAGTCCTCAACAAATACATCCATCCACGGTGGAAACGCAACACGATATCTAATAGAACGCGTACGAATTACGCAAGTAAGTAGAAGCGTTAACTTTTAGCGTGGCAATATTCTACTAACTTCACGACACAATTTATCAAGATCATACATAACGTATAACAAATTAGTTGTTTAATTGCTAAACATAACCTAAATACAATGTAAGGTTCGTATCGACGACATGAACCTCTGTAGTGTAAACTCTACCGCATCCCGTCAATGTCATAACACTAAAAATGAGTAAAATCATCAGTGAAAAATAATCAGATATAAAGATACAAAGAAATGGCAGCATTTCTTTGTATCTTTATACAAAGAAACGCAGTCTGTTAAACACCTAGATGTTTAAATTTTCTCTTCTTTTAAATTTTATCGGGAAACCTGATAAGGTATTGTAAATTGAGCAGGAAAATGTATCGAATAATGCAAATTATAAATTTGCTCAGTCATCTTATAACCTGTAGCGAACACAGTGAAAGAGCACGTTAACGAGTAAATAGAGCTTAATTAACCGCCATATTGAAGAGTTAAACAGGGATGCATTATAAAAACTCGTTTTATAGAAGATTTTCTTTTTAAATACGGTTAGATTTACAATTCTTATATCGTAAATATATAAGTATTTTAATAACTCTTTGTGACGGTTATAAACTTTACATAAAGTAAATTCAACATTTAAAATAATAATAATAAATAATATAAAGAGGTAATAAAATAGTAATTAATAAATATTATAACATAATATGTACAAATAAACATAGAAAGTAATTTATTTTATATTTAAAACGTCATTTAATACATTAGAAATAATAATCGATCACAATTTTCAAATAATAAATATATTAAAAATAATGCAGACGGTTCGTGTATTATGAAGACGGTTCGTGTATTAGTTACTATGGGAAAGTATGTGAAAGTATGGAAACTGCCGATAGTCTGACCGATCGCCCAGCATATATAGGGGGGCAGTGTGAGATCGTCGGCACAGCATCTCACATTCATGTACTACATATGATACCGATATAATAAGAGGTCATAAAAAGTATTTATCACAGATGGTTTGTGGGTGACCATCTATAGAATTATAACAATACAATACATGTATAGGGGCGATGCATGTAATAATAATGAACCTCTTAAATAATGAATATAAATATGTTTTAATAATAATATCTTATGTAGTTTAGATCAGCCTCCTTACAAAAGTGTTCTGCGAGAATAGTCTTGCAGGACCGCCATATTTCGAACGAGCTTTGGCATACGGACGGAAGGTGACTCTTAGATGATTTTGATTGTCATTGAGAAGTCCATCTCTCTGTTGCTAGAGCCTTGCGTATCTTGGTGGTACGGACGCGAGATGCCTCTTAGTCTGATAGAGTTCTACTTTGAGAATTCTTGTGTACGGTGCCGGATATGCTTTATTCTTGACGATGCGCTGTGGACTGGTTTGTAGGCTTTGTGGCTACATCAGCTATGCTAGTAGCTGATGTAGCCCACTACAAGACTACACACTACACTACCCCCATGACAAGTTGTCTCGAATATTTCGTGATTTGATACTCCGAGGTCTCTGGTGACTCAGACGATGTTGTTTGTGTCTATCACTCTATGATTTGATACTTCAACGTCCTGATGTCCTAGTTGATATCGCTGTGTCTATAACTCTGTGATTTGATACTCCGAGGTCTATGATGACTCAGACGATGTTATTTGTGTCTATTACTGTGATTTGTTACTTCAACGTCCTGATGTCCAGTTTGATATCGCTGTGTCTATCACTCTATGATTTGATACTCCGAGGTCTGTCATGGCTCAGACGATGTTGTTTGTGACTCTCACTGTGATTTGATACTTCAACGTCCTGGCGTCTCAGTTGATATCGTTGTGTCTATCACACCATCGTATTCAGCTGCAGCTGCTGAGCGGTGCGGAGGCTGTAAGCCGAAGTGGTACGTTCTAGCGATGCTGGGTACAACCACGAGCATTGTCCGTGGACTTTGTTTATGGACATTGTGAGTGGCATAAATAGTCCTTGTCAGGATTACCTCTTAGCTTAGTGCTTTTAAATAGACATTGTAGCATGTCATAGTGCTAGGGCGTCTGGTGAATTATCCTTATGGGATGTTTACTAGCATATAGGACAGTGTGGCCTACCTTGTCTCTTTACTTCCGTGGCTTGCCACGTAAAATAATGAACTGGCGTATTACGTCTCTTTGTTTGACTCATATGCTCGATGGGAGTGTTGCTTTTTGTAAGCGAGGTGTACATATCTCATATTTCACATTCCACTAAGGTGGAATGTGAAATGTGATCCGGCTGCAACGACTTATCCACTACGGTGGTTTTTACTTATCAGCTCCGGCTGCAACGATTATCAGCTACGGCTGCAACGATATCCACTCCGGTGGCAACGATAACACATTTATGTGAATATGAATATGTGCATTCCTTGCAATCAGCCGCCTAAGTGCTGTGAGTTCTTACGAACTGATGTTTGAACCAGTGATTTATTTATCACTTTATTTATAACCAGGGCTTGTCCCTTTGTCTTCGAACATATTTCACATTCCACTAAGGTGGAATGTGAAATGTGATCCGGCTGCAACGACTTATCCACTACGGTGGTTTTTACTTATCAGCTCCGGCTGCAACAATATCCACTTCGGTGGCAACTTTTTATCAGCTCCGGCTGCAACGATTATCAGCTACGGCTGCAACGATATCCACTCCGGTGGCAACGATAACACATTTATGTGAATATGAATATGTGCATTCCTTGCAATCAGCCGCCTAAGTGCTGTGAGTTCTTACGAACTGATGTTTGAACCAGTGATTTATTTATCACTTTATTTATAACCAGGGCTTGTCCCTTTGTCTTCGAACATCTTGCAGCTTTGCTGTTTTAATGAATTCATTTCCATCACAAGGCTCACGCCTTTTTATTATTACAGCTTCGGCTGATTTACTAAGGCTTCGGCTTTCAACACTGCAGTCTTGACTGTATTACCCGGACTTCGGTCCTTGCTAATGTAGCATCAAAAGTGTAGGCGCACTATAAATAGCTCCCACCTTCTATCCTGGAGGGTTCACGATTTGGTTGGAACCCATTGTCGGTGGCGGGTGTGGGGCTGCCGACCCCTTTTCTCTTTTATATTTAAATATTATAAGAGGAAGGGAGAGACTCCTTCAGCTATCATCTTTATCACTAACATCCTTCTGATGTCATTATTTATAAAATTATTATACATCTATGCGTCATCACAACATCGTTATTACATTAATTTAATTCTTCGATCTTTATTTAGTTTAATTTATCTTCTTCGATGACCTATTGAACTCATGCCTCTGATACTCTAAAAGAACTTTGATGGTTATTTTTTACACAACGTATTAAGGGTCCTAACTAGACGATCACATGGCTAAGATAATATTTTATAAATGCATTATTAGCCGTTACAGACCTGCTGTCTTCCTCTTGCGTTATTTATTCGCGGGTACATCCTTTTACACTATGTCAAGTATACCGACGACGTGTAGACAATATATAATCTTTAGTGCGTTAGATTAGAGTTAGTCTCCCTAGTGTTGTCGCGCAGTGTACATGGAAATTAGTGTTATATTGTCGTGGTTAAGGTCACCCTTCTTGAGGTCCACGTAAGTTTACTTTTATATCTATTGTAGTTTGCGAGGTCAAGTGGTGGAGGTAAGAGTTAATAAATTATAAAAGAGCTTTTTAAACATGCTCCTGGGTCGTAGCCTCAGGCACTGTTCGGCTTCGTCTGATTGCATGTGGTTGTAGATTGATAAACATATTAAAAACTTCTGTTTATGCGTATATTTGTAGGCGTGAAGTTTTAAATTTAATTTACCGTATCAAGAGAAGTTTTAAGTATACAAAAAGTCAAAATCTTCCCATTTTAGCATACAATAGAAGACATCAAATGCATGTAAAACGAACTTGTGTAATAATGGTAGGGAAAGATATAATTAGAGGGAAGATTTGTTTGCATTATTTGAGAAAACGGGACGGAAGGGATCGGGACGCGGGTTATGGGATGTATAGGGCTGTCTCATCAAGATTCACATCTATGAAGATCATAATTGTGGGACAGTCAGACTGGAACATTGAAATAAATAAATATCTTATTGCATAATTAAAAATTAAATGGGTTTAATGTATCTAGATCAAAGTACTTGAAACTTATTACTCGACCTTGCAACTTCACCAAGTGCGAAATGAAATTTCATACAACATTTCATAATGGTTTAAAAGTAAATTTATAACACTTTATTAAATAAGAATTAGTTTCTATTACTACACTTATTTTTAAACTTGGTTTGGTGATTTGTAAAATGGCGGGGACAGTGGAAGGAGTGTGTCCAAGTCCAAGGCGTTGCTCTACTAAAATACATGTTCATACATATTGTTGTACAATAATAGGTAACATTTCTTATTACATTATCACGCTTTGACCTGTACGCTTTTTTCGTTTACAAGCTTTGCTTGTTGAAGAACTTTATTAAATTTAATTCTATATTTTTAATTGTGTCTGAATCCGAACCCTCGTCTACATTGAAGTAGATCCTGGCATCCCTAGCCGCGAGTGTGATTACTGTATGTGAAATGTTTTGTTATAATCTGCGCGGCGCAGCTGGCGCGTCTCACGATATTCATATTTTTAATTTCACGCTCCTATGAATATTAAGGTAATTTGAGGAATAATTTTAGTTTTGATAGGACTGTTGTTTACCTTGTTTAGATTAAGTTGGTTTGGTCGATTGTTATATTTTGTATGAACAATTGTTCCATATTTTGATGAAACGTGCCCAAAATTAGTCTCTACTTGTTTCGCCTCCACCAATTTACTAATTAATGTAAACAAAATTCCTGTAAATGCCTGCATAATTTATACATAGTGTTAATTATGATGGTGACAACACTTATAATTTGAGTAGCATCCTGTTACTTGAATGTTGGCCAACTGATAAACACTAATCAAGGAAGTGGGGATTGCAAAATAAATACGCCGTCACGACAGAATAATTATTGATTACATCCCGAGTATTTAAGGAGTAACTCTGAAGTTCTGAGTCTGAAGGATAACCCCAGGAGGATATTATAGTCATGCCGTCATACTGTTAGTTTGCGTATAGACTACAACCTCTTCTTCTTATTAATTAACAATAGATATGAGGTTGCATAGGTCAAGACTTCTAGAAAGTATGATTCTTATTATCAAATTTAAAATGTAACGTTAGTAGAAAAATAAATATCTTTTTCAACGAATGCTGCATCTAGCTTTTTTATTTTCTTTTATTTATATTATTTTATTTTCTTATAGATTTAATCGTCGTCTAATTAATTTCAGACTATTAATATAGTTCGGTACAAAAAATATTAAATACGTTATATTATATTTTTAGGAAGTAGATTATCAGTTTTAAAATAAACTAATTTCTTTTTCGCACGATAATTTTTGCCTTTGTTTACATCCTTTACATTATTTATTTAATAAGCTGAACTCGACTTTTCATTAAGATATAAATTACCATTAATTTAGGTGAACGATCCAGTAAATATGATGATGTAAAGTTTTCATCAAGGCTTAATAAAGGTGGTGGCGGGGTTCGGGAGCACGGGAGGAGCCCCAGCCCACCTATCAAGCTGTGCACCTACTTGTTATGAAAATTGATGCTCCGACTAATCTCATAGAATGCCTTTGAAGAGAATTGCTGTTTCCTGGCCGCTTTAATAACTTTCATGTAGAGATTTATGTCGTTATAAACTTAGTCATCTTACACGACTAATTCGGCAAGAGAAAAACAATTTTTAATATAAGGTCTATATCTTGCCTAATAGAAACACAACAAATGTTTTATGACTTTTGTGAGTTCCCTGTGGATTCCGATACTATTAAATAAGTGATTTATCGGTCTCTCTACCTTCCTCGTCGTACGTTTTGGGCAATGTTACTATTACTAAAAGTATATTATGGTAGCTATTAAAACATATTTTATGATATCCCAACGGCTGAAAGGAATTGTAATCTAAAATCGGGTTACATTTTCACTTTTAGTTTAATACTACTATCATTGGGAAAGTGCAATAGGTATGAGTCGCGTTAAAAAGCCTTGACTTTTTTGCAACTACCACTTGGTTAATGAGCCCCGGGTACTGTTCGATTTCCTGTTACGATTTTTTAGAAAGTAAAATATAAGAGACCATTTACATCCTATTGCTATAGTTATAATAGAAGAGGAGCAATCTGTTTGACTCTTATATAATAATACATTTAGCATATTTATTACTACTCCAGGAAGTAGAGCACAAGATTGGACGGGGTAGTTGTATTCTCATATTAATATCCACGTGTGATATACGGCTTACATATATTAAGCGTAGAGTTGCTTCAGCATAGACGCAATCGCAAGCTAAATGACGGACATGAATCTCTGTCATGAAACTGTGCCTGTGGGATTCGTACGTAATAAAAATTCCAGCTCACGCGTACTAGTACTTTTGAAAGAAAGTAATCCGTGAAGAAATACGGATAGCACCTACTGGTTCCACATTTGTAACGGAGAAATCTCCATTTCTCTTTGACTACCAGTCGTTTCAAAAGCCACTGGCTCCCTCGTGTGTCGTCTGGAGGCGACACTCATAAAAATTCGCCGTGCGGAAGTTTCGCTCTAACGTGTCCTGGATATTCACACGAAGATTTGCTGTGAAGTACCGACTGGGTATCAAGTGAGATTAGCCATTTCGCATCAATAAAAGTTATCTTTATTTATTTAGATAGAAGATGGATAAAGGCTTCATTGTCAACTGATATTTAATTATTTTTTACTTTTTGTTGACTTACTTACCGCTTTATTTTAATGTATTCCTCTCACGTGAGAGATAAATTGTCCTACCTTAAGTGTAATTGTCTATTATCTATTTATATACGGCCTGAAACGTTACTGGAAAAGGAGAAGAATTATGTTGCACATTGTTTTTATCAACACAGGTTTTAATATTAAACTAAAAGCTAACGCATACTACAATTAGGACTAATGAGCAGGTAGTCAATTAAAAACTTTTTCGGTACAGACCAATGTTTTATAGAATTTTTCGGAAGTTACAAATTATTAGTTTTTGTTAATTGCAACAGCTTGAGTTAACGACAGTTATGCCATAATGCATGAAAAAATAACCGCTTACAATCCAACCAGTTTTGAAAACTCTCTTAGTGCTCCCCTACAGTGTCATAGAATGCAATTTGGGGTGAACTCACGGATATGTATGTTGATAGCGACGTTGAGTCATCTACTGTACTGTGTACATCACAATTGTGTAATATTTTTCTTATCTATAGTATCCTCAGATTCAAAATAGTTCATTCAGTAAAACTTTTTACAAAGTACTTTTGACACTTAAAAATATATATGACAGTCAGACAGTTTGTATGAAGCTACAACTAGCTAGAAAGCAGTTATATGTGTAGAAGAGCTGATAAGAAAATCAGCAGTCACTGACTGCTAAACGCCATCGTACATTGTTAACATAGATATTAAATAATGGGGCGTTATTTAAATATTATGTGTACATTAATACAGAGTAATGGAATAAAAAATAGCTTCTTGAGTTCTATTCGTGTGAACATATAGAGTAATGTGTCACGGCGTGGTGAAACCGAGTAACGCAGATTTTCTCGCTATAATATCATTTTAAAGGTATCTTACTTCAGGAAGCACGTAGCCCATTTGGTCGCCATGAGGCTCGTCTGTTACGAAACCAGTAATCCCATTTTAAATGCAGTTCAAACTTTCCAGTTACGATCACTCTAAAAACTTTTCACTATTTTTATATCGAGGAACTTGACTTTAGGTAGTTTTAAATTTTTGTCGTTAAACTTTTTATACTAAATATTCACTGCATTTTAGAAGTGATTGTGATAAAAATATTAAATAGAAAAAGTTCCTTAATACACAAAATTATAAGGTATGTATTAATTTTAGGATTCCGTTCCTTTAAATGGAAAAAGAAACCATATAACAATTATTATCAACAAACTTTGTTATCCATCTGTCTGCCAGACCCTTATTCATCGGAACTCTTAAAAGTATTAGGTTTAAATTAATATCAAATACTGAGGTAATTTGAAGCTGAAAAGAACATTACACTTCTACTCGCAATATTCGCAAGGGATTAAAACCTTTTAGGATATTTATACCCGACTACGGCGAAGCCAAAAGGAAGGGTTATGATTTTGGCGGTTTATGTATGTATGTTCCACTCTAGCGCCTAAACTACAAAACCAATTTTCATGAGTGAGGTGTCAAAAGATTCGTAATAATTGCGCGAGTGACATAGGCTATAAAAAAATTATGATTTTTTGTAATGACGAAATTTAAACCTCAGATTCTAGTCTCGAAAAAAATTAATCTGAGATAATTATCACGTGTTTGGTGTCAAAAAAAAGGTCTTGTAAAGCTCATTACAAATATGTGTATATTATTGTTTGAGTCAACATATATATATGTTTAAAATACGGTCGTATAGTTTGCGCGGCCAGTCGTTGCAGTTATTTACTCGTTTAAACAATTAAAAACCAACATTACGTTACAATATTAGATTATAAAGGTTATCTCGATCGGGAAACGGAAAACTATTAAATAAAAAAAAAAAGGTGTGTGTGCGATTCACACACGATAGAAGTGAAACTTCAGTAAATCGACAAAAGAATGAGATGAATATATATAATAATATAAAATAGTATGTATATTTCTGTCTCATTCTTTCCTACACATTTTTGTATTTGTGTCTCTTACCTGTCGTTTTTTTCGTTGCATCCGGTTTGAAATCACAACGATTCTAAAGAAGTTTCACTTCAAAAATAAAGTTTAAAAATCTATAACCCGACTACGTAAAAAAGTGGTCTAAAAAGGGCGAAACAAGAAAATAATCAGATAGAAACCTAGAAATGCATCGGTATAAAAATGATCAAGGTAGAACCGTGGTCGCACCCATATATACCTACCATGTCTGTTTCATGGTAGTGTTCCTCTAATCATATACTATATAATCATAGTAGGTCACCTACTATGATTATATATATGACTAGCTGACCCAGCAAACGTATTAAAAATAGATGTTGACCGATTCTCAGACCTACCCGATATGCACACAAAATTTCATAAAAATCGGTCGAGCCGTTTCGGAGGAGTTTGGTAACTAACATTGTGACACGAGAATTTTATATATAAGATTAGAGGAACAATAAGACCATTTTTATACCTATGCATTTCTAGGTTTCTATCTGATTATTTTCTTGTTTCGCCCTTTTTAGACCACTTTTTTACGTAGTCGGGTTATAGATTTTTAAACTTTATTTTTATTTCTTTGAACTAGAATAATATAATTAGGTAAAAGGCAATGTGTATAGTACACGTAAAGGTAAAAAAATTCGAAAATCGATCTGATATATAGAAAAATATTTTTTGCTGTAGCTGTACTGACCCTGACCTATGTCAATGTATACAACAGTTTTTCAATACCAAATAAAGTTTGACGTCCAATTCAGATTCGCAATTTACGTAAATCTGACTCGCACTTGGTCGAATTTGTAAAACAATTGTACTTTATTGATTAACGTTTTCCAAGTTGTTACGTCTTTTTAACTTTTATGTTATATGTTTCACTTGTGTCTCTGTATGTATGTCTATGGCATCGTAGCGACCAAGATAAAACTGGTCTTTTATTCTGTTGAAGTTTCTTTGATTTTTTTAAGTTAAAAAACGATTACTAGTAGTTTGCATTGCAAACTACTAATACTCTTAAGTAAGTTACAATGCTTGTGTAAGGAGTGAGCCACGTCAGTAGTCCAATGTCTGGGATTTGAACCCACGACCTATCGATCGTGAATCCAAAACCTGAACCACTGCCCTACTGACGTTTAAAAGTTAATTTAATCAAGATGGTTCTTAGCTATAATTTGTGATGATATGTAATCAGCTGTTTGAAGACCATCAGCTCATTTCTAACTTGAGAGCTGCTTGACAATATTAATATATTGACAATTAAGTGACATTGCTTAGACTGAATAGATATGAAACTGTATTTCTCAACACCTTTGTTTTGATATTCAGTATCGAATATAATCGATGATAAAACTTTTAAAAGTACGTAACAGTATTATATTTGTTCTTATTTCTATTTCATCAATTCTTCTAAATCGATGTCGTATGAGTATATTCTTGGTGACTGTATTAAATTAGAGTTTCAGTTGGAGGTAATTTAAATTTTTATTTAAGACTTATTTATCTCTTAGTAGGCACTTGAAAATACATACTAATAATATTATTTAATAGTATGTATTTTCAAGTGCCTACTTCGTATTAATAATTCGCTGTTGAAAATATGATATTTAAAAACACTAAGCATACAAAATGTGTAAAATAAACAACACTAGCTAACCTAGAGTTATTTTTCACCATTCAAAACCGTTTCAGTTTACAGAGTGAATTTTTTGATTTATGTACGTTTTCTATGCGAGTTTAATCGCATCGTTGCTGGTTTATGGATACATGTATTTCGTTAGCACTTTTACACTTTTGATATGAATAAAAGAAAACTTTTGATTGAAATTTTAAAATTGAATTTTTACAAATCAAATCCGATTTAGTATGTATAATAGTTTGTATTTCATTTATAGTATTATGTATAGTAGTTTGTATTTCATTTCATAGAGAAATGTACCTACTTTTGTATATTTACATACACGTGCCTGTATTAGACAAGAAGCTAAACAGTGCCTGGAATTTTTGTACCCAAGAGTATGGTTAAAGACGTCCTTGAAATAACATTAATAACTCACGAGATGTCTATGAGAAATCATTTGACAGACTGAGTTAAATAAGTATCAAGGGAGTTCGTTACCGGAGGTAGATGAGTACCTAGGCCATCCAAATCACCCCCATATATTATGTTCTTTAGATTTTTGATAATTTTCTAGATATGAATTTTTCACATTTTAGCCAAATCTTGACTTACAAGAAGAATCATATAGTATGTATGTATTTATTATTGTGTTAATATTCACTTTTGGAATTAGTCCATTTTGTACACTTTAAACCAGCAAAATTACAGGTCGTAATATAGATATTTTGTATTGTGAAATTATGTATAGGTTTGTATTTCTATGTTTTGTACAAAAATCATAGTAGTATTATAAATATGAAAGTATGTATGTTTGGATGCTTGTTATTATATCAAAAATCGCTGAAGGAATTAGACACAGTTATTTTCACAGATACTTTATAATCATGATTAACACAAATGATACATTTTATCCAGAAAAAACTGAAAGTTCCTCCGGGTAATACTAAAATACGTTCACTGTCTTATGTAGATTGCAAAAATTAGTTGAAAATTAAATGTTTAAAATACATCCATATATATTGTTCATATATTAAAGTAGTGAAATAAATAATTAAAATAATGTCATATAAAATAAATAATGTATTTATGTAAGTTAAAACAAATAACTTGTTTGAATAGCATTAAGTTTCAAGTAATTATACTGTATTTTTCTTTGTAAATATAATAACTAGCAATAAAAAACAAGTTGAACTATATGCTTTACTAGTATAATCTAAAACATACATATATAAAAGTTTAGAGGTTTATTCAGTAAGTCTGTATATTAAAATGATTTGTATTTATCCACCCCTATATGCATAATACCTGCACTTAATGACTTTGCAGTTAATGAGTTCTTGTAGGAAACCGTTAGAAAGCAAGATAGCTTTATGAAATATAAGAGGTAACTTGTATAGTGTTACTGCCTTCTTGGCAGAGGAAATGAGGAGTATTCTTACTTATTCTTCGGACAGACGCCATAACGAGCTCTTCTAATTGCTACCTCGTTATATTTCAATTTGAATGCAAAATATTATGGTTTATAACACACAATTTTGGAAGTTTATTTGTGTATATATGAAAAAACTTGTAGTATAGCCTTGTTTAACTGTATTATTAACAACACTAACCTAATTTGGCAATTTTTATCGGCCTATAATAAAATTACAAGCTAGTCGACTTATAAGCTCTGCCATAATAGATCAGTAGTTATAATTAATATTGATTATCATAGTAAGGTAAATGTAGTGATGTTTAACTTTGTTTAAAAATCAAGTGTTAAGTTAATTTGGTTAAAAGTTAATTTACTTTTTACACATTACATTATCGTAAAATAATGTCAATGTAGTAATACAACTATTTAAGTTATAAAGCTGGTGTAAGATGCTGGTTTCATATGTACAACACATAATTGCATTTTAGATGAAATGTCGAGCAATGCCAAGGGTTTGTGATCCAGAAACAGGTTTAAGGACGACGTCTTTAATATGATCCCGACACTCATCGTCTCCTGCCCGACCTCCATAAGGAACCTCAATACTACATTTAACGCACAAGGTACTTTAGACAAAATTTAGTGTACAATCACTTGACAGACTTTGCGAATAGAGAAGAACAAAATCCTTGAATACAGTCAATATTTTAATAGTACTAAATCTTAGTTATTCAGATATTAAATATCATCACTGCACATGTAATACCTGGGTTTAATTTGTCCCAGAAGCAGGTATTTTCATCATCTTCCAAGCTACTAAGACAGGCACCATGTGTTCAATAGCAACTGTCGGATGTCAAATATATAACTTCTCAAAGTATTCAAAACCTTATAAAGCTTAAAATAAAGACTATAATAATCTACAAAAACGCAAGCTTGATTACGATATTCTTCCTGTCTCGGAAAGCGTACTTCGTTTACCATTCACATAAAAAATATGTTTTGTTTGTCAGTCATTTGACTTTAGAAAACCACATTCAATGTGAAATCCTTTCATAATCTTAAAAAGGATGTCGAGTTTGAGTTGCTCTTTTGTATAATGTTAATATTTTAACGTTGGTTTTCTGCTAAAATGAGTTCAGTTTGTGATGAATTATTTACGTTAAAATGATTTTAAATTATACTTGTTTTTACTATAATTGATGGTATAAATTATTGATGCTGTGCTTCATATTTAAGATTTTAAGTTTATGTGATCTAGGAGCAGATTTAAACAACACTATGTCCAACGTCGATACCTAAAATGTTACTAATCCAACTAATTAAATAACGGTTTTAAAAAGGGTCACATTTCACGACGATGATCAATATTCACGTTATGAAATCACTTTTTCAAAGTTTCAGAATAAAGTTATATCGGTTTTTGTAAATATTAGTATCAATATCACAATTGTGAGGGAGAAGGGGGATAGTAAGAAAAAATATAAGTATTAAGGAGAAAAGGAAATTTAACCCCAAGTTAAAAAACTTTTATTTATAAAAAAATTATTACTTTTCTGTAATTTACCTTTTGACAGTTAGATTAAACATACTGCTGAAATATAAAAAAAAAAGAATTCGTTGTCGAAATCAAGTCACAATTAAAATTGGCGAACTAGTAACGTTGGATCCACAGTACTCGTCAGATGTTCCCAATTATACATTATTTTAATATAATTTACTTTTAAAATTTATTTAAAATATTTAGTTTAAGTATGTATGTGTAAGTGACCAAAGAAAAGAAAAAGTTAAAGAAAAACCCCTGAGGAGTGTTTATTCTTCCATAAAAATGATAAAACTGCCCACAGTAACCGCATGGCACAAGGGTAATGTTTAAAATTTCGGGTCTTCCGACACTTTTTGAGACCTTAAAGGTTTGACGTCATATAACATTTCTGCATAAAAGAATTGATTATTATAAAAATATCTAAATTATCGTCATGGCCCATGTCGTCTGGCGAGCGAACCATCGAAACCGCGTTCAAGGTTTAATCGAGGAAATTACCCTAAATAACAAACTACCTACCATTTTTAGATATCAATTTAATTTATAAAAATATTCTTAATAATATTATAAAGCTGTGTTATATAAATTTCACAGGATCACACAATCTCGTAAGTATGAGAGTAATTTCTTAGAGACTAAAAAAAATTATAATGACATATTGAGGTTTGTTATGTAATATTAATATTGCTCAAGAATAAATATATTTTAATGTTGATTATTTTTATAATAGAACTTTCGCATTACGCGCGGTTTTACTCGCATCTTCAAAAATGATAGATTTTGTACAAAATTTCATTTCCCTTTCGCTCTACTTAATTTAAGCTGTGCTTTAATATTTCAGCTACTTTATTATTCTTTTTGCTAAGTATATGGGAGCTATACTGGGCAGTAAAACTTAAAAGACAATATCAACATGTAATCTAGACGGAAGCCGAGCAGTGCCTGGGGCAGGTTTAAACAAGTCTTCTATAACCGTTAACTCTCACCTTCACCGCTCGACCTCGCTACCAAATATTAAAATAATTAAGTACATTACTCACGTGTTCCTCGATAATCGGAGGCCTAACGCCACACCACTAAACAGCACTACACTAACACTAACTTGCATGCACACTGCGCGAAAACACCACAGAGATCTACACGTCGGTATACTTGACATAACATAAAATGACCTACCCGCTATTACTACTTTATAAACGGTGTTGCTAACATTTTATACATATCAAAAATTAAAATTAAGGAAACAATTTTAAATAAATTTACAATTAATTTGAAAACATTTGTAAAACACCGCAAATATAAAATACTGGAATAACAATACAAACCCTAGCAACAATATTGCTTCAACAATTAAATTGGTTTTGTTAAATGGATTTTTGCCTATAATGGTGCTATTTTATTGCAATTTGGGTACATTTAAACGAAGCGAATTGTTTTAATTTGGCTGTTTTGTAGAGTACGGTCCCTGGCGCAGTAGCACCATTGCAGCCTTAATGCTCTGCGGTTTGGATACGTTCCACATACGGAGCTGGAGGTCACACGTAAAAGCGGTCTCGCGCTTGTTGTTCAAATTGTTTTTAACTGACAAACTTACACGGTACGGTTAACATGGAGATTTTCCTTTATTAAATTATAAACTTCTGGTTTAATACATATATAAAAACTAATCGTAAACGCATGACTTTAGAACGAGTACATCCATGTAAGCTATTTTTTTATTGAATTGATTTTATTCTGATAAGTTAACTTGTAATAAGTTTTTTTTGAAAATTTATCTATTAGTAAATTTGAGAGAAAGATTCTGGGATTAAAGTAAAATAATATTTCTTGGTTTTATTTAAAAGTTCTTCTATACTTACTCTCAACTGAAACTACTTACATCAACTGGAAATAGACACTAAATAAACATTATCTAAGAATATTTTTTGCACTTGTGTTTGTCTTTAGTACCTAGAGACTGTAGACAGACAAAAGTCGATAACAAATCCATTTATGATTTTGACGATTTTCTATTAAGATTATCAAATTACTGATTAAATTCTGTCTTACGTAGATATATATTTGCCGGGGATTTTGTTGATGAGAAGGGAATAAAGGAGAGGGGAATATTGGAAAACACTAACAAGGGGTGATGATATGGAGTGGACTATTGGGTAAACGCAACGTAGATACTTCTACCGAACCGATAAATAATCATATATGATCTCTAACAATTACGAGAGAAACCTAAGCAGTGCCTTGGACTTGTGATCAAGGTTTAGGCTTAAGGCTATCCTTTAAATGATCATAACACTCACCTCCACTGCTCAGGCTCTCTGTTTAAACCTAAGGTTAATCTCACATAAACCGTTTTTTTTGTTGACCCGGAGGAATCTGCTTACAGATACCTTCCCAAGCGGGAAATAGGGAAGGTTATGCGGGGTTGGTGTGACTGCCTCTGAAGGAGACAACCCAAAACCACCTCTGTAGGAGGTAGCCCGACTCACTAAACCATCCGGGATGTTCCTTCTCGGCGCCTAGAATGACAGGCCAGGGGATCGAAGCGCACCGCGATCTACCTGCACTATCTACATCTACTACCGGACAAGCCGTTAACGGACTCTGCTCTAAAATGTCACATAAACCTAACCTAACGTGGCTACTATATTGTAAGGTACTCACGTGACCTTAATCGGACAGCTCTTTCAACACTGACACTATTTAGAGACTACTTCACTCCTTGAGAGACCGCTCAAGACTAATACTTCAGTCAGACTGTCGATGGCATATAAAGGGTGGAGACTGTCAAACCGACGGAAGTACTACTACACTATTCCAACGCCATAGATAGCGATGATGATTCGATTATTCTATAATCTTTTACTATTCTCCGACATATCGTTAATTATGATATTGGAAACACTAATTTTAGTAACATTCCGATAGTTATGATGTCGACAACATTAATTTGACTAACATTTGATTTTAGAAGTTGGCTCAAACTGAATATCATTAGTTTGTGCCAACGTATTGATAAAAGCAAACCAAATATATATACCGCCATGACGGAAGTGTTTATTTTTGCATGAGTATTCTAGCCGAAACTATGAATATCTGAGTCTAAAGTATAACCCCCAGGAGTTTATTCTATTCAAACCGTCATACTGTTTGTCCGCGTATAGACTATAACTCTATTTAATTAACAATATACACATATAGAACAGATCATTTACGTATCAGGGGTGAAATTTTAATCTCACAACTTTAGTTTAGTAAGCAACGTTTTTGACTAATCCAGCTTATAGGTTATAAGCCCCAGGCTCTACTCGGCTTCCTGTTTAAAATGTATGTTCTCTTAGATAATTGCTTTTTATTATAATTTGTAGTATTTTAAATCATTTAATCTTAAATACTTTTACTGTAAATACTATTTGTATTTGTAAAAAGTTGCTGATTCGTAATCTGTTTCTGTGACAGTCTTTGATGGTAAAATATTCAAATATTCTGTCTGAATACTTGAGCCCCAAGCTTTGGTCGACATTTCAAAATGGAAATAGACCTGTTCATGCCTACAAGGGGAATCGTATTCGACATTTGGCTCGAAATGATGATGCAAATTTTGTGAAAATGTCACATAGTATTTGTGGTAAAACACTAATGTGGATAGATTGCTATTGCACTTTATTAATAATTGGATGGATGACATTTTACTGTTTCAGGAGATACGTCATTTTAATGAAATTTGACTAAATTTATATGTCACTTGACGACACGCCCTAGCTGCACTCGGACAAAACGTTTTTAAATAAGATGTTATATAAATGAATCATAGCCCTGATTTTAAGTTAGACTTGAAAAAATACAGTGGAAACCGAATAAAGATATTTTTTGAAGTAATTTTGGTGTGATGTGCATGAAAAAAAGACTAATATTTATATATAATTCTTTTTACTTCTTTTGATTTTATAAAGGTTCTTCAAAATTATTAAGTTTTCTTAAATATTTCCAACGCAAATTCATATCATTGGTTCAAGATGATAGACTTACTAAAACGCGTCCATACGAGTGTTGAAAAAAAGTAAATGGCGGTGACATTCCAGACTCATTATACAATTTACTCAATATACTCATTATACAACATTACATTAAACTCGTGAAATCTTTACCAAGCGTAAATTCAGGTTGTTCTAAAGTTATAGTGTCTACGAGTACGTCTCTAGTTGGAACTCAACGTGAATTGTTAAACCCCATTCCTGTAAAGCTATTCTGTTCTACAGTCCCTACTTCGTAACAAGAAATTAATAATGTATGTCTGGAGACTGTATAGTCGCCTTATTAAGTATCAAGCTGGGTCGACAGGTGAGGCATGCAGAGCTTTGCAATGACTAATTTAACTATTACACAGATGACTTAGACTGATGGAAGGGTCAGTTCAAGGGATGTCTAACTATAATGTATTTATAAATTGGTGCCTGATTAAAGCATATTGTAATAAACATTAAAGCTAGTAATAATTTACAAAAGTGAGCATAATCAAGAAAAGGACAGAAAAGCGTTATAGTGGATATCTTTTTTTGATATTTAAATAAAAACTTTTCAAACAAATGTCGCCATGTCAAAATAGAAGTTGTAATTACCTAAATGCACGGAAACAAGCAAAAGATAATAAATAATATCACGGACTTTAGGTTGACTCATGTTTTACTTAGCACTCTTTTACTTTGTCTAAATGTTTTCAACAGAAGGACGAACAATGCTGGGGGCTCATACCCCAAATTGAATAGATCAGCAGTTGTTTGACGAATAATTTAAATAAAGTAAATATTGACTAGGCTATGAAATGAAAGTGAAAATATTATGCCAAACTGGAAACAGATGAAAACTGACTAAATATTATTTATGATAGTTGTTAGGTAGGAAAATCAATCTTGTAGTCGAGAATTATTGCATTGCATAACCATGTAGGTTTATTACCTAAAAATTCAAATAAATGTTGCATAATTATCTTATTATGTAAATATACAGAAAATTTTAATCTCGATATTAATTTGAAAACTTCATCATATTTGTATAACTGTTTGAGAGGTGCAGCCAGCCAAAGCCAAAGCTTTGAGGTTTGTATAAGCTGAAATGAATATTTTTATAATTATTACAGCAAGCATATTCAAAGTATTTTTTCATTAATAAAGGCTTTAAGTACAAAACCTGGTTTTACGTTTTTACCCTTGTATAGACCACAGTACAGACAAAAAGTATTTATTTCTTTTGTATGAAAATTTTCCTTTTTTGTTATATTTTACTAAACGTGGATGTAAAAAAAAAAGAAATCTAGACATGTTTTTTCAAATAGTATTTTACTAGCTTATTAGAAATGATAGTTAAACTTGCAGGCTTTGTTTGTTATTTCTTTTTTGTTCTTAGTAAGTATTGGTTATTATTCTTTATGAAATTTTAATTTTTTAAGAACAAAAACGGATTTTATAATATTCGTGCAATAGGTATATTAAAGTCAGGGTTGAAAAAACTTTTATAGACAAAAAAATATTATTCCTGAACTATTAAATGTAGTGACTTAAATCAATCAATAAGCAATGGAGTTTAAGAAAAAAAAATAAAACTATTTTATTGAAAACTTTTGGACATTATAATATATTGGAGAATCGAGATAGTAATAAAATACTAAAAGGGGGAATGTTCATTCAAGATGCACAACAGATGGCCTATCTGGAAACCTAGGGGCGTGATACAGTCCTCCTAGCTGTATAATAGAAAACGCCTACACTATTAACTTAGCAAATTCACTGCAAAGATAATATTATGCTATACGATTTATAAGACTTTAGATGCCGTGTAAAATCAGACTCGCGACGTATGATCAGTTAGACAAACCTTCTACTTGTCTTTTTCGATTCTATGAACAAAAACCTGAACCTTTTCGCTAACAGGTAAACTGAAAAGTAACAGCAGAACTGCTATTACATCATCAAAGAATTCATACATGACAAATTTAAAATGAATTAGTTAGATATAAAAAATTAAATTTGAAATTTATTGTATATTTTGAATTAACATTTAAAAATTAATAGTAGGTATCCTAATAAAACTGTTTATGTTCGCAAAAACAGAGAAATATACGCCAAAAACTATAATTATTGTGTAACATAGTTAAAAATAGTAATATCATATAATAATAATAATATCGTTTGGGATTATTGCATAATACATTTTATCTGCTTATTGCGGCTGTTAAGCTTTAATAGGATTATATTAAACCACAACAGCTTAAAATAATATTATTATTTTAACGTGTACGTTTATGTCCATTTTAAAATTAAATTTACAAAAAATTATACGATTTAATCCAGTTATAAATTTGCTAATAATTTTTAAAATAAGTTTTTAGGCATAAAGTTAAAAAGTAAGTATTAAATGTATAGGTACTTAAATTTTAATATTTTAATTTTATTTTTACTATTTTTACGTGTGTGTTATAAAGATTGATATGCTTCTCTACTACAGATAAACAATATTTTTATTAAATTTATTAACTTTTTAAAGCTATTAATATAATTTAATTTTATGGGTTTTAATGTTTTATTGTTAAAGTTATTATAAGAATTAACTATGTAAAACTTTTATTAAAATGTAAGAGTAGAAGATTCTGTTCTGTAATAAATATGGAATAAAATATATTTACTAGAAAACATAATCAGAGCTAAGAAGCACAATGCGTACCAGAAGCTTTAATACAAAATTGGATTTCTTGCTCCATTAATTTTCAATTTGCATGATTGCAATTTTCGAGGTTTCTTCCAAAGTCGTCTAAAACTAGAGTCCCTTGCAAAAGCAAGGGACTGGGAGACGATGAAATTAATGTTAAATCCCTCTTCGAATTCATAGCCGTCGTGTAATCTTGTGGATTTTCTTTTTTAGTGAATTTGGCTGAAAATCTCACTAAAATACTCAGAAACACTTTGTGATCAATTAAAAAAACTCTACAAGGGGAGATATTGAATTAATGGACTATTACTATATTGAATACTGGTGAATGCAACGTAGATACTGCTCCTGAACCGATTAATGAATAAACATTATAATCTCTTATAGTTACGACAGGAACCCAAGTGGTGCGTTAGACTTGTGACCAAGGTGTAGGTTTAAGGGATACTTTTTATGCAATTGCAACAATCGCCTCCACTGCCAGGTTCTCTGTTTAAACCTAAGGTTAAGCTAACCTAAACCTAAGTTATGCGTTGACATATTTTCTTATATAAAATGTTTTGCTTCTTCAAAATTTGATGAAGTGACGTCATTAGGTGTAAAATTATTATGTTTAGTTGTAATCAATTTCACTATTTATATGTTTGTTAGTAACATTTTATTCGAAGGAAACGCTACACGCGTTTTGCATACAGAAATGCTTATAATGTCTGTCTGAGTTAATAGTGTATTTTTTGTATTACTATTAATTATAGCTTTTTTCCTAATATCCAGGAACGCACCGGCCATACATGCAGTGCATCAGATTTTTATTTCTTCAAATAAGTATAAGCGCTAATGAGTATTTGGTACGACGGCGCAGAAGATGCTTGGCGCGTCCTTGCTAATATCTATTTTCATTTATGTGAACATAGTGTTAATTAAATACGAAGAAGTTGTAATCTTTACGTTATACTTTGGACTCGGAGCTTCAGCGCTACTGCTAGAATACTCGCGATGTAATAATCATTTTTCCGTGGTGACAGAGTATTTATTTTGCAATCCCTACATCTTTGATTGTTGTTTATCATTTGTCCAACATTTAATAAAGTAAATGCTACTCATATAAATCCTACCAACATCGAATAACAGGATGCTACTCAAATTATTAGAGTTGCTAACATCATAATTAACAACAGTTTAAATAACAAAATGTGGAGACTAGAAGTTTTTGTGACAGTAGGCTTCTTTTTATCCGCTGCCTCCCATTTTGTTTTATGAAGATTAAAAGATAATGTTTATGGAGGGCTTTTCATATGATGAAATTGCAGTTTAAAACTTAAAACATGGGCGCTTACACAACATTTTATACTTTTATTAAAGCGCAAAGATTTAAGTAGAATGTTTGGAACTATGAGAACGTACTTTACTGTAAGTATAAATGGCGCAATTAATGCGCAACGAATATTGAATATAAAAGGTTTTAAATAATTCCAAATACAAGAAATAAGCAAGAGCTTTCATTTTGAATCTAACTTTACTTTTACACCAACATTTATATAGCATAGAAGAAATACTTGGTCGTACGACAATCAGTAACATGAAGAACATAATTGATCTTTAGTAATACCGTTTATAAATTAGTATTCGCGGATAGTTCCTTTTATTTTATTTCAAGTATACTAACGTTTAGACAATATATGACCTTTAGTGCGAGAGGAAGTTTAGTCTCTCTGGTGTTTACGTATCCATGGAAGGTAGTATTATAGTACCGTGGCTAAGGTCGCCCTTCTTGAAGTCCACGTAAGTTTACTTTATTATCTACTAGCGGCCCATCCCGGCTTCGCACGGGTGGAATATTTTGTTTTAAAACATTTTGGCTCTCCCGCAATTCGGTGGTATATAACTACACTGACCCGTCGCGTCGTCGTGTATTTTTTGTTTATGTTGATATTTTTAATTTCGTAATATCTTTTGAAGAAAGTCCGATTTTAATAATTCAAAAAGTAATTTACAGGTATTGAAACAGTCTTGAATATGAAATAGTCTATTTGGATAAGGATTAATACAATGGTATGGATAACATGGTCTAAATTTGATAGGCATTTCTATCTACTTTTAAAATGTAAAAAAGTAGTTATAGTAACAAAACTACGATAGTTGGACATATGGTCTTGTGAAGTTTTTTTGTAGATATTGATACAATCTATAATATTGTAGAACATTTTTTTGGTTCTATCATCAATACTTTCTGCAGCGCATGCGATGAAAGATATTGACGTGACAACGTCTTATAAATTGGTTTGCCGGGTGACACTTCAAGAAACTGCGTTACGCTCCGCTCACGTTATGCGCTCACAATGAGAGCGAGTGAGAGGCACGCGTCCCTTCCACTCGGGCATGGTTAGCCCGCCTAAGAGCGAGAGAGACAGACATAAAAAGTGAAAGGCACGCGTCCCTTCCATACGTATGTATGTGTAAAGGTAAAAATAAAATTTTGTTAATATGAAATTCAGTGCGAGATTCTTTGTATAAATTAATGTTTTAAATATAATTCTTTGTATAAATAAATGTTTGAAATTGTTACTATTATTTCATCCTTCTTCCTACTATACGAATGAATATTCACATTAAAATTATTTTACCACTCAAAGTCGTTGTCACGTAAAACTTTCGCCCGTATACCGACTTTACAGGCAACCAATTTTTTATGGCTAATTTTTTTGCACCTTGGGTTGGTTTTAGTGAGAATTTCTGGGGATCTCTAATTTTTTCTTGTAATAAATATAGCCTATGTTACTCAGGGATAATGTAGCTTTCTAATGGTGAAAGAATTTTTGAAATCAGCCCAGGAGTTTTTATGTTTATTCGTTACATACAAAAATACAAATCTTTCCTCTTTATAATATTAGTATAGATTATAGGTAGCGACGTGTGTTGGAAGTAAAAGTTAATATATTGTGAAAAAGCTCTTTATACCTGCCCCTGGATCTCAAGCCCCAGGCACTGCTCGGCTCCGTCTAAATTGTATGTGTAAACGTATTGCTGTACAGTAATGGGTATCATTTCTCTTTTATTCTACGTATATATGTGAATAAAAAAGAAATACCACTTACTGACTGACTATTTAATCATCTCAAGACCTTTTACTATATTTGAAATTTAGATAAACTAAAATCAAAAACTTATGATAATAAATAATTTATTTTTAAAACGATTTAATGATTTAATACTAGGGTAGGTGGATAAATGGGATTCTCATTAAAAGAAATATTCCCTTAGCGAAGTGACGGCAAAGTAGCTCTCGTATATTTTATTTATTAATCATGTTCATCTATAACTGTACTTTATTAAGAGTGGCATTAATTGAATTATACTATTTTAGCTTTAAAATAGTCATTTCAGAATATTTTAAATGTTATGAAATTTAATTACGAATCCGGTAAACATCGGTAATTTTATTTTTATATTTTTAAAACATTTGGGAATTGAGTGATATCAAAAATTATTGTCACATGTGATTTGCATGATATAATAAAGTAGGTGTATCCATGTTTTCATTAATTGTAAATAATTAGTCCCTTTAATTTTAATATCGCGACAGGCTGTAATGCCTATGCCCTTTTTCAAGATCTAATTTACGTTTCAAAAAACGTTTAAAATATTACAAAAAATTAATTTAAAATTATATATATTAAAAAACTACAGATAACACCTAACTAAGATAGCACTCAAGACAGCAAACAAGGGAGTTGCAGCTTAGTTAAAAATATTTATCTTCAACAACTCTCGCCTACTACTACTCAAGCTGATCATATCCTAATCTTTACTAATGTGCTTTAGTTAAGCGAAAGGAATTGTTAATATGTCATTGTTTATCCACTGAACCGATTTTGATGAAACATAGCGACATATCGACATATCGACCTAGCGATATAGTGATATAGCGACAGGGACGCGCCGTCTATATGTGCGAGGTCAGAAAAGGAGCTAGGAAGGTTACTGGGGGCGCTAGACCAAAATGATAATATGATATGAGACTAGAAAAAAGAGTTGTTCAAAGGGCGCAAATATTTATATACAGGCCGCAGAAGAAATATTGGCGTGGGGAGACAGTTCCTTGTTTTGCTCTTCAAGTATGCGCAGAAGATGGTTGTCGCGTGCCTGCATAGCGATACAGTGAAATATCAATAGAGGACAAAAGTTTTTTCAAATTAGGAACAGAAATAGATAAGAGCTTGGGAAAGGACATAGGCTATGTTTTATCAAACATAATTGTAGCGATATAAAGGTATTATAGCGATATAGCAATAAAGGATGCAAGTTTGTATGGGAGTGCGTCATATAGCAATAATTATGTTGAAAATTATATGTAATATTAAACCTCATCATCACTACCCATCAATGGCCGGGTCACTTCCTTAGAATGAGGAGGTTATTAGGGGCCAAAGACCACCACGCTGGCCCAGTGCGGGTTGGCAGACTTCACACACCTTTAAGAACTATAAGGAACTCTCAGGAGTGCAGGTTTCCTCACGATGTTTTCCTTCACCGTTAAAGTAAGTGATATTTAATTGCTTAAAACACACATAACTCAGAAAAGTCAGAGGTGTGTGCCCAGGATCGAACTCTAACCTCCCGAGTAAACATCAACGTCTTAACTGGACCTATTCACTGCAACCTAATAAACCTACACATGGTAAATTGCAAGGCCGGGGAGGGTTGACTTATTTTTTATCACACAGACGCAGATTGCTTCAATGACGTGTGAAACAAATCAACAAATGTGATAATTTACGTTTAGTTGGTGGTACAAAAAATACTGAATATTGTTACTAATTGGATAATATAAAAATGATAAATATTAAATTTTGCTTTACCTACAATGATTTTTATTAGATATTTTAAAATTAAAATAATGAAAATAGCATAGGTAAGAATGAAACATTAACTTCCCGCTGTATATTTATTGTCGTAATTATAAGTAAACACATCCAATTGGTGCGGTTTGATTTCGTTTTAACGATTTCTATTTGAGTAGCAATTATATAAAATCGTTTGTAATTAAGCAGAACCAATGAATTGAATGATTCATTGACATTTCAATTCATCAATTATGGTTGAATTGAGTAACAGTGAAGAAGAAAGCTTTTTTATGCAGAATTACTTTGCACAAGTAAATGACAGCACCCAGCACGAATGTTTGGATCTGATTTCAAAATATCATATTTTGAAAATATTTATCCCAACGTGAGGAAATAATTCTAAAAGGCAAATAGGTTATTTGATACACTTAATCTCTAATCAAACAATCCTTGACATTTTAATGAGACTTTTCTCAACAATCTCTAACAAGATATAACCTTTACAATGAAAACTGTAGGGACAAGCGTTGATAATAATTTATATTATTTTTGTTACCACGCGATACCAATGACACTTCACTTTCATAGACTCGAATATAATTACTTAACATGGATACGACAACGACTTTGAGTTACTAGTACTTTCGCAATCCATCTAAGCTTAACTATTTTATACTTTACTCTTAATATTATGATGTGTTGCAGCGCACTGGGACAACGGCACAGAAAGGTAGGTATAATATTATATATAAAATTCTCGTGTCACAATGTTAGTTACGATACTCCTCCGAAACGTGAAATTTTGTGTGCATATCGGGTAGGTCTGAGAATAAGTCAACATTTATTTTTTATGCCCCTAAGTGATAAGGGTGGCCCACCCCAATTTTTTTAAATTTATATGGCATAACAACGTTTGCTGGGTTACCTAGTATTACTATATTATAATGAATTACTTTAAACTCAAGTAGATGCGACCCGGCATCGTCTGTCTGTACATGAGGGTGAATTCCTCTCCTTATCTATATCTATACTAATATTATAAAGAGGAAAGATTTGTATTTTTGTATTTTTGTATGTAACGAATAAACATAAAAACTACTGGACCGATTTCAAAAATTCTTTCACCATTAGAAAGCTACATTATCCCTGAGTAACATAGGCTATATTTATTACAAGAAAAAATTAGAGATCCTTAGGAAATCTCACGAAAACCAACCCAAGGTGCCAAAAAATTAGCCATAAAATATCTTTCATCGCATGCGCTGCAAAAAGTATTGATAATAGAACAAAAAAATGTTCTACAATATTATAGAACATATCAATATCTACAAAAAAGTCCGCGAGACCATATGTTCAACTATTATAGTTACGTCACTATAACTACTTTTTTACATTTTAAAAGTTGATAAAAATGCCTATCAAAATCAGACCATGATTTCTATAACTTTGTATTAATCCTTATCCAAATAAATTATTTCGTATTTAAGTCTATTTCAATACCTGTAAATTACTTTTTGAATTATTAAAATCGGACTTTCCATTCAAAAGATATTACGAAATTAAAAATATCAATATAAACAAAAAATACACGACGACGCGACGGGCCAGTATAGCGACGCAGCGCAGCGAGTAACGCGGCAAGAGAGGGGGCTCCGAAATGCGGGAGGGCCAATATATTTTTTAAAATAATATTCCACCCGCGCGAAGCCGGGATGGGCCGCTAGTACTATTTATAGTTAAATATTTTGTAGTGAGGTCGAGCGGTGAAGAAAAGTGTAATATAGCTTCCATGATTTTAGGTCATAAGCCCTAAGCACTGCTCGTCTATCTGTTAACAGAAATACAAGCACATCTTATTATTATATTATACTAGCTGCGCCCCGCGGTTTCTCCCGCTATATTTTAAATAATTCACACTATATTATTATAAATTATAGCCTATGTGTTATTCTAATGTGTTAGCTATATTATTGTACAATTTCATCAAAATCCATTCAGTAATTTTTGCGTGAAAGAGTAACAAACATACAGCCACACATCCACACATCAATACATCTAATATTCTTACAAACTTTCGCGTTTATAGTATTACTAGCTGCGCCGCGCGGTTTCACCGCGCGCGCGCGAATAATTCACACTATACCATTATAAATTATAGCCTATGTGTTATTCTGATGTGTAAGCTCAAAATTCATTCAGTAGTTTTTGCGTGAAACAGTAACAAACATACCTCCATATATCCACACATCCATACATTCTTACAAACTTTCGCGTTTATAATATTATATAGTAGGATTATACAGTTAGCAGCGCCATTGATAACTTTATTTTCGCGGGTAGTACCATTTATTTTATGCCAAGTGCAGTGTTTTGGTGCAATGGTGCGGTGTTGTGATGCTGGGTCTCTTTTACAAAGATTTGGAGTAAGTTTTTAATATTGGTTACTCGCTTTCCTTTTTAAGTATATAATATTATTGTCTTATTCGTGTTACTTTTCGGTATCAGTCCCATGTACGTGACAATAAATATTACATAGTAGATATCCTTCAAATCTTACTATTAGGTCTTGTTGTATATGTATATACATCATACTACACACATCATACTTCATTCGTAATTAAGGTCCAAAGTAAAATAAAGCATTACCAAGAAATCCCTTACATCCCAGAGTTGTTACGTAACCCCGATGGTATCTAAGCTAATGTAGTCTCTTTACATAAAGTAGGCCACTACGGTGCTTATTTTGCAAATGTATGGATACTAATAGTCCTGTATACTTATTCTAGTCACGTGCTCTCCCTAATACAAGAAAAACAGTACAACAAATGGGTAGATATATTTTGTAGAGCTTAATGTATTAGGTAAAAGCTTGAAGGAAACAGTATGTGGATGTGATTAGGAAATGCCGCTCTAGGTTTAGAATTATAGTAGCTTTTTGCGACACTATCATTTTATGTTTTTTGACAAAGTTATAGTATTTTTGGAAAAACAAAACAATTTGAGTTTGGACAAAAGATAAAGTTTTCATATAGTCTTCTCAAGGATTTTATTTGTTTAAAAAGTTATTGATTTCTTTGTTACTTTATTTAATATTATCAGTGATCAACCAGCGACAATATTATTCTTTTAAGAAAAAGCCAGTGAGATGAAAATGTTTGATAAGAATTTATCAGTACAATGCGAAATTTTTTAGGGAGTTTTAAAGATATTCTATTACATAAAGTTTGCGAATGGTTTCCTTCATGTTTTATAAAGTATATAGAATAAAATGTTTTTCATCATTATCTTATTATTTTTTAAAAATCAAGTTACTAACACAAAAACGATATAAAATTATCGAAAAAACGTCAATATTATGTTATTAACATGCTGATTTAGAAATAATTTTACAAATGCTCCTTGGTTCAACAAGCGTCAGTAGCTCAGTGGTTCGGGCGTTGGATTCACGAGCGATAAGTCGTGGGTTCAAATCACGGACATTGACTACTGGCGTGGTCCACTCCTGACACAAGCATTTCAGTTTACTAGGAGGGGTAAAGGGAATACTAGTAGTATGTGATCCATATTGCTAGTAATCTTTAAAAAAAAAACTTATTAACTCTATCCTGACATACAGCAGCAGCTTGACAATTTATTTCATAGATATAATATAGTAGTTATCTAAAATAGGATTGATTACATGAGTCGCTAGCTTTATTATTTAGTTAAATTACATTTCAAGGTAGTAGACAATGAGTGTTGTCAACATACAAAGGAGCCGCTTTAACCATTTGGATCTCAAACGAAATAAGCAAAACATTGCTCGGCTTCCTGTGTAATGCAATACTCGTTAAAAGGATGTTATCGTATATACATAGCTAATATAATTAAAATTAATTATACCATTGAAATGAAAACTCATTATTAGGATGCCGTACCCAAAAGGTAAAAACGCTATTCCTAAGACCGTCCGTCTGTTTGTCAGCAGGCTGTATATCATGGACCGTGATAGTTAGACAGTTGAAATTTTACAAATGATGTATGATATGTGTGTTTTCCTTATAACAATTAATACTAAAAAAATAGAATAAAATAAATATTTAAGGAGGGCTTCCATACAACAAACGTGATTTTTTGCCGTATATTGGTCGATACTAATAACTACAACAAGGGGACCCTTGAAATATCCACAGAATATTTAGTTGAATATTCACTTTAAAAATAAATAACGAAATTAAAATAAAAAAAAGGGAGGCTCCCGTACAACAATCGTGATTTTTCTGCCTAATATTGGTACGGTACCCTTCGTGCGGAAGTCCAATTCAGACTTGGCCGGTTTTAATCTTCATAATATAAGCTCATGGATATCATTATTGAAATGAGGTCGTAGTAAAGTATAAAAGTAATTAAATGCTTTTCATTTCACCAAGGAGAAATTTGCTTCAATTTCAGTAGGCATTAATTTTATTTGTGCAGTAAACAGAAGCGCGGATATTTTTACAATTATCAAGCCAGAGTCAATTACCCATCCCGCCTCTAATTAGTACGAAGCGGAGTCTGTCATTTCTCCTTTTGTATTTATAAAATGCAGCGTCAGTCCTCTTATAATTTTTCCAGTACTATTAAATGAGCCCGTCGAAAGTACTTAATGCGAGAAGTTAGTGATGCATGCTTATTTTTGCTTCATTTATTACGACTGAAACAAGGAGTCCTAGTTCAGACTTCAGTCTCGATTGGTTTTTGTTCGATCGGTATTTTTACTATGTTATTGTTTTTTAAATGAAATATGCATAGTATGAAATACATAATGTAAGCTACGCGGTAGCTTAACTGCACAATAATACTCAAAAGACGACAATAATATACCTGTGTAATAATAATAGTGCCTGGGGTATTCGACCCAGGTGCAGCATTAAAGAGCCTTTCTGTAACGAATCAACACTCTCTTTCACCGCTCGACCTTCTGCTCCTAATATTTAAAAGAGTTTCCTGTCTTAATTGTAAGAGACCATAATGTTTAGTTATTTATCAATTCAATGATTAGTATCTACTTTGCGTTTACCCAATGGTCCATTCAATATCACCCCCTCCTGCATTACAATTAGCCAACCATAGAAAATGAAATAATAAATCTTCAATAATGTGTATAAAACACATCATTTATTAATTTCCCATTATTTAGTGAATAATTTAAACCTTGACCAGGTGAATTCATCCAATTCGCTTCAAAATTGGGATTTGCTTAATTAAACATCGATAGAGGTCAGTTCACTTTTAAAGAAATTAAAAATGGAATGGTGTGAATGATGAGGTCTATATATCGCAAACCCCGAGGATTTGGCAACCGATACATGACTGTGCACTTACGAAGGGCGGGGTTCTGGACCATTGTAGCCTTACATTACAACCAATGTTCTATATATAACTTGTTTCATGGTTGGTAATGTAAAACAGTTGTATTGAAAGCGCTTGAAAGCTTTTTTGTTGGATTGCCCGCGGCGATTTTTCTTTTTAAGGGAAAAGTGAATATCCAGTAAATTCAGCTGTCATTATATAGCTTGAATGATTGATATGGTATTATAGCTTATTTAACCCCCGATACTATACGGACGGGATGATTTTCACAAGTTTATTTAATTTAAAATTTAATGTATTATTGTTTTGGTGGTATTTTTAAAACATGGTAACCTTGAAATGATACTGCACCGTTAAGTAGTTTGCTCTATATACTAATTAAATTTGAAATTTAAGAAATATTTAAATTGAATATATATATAAAGACTTTTATACCTACTAAATTTGCACCTCTATTTCACCCCCTTAGGGATTCAATTCACAAAAAGGAATATCGATAATAATCATTATTAGGAACTTATAACCCATATACAACATTTTATTGAAATAACTTTGAAAATCAGAGAACTTTCATACTAACTTTGCACCCCTATTTACCCTCTTAAGGAATGATTTTTAAAACATATTTTACACGTGTTTCATGATTTTCAATGAAGAACCTACATACTGAATTTCATTCAAATTACTCCAAAGTTTTATACTAACTTTGCATCCCCGTTTTACCGTTTTGGGGGTAAATTTTTAAAAACCTTTTCTTAGCTTCCCTTTATAACGTAAGGGTGCTCCCCCACCACTGCTCAAAATTTCAATTTTCTTACCCTTATTGTTTAGGCCCTGCGTTGATATGTCAGTCATTAAGTCAGTCACCTTCTTCTTTTATATATATAAATAACTAATTGACCCGGTGAACTTAGTACTGCCAATAAAATAGAAAAAGAACAACTAAAACAGTTCTTACCGTGTAATTAAATGCGTTCAGAAATTCATTCTGCAACTAAAATAAACTGAAATTCAGATAGTCTTCATTTCTTTACTATTTTAATTTCTGAACACGTCCTGTTTGATAGGCACAGTTTACATGGAAAAAGAAAATATTATTTATATTATTTTGACTACTTTCCTTGCAACTTTTTTAAATTTTTCACCTTTTAAACCTTCCTTAGATTTCAAAACCAAAATTCCCCATATAGATCTAGCAGTTCTCAAGTTTCAGCGAGACTGAAAAACGTTAAATTATTTTTATATGTATAGATTTTCAAGCTCCAAAAAGGATATACGGTAGGTAGTAAATCTCATCTTGTATTTGTCAAGTTAGTTCAATGACCTCAAACTGGAAAGAACGTATAGTTATTAATATACATGAAACTTCCAACAAATGAAACAGATATTATTCATGTTAGGGAAATGTGATGTATATCGTACACTTTATGTTTGTCACATATAAGACAAAATTTTTCTTCAGTTCCTGAAGCAATATCAAAGGAAGACACGTAAAAGAGTAATACATCGCGCAAACTATATCAGCTAGATATGCATCAGATGCTTATCGTTGTATATTCGTATTTCGTGCTTTTTTGTAATTCCGACACGTCGAGGACGCAGCATGTTTCTGGTTTGTACCTACAGTCCCGGTTGTTTGAATATGTATGAGGCGCGGTCGCACTGTTCGTGTCGCCCGCCTATATGAAAATGTGAATCTACCGACAAATTGTCAAAAGGGGTTGATCAAAATTGGAAAATGGACGCTATGGAATAAAAATTATACTTATATTAAGTTAGCAACATTTTATAACTTTGTATTCGCGAGTATCTAGTTCCTTTCTTATTGCAAGTTTACCCATAAGTAGACGGTATATAACCTCGGTCAAACAAATTTTAGCCTGTCTGTCAAGTGATTTCACACAATACATACTAAAGTAGTAAAGCTATCAATTAATATTATTTAATGTCGTGGTTAAGATCTTGAGATACAAGTAAATTTATTTCATTATTTATTGTTTGTAGTTGTCGAATAGCAAAGAGGAACGTTGTGAACGTAAAGCGTCTTAACCTTAAACCTTAGTCGCTAGGCCAATGCACTCCTCGGCTTGACTGAGCAGTACCTGGGGCTTGTAATCCTTTTACTTATAAAGCTTAAGAAGCTGCTAGATACGATCACAGCACTTTATCACCGTCTTCTTCTCATCCAGCTGCCTGACATTTAACTAAATTAAATAATGAAAACATCAACTATAATCTATAATAAAAGTTACATTAATAATTGTTAATATTTACTTTTTCATATCACTCGTCAAACTGACCCTGACATAAACAAACAGAGTTTATTCATAAGTTAGTTATCGAATCAAGAGGTATTTGAAAATTAAACCAGTAGAAACTACTCGTAAATAAACAATGTTGCTAACTATAAGTTCCTCGTTTATTGTTTACGAAATAATTTAATGGATATAACTCGTGGTTGAATTTCGACCACTTTAAAGTTTTCTACGGAAAAATATTCTCTTCATTTTAATTGAGAATCCGTAACTAACAAACTTGTGTTCTCTGCATATCTCCTATGTGGTATCCTCCACCCGTACGAATGATATTACATTCATCCCCTTTGTATACAATGAATACGCTTTCTCATCATGTTTGACATTTGTGAGTGTTGTTGTCCATTACTTCTCGTTCAGAACAATAATTTGTTTTATGTAATTTAAAATTCACGCTAATAAATAGGTAATTGTAAGTAAAGATTTAGATCTATCACTTTACAGCAATACGTATAAAGTATAAACAATTGTACTTGTGACCAAGGAGTAGGTTTATAACAATTTTAACACTCACCATCGACTGCTCGACCGAAAGTAGTTATTAAATTTACATGGTCTTTAATAAGACTAACAATACTTTTTAAAACCGTTCTTTGTATAGCAATTCTGATTGATTCAATTTAAGAATAGCTCGATAGTATAATGTAACCTCTACCTCTACCCAGATTAAATTGAATCTAACGTGAATAAATTCTAATAAAGTGCAGATGGAACTAAGTATCTTGTAATATAAGAGCTACTACCGTAACTATATGATTGAGATTTTGTCGATCTGAAACACCCCGACTTTCCAATCACTATTAGTTTTTAATATAGGCTATTTATTTCTAACAATATGGAGTTAATTTTATATGCAAGTTAAATTGCCCTATCAATGTAAAACAATTTTAAAAACAGCACGCGATTGACGAAATGGAGTTAAACTGACTTCACTTTTTATTTTATTTGTTTATACAATTCCAGTTACGATGAAATAAAATTCTATTATATTATGAACCTAGCTAGCTTCATTGGGCTTGAACATTTTAAATAACAGTAATTTTTTCCTCATATCATTAAGTTATTTTAAATAATATCTTCTGTGTACAGACTACAGATAAGTTAGTAAAGTTCAGGGAGATTGAAAATTCAATTAACTTCCATAAGTGGTATGTTCTGGTATGACATTCTGTAATAGATAAACATTTTGTTAGTCACTACATTACTATAAATTATAGAAACAAGGTTCCAAGCTGCATTTGTCTGCCTGTTTATTTGCAATAAACTCAAAAACTACTAAACGAACATTGTATTTGATTAATAAGGAAAGTTAAGGTAGAAAAAGCAGTGGTCAATACTTGAATGTCACACTCAGAAGTCTGAGTTCGATCCTGTGCCCATATCTCTGACTTTACTGATTTACGTGAGTTTTAAGCAATTATATATCAGTTGCTTTACCGGTGACGGAAAACATCATGTGGAAACCTACCAGCGCTCCTTAGAGTTCCCTCTGTCTGTCAACCCGCACTGGGACAGCGTGGTGGATTATAGCCTAACCCCTCTTCATTTTGTGCCGTATCCGTGCGAAGCCAGGGCGGATTGCTACTACTAAATAAATTAAACATTGATATTATTAATCAATGATATGATATGAAATGGAAATCACGTAGTATTTCACTGTCATATCAGTAATGTATCGAAATTAATGTTTAATTCGAACTGCTCGTAATTGCTTATTATAATATATTTATATAGGATGTACATGATAAATCAGAGAAACGGCGATGTTTCTGATTCCATGTTTCAATACTGGAAATATTATAATATTATAAATATACTATTTTAAATGATAAAATGCAAGTTGCCTTACAATTGTTATGAAAGAACGACTTATACTTAAACCTACATGTTTGAGAACCAAACACTCATGAGCCTATATTTTTAAGCCTGATTTTTAAGACCCAATTAAATTGCTGTCAAATATCGACATAATTTATTTCTAAGTAGCTGACCCGTCCTCGCTTCGCTGAGGTATATTAAACTACAGGTAAAAGTTTTAAGAAAATTGTTTTAGCATTTCTCGTCGTTTAAACCTTCCCTGGATTTTTTTAATGGTAGATAAGGTGCAAACGAGCAGATGGTCCACCTGTTGGTAAGTGGCCAACATCGCCCATGGACGTAGTCAAAACAAGAGATATCCTCTCGTTTTGTCGATGTGTTGCAGCCTCTAAGATAGAGTGGGGTGGGGGAGTGAAGAAAAAAATGCTGCGGTTCCAGCTGACCTGACCTATATAAGAGGCCAGAGTCCACTAGATCCGCAGCATTAATGGGATGGAAGAGGAAGGAGGTAAGTCTGGTCCACATGTGGCTCGACCGGAACGCGTCTATGACACTTGGTGGTCGGATTCGCATACTGGTGGTCGCAAGCCAGTCGGGGAACATATCCCCTACCACCAAGGGGTGATTATGCCAAATCGGTTCATTCGTTCTTAAGTTTTAGTGAGACTAACGAACAGCAATTCATTTTTATATATATAGATTATAAAACCTTTACCATTGTAATAAATGTTGAGCACTTTCAAGGTACCCAATAAATTATTAACAAAGGTTAATAAAAATAGTAACAGTAAACAAAAAAAAAACAATTTTATTTAACTTCGAAAGCGCTGAGTAAAGTCATATCGTGTGAATTAGTCGTCTTTGTATCGAACTAGTCACCATTATCTTTGCTCTGCAAAGATTCCCATACAAGGTAAGCTCACACTGTGTATCACCGTCGCGTTACAGAACATTTTTAATTCGATTTATTAAGTGGATATTATTTCAATATTAGTTAGACTACATCAATATTTCCTGTTTTTTACTCCAACAGAGCCGCTCCAACAAAAGCGTCCGTACGTTTGATCAAAGTATATAGTAACGACAGGTGCGGATTCAATCCTCTTTCGCCCCGAGCTTCACGACCTCACTAAACCCCTTTTAAGTAACATGACTTTTAACTTTGTGACCCTTCTTTGCTTTAAAGTACTCAGGATTTATCAAACTTAAGATAAAATGGGTGATTTCACCTGAGTTCACGAAACGTTTAAACAAAAACGTACTTAAGAAGTTATAAGTTTGAAGTTTTAATATCTGTCTGTATCCCTCTATGAACTGATAAACCGATTATGTTATACTAGTCAACTCGCCCTGGCTTCACACGGGTGCTTACAATCAAACTTAAGTTAATGCAATCAAAAGGGATACATTGATCTAAAATCATATAATTTGGTAAGAAGTGATGTCTTATAACAAACGCAAATATAAAAATTTGAAGACGGCAACCATAACATTTTGTAAATGTTTTTTTACGTTTGCCTTTAGTAAACACGCCGTGACTCATATCAATGTATCGAGATCATTTTTCCTTTTTTTTATTCTAAAAATTCCTTCAGTAACTTTAGCTTTTTCTTGTTTGTTTATCATCGTAACCCACGGATCACCAACGCAGATTTCGCAAACCTTTAAGAACTTTTGGGAATTGTCTAGAGTGCAGGTTTCCTCATGATGTTTTCCTATACCGTTATAGCAAGTAATAATTAGTTGCTTAAATTACACATAACTCAGAAAAGTCAGACGTGAACTCGGATCTCCCGAATAAGAGAAGTCTTAACCACTTAGTTAGCACTGCTTTTAGTTAGTAGTTGTTTATTATGGTTATGTAATGAAAATCTTTTAATGATACTTCGGGACGTTACGAACAGAACATGAGCGAAATATTTGCATTTTACTACAATCCATTTCGTTATGAAGTGGAAATGAAGCTTCATCCAGCACATTTTAAATCTGCAAATAACTTTTTAGTGGAAACATTTTAAGAGCTATATTAATTTTTCTTTAGCTACTCTAAAAAACGGGAAACTCGAGGACTATTAGTAGGGTTTAACCCAACGGAATAATGAAATTAAATGACTTGTGAACTTGTCATTTTATCTTTTTAGCAGAAAGGGTGCAGACGAGTATAGATGATGTAGACATTAGTAACACAAGAAACGTTGCTAGCCTTAAAGGGACAAGAGAAGGGAGAGAATAAAAGTTGTTAATTTGCATTCATTTTATTCCAAGACAGTATATAACTTCTGTTCATATAGACTTTAGATGCTAAAAGAATATCGCCCGTTAACCATTGGGGTTGGTATGTCGTGATGATGAACCTCCATTATGAAGGATTGTGTAATTGATGTGTTTAAATTTATTTGCTCGGCTTCCATCTAAAGTGTATATTATCATTGTCTTTTGTGCAGTGTAGATCCCAAATAGATATTATGTTATAAACTAGAAACAATAAAAAAATAAAAACAAATTGTAAAAAAAAATCAGAAATACGACAAATTCCAGGTCGGTGAAGTGCGGGCTATAAAAAATCTGTGCACCCTGGTTGACATGATTCCGGCCCTTGCAGTTATTTGAAACAAAAAAAATTGAAAATCTGAGGATCTACAAAGATGTCGCTATCGCAAAACCTTAGCCAAAAAAATAGAGTATAAATTCACAAAACGGCGTCGACATGAAATATCAAATTTTTTTTGACCTTTCCGAATTTTTAAAAAATACTCCAAATTTTAAAGGAATCGGTTGGGTAGAACATGAGATATCATGTCAACCACTTCAAAAAAAGTAGTTTAGAGAAAAATGCGTTTAAAGTTTGAGAAACAAGTACCTACAGTTGAATAACTCGGATAATAATATATAATACTCACTTTCAATTAATCGGAGATCCCAAATCCATACAAAATGCACTGTATTTTCGAAAATACTTCGACTTTTGAAAAATTCAATTTTTCAATTTCTACACCAGAATATCCTCTCAACTGGTATCTTGAAGATGATCTGATTAGGAAAACAGGAACTAATAGTGAAACTCTTTAGTGGCTACTAGTAATATTGGTATCATGATTTGTTCCGATCAAGGTTTAATGATGAAACGAAAGTAATAGAACTCTTCGGAGACTACTAAATTATTATAGGTTGGTTTGACTTTAACGCGCATTTGGTTTTTCATAAAGAGAAATATAACATATCGCAGTGAGATATTATATTTCTTCTAAAACGTCGATTGGAAGCGGGAGGCCATTAAATCACAATTAGCAGTAATGCGCGATGCGTGCGCGGCGACCGCGGGCTTAGCGGGAGCCAGGCGAAGGCTTATGGGGACTTACGCGCTCGTCTCTCGCCTCTCATTACTTATATTTTCTTCCTTAACTGCTACGGGTTAATTCATATATCTTCATTTAATTGGAATTTACATTTTAAACTTGAAATTTCTTTTTTGTAAATTATAAATATATATATATAAGTAGGAGATATAAACACAGTAACACCTAAAATACAATAATACCATGCATCAGGAATGTGAAATTTTAAAAATTACGTAATACTCAAGCCTTTAGTCCTTTGGAACTGAAAGTATCAAAATTCTATATTAAAGCAATTAAATGATAGAGTTCAAATCAAATCAAATCAAATCAAAATTATTTATTTCAATTAGACTTTTTTGAAAAGTACTTTTGAAACGTCAAAAATTTGTCGGTCAGTTAGTTTGTCTGAAGCTACCACCAGCTCGGAAAGCAGTTTTCTGTTGAGAAGAGCCGGCCAGAAACTCAACAGTCGCTCTTTTCAAAAAGCCATGTTTACATAGTCTGTTATACAAATCATTTAACTTGAGAGTCAACGTCACTTAGATTCCAAGCATTCTCATCATTTAAGTAATCCTGTACATTATAGTATGCTTTATATATTAATGACTTCTTGATACGAGTTTTAAATTGTTGAAGTGGCAAGTCTAATATATAGTTCTTTAATACATAAAGGACTTTATCAAATATGCAATTTGATACTCACAAAGAAATCTTTATAAAAACGGAAAGGAATAATTCAAAAACCATGTTACAAAATAAAAAAAGATTTTTGCTGTTAGTAAACTGACTGTGATCTATGTCGATATATAAGGACAACAGTTTTCCGTCGGCAAATTTTGTCCCTTAATTCAAATTGTACTTGATTTGCAATTCACCAATATATTTCAAATTTCATATTGACTAGCTTACTGTTTGTTCTTATCTCATACCTATTGTTCAGTACATTCTACGAGTTTATACATTAACAGGGTGATTGACGTTAATATGAATTAGTAATTAGACAAACTCTATCATTGAATACATCACATGTCAAACGCAAGACATATTACTAAATGAGGACGAATGTAATTAACAATAAGTAATTAATTATTAAGACATTCAATTTTTACTTGTCTAAAAATGTCTTTAAATTACATAATATATTTAACTACCTATATATAAGCAAGGTCACTTGAAGTGAGGAGGACAGACTAATACAATGCTATTAGAATTTTTATCGTTACCTTTCTTAAATATTTATGCTTAGTAGAGGAACTCCGTAAACATGTACCTCGGAATTAAACCTGAGGCATTGCTTGGTTTTCTACTACAGTGAATGTTATTATTGCCTTATTCATGTTGCTGTATAGTATACTGTATAAATGTTATCTAGATAGATAGATATCGATATCTATATACATATGATAAATCTGTAGACTTGCTGTGTCTGTACATTGCATGTATATTTAGATTTGCTGTGTCTGTACATTGCATGTATATACTGAGGACTTAACAGATAACCTCGTGATGAGTTTCAAAAGTTTAAAAAAGAATGTCTGTTTGTCGTTTGTTTGTGCGTGAATAAACGCAGAAAGTACTGACTCCGTTCGATTGATGTTTATAAACATTTAGTCTTTGTTGTATCGCAATCGGTTCACTCATTCATTTAAAAATATTATTCATATAGTTATTCATACACGTCCTGTAGATTGTCTCATTATATAATCATTAATCTATATTTTTTGATTTTACTATACTATTTTGTAATAATTTACAATAATATAAAATGTTTTATTTATATTTTAAATAAGAAGTTTATAAAGTTTTGCTACATGTTGTTTATTTAACTATATTTTTTCCTGTCGATAGATAGCGTTGTTGGTGTAAAGTTTCATTCTTATAATATGTAAATATTGTTGCTATTAATTGTGTTACGGAACCCTAACATTCGCGCTGATATAATGAAGATCTCATGATACCAGCAATATTTTTTTTGGTAACAAAAAAAATAGTTGCTTATCTGCGGGTAGAGGTGTTACAGAATCCTAACGGTGGCGCTGCACACCTAACTACCCAACACCTAACCAACCAACCGCGACAAGCAGTTTTGGCAGTCCTCTCGTGATGTTAACCTGATACTGCCTAAAGAATTCTGAAGAGACCGAAACAGGTGGAAATCTGAAGGTGCAAGGTCAGGACTATACGGCGGATGCATTAACACCTCCCAGCCAAACTCTCTTAATTTTTGCTGAGTGGCTAAAGATGTGTGAGGTCTATCGTTATCATGATGAATAACCACACCCCTTCTGTTGATAATTTCCGGCCGCTTTCTCTCAACTTCTTGCTTTAATCTCGACAGTTGTTCGCAGTAGAGTTCAGAATCCATGGTCCTGTCTGGTGGTAACAGCTCATAATGAATAATGCCCTTCCAATCCCACCACACACACAGCATCACCTTGTTGCGAGTTAACCCGGGTTTCGCCACAGTCTGTGAAGCCTGACCGGTCTTTGACCACGACTTTTTTCGCACGTTCTTGTCGTACGTGATCCACTTTTCATCACCAGTTATCAGCTTCTTCAAAAATGGTTCAGTTTCATTACGTCGTAATAAAGAATCGCAAATGAGTACACGGTTTATTAGGTTTCTTTCAGTGAGCTCGTGAGGTACCCAAATATCGAGCTTTTTTGTGTACCCAGTTTTTTTAAATGCGCCAAAACTGTTTCGTGGTCAATTCCCAGTTCTTCAGCTACGTCGTAACTACTGTTATGCCCATCTTGCTCCACTTTTTCAAAAATGGCATCCATTTTATCCGTAATAGGGCGACCAGAGCGAGGTGCATCTTTGATATCAAAATTCCCGGATTGAAAACGCTTAAACCAAATTTGTGCTACTCTCACAGACACTGCTCTAGGTCCATAAACATCGCAAATTTTTTTCGCAGCTTGCGTTGCATTTTTACCTTTTGAAGTGAAACTTCTTTAGAATCGTTGTGATTTCAAACCGGATGCAACGGAAAAAACGACAGGTAAGAGACACAAATACAAAAATGTGTAGGAAAGAATGAGACAGAAATATACATACTATTTTATCTATACTAATATTATAAAGAAGTAAGATTTGTATTTTTGTATTTTGGTATGTAACGAATAAACATAAAAACTACTGGACCGATTTCAAAAATTCTTTCACCATTAGAAAGCTACATTATCCTTGAGTAACATAGGCTATATTTATTACAAGAAAAAATTAGAGATCCCCAGAAAATCTCACTAAAACCAACCCAAGGTGCAAAAAAAATAGCCATAAAATATCTTTCATCGCATGCGCTGCGAAAAGTATTGATGATAGAACAAAAAAATGTTCTAGAATATTATAGAACGCAGACCATATGTCCAACTATTATAGTTATGTCACTATAACTACTTTTTTATATTTTAAAAGTTGATAAAAATGCCTATCAAAATCAGACCATGTTTTCTATACCTTTGTATTAATCCTTATCCGAATAAATTATTTCATATTCAAGACTGTTTCAATACCTGTAAATAACTTTTTGAATTATTAAAATGGAACCTTCCATTCAAAAGATATTACGAAATTAAAAATATCAATATAAACAAAAAATACACGCCGACGCGACGGGCCAGTGTAGTTCTATCTCGGTGATACTCGAAGTGCAGCGAGTAACGCCGAGGTAGAGGGGCACCGAAATGCGGGAGAGCCAAAATGTTTTAAACTAAATATTCCACCCGTGCGAAGCCGGGATGGGCCCCTAGTATTATTATATATATTTATCTCATTCTTTTGTCGATTTACTGAAGTTTCACTTCTATCGTGTGTGTTTTGTAGTAAAATTTTTAAAAGGTATCGAATTTCGTCATTAGATTTATTCATCTTCACGGTACGAAAAGCAAATAAAAATCACACATTTTCCTAATTTGAATTTGGAATTATCTTCTTTAAAATGTAAACTTTGAATGTTATATTTTTTGTGTATAGTATGTATATATACCTCAAATTTATAAATTAAATAATTAATGAAATTATCATGTTCAAAGCTGGTAAAAAAATTTTCATAGTACTCGTAGCATCGTGAGTTTTTCAGTATACTATATTGATGAATCACAATATGAATGAGCCGCGAGGAATACTACTCGACCGTCATACAGTTAAAACTAGTACGGAGGGTAGTGTAAATCGTTCTCGAACTATTGCCTAGTTTAATGAACGTAATATTATTTTACCTACACATTTCCTTCTTTTTAAAATACTATTTAAAAAAGATTCTTAAATAGTTTTTAATTTAGTTCTGAGTAAGGCGTAAGTATTTATTATGTCTGTATAAATATTAAAAATAATTATAGGTTTTAAAATATTTGTGCGCATGTCTAACAATTTGCATATTTGATTGAAATTGATATTCCAATTTGCCAGTAGCAATTAGTGCTTTTAATTCAATACTTTATAGATTATATTTAACATATAATTAAAGCAAATATTCATAAAATATAGATTGAAAATTCTTCTATTTGTATGTATGACTCCACTAAACTAAGTACTAACTACTATTCTAAACCACTCGACCTTGATGAATTTTTAGAGTATTTTTGAACGGTTTTTTAGACCAGTAGAGGGCACAACATTTACACTTATTATTACTGCCATGTCGTGTATATATATGTCGGAGCATAGTAAAAGATTATCGATTAATCGAATCGTTATTGTTGTCTATGGCGTTGGAGTGGGGTAGTAGTCACTTCCGTTGTTTTGACAGTCTCTACCCTCGACCTTTTATATGCGATCGACAGTCTAACTGAAGTCTTAGTCGTGCGCGGTCTCTTAAGAAGTGAACATCATCTAAGTAGTGCTAGTGATAGTGATAGTGTCAAGTGCAGTGTAGTGTGGAAGTGCTGTCAAACTAAGCAGAATACAGCAAAGACAAGAGAAAACACATGTAAAACAAAGCGCGTTGTAGATAGTTAAAATTACGAAGCGACAAGCGGTTAGCGTGGGTGCATAAGACCGACTGGCAGCCGCTGCGCCGGAGTTGCATTCTTGCTACTACTTGACTACGTCATGCGTATAAAAAATGCACCGCGCTTGGAGCGGCTCGTTTCCACGACGCGCAAAATAATATTACAAAATATTAATTGATATTTTGTTTGTTTGTGTGTTTATAATGTATTATAATATAAATAAAATGTAATCAGATGAATTTTGTGTAGTGTAAATATATAAATGTAAATATACTGTAATGTATGATATTCCTAATGTGATGTGGAGTGTAATGGAGTGTGGTTGCTAAAGTTGCCACATCACTCCTCCCCAGAGACCGTCCCTACGGGCGATAAAAATCAGGAAACCGGACTACGCGACCGCTACGGGTTACCCGGACGTCGGGATTTTTGGTATTTGACAGGTTGGTATTGTCCGGAATGGGTGTTAGGGTTTCGGTGATCATATACGCCGGCTTTAGGCGATCTGTGGACACCGATACTTCTTTTCCTGTGACTCTTAAAGTAAAAACTTTATCCCCCTTTTGTACAACCTCGTAAGGACCCGTGTAAGGTGGTTGTAATGATCCCAGCACCGCGTCTTCCCTGAGGAATACATGGGTGGAGGAAGCGAGGTCTTTATGCACAAAAATTTTATTTTTAGCATGGCGTGAAGCTGGGGCTGGGCGAACTTTTTCGGCAAAACAGCGCAAGCGGGTCGTAAAATCGGTTATGTCCGTGGAACCGCTTGCACTACTATTAAAAAATTCGCCAGGGAGTCTTAAGGGCTCCCCGTAAAGAAGTTCAGCGGAAGACGCATTTAGGTCTTCTTTTATCGCGCTTCGGATGCCGAGCAAGACCAAAGGCAATGATTCAGTCCAATTGCTGTCGGCATAGCACATAATTGCCGCTTTAAGTTGCCTGTGGAATCGTTCCACTAGACTATTGCAAGCTGGGTGGTAGGCGGTGGTACGGCGATGGTGGAACCCGGCTATCTTAGACAGATATTGGAACAGCGCGGACTCAAATTGACGTCCGCGGTCTGTCACAATATCTGTTGGACAGCCAAATCGGGATATCCACCCTGCAAGTAATGCCTTGCCTACTGTCTCAGCTGTGATGTCGGCAATAGGGATTACTTCTGGCCATCTAGTAAAACGATCCACAGCCGTCAAGCAATATCGGTAACCTTGAGATGGCGGAAGTGGCCCTACTAGGTCGATATGCACATGTGCAAATCTAGCTCGAGGTAGCTCGAACGTACCTAGAGGAGAGGATACGTGTCGTGACACTTTGGCGCATTGACATGCCAAACATGTTCGTGACCATTCGCGACAGTTTTCTCACGCCTGGCCACACGTATCGCTGCGAGACTAGCTTGGCAGTCGTATTTGAGCCTGGGTGGCTAAGGCAATGTAGGCTGTCAAAGACTTGTCGCCTGAATGGTTTGGTGACGAAAGGCCTCGGCGAAGGGGTACTCACGTCACAGTACAAAGCAGACCGAGTTCCTTCTATTGTCACCTTACTTAAGCGAAGCGAAGATTCGCTACTAAGTAAGAGTGCCATTTCCGGGTCTGAAGCTTGGGATTTGGCGAGCGCTTCGAGGTCCACTGGACTTTGCAATTCATCAACACGAGACAAAGTATCGGCAACGACATTGTCCTTGCCGGAAATGTGTCGAATGTCTGTGGTGAATTGCGCTATGTAGTCCAGGTGCCTAAACTGACGTGGTGAGCAACCGCTTTTCTTTTCGTGAAAAGCGTAAAGCAGTGGCTTGTGGTCAGTATAGACCGTGAAATGACGCGCCTCTAGCATATGTCGGAAGTGTTTAATGCCTTCGTATATCGCAAGGAACTCTCGATCGTAAGGAGAATACTTCTGCTGTGACGGGCTCAACTTGCGAGAGAAGAATGCTAGAGGCTGCCAAGCCCCGTTTTTGTACTGCTGTAAGACGGCGCCCATGGCTAGGTCAGATGCATCTGACACTAGAGCTAGCTTGGCCTGTGCATCTGGGTGACCTAGCAGCTTGACAGAGGCTCTCTTTGCTCTGGTTGAAGGCAGTAAGAGCGTCGCCGGTAATGTCTACCGGATGTGAGCCCTTTACCGAACCAGTGAGCAGAGCGTTCAAGGGTGCTTGAATTTTTGCAGCTTGAGGTATAAATCGCCGATAAAAATTCAGCATCTCCAAGTAACGTCGAAGCTGCTTTACTGTCTGAGGTGTGGGAAAATCCTTGATTGCTTGGACCTTAGTCTCAAGTGGCTTGGTTCCCTCAGCTGAAATGCGATAACCTAAAAAAGTTACTTCCTTGACACCGAAGACACATTTTGCTGGGTTAACAAGCATGCCGTATTTCTGCATCCTGCTAAAGAGCTGGCGGAGGTGGGCTTCGTATTCGGCCTCACTTTTGGAAAAGACCAAAAAATCGTCCAAATATGGATAGACGAAGTCTAACCCACGGGTCATTTCGTCAACCAACCTTTGGAAAGTTTGACCTGCGTTCCTCAGACCAAAGGTCATAAAGGGGAACTCATACAGGCCAAACGGAGTAGTGATGGCGGTTTTCGGTATATCCTCTTCATTCACAGGAACCTGATTATATGCCTTTACCAGGTCAATGGTGGAGAAGACCTGGCAACCTGAAATATTTTGGGCAAAGTCATGGATATGCCGAATAGGGTACATATCCAGAATAGTCCGTGCGTTTAGCTTACGGTAGTCACCGCAAGGTCGCCATCCGTTGTCCTTCTTGGGCGCAAGATGAAGCGGAGAAGACCAAGAGCTCTCCGAAGGGCGTGCCGTACCATTGCTCAGCATCAACTCGAACTCGCGTTTGGCAATCTGGAGCTTGTCAGGTGCTGACCTGCGTGGACCAGGTGTAGTGTGAATGTGGTGTGTGACGTGGTGTGTAGGTTTGTGTGGCGTGCCTGATGGTCGTGTGATATCAGGGTATTCGTTTAATATTGCGTGGAAACGAGAATCTCCACACAAGACCTTAATAGAATAAGCATCACAAGCATTAGCATTACAATATACAGTATCTACGGCAGACAATGAAGTAATGTTATCTAGCAGTCTTTTATTGCGTAAATCTACTGAGAAATTATAGTGGCTAAGAAAGTCTACACCAATATGGCTTTTGTTACATCAGCTACAATAAAGCGCCACGGAAAATCCCTACGTAAGCCTAAGTCTAAATTAAAATTTACGTAGCCGTAGGTATTTATTATGCTTCAGTTAGCCGCCGACAGTTGGTAATCAGTCCTGTGACGTTGCTCGCGTAGCGCTGACCGAGGGAAGACGCAGAGGTCGCTGCCAGTGTCCACGAGAAACTGTGTCTTCGTCCTACGGTCTGCAACGAATAGCCGTCCTGGAGTCAGATTCGGGCAATCGTCAATTTCCATGACATGATCAGTCTTGGTGATGAGATGGAAAGTTGTGTGGCGACCGGAAGTGTTAGGGCAATCGTCGGTCACCATTATCGACCGCCCTGAGCATTTCCCGACTTTCCAAAGTCATAGGGCTTGGTACACCTTGTCGCATCGCTGCCATACCGTTGATGGTACCAGCAGATTGGGTACCTCCGGTAAGCTGAATCGGAACGCCTTGATGATCGGCTTCGATTTTGACGGTCTTGGCGAGTACGCGAGTGGGGTCTCCTTCTCAGCTCGATCGTGAGGTCCTTGACCATCTTCCTCAGTTCAGCGATCTCACTCGCCATCGACTGCAGGCTGGGTCCAGGTGTAGCTGTCGCAGCAGCCACGTTATGAGACGGCGCTGCTAAATCCTGGACTCGGTCAGCCAAATCTGCAAGTGCTTCCAGAGAAACATGAGGTTGAGATGCCAAAAGCGCCTGGACATTCGGTGGCAACCGGCTGCTCCAAATCGTTTCGCCCTGCGAGGTCCTGCAGATGACGCAGGAACTGTGAAGGCTTCCTGTCACCGAGTTCCTCATGCATGAGGAGCTGCTTCACCTTCCGCTCTTGAGAAGCTGACAATCTCTTAATAAGTTCTGTTCTTAGCTTGTCATATTTATTAGCAGTTGGCGGTGAAAGTAATATGTCCTTCACTTCGCGTGAGTACTGCTGGTCTAAGTTGCCGATTACAAAATTAAATTTGACTGTGTCATCCTCTATGGCAGCATTCGCGAATATGGCCTCGAGCTGTGCGAACCATAGTTCCGGATCCTCCGGCCGAAATGGTGGCAGTCGTATTCCAACATTGAAAACTTCATCGTGTGAACGAGCCGGGACACGTTGCATCGGACGTGGTTTGCGCTTAGTAATGTTAGAATCGCACGATTTTGCACTATCACTGCTGCTCATGTTTGTGTCCAAACAGGGTCACCAATTTAGCGGTAAGTGATGGTGGTTAATATTATGTAACAAGAGTCCAACACTGAACGATTATATGCCTTTACCAGGTCAATGGTGGAGAAGACCTGGCAACCTGAAATATTTTGGGCAAAGTCATGGATATGCCGAATAGGGTACATATCCAGAATAGTCTAATCAGTTTATTATTTGAATTATACACTAGACAAAAGATTACAACAGAAAGGACAGAATACAGCAAAGACAAGAGAAAACACATGTAAAACAAAGCGCGTTGTAGATAGTTAAAATTACGAAGCGACAAGCGGTTAGCGTGGGTGCATAAGACCGACTGGCGGCCGCTGCGCCGGAGTTGCATTCTTGCTACTACTTGACTACGTCATGCGTATAAAAAATGCACCGCGCTTGGAGCGGCTCGTTTCCACGACGCGCAAAATAATATTACAAAATATTAATTGATATTTTATTTGTTTGTGTGTTTATAATGTATTATAATATAAATAAAATGTAATCAGATGAATTTTGTGTAGTGTAAATATATAAATGTAAATATACTGTAATGTATGATATTCCTAATGTGATGTGGAGTGTAATGGAGTGTGGTTGCTAAAGTCGCCACAAAGTAAACACAATGTTAGGTTAGGTTAGCCTTAGGTTAGGTTAGCCTTGTGTTAGATTCGGTTTATGTGCGTTTAACCTTAGGTTTAAACAGAGAGCCTGAGCAGTGGAGGTGAGTGTTATGATCATTTGAAGGAATTCCTTAAGCCTACACCTTGGTCACAAGTCCAAGGCACTGCTTAGGTTTCTCTCGTAATTGTTAGATATCATATTTGATCATTTATCGGTTCAGTAGAAGTATCTGCGTTGCGTTTACCCAATATTCCATTCAATACCGTCACCCCCTTGTAGTGTTCCCCAATATTCCCCATCTCCCTCCTTTCATCTCCTTTCACATCGTTCTAAAATCCCCGACATTTATAAATATACACCAATTTGTTGTTACCAAATAAAGATTATTATTTTTTCTTCTATTTATATTTTCATAAAATATATTTGTCGAGTCAGAATTTTAAAGAGAGTCAATCTAACCTAAAACTGACACCGATATGATGTTCATTTGTGAAAGTAATAATAAGGTTGTTTTATCATTCTTTTTGTTATGAATTAAATATTACTAACATTATCTTTTGATTAAAAATATCACCGTTATATATTTTTAAACAAAAGATTAATATATACGAAATGTGTCATAAGCCTGACTAAATGACGCTCTATTTTGCGGTTTTTACTTTAAAAGCTTAAATGGTAGGTATCTTATAAGCTTACGTCGCTTTTCATGTTTATATTGTAAGTGCTTTTCTGTAATCTTTAAATTAAATTTCGCCTACCTTTTAGAGCGAAGACTTATAAATGTATTTACCTATAGGCATATTTCGTTCAGGGAAGAATCCAATTACGATAACGTTATGTCCCGCATGAAAGTGTCGCGTTTATGCTAAAATATTAATGTATTTCAATTTGGGAGGCTGCTATAGACCTCCATAAATATCTGTGTCGCTCCTAGCTAGTGGAGACGCGTAAATACTTCGGTTAAAATAGAATATTATTATCCTATTCTGATGATTTACTAACTTAAGTTTCTGAAGTCTACTTTCAGAGGCCAAGTGGAGGTATCGTTTGGTTGTCACGTAATTCTTATGTTAGTAGTAGAAATGGAAGCAAACGATATATAATAATTTAACAAATTGCTACGTAGCTACTGTCTCTCAAACGTATTTATTATCGTATTTCATTGATTGCCATAAATATTCTCGTTTGCTCAACTCATTATAATGGTAGACAGAACAACTATTAATCTAGATTTTTAAGTCTTTTTTTATCAATAATCTGTTATCGACAAGTTCTAATTACTTCAACAATATTTCCCGGAGACGATCAAAATTAGAATAAAATTATTTCACAATCACAGTCTTTCAGGATATGCAAGATCTTCAAAAATGAACTAGATGAAGATCAAAAAAGAAATTATAAAGATCAGAAAGTTATAACAAGATTGAAAAAATAACATTTCTTTTAAAACCCAAGCTATAAAATTTTATAACTCACTAAACAATTGTGGTAAAACTAAGCGAGAAAATAGTATATTCGAGGCGCAAACGGCACTTGGCAACAACACTATATTAAGATTGGTTTTCCAAAGAGAACAATGACATAAGATACGTTTTAAGAAGAAGTTAGGAACAGATTTATAGGTCCGTATAAACGTACTGGGACGCCTGAGCTACCCCATCACAAGTTTGTAGATGCCGACTTCGGTCATTTAAATGATTACTTTGATAAACTGCAGCGTGAAATTGTTTCGGCTAGCATTTGAATTGTATGGATAAATCCTAAATATTTCCTTTTTAATTTAAGGTCAAAAGATAATGAAGACGTAATGGAAATCTCTCAAAGGAGCAGGTTTCCTCAAGTGATATTTTGTTTCTCAACACACATAACTCCGAAAAGTCAGAGGTCTTAACCAATAGATGAACACACGTAGATTAACACAGACAGATTTCAATAAAATAAAATTTTATATTAGTTTTATTGACTATTAAAAATTAATTGAATTTTTGTTATATACAGTTACTTTATATATTATAGTATTTTAAGTTCAAAAATATGTGTATGTACGTGTATAATAGCGTATCCATAACTAGATTTCACGCCTTCTTTACCATTTATATCGTGGAACAACAACACTCTGTGTCGTTTAAATTGAATTGAAAAATGATTTATGCCAACAATCTCCAGCGGTTGCTTTCTTTGCACACTCGATCGTTCTAAAAGAAAAATAATAAATAAATTGTTTTTGGCAATTCGAAAATGTATTGGAAGTTTTGAGTTTCCAATAATTTACATCTCTTGAGGGTGAAAATTTCTTGGCGAAATGTTTATCATAATATTTTTCCTTGATTAAAAATACGATGTTACAAATTTTATACAAAGTATGATAATACCATCCTATTCATTTATCTTAGTGAGTCTGAAGTGAAATTATGAGTTGTGTATGCACAGAAAACTCTATATTAGCTATATACAACATATTCTACGAGCAACACTGTTGGTTATCATTGTTATTATATAACCTGTGTCTCGATTGACTTGAGACTGCCTATAAATTTTGTTTTATACAGTGCTCAATATCTAGGGTAGAAGAAGTAGTGTAATTCAGTGTTATGGTTCTAAGTCTCCCTTCTCGACGATCATGTATTGTTAATGATAATGTTTATTTTAATAAGTTTGAGCAGTGGACTATGAGTGTCTTGATCTTGGCAAGGACGTCCTTAAAATATTCGTCTCGGTCCCAGGCCAGGCACTGTTCGACTTTCTGTCTAAAATTCATGTTTATATATATTGGCGTATAAGCATCATCACGATCCCAAAGGTACTTTAACAGGACAAAACCATTTAATCTCAGCGAAGCAATATGCAAAACACTTCAAATTTTATTAAAAAGCTTAAAACTTAGTACTCACAATTCCAATTATTGAGCTGAAATTTTTCATGAATTCAATTACTCTAAATTTGATACTGCGGATTCCTAACAACGGAAACCCAATTATTAAAAAAAAGTTCAAAAAGTTTGTTTTTTAGAATTCTGTGGTTGTAAATATTATTTCATTTTTAAAGTATACTAATATCTTTTCACGACTTCGTTTGCGAAAACTTCTTAATTGGGGTCAGAACGAATAGGAAGACACTGCGTGAGTTAGTGTCTTTCAACCAACTCACTCTTGCGGGATAATACCCCGAGGTATTATTCCTCCAGCTTATAAAGTTTATTATACATTACTTATAATTAGTCGATCTGTTTTTATTGTTAGTACTTTTTATCCTAAATAAAAAATATATCGACTTAACACCTGGATATATTTATTATGTTTTATTTACATTTTGTTAAATTTAAGTATACGTGTAAATTTCCACATGTCGAAATCGGGGCAACCGGGGCGGGTTAACTAGTTTTAAAAATAAAGGCTTTATAATACAAACATAATTTCTAACATAATGGAGTGTTGATTGGAGTATCGATCGGCTCTCACTTGAGTGATGTTCTGATTCAGTGACCACAATGTGTTTGTACAAAGAGCCTGTTATCTGAATTAAGTAATTACTACTCTACTGGTTACATTTGTGTTCATTTATATGCTAAATTGTAAATTTCAGTGATTAATTTTACACTTGATTTGTGGTGTTGACAAACAAATAGTAATAACTATTAATTAACTCTAATATTTAACATGTTTTCAAATAATGATTAATATTTACTAATAATAAAATCGTAATCTCCATACAAATCATGTTGATTATTACTATTAAAATAGAAAAAATAATACTCATAGATGACGAACAAGAACATAATAAGTAAATTAGTAGACTGTTTTTAAAATAAAATATTATGTCAAACCTCCAACCGTCCACGGCTGCTTTATAAGGTATAGGTATAACTTTATCCCAGGAAAGCATGGTAAGCGTAAGGTATTAAACCACAAACAAAAACTTTTATTTCACATTCATGATATAATTCCCCTACATAATGACTAAAGTTTCGTTAAGCTTATAGTGGTTGAATAACAAAAATTAAAGCTAATGTTGGTATAAAACTTTTAATATATATTCTTTGTTCTAATTTTATAAATCTCAACAGTAATTTTTAAAATGGCGCCGTAGTCCGCTCGACATCAACGTATATTGTCCCCACATGCATAATTAAATGTTGCTGGACAAAATAAGCAATTTAGGCGTTAATGTCCTACTTTGTGGTGTCGTTTACTTTTATGATATGTATTTACTCTTCTCATTTTGAGCAAAGTTAAAAAGAACGTTATTCATTATAAGAACGGGATATGTACAAAATTAAAAGACTCGTATAAAAATGATTACTTTCTTTTATCAATTTAAAATACTGATTTAATATGCAACTACACCTAGAATAATTCAATGAATGATTTTTATTGTTATTAAATATTATTACAAGATCTTTTTTTGAATGTTCGTATGTCAGTTGTCAAAATAGCAACAGAGTGTTTTGTTACAATGAGTTCAAAAATAGTTTCTAAATATATAAGTAATATTTATAAATATGTTTAAATGCTTAACAATATAGAGCAACATTTAAATATATCCTGAACTTAATTTTTTATACTGTAAGGATGTATCGCTATTTGTATCACGCTTCCTTAAACCCAAATTCTAAATATCTTACAGTTATTTAACTCCTTTGTCTCGAAACTTTGATGTAGTTCTAACTCAAAAGGAAGTTAAAATTTAATTTAAAAGTATTAAAGCGAAAACTCGAGTCGAGTCGATTATTACCTTCTCCGTGGAATAGAAGTTACTTCTTTCTATTAAGAAATAAAGATTTTGAGCATTGGTTGGCAGTCAAATCTGATACTTCAAAGTATTTGATAAAAATTATATCTTGATTAATGGTCTATAATATCTATATGTTTTTAGACAGAAAAATAAAGCAAGTGAGCAGATAAAAAGGGGCTTAAAAAACCCTAAGAGAATAAATTAGATTGACAAAACTAGAAAAAAAATCAAACCAAAATGAGTCACATTACAAGCATTATATTGTAGGATAGTCTTGGTTCCTATATTTAGATTCTACAATAAATTATTTCCTGAGAAATATTATTTAGAAGAAACATAAACTCAAAGCCAATTACAACAGAACTTGAAACTAAAAATAAAAATAGAAATAAAAGTGTGCGTCTTTCTTTTTCAAGGTTCTCTATTGTCCTATTTCCTTTTTACTACGCTCTACATCTTGTGTGAAAACAAAGGTAGAAGTCAAACTACTGTTATGAAATCTTAATAATACCTAGCTTTAGTTGCGGGTATGACCTAGAAACTGAAGTGGAGCTTAAAAAAATAATAGCTCACGTACTTCGTGCTCGTATGCTCATAAATATTTGTTCCACATGTGACTCGAGCTTGGAACGGCGTACAAATACCGATTTGAACGTAAAATTCAAGATACGTCTCCGTAAATATTGAGATTCGATCAAAGTCCAAATCAGGTAAATAATATAAAAAAGAAGGCATGAAATGATGCTGAAACGTGATAGTAAGGCAGTATTGTTCACCATGAGATTCTTATCCCCGTTTTATTTGTTTTAAATATTGTACACTGACAAGTGTAAACAATAAACGTGCACACGTATTAACTTCAAGAAAGTCGAACTTAACCACGATACTAAACGATGTTAAGTATATGAAATCACTTGGACGACTGCTTCTGACCGATTGGGACAGTGAGTAGGTATATATTATCTAGCAAGGATACACTTAATTTAAATCTACGGCAACTACTGACGATCAAATATCAAATTAGTTGCTAACGATAACTATTATGTATCTTAGATGAATTTTTATATTTATTAAAAATAAATCTGTAATTCCTGACTTGGAAAAAAATTGTATTATTCGACTTCCACGGAAGAAAGTTAGGTATAAAATATTGTTAATAATTATGATGGTATTTCCTGTTATTTCCTTTGCTGTCATATAAATGAAATAATTATGATAAATATCATCTCTAAAGAAATTTCTATAATGATTTATCAATACAGCGCGACTTTATCCACGTTATGCCACGCTTCTATTCGTCGTAGAGTGATGTTGAGCAACACTAGACGAATTTTTCAATTCAAACCAGTAGTTCCTGAATTGAGATTGTTCAATCAAACAAACTCTTTAGCTTTATAATACCTATTAGTATAGATAATATATCTAATGACTATTACAGAAATATTTTAGTGTCCATAATCTCTTTTTCCAACAATCCTTAGTTGAAATTTGTGACAATAGAAACTGATATTGTGTATTAAGCGAGGTATAACCGTTTGTGACACTCACAGTTACTATGTCCTTTGCTGAACAAAGACAACTTTGAGACAAATATTTTCAATAGAACACAATTGTGTTGGAAATACGTTTGTTATAGAATTTAAACTAAAATATTAGATTTATATAATAATAATACAGAAAAAGAGAGAAAAATGCTGTCTTAGTGCTCGTTTTGTTCCTTAAACAACTCAAGAACTAACAAAAAGTTCTTCTTCTATAACGTTTAGGTTGTATATTTTCAGTTATTTGTTAGAATTTCAATAACTTATTTGCAAAGCAGTAACATTCAATATAGTAAGAACGCTGAACCGTGCAGCAGGTTTAAAGCTACGGCACGTACTTTTTTACTTATGCTTAGGTTTATGACCTTCAATAAGGGCCACACGCTTATAATAATTATTCTACTACTTAACTTCCATTCTTTCAAAGGTCTTTAGTATTTCCTACTTTTCAAAATAAAAATTATGCTTGCACAATCACTTTTATTGCTTATCCTGGAATATGCTGATGTAAGCAATTTGGAAGCTGAGGAGCTTTTTAATAAGTTAAAGCGCCTTCAAAATCTCACGATATGGTTCATTTAGAGCATACGCAAGTATAACCGAGTTTCCTCCTTCCGGGCGTAACTTAAATGGCTCCCTATCCGTCTTCGTCGTGATATGACCATACTTTTGGTTCTCTTTAAAATTCTAGGGAATCCCAACTGTTCTTTGTACCTTCGTAGTATTCGACTACCACGGGCCATGTGTTACTAAATTGCTTGAAGTCCCCCGAGGAGTGACACTGACTTTTTTCTTTGGTCATTTTCTGTTAGTGTATGCTACTTCATAAGTATTTATACTACGTAAGTATTTTATATTTAATAAAACCTTGTTTGCACTACTACTAAATACCCGCTACGTTACTCTATCACAAGCAATCATAGGTTGGAAAAGATCTCTTATAGGGAATTTTTTTGTACACATTTCAGTGCAATAAACAATATATTATTGTAATTCAATATAAGTCCACAAAATTACTAGTCAAACTGTCTCAATAAACTATTGAGTGTGAGGTTTTTAAATTACTGAGTCAGTAATAGAATTTTAAAACAAACTAGTCTAACAACAGTATTTTTAGGGTTATTCTATTTATATAAATTATTAGTAAGTATATTGTTATTATTATTTGATTAAAAAAGATAAAGCCAATTTTTTATTTTATAATTATTTAATAAACAAAACAAGAGATTTTATCAAAACAGCAAATCTTTAGTGAGTGGGAAGTAAAAGTTGTATTCGTTGACTTAATGCCATGTTGTATTCACGTTTTCCGGTTTTCCTCTACATTTACTTGATTCATGACAGTTTAGGCTCGCGATAATTATTCAATAAAAGCTATCATTTGTCAACACTGTCCAAATGTCAGCAAGTAGACATTGTGATGACTAATGCTAGAATGTTCCACCCATTTGCGTCGAATCCTTTATTACCTACTTTTTACCTGCCGCCGCATCATTATTCACTTTATTGTGTTATGGTGTCGTTCGTGAGCTCTGAATTTCTTATTTTCCTACTTCTATAGGTTGTGTAGCTTATGTTGTTATATAATCGCTAATTTTATTATTTTTTTTTCACTTTCAAACACCTCTATATGAATATTATAACGCTGAAGGATTAGTTTATCTGGTTAAACGCACTAATCTCAGGATTGTTTTAATGTGTTAAAAAGTCTACTTATCGATGGAATGGATGGACTATAAGCTATAATAGACTAGTTGACATATTCAAAATGGTCTAAAGGAGAGATACTATAACACATAAATAACATTCACTCTAGACGAGAAGCCGAGCAGTGTTAGGACTCATACTAGAGTAGTAGCTTGACCTCGTTTTTCAATAATTAATAACTTAACGACTTAGAAATTTGATTTTTTTACAGCTCCGAGAGACTACATAAATAAATATTTGATATTAATTTCATCTTGATACTAATACTAATTTCATCCATATGTTTCTGAGAAAAAGGATTTTGAGTGATAGTCAAAAAAAATTATTGTGATGTATTTTTTTTTTATAATAGATAAACGAGTAGTCCACGTGATGAAACGTGGCTACCGTCGCCCATGGACATCGGAAAAACTAGAGAGCATCTTTTGTTTTGCCGACGCGAGAAAAATGCTGCGGTTTCAGTGGATCCTAAGCAAGAACCCTTGAGACAGTATGTGTTGTGGTCGGTACGTCGTTTGGGGTTGAAAAGGGTTCACATGAAGAGATTGGAAGTCTGTATAGCAAAAACCAAGGATAGGATAGGAGTGCCTATTCCATGGACCTCTTAGAGAACCTTGACAGCAGTAAGAGTAGTAATCAGTAGGAGGCCTGTAGCTGTAGATGTAGATCCCAATGAGGAGGTGGGTTTTCCTTTCTCTCTTTGAAGATCTGGTTCTGGGAGTAATGAGCACATCAGCAGCGTTGACTAGGTTACTCCTAAACATAGAGGCGCGAGGTTCACATTCACTATGCCGGTACTATACGCCGGTATGATACGGGGTGCTGTACGGAGCACCGGTATGGGTGGACGCCCTAACCCCACACAGCAAGGCCCTGTTGCGAAGGATGCAGAGGGTTCTGGCGGTGACGGAAATACGGGGCTACCGTACGGTTAGTTGCACTGCGGCCACTGTTCTTGCTTCAACTCCAGGCGGAGGTGCTAGCAAAAGTGTACCGCTTCAGAGCGAGCTGGTGAGCAAGTGGAGACTTTCTTCCTAGGGAGGCGATGGTAGGGATCAGTGCTCAGACTCAGAGGGCTCTGGTTCAACGATAGCAAAAGGACCTGGGATTTTCACTTTCATCTCTATCATTCTTACTTTTATCTGTCGCTTTTATCCTTTTTCTCTATATTTTCTATTATAGCACCTTTTCTCACTCTTTCTTTTTTCCTTGAATGATTGAAAAGCTACACAATTACAGAGTAACAATTTAAAGACATCAATTATAATATTCCTTCAAATAACTGAAGCGAAGCGATGGCAGGCCGTTCGTTTATAAATATATATAAAATAACATCTAATAGATTACTCTTAAGTAATTTAAAAGTAAGTGAATTAAATACAATTCAGTAAAATCGCAAAGCTCTTATCTATTTTTCTGATCGTTAAAGTGCTAATCACTACTAATAAAGGGGCTGAAATGAAGAAACCCTCGGTAACTGGATCGCTTGCATTTATTACCATTTGAGAATGTATTTAAACCACTTAGGGGATTTTTTGCCTTGAAAATTGCCTTAATTTAGTACTCATTATTCAAAGTTTTTGTAATACCTATTAAGGTAATATGTTAAAAAATTGTAATGCTAATTGAAATGTATTCTTTTCTACTCGCAATATTGACATTGGGCCCACACACAAATCTCTAGAAATAGGTTTCCAAGTCTTACATAAATAAATATTTACATGAGCGTTATTGTACATGTTTTTAACCCAAAATCTATTAACGAACCAATTAAGTAACGAGGATAAAAAAATTAGTTTATTTTGATTTAGATATTTATATTCTATTTAACATAATTAACTAAATCAAATTATATTCTATCTTCTATGTATAGACTTATATCACTTTAGATAAATTATAAATTAGGTGTTTTAAAAATGTTGTTTCTATACAATTTTTTTAATGTAAAAAATATCTACAATTTAATTATATAATTTCTGAGCATAAAAATTATGAAATGATTAAGTAATAGTGGAATTCCTAAAAATATACACTGCGCTATACTTTTTCCACTTTTTTGAAACGATATTTAGAATTTGACATTGACATGAAATGGATCTCCTTTCTGGTTCTGAAACAGTTTGACCTCGGATGCTTTTAGGCGGTTATTGTAAGTCAATAGTATAATCAAATCAGTGATATGGACGTTAATACTTTCTCCTCGTACCATTTAAAAGCTTTGAATTGTGTTAAATAAATGTTTGTTATGGCGAATTAGTTCAATATGGAATGAGTAAAATGAAGTAACATTTATTCATCATAATATTAAGTTGCAGTAGCTTTTAACTTGCATTTCCAAGATATTATACTGTAGGTAAATTCATACAATAAACGGTTCATGTTACAAATGCCTGACGTATTTAGAAGCACTACAGAAGCCCAATTTATGCAAACATGTTCCAGTGAAACATAACACTGGTACTCAGAAAGCAAATTGGTTGAAAGCTAGAAATGGATATATCAATAAAACGGATGTATTTTTATACGTACAATATATTAAAAATATAATTTATAGAATGTCTGTACTTATAAGATAGTTAAAGAAAAATTAATGGAATGTAAAATAATATTTTTTTAAACACTTGTTTTTTTTTCTATTTGTTGGCGTATCACGCAAAAAATAATCACAGTTATATTGCTGAAGATCTAACTTAAAATTTAGACTTTCTTTTTTCACATCAACCATAAAGTTACAGTAATTTAAAAAAGTTTTTAAGTACAAAATAATTAATTAGACAAAGATAAGATAAGCATTTTGACAAACTCTTTACTCTTCATCTAATTAGTATTCGTTGAATAGAATTAAATTATCCTACTTCCTACTAATATTATAAAGGCGAAAGTTTGTAAGAATGTATGGATGTTTGTTACTATTTCACGCAAAAACTACTGAATGGATTTTGATGAAACTTTACAATAATATAGCTTACAGATCAGAATAACACATACGCTATGATTTATAATGATATAATTCACATAGATTAATAATAATTCACAATTGATATAATTCACATTCACATAGAACTATCCAAAATATATCGGGTGAAACCGCGGGACGCAGCTAGTTTATTATAATGGAACGTAAAGTACCCTAGGAGCTATTACTTTAATTTTGTTAAAAATGTATTAAAACGTTTTATCAGAAAAAATTACAGAACTTAGTCTGAATCTGAATTCAGCTACGAAGTCTAACGTTTTAAAAATAACTTCGCACGTGTTGTTTATTATAATATGCATGTATTAAATATATAAAACTTCTTCTTAAATTACTCTATTGGTGAAAACTGCATTAAAATCCTTTAGTAGTTTACGATATCGCAGCGTACAGACACTAGGAATGGAATTTTTTATTACGTAATATTAAGTTTAATTAAAATATCGATATCAAATATAATTAGAATAATTTGATCAATATCTCGATTATCGAATATTTACTTGGCAACACAGGCCTATGACCCCACCTGTCATTATAGTGGGAATAGATGAGGGGGTATTTTGTAATATAAAAAGGATGACTCTTACACAATAAACTGGAATTATTCTCGGATCTTTGGGACTTCAAATGTTTTGTACCTATATAAAGATAGTTTGCTGAATGTATAAATAAATTGCAATCAGGAGGTCGAGCGGTGAGGGAGAGTTTTTACTGGTAATAGAAAGGCCTTTTTAATTCTGCACGTGGGTCGCAAGCCCCTGGCACTGCTCAACTTCTGTCTAGATTATGTATTATTGTAGTTTTTTTAGTGTTATTGTGCAGTTAAGCTACCGTGTAGCTTATAGTATTAAAGATATGATTAGTGGCGTTCGACTTCTCTTTAATACTTAACTATCTGAATGCTGTAATAGGAACTCATGTAGTGTCTGGGGCTCGTAACTCGGGTGCAGGTTGATGGGACGTTTCTTTACAATAATCACAAACAATCGCTTTAATTATCGTGCCGTATCGACCCTCTCAAAATCATACTTTTCAGTCAGTTACGATATCTTCTAGCTTAATTTTGCGAAAAACGTGTTGCAAACAATAACGCTGTTTTGTTTATTACCTAACTGCACTCGAGGTAACACGTGCTACCTTTCAGCTACGTCTTTTTGTCTCGGTTTAATTTCCTTTATGAGCTTACAATGGCCTCCATAATGGTATCGTACCTTTCATTAACTCTCATTTGAGCTTCAATGGTGGTCTCCATTCATAATGGGAGGAAACGTGAGACGTTAAACTCCGGAATAGAGAAGGATGGAATAGTTTTAAACCCAAACTCAAAAATATTTTATTCGAATTAGATTTCAAGTAGATTTGGTAAAAGTCAATGAGTTGGTAATCATGTTGAGAATAATATGCTTTCGTTGATAGTAATTTTTTGAACCGAGTTGTTAACCGTTCAAGTGGTATATTTAAAACTAGCTGCCTGCCCTCGTTTCGCTCCGGGTATTTAAAAAAATATTATAATTTTAAATTGTCACTCTGTAATTGTGTCGAGTAAGAAAAAGTTATAATATAAAAATAAAAATGATAGAAACAAAAATAAAATAAAAGCGACAGATGATAGAAGAGGGAGGACAGAGCAAAAATAAAATTGAATAGGTAAAGGAAAGAGAGAGAATTTTTAAAATCGGATCAGTAGCAACAAAATGGCCATATACTATAATTGAAAAATTGTATATGGCAACACTAAATCATCTTTGTCCCTCACGAATAGTGTAATTTTCTAATAGTGAAAGAATTTTTAAAATCAGATTAGTAACAACAAAATGGCTATATTCTATTATATAAATAATGTATATGGCAACACTAATTCACTTTTGTCACTCACGAATAGCGTAGTTTTCTAACAGTGAAGGAATTTTAAAAATCGGATTAGTAACAACTACATTGCTATATTCTATTAATTAAAAAATGTATATGGCAACACTAATTCTCTTTTGTCACTCACGAATAGTGTAATTTTCTATCAGTGAAAGAATTATTTAAATCGGATTAGTAGTTCCTGAGAAACTCTTCAATTTATAAAATGGCCACCTTATGGCACTTAAATGGCCATATTTTATCTCGTATAATAGTATTTATGGCAACACCACATAGCCTATGTTACGCGGAAAGGATGTAGCTTCCCATTGGTAAAAGAATTTTCAAAATCGGTTTAGTACTTTTAGAGCCTATTCCCAACAAACATACAAACAATCCAATCTTTCCTCTTTATATAATAGTATAGAGTATAGATAAGCTGTGGACATACACAGTTATTTGTACAATATGAATATTGTACATTAGATTTTTTCACAATAATCGGATTTAAATATCAAATAAATGTTTATCTTAGTACATATTATATCAAGAACAACTTTAACATACGACTTTGAGGACTTCTCTGATGTAAAAATTTGTGGTGGTCCAATGCCAATCATTAAATATGACCACACATTCAATATTCCCTTTCATAATGAAATAACCATCTGAATTATATTTCACATTAATCTCAATTAAATTTCAATCAATTATCGATGTTTCTATTACACTACAATCTATCTACTAAGTAGTACCTGCAAACATGAAAATAAATCTCCTTTTTTAAAATCGTTAAAAAGGTATATAAATCCCATTCCCCGCTTCTACTCCCTACTCTGTTCACTGTATCCCTAAGCCTTTGTGTACACTTACATGGTACTTGCTCCTTTCATTGGTCATTCGTGTAGGTTCTCGTAGGTTCTATGGTGCTTTATTAATAAGTACCCTCGAGTCTATAATAAATATTTGCGTGCGGTGCACTTTCCACTTTGCTTTACTGGCTTGGCTTTTATGCCTGCAACATATTGTTCCAACCCGCCATTACGTCGATATATTGCGTATGTAAGGCTGGGGCTTAACAAAGACAAATAAGGTTAGCTCTATTACTCTTTGGTTTTATTTTAGCTTGACTATTATTTTTATTTAATGTTTCTTGTAATTATTTCTTATTTTATTCCTCAGGACATGTAATACATTTCTTGGTAAACATAAAAATACCTACTTTAATCAAAAACTTATATGCTAGAAAGATCATCATCTCTTATATAAATCTCAACGTAAAGTAATAAATAAGTTTTGAGTAAAGTCAACGATTAAGTTTCTGCGCTAACGAACACCTTAGCTATTAGTATTAAGAGAAACTCGATATACTTATTTGATAGACTAGTAATCACGTAAGTTTTCAATCTATTGAAAATTCTATAACTTAAGTCTTATTTAAGACCAAGTGAAAAGTTTGTTAAATCCAGTATTTTTTTATTAAAAAAAAATCGCGATCGTATTTCGTAATATGTGTTTATTGCTATTTTTAATTAAATAAGTAGGTACTGTATCTATCCTATGTTTCTTTCTCTGAGAGTGCAATCAAGATTTTATCTATCTATCTACTTAGTCATAAAAAATCTTAGTATAATTATGAATTTCGAATTTCTTGAAACGAAAATATCTGATATAACATCATTTGCATGCTCTTACGCTACCCGATACCTATTAAAAAAAATTGGTAAAAAGAGAAGAAAATGAAATTATTTAGTTTTAAAAAAATCTTGATAAAATTTACTCTTCGTCTGTATATTTTATAGTAAAAAACAATTTTTTTTTTCAAAGTTAGGTATATTGTGTTACAAATAATATAAAGTATTTAATAAATTATATAAGCTCGTTTATTTTCATATTCACAACAACCTTATTTATCTTTTCAGGCTTACGTCTTTTCATCTTGAAGTCGTCGACACAGTTCATCAATCAAACGCCGTAGTCACAGGCGGCTCGTAAAAAAGTAATATAAAGCATATACCTGAAAATTAAACAAACGACAGTAAAGATAAAATGATTAATATTCTTTAGGGTTCTCGAGATAAAGTTTTTCAATTGCTCAGTAAAAGTATTGGTTTGTAGGGAGCGAGCGGTAGTGAGTGGTGAACTTTTTTAGAAATGAAGCAGAGTGGCAAAGTCGAGATGTAATGCTTTCAGACGGTCTCGAAGAAGCGGCAAAGATGAATGGCTTTCAATATGAAATTGAATTCCGCGGTTCATTGCTTTTCAATTTGTCGAGGGAACGTTGCTCGGCGTTTACCTCCGATACCTCTCAGGTGCCAGTACGATGTACACAATACTTGGCTTTGGGACGCTTAAACACTTACGTATATGGCAAATCTATCATTAACAAGGATATTTTTATTATTTATTATTCACTAAAAATTTATTGTTATTCCTAATACACAAAATTTTATAATTATGTGTAGATATAAAAATCAAATATTTAAATATTTTTTTTATTGAATGCATATAATTCAAAGAAATTCAAAGATGTAAGAAGCGTTTTTAGATATAAAAAAAATAATTCACTACTAAGATTATAAAAATGAAAATAGGTATTTTACACAAAGTATACCTACATCTATGTAACTTACGAGATACATTAGGATGTTGCCCTGGGTTTCGAGAGGTTATAAATAGAGGCTCTCAAAATTGAAGACAAATTCCATATGTAGGAAAAATATGGAAGTTAGTTTAGTAGTCCAAAACTCAAACAGTTCAGTCCATGACTCAGATATCATGCATATTATCATTTCAATTACGGACAAATATTCAATTATCATATAATTAAAATTATCCATAAACCAAAATTAAGGATCTGAAATATTTTGGAGGAAACTGGCGTTAATTATATGTCAATTTTAAAATTTGATTTAAAGTAAAATACTTTATGAAACCCAATTTAAGTTAGCCAAACCATTTTAACACAATATATTGAATGGAGCGTCATTATAAATGTTTATTTTCATTAAATGTTTTCGACATCGACATATTGAAGGACTGATTTATAATGACTAGCGCCAGTGTTGCCAGACATAATTATAAAATCGGGAGTTGTAATAATTAAAATTGAAAGATTTGTGAACGTAGTCTGGAAACTCATAGGCAAAAGATTATTAGTCTCTTGATTTTTTAATTTATTATGAGCACTCCATGTTATGATCGGCCCTAAATTTTTAATATTGTCGGAAAATCATAAGCATTGTATTTAATTTTTTTAGAATTCTCGCAGTTTGCTTTCCTTGCAAATAAACTGTACAAAAACACTAACTAATACTTGCTTTTAAGTATCCAACATTGAGTTAGAGTACATTTCACTTTATGAAATTATTACATACATCAAATGCCATTTAATTTAATAATTATTAATGTGTTTTATTTTACATAGATTTTTGTTACTGTTACATAAAAAAGCGGGGGTTGATGAGAAAATTGGAAGACAATGAATTGAAAGAATTTCCTTAAAATAGGAAGGTCTGACAACAGTGACGTAACATATTACGGGTTATATCGAGCGCGCCATCTTGCCGGTTTAATTTCAACCCACCTACGTATTTGTAATATCAGGTACACGTATATTGAACTAATTTTGAACGCGATGCTGTTAAACGTAACTTTATTCCAAACATCCTTGGGAAGTACTAGGGTTGGTAATGTTCAAGGTAATAAAACCAATATAAGATTTTTGTTAGGGTTAGGTTCGTAATATAATTCTTTATTGTTATTTGTTAGAAAGGTTTATTAAAGACCACAGTAATATATATCAGCATATATTACTTCACTGAAAATACTAAGTTCAACAATTAAACAGTTAACCCTTTCAACAAAAACTTATATTACTATCTCCTTCTCATATTTTTAAAAGCTCAGTATTATTATTTATTAATAATCGTATTGGCTCTACTCAAACTTGTCAAACCATTTTAAGTTTAGTATCCGATGAGGTGAGTTCGGCATACTCTAAGTAATTGTCTCTAAGTAAACTTGTGATTTTTTATTATTATAAGAATACAAAAGAGTGGCGAAAGGCAACCCTGCCTAGAATATCGGGTCCCGCTATAATCGTTGAATCGTATTACCATTACAACTGTCCACGGCGCCAGCTGCTTCAAACAACTTTATTTCAGAAACGAGGGTCCCTACTGGAGTTTAATTCGATACTACAGACTGTTGTGATCGAGTTTCAACTTATAATGATTCAAGTTGAAAAATAATAACTTGTCTCTAGCGGTTTCGTCGAAGATGGTGGTTTATTTGCGATAAAATCGGCGTAAAGTAAGATTTATTTGAAAATGGAGGAGGTTTCTTAATCGCTTAACGTTGTGGAAGTTCGGACTTATAAATCTCAATGACACAATGTAGGGGCTATCGAACGATTTCGAGAGGAGACGTTCCGTTATGGCTTATTTAATTTTTAATGTAAATTCACGACGATTGTTCTGAATTCTGCTTTCGTATTTTCAAAGGATTTCTTTAATTGGTTTGCAAATGTTGGTTACTTTTAGAAATTGTCCTAAGTAATATGATTGCTCGAAAATCGATTACCTTCAGCAACTTTGTCAACAAAATGGTGATATGGAAGACACGAAACTTCTTTATTTCTAACCTTGCTAACATTACCATACAATGCAACTAGATAGATTTTTTTAAAAGTCAAGGGAACAGTGAAAATCGATCCAGTGAATCTAACGTACTAAATGTTAAAGAAATCTATAGGATTTATTATTATATAAACTTTAATTTATTGTAAAATATATTTATTTGTGATTTTAAAAGTCTGGTTGAAATAATTAATTTTGATTTGATTTAAAATTCCTTGTGATAGTCTCTACTTTTATGAGAAAATAGATTTTTGTGTGATATTGGCAGAATGTCTTGTAAATATTCATAACATAAAGGTTTCTAATTTTAATAGTTTTACATAAAATATAACTTATGTCATTTGTTGCTTTCCTGTTTGCACTCTACACAACATGCTTAAATAATTTTCTTGAAATAAAAATTATTATATTATAAAAATTTATTAGATAATTTCTTATTTAGGTAGGAAACATTGCACTCCATTAGCGCCACCCAGTTTCGTGAAAATTACATTTCATGTTAACTTATTTTTGTTTCTACGCGGTAGCATGGTGAAATTAACGAGACGCTGCTGACAGCGCCATATATTCGTTTGCCCGTAAAATAAGGAAAGCGCACTCACTCCTAATTTATTTATTTGTTTACACTTTTTTATAATTATTACATGTTTTTAATAAAAATATTTTAAAATATATGTATATATGAGATACTTTATAATATAAACTTCATGCGAGGGATCTTTATAACATTAATATCACAATTTTTTTTAAATAATTTTAGTGTTACCGTATATTGTACATGAGAGCTTTGATGAGATGAGAGCTTTTCTGCGCAATAACACTCAAAAGACAGTAGTAACTTGTAATCTAGATGACAGTCGTGCAGTGCCTGGGGCTTTAAACCCAAGAGCAAATTTAAAGACGTCTTCTACTATACACAAATCCTCTCCTTCACCGCTCGACTTCGCTACCGAAACATCAAATAATAAAGTACATTATTCACATGCTCGATAACTGATACCTAACACTAGCCGACCCCCTTCCGCCTAGTTTAATATTTATTACGTAAGAATTTTAAGTAAAAAATTAATTCACGTTTGTTTTTTTTAATAAAAGTAACAATATTTAAAAGTTTTTATTTGTACTTACAATGGTACTATTAATTTGTATTTTTTGGTAGTGATAAACTTTGGTTTTAATAATAACTTTTCACATTTTTGTGATCTTACGTTTGAACTATCGAGGAGGGACCGTTGTAAGAAAAAATAAGACATGGTCGACCCGACTCCCCCGCTAAATCGTCTTACGTAATAAATGAATGGCCCCTATAGTATATATTGTCTACTCGTAATAAGATAAGATGAATTTATTTAAATCGGTGTTGCTAACAAATAATTTACGGTTTTTTTTAACGAGAGTAATTAAAAAAATAGAACAAACATTTGTAGACTCCAAATAAATTATTTTTTCTTACTAACAAGTAGACAATAATAAGTAATAGGATTAATGGAATATTTATTGAACCATTAGATGTTGGGTCAAAATTTACATATATATGTCGGAAACTAAAATAAGGATATAGATGGATGGCCTATCTCAAAAGCTATACGGGCGCAACACGGTCAGGATATAACTAAACATTACTATCACGTACTATTCTGACAAGAACTATTATGACAGGAACCCAAGCAGTACCTTGGACTTGTGACCAAGGTGTAGGCTTAAGGAATTCCTTTATTTGATCGAGACACTCACCTCCACTGCTTAGTTTCACTGTTTAATCCTAAGATTAGACTAACATTAACCTAACATAACACAAGGCTAACCTAAACCTAACTTACACCTCCGACATATACTATAATTCGGTTAATGTTAAATTAAAAAAAAAATAGGTAGGCTGACGAATAAGATTTGAAATATTATTAAAGTTAGAATAGTCTTGTCCTATATTATTTTAACATTTATTTCTTTTCTAAAGCAAATCTTTGTAAAATAACGAATGGCGTATCGTGAACTATACTGCTATTTAACTTTTCGGTTCCCTTAGGCTTTCATAATAAAACCGCAGTATGAGATAGCATCTGTGTATGTATTGCGGTTTAGGCTTCGTTTTAATATCCGTTTCAATTTCATTTCCATTTTAATTTAAATTCAAAAAACGAGATAAAATTTAAATTATTATCAGTTTATTCATAATTCAATTACAGTCTAGACTTCTCCTTTATTATTATGGTCTTACTTAATGTAGGATTGAGAAGCTGATTTCTTATTTGTTTGTTATGAAATCTATATCGAAATATATTAGAAACATCGCAAGTCAGGACAAGTTCTAACTCCTAAAGCGAATAACAGATAAGTTAACAGAAAGCTACGGTTTTATGTTCTGTCTATTATTAGGTATGTTATAGAACTGAAATGTAGCAAGTTGTTGTACACTTGATGGTAAGTAGCCACCGTTATCCATGAACCTCAGCAATGAAAAAAGAGTAACTTGTATCTTAAAATTAAGCGAAGAGAGGGAGTGAAAAGAAGAGTGCTGCGATTACAGCGGAGTAGAAACCAGAATCTGGACTCTCGGCTGGGCTACTCCCCTATCATCAAATGAGAAACAGGTAATTCGCTTCCTACGAAATGCTCTACCAGTAACAGAGGGGATATGTCTTGTAACCCCCACGAATTATAAGCGAAAGTCTTCTATGTCCTCTCGCTTCTGATACTGTTGCAGTTGTAACAATTGAAATACTAATTGCTGAGAAACTAAATGTTGACAAATTTAAAATATTTTTTTACTGACTTTATTTTCATAAACAACATTATTTAAACATACCTAATACCAAATTACTGGCTAAGCAACCCCTCGTGGGTACTTTATATAGTACGTGTAATGGTACTATGCTTTTGTAATAAGTACGTTTATGCAGTATTCGGACAATAGCATTCTTATGTTTAAATGTTTATTTAAACACGAGAAGTACTAAGCTCAATATTGCAGTTTAATAATTCGGGTCAGATTTTGATTATATAATGTTAATTAATAATAAAAGAGAGAAGAAGTGTTGTAGTAGTTTATACAAGACTAACAGTATGACGGCTTGACTAGAATATCGTCCTGGGTGTTACTTTAGGTTCAGAGCTTCAGAGTTACTCGCGATGTAATCCATAATTCTGTCGTGATGGCGTGTTTATTTTGCAATCCCCACTTCCTTGATTTGTGTTTATCAGTTGGCCAACATTTAAGTAACAGGATGATACTCATATCAATCGTACCAACATCAAGATCAAGTAACAGGATGCTACTCAAATTATAAGTGTTGCCAACCTCATAATTAACAATAAGTACAACATTGACAAGGTTACAAATACAAGTTGACAAAATAAATATACCTTAAATTACACTTAAATGGATTTCTTTAATAAATGCACGCAATAAGCGTTAAACTTGTAACCGTATCTTCAAAATCAATTTCCTACGTCGGGATGTCGTTAATTGTAAGAAGATGCTTACTTATTCAGGAAAATGAGCACTCTAGTTCAGAAGCTACATAAAACCGAAATCAAGACCAGCGTAGATTTTCCTAGGCAACGGGTCGTTACATTAAACTTTCAGAGCGGCCTATCTCGCTAGTATCCTACGGATTTCACCCTACGTAATTTCACACTAGTGATTTTCAGGTAACCAAGTAATAATGTACTTATGTATGAGTATATATATTTAGTAAAAAACGATTTCACAACGATATTATGAACGTAAAAGAATATAACAGTAAAGCAAAGACTAAAACATTTATATGTGCTTTTTGTCGTTTAGAAGTCACAACATGGTGGTGCATAAAAAATAATCAGTTAGTTATCTTTGGGAGTCAGCCATATCGGGCTTAGAAAGGAGTCACTTAGATATCAATTCATTATTATAAAGCTTACTTTACTATAACATAAAGTTACTGCAGTTGTGACATTACCCACAGTAAAAATTCATATTTACATATGTCACGTCATCATTATTCAGTATCAAGTCCATGACCCAATAGGGGAATTCGGAAGAACAAGAATCTGTAATATTAATATATTGTTTTGCAACAGTAACATTTACATGCATTTCTTTTTTTTTTAAATAGCAAGTCAGTTGCCAAGTGTTAAAAAACTTTTAGTTAGTTTTATTTAGTTAGTTCATACTTGATTACTTTATAACACTATTATCTGAATCAGAATTTTCATGAGTTTTGAAAATACTTCTACTATGCTCACAGGGTTTGGTATCGCGTAACACCCTTTAAATTACTATGGTCTCCAGCTTCGTGTAACCAAATATACGCAAACAAAACATTATTACGGAAGACCTAACAATTTCATTAAGGGATTCTCGTTTTATCGGAATAGGAAAACAAAATAACTCGTTGATATTGTCTTAATAAATGTTCGTTTTTGTTATTTGTGTCTATGGGAAGTAAATATTATACGAAATATTTAACTAATAAAAAGATTTCCTCATTGAAATGAGAAAATACAGTCATTTTGTATCGACTTCAGCAATTTTACTAATAATTCTTAATTATTACTATTCAAACAATACTATTATATAAAGAGGAAAGATTTGATTGTTTGTATGTTTGTTTGTTGCGAATAGGCTCGAAAAGTAGTGAACCGATTTTGAAAATTCTTTCACCGATAGAAAGCTACATCTTTTCCGGGTAACATAGGCTATGTGGTGTTGCCATAAATATTCTAATTAAAAAGATATTGCCATTTAAGTGCCATAACCTGGTCATTTTGTAAATTGAAGAGTTTCTCAGGAACTACTAATCCGATTTTAATTTTTTTTTCACCGATAGAAAACTACACTTTTCGTGAGTGACAAATGTGATTTAGTGTTGCCATATACATTTTTGAATTAATAGAATATGGCCATTTCGTTATTACTAAACCGATTATAAGAATTCTTTCGCTGATAGAAAACTACACTTTTCGTGAGTGACAAATGTGATTTAGTGTTGCCATATACATTTTTAATTAAACGAAGATGACCATTTTGTTGTTACTAATCCGATTTTAAAAATCCTTTCGCTAATAGAAAACTACACTTTTCGTGAGTGACAAAGGTGATTTAGTGTTGCCATATACATTTTTTAATTAAACGAATATGGCCATTTTGTTGTTACTAATCCGATTTTAAAAATTCTTTAGATGATATAAAACTATACTTTTCATGTGTGACAAAGGCGATTTAGTGTTGCCATATACATTTTTTAATTAAACGAATATGGCCATTTTGTTGTTACTAATCCGATTTTAAAAATTCTTTAGCTGATAGAAAACTATACTTTTCGTGAGTGACAAAGGTGATTTAATGTTGCCATATACATTTCTTAATTAAATGAATATGGCCATTTTGTTGTTACTAAACCGATTTTAAAAATTCTTTAGCTGATAGAAAACTATACTTTTTGTGAGTGACATAGGTGATTTAGTGTTGCCATATACATTTTTTAATTAAACGAATATGGCCATTTTGTTGTTACTAATCCGATTTAAAAAATCCTTTCGCTGATAGAAAACTATACTTTTCGTGAGTGACAAAGGTGATTTAGTGTTGCCATATACATTTTTTAATTAAACGAATATGGCCATTTTGTTGTTACTAATCCGATTTTAAAAATCCTTTCGCTGATAAAAAACTATACTTTTCGTGAGTGACAAAGGTGATTTAGTGTTGCCATATACATTTTTTAATTAATAGAACATGGCCGTTTAGTTACTAATGATCCGATTTTAAAACTTATTTAACTGAGAGAAATGCATAGTATTTTCGTCCCTCTTCCTCTTATATACTATCATTCTGTCTCATCCTCTCTCTTTGTTCTCTCTTTAATATTTATCTTTATCTCTGTTCAGAATGGTCAGTCTCTGTTGTGTGGTTTCTTTCTTTCGATAGTCTCTCTCTCTCTCTACTTTATCTACTTAATTTTATTTTGGCTCTCTCTTATATTATCTGTCGCTTTTTTTTTCTTTTTATAAATTTCTCTCTCTCTTTTTTTTTCACATAATGAAGAACTACATAATTACAGAAAGACAAATTGAGCGAAGTGAGGGTAGGCCCCTAGTAATTATATAACTTAAGAAAATGAAACTAGATGGTGCCACCAGTCAACTGATTTACGCTTGAACAAAAAGTTTGTGCACAGTATGAAGGCTGTTCCTGTTTATTTGGTCTTACAGTAGGCTGTTCTGTGTCCACAGAGTTAGGAATAAATAAGTCCAAAATACCAAAGTCAGTAGTAAATTTTTTTAAAATTAAAAATTTGCCTTCGCAATTAAACCAAAGATTGTTGACACGCCTATGTTGGAAAGATTATTCGATGTTTTAAGTAACTTAACTAAGTAAAGCGTTACTAACACTATTTAATTTAATTATTCTAAAAACAAAATCGACAACGAACTGTTACTATCAGAAATGATATTTTTTTATAACGGAACTTGGTGATTTATTATTTAAATGAGAATAGATTACATACCTAAAAAATATATATATAAACTCAGTTTCAATCAGGCTTCTCGGCAATATCTTGTCTCATAGTTGCACGGATATTCCTTTGGGATCTCTTTGGCGTTAAGTACTCGCTTAAGTGTTAATTAAGCACAAGGAAGTGGTATTTCTTAGCACCAGCTTTTATCTTCTATTTCTTTAATCTGCGATCTAGACAAAATCTAATAATACTATAAAACCATAATTATCGCTTAAAAGTGTGAGAGTCAAAAGAGACGGTTTGAGTATTGTGGAAAAGAAATTTGAAAAAAGATATAATTTTTATTTGAATTAAATAATACAAATCGTAAATAACCTAGAAAAATAAACAAAATTATATATTCGACCTTTATATTAAGGGTGCAACTGTTAGAAAGAAACATATATAAGCATTACATCCACGAAATTACCGCTTCGATATTAATAACATTATAGTCAAAGATTACACTAAACAAAAGTGATTACAAACTTTATCTTTCATATTATTAGAATTCCCATTCTTTAGATCCAAAATCTATTTTGATTTTGTCACAAAATCAATTACTTTTTTACGTTTTTGAAAGTAGTTCCGCAATTTACAAGCTCTTTATGCATGGAGTGGAACTAAATTGATTGTTGCAATACTTCACAGATATTTATTAAACGACACGAATCATCAGTAAATACTTTTAGTTAAACAAAGTTAAAAAAACGCTATTGTGATTCTATTGTTGAGGGCGAAAACAATATAAAATTTGCATCTTTACAATAAGGATGGTATATTATTAACATTTTAAAGACACGTTTTATACTAAACTGTCAATCCGCCCCTTCGGTCTCCTTACTTTATATGTAACTGCTGCTTATACATATAAAGGCTTCTCTTGAATCACTTTGTCTATTGGAAAAAAGCGCATTAAAATACGTTGGGTAGCTTAAAAGATCTATCTGTATAGACTGACAGACAGTCAGAGAGGGAAGCCACTTCCTTTTATACAATTTGTCTAATGAAAAGATGTTGGTGTGATTTAATGTTATGACTAATTATACATATTTATTTTTCTATGTATATTTTTTATTTTCATACCGAACTCACAATGAAGAGGCGAGGCCACTAGTCACTGGTGAATAAATTTTTCTCTTCAGTACAACGAATAGCACTTTGTAGCAAATAATTCTTTATACAGAATTTACCACTTTAACTTAGTTTGTTCTGAAAGGCCACTACAATAGTTCTGTAGAAGCGTTCCAACATAGAACTTATTCCTAGGCTGTGGGGCAACAGTAACTTCGTAAACATCAAAGGAAACCCTTCAAAGTGATTTGTAGTTAGATTAAGTTATTGCTATTTAGATTTTCCCTAACGTGGATATATTTTTAATTAGTTTCTATTATTACCTGCTATCTAGAATGTAATATCATGATATTACGTAAGCGTTTAATGCTTTATTATAGCTAGCAACACGGTCGATAGCGTTTGATTTGCTATTAGTTTGTACTGCTTTAATTACAGTCCCGATAGATTGAATATTTAATTGACATAGTGTGACTCTTGCTGAGAATCATGAAGGTCATTGCTGTCTTTGCTTGATTTAGTTTTAGCGGTTAATTGCTGGGAGATAAGGTCGAGAAATATACGCGTAGTTGAAGATTAACTTGAAGCCTACTCCTAGGTCTCAAGTCCCCTGCACTGCTCAGCTTTTTAAAGTTCATGTTATTAATTTCATTCGTGTTTAGCTATTATATCGATCAGTAAATAATATTAAAAGAGTTTTTTTTATTCGATTTGACGTATTTGTTGTACAAATTGGTTATTTACTGGAGACTGTTTCGTTCAGCAATATATATGTCATGATTTTTCTATATAAATTACCAGCAATAATTATATCCTTATTCCTTATGGGATAACCTTAATATGTTACATGATTAATGCTCGAACGAAATGTAATCGAATACATATTACATACGGTTAGTTACATTATGCTGCATGAGGTCATAAATATAATCACAAAAACAGCGCAACAGCATAATTACACATAGATAGAGTATTCCGCAGGGTGTAATATAGAAGCCAATATCACATAGTAAGTCAATCGAACTCCCAGTAGATATCTAATTTATTACATCGTCGGCCCATGGGGTTAAATTAATGCGGGAAAAGTGTACAAAGCTCTGCTGGATTGCTAGATATAGATAGTGTTATTATTTTCTACATTATTTTGAATGAAAAGTTTCATTAAGTACTTGAGATTAGTTTTTAATAAAATGTCCTGCTCTATGCTCTAATATTGTTAAAAATTACTTATCCTGTTATTCAAATTAACTGTCGATAATATTTTGCAATCCTGTAGATGGCTAAATAATGGCTATTTTGCGTTACGCCAAATAACTATGAAATAAGTCATAATTGAACATTAAAACTCATATGATGATATTTAGATAATAATAATGTTTTGTATCTCAATAAAGTTGACTCTCAGGTTAAATTATTATATATGGTATACTCTCAGGTTAAAGTACAGAATATGTAAATATCAGAATTTTGAAAAGAAGAACCAGTTTCTTGATGGCTCTTCACAACAGGCATCTGCTTTCTGAGCTCGAAGCATTAGACAAACTGACTCACAGACCTATTTGTAGTATGGGAGCCCAAGAGGGAATTTTTTGGATTTACTCGAGCGCGTCTGATTAAGGTAAGGTGGGTTAATTGCATGATAGAATGCGTGTATTTTGAAAATTTGACGATTTGGGTGTGGCGGACCGCGGACGAGCTCGCACCATCACCACACCGCTTTCTGACGTCATAACATCATCACAGATAATCACAAAACAACGCATTCATGTCATTTTATGTATATATGTATGTATGTATGTATGTATCACTTAATATCCTCTCTGAATATCTGACGGCGCTTGAATACATTTTTTTTTCTACCCTTCTAGATGGCCACCCCCACAACTCAAGTCGGTAGATGAACATACCGTCACATCAGTGGCAAGTCGGACCATCTTAACTTCATCAATATCTGACTTCTGGCTTATTATCTCATGTAATTTTTTAATTTTACAATTTTTGAAAAGCTATAGATGTTTTTCGGAACATTAAAATGGGTAACGTAATATAACCTTTTATTCTCACTATCGTCTAATCTACAAAATACTATATGTCCTTAAGACGCTCGAGTAAATCCCCATTTAGCATCATGGCCTCCCTTACTATTGACGGATCATAAATATTTTGCGGTTGAGTTTGAATTTGTTCTGTCATTCGTAGCCAAGCGAATTAAAACCAAAATGATATCGTAGCGCCTATATCCAATCCCATCATTGTTATTCAATTGAATTTTTACAAAAAATTTAATTACATTATAAAAATATTTTTAGGGTTTCGTACCTTAAAAGGAAAAAAGGAACCCTTATAGGATCACTTCGTTGTCCATCTGTATGTCGCGTGGAGGTATCAAGTTGGCATTAATATTAAATACTCAAGCCTGCAGTCCTTTGCGGCTGTCAAAAAATCAAACTTCTAAGTCCAAGCAAAAACAGACATAACCGCACATCACAAAATAAATGATCTTTTATATATTTAAGTTTTGACGCATTATTTGTAGACTACGTTAAGTTATTAAGTTGAAGGTAATACTAAACTTGTAAGTCTATAGTATCTTGAAGCTGTGAAAATGTCAAACTCCTAAGTGTAAGCAATTTATAAATATGGCTATTTATACTGAAGTGATTATAAGTAGTTTTTTTATAGTGCATTCCACATATGTATGACATCAAAAATGACGATATTTGAATATGATATACAACATACGTTTTAAGTATGCCTCGACCAAGTGCTGGAATAATCTCCCGCCACCTCTTCGACAATTGCAAAATATAAATTATTTTAGAATTCAACTAAAAAAACATCTGATGAGTCAACAAAAACTTTTTACCCAGATAATGTAATCATGTATTTATAAGTGGGCTGGTCTAAATTAGCAATAGTAATAGTAGTATTCTGTATTTTATGTCATACATTATTTTATGTTATAAATTATTTATGTCTTAATTTAACTTACAATTGTTTTTTTATTTTATTTTTTATTTTTACATATAATTATTATTTTTTTCTTAATCAATTTACTAATAATTTTATCCATTATATTTATTATTAACCCATTTTACTCAGTGGTTCGGGCATTGGATTCACGATCAACAAGTCGTGGGTTCAAATCCCGGACATTGGACTACTGGCGTGGCCCACTCCTGACACAAGCTATTTATTAGCTTACTAGGAGGGGTAAAGGGAATACTAGTAGTATGTGACCCATACTGCTAGTAATCTTTTAAAAAAAAAAAAAAAAAAAAATTTTACAACATATTTTACATGGTCATGAAGCTGAGGCTGCCGTGCCGTTAGTATGTCTCATAATAAAGGGGGTCACAGAAAATCAGTATAGGGGGTAACCTTGTGGTTAATCCTCTATTAAGCTGAGTGGTCTACCTTTTTGCATGAACACCACTATATATGTTATGTCATTTATTTTATATAGTTTTGTATATTTTTAGTTTTAAATACCTATTTAATTCACTAGTAGTAAGTATCAAATATTGTGGTGTTCTGTAAATAAAGGCTTTTTCTTTCTTCTTTCTTTCTTTCTTTCTATATCTCCCGTCGATACGGATATAAAATATATTTACCATTTAAACTCTGGTTAACGAGTTTAATTTTATGAAATTGAATTTAAAGGCATTAAATAAATTTATTACAAGAAAGAAATAAATTATCTGTAATGCAAAAATATATTTAAAAAGATTATTTGGTAAAATATAAATTTTATTAATGAATTTTTTTTTGACTGGTTAAATAAAGCACCTCTTCTAGTGACTGCCTGCCTTCTAGCCTTCAAGCTTAAAGGTTTCGTATCGTGTGAAATGAATCTAAAGCTATTTTAGCTAATATCTTAGCAACGTCTGTTGACAACATGACATGTTGTTAAATGTAAAACTTGTAATACATTTTACTCGACTCCAAAAAAGAAGGAGGTTCTATATTTGACAAAAAAATTTATTTGTATATGTTTACCGACTTCAAAATTATCTTAATGTAATTATTTTTATTTTATTTGTAATAAATTAGAGTTTAAAGTCAGTAACTTGATTTAGTTAAATGTTTTCTTAAATACGCATAGGAGTAAACGTCCCACATTACTAGATTATATTACTACTTAGTATTAACACGCACAAGAAAATCAAAATTTGAGTGTTAGTCAATAAAGGTATTGAAATTGTATAGAACAATGTGCAAGTTTCACACTCGCACTTGGCCGAATTATTTTGACGTTAAATCTACCTATATGACAAAAACATTTTATTAATGTTACAGATATGAATATTATATATACATTTTCATTATATAATTTTTTTAGTATGAATTTGTATAATAATAATCTAGTCGTGCAATAAATATCTAATTTATTACGATGCGCTGCCCAAGGGAGCAAATTAACGTAGAAGTGAGTTCTGCTTCGTTTCGAAGCGACACGCAATTAGTGTCGCAATCTACGTCGACTACGATAATCCCGTAAAAGTATTCCCAATACGAATTGTATATTAAACTTTAATGTATTTATCTCGAGTGGTACGTGAAATTCGATTTATTTATTGACGTTAAATATAAAATCCCTCAGCAAAACGAAGGCGGATATTCTGTAGTTAAATTTATAATTAAAGACTACGAATTTTGTGTAAATTTTGTATTGACAAGTCAGCCAGTCTTTGGCCTAAACCCTTTTTTTCCATGGCATCAATAAATAAAATAATTATATATTTTAAATGTGTATTAAGTCTAAAAGAAACCGAAAAATGCCGGAATAAAGGTGTCTGAAATTTAAAAAATATATAAATTTGATAACTATTTTATCCCTATTTTAGAACTTGACAGATTATTAATAGCAGGGCGAGCAAGTTCACGTATGTGGTAATTGTGTAGGTATTACTTGAGTTACTTACACATAATTGTGGCAATAAACAAAAATAAGCAGAAGTATAATTGAAATAGCAAACATACACAATCACTTTAAACCAAACGTGGAAGGTTCCGGGAACTATATTTCTATACACATAAATATAAATGAAATTATATTATGATTGTGGCGTACTAATTTATATAAATATATTTCAGCATAATTAACCAAAAATTATAATTAATCATTGATAACTTTCAGATGTTTTAAGACGACCTTGACGACAATATAAATTGTAAATAAATTCTAATCACTCACCTGGAAGTAGAAATCTTTTGTATCAGCTATTTCTTTAACAACCTTGACACTTACAATAGAGCAACAATAAATTTCTTAATCGAAGCTACTAACTAGTATAAAATATCATATCTATCGAAGGAAGTATCATTAGCAACTGTACCTTGTTAAAGCAACCATGAGAAGTCTTCTCATATTGTGTGGGCTTATTGCCCTTGTTGCCGTGGTATCCTCCAAGGATATCCGGGAAAAGAGGGAAGCTGATCTTGAAGTCGCAGCATCTGGTCATCACAAGGGAGGTGGTCATGAACACCATGGTCATCATCACCATGATCACGGTCATCATGACCATAAAGGACACAAAGGCCATCATGAGCACCACCATGGCAAACATGGTCACCATCATCACGATGGACATAAGGGACATCATGGTGAACATGGTGGACACAAAAAACACCATCATCATGATGACGGCTACCATCATCACCACGGACACGGCGAAAAGGGTGAACATGGTCACGGACATGATGAGCATGGCCATTTCCACAAAGGGCATGACACCAAGGGACACCATGGCGTTGAAAAACATGATGAATTTAAGAAAGACAAGCACTTCCACCATCATCACGGAGAGAAAGGCCATCACTCCCACCATGGTGGACACCATCATGAGGGTGGACACAAAAAGGGTGGTCACTTCCATCATGGACATAAGCATGGCGGTCACCATGAACATCATCATGGTCATAAGGGACATCATGAGAAGGGAGGACACCATCATCATCACAAAGGACATCACGGTGAAGGCGGACACCACGAGCACCATGACCACCATCATGGACATGGAAAGAAGGGAGGTCATGAACACCACAAGCACTGGAATCACAAGTCAGGGCACTAAAATGTGGGATTTAGTACTAGACAAGTTGTTAATTGTTGATTTACTTTATTTTTATGTTGTTATTTTTTTTATATTAGAAATAAAAACTGTTTTATACTAAAAAATCATGACTCTCTATTTCCATATTATGAATAGTTTTTATCATTTTTTTACTTATTATTACCTACAACATTATTATATCTGTAGGGGAAAAGAAGGAGACTTTATTCTACCCCTAAGTAGTTTTTTTTACTATTTTATGCAGAATTTATTAAGGTAATAAGAAAAAGAAAGATAAAAGTAAATAGCCTAAGAAATAACCTTTAAATATTTATCGGAATTGGAATTGTGGAACTAATGGTTCCTTACAATTTCAATAAGGACAAACAGTATCAAATTTTGATTTTCGTGTGCGGGTCAAAATATCATCTTAAGTAGTATTGTGAGGCGTTTACTATCGACACTAATAATGCGTATTTTAATATAGCTTATGTTTACAATGCAATAAAAATTTAAAAAAATAATTACACTTAAATAGCTTTGAAGTCGGTAAAAAATTACCTTAAAACGTACATATTTGCATATTAAATTTTTTCATTATTGCTTGATTGATGATTCTAAATTGAAATTTCATAAACATAAACAAGTTAGTTTTCCGGTTTTTGCCAAAAATCATGTTCCTAGATCCTTTGGAACAGCGCTGAGAACTTTGATTCTTGTGAGAAATCAAAATAACAATGCATGAAATATTAGCTTCTGTTCCTTTTCATTACGTTGACTTAGAAGTTCAATTTTTTTACAGCTCCGAGAGACTAGAAACTTGAATGTTTTATATTAATTTTAACTAGATACATCCAACTAGTTCCTGAGAAATGAATGATTTCACTCAGTAAATATTGTCTTATTTAGTGCAAGTAGCGTAGTTTATTGTAGGTCTACCTTAACGAGGGTAACACGAGTATATTTCTTGAAATTATTAATATTATACTTTGGTTATTTTAATGTTGTGTTTGTTTATTTAAGGTTGGTTTGCATGCTGTTAACTTACTTCTGAGTCACAAGCCACATGCACTGCTCGGATTTCTGATATTTAAACTAAAATGTATTGTTAATTATAATGTTGGCAACACTTATAATTTGAGTAGCATCCTTTTATTTGATCTTGATGTTGGTACGACTGAAATGAGTAGCATCCTGTGACATGAATGTTGGCCAACTGATAAACACAAATCAAGGAAGTGGGGATTGCAAAATAAATACGCCGTCACGAGTTATCATTGATTACATCGCGAGTATTCTAGGAGTAACGCTGAAGCTCTGAGTCTAAAGTATAACCCCAGGAGGATGTTCTAGTCAAGCCGTCATAATGTTAGTTTGCGTATATACTACAACTTACTCTTTCCTCTTTTATTAATTAACAGTATGTTTATGCTCGTTGCTATGTAAAGTAGTAAAAGTTATAATTTATAAACCTTTTACAATATAACGGCTGATAAACGTATATTGAACATTATCTCTTTATAAAGTATAAAACACAGTTACTTCCCGCTGTCTGTAAGTAAATATTGTAAACTACGTAACGAATTTAATAAAATTTTCACAAAGGTCAATATGTATAATACATGTTAAAGTAGAGAGACCGAGCGAAGACGGAGCGGGCGATAGTAAAGAAGATCAATTTTTGCTTTAACACAATAAAAAAATAGCACTGCATTAAACAACCTTGACCATAATGGCTTTTTCATTTTAATGCTATTTTCTATTAATATAATACAATGATCGGTTTTGGTTGAATAAATCGAGCTTCTCAAAGATTTCATTGGTCCCTGTATTTATATTAAAATCTTACTAAGTACTTCGCGTCAATGTCGACGGGTCAATAAACTTTCTCTCTGCACACTTTTTGCTCATTATATTATTCTATATAAAATTTTATTGTATTTTTCAACGATTCGTTAAACCTGCGGAAATTCAATCGTTACGATTTTAATGAGTAATAATTATTGTTTTCTACCTAATTCTTTCAAAATAAAGATAGTCTCGTCTAGACATTGCAAATATATTTTTTAAACAAACTTTTAGTAGTGCCATCTTTCAGACCTCGTACTAACTACATAAGTAAAGCATTGAAATGTGAGTTGAATTTCGGGTACGTTACACGTTAATAGCAGTCGCCTGTATGAAAATTATCGCTTTATAAATACGTTTATTTTAAGTATATGACAAAGAAAAGGGAGTATGTTATATTGAAAATATTAAAAGAGTTGATGATATTGAATGGACTTTTTTTAAAAGTACTTTTGAGACGTCAAAAGTTGGTTTGTTTGTCTAAAGCTACCACCAGGTCGGAATGTAGTTTTCTGTTAAGAAGAGCCGGCCAGAAACTCAACAGTCGCTGTTTTCAAAAAGCCATGTTTACATAGTCTGTTATACAAATCATTTAAGTTGAGAGTCAACGTCACTTAGATTCCAAGCATTCTCATCATTTAAGTAATCCTGTACATTACAGTATGCTTTATATATTAATGACTTCTTGTACCGAGTTTTAAATTATTGATTTTTATTGGCAATCACAACGTAGATACTGCTACTGAACTGATAAATAACCAAAAATTATGATCTCTTACAATTACGACAGGAACTATTCTGACAGGAACCCAAGAAGTGCCTAGGACTTGTGACCAAGGTGTAGGTTTAAGGACGTCCTTTACGAGCCCTAATTACCACACTCGCCTCCACCACCTAGTCTCACTATTTAAACATACGGTTAGGTTAACCTAAGCCTAACTTATGCGAGACGCAAATAGGCATCTTTAAATTCACGACTTATTTAAACTGCTCTCTGTTATATTCCAGTGACGAAAGAGACTCTAAATAATTTGAGGGTCCATTGAACACACTTTCTGTGTCCTTTGCAAGTATATATGTATTGAAGTCAATGTTTCTACCACTCTACCTATTTATTTCTTAGCAAAAGTTATAGGCATCTAATGAACAAAGTGTCTAATTGGTACCGTGACTTTATTGCACTACTCCTGTAGCAATTAATCGAGATTAAAAGATCTGTTGCCGACACAAAGACTATAGGGAACCGACAATAATTAAAAGCGATTGATTGAAGCGGACGCGAACTCAAAGACCGCGAATTGGGTTCGTATAATATATATAATATTCAGGAACTGATTTTATCTTTTACCTGATATCAATATTTTTACATATTGGTAGGTATTATATCTAACTTGTTTTTATTTAAAAGAAGATCGTTTCTCTACCTTTGCTTAATATAGGACTACTTTATAAAAAATATACCTATGTGGTACATACGACATATTATGTTTAAAAAGTATGTATGGTACGAATAAAAACGAATAAGTTAAGTTAATTGCCCTCCCGTTACTACTATGCGATAATGGTAAAAACATTAATTTAAAACAAATAATAATTTATTTATTAGTTATAGGAAACTTATTTTTTTTATGTTGTGATGAGTAAGAGAGATATCTTTATTGTTAATTTTATATGCGTGAGTAAGAACGATTGAAGATGGAGGCAGAGATTGCTAATTATATTCATCCTTTTCTAATAACTTTCACTGAGGGTATGTTTATTCTTGGAAAACCTTTTTACTACATTGGTACCAAAGTCAAGATTTATATTCGCCGTTTTTAAGCGTAAAGTTTACTTACAAAATATAATCGTTCAAGATGATTTTATTTAAAAAGTTTTTTTAATATTCCTACTACAATACATTACCTGTAAACTATTAAAGTTTGTTATGCAAGTTCTTACATTTCCTTTCTGTAGTTATAATACTCGTACGAGTACCGTCATAATATGTACATTCTATGTAATAAAAGCTTTAGATAGATTAATGTTACTGAAACTATGTCACAACCTCATTTCTCTTTATACCTTTTGTCTAAGAAAATGTTTTTTATAGCGTTACTTCCTTATAATTAAATTAAAAAGACTAGAAATGCTGTGAAAGTATAGTAACTAAGTTATTAAAGTTTGAAGGAGGTCAGGTGTTTCATTTGATTATCTTTTGCAGAATAATTTTAAGCTTTAGAATTATTTTTATCCCAACCTATTTTATAACAAATTGACTATCATAATTTATTTATTAGAGATAGAATATACAGTTCAATAAACGTTGCGAGACGAAGGTGGGTGGACAATATAAGATCATAATGTTCCTATTTATAAAATAGAGTCTACTAATAACTTCTGAAGCATAGTTCCTTTTCCGTTGATTTCCAATTAGATGCTTCCTTGCTTTTGCGTTTCCTGTGTTTTGTGTGTTGTTAACTATATATAAATAAGATATTGAATATTACATATACTATGACTATTTACAGCTGAAATTGCTAAATCTAGGAAATACAGAAGTGCCTGCCACTAGTTTTATGAGAAATTAATATTTATGTGTTGCACAGTGCATTGATGAAACAAAATTTAAAATATCTAATAAAACCATGCAACTTATTTAAGAAAACCAATGCCGAGACCTTTTATATTAATGTACAATCCTAAACCACTCGATTATACCGACTGCACTATAATAACATCGCTAAATAAATAAAATGGTCTAGCATTTTCTAAAATAAACCCGTTATTCCGTAAGTCTTCATTGAATCTCAAATGTATTTTAAATTGCATACGATATACAATGCTTTCTCACGCTACTGTAAATCAAGTCCTTTATTTCCTTAAATAATTGTGCTGTTTTTGTAGTTCTTGCTTTAATAAAGTTTATTGAAGACATATTAGTATAATAGGCTAAATATGAAATTATAAGTGAAAGCTAAGTTTGGATTGAAAAAATATTTTAAAACTTCTATTTGGTTTGTACTGAATATTCTGACTCTTAGCCATTAAGTATTATATAAAATTTATTTCACCTTCGTTTAGGCTCTTTACAATTATTAAAGCTATCAAATGAATATTGTTGGAATAATATGAACTTTGGCCACACGAACTCCTTGATTATAATTATATACTGTCATATAAAAAAAAAAATTAATAATATATATTTAGTTATTTATTTATATCAAATATTACGTCATCCGTAACCAATCGTTTTATGATGAGACGTTGATGAAAGCACAGCGTCTGTATCTAGTCCATCCTCCGCAACAATTTTATATAGCATTTTAAAAATAAACTATTAGCAGCATAATCTATTTATCGTTAGGCAACAAGGCGTCTTTTTCTGAATACGACTCTGATATAGTGATAAGAAATATCATTAATTGTACTGAGTACTGAATGGCTTCCCTAACCTTTAAAATGAAATCATTAGATCAACTTTTTGTTTTCGATACAAAAAATAAGTATTATTAAAATCGATACGATATATTTTCTTTTCTAATATTTATTCATCTAAATTCCTGCGAATAGCTTTAAACGCTAACATCTGCTCAGTTTTCTGGGATCGTTCATAAAACTTATAAGTGGTACACTAGATCTCGTTTGCAATTTTGCAAACTTCATTCCGTGGCTAATAAAACCTTGCAGTTCTTTTCCGTAACGTGAAGTTATAGCCTGAAACATACATTTCTAATTTTACTAGGAATTTTTAACTTATGCTTTATGCACTCTTCTTTCTATTAATTTTAATAACACGGTAGTAACATATTTTATTATGTATTTATTAATAGAAAAATACTTCACTCATTATCATTCTGGTTTTTCTAAATCAAACAAAAGCTCTTGATGTCCTCAATGTGATATAAAATATTGATTTCAGAATTATGTCTCATGGAGAGTCTTTTGTACACTTGAAATAATCTTGTAAACCTACACCATGGACACTACAATACAAGTTCAAAGAACTACTTGAATTTCTTTCTTGAATAATAGAATCGAGACTATCTAAAGATGCAAGCTCTCGTAGGAATTCTCAAGCAGCGACTTCCTAACTCTACTACCAGAGTTCCGCGACCACACATCATCAATTAAGTTCTATGTCTATCTTATGATTATGTTTGTACATCGAGTATTTTTTTATTAATATGGCGTTAACCAAATTACAATTTAATACACTTGAAATGTAGAAAATGTGTGATGTGTGATAAATTGACAGTTCACGTACGTGACGCTTCTTCGTGAGTACTCGGCGTCACGCTGAGTCGACAGTGTCGCAAGCAGCTACTGCGGTCTCCTCGTAATTTGATATTTGATGTAGGCCCCACAGCCCCACAGCCTAACAACCCCACACGTCGAACTGTCAGCCCTGTTATTGAGTGAAAGTTTTTAGTGATCCGTGCCAAAATTGAAACAGAAATTTTCCAATCAACTCGATATAGGTTATTGGTTCGATAAAACTTAATTAGACATACACAGAGGAGAATTTGGTTTTTGCTAGTTGTTTGATTCTAGAGTTTAATAGTTAATTTCTTAATATTTTTAGTGTATGTAAAAAAATCAAATTTAAAGGCAGTTAGTTTTATTTGGTAAACTAAATTGGATTCACTAACCAATAACTCTGTAGTCCAAATTAAAAATCTATCAGAACCATCGTCAATAATGGCAAAACTGAGTTATTGTGCTAAAAACTATCCTGTTTTTCAAATTGGACCAAATTGCGCGTCAGGAATATGTCATACAGATCGGCTAAATGGTTAAAGAGTCAAATGCGGACAAACATTGTGACAGAGGGATTACACGCTTAAATACTGACAAATTGCTCTCCTGCTCTAACAACATGGGAAATTATATAGTACTCGTTCCTGGCAATTTTTACGAATTTTTTTTTTAATATAATTAAATATTAATTATACAAAGTTATAATATTAAAAGATTAAAATTGTTTAAATAACTCCTTTGGAAACAGATATACGAGTCCAATGTCTATCTATTCAATGCGTATTGTGCCGTAACATTTAGTAATAAGGAAAATGAAATTGAAAATTATTTACTCGATACGTTATTGAATAACAAAATAACGACATATGAAATTTCGATATACTAATTTTATTTTTATTTCCCTTTATTCGTTTGTATTTTGAGATATCTCTATACAATAGATATTACAGTTATATTAGAATAGTGGAACATAATGTTTTTTAAAATTAATTTATTGTACTTATAGTAACAGAAGTTACCACATTAAAAAAAATATTTTAACTGCATAGTGGCTATAGAAACTATAGCGGAAAAGAGAGATACATGTTGCCCGGAAGACATAGTAAGGTTATTTTACAGAGCTATTGGAAAATAATTCAGATATAATTAAGTTTAAGTTAGAACCGAAGATTAAAGACATTGTGATATAATTAGAGAGTAAGGAGTATAAATACAAATAAAACTGGCTAAATTGGTGTATAGTGTAATTTTTTAATATTTCCCGTCGGATCAAGTCTCCTAAAATATGGGAGTCATGATAAAACTTGAGGCTTTACGATTGTTACTTACATACTAAATCATTTACGCATGAATGTTTAAGGTTCTATCTTAGGCAATTTCTAGATAAATTATTCCAAACACAGTATAAATACTAGAAATAAAAATAAACTTGTTTCGCCATACTATCCTCTCCACATAGTACCTAAATAATTGTTTCATGGGGCTTGGTGTTCGCATTTATAATAAGATTCCACAGCCTATGGAGCATTCCATGCGAAGCGGACAGGTAAAACACTCGATGTTTCCGATTTTAGTAATATTTGAGTTTGTTCTACCTATACATATAATTGATACGTGTACCAAATATTTTTGTAATATAATGACTACTTACACAGTTATGGGACTTTTCGACACCCGATTGGCATGCAGTACCTACTTCAAAGCCGAGTCATAAAATTATATATTAGAATAATTAAACCAATGAATTTATTACTTCATTCACTGAGCTTTTTAATAGTATAATTGGAAATGAAAAAAAAGTTCTTTTTTTCTTAAAAATAATGTAATGTAAAATTTTTTTTTTTTCACCATTTAGATTTTTTTTATTTTTTTCTATGCAAATAGCTAATATATAATATTGTACGTTGAAAATTCTTGCCAACTTTTAAAGTGGATTAGGAACTAGACTTAAAATACTGCCGAAGGGAGGCGTTCTGCGCCGCGTCGGCGTCGCCGCGCCTTTTGCCCGCCATTTGTGCGAGTTTAGCAAAACTGTCAATCAAATAAAATCACTTGACGGAATGTTTTGTTATGTGTATTTTTAAAAACATCAATACACTTTTAATACTTATTAAAAACAAAAATACGTCACATCTACATATATAAATATATATTTTTTTATTAAATCCCAAAAATGTGTGTAAATGAGATAAGAGAATATCCCAGGATTTTAAAAAAGTTATTGTGATGACGTCATATTTCAAAATTTTACCACGTTATTTTAGTAGCTTAGCAACTAACTTGTACGGACGTGTGTACAATGATTTTGTTACTTTTGTAATTATATTTCGCTTTTAAAAAAAAATTTGAATACTATGGCTCCTTACGGGGATCGATGTTATAATCCATTTAATTTACCTGTACATAGAAAAACTTAAGCCCTGAGTAAGATATCACATTCTAGTCATGAAAAGTAAATAGGTTTAATGATGTTTTGAATTCACAAACTCACGTGCTCACGATTTTTTTATGGCAGATAAGGTGCAAATGAGCAGATTGTCCACCACATTGCTACATGGTACGTGGCCATGTGGTGGCCACATGATGTTGTGTCGGTTATAAATTTTACATAAAGTAAATTCAACATTTAAAATAATAATAATAAATAATAATATAAAGAGGTAATAAAATAGTAATTAATAAATATTATAACATAATATGAACAAATAAACATAATTATTTTACATTTAAAACGTCATTTAATACATTATAAATAATAATCTATCATAATTTTCAATAATAAATATATTAAAAATAATGCAGACGGTTCGTGTATTATATATGAGAGAGTATGGAAACTGCCGATAGTCTGACCGATCGCCCAGCATATATAGGGAGGCAGCATGAGATCGTCGGCACAGCATCTCACATTCATGTACTACATATGATACCGATATAATAAGAGGTCATAAAAAGTATTTATCATAGATGGTTTGTGGGTGACCATCTAAAGAATCATAACGATATAAAACATGTATAGGGGCGATGCATGTAATAATAATGAACCTCTTAAATAATGAATATAAATATGTTTTAATAATAATTTCTTATGTAGTTATGATGTGATGGTGATGCATGTGTTTAGATCAGCCTCCTTACAAAAGTGTTCTGCGAGAGTAGTCTTGCGGGTAGAGATGGTATAAACGGCTTAAAATTGACAACGCGTTTAAACGTTTACCTAATTTAATAAGCTTGCTGTTAAAAGAGCTTTTCACTTATAACGCTTTTTTTATGAAAGCCTATAGTCGTTGAGCGAAATATTTATACGTCTTTCAAACGCGTACGTTATTTATGTGATTTATGTGAAAAAGCGTACAATCTCGTCGATTTTATGTACATTATTAGATTTTTTCTTACATTATTTATTTACACATTTATAATATTTAATTTATTATAAACTAATCGACAAATAACCTAAAATATATTGAACCTAAATTATATACAGTCATTGTTTATTATACTACTATATTTTTTCTATTCTATACCTAATAATTAATATTAACACAATTCACCAAAAATGCAACGAAACACTACAACAAAACATCGAATGTACTTTGTCAGAGTCTAGAAATCGCGCGCGAAAGTTGTTATGAACAATGACACAGTACACACTTATTGACAGTGCAAAGCACACTAACGTTGTATTTACTGAACGGAAAAATTGTTTAAACGAAAGTATAGACAACAAAACAATGAGGTACGGTTAATCAAAACAAATATTACGTAAATATGTCAAACATCATTTAGCCGGTTATTAGGGATATACTTCGTGATTTATAAAATGAGCCTTATAGCTATAGAAATAAGGTTTTTTTTTTCAATAAAAGAAGCATGGTTCAGTCCAACGAAAGTGATTTCGTTTAAACGAAATCGACTTACTCTTGCAAGCGTGCTTCTTTATTTTATTTAAAAAGCAGACCGTTCTGAGAGCTTTTCGTTTAAACGTCCACCTTTACTTGCGGGACAGCCTTATTTCGAACGAGCTTTGGCATACGGACCGAAGGTAACTCTAAGATGATTTTGATTGTCTTTGAGAAGTCCATCCGTCTATTGCTGGAGCCTTGCGTATCTTGGTGGTACGAACGCGAGATACCTCTTGGTGTGATTAAGTTCTACTTTGAGAATTCTTGTCTACGGTGCCGGATATGTTTTATTCTTGACGATACGCTGTGGACTGGTTAGTAGGCTCTGCGGCTACATCTGCTACTAGCAGACTACCTCCATGACAAGTTGTCTTGAATATTTCGTGATTTGATACTCCGAGGTCTCTGGTGACTCAGACGATGTTGTTTATGTCTAGCACTCTATGATTTGATACTTCAACGTTCTGATGTCCTAGTTGATATCACTGTGTCTATCACTCTGTGATTTGACACTCCGAGGTCTCTGATGACTCAGACGATGTTGTTTGTGTCTATTACTGTGATTTGTTACTTCAACGTTCCGATGTCCAGTTTGATATCGCTGTGTCTGTCACTCTATGATTTGATACTCCAAGGTCTCTCGTGGCTCAGACGATGTTGTTTGATACTATCACTGTGATTTGATACTTCAACGTCCTGGCGTCTCAGTTGATATCGTTGTGTCTATCACACCATCGTATATAGCTGCTGAGCGGTGCGGAGGCTGTAAGCCGAAGTGGTACGTTCTAGCGATGCTGGGTACAATCACGAGGATTGTCCGTGGACTTTGTTTATGGACATTGTGAGTGGCATCAATAGTCCTTGTCAGGACTGCCCCTTAGCTTAGTGTTTGTAAATAGACATTGTAGAATGTCATAGTGCTAGGGCGTCTGGTGAATTATCTTTATGGGATGTTTATTAACATATAGGACAGTGTGGCCTACTTTGTCTCTTTACTTCCGTGGCTTGTCACGTAAAATAATGGCGTATTACGTCTCTTTGTTTGACTCATATGCTCGATGGGAGTGTTGCTTTTCGTAAGCGAGTTGTAGATATCTCATATTTCACATTCCACTAAGGTGGACCATAACACATATTTATATCAGCTCCGGCTGCAACGATTATCAGCTCCGGCTGCAACGATTATCAGCTACGGCTGCAACGACTTATCCACTACGGTGGTTTTTACTTATCAGCTCCGGCTGCAACAATATCCACTTCGGTGGCAACATTTTATCAGCTCCGGCTGCAACGATTATCAGCTACGGCTGCAACGATATCCACTCCGGTGGCAACGATAACACATTTATGTGAATATGAATATGTGCATTCCTTGCAATCAGCCGCCTAAGTGCTGTGAGTTCTTACGAACTGATGTTTGAACCAGTGATTTATTTATCACTTTATTTATAACCAGGGCTTGTCCCCTTGTATTCGGACACCATGCAACTTTGCTGTTTTAATGGATTTATTTCCATCACAAGGCTCACGCCTTTTTATTATTACAGCTTCGGCTGATTTACTACAGGCTCGGCTTTCAACACTGCAGTCTTGACTGTATTACCCGGACTTTGGTCCTTGCAAATGTAGCATCAACAGTGTAGGCGATCTTTATTTAGTTTAATTTATCTTCTTCGATGACATATTGAACTCATGCCTCTGATACTCTAAAAGAACTTTGATGGTTTATTTACACAACGTATTAAGGGTCACAACTAGACGATCATATGCCTAATTAAATATTTTATAAATGATTTATTAACCGTTATTGACTTGCCATCTTCCTCTTGCGTTATTTATATGTATTCTATAAGTTTGATTTTATAGAGTTAGCTCGATTTAGTTACAATGTGGCATCATCGAAGACAGAGTAGGGGGAGTGAAGAAAAAATGCTTTGGTTTCAGCGAACCCTGAGGAAGAGCCCAGAGTATACTAGATCCGCAGCATTAATAGGATGGGAGAGGGAGGGAGTAAATTTGGCCTACATGCGTCTCGACCGGAGCGCGTCTAAGACACTTGGCAGTCGGATTCACATGCTGGTGGTCGCAAGCCAGTCGGGGAATAGATCCCCTACCACCAAGGAGTTTCTGGGTTACTCGTATCTTACGAGATGCTTTCCCAGCGGCAGTAAGTATCCTAACCCATCCCCCCACGATGTACTTGATTAAATTTACTTTATCCTCTAGCGGATAAAAACGGCTTTTGCACTCAGATATCGAAGAGCAAAAATACTCTTTCCGTAATGGGGGGATGAAACAGTAATTTTTATTTCATTTATTATGCACAAAACATTAATATTTTGAGCTAAAGATAAAAGTATATCGCTTTTCAAAGTAACGTTTCATATGACCCTTATCAATTTAGTCATGACAGCCTGTCCATCCATTACTCCTTTTGTCCGTATATCGTATATATTATATATTCATGAATTTAACGAAACTGTAATAATTGTTTTTATTATCATACAACAGCTATACCTTTATTTCTAATTATATGATCTAATTCTGAGACTAGTAAATGCAACTATAATAATTATTAGCAACACCGTTTATAAATTAGTATTCGCGGGTAGTTCATTTTATCTTATTTCGAGTAGACAATATATCTTTCGTTCCGATAGGATTGAGTTAGATGTTAAGTGATATAGCGCAGAACATATTAAAGTAGTCTAGTCTCACTAGACTAATAGTGTAGTGTTGTTTGGTGGTGTGGTTTTAGGCCTCTGTTGTCGTGGAGCACATGAGTAATGTACTTTGTTATTTTAATTTTTGCTACGATAGAGAGGTGAAGGTGACAGTTTACGATTATAAAATACGCCTTTAAACATGTCTCAAGCCTCAGGCACTGTTCGACTTCTATCTACATTATATTTATTTTTTTATTATATGTTAATATTGTCGTGTCGTGTAAGAGTGTTACTGCGCCGTAGGTATAGCTCAAATACTCTTAATATAATACAGTTATTTTGTATATATTCAATACTTTATAACACATTATAATAGATTAATACACATAATACATTAAAATAACAATGCAAGTCAAAATTCAAACAAAATGACGTTAATTGAATCGTCATGGCATTCACTCGATCGACATTTTTGCTATCATATCATGGCGGGTCGTTGTGTTTTATAAGAAAATATCATCTAATATTTTAAATAAATACGTATTTTATAGTTCATAGTTCCTATTACGTAAATATGCAGTTTCAGTCATTCTTTTTTTTTGTTATTTTCTTTGCCACTTTTTTACGGTTCGTGGTTAATAGAAAAAAGTCTATATTTTTTATCAATGGTACAGTTATAAAAATACCTATATTGGTTATATCACTGGCATGAATAATTATGAACTAAAAATTACAACTAGAACTGTACGCTCATTTGTTTAGCTAAAACGTTAAAAGCAGGCAACACTGATTACAAAGGTTGAAATCACGAATGAAACTTTGTTACGTTTCCAGGTAGACGCAAAACTCGGCCTAAGCCCCCGCCTAATTAGCCAAGTTTATAAATTTGTTACCTATTTGGTATAAATAAGTACCCGAGAAAGTCGGTAGACAAGATTCTTACAATATCCCTTGGTACTTAATTTAGCATAAATTTAAAGTTTTAAACAATGTTTTAAATAAATTTTAATGGATTTGTATTTTTTGTTCTTTGAAGTTGAATTACTAATTTAATTGGGAAATTTTGATGTCATTTTAATGTGCCATTTACTCGTAGTAATTAAGGTGAGTAATAAAACTGTAAAACAATGTATTAAAAAAGATATTCTTTTTACAACTCGAAATTTATCGTATTTCATGAAATTGTATTTTTTCATTTACAAAAGGGGTATTTTCTCCTACCTACGTTAAAATATTATATGAAATTTCGTTACTCACTTGGTTAGGTTACATTATTCTCTAGTTTCCTTCTTATATGTCCTACTAATATTATAAACGCGAAAGTTTGTAAGAATGTATTAATGTATACATGTTACTCTTTCACGCGAAAACTACAGAATGGCTTACACATCAGAATAACACATAGGCTATAATTTATTATGATATAGTGTAAATTATCTAAATTATAGCGGGTGAAACCTCGGGGCGCAAGTAGTATTAAATACGTTGATCCGCCCCGACTTTGCCAGGTTGCAATTTACCACGAATATTTTTTGGTTTAATTTTTTTTATTTTGAACACTTATCTATTATATCGCTATATAGTTACATCGATGTATCGTGATATTCTATACTGTTATATCGCTATATTTCATATTTTAATTTTCAACATCAATATTAATTTACATATGACTAATTACCAAAGACATTAACGGTATCACTGCTCGACTTTCACATTAAAGGATAAATTTAAACCCTTTAATCCGTTTTTTTGCGATACAACGGTTCAGTAGTTTAATCTTGAAAGCAGAGGCAGACAGAGTCGCGTTTATAATATATAAAAAAGTTACGATTAGAATTGGCGACAGGTATAGTATTAGACTTTCTATTCTAATAAAGCGAAAGCGATGCGAGTCTAGTTATTTAAATTCTAATTTAGATCGCTAGCCTCGCATGTTATTTATAGTTGACTTTTAAATTACAAGTATCTTATTGTTAACTGTCCAGTGGGTATTGTTTTGCTAACTAATTTAACTTGAGAATCATATCGCACTAGGGTCAGAAAATTCGTTTTCAAAACTAATTTCAGGTGTATAATGTAACTTTTCAAGGTAGTAGGAAACATTCTTACTATGTCTTTCGTAATATTTGATTGAAAAATGTTGACATCTGTATGATGGCGATAATTGGTTCCTACTATCGCTGTCACAATATAGCACTGGTAGAAATTTCAATCAACATTCATGGCGCGTTTGAATTTGGCAAATGACAGACAAATTGGCGGCTCCGAACGTGACGTATGGCAGTTTCACCTTTGCATCAACGCGTTACAACTTGGCGGCAGATCGTTATTTATACCTACCTACCTAGTCATGCTACACGGTTTTGTATGTAGCGATCCTATAATACTATGACCAAAGAGATCTGTGGATGAGAAAATGAATACCGATTAGGTACTACACAGTAAGCTGATCCAAAAAATATATATTATATCCGAATATTTAGAGATCGGGCATATCAAATTTTTATTTTCCATATAAATATCAAAATTTAATTCTTAAGTTTTGGAATTTCCGCAATGAGACGTTCAAGAGTTTTAACTCAAATCAAAGAATTTACAGAAACATATTCTTGTAGGGAGTATGACGTTCTTCAAAAAATGTCTATGCTATATACTTTTCGCTCCCGCTCAGCTGCATCGCATTTTATTTCTAATCAATTTAAAAACACACACTATTTGTTGTTGTCTAAATGGTTACTTAAGTGTGCAACTGTTGGAAAGAAATATACTTTGGACACTATTTGTTCACTATTCTAATCTGGTATCCATGTTATTATAGATTTAAATATAGTAAACTTTATAACAATTTATTAAAAGTTTTGGTAATTTTGTTTGTTTATGCGATGCCTTAATCGATCATCGCCAACTGTGGCTTAAGATATTTTTATAAAACTTTCCTTTTTACGGTTCCGCGCGAATACTTACCTATTACTAATCGTATTAAAGTATCTGGCTTATAAAAAAGCCCAATAAATATTTACTCTAACATCTAATGTTAACTTCTACGGCACAATAATAATTGCCTAGGGATTGTCACCTAAGTGTAGGTTTAAAAGATATTAACAATGCAGTTCAACGTCTATTACGCTAGGTGTGGCCTAACATCTAACTGAGCTATATAAAAGTTGATGACCTACATGATCTTCAAAAAGACAGACTTTTCAAACAGCTTCTGATTAATTGCGATAATAAGTTGTGGAGACAGTGAAGATATTCTTCAAATAAACCAATAGGAACTAGTCCATCAAAACGTCTGTTGCTTAAACTTAATATGCATGTGGCTGTTGGGAAATCGTTTATACAATCACATAAATCTAAACAACACAAAACTTGGTACGTATTGTTAAAATAAATCAATACCCAAATTCCATTAAAGTAGGACCGATCCATTGAAAATGTGTACAAAAAATCTTTTCATACAAATTTCAATTCTCAGACCTTCCGTTTATCCAATGAAAGAATTCACAAGGCCTTTTAATTGAATTTTTTTCGCTTTGACAGGTATTGATCGTTTAGACTTTCAATACGCTTCTGTTTTATTTCACAAACACTTAGCGGACGGATAATAAATCACTGTAAAAGTGAAAGCTTTTAAAGCCTTTCAGAGTCTATAAATCATAAGTGAATGAGGCAAACAAATAGACGAAGGAAGTTGTATACAAATCCTTTGCCCCAATTATCTTGTCTGTCTAGTTATAGTGAATAGCAACGTAAGGAAATCCGTTACAAGGCGAGGTCAAAGTGTGGAGTTTTATGGTTTTATGAAAAAGTTATTTGCTATTTCAATAGGAATTATTAGTTATAATACTCTGTATGTATATGTCCAAAAATAAATATAGTCTGTGATTGTCTATAAATATTAGTGCCCAAAGGTTTATTTTTTAGAATATCTGGCTCTATTATAAAAAAATTAAAGGAGTCTGAGAAGTTATTGACAAAGTGATCTATGGCGAAGTTCATACCGCCTAACAGTAAATGAATGTCGTGTTACAGATTAGCATGAAATATTTGATAGTTCCAAACCCATGAACATTTTATATGGGAAAATGTTTTTTCTTTAATTTATTTTTTCGTCACTTTTCCAATGTTATAATAGTTATTCTGTTATTCGGAACGGAGACAAATACAAGAAACCAAAAACCATGAAAATCGGTCTAACCGTTCACGAGTTATGTGTTCCAACATACCCTTTGTATTATATATAAGATATAATGTTTACTGATATAATTTACTGACCTTTAATACATTTTGCTAACTGCGTGAAACCTGATAAATATTTTCAACTAATTTCAAGTCCAAATGGAATGTAAATATCCCTTTGATTGAACTGGCAAACAGCTTAAAATTATGACAACAGTCCGTCTGTTTCTGTGGCTTTCAAACTCAAAGTTAAATGAAATTAGTTTATACGATCCATCAAGGTCGCTATTAAATAATATGGTACATCTTTAATGTTACAGTGACTATTTAGTTAAGATATGTCTTAAGATAACGACTATCTTAAACTAATTAATATCTATAAATAAGATACTATGTAACTGTTTAATAACTAAAATTAATATTTTGATGCCATAATGTAAAATATCGTCGTTTGTGTTAGGATTTAAGAAAGGATAAGTCAGAAACTTAATCTTAAACTTTTTGCAACTAAAATTAACGTTTGGAAGTTTTTAAGCTATGGTAATAATATTATAACTTTAAAAGTTTATTTCGTAATACATTTTATCTGTAATTAAAAATGTAAAACGAATTAAAAATCAACACTCAATATACTTGTCACTAAATAAAAAATAAAATACCTAGTACATTATAAGCCCGAGCCGGAGGCGAGGGCCTAACAGAACCGAGATGACCAAAGCACACGAGTACACATACGACGTTTTTCAACAAATTTGCGAGGGAAAAAAACATTAGTGCACTTTACGATGGTATTTTTCCTTGGCTGGCTTGCGACTGCCAGAATGCGAATCCGACCGCCAAGCGTGCTACAGTTCTAGTGAAACGTAGGTTCCAGCATCGGGTTTACTGTGCCGACGGTGGCCACTTACCATTTACCAATATGTTGACCGTCTGTTTGTTTGTCGTTTTACTGCAACAAAAAAATCTGTGTGTAACTAAAATAAACTAACGAAACTGACCAACATAACGAATAACAAAACGAACAAAATGTTATGTCTTATTATTTTTATGTAATCTGTACTAATATTTTATAATATTCATTATAAGACGCAGACAAAGTCGCGCGTATCATTTATATAAACCCATTACCGCGCTAGTGCTCTAATGTAAGGTAAAAACACGCGTGCGTTATAGAGTTATGGATAGTTTTTCAAAACAGCACAGTAATAAAATGTGAGATAAATCCAATTTAAAACAAGACATTTGCCGCTTTTATTTTTGAACTCGGCATTCAAAACAATTTTGTTCACGTTTAACACTAACTAAAACTCACCTGGTCCAAAAACTAGTTTCACTTTTACCCTGCGGTCGGCCCTCGTCACATTATAAACTGGACAACAAAATAAACAAACAATTTCAAAATGTTTACAACTTCAGTCTAAAATTAAATTTGTTATAGTCTTTGAAATAACCCAAGATGCTTAACACAGGTCTAGATATACTATTTCGTTGCGAATATGTTCATGCCTTCCTAATATATATATAATTAATTAGACTTCTTACATGTTTCGTTTTGCTCCTCAAAACCAACAGTCCATCACTTGGTATATAAAAAATAATATTAAATCTCCTGGTCACTATGTATAGGTGTATTATATTAGCTAGCTTTTTGTGTGAACCTTATTTGTAACATTTAAACCTCTACAAGATTTTAGTGCAGATTTATAAATCTCCAAAGTTAATATGTAAAGTTTTCTCTGAGCATATAAATATTCTTCACGCCCGGAGTGTCTTGCGATTGTATTTGTTTAATTCTGCGTACTAGTTTCTCTAAAGATTTACTCTGATAGTTTATCTTAGTGATTAAATGTCTACAATTTCCTTTAGATATTGACGGATACTACAGTTACACGTTAAAAATAATAATACCATGTTGGTAGTGCCTTGGGCTTATGACCTAGGTGCAAGTTTACAAGCATTTTTCACATTGCAAACCTCTCCTCCACTGCTCGATCAATTATCATTTAATTAACATTGTCGCTAACACTAAATTATAGTAATCAGCTCATTATGACCTTTTTTTGATTTGGAATGAATTCGGCGTCATGAATATAAATACGATTACCAGGATTGTTCATAGTATATTAAAATAACGCTTATATACAAGAAACTACGAGTCTCTACATTTTTTTATCTGCATCTCGTCGCAGTCATATATCATTCTAGCCTTAACAAAGTTTAAGACTTTACCAATGAGATACCATTAAATTATATATTTATTCAGTAATACGCTGAAGAGAAACCAAACATCCATCCATCTTCACAAACATTCACATTACTATAACTAGGATAGTCCATATGTTAAATTAACGCTTGTGTAAGAGTAACCACGAGCCTCGACATTCATTTTATCTGCATCTCGTCGCAGTCATAAATCATAGCAGCGTACACAAACTTGAGTAAAATAAACATCACTGGAACTAATTAGTGTACAAAATTCATATGGGACCAACAGGGTAATATGGACGAAGTACAGTTTGATGTTGCGCTCACAAAATTAGGCAAGTTTAGGGCCAAAGTCGACCTCGCCCGTAACAAGTTAATTTAAACTGCCCGAGTAATTTGCACTGAACCGTGACACTAATTCAATTACTTTAAAGGTATGCAAACAACGCGTGGAAATACACTTTTGAGGAAATTTCTCATAATTTAATTTTGTCTAATTGGATACAGAATTTCATACCGGCTCTCTTGTTTTACTATTTAATGTATTAAATAAATATTTCTTCTACTTTAAATTTTCGAATTGTTATATCTGATTTATATTTGCTTTCATTTAAAAGGTGTAAAGACTATTAAAATAATTAAGAATATCAATAATTCTAAAGAATAAGATTTTGAATCCGTTCACCGAGCAAAAGTATACTTGAAATAAAATAAAAGGAACCTTCCACCTCAAGGACAAAATATATTAGAGTACGGTCTCAACTTTTTTTACCAACTATTTTTTAATCGTTTTATAATGTTAGCTTATGTAAGCTTACCACAAATAAAGCCATATAATAATTGCGGCAATGATCGTTAAAACTGTTAAATAATATTTTATTTTAATGCAATTTAGTCAATTATATTACCAATTAGCAACCACACGATTTGTGCATTGTTGCCAATCTAATTAAAATGTATATTTATGAAGTATTTGTAAGTGAGCTTAACCACACAATTATAACCATAAGGGTAAAGTATGCACCTACAAATACATGAATAACTATTAAATTACCTCTGACTGAAACTCTAATACAGCCACCAAGTATCGATACCAACACGACATCAATTTAGAAGAATCGATAATAATTTGTATAAGTCAATTTTTTGTATTGTTGGAAACAGAAAATAAAACAGCAGTCAATGACGGCTTCACAGATAGGCATTAAATAGAAATAAAACAAACGATAGCTAAAATATATACTGTTATAGCTACGGGCACGTAAGTATAGGTTTGACCTTGAATACGCAGAAATCACTACACTATTAGCAACGCGTCACACGCAATTGATTCTTTTGCGAAGTTTCAGGTCCCGCGCGTTTGCTATTTGTCAGAATAGTAAACGTCACTGATGGAACTGCTTATACAGGCACGCGGCACGCTGCACGCTCACCATGCACAACTTTCCCTCACTATTTTTTCTCAGACGTAAAGTTAGCGGCTGGCTACTATACGTACGAACTAGGTATCGAGAAATACCATTTCATCTCTACTCAATCTAAACAAGGTCAGTTTCCATAGTTGCAAGACTGTTATTATTGTAAATATATTAATATTTTCACAAGCTCTCAAGTTAGAAATGAGCAGATAGTCTTCAAACGGCTTCATAAATTATAGTTAAGGACTATTCGATTAAATTAAATATAAAGTAAATAAAACTTCATCAGAATCGGTCCATTATCTTGAACGCTACAATGCCACAGACAGACATATAGATACACACCTTTATCTTATCACCTCGTCGTTGTAGTGTCACGGGATAAAAAAAAACTAAATCAATTTTTATAGAAAGTTATGTAAGTAGTAGATCCACAACACTACACAGATTATAGTCACAGTGCAGATTATAGTCTCAAAAAACCTTAAGAAATTTTAGGCATTTCAAAGATTTTGCATAGAGATTGGTTATTAATTTTGCCGTTAAATAATGAAGATTAACATCTATCTAGTTAACAAACACCTTTTTAACACCTATGTGTATATTTTTTTTACAAAAGAAAGCTTTAGTTACATAAATTTAAATAATTTAGAAGTTACTTGTCAAAGTTGTAAAACAATTACTTGGTCGACTATAAATAAACTGTATGTTCAGCAATTTGCATGAAATTTACTTAATTATTCGTAATATTTCATCAATGTAATATTTGAGCGGTTAAGGCTCTCCTTTGATATGATCCAATCTCCAACCATATTATAATTCAATTTGCTTTATCCTTTACCGAGAAAATGGCGGCACATCCTCTTCGATAACTATATTAATAAATTCTATTTAGGTTATAGTTTTATGAAACAGCTACAGAGTTAATTTTTAATTCAAATCTTTTAAGATATTATTTATCCTAAAAGATCAGTTGTAGAAGTTTGAACTATTTTGCCACAAATTAAAAGCAGTTTGAAAAGATTTTAAGTAAAAGTGTAATATGATAATGTAGTAGTAATATAATAATGTAATGTAGTAGATATAACTCTGATAGAAAATCTCATGTCCCATTCCCTTGGATTTCCTGTCGTGGTATTTACAAAAGCTCCTATCAAATATAAAAGGACAGTTTGTTACTTATTCATTCGACAGTCGACAAATTCATAATTTTACAATCACGGCCTTTATATATATGCAATTTTTTACAATATACTTTAAATTTAACAGTTGAGGCGGAGGGGTGTTGTTGCTCGAGCCAGAGGCAAGGGCGTAACGGAGCCGAAAACTGTAATAAACTGGAACGGAACGGAGCGAATCGATACGAAACAAATAAACTTACCTACAAACAAATGGTTGTTTACGTTTATTATTTTTATGTAACCTATGATACGAAGACAAAGTTGCGCTGTCGTTTATATAAATTCACTCATTTACTTTTGAATTGAAAACTTCTTTAGCGGCGTTGTGCAATTTTTGTATGGGTAAATGTTAAACTCGCGTCAGGACACGTGACCTGATCGAAAATTCACAATTAACAATTCCAAAATATTCATAAATGCACAATGTTAACGTTCAAGTTTTCACTTATGCCGGATCTCAGGGAGTGCGACCTGCTGTTATTTTTTATTTACCATATTAACTTTAAATTACTGCACTAGTGTGGTAATTTAAAAAAAAAACTGCTGCTGTAAGCTGTTTACGTTCACAAAAACAATGAAATAAGCGCCACTTTACGAGCAAGTGTGTTGAAAATATTATAAAAGTAAATTTATTTTATAACATGACATATTGGTTCGAAGCGACTAAGGCGTTATCCTATCAACACACATATTATCCTATACAAATATTTGCAGCATCAAATTCGAATCATCGAGAAAGAAAACAACAAACCCTTATTTTCACATGAAAACATGAATATAAGTCAATATATGAAAAAGAAAAATTAATGTTTACCTTGCTACTCGATTAATTAACGAACATCAAACTAAACGGGTGTAGAGATTGTTTTATAATATTTTAATATAATAAGTGTTGTGATGGATTAAGTAATACTGTAGATATGCGACGTCGATTCAAAACTTAAAGATATATTTAGAAACTAATGATGATTATTAGTGTTAGTGAAATATATAATAATCATAATATAATATGCGATTTTGAAATTGAGTGAGTGAGACTAGTAAGAACTTTTATAAGCAAAACGAATCTCAAATTCTCACCTACGTCCTATAATATACCACTTATTAGAAAATATACCAGCAAACAGTCACATAAAACAGTTCTATAAAGACTGAAATGACCTCCATTCGAGTAATACTTCATGTCGATAGAAATTTACTATAATAGGAGGAGTCAGTATAGTTCGTTGAAACCGCAGTGAAGAATGGTAACATATATCACTAAGAGAATTCCTAGAGAATAGGTCCTTACCTACTAAGTCGCGGACATTTCTCCTCGCTCGTTGCAATAACGTTGATGTCACTATGATTTGTGAACGCTTTTGATCACCTTCAGGGACACTAATTTTGTGAGTAAATGAAAAATCGTGCAATTATTTTTATGTGAAATTGAGAATTTTTGTGTATGAAAATCTAATATTGATGAACTAGCGTATAAAAATAAAATATCCAGGCGTTTTTGTTTTGTTAAACAAATTCCATTACGTTCTTATGTTACTTTCAAATCCTTAATGTACCTCTGTTCAGGAAAAACTTAGTACTTTATTATTATTAATATGAGTATGGCTTATGAAATCTTGAAACTTATCAAAACGTTTTTTAGTAAAAAGAAACCCTTATAGAATCACTTCGTTGTCCGTCTGTCTGTCTATCAAGACCCTTTTTCTCAGGATCGGTATAAAAATTAGTTTTATATCAAATATACAAGTCTCTTGTCTCTCAGATATGAAAAAAAATCATACTGCTAAGTCAGTTTAATAAATAGATATAGATACACTCGCTTTTGTCTACTGTATTGTAATTTTAATTTTCGACAAGAAAAATTCGTTGTTTGCGATTTTAGTAATATTCAAATATATAATATATTCGAATATTACGATACAGATTCAATATATTTTATATCGTTTAAACTCTGGTTAACGAGTTTAATTTTATGCGATTGAAATTTAAAAACTTAAAAAAAAGAACACTCACGTATTATTGTGGTAACTTGGTACTACAGTTTCGTTTGGCATAGTTTTAAAAATGACTAATTACTACGTTAGTTTCTATAATAAAAAATGCAAAAATGTATGTGGGATTGACTGTTTTTGAACGAATTGTGAGTGAGTGAAAGAAGACATGATGATGACTCTTTTATTCGCACCCACATGTACTTAAACAAATTAATGGAACGTATATTTAAAAAGTTTAATATAAGTTCCATTAATTATTTTTTAAATTTTTACCGGTCAATCAGGTTTCAAGTATTACACCTCTTCCAGTTATTTAGCAAAGTCCTCTAACTTAACGTTCATCAGGATTTAAATCTGTACCGAAGACATGTATATGTATAACATATTGAAATGTTAGTAACATCACACTTTTTTTTTTTAATTTTTTTTTAATCGATGTTTTTATTGTCTTATCGTTTCAAATGAATCTAAAGGCTTGTAAAATATTTTAATCGACTCCAAAAAAGAAGGTTCTCTATTTGACAATAATATATTGGTTTGATATGTTCACTGACTTCAAAATAATTATTTTTTCTTTTTATTGCATTTTTCGGAAGTCAGTTAATTTTTTTTTTGAAAATTTGATAGTTTTATTTCGTTTATTGAAACTGTACGGAACCCTCAGTGCGCTTCACACTCGCACTTGGCTGAATTTGTAGATATACGATGGAAACAGACTATACAAATTTTCCCAAATGGAGACAAAAGGCTTAAGTTATTTTATGATAAATATAATATAAAATCACCAACATTGTGAGGAAACCTGCACTTATGTCCTGAGTTTTCCATGTTCTCGAAGGTGTGTGAAGTTTGCCAACCGGCACCGGGCCAGCGTAGCAGACAATGGTCTGATCCTTTCTTATTCTGAGGAGCAGATCCTGCTCAGCAGTGGGATAATGATGGGTTACAATGATGACGGATGTAGTAAATGTAGTACCCGAATATAATGTTTACTGTATTCAGTAACCATCATGAGGGAGTGAACATACATCTTCATTCATTATGTTAATTATATAGGTAACAGAAAAATATATATAATACAACCACTTTTAAAAATCACATAATTCCTACAATTTACCTTTACGTACGATAGGAGCTACTCAGAATATAAGTTACAGCTTCCAAAGCGTTTTTAAAAGTATTGGGAGCGAGCCATACGGAATACTTTAAATTTATTTGATGGTCAAGTAACCATTGCAGCCATAGTGACATTTAAATAGACGGCTTGCCAATATTTCTTTGCTGTAATATTCTTTTTATTGTTGTAAGATTTTTAGCTCTGTATAAGGATTTAAAACTCAAATAAATTAAATGTTTAAGTTTTCTTTTATACAAGTAACTTAAAAATAAATAAATATTTTTATTGTGGTAATCCTTTTTTGGGCCTATTTTGCTCAACTAAATATACATGTAATAAAATTTTAGCTCATTTCATTCAGATATTTAAGAAAACTTAATAAAAGAGATCACGTAAAAATTACTGAACATAATTAGACTAATAATAGACTGTATTATTTGAATCAGGTGTCAGGAAAACGTTTTTATCTTGACTAGTGATTTAGTCTAGCCAAGTTAGAACAGGTCGACTAGTATGTCAATCATATTAATATTTAATTATAATATTTTGATCGAGCAAAATCGCAACTGAACAGCTTAAGAATAAAAAAAGAAAATGTTGGTTACGTTGCGTGAGAAGTTACTGTAAACATACAAAACACACGGAGTATAACATTTAATTATACGCCGGCGAAGACTGGTATATAGGCTTATCGGAACATTACAGAGTTAACAGCTTTGCGGAATAAGTACAAGGTGCTGAAGTGGAAAATGCTTCTAGCGATTTCCACATTTTTACGTTGTTTTATTTTATTTTGATATAATTCAAATTATAATATTTTATAATTCAAATTATAATTCAAATTATAAAATTTGAGCTATAAAATGATAATACAAATTCACAATCGATACAACATTCATGTATGTTTGTAGATTTTTCGAAATTTATCATATTGGTTTCCTTAAATATATCATATTGTTTTCCATAACTACAAACAAAACTCAAACTCTTCAGTTTTTAATTTATTCTTCAGAGGCAAAACGATATCTCGCTCGCTCTCTGTTCGAAATTATAACAAAACTGTAGAGTGTAAATAAATGTAATTTTCTTGACTGAATTTAGCTGAAGGATGCTTTTGCTCCCATATATATCAAATTTTCTAACTTGCATTTGCTGTTTTAAATTTAAAATTGAATATTCAATGAAGTCGTGTGTATTACATACTCCCCTAAGGCAAGAGGAAAATGTGAAACCAAAAGGCTTCCAAAATATAAAGTTGAAATTATACATGAGTCGAATGTCTTTTGTAGAATATTGGAGTTCATATGGAGTCAAAGAGAGATATCGCAAGTGCTCTGACGCCTCCGAGCCAACGTGAGAGATGGCTTTCAATATCAAATTGAATTCCGCGGTTCATTGATTTTCAATTTGTTAGGGACTCCTGTCGCCATTTACCATAGATACCCCGGAATCCGTGCCCATTATAAATCTTGTGGAACTTCTCGCGAACGTGTCACCATTTTTCCAATTTGAAACATATTTTATGGAATAATAAAATGTCCCCAACATTAGTTAATCCAAATAATAGGTTGGGAAAAAAGTGTTTTTGTATTATACTATGTATGAACTTGTAATAAAATCTCTTTGCCTATATTATTGGTATCTGGCTGGTTTTGGTATCATTAAAAGTTTACATTTTAAAGAAGATAATTTCAAATTCAGATTAGGAAAATGTGTGATTTTTCATGACGTGTTGTGATGTGTTCGTACTGTGGAGATGAGTGAATCTAATGAAGAAATTCGATACATTTTAAAATTTCACTACAAAAAAGGTAAAAATGCAACGCAAGCCGCGAAAAAAATTTGTGAAGTTTATGGACCTAGTGCAGTGTCTGTGAGAGTAGCACAAATTTGGTTTAAGCGTTTTCAATCCGGAAATTTTGATGTCAAAGATAAACCTCTTTTTGGTTAAACCCTATTAAGGTTAAAATGGATGCCATTTTTGAAAAAAGTGGAGCAAGATCGGCATATGAGTAGTTACGAGGTAGCTGAATAACTGGGAATTGACCACAAAACTGTTTTGGCGCATTTGAAAAATACTGGGTACACAAAAGAGGGTCTCACTGAAAGAAACCTAATCAACCGTGTACACATTTGTGATTCTTTATTACGACGTAATGAAACCGAACTATTTTTGAAGAAGCTGATAACTGGTGATAACGTTAGACCTCACACATCTTTAGCCACTCAGCAAAAATTAAGAGAGTTTGGCTGGCCTCCGTATACTCCTGACCTTGCACCTTCAGATTTCCACCTGTTTCGGTCTCTTCAGAATTCTTTAGGCAGTGTCAGGTTAACATCACGAGAGGACTGCCAAAACTACTTGTCACGGTTTTTTGATCAGAAGCCCCAAAATTTCTATAGCAATGGGATCATGTCCCTACCTACAAGATGGCAAAAAGTTATCGAACAAAACGGTACCTACAAACTTTAGTTAAATGTAAATAAACTATATTAAAAAATGCTTTGAATTTTCTTAAAAAATGCGAAGAAAATTTTTCCCCAACCTATTATTATTTATTTCTTTGTAATCATTGACAAGAACTACTTTGCATATAATGAACGGCCTGCCCGCACTTCACTTCGGGTAGTTAAAACATTATTATAAATCAAATTTGTAATTTTCACTCAATAATAGTGTTTTCAATCAATGAAAAAATAAAAAGAGAAAGTAAAATGATAAGTAGATAAAGAAATAAAGATAAAATAGAAAGAGAAGTAATGAGAGTGAAAAAGGAAAGAGAGAGCGGCTAAGAGAGAAAAGGAGAGAGATAGAAAGAAAAAAGGAAGAAGGGAATAATGTAAATTCGTATCTGTGAAAAGATGTTTAAAATGAGACCAATATAAACAAGACGGCCAATTTGCCTGCCCAAATAACAAAATAATTGTGGCTACAATATATTAGCTATAGGTACAATATCTCAGGATAGTACAGCTTCCTATCGGTCATTGACAGAATTTTAACATTCAGAGTAATAGTTTCTGGGATTACTTCCTTTATTCAAAATGCCCATTTAAAGTCCGACTTACTCCACTTTAATATTTATGGCAACACTAAATAAATTGTATAATCTGGCCTTCTTTCGATGAAAGTTATTAAAATCGGTTTATTACTTTCAGAGATAATCATCAACTTATAAAATGGTCACTTTATTTCACTTAAATGGCCATATCTTTTTAATTATAATATTTACGGCAACACCACATAGCCTAAGTTAACCGGAAAGGATGTAGCATTGTATCGACGAAAGAATTATCTAAATCGGTTCAATAATTTTTGAGCTTATTCACAACAAACAAGCATACAAAAATACAAACAATCAAATCTTTTAAAAAATATCACAATCAAATGCAAATTAAAATATTTGGATGAACTTCTAATTTAGTAACGTATGGGCGAATATATATGAATTGAATTCTCTAAAAATAGTACGTCTTGAATTTTTATTTTTAGATTACGTTAGGTTAGAATACGATTCACCTCTGCCGCTGGGAGAACATCACGTAAGAGGCGAGTAACCTAGCACCCCCTTGGTGGTAGGGAATCTGTTCTTCGATTGGCTTGCGACTACCATGCGAATCCGACCGCCAAGTGTCATTGAAAAACAAGAGTCACTCTCTTGTATTGCCACATACCATCAGGTGGCCTGCCATACAAAATGCTTGAAATTAGGGAGTATCATAACATTTAATAATAAATCCATATTGTAATATTTATAATTTCGTCAAAATATCTCTGTATTTTATATGCTCCATATGCTCATGGCACAGTCGTCCTGTCTAAATTGGATTTTATACGTATTGTAGTATGGAATCCTTTTCCTGAATTATTAAAATACTAATAAAGTAAGAAAAAGAGAGAACAGAAATAAAAATGAATAGCCAATATGCAAACAGGAGCAAGGTCCAATCACAACGATATCTGTAATATTACTTTACCCTATTTTACTTATAAATAACACTGTGCGAAGAAAATACATTTTGCCTGGAGCATTTTGTGGAAAGTAAATGTGTGTTGCCCATGATTTATATCCCAAATAGAGGCGCGAGGTGACCGGCTCATATGAGCCCGGCTGCCCGCTAGCGATAAGCCGAAGCTTCCTATATCCACTAAGAAAGAAAATAAATAAACTACCCTCTCTACTTATATCTACACTTATAATAAAATTGTTGAGATCTGATCGCACGAGCGAGAAATCGATATCTAATATATTTGCTTGAGTAAGCTGTAATATAGAGTTCTAGTTAATTGAAAGGAATTGAAATTATTTGAATTATATATTTCCGGTTAATATTAATGTAAGGATTTATTAGGACACTACAATTCTTTTTATAAAATAATGTTAAAAAGTCCTTAGGTAGGTTTCATTTTCATTCATTAAGGTAAGTAGTTAAAACTTTCTATTTTTTAATTCTATTTTGTATTTTTTTAATAGTTAACTTTATATATTAAGGACATGAAAGGATATATCGTATTTTCATTTAGAAGAGCCGAGAAAAAGAAAATCTGATAGACTCTAGGTAGGGAGTTACATGGAAAAAGAAGGTTGATAATCAAAGGTTAACGCAAAAGACAAAAATACTTTTCACTTTTTACAGGAAGTAAAGCAGTGTCTTGGGATTGAAATCCAAGAGCAGGGTAAGGAGCAGCGGTAAGGATTTTTTAGATTACAATAACATTCACCTTTAAAGCATCTATCACGACGTTATGTAGCGTTTAACTAAACTAAGTAACAACTTATAAAAATTAGAATACCACCATACACGAACAACAACTTAAAAGTTCTGTCATGAAATTAACTACTACGTCATATTTGCAACATACTTATATGTTTCATAGCTTTTGATTGGCTATTAGTTTCTATTGCTTCATTTGAAGATATGTATGAATAGTTATACTTCTGTACAAAAAAATTAAATGCAGTTTGACATTTATAGCATAATAATATAATAAAGGATCAAGTAATTTAATTTAATACTTAGTTTAGTTAATTATTAGGTAGCAAAATTAAGTTGTAGAGGCGAGCTTTGCAATCATTATAAAAAATCCTGAACCCTAAAGATTCTTGTTTAATCTCGCTACGAAACAACATTTAATAAAACGGATATGTAAACATGCGTATACAGGTACTGTTTATGAACAAAACTATGAGGGTAAGTGGCTATAAAGAACCGACCCCATAAAACAAGGGTCTATAATTAAACCTGATAGTTCAACTTTGTACTGGTTTAGGTAAAATCGTGTTGTATCTAAATAGAGTATCTTACTAATTTCCATTTGCTTGGATGTAACGAAAATAATATAATCTGTTTCCATCTAAGGGGGTTAGGAGTATTATTAAACATTTTGTTTTTACTTTAATTTCTTCATTTTAGGGTTCCGCATCTCAAAATGCCAAAAGTAAAATTTAAAGGATCACTTAGTCGTCCGCCTGTCAGGAATTCGTAAAGATATGAAATGGAGAGAGGATCTCGTAAGAGGTGAGTAACCCAACACCTCTTGGTGATAGGGGATCTGTTCCCCGTCTGGCTTGCGACCACCAGCATGCGAATCCCACCTCTAAGTATCGTTGACGTGCCGCATGTGGGCCAGATATATACCCTCCCTCTCCTATCCCATTAATGTTGCGGTTTCATTGAACTCTGGGTTCTTACTCAGGGTTCACTGAAGCCGCAGCAATCTTACCTTCGTTTTAAGTTGGGAACTTAACCTTCAAGGCGGCGATGCATCGATAAATCAAGAGATACTCTCTAGTTTTGCCGATGTTCATGGGCAACGGTGACCACTTTTTTTCAGGTGGACTGTCTGTTCGTTTGTCCCTTATCTATCATTAAAAAAAAGTAAAGGTAGAGCAAACTATACAAGTTCCTAACGGCTTTTCTCTACATTTCGTAAACTTTTCCTTAGAATTTATTTAGAGAAGTTAAAGCTAAATATAATTAAAAGAAAGTTAGCAGTCTTCACTAAGACTAAAGTTCACTAGTACTGGCCAATTATAGAATCAATAGATAACGATAAAATAAGAGAATCGAGACTTTCATGGACTTTACAGCTTTTATATTGAAATAGTGAATTGATTAGAACTTCGAATACAAAATTAAATCAAATTTTCGATCAATAATAATTGTTAACTAAATATAATAATTATACTACACAGTAATATATTTATTTTTAATAAATGATATTAAAAATAATAATAACATACAGTACTTCAGATAGGAAGCTAAGCAGCCCCTGGGTCTGGTCATCAAGGAGCAGATTTCAACTGTCTTTTATATTGAAATAATTCTCAACATTTATTGCTTGACCTCGATACCTAACATTTTACTAAAACAGGTAATAAAACAGCATATAAGTACCAGGGGTCAGTGGAGTATTTTTAATATAAACCAACATATATTTATCAACAGTGTTGTTAACTGAATCAAGTGCCATAAATAATATCAAGGAAAAACAGTTGTAATTTTCTATTTTTTTAATTGTTGTAATTTACAATTTTTTTTTAAATTAAATTTTAATATAGCTTCAGAAGTTTTAATTATTATATAATACTGTTTTCAATTTTTATAATATTAATAACTTTAATATCTTTATATCATACAAATCAAAACATTTTAGTCCTTATTGGAATTAATATTAAAAGAATTTTCACGTTTCCAAAATACATCTTATCTTGAACAAATATAAACACATTCCACTTAATCTTGTATGAAGCGCTGCTTTTATCCCCTTTACTCTATACAAAATGTATTTTTATTTGAATAGGTGAACAAAATGGGTCTTTATGTATTTTTAACTTATAACCTAAGAGTAAATAAATATATTTGAGTTTAGATATATTTCAGTACGTAGGCATATGTACGTTTGCTTCTAAATATTCGCTATTTATTGGGAGTTTTAGAATTAACCAAACTAAATACCAAATAGAGTATTTTAAATATTGGCGATTTCATAGATTTTTTTGACAAGCTCTTAGAATTTCAACTTAACTACTTACTATTTATTATATAACATGCTTATTTTAATTGACATAATTATGTACAAAAAGAAAAACAATTACTTACCAAAAGAATATAAGAAAACATGATAAAACATTTTTAACAAAAAAAAATTAAACAATTTCAAACTGAAAAATACAATAAAAAGTAAAGAATAATTACATTAAAATAATTTTGAAGTCGGTGAACATATATCAATAACAACCATATATTGTCATTTTTTTTATGGTAGATAAGGTGCAAACGAGCCGACGGTCCACCTGGTGGTAAGTGGCCACTATCGCCAAACAAGAGATACTATCTTGTTTTGTCGATGCGTTGCAAATAAAAAAATGCTCCGCTAAAACCGTTAGCGGATCCTGACCAAGAGCCTAGAGTCCACTGGATCCGCAATAATGGGATGGAAGAGGGAGGGGGTAAGTCTGGCCCATATGCGACTCGGCCGAGACGCATCTATGACACTTGGCGGTCGGATTCGCATGCTGGTGGTCGCAAGCCAGTCGGAACAAAAAGTCGATGTTTGCGAGTTAACTAATATTCTAATATGTTATACATATTTACATGTCTTCGATACAGATTCAAACCCTGATGAACGTTAAGCTAAAAGGCTTTGAAAATTTGAGTATGTAGAAGTTGAGTACGTTGAAAATTAAAATTTTAATAAATAAGTTTTTTCTACATACATTTTACAAATTTGTTTAAAGTTTTTAAATTTCAATATCATAAAATTAAACCCGTTAACCAAAGTTTAAACGGTAAAAATATTTTGTATCTGAATCAAGGGCAGGTATGTTGAATAACATATTCCAATATTATTAAAATTGCAAACATCGACTTTTAATTGTCTGCATATGTGGAATGCCCTATAGAAAAACTACATGTAATAATTTCAGTATAAATGGCCATATTTATTGATTGCTTACACTTAAAAGTTTGATTTTTTCACACGTTCAAAAGACTATACATACATGTGTATAACTTACATGTTTAGTATTAACTTTAATTTGATAACTTCACGTATTTTTCAAATACGTTAAAACCTGAATATAAATTAAAAATTTTCGGATTATTTATCGGTTGTATCTTTTTATTAAATTGACTTAGCAATTTGATTTTACATATTTGAGACACTAAAAACTTGAATATGTGATATAAATTCAACTTGATATCTCCACGTCTTCTGAGAAAAAGGGTCTTGCATGACAATCAATAAAATGTTAGCAAATGTTTATAAAGTAGTACCTATTAGCGGGTAGATCATTTTATATTATGTCAAGTATGCCGACGTGTAGACATTATATAGGATATAGACCTTAGTACGATAGATAAGTTTTAGCCCCTCTGGTGTTTCCGCGTAGTGTACATGGAAGTTAGTGTTATAGTGTCGTGGTTAAGGTCACCCATCTTGAGCTCACTTTGTGGTAGTTAATATATTATAAAAGAGCTCTTTAAACCTGCTCCTGGGTCTCAAGCCTCAGGCACTGCTCGCCTCGGTCTAAATTGCATGTGTATAGGTAGTTAATTTTCTAGTGATGTAATGAGAAATTTACAATTTTTTAATTTTATCCTTTATTTTTGCTATGAGTTCTTAACGCTCTTTTAATAATCTAACTTGTTTTAATTAAACACCTTTAAAATGTATTTTGTATCGTTTAAAAAATATAAGTTTATTTTATCTTAGCGGCTTTACCGAAAAAAATATATTTAAAAAATATAAACCTTATAAAATTGACCTACAAAAATATTATTATATATATTATATATACAATATATATTACTATTTCTGATAGTTTATAATATAGAGATGTATTCTACACAGAAATTCAGCTATATTTAAATGTTGTATACATAAAATGGGTTCTTCGAAAGGTGAGTAAGTGAAAAATTATCTTGCTATAAAAATATAACAAGAGAAAGAATCGCGCGCAGCTATTAAAAATAAAGCAATATTACATAAAGTATCAGGTCAGCAGAATTCTCAAATTAGTTTCTAGAAGTTTACCTACGTCTAAATTGAACCTAATTTAACTTATTTATCTCAGCGCTGACCGCTGCAGGAACAACGTTGGAAACTTATTGAGGTACGTTGTAATTAAAATAAACTCTACCTACGATAATAAACTAAGGTTTATTATTTTGTATAAACTAAAGGGATTTTAGTGTTATTTTTAATTATCTACCCTTTGAAACTAAGTGGTAGTAAAGAAGCTCAATTTTATTCTGTTTGCTTATTTATATTTGCTTTTATCACTTGGGTGAATTATACCTATTATTATTTATAGTAAATTAGTAAACGTGTGAGTTGTGTATAATTTAAAACCTTCCCTCGACTGGTGAACCTGTACTAAAACAACATAGTAGGGCTACTTGGTTTCCTTTCATCATAATTATATAGTAAACTATCACAGTGCGTAGCGAAACATCTCATACACATATATTAATTACCTAAGTTCTTGCTAGGACAATATTTTTTGAATATCTGCTAAGTAATATATAAAGCTTTATTGAAAATGAATGATTCCACTCGGACTAGTTTAATACTTAGTAAGTTAGCTAGGAACTCCCTGACTACTAAAATGGATATAATCATAATTGCAGTTAAGTTGTTTTAGTACTAGAAGATCATTGATCTTTAAATTCACTGGCTAAGCATTTATTTAATTATGTTTTCCAGGTAAGTTCTGTACATTGCAAATCATGTTTTTATCACTATTATTACTCTAGTATTTTTTTCTTCCTCAGTTACTAGAAGTAGAAAAATGTAAACAAATAAAAATGTCTGAATACCGCAATATTTAATTTTAAATATATATAATTTAATTTATTTGAATACTAACTGGCAACTATTCATGTTACAGTTCAACGAGCATAATTTCATTATCATAGCTATCATACATGTTATATACTATATTCCATGAAAACTCATAATTTAGCGTACTCGAGGGAAATCTATTCTATTGCCAGTTTGTTTTGTTCAACTGACTGCTGGCCAGATGAATGTCACACATGAGTTTATTGCTCTCCGATGGATAACTAGTTAGTATGGAACATGCTGGTAAATTATTCCTATCGGCGTAATAAATTAAATTTATTCGTTCAATTATCGCCAAAAGTATTTCGGTGTTATATTATTAATATTGTCCTTTAATGTTTAATATCTTTAATAATGTCACTATAAACGACTAGTCTACGCTTCTCTTTGTTATTATTGATCTTGCACTGTCAATAACCTATTGAAAATAAATGGGTTCTATCAAAGAATCGAGGTATATCATAATAGGGAATGGTAATATTGTACCCAAATAATAATTACATATATGTGATAGGGCCGGAAGGAAGTTAAAGGAACAATTTTCTATGTAAGTTCAATTGGAACTTTTTAGATGCATATCTTTTTAATTCTTGATATCATTTTCTCCTGTTCATAATTAGGACAAGCGAGATTACTGTATAACTTGCTGGAGAAAAAATAGATCGTAAATTATTCCCTATCACTGGAGCGACATAATTTCTAAGTAAACACACCCTTTTTAACAAATAAGCTTAAAAAATAATTACATTTTAATTGCAGCTTATAAGTGATAAGATTAACCTTTTTATAACAAAGTGTCTCTTTTAAAGATGGCTCTAACGAATGTTCGTTATACTGAAGCACTTGATAATGTCCTAACGTTATAAAATTGTCAGAGCTTAGGTTTGATTGATGGATGTTTCATCTCACTCACGTCTAGCTGGATAGTTTTGTTGTATAATAATTTATCGTCTTATTGGTTTGTTAGAATAACTAATTTAAATCTCGTTATTAAAAATCTCAAACAAATATCGTTCTGAAGTTCTGTCAAATTTCATATACTTTATATTATTATAAATAACGCAATAATTATTATAGTTCAAGAATTATAACAAGATTGGGCACTAATTTAATATGACATACGTATTATTACTATGTATTATGTTATTATTTTAGACTAGCTCGTTCTCGCTTCGCGGAGGTATATATAATTCGTTCACATACTCACTCAGTTCCTCAAATAATCATTCACAGACTCATATTATACAATAGACAAGTTCCATTGAATTTCAATGTTATAACGCATAGTATGTCACATATTTACGGTGATTATTACCTGTTTATGTATTACGGTTATTACCATTATCTCACCAATTGTTTTCTGTCTTATTCACTCTATCACTTTTTCTTTTGAACAAACCTGGCCTAGCAATAACGAACAAAACATAAAATTGGTGTGGCCGTTTAGAAGTTATGGGCGTAGATACATTACTTCGATACATTTTTATTTATAGATAAGTTTAAAATTTTAGTCTTATATAATTATATTATTTAAGAATTTAACAAAATTAGGAGACGTTGTCAATACCATAAATTTATTTACTGAATTACTGACATTAATTTTAATCTTTATATAGCAAACTAAAGGCCTGCCCTCGCTTCGCTCCGGGTATTTAAAACAATAACATAATTGATGTCCTTAATTTGTTATTCTGTAATTGTGTTGTATTTCATTATTTGAAAAATGAGAGAGAGTAAGAAAAAGTTATAAAAAGAAAAATAATAGAAACAAAAAGAAAAGAAAAGCGACAGATGCTAAGAGAGGGAGGACAGAGCAAAAATAAAATTGAATAGGTAAAGGAGAGAGAGAAAGAGACAGAGAGAGAGAGAGAGAGCGAGAGAGGTAATCGAAAGAAAGTGAAAAGAGATTGATCATACTGAACAAAAAATAAGAATTAAAGAGAGAGCATGAGAGACATTGATAGTATTATATGAGGAAGAGAGATGGAAATACTATAGACTTCTATCAGTGAAAGAATTTTTAAAATCGGATCAGTAGCAACAAAATGGCCATATTCTATTAATTAAAAAGTGTATATGGCAACACTAATCACCTTTGTCCCTCACGAATAGTGTAGTTTTCTATCAGTGAAAGAATTTTAAAAATCGGATTAGTAACAACAAAATGACCATATTCTATTAATTAAAAAGTGTATATGGCAACACTAAATCACCTTTGTCCCTCACGAATAGTGTAGTTTTCTCTTAGTGAAAGAATTTTAAAAATCGGATTAGTAAGAACAAAATAACCATATTCTATTAATTAAAAAATGTATATGGCAACACTAAATCACCTTTTTCACTCAAGAATAGTGTAGTTTTCTGTCGGTGAAAGAATTTTAAAAATTTGATCAGTAACAACAAAAGGCCATATTGTATTAATTAAAAAATGTATATGGCAACACTAAATCACCTTTGTCACTCACGAATAGTGTAGTTTTCTATCGGTCAAAGAATTTTTAAAATCGGATTAGTAACGACAAAACGGCCATATTCTATTAATTAACAAATGTATATGGCAACACTAAATCACTTTTGTCACTAACGAATTGTGTAATTTTCTAACAGTGAAGGAATTTTTAAAATCGGATTAGTAACAACAAAATGGCCATATTCTATTAATTCAAAAATGTATATGGCAACACTAAATCCCCTTTGTCCCTCACGAATAGTGTAGTTCTCTATCGGTAAAAGAATATTTAAAATAAGATTAGTAGTTCCTGAGAAAACCTTCAATTTACAAAATGATCAGGTTATGGCACTTAAATGACCATATCTTTTTAATTAAAATATTTATGGCAATACCACATAGCCTATGTTACCCGGAAAGGATGTAGCTTTCTATCGGTGAAAGAATTTTCAAAATCGGTTCAGTACTTTTCGAGCTTATTCGCAACAAACAAACAAATATACAAACATACAAATAATCAAATCTTTCCTCTTTATATAATAGTATAGATATAAAATAAAGTCGCTTTAAAACTATGTAAAGGATTTTAATGTTTTAATGTGGTTTTCTTCAATAGACAGAGTAATTTAAGCGGTTTAAGTATGTTATAAGCATGTTATATAAGACAAGTAATGGATATAATAGCGGTATAGGTCTCCAGTTATTTATATATTGGAAAATAGTAAACGATAATTGAAAAAAGACTACATGCGTTAAGTTTGCTTAACCTAATGTTAAAAATCAAAAATTTAACCTACGTTTAAATAATGAAATTTTAGATGTGGCAGACACGACGGTATTTCTGGGTATAACTTTAGATTCAAAACTCCAGTTGAACCCCCATTTATCATCTTTAGCGGGCAGACTCAGCTCAGCTGCCTACGCTGTGAGGAAAGTCAGTCAAATGACTGATATCAATACTGCTAGGCTAGTTTACTTCAGTTACTATCACAATATTATGTCTTATGGCATTTTGCTGTGGAGTAGGGCCGCGGACCTTGAATCCATTTTTGTACTTCAAAAGAGAGCTGTTCGGGCCATTTATAATCTTAGAGCACGAGTTTCACTTTAAGATGTTTATAAAAAAATAGACGTCCTTACAGTCCCATCACAATACATATATTGCAATATTTTGTTCATTTACCAGAATATCGATTCGTATTCAAAACACAGTGACAAACATAATGTTAATACTAGAAACAGAAATAAACTTTCGTCTTCACAAAGTAAGTAATAGTTTCATGGGGCTTGGTGTTCGCAACTATAATAAGATTCCACAGTCTATATTAGACTTGCCACTTCAACAATTTAAAACTCGTATCAAGAAATCATTAATAAATAAAGCATACTATAATGTACAGGATTACTTAAATGATGAGAATGCTTGGAATCTAAGTGACGTTGACTCTCAAGCTAAATCATTTGTTCAACAATTTATGTAAACATGGCTTTCTGATAAGAGGGACTGTTGAGTTTCTGGCCGGCTCTTCTCAACAGAAAACAGCTTTTCGAGCTGTACTGTGTGGTAGCTTCAGACAAACTGACTGACCGACCAATTTTTGACGTATCACATGTACTTTTATACGAAAGTCTAATTGAAATAAAATATTTTTAGTTTGAGTTGAGTTTGAATAATCGAATCGTCATTGCCATCTATGGCGCTGGAGTAGGGTAGTAGTCACTTCCGTTATTTTGACAGCCTCGAATCTTTATATATCCTCGACAGTCGGACTGTAAACTAGTCTAGTGTATGGGTAGGTTTATGTTAGGCTAACCTTAGGCTTACACGGTGATTCCCTTATTTTACGCAGATATATATGATGTGGATATGAATCCTATAGTAAGTTAGTTATAGTTCAGTGTTTTTTTTTATAAAATTATTTCTGTATTGGCCTCTTAAAAAATATATTCTCAAGAGCAGACCTAATAAAATATGAAATTATATTTTGCAGTCAACTAGGCAGTGTAGAGTGCTCACGAGAACAGAACTGGAACAAGGTGAGACCTAGTTTGAGGACTCTTGGAAATCTCTTAATACTTCGCCTATGTTTTACTTGACAAAAGTGAATTTATTATATATTATACTAACTTCTAACTGTGCCTTTGATCTCTTGAGTTATTCATTTGTTGGTTGTATTTCATATGATAAATATTTTAATACCTTCGTTATTCTAATTATGTAGGTGATGTTGTTTTGAAATGTTATTCATCTTATATATCTATATCTATACTAATATTAAAAAAAAGAAAGATTTGTATTTTTGTATGTAACGAATAAACATAAAAACTACTGGACCGATTTCAAAAATTCTTTCACCATTAGGAAGCTACATTATCCCTAAATATAAACATAGGTTATATTTATTACAAGAAAAAATTAGAGATCCTTAGGAAATCTCACGAAAACCAACCCAAGGTGCCAAAAAATTTGCCATAAAATATCTTTCATCGCATGCGCTGCAAAAAGTATTGATGATAGAACAACAAAATGTTATACAATATTATAGAACGTATCAATATCTACAAAAAAGTCCGAGAGACCATATGTCCAACTATTATAGTTACGTCACTATAACTTCTTTTTTAAATTTTAAAAGTTGATAAAAATGCCTATCAAAATCAGACCATGTTTTCTATAACTTTGTATTAATCCTTATCCAAATAAATTATTTCGTATTCAAGACTATTTCAATACCTGTAAATTACTTTTTGAATTATTAAAATCGGACTTTCCATTCAAAAGATATTACGAAATTAAAAATATCAATATAAACAAAAAAAACACGACTACGCGACGGGCCAGTATAGCGACGCAGCGCAGCGAGTAAAGCGGCAAGAGAGTGGGCACCGAAATGCGGGAGGGCCAATATATTTTTAAAAATAATATTCCACCCGCGCGAAGCCGGGACGGGCTCCTAGTACTAATATAAAGCTGAAGAGTTTGCTTGTTTTAACGCGCTAATCTCCGGAACTACTGGTCCGATTTGAAAAATTCTTTCAGTGTTAGTTAGCCCATTTATCGGAAAAGGCTATAAGGCTATATATTATTACGCTGAGACCAATAGAATCGGAGCTACACGCGGACGAAGTCGCGCGGGTCGACTAGTCTATACTAATATTATAAAGAGGAAAGATTTGTATTTTTGTATTTTTGGATTTTTGTATGTAACGAATAAACATAAAAACTACTGGACCGATTTCAAAAATTCTTTCACCATTAGAAAGCTACATTATCCCTGAGTAACATAGGCTATATTTATTACAAGAAAAAAAATTAGAGATCCCCAGAAATTCTCACTAAAACCAACACAAGGTGCAAAAAAATTAGCCATAAAATATCTTTCATCGCATGCGCTGCGAAAAGTATTGATGATAGAACAAAAAAATGTTCTACAATATTATAGAACGTATCAATATCTACAAAAAACTCCGCGGTATCGCGGTCCAACTATTGTAGTTAAGTCACTATAACTACTTTTTTACATTTTAAAAGTTGATAAAAATGCCTATCAAAATCAGACCATGTTTTCCATAACTTTGTATTAATTCTTATCCAAATAAATTATTTCGTAATGAAGACTGTTTCAATACCTGTTAATTACTTTTTGAATTATTGAAATCGGACATTCCAGTCAAAAGATATTACGAAATAAAAATATTATAAATAAAAAATAATCCCAGACGGGCCGCCGCCGCGGTGTGGAGTGCCTCGCAGCGCAGCGAGTAACGCGGCGATAGAGGGAGCGACAGAATGCGGGAGCCAAAATGTTAAAAAAAAATTATCCCCCGTGCGAAGCCGGGACGGGTCTCTAGTATTTAATATAAAGCATTGTACTTACTAATTGTTGTAATCATTTCACATCTAGAAGTAACTATAGATCTGATTATTTGATTTCCTGATTTCCACTTCACCGTAAAACAGTTTTTTTTAATATTTAATGTCATCATAGAGATAAGTCGAGTTTGTTGCTAACAAACTTAAAACCATTCTACGTTTTGCAAAATAAAGGCACAATATTTTCTTCTTCTATGTGATACTCAGAATATAAGGCTTTGTACTTTATTTATATTTAAGATTGCTTTAGTCCTATGTGATTAAAAAAATCGCATTGAAATAAACCATCAATGCAGAATATATATATAAAGTATTCATGACTGGAATTTCAATTAAAAATAGTAACTCTGCATAAAAAAGTAATAAATATAGAGTCTGCCTTTGTTGTGTTCAAAGGTACCGGATTTTCTATAAAAATACAAAGATTGTTTTTTTTAAAACCACATATTAATAAAAAATAAAAGTTTTCAACGGTTATAGACAGTACCTACAGACAATTAATGTAAAATTATGAAATTTCTATCAGTATATTAGTAAACTTATTATTCCTGCTGCAGTTTAAATGTTTTTGTAACGAATATAAATAAATCTTATCTGTGGAAGTCTAAAACTTTCCGATGCAGGTATAAAATTGGAATTTAAATTTTATTTTCACAAATGGATGGAGTAAATCGGTTTTTGTATTTCAAGCGATACCTTTTAGGTTTACAATGTTCTTTTCTAAAAGGAAGGAAGCTATAAGCAGATACCACATCTGTTACCAATTTATTTTGAATTACCTAAATGAAGGTATTTTAGGTTTATATCATTCTTTTGGGGAAAAAGTTTCTTACGATCGTGAAAGTGAGTTAATTAAAAATTATAGTTCTATATCTTGAGTTCGTTTATTCTACTTTTAAGTTAGATATGTAAAGACAGTCACTGTAAATGTATCCTGCAAACCTGTAGCTGAGACACGAGCCCCACATGATACTTGAGTTTCTGTCATGGCATCTATATTTTACAGTATTTATGAACACCAATTATGTTAATATGTATTATAAACCAAGATAATTTTTTGTCTTCTTTTTTGTTTTTTATCAAAATTAGTCAGAATCACAAAACTCGCGATCCTTTAGTTAAGGAGATATTTTGAATTTATTTTCATATTTTATCATCCTACCAAATTATTCTGTTGTTCCGTTAAACAACCGTACTCTATGCTACTTTCATTTCTAAGCTACCTTTGTGAACAATTCTCATCAAATCAAATCGATTTTGGATTTTTTGAATTTATTTTGATGGAATTATAAATATTGAATGCGTATATTGAATTATCGACTCACTGGGAGAGCATCTCGTAAGAGCCGAGTAACCCACCACCCCCTTGGTGGTAGGGGATCTGTTTCCCGACTGGCTCGCGACCACCAGCATGCGAATCCGACCGCCAAGTGTCATAGACGCGTTCTGGTCGAGCCATTAATGCTGTGGATCTAGTGGACTCTGGGATCTAGCTAACCAAAAAACAGAATTAGTTTATGATTAAATTAAGTGACACCAACCAAAACCATACAAAAAAAAACGAAACTATATATTTTCCCATATTAGATACTGTAAAGAATTATACATACTTTTATATTATTATTAGTTATTAACATTACGAAGAGTTGGAAGACAGAATAAAAGTATTAATTTATATTAGCGGAATTCGACACTTTTCGTGATATTTGTGGGAGAATTCAACATACCATTATAGGATTTTCTGGAAAACATTTTTTTTCATAGGACTTTAATGCCTCAAGTCCAGGCAACGCTCTCGCCCTCTCCAGTGTAAAAGTAGTAACATTAATCTGATCTCGGACAGCAAATAGCTCTCGAATGCGGTGGACAAGGCCAATGTGCCGTGTGAAGAATTGTTCGAGCAGAAATTGCTCGCTGCGAGTTGTGACTTACTGCCACCAGATTTACTCACTTTTCATAATATGCGCCATCTGTTACATTACTTACATACATTTTAGATTTATTTTGACAAAATTATTACTTTACTATATAAAGAGTGTAACATTTGTGTCTACGGATATGCTAAAACACAAGTTTATTAAAGGATGGTGTGTTTTCCAATATTTTCTTTTTTTTTTTCCTTTCTTTTCCTTTTTCCAGTATATAATACTTTGAGGCATTCTCTCCCATTAAAAGAGTATTATGAAATATCCTATAGGTAGTATCAAAATATTCCATAAACTGAAATTTGAGAAATGCCGGTCAATTCTATATGTTACCTTTGACAGTCTGAAGTTGGAACCAGGTGATAAAGACTGGCACTCCCAGATAGCAAAGGATAGGACATTAATTTTTATTTATTTTCAAATTATATTTAGCGGTTTCACTTAAAAAGAATATGACAGGCTCATGGAAATCTTTATGTAACTCCATAAAATGTTGATTTTTTCAAGCAAAACTGTATAAAAATAACAACAAACCCGCCAGTCGGTGGAAAATAATGAAAGAGGAAAGTGAAAATACCCGTATTAGGCACCACTGTCCTAATGCGACCCTTTGCAATCACATTCTGGCCTTTATCCTAGTAGTTTAAGCTGTTATATTACCCATTATTATCCCTTGTACTATATTAGGATACATTATGATAATATTGCTTAGATTATATATTTATCCTCTAAACTTCATATGACAAATGTCGCTACGGTCTTATATACTTAAAGATATTCAATTAATTCATTACTTTTATATTATATCACAGTCCTTGTAGGAACAAAACAGTCAAGCCACATAATAAAATATTATTTTGCCTAAGGTGTAGGTAGACTTTGTGAAGTTAGGGTTAGTAGAGTTAGAAGCTTGCCTCTACATGAGATTTTATAACTTTTTGACAGTGTTAGGTATATGGTCTCTTCTTGGCAATATTTTACATTAAAATGTTTTTGTACACTTTTCTTTGTGAGTTACTTATGAACTATTTAACAATTTATGTTCACTATCAAATCAGTAGGAAAATCGACAACGTTCAAAGTAACGAAATGTTTACTTATACCAAGGCACAAGAAATTGCCTCTTTCTAAAATAACCCTACTGAATAAATTCTAAACTAATTACATTCCCTAATTTAACATATGTATTTTATAACATGGAATCTGTACATCAATCACAGACCTCCAGCATCAAAATTAGCGAAATTCTAATACTAACTTCCATACCCTAGTTTAATGGGTTGGGGGCTAAAGTGTTTCAAGTTTTAGAATGTTTTTATTGTTTGTGTACTAATACTAGCTTACCTACAAAATTCCAGCTTTCTAGGATTTCAGGAAGTACTCTAAGAATTTTGATTACCATTAGTAATCCAATTTCTAATCAAACCAATTTTTTTTCGGTATGAATAAAATCTAAAGTAGGTATAAGGACTATTCAGTTGAACCTCTAAATGTTTAATGAGTCGACTATTGACAACATATCCCGTAAATTTTGTATATCTGGTATTATCCAAAAAGTTACAAGGATTCAAAAAAACGACAAAGCGCTTCGAGAAAAGTTTGTAGTGCCCTTGCACTTCGATTGGCTCGTCTTGGCGGGGACACTACCGTGCCTCCAGATTTTGAGTTATTATGTCATTTGATAGATAGCGCTGATAAAATCTATAAACTTAGCCATTATTCGTTAGGATATTATAGCATAGACAACAAACAGCATAAAAATATGTTTATTAAAGTAAAATAAAATAAAGCGATATTTACAGAGAAAGAAACATAATTTTATTTCAGCTTAGCTATTATTTTACTCACTTAACAAGATTATTTTGCGCTTATAGATTAATATTTTATGTTTAGTTTAGGTTATATACTTATTTATCTCAAAAGGTAAATTTTAATATATTTTTAATTAACTTTCTTAAGGGACACGTTTAAAACGTTAGACAGTCTTTCTTAATGTAGCCCGAATACAGTCACGAATTCAGGAAATTAGATGCTAAGAATTTAGATGAAAAAAAGGGTTTAGGTATGCCAATTTTATTTTATTACTAGTAATCAAATTCTCACGTTTATATTATTTAGCTAGAAAAGATTTTATGCAAAAAATTCAAAATATTAAAAATATACATATTTAACTAATGAAATAAATACTTTTTATTGTACATTTTCAACAACAACCATAACATTTCGACCTTTATACACATTGATTTCGTTTTAATTATATATTTTTTATATAAGGTTGGGCTTAGAAGCCCGCAGAGTATTATAAATTATAAACTTTATTGCTTTAAAATAACATATTTTTAAAGTACTCCTTTTTCATTAATAAAATAATTATTGCGCAAAGAAAGTTCAAAAATTAAAAAGGAAATATTTTCAGCCTTTCACATGACGTTAACAGCCAGTTATAAATTTACCACTATTGACCGACTTGACTCTGTTATCAGAACTTAAAATGAGACGTGTTACCCTAAATTGCTACTTTAGAGGAATGAAGTGACTTTTTGAGTACAATAGCCGGGAACTTACGTCAGTATTAAATGTAAGTCAATAGTTCACTATTGTATGATTTTTGTAATTGATTGTACTTTTATTTAACGGTGTGAACTCATATAAATCATATTCTCCATTCTGTTTAGTACACAAATAAAGTGTTAGGCTGTTGAAAGCATCGGCAGCTATCTCTAAATAGACGGACGCAATCACTCGCCGACACCTTATCGTCAGCTAGTTAAGCGTTTCGCTGATTGCTGGATTGAGTTATAAATCTCTTGTTGCACGCGAACCAATGAAATAGATAAATAGGAAGGGAAGGAAATCATTATAATGTACTTTTTAGTACTTGTGTTATTTAAATGTATAAATGTGATATATAAAGTGAGATGATTGATGAGAAAGTGATTTCCTGAAGATCACCGCACCGGATTCGGATGGAATTTTATTTGAAAAAAAGTATAATTATGTCAATTTAGTGGACATTTTTTCAAAGTAAATATACAATTATTATGTGAGATATAAGGTGAGTTTGTTTGCAAATGGAATTTTATATCACAAATGTATTTCTTCCATTCGATCGAATCGATTTTACTAATATGTAATAATAAAGCCTGTTAAAGTGAAGTTACGAAGTAATGACATGAGAACGACGGATAAGGCGTAATATTGAACACGCTAATGCCAATTATTAAGTAATATCAGTGAATTACGATATGAATGAATATTTGCTGAAAACTTTTGGGTATGTTTGTAACTTACTAATTTATAGAAACATAAGAATTTAAGGATTAATGAAAATTAAAGCAGAATAAAACTAAATAAATTCTAAAACATTCAGTAAATACAGTTTTGTCCTCTCAGTGGGATAAACATTCCTATTTCTATTTTTATAGATCTCAAGCTAGCTTGTTGTTGTTGCTGTTTGTTTATGTTTTCTTAATAAAGTATTTTTATAAAGTGCTGTCTTCTCTCCACCGTGACCTCGCGGAGTTTCAACTTGCAGTTTCATAACAGTCTTCAAAGAAATTTATTTTCTTTCCTTTTCCTTTTTTCTCTTCTGATTCTCTTCCCTTTATTCTTACATTTTATTTAGGTACTTTTATTGAGCGACTTCTTTCATATCCTCTATTAAGTATGTATTGTATTTACTTATATCTATGGTTCATTACTTTAAATATCTATAACGTAAACTAAATATATATATTTGTTACATTTTATTTCGTTTACAACATTTTTATTTTTTATTTATTTATATACATGACAATACTTTTTATTTTTATCTATTTATATTTATATTTTTATTTTACTGTTTTCTTTCTTCTTTTATCCTTTTAATAAAATATTTAAAACGTACAATTTCCTAACTAACAATAAATCAATAATGCTATTTAACAAAATAAATGTGGTGTGTGAGTATGTACGCAAGTGTGTAAATAAATGATTAGGTTCCACCCACCTTTCATTCCTCTCTGAACTTAGTCACTAGTTTATTTATACCGTCATTGAAAGACACGAGAGTAAAATAAAGGTTTTTGCATTTAACACGCTTTTGACATAATTCGTTTTCAATACCTAACCTACTACATTTAACTTTTTTTTATACTACGAAGGTGGCAAACAAGCATACGGTCCACCTGATGGTGAGTGGTTACCGACGCCTATGGACACCTGTAACACCAGGGGTGTCACCTGTGCGTTGCCGATCCTTCAAAAACCTATCACACCCACACACATATCACCTCCCTTTTGAAGGACCCCATATTGTAGCTCCTTGGGAAAACCTTGGCAGGAAGCTCATTCCTCATCTGCACTGTTCGCGGGAGGAAATTCCTCTGAAACCGCACTAATAGTAACACGACTGTATTGCTCAGACTTCGATCATTTATAATGTAGCAACAACAGTGTAGGCGCAATATCAACAGCTCCCTCTTTCTGTCCAGAAGGGTTCAATCTTTGGTTGACACCCATAGTCAGTGGCGAGGATGGGGCTGCCGACCTCTTTCTTCTATTATATTTTTCCTTAAATACTTAAATAATAGGTCTTTATCTATGAAATTGTCGGTCTGCCGTACTGGTATCAAGTCCAATTTGTTCTTTTTTTGCTAAGAATATTAAGTTCAAATTATTTTATGTTTGAAATATTTATTCTTTTAATAATTTGTTTTCAAATTAATAATTTGTTTAATGTTAGCTTTCTCTTTTCATCGCATTTGTACGTTTTTCGTCATCATGGATTCGTTAAAAATTCGAGCGATTACAGAGTATAAGTACCGTCGTGGCAGCAAAGCGGCAGAAGTGGTTCGCAACATGAACGACGCATACGGAGCTAAAACTACTAACGATCGCACCAACCGTTATTTGTTTGCCTGCTTCTGTTCTGGAAATTTCGACCTAAGAAATGAACGCCGTGGTCGACCGAAAACTTTAGTCGACAATGACAATTAAAGGTGATTAGGGAAGCTCATGATTCTTAATCTACAGTTGAATTAGCAGCAGCTTTCAATGTTAGCATCAAAACAGTATTGGTCTATTTGCGTCGAATTGGCAAGGTAAAAAATGGGTCCTCAACAGACACACAAATGAAGGCATTTGAATCGCATTGTTACTTGCGACGAAAAATGATTTGTTAATCGCAAGCGCTCAGCACGTTGATTTGATCCTGGTTCAGCACCTAAACAATGTCCCAAACGAACATTGTTTAGGTGCTGAAGAACTGAACACAATGATGGAGAAGCTCGCACATCGCCAACCAGCTTTGGTCAATCGTTCGGCTCCGTTGTTCTTGCACGAAAACGCGCGACCTCATACTGCACAGCAGACGGTCTCCAAGTTACAAGAGCTGTGGTTGAAAGTTCTCCGGCATCCAAATATAGAGGGAAAAAGAATGTTAACTAATTTCATGAATAACGGTAATTTCATAGTAAAAGACCTAATATTATAAGAGGAAAGGAGGGACTCCTTTAACTACCTTCTTTATCTCCAACATACTTCTGATGTTATTATTTATAAAATAATTATACATCTATGCGTCATCACAACATCAATATTGCACTAACTTAATAAAATGTCAGCCGAACTTTATTTAGTTTAATATATCTTCTTCGGTAACCTATTGAACTCATACCTCTAATGCTCTAAAAGAACAATGGTAGTTATTACATTCACAACAGATTATGGGTTCTACCAAACTAAGAGGATCACATGCCTAATTAAATATTTTATAAATGCTTTATTAACCGTAGTAGACTTGCCATCTTCTTCCTGCGTTCTTTTATTTATTTATTTTTTTATGTATTCTTTTTATAGAGTTAGCTTGATATTGCTACAGCAGCAACACAAATTCTAAAAGTGTTTAAAATTACTTGTAGAACATAGCAGTTTATCTTGCTTGATGCACGTAAAAACATACAAAAAGACAGAAATAAATTAAAAAATTATTGTTCTTGATTTAATGTTGTTTTAAAACCTCTTACATTGAATTTACTTTATATCTTCAAAGTATAGACCTTAGAAAAAAAGTTCTATTTTTTTTATATGTATTGATGACATGATGTACAAATTATTATTAATTCTGAAGCTTAAAAGTCATTTATTCGAATAGATATTACTTCCTTTGAGCTATCGCAGCTTAATTGCTCTAGTGACATTTTAAAGGCTAAAACGTTCACAGTTTTCAACGTATGATGATCGGATTGCATTGCATTTTTAAACGCTGATATTTCGAAACAGAGCCAACTCGATATCTAGATAGATGGATGGCTCCCTGGACACCAGCATGTTCGCTTCTATACGCCCAGTTTAACGATTCACTGAATATTAAACTTTGTTTTCTGATTTTGATAGTTTTTACCATTAATTTCATTTTAGTTCTGTAATTATGGTAATCTATTTTAAAATGTTTTCTTTTTGTAATTGTTTATCAATTATAGCGTAGTAAATTGAAATTCATTATACACTATATAGTGTACTGTGTGTAGTCGACCCTTCCCGGCGTCGCCCGGGAGTAAGTATTAATGCTGTATTGTTTAAAATCGTTTCTTAAATAATCCATTATTTCTCGTAAAAAGTAAAGGATTAAAAATGGTTATAGTGGGAGATACTTAAGAGACAGACATATACCGACGCGGACTTTTTTATCTACCTTTATAAGTAACAAACATCCATTCATTCTAACAAACTTTCGCGTTTATAATATTAATAGCATGTATTATACATAAAAACCTTCGTCTTGGATCACTCTATCTATTCAAAAAAACCGCATCAACCGTTGCTCCGTTGCTTAGTTTTAAAAAGCATACATAGGGACATACAAACAAACAGACAGCGGGAAGCGACTTTGTTACTATGTAGTGTTTGTTATAGATATATATATTTTTTATTATACCGTCCATGATACCACAATCATTACAATATAAGGATAAACACCTCTGAAAATTTCAGTCATATTTTTAAGTTTAGATAGTTTAATCCATGAAGTCTCGCCGCTTGTCTATAACTGCCAAAATAGAAGACGAGCCAAGAGCCGTCGTGGATTGAACTATCTATACAAAAGAGTCATCTGTCAGAACTGCCAAGAGTTAGTTGAACTTCGCGCACTGTAAAAGCGCATCAATACATCAGTAGCTCAGTGGTTCAGGCGTAGGATTCAAGATTTTGTAAATTGGGCCAACGCCATAAGCTGTCACTCAACCCCACAACTTATTCCCTGGACTGGAATGACAATAATATACAATAGTTGATATTTTTGTAGTCGGTGCCTCTATTGATTAACCTCCCTTGGTTAATCAATAAGCTAATTATTTCTAACTGTTTAGTGCATTTTTAGAGTTTGAAGTCGGTTAAATTTTTTGTTACGAATGTTTTTCACATTACAAATTATTTCTTTTTTTCTTGGAATAAATTTATTAAAAGTTTATAAATTTAAATGTCATAAAATTTTACCGTTTAAACTTTGGTTCATTATTTTGTATCTGTATCGAGGGCAGCTGCCCAATATTCGAATATATTATACAATATAGCTATATTGTATAATATATTCGAATACTACTAAAATCTCAAACATATACTTTTTTCATGTCCGCATGTGTGGACATGGTGGATATAGAAAAACTACTTGTAATCACTTCAGTATAAATGGCCATATTTATTGATTGTTTACACGTAGAAGTTTGAGTCTTTCAGAGCTTCAAGATACCATAGACAACAACAAGTTTAATATTAACTTTAACTTGATAACTTCACGTATTCCCGTTTTTCCCATAATAATAAATTGATTTAGCAGTTTGTTTTTTATTTAAAAATAGTCTTGCGTGGCAGTCAAAAAAAGTTTAATTTCTAGTGATGTAGAAAAAAAATACAGTTTTTTAATCATATTCTTTGTTTGCGGTTAAGGTCCTTGCTTCGTGCTAATTTTCACGATTCTAGATCATTAGGAAGTACTCTATAATTTTGTTAGTGACTACATTAATCGTTATATCTTTTCACTACATGGACTTAGAAGTAGATTTTGACCGCAGACTAAGCTATAAAGAAGCTCTTAAAATAGAATAAACTAGATTAATTTATTTGTCAAAACAGTAGGAGGGGTTGTATCGACAATTACCACAAATATCTATAAAATTCCGAGTAACTAGCTAATACCAAACCAGAGAAAGGAATTCTTGGGTAATTGCTCACAAGTTTACCTCCTTTCGTAACGATTGGGATGCAGCTATTTGGACTCAAATTCTTTACTAATGTATGAAATTTCCAACAAATATATATTTTGTACATACAAAGTAAATAATACAATTTTTATGTGTTAATCGTGCATATGTTTGATATCAGTAAGATCATTTACAAAATACCTATAACAATTTCTAAATTTATAGATAATATTAATTAATTGATTATTACACTTACACGGAGCACCTCGCGCGACTACTTCTACGTGGTGCTCCGCTCCTGAGGGTCGTAGCGTAATTTTATAAAGCCTATAGTCTTCCTCGATAAATTGGCTACCTAACACTGAAATAATTTTTCAAATCGGACCAGTAGTTCGTGAGATTAGCGCGTTCAAGCAAACAAACAAACTCTTCACTTTTATCTATTAGTATAGATGTTATAGTTTGTGTATTACATAAAAATTATAACGGTAGTACACAGTTTGACCACAGCAGTTTAACATAAATTAATATTAGGCTCAAACTTTACGACAATTTTTTTTCTCATCGTCTTGAACAATATTTTCATGGTAAATAATGAAAAAAAATAAAAGATTTCTTGTCCCACTCTAAATGATACACGTGTGTGTACATACAATAAACTTTACAGGACAATAGTCGTTGTAAAGTTTATTTTAAATGCTTTAATGTACTTTAATGTTAGTTTTCTGCATTCTTTCGTATAAACTTTTACTGTGTTAACTCTCACACTTGTCCATTCGTGTAATTTTAATAAAAGTATCTTTCCTTATGGGATATTGTTAAACTATCGTAACTTTGTAATATTACTATAACATACATAAACAATGTTTACAGGATAACATCGTAAATTTCCATCAAAATTCCTATCTTTGATTAGATTACAGCGAGTTTAGGTAGCATAGATAACATTAACAAGTAGGTACGAATATTCACGTTAGGAATTTTGCAAATTAAACCTTTATCGATGAGTGACATGATGTTTGATGTTGATGTTGTAGTTGTGATGATGTTTAATTAATGAAGAAATATTTTGATTAAATCGTCACCCCTAATTAATGCAAAAGTTACCCGAAACTAACTTTTATGGCCCCCTGGCATTAAAGTATTAATATCAAAAAGTTTAATTTACAAAAAAAAATAGTTTTCAGGGTTCCGAACCCAAAGGGTAAAAACGGCACCCTATTATTAAGACTACTGTCCGTCCGTCCGTTAGTCTGTCACCAGGCTGTACCTCATGAACCGTGATAGCTAGACAGTTGAAATTTTAAAAAATGATGTATTTCTGTTATTTCTATAACAACAAATACTAAAAACAGAATAAATTAAATATTTAAGGGGAGTTCCCATATAATAAACATGATCTTTTTTTCCGATATTAATAATGGCAACAGGTAGACGCTTCAAATAAATAATAAAAAATATAAACTACAATATTAGGATATAAAGTAATTTATGTATAATGTAAGTTGCAGTGTATTTTACTGTATTACTTATTTTGAAACAAAATATCAAAAGCGTAAGGTTTGTTGTAATACTAGCCGACCCGCCCTCACTTCGCTGAGGTGAAGTCAAACCACTCAAGTTACTCCTTGTTAGATCAGTGAAGGAAGCTATATTGCAGTGAAAGTCCCGTCAAAATCGGTCCAGCCATTTCAGAGATTAGCCGGAACAAATCGACAGAGAGACAAAAATTGTAAAAAAAAATGTTGTTTAGGTGTATGTTTACATCCATATGACAAAATATAATTAAAAAATTGAAACAAAATATAATTGGTGAAATAATTAATTTATAGCAAAATATATATATAGAATATTAAAAAAACGAGTACCCAAATTAAATTATTTTTTAATATACCACCAGCTCGGAATACAGGTTAATCTGTGGAGAAGAGCTTTCAAGAAACTTTACAGTTGTTCCTTTCAAAATATAGATTTTACAACTATCCTATATCGTCACTACTATCCAGCAAATAAGCAGTGATGGCCCAGTGGTTGAGACTTCAAGTCTTACTCGGGAGGTCCGAGGTTCGATTCTGGGCACACACCTCTGACTCTGAGTTATGTGTGTTTTAAGCCATTAAATATCACTTGCTTTAACGGTGAAGGAAAACAACGTGAGGAAACCTGCACTCCTGAGAGTTCCCAAAAAATTCTCATTGGTGTATGAAGTCTGCCAACCCGCACTGGGCCAGCGTAGTGGGCTATGGCCTAATACCCTCCTCATTCCAAGGAGGAGACCCGGCTCAACAGTGGGCCATTGAAGGGTCGTGATGATGATGATCCAGCAAATTATCGGTATTGATACAATTTTTTTTTATTATTAACTTATCTTTAGATGGTTGTACAATTATTAATAATATCTAACAGCATCACCACCCGCATCTTGTTTGTAACAGAGTAACGTCCAAGTATAAGACAGAGATACAAGAGGTATGAGAATGACACAAATCAAAACTGCCCTCTTATAGAAAAATTGTCACAAACTAAGCATGACATGTGGATTTGTGCTAAATATGAAACTCAGTTTAATCCTATTTCATTTATTCAATTTGTTTACTATATTAAATAATATTAACTTATTATGAAGGTTAACAATCTAATTGTTGCCAGTCTAAGGAAACTATTTACCACATACATTTAATAATTTACCTTAACAATATTATAGTTATATAATAAGCTAGAATTTTCTTTACCATAAGGGATTTATGTATATTCCATTTGTCCTATGGAAATCACATCTTGACCACGAGACGGTAAACAAAACAATACAATAAAGTAAACTTATTTGACCCTCAAGAAGGGTGACTTTATCCACGACAGTAAACTAAACTGGCCTGCAAAAGAAGATATAACAGTTTTTAAATTCAATTTTCTTCTAAACTATTAAATTTAGAGACTTGAAATAAAAACATTTAGAATAGTTACAAAATATTTTTAAAACATACCCTGAAAAAGGTGTTTGCAATCTTAAAATCACATTTTTAATAACTGGTGTTGCCTCCTCTGGATCTGATCGCAGCTTCGAGTCTGTTTGGCATAATGAAGACGAGGTTCCCAAGACGATGTTGGGGGATATTCTCCCATTCTTCCATTAGGGCCTGTTTAAGATCATTGAGGGTGACAGAAAGTCGTCTTCGTCGTCTGATCAGCCTTCCGAGCTTATCCCAAGCGTGTTCGATCGGGTTCAGGTTAGGACTCCTTGGTGGCCAGGTCCTCAAGTTGATACCAACCTCCTGAATGTACTCTCCTACAACCTGAACGGTGTGTGGCCGGGCGTTATCTTGAATTAGAATTGATCCATCAACCATATTTTCCAGATATAGTCTTGCATTCTCATTGAGGATCTCTTGAGCATATCTTACCATGGTCAGAGAGCATTTTTCTATGGCCACTAACTCTGTTCGATCTTCCGAAGAGATGCCAACCCATACGTGTACAGAGCCCCCGCTGTATTGGACTCTTTCTGCAAAGCAGGATTGAGCGTATCGCTCACCAGGCCGCCTGTAGACTTTCGTCAAAAAGTAGTTTTTATATAACAAACCTAAATTTTCTATATAATGCCTTTTATTTCAAGTTTCTAACTTAGATAGTACAGAACTTATCGTCACGTATATGAGTGTTATACCTTCTTTTGCTGGCTATATTACTAGTTTCACTACTTTTATGTTCACTGTACGAAAACACCATACGGACTAGTTCTGTCACAACAGAGGTCTTATTATATTGTCTACGTTTACAAAAACTGGGAAAATTCCTAAATCATAGTTATTAGGAGCAATATAAATCCAACATGAAACTTTGACAACACTAATGACCGGCTAGAGTTATCATCAAGAATCTCAAACAAATAGAGGGCGCTGCGATAAGGCACTCTATTTAAATTCCAAGTACTCGCATTTTCATTGTTACAAGACAAAGGAGAAAATGTATTTAGCATAAAATGGCTAACAAGTTACAACATTCGAAGGGATTGTCTTTTTGATGATCTAAAGGAATATTAACAAAGTTGCCTTATTAATGCGAAGTTTGCTTTCATAAAGTACCTCAGGATTGTAACTTTTCTAAAGAAATAAATAATTTATAATGATGTTCAAATTTTCTATGAAGATTTTCATGTTAGTAAGTTACTTAGCTCTCTCTCTGTCTGATATTATTTTGAAACGATGAATTAATAATTTTTCTGTAGTTTATGGTCTTTTGAATAAAAGTTTGTAGTTAATTCATTCAACTTTTATTTAAAGTATAGTATTTAATAATTAATTCGTTTTGCGAGAAAATACGAACTTTTTTGGCCGTTTCGGAAATTTATGCGAAACTTTTTATTCCACGGTCTCGTATTTATGAGACCATACTGGCAATATTGAGTAGATGAAATTTTTTCTACTCATGATTTTATAGTGTTAATTAAATATGAAGGGTTGTAGTCTATACGCAGACTTACAGTATAACGGCTTGACTAGAATATCTTCTTCCTTTCAACGTTTCTCCTAGATTACTCGCGATGCAATAACAATTCATCTGTCGTAATTTATTTATTGTTGTCCAACATTTAAAGAAGTAAAAAATGCTGCCAACATCATAAATAACAGGATGCTACACAAATGATTAATGTTGCCAACATCATAATTAACAGGATGCTACACAAATTATTAGTGTTGCCAACATCATAATTAACAATAGTTAATATTATATTTAATTTTGGAATGCACGTTTGCTTTCGACTGTGGTACAAAGAAACTTGCTTTATCACTCGGATAAGTTGTTTTGTACTCATAATATTTTTCCATTAAAATTTATCTTTATTGTGAACATACGTACAATAATGCCGGAGTTGGCATAGATATTCAAGTAGTATTCCTTAGAGTAACGTAACTTACTACGCAACTGATAAGTGAAATGGCGTCTCTTGAATTGCGGAAGCACTAAATAACAATACTCGTATTGGGAAAACAAAATTTTGTAAATAAAATGAGATTGTAATCTTTTAAATACATTTGTAAACATTTGTAATTTGTTTTTGTCCTTTCTTTGTCTGGTTTTTGGTAAATGCAATGCTGTGTTCCGGGATAAAAAGTATTTTATGTGACAATTCAGGTTACAAAGTATATTACTTTTCCATGCAGCCATGTTTTTGTGTGAAGAATACCACTACTCTATACTACAAAACGATTTCCTTTTTTGATAAAAGCAATCTATATTGAAATCTAGGATATAAGGTGACTAGGTGCCAAATTTAATTTAAATCAGTCCAGCCGATTTAGCGTGAACTGCGTATAGATATCTAAAAGTAAAATATAGCTTGCAACATTGTTTATAATTTAATATTCACGAGTAGTTTTTTTAATTTTCTGATAAAATAATATTGCAATATATATGTACCTACTTCAAAATTTATAAAAAGACAATGATCATCAAAATTGTGTGTCGTAATACTGGGACTACATTATTAAGGTAAAGATTTCGTGTAAGCGATTTCGCATATTATTGCTCGGTTTCCGTCTAATATGCATCTTATGTGTTACTAGAAGATTGTTACTAATATTTACTTTGCATAAATGAAATCATAATATACTTATGTAACAAAAGTTTCAATATTCGCATATCCGAACGAGTTGATCGAAAAACAGTAGGATTGGCTGCAAATTCTGTCGCTCGCTAAAAAATTGCCGTAATATTTCAGCGTCAGCCCGGATAACTTCCTAGAGTTACATTCTAACCCTATATGACCATATCACTCACGTTGACACTATTTTAACTGAATTATATTCAGGTCAGTCTATATTATACACTTATCAATGTAATATTTGTGGAATTAAAAGTTAACGATTCGATTTGATATTTTGTGAAAGTCAAGAAAATACTTTAGTAATAAGACAAACCTCAGTCAAGTCGGAGAAAGCTTTTATGAAGTTTTCTTGTTCTTTTTTATACCTATTGAAATCTTAATTTATAGTAATATAATTATATATAAATACTAGTTGATCCGTCGTGGCTTCGCCGGTGTGCGATATCTCTACATGCAACATTGTTATATTCGCTATATTTTACATTTTAATTTTCAACATTAACATAATTTATATATGTATAATTCTCAAAGGTCCCATCCCAAACGATTACACAACTTGACATGCATTTCATTCCTATAATTAGTTGAATTAATTCATGCCTCCAAGCGATCTTTTTATTTCGCGATAAACCGTACCATTATTATGTCCTTTACCAAGCTCTTTTCTATCTTGGTGCCAAATTTCATCAATTTCTGTTCAGTGGTTTAAGCTTGAAGCGTAACAGATCGATAGAATTACTTTCCCACTTATATTATTAGTAAGGATTGCCTACTGGTTAGCAGCACTGGTGTCTCTTTACCCTATAATGGCAACTCATATAAGCGACAAGGTCTTAGGAGTTGTTTCTCAGTGGCATAGGTTTATAGTTGGAGTAGAGTAATTCATTATATCGACCTATCTAATTTCAATACTCCAATTACTCATCATATAAAATCATGTTTATTCATCAATTTATAAAAGCAACTACAATTTTACTATCTAAACACAATTATGCCTCAATGGGCAAACGTATAATAAATTCAAATATTATGAATATTTTAGACTAGATAACATTGTTGCACAATACTTTTATGTATGATTACTAATTATATATTTTGTGAATATTAATGGATATTCACTCAGCAGTTAAGCTACTAACTACTATTTTTCAAATGTCTGTTAATTCTTTAGAAACAATTAGAATTGAAAGTAACCTACAGATCTAAAAGTGCCAAATTATCAAGAATATTGCTATTAACTTTAAGTTTTGAGACTCAAAGTAATAATTAGTTTTCGTAAATTAAACCTGAATGAAAATTGTTATTTTAGGTTAGGATTTTAAAACTTTATATAAGTTTTGTATGCGATATTACTTTGAGCGTTTTAACAAAAAAATAATTTTTTTTGGCACCATTTTATTAGTATTCATCTATCAAAGTTAAGCTAAAAGTGAAATACGTAACGAAGTTATACTATGATGACAATGAAGTATGATAGAAATTTTGGATAGGCATCATTCAATTTGCATTCAATCCCAAAGTGTATCACAGATTGATATGAAAAATAACATTTGAAATTTTAGAGACATAAAATATTCTAATTTTACCTTATTAAGTGTTAGCTACCAAATAAACAATAAGTGTCTGTCTAGTATGTTCAATTCAATGTTCAGTTTAGATGAGATAAAAGGTACAGATATTATTACAACATGAGTTTGATTGAAATAATAACGAATAATTTATTATCAAACTAAATACAATATGTTTCAATCCTCAGTCACCCTGGTTAGCCACGGTCATCCAATCACCCTATGAAATATTAGGTTTTTACGGTTTTAAACTTAGTGTTAAAGAGCTGAGTCTTGCACTACACACTGCACACTACGGCACTAGTATGTCAGACAGAATCAGAGGTGAATCAGGATTTATTAATAAAATATTACGTTTCCAGTCAGTTGTGTAAAATATCGTTGGAAAATACTAATAAATAAAAAATAAAGAAAAATGTCGACTATATCATTTTATATTTATTTGAAGTCACTAATCAAAATCCTTTACAATTTTATTCTATTACAATTTTTAAAATAAAAACGTAACTTAGGCATAGTAAGCCAGTAATAGAATCGACATATACAAACTTCCAAGAAGTTGCAACATTTTTTTAGTCACACATCACTAAAAACAACCAAGACTTCCAAAGCTCTTATGTCGTGTCACCGGCGGTGTGGGTCTGTTTCTCTATAGTAAAATTTAGCAAATTTGACTGGCTTTCCCATATTCGAATGAACTGAAATGTAAAACATATATCAACGTCCATATGTAAAACGTATTATAATGCAATATTATCATAAGCTGATAATATAACCACCATATGAGTATGGGAACTCTGTAATAGAATATAGCAACCCTGTCAAGTTTGAGCTCATTTAATTTGTCTTGACAAGTACTTTAAACTTTTCATATATGAATATGAAAAGGTTTTTTTAAACAAAAATAGACTTGTTAGTCTTTATCTATTTTATACAGATTGTGAAATATTCATCATCATCATCACGACCCTTCAATGGCCCACTGCTGAGCTGGGTCTTAGGTATTAGGCCATAGTCCACCACGCTGGCCCAGTGCGGGTTGGCAGACTTCACACACCTTTGCGAACTTTTTTTTAACTCTCAGGAGTGCAGGTTTCCTCACGATGTTTTCCTTCACCGTTAAAGCAAGTGATATTTAATTGCTTAAAACACACATAACTCAGTGTCAGAGGTGTGTGCCCAGGATCGAACCTCGGACCTCCCGAGTAAGACTTGAAGTCTCAACCACTGGGCCATTAATGGTTTTTTTTAAATATTAGAATATAATATTAGAATAGAATAAAATATTAGAATTGCCGTATTTGTGGACGCATCACGTTTAAATGGCTGAACGAGTTTGAACGGTAGACAATAATGGTTGACTAACCATTTATATGATACTTTATATTCCAGAAAAAGCGCCGTTCTCGTAGAATAGAAGGATAGTGTACAAATAAGACGAAGCTGAAATTTTGTACGCATATACTAAGTATATACCTTAAAAAAACTAAGAGAAGGCAAATGTATCGAATATGTTGAAGAAGCTTTTTTAATGTTGTTTTTCTATTTTAATAAGGTTTTCAGAGATAGGTAAAGCTTAAATTTGAAGAACTTAATAAAAGATACCTCTTAATTTTACTAAAATATCAAATATATCTTTTGCATGAGGACAAACATACAAAGGAACATTGATTTCTAAAGTAAATATAAGTGCATCTTGAAAAGTGGAACTCTGTATTTCCTGAGATGTCAGTGAGAAAATCTATCGAATATAGGACGCAATGCAACGCATTGAAATCACATTTAGAAACGATACGATCAAAAATACTCTTGGGATCATTTAGAATTTTCGTCAGGTGTCTCCCAAGGCAAATTAAATTTACAATATATAATACTCTTGCAAAACCACATGTAGAATATCTTATTGATATCTGGGGTACGACTGCCAAGACTAATAAAAAAATTAGTGCAAATAGAGCAGAACAAACTCATTAAAATACTGTTTCAAGATAACTTCTTGACACCGTCAGAAATAATCTACAAAGAAACAAAAATAATGAGCGTCGAACAAAAATACATAATAAATACTTGCGGTCTGATCAAAAAAATAATAAATGGTAATTATAATGATAATTTACTAAAAGGATGGATGTACAAAAACGTTCCCTTAGAAATCCTTATAACTTGCTCTTAATAGGAGCAAGAACTATTTACGGAAAAAAGAACCTATTAAATGAATGAGCACAGCTAAAACTATAACAACTTTTAAAATATTGCTAAAATTCCACATATTAAATAATTATAAACCGTGATGAAGTTGTTGGCATTTCCAGTACCCATCTTACTCTGTAATGTATCCTAATCATTGTATGAATATTTTTTTTATATAGTTTATTGTCATCCAAGTTAACGAGAATAAAGAATCATCGAAGAACAAACCTTAACTAAATAATTTTTAAATTCATATTAATAAGTAACTAGTATTGCGCCATTTAAAACTAAGCCTTTTGGGATTCAGTATAAGCTAAAATTCGAAATGAGATTTATAAATTCTTTATTGTCGTTGTTCACTCATAACTAGTTCGCCTTAATGTTAACCTAAAAATACCCACTTTTTTGCTTTTTTTTTATATATAAATCTGTTTTAATAGAAACTAAGTACGCTACTTTCATATGTATAATATATTCATATGTTAAATTTCTCATGTAAGTGAATTTAATGAGTAAATTCTTACTGAGAATAAAAAATGTTTAACCGGAATGTTATTTATGCGTACCCAAAGATAAAATCTTAAAGTTATATTATAAAATATAGGCTATTTGATAGGATAGGTAATAAACGTTGAGCTATTGAAGGATTTGGAGTTAGGAGAAGCGTGATAAACGTGTGTGACCTTGATTCTCGTATTTAAATTAATAAAAAAATAAAACAGACTTACTAGATGACTATACTGTTGTGTTATTGTTTGGAACTACTATTTAAAAATTATACATCAGGAAATATTTTTATAGAATATTAAATGTGTTCATAAAAGTCGTATAACACCTACATATAATAAGCTGGCAAGGACCCTTTCAGCCATAACACAAGTATTTTACTGTGCTCCAGAATCAATTCTGCAAAATGATAATTTTATTCATAGAGTTCCCGCTAGAATCGTATCGCTTACTTTGTTCGTGATTTGGTACAGAAATATTTTATGAAACAGCCTCTATGTAGACGAAAATGACCAATATAAACCTATATACGATATCCTACAGATATCAGCTTCAAACTTTAAAAATAAAAAGCATTTTTAACAAGCAAAGCTTGCTTGTTAAAAACTAAATATTTTTATTAATTAGTAACACCGACCTTTTTTTTCATAAATCAATTATGTATATGGCATTAAATGTTTTGGACTCGAAATTCTCGTCAAAAAATCTCGTCGGTAAAATCATATTATTTTATCATCATATTATAGTCATTTTGTGCATATAACATATATAGTTCAGTGATAGGCCAGTGGTTGAGACGTTGATATCTACTCGGAAGGTGAAGGAAAACATCTTGAGGAAACCTGCACTCCTGAGAGTTCTCTGTGGTCGACTATGGCCTAATCCCTCCTCATTCTTAGGAGGAGACCCGGCTCAGCAGTGGGCCGTTAACGTGGCAACGCAGCCACCATCAATTGCGCCTATGCGCCCCTCAACACCGGGATAATATGGTGTTGTGTCCTCCACTACAGCGCCCTCGCGACCCTCATCTGCGAATATTGGCCTCCGGATAGTAATACTGGGAAATTACTACCCGTAGTTACCTAGGGTGTACCGGCCCAGGAAATCGTGCGCTCTCGAAGAGGTTTACGCAGGTTACGCAAATCTTAGTAGCTTAACATAAAAATTTCCTAACGGAATCGCTGGCAATTCACTGGCCACTTAAATCTTTTGAGTTACAATGTGACAACGCAAGTGGTTTAAATATTATCTACAAGTGGTTAAATATGACCCTAACCTAACTTATGCGTCGACATATAAAGATCCGTGAAAGTAAAATACAACAGCATGGGAAGTAATATAACACATGGAAGTAAATTGTCTCTGTTATTTGTACAGAAAAGTTGTCTAATAAAAAGAATTGTGCAGCGACAGTGACAGATGTCCTATTACCTTAACAAACAACAAGTATCATCAGTAAAAGCCTGACCCCGTACCGTATCTAAAGTAGATATACACAAAGTATTTGAGTAAAAGAAGTAAAGAATGTGCTTGAGGCACACGCCATGAGTAATGGAGCTCGTTTCTCTTCAACCTCCTTATGAACTCTAGTATATCCATGTCAAACAAAATTTCACTTGTTCCCCTTTTGGTAATAAGCTCTTTGGTTACGTATGTTTTTAACCACAACTCGATATAAGTATATATGTTTTTAAACGTTCAAAAAGGTAGGGTTTTAAAGTGCCTACTACATCATAATAAAATTCCCAATTTAAAAAAAGTATGTCAGTAGAAAAAGATAAATAGAATAGAATTTTTCGAACTAAGTTGTTCTTGAATATTTTTATTAAAAAAAAGTTTGTTTTGACATATAAAATTGGCAGGCATGTTATATTTAAACTAGAAATATATTTAACTTTGTATAGATTTTGATGTAACGTAAATAAAATATCGTAACAATTCAAACATTACTTAAATTTTATTATAAAACTTGATATAGAATTTTCAACATGAAATTTTTAGGGAAAAAAAAATTAAAATTATAATGAAAAAAATATGTAAATTATTTTCTATTATAAAAATGTAAAGTTCAGGTAGCGGACAAAATTCAGACAGAAACTGAAAAAGCCTGTCGAAAGCTTTCTTATTAAGCTAAGTGCTTTTTACGCTACTATGGACCTGGAGCACTGCAACATACTTTCCGACCACATTATGTGCCGGTGCCTTTAATAATAATATATTGCATTTTCTGAAACATGAAAACTCTATCTATAGCTTGCAAAGATTATTTTAAATCTTATCTTACTTATATCATAAATTTAAAAATTTGTATGTTTAGATATTTGTTATTCAAGCGTTTTTAAGCGATTTAAAACCCACATTATAATGTGTTTAATAAACAAAGCCTACTATTCTGTTAATGATTACTTAAATGATTACAAAGCTTGGAATCCAAGTGACGTTGATACTCGGCTGAATCATACAATGTCATTTTGAAAACAGCGACTGTTGAGTTTCCTGCCAGTTCTTCTCATCAGGAAACTGCTTTCCAAATTGGTGGTAGCTTCAGACAAACTGACTGACTAACCAATTTTAACGTATCAAAAGTACTTTGTAAAAAGTCAATTTGAAACAAACTATTTGAGTTCAAGCACACGACAATGGCAAAATGGATTTAATCGAAATCGAATGCGTAATTACGCATACAGATTATTTATAACCTGTTTATAGATTATTTCTTATTCGTAATATATTCAATATTATTATTTTTTTCGTTAAATCCAAGTAAACGTGGTAAATTGCACTAGGCTGGGTCGAGTAGAGAATAGACGAGGGTTGTCCACCACCGCTCCTGAAGGAAAGTAATGATGTTGCCTATGATGCAGCATGCTTGTCTAGAATATGATTAATCAATCTTCTCCTCAAATTATCGAAGTGTAGGTCTCTGCTGTACCAATCATATAAGACGAATCAAAACGCTCTTAGTACCCACTACGTACTGCACATCGATAAAAAAATATCGTAATGCATGACCGATTTTAAAACTAGCTGTAATCTTTGTTATATTAAAATAATAAATATGTATTTTATGTATATAGATGCAATATCATTATGTAAGTAAGCAGTTTTAGAAATATAGTTCGGTATCTGTTTTATTCCTTTTAGAGTAGATAAACAAATAGCGAAATGGCTGGTCATTCTAATTTAGTGTTCATTAGGCCACGCCAGTTTACCTGAGCCTTTCGTACAGCAGAAGCGTGTCTGAGTACCCACTCATTTGCCTAACCACCCAGTCAAGTGTCGGATGTGCAAGTTGCATACACTTGCTCCAAAGACGTAATTATGCTGATTTGTTGAAGGACGCCGTAAGATGCGAAATTACACCTATAGACAACTTCATTAAGTAACACTTGTTATTTAAATATTTAAAGGATTTTAAATTTAATTTTGATCTTAATTTTAAATAAATATAACATTTTGATAACGCTATATCAGAATATAATGATAGTATAGAAAATTCAAAATGCATGCTTATATTAGCTTCATTTGTAGCAAATTAGCAATGTAATCAAATCTTCCTAGATTTCTAATTTAACAAAGTTCTAATTAAAAGAAGATCCTCGAATTCTAGGAAGACGTGTACGTAGCACATAACGTTTCACTCTACGCACTCATTCACCTCTCTCCGAAGATGTTGACTCTACAAAAGTCAATTACGAAGGAATTTTCAGAAAAAGTATGGATGGCAATTATATTTCGTGTCTTGGAACTGATGCGATGATGGAACCAGAAAATGAAAATTGTAATTTAGAGAGCCTTTGAATCTAAGATCAAAGGAAAAGATTTGATGATTCTATAATATTGCACTCAGTGTCGAAAATTTAATGATAGAGCCAAGTGTTTAAAAAACTATTGAATAGCTACTAGACTTTGCAATAAAGTTCATTAGGTATAATAAAACTAAAGTGATGGATCCGGGTCAAAATGTTACCATGTATGAGGGAAGACGGGGTGTACTCCCCGGGGCCGAACATTTTGACCGTAATCACACTAATGGAGAAACGCTGCCGATCCACACAAGGGCTCCATTCATCTGACACCTTACATACTTGGCTTTTATTTACGCGTAACCCTTCGGATAACCACAAGGGGCGATTATTTTTACCTTTATAATTTAAATGGTTGTGTTGTTGATACAGGTATATTAGTATCTGCTATTGAAATAACTTTAGCAAAATTGACAAGACAAAAGAAATTCAGAAATATAATTACTTGTATACTACAAGCGCCAAACGATTCACGCATTCATAAAATTTATTGTTAGTCAAAAGATAGTTGGATAAAATGTGTTTTTAAGGACATATGAGTAGTAGTAGTGCGAAATAAACACGGATTAAAAAATATTTAAAATTGAAATGGACTTTTAGATAATTGAAAACTCTAGGACCATTTCCTTTATATTATATTTTCTAAAATACTATTTATATATTCCATATCCTGGTTTCTTATACAAAAATTAAATCAAAAAGCTTCTATTCGTGGAATTTTAATACCATTTTTAGATTACCGAAGAGAGATTGTCAGAGGAAATTGAAATCCATTAACCCATCAAAGTAGGTATTAACCCCATTCAATAATTTTTCATAATAGAAAAAATCTGCTAAAAGTAAAAGCAAAATCATTACCTAAGTGATTTGGGAAATATACTTTTCTAAGTGTAATAAAATACTCAATTAATTAAACAGCATTTCATATTTTATAAAGGTTTATAAATGAGTTACGTGCGCGCAAAATTGACAATTGAAAACTGAGATAATTGCCCCACATCTAAAAGTCACGAACGAAGCAGTTCCTTGGCTATATACGTAACTACACGTAATGTTTTAGCATTTGTTTTAAAATTATGTATGTTGGTGCGTAAATAAGGCTTTGGTTAACCTAACCTTAGGTTTAAGCCCTTAAGCCTGCACTTTGGTCACAAGTCCAAGGCACTGCTCATGTTCCTGTCGTAATTGTAAGAAATCATAATGTTTAGTGATTTATCGGTTCAGTAGCAGTATCTTCGTTACGTTTACCCAATAATCCATTCAATATCATCACCTCTCTAAATGTTTTCAATAAACCCCCTCTCCTTCTCCCTTCTCATCGTTATCTCCGAGTTGTATTATAGACTGTATTTATTTTGTTGACTAGATGACCCGCGTGACTTCGTTCCCGTAGAGCCAGGTTTGGTATAATATTAAATTAACCTATAAAGGTCGTATTCTAAGTCGTATTCTAAGTGTCGATTCATGTTACAAACTATATTTGTACAAAATTTTATTCATATCTTTTTCGTTGTCCTTGTATGAATAATAGGTAATCCTTATCCCTCGATAACTCTAACTTTCCGGAAATAAAGAATTCTATGATTAGATTCAAATTACAAACTCTATGTGTATAAAAATTACATTCTTATCTGTTTAGTTGTTCTTGCACGCATAATAACTATTCTTCCCACAGAACCTATGCACCACGTAGACACACACTAAAGAATGCGTACGTACATATTATATACCTACATTTTTCATAGTTATGTAATAAGTTTTGTCAAGTATACTAAATTAGTTCATTTCTTTTTTTGTAATTAGTTTGTTTTACTTTTTTATTGTTTACGTTGTATTAATAACTTTAACTTAATTGTATAAGAGCTTTAAGTGCCGACAAACTGCTGCGCAGTTTGGCAGATTACAAAAATATTAGTAAGTTAGTTATTTTTTGTGAAAGTGTAATAAATAAATATAGTTTATGCCGGGATAAAAGTAGTCAATTTACACACTATTCGTGTTGAGAATTATGCTTATATCTCTTTAGCTGTTTTTGTACGAATAATACCCTCTAATCTCCCAGGAACTGAGGTTTTCATCCGGGATGAGAAGTACCCTTTTTGCTTTCATCCAGCTTATAATTCACCCGTGTACCAAATTTCATTCAAATTGGTCCAGACGTTTTACCGTGATACGTGCACAAACAAACAGATAAACAGACAAACTCACAAACAGACAAAAAGTTATTTTGCTTATTTCGAGCGTCTTCCATTCCTTTTTTGCAAAAATCTCCAATACACTTGTCATGTCTATGATTATATTATAAATATAGATAGGTTTAAAATTACATTGCCATTGTCAGAGATCTGAAAAATATTTTGATTTTATTAATAAAGTTCTATTAGATAAGCACTTTATTGCACACAACAAGTATTAGTGATTTCCCGCTGATTTCTTTAATAAACAGATCATTGTACATACCCATTTTTGTCAACCATCCATAAATTGCTCACAGAAACTACACGTCCGCGCATGGATTACACTATTTGGTTTTTCCTCTCTTTTACAATATATTTTTTTGATAATAATAATATTCATTAATAATAATTATTAATATTATCAAATAATAATTCTCGGGACAAGATTTTTCCTCAAAATTTGCATATTTTGACATCTTAATGACAATTACTTTCTGTATTAGTCTTTCTTTATTAGTTTCTTATCTTCTTTATATACTCAACCATATTTTTACAATAATTACCTTTTTCAGATCGCTAATAGTCTTTAAGGTAAATCTAGCCCTAGCAATAACTAAATTATAAAGACCTGCCCAGGGTCTAGCTGATCTTTGGGCCCTGCACAAGTCCCTTTTTGGCTCTAAAACTTTTATTACTATACTTCTCAAATATTAATTCGTTACTCTGTCTGTGATAGAAGACGCACCACGTAGCCTGCCTCTGTCACAAAACATCACTGGGTGTTGCAGTCTACAACCACCAGTCCCGGCGGCCAGCCTGCGACCTACTTGCTTCTACGGCCTGTTTGCGACCAACCTGCACTTGAGGCCTGCCTGCGACCTATCTGTTCCGGCGGCCAGTCTGCGACATACTTGCTCCTGCGACCAGCCTGTGTCCTACTTGCCCGGACGGCCTGCCGAAATCTGCCGGCCAGGAGCACCAGAATTATCAAAAAAACAGAAAGCTTGCAAAGGCGGTCTTATTGCTAAAAGCAATCTCTTACAGACAACTTTTGGTAAAAGCAGCTGTTGTACAGATTCGGGATAGTGCAAGTTACATATTACTAATAATAAAAATTATAATAATATTTGTTTAATATACTTAAGGCGCCGCACGCGCGGCGAGGGGGTGTTGCTTGCGCGGGCGGTGTTTCTTGCGCGGGCGGAGGAGTGTTAGTCGCGCCGCAGGCATAGTGAGTCGTAATATAGGCATTGTGCACCCCCCATCCCCCCCTGTTGATCCCCTGTGATTATTAATTAATAGTATCCCGTGTCCTGTGTGAGTTATCTCCTAAACGCTAGTTTATTGACCCTTCCTTGACGAAACAGACTCGTGGTGAAGTTTAACTATTTGGAACTGTTTGGTGTTATTATGTGTTGTGTTGCGTGGGCATGCCCAGAAAGAAGATTAGAAAGAAGATTCAAGATCATCAAGAACTTGTGAGTACTGTGTCTTTATCGCCTAACTGGCAATAGATAACCCCTAATTTTAAGGAGGCTCTCCGGGCCCAGCAAGCTTCCACGTGTGTGGGATTTGTTCACCCCAATATTAAATACTTAAACACCATACACATATATCATACATATACCAATAAATTTACGTATACTATAATAATTACTATTATTTAATAATTTTAAAAAATGTTTTGTTTTTATCGTATTTTTTTAAATCTTTTAGTAACTAGATTATTTTATATATAGTGAGAACAGGTCATTATGGTATATCAGACAGATCAGTAATAAACAACAGATCAGTATGGCAGAATCGCATTATATTTTGGCTGACGATAGATTTTTTCTTTCACGTTCTTTCCGAATAGCCTAATTACTGCATTAGTAGATAAGTATAGTTTTATATTCACCATTTTGATAATGTAGTAAGTGAAATGGCTTTTCACAATACTATGCGATAGAATATCAGTGAACGATACAGGTGGGCATAGTGCCGATACAAACGAGCTGGTTGACGAGATAAGAGCCTTCCTAAGTGGCATTGTTGTTTCGAACAATAACCATTGGCCAGCGTTATCTATACCTCCACTAGGCTAATGGAACCCTGGACATCACTCGTTATTATTAAAAGGGGGTTGTATACAATTATGTTTCTACAGGTCACTCTACGTGTGACAGACATTACGTTACAGAAGAACCTACATCATATATATTACTGACACGACACAGAAAGTGTCTCCAGTGAATGATAATAATTTATAGCTATAACTCATTCGTCATTCGAAGCCTGGCAGACTTAAAGAAGGCGGTCATCGGTCGTGAATTTTAAAATGCCCAGTTGCGTAGTAAAGTGTTATTTCTCGTTAGCAACGAATTTATATTAAAGTGAAATATAACATAGACTACGAGCAATGACGCGCTGATCAATAAACTTTTTAATTGTTTTTATTGCTTACACAAGACCTCTTGAAGCCTATCATCTATCTAACTATGATCATGAGCCATTGATGGCCAACAGCTGAGCCGGGTGTCCCGCTCAGAATAAGGAGGGAGTTAAGTCATAGTCCACAACGCTGGTCTAGTGCAAGTTGGCAGACATTACACCCTTGAGAACTTTAGAGAAATCTAAGGAGTGTAGGTTACCTTACGATTATGCAATAATAATAGCAATAAATAACAGCAAGTGACATTTAATTTCTTAAAACACACATAAACAGATAAGTTAATGGTGTGAGTCTGCGATTGGGGTCCAACTCGGACGGCCTGAGTAAGACATCAAGGTCTTGACCACTTGAAAATGGAGTTAAATTAATATTAGATAAATTAAAGATATTATTTATGAATCTACAAAGATTTTTATCCCTTTACCTGAATTTTTTTAAGCTTTTTCAACTCGGTAATTGAGATAATCTCTTACCAAATAGAAGTAGGTACACAAAATGGCCTAATGGTTTTATCTTAATTGGAATAACCCTTTCGTAACTCGAGCTTTCCTTTTATTTGTAATAATTTAAGTACTGGGGGTTTCCTGCAACTTTGCACGCGTAATCTAAACAAAGATTGTAAAGAATTTTACAAACTAATACAGATTCACACATCCACATTCACACTATTATATAAAGAGGAAAGATTTAATTGTTTGTTTGGACAAAAGTCTCTGAAAGTATCTCTGAAAACAATTTTAATAATTCATTCCGATAGTGAGTTACACTATGCGAGAGTGACATAGTTAATGCAGTGTTACCATAAATATTATAATAAAAATAATGTAGTTATCAAAGTGCTGACAGTCAGAAATTAAATGGACATTTTTAATAAAATAAAATAGAATACTACACAATTCCTGAGTAACGTAAGTGATGTAGTGTTGCCATATATAATTTACAACCCGTTATAAATACATTTCCAATTGTGGTTTTAAATATTCATACATTTCCTAGAAAAAATATAAAGTAAATATTATTTCATGCATTTCCTCTATATATACAATACCAACAGTATTGTAAAAATTTCCTAGGAATAGTATACAATGAGATTATTTTCCAATAATTTTCTACTTCTGCTCATTCAAGTAAAAATGAAACAATAAGTTTTACAGTAAATTATTATTGTAAATGTAGCTTTATTTTTATTTGTTCTTCAAAAATATCTCTCAGCTATTTTTGAATTTCTTCCAAAACTGTTTTTCGTCATCCAACGGCAACAACAGCCAAGTATATCTATCTATATAAATAAAAATTAAATGCCTTTATGTATGTACGCGCATTATTTCAGAACAACTGCACCAAATTGAATAATTCATTTGTTGTTGTATTAGTTATAATCAAGACATGGTTTGTACAAAATAAATAGTGATTGAGTGAAACATAAGATAGTGGAGTCTACTGGAAATCACTGACTTACTTCGCATTATAGAATCGAAATTTAACGAAAAATAGTTGCAGGTGGGGGAGCGTATCAATAAATGAACGAGTAAGGAAATGAGTGTGCGAGCGAGTGTGTGAGTGAACGCTTTAATATACCGCAGAGAAGCGAGGGTGAATTTGCTAAATTAAAGTAAATAGCAATTGTATTAAAATAAATAGAAATCTTAGCGTTTATGAATCGTGAGATTATATTATCTACTAGCTGCGCCTAACCTGCTGCGCTAGTTATATTTTAGAAAATTCACATAATATCATTATAAATTATAGCCTATGTGTTATTCTGATGTGTAAGCTATATTATTGTAGAGTTTCATCAAAATCCATTTAGTAGATTTTGCGTGAAAGAGTAACAAACATACACCCAGACATCCATTCCACACATTATTACAAATTTTCGTGTTTATAATATTAGTAGGATGAAATTTTATACTAAAAAAATATTATTTTCAGTCGATTCTTAGGCCCGTGTGTAGTATTTTATTAACAATAAACCTTTCTGGTCCTTAATGAGTCTTTAAAAGGATTCTTCCTTAAACAAGTTCTAATTAACCCTTAAAAGCATCTAAGTGGACCGTCTTTTCCGCTCGAGTATCACGATTTTCATTTACCTCCGATGAGCTGCGAGGGACAGACATGTCCGGTTGGGTTTCTCTTTAGAATTTCTTTATCTTTGCGGTTTCTTAGAACAATGGTACTGCTTTACTTGAAATGATTATAAGCTGTAATAGCATGAAAGAGGAAGAAAAAAGTTATTAAAAAGAAATAGTCTAGCTGTGTTTACTGTACTTGAGAGTCTACCTCAAATCAATCGGGATAGTGGTTATATTATATTGTTTGGGTATATATTGTATAAAAACTAAATAAAAAAAATAGTCTTAAATACAAAATTATTAACAGCGCTAACTTAAGTAATGAATTCATATTTATAGACAAATTTATACTACTAAAATAAATGTTTATTCTATCCTACGTCTGTTGAACATTTTGCTTTAATACTCGGATGTTCCAATTCTGTTTGGAAATTAATAAAGATAAATAAAACATTTTTAAAAGGCTGGCTTAAAAAATTACTTACAGCCAAAGTACACTTTAACACAATTCTAATAAACCCAAATACGACTAGTTTACGTTGTCCCATGCCTGTGTTCCAGTACATACCCTCCGGTGTCATCATCAACTAATGGTAGATGAAGCCGTAAGGTCTAAGAATCTACTGGTAATATCAACGAAATGAAATGTTGTTTAACATTCTTAACCATATTATGGCTATCTGTGGTCTTCCTCATCAGTTCCACTTCACCAAATGATACATTCTGAATGCAAATACTCGAAACCCTTCTGAAAATATTAAAATCACTATGTGTGCCTATAACTTTTGAGGAGTTCTGTCAATTCCTCAAGGAACCCAGCATCAGAACTGGATTTTTAAAAAGTGGGACCAATCCGTAGGCATACCCTACGAAATACAAAAAGAAATTACCAATTCGGTTCATAAATGACGGAGTTCTAAGGTAACAAACATAAAAAAAATACAACCGAATTCATAATCTCCTTTTTTTGAAGTCGGTTGAAAATAACGTTCAAGCAATATTATAACTTATAGCCTTAAAAGTAATATCCAAATAATATATAATTCCTACAGGATAGTAATAAATATGTTCTAATATGTTAACTATAATTAAACGTTGAGTGGAAAATTGCATTGCCGGGACATGTAATTTATAAATGCTAATATTAAGTCAAACAATATATTAAGTATTTTATTTTAAAGCAGTTTAGATATTAAATACAACAAAAATCAAAACAAATGTAGAGCATTAAAATTATTTTTAATGATCATATACAGCGTTGAAAGCACTTACTATTTCTCCAGAATAACTTCTGAACAGCGGAAATTGTCAGACTCGTTTAGTTTTGGCTTCTAGCCAACAATAATTAATGTTGCTGAATCTAGACATTTTTTTGTGTAGGCAAATTTGAATTATTTAATATTCTACTAAAAAGTATTTAATATATTTCGAGCCGAATGGAAAATAACGCTTCTTCTTATTGGAGGAATATCCAAGATCCAATGCTAGTTAGAGGTACTATAAAACAATATCATTTTTAGGTAAATTTTCCATTTTTTTTTTCAAAATTATGGTCAGTTTCATTTTGCCAACTACAAGGCGGTAAGATATCATTGAAACAATTTTACCTTAAAAAAAATCTAATCGAGTATGAAATTAAATTCCATACGATATTTATATTAACTTGAAAATCATTACTCACAGCTTTTTTTTATAGTATTGAGAAAAATAAACCATAATGAAGTTATGAAAATGTAGATTTCGTTACATTTTATTATTCCGTATTGATACATATAATGTATTCTAAATGTTTTAGTCTAAAAAACCAGTTTCAATAATTTTATTATAAAATCCTGTTCATACTCGCTGCTCGCATTTCTTGTTACGTTTCCTTCAGAACATAATAGGAAATCGAAGTATAGACATTCTTTTCATTTTTCAATATCTACGGTTCTGCGACATTCAATAACAGTTAAAATAAGTTAAAAGAAACCATCCATGTTGTAGAACAGTATTTCTATTTCGTATATCATTTTAAAGTGGGCTTCTTTCACATATTATTTCTTGGTAAAATTACTGTGAATAGTCATTTTCTTGTTTTTGCTTTCTACATGAACTATCGTATATAAAATAATTTGCATAAACCAAGACTCTAATTCCGATTAAAATTATTATATAATATGTTACGGGAAATGAATGTAATCTTTAGAGTTTACATATAATTATAATATAAACTCTAAAGAGTAAAAGTGTAAAATACCTAAAATAAAATCTATTTCTGGCATATATATTGTATATGTAAATACATTTTGTAAGTAACGATCGATAATGTGGAAATATCGGTATATTTAGTGGGGATAGAATTAGACTGTTGCATTCAAAAAGTTCTAATCTAAACTAATAAAGTTGGCGCTAAAAGCCATATACATTACGAAGCCAAATTAAAATCATTTTGATTTTTAGTTTACTTAATGTGTATTTTTTCGAATAATTAAGTACACATTTGCATATAACTAGGAAAAATATAATCACTAGCTTACCCGGAAAATGTTATGCCATATAAATTATTTCAAGTGGGCCCCTCGTGTCACCTTGGAGTATAGAAAGTAGTCTATGAGCTATTCTTAAACTTACCAAGTGTACACAAAAAAATCATAAAAATCGGTCAAGCCGTTTTGGAAAAGTTTGATAATAAACGCGATACGAATATAAGAACATTATTTATCTGTATAAATGAGAATTGTAGATATTAGGAACTTTACATGTTCCCTAAATAGGCTCCAATAAATTGTGTCTAAATTAATAAGATAAGAGTTCTAGATATCCGTATACTATAAAATCCGTAGATAGAAATGTATACTATGACTTTATAATATGTAATTTAATATAAAAGCACTTAGTTATTAATAGTTCCCAATGGACAGTACGTTAATATCAAGGTACATACTGAAATTTAACGAGCCTTTGCAGACATTCACTTAATCCAATTTCCAGGCCATTATGAAAATGAAAAACGGCAGGTACCTACATACACATATATACACCGGCGATACATGATCCATCATATTAATTAATTTGATGCGGTAACTTGTTAACGTGATGACAATGTATTTATTATGTAGAGATAACTATAAAGGTAGTTTACAGACTGTGTATGTTTACTGAAAAATTTCAATAAAATTAATTTTCAAACGTTTCTAAAATTTTATGTCATAATAGGGAAAACCAATAATCACTACATATCATTATAATACAAAATTTCACGTCATATATGTCTGTCTGTTCGCGATAAACTGAAAAACTATTGAACGGATTTTCACGAGAGATCACTAATAGACAAAGTAGTTCATGAGGAAATTTTATGTGTATAATTTAAGTTTTTGTCAAAATTGGTTGAAGAATGACGATAATTGTTAAAAATGTTGGTAAAAGGCAAGCCGCCTGGGAGCGTTCATCGAAAACGCAGGCATTTCACAAATATTTTTAAGTACTAAGGAAGTACCTACTATCAGAACTAGTACGAACTACTTACATCAGTAAAGCATTGTAATGTTAGTAGAACATTGCTTACGGTAACATCGTGTCAATGGCCTCTGCCTTTATGAAAATTATCGCTTTAATAAAAAGTAGTTTATTTAATTACTAAATAAGAAATAAATACAATGTAAGATACGTAGTAATAATATGGTCATAATGGCCTGTTAATGGTCTGCTGCTGAGCCGGGTCTTTTCCTCTGAATGTGGAAGGGCTTAGGCCATAGTCCACCATGCTGGCACAGTGCGGTTTCAGCAGACTTCAAACACCTTTTGAGACATGGAGAAAAAGAACTCTCAGGAGTGCAGATTTCCTCACGATGTTTTTCTTCGCCGTTAAAACCAGCGATATTTAATTTCTTAAAACACACATAACTCAGAAAAGTCAGAGGTGTGTGCTCAGGATCGAACTCGGACCTCCCGAGTAGACATCAAGGTCTAAAGTAAAATTTCTAGTCTTTTACGACGCAGCTAGTCAATTTTAAATTCACGATTTAAGTCCGCCTGGTGTAACTTTCTAGCAACGAATAAAATGCATTGAATTTATTCAAAACAATTAAACATTTAACAGAATATTTATTTATGCAACTGTTGTATAATAAGGGGTATTAAAACACGAATGCCGGTAATATAATAGTATCACATGAGTGTTTTAATACCTAATTATCATTAGTTGCAAACAAGACTTTATCCACATCCATAATTAAATCCTCTTTAAAAGATTCTGAAACTTTTAGTTTACTGCTAGCATTAGAACAGCCAAGTAGTTAGTAATCTAATATCATCCATTACTGAGTAGTATTTATTGTAGTTGTAATGAACATTTTTCATTTTCATTCAATATGTTCTTTAATGTTAGAAGGTAGTCGCTCATTTTTTTTGTAAAAAAACAAAACAATACAAATGTCAAAGAAAAATGGCGGGGATTCGAAAAACATATTTTTGCGGCGCGCGACGTTCTAGTAGTGAAACGCGCGTGAATGGCTGTTCTTTTTTTGAAATTCATACAGATACCACCCATCGAGCTGTATGAATGTGAATGAAATAAGTAATCCTTTTGCGCAGAGGGATAAAAAAAAATCATAATAACACTCCTTGGAGTGTTGACATTGGGTGTTTTAATGTTGGCAATAAGCTGTTACAGAATCTTTTATAGGGTATTTAAAGCATGAGAGTAGGTAAAGTTAATTTAATAATTAAAGAAGTTATGTAACCGTTTTGGTTTATTTTAAGAATACCCATGTGACTCGACAATATACATAATATAATCTCAGTCCCGATAGATTAGAGGCAGACTTACAAGTGATTTTATTGAGCGAACATTATTTAAAGTAGAAGTCTTCTAATAATAGATAATGTAAATGGTTTCATTCTCTGGTTCATTTAGATAACTAGTCGACCCGTCCCGGCTTCGATCGCGATGAAAATTGTGCAATATTTTTTCTGGCACTGTGTAGGCTTAACGTTATGCAATATTTTTTATTTCAGGGTTTGGAGCGATCGAGATCAGTCAGTCACGGTGTTGTTTTTATATTTTTAGTCTATGGTCGTTTTGTCGGTATGGTACTCGGATTGTGAAATTGAGCAAAATGGCGAGCAAGAATAGTTTGGAAGATAAAGAACGGGAGTTTATAATTGAGTGTATAGAATTATATACATATTTACCAATTTTATAAAATATAAACTTTATCATAACCGGGCCCAAAAAAGTATGGCTTATGATGTATTGTTAGCCAAATATAATGTGATGTTTTCTCAAGCAACAAACAAACTAAAAAAGAAAAAAGGCAATTCTATGAAATCGAAAGCCTTCTATGAAATATTGATCAAACTGGTTTGGGTGCCGTAGACCTTCTGAATTTTCCGTCTAGCTTATTAAGCACTGATTGTAAATCCCTAATATTATAGGTCATTAGTACTAGAGATATGACTTTAATTTCTCTATACCTCTCGTATTATACTCGTATTCCAGAAACGGAGCACTTTAACATCAACACTACGTTTAATAGTAAAAGCTGTTCCAATAATAAGTAGATTATATGTATTCCTAGCGCACTCTTCGATGTTCAGTGACCCGTGCATTGCTATAATGAAACTATTTCACTCATTTGACTAAAAGCACTCATGTCATACACATATTATATACAGACGCTCACTCGACGGGTACGATCACATTTGCTCGCTTAATTTGTTTAAATATATATAGCTCTTATTTCGTATAACGCTATATTATTTTATTTGTCTTATAAAATTGAATTCTTCTTTTTTTAACATGTTTTACGTATATAGGTAGGTTGCGTATCACATGTCAAAAAGTAGAAAAGATATGGTATGGAATTGTAATTGACTTGATTAGTAGTTAATTTTGGTTTGGTAACTTCCGATCTTGAGGTCTTCGTATTAAATTAAACCTGCTTTTACGGGTGAAGATATATTGGAATAAAATTCGAAAAGTCTTGGTGTTGCTTGGTATCCGTTTGAAATTCCAATTAACGACCGGCAACGGCCACATCCACATATTAACTTATAACGTAGAAACTAGATGGCGCTACTACTCGTTAATACGTTTAAGGTACATTTTTATAAGACACTTCGCTTAGGTTTAATTTTACATTTGAATTTTTATATGATATTGCTATATGTATGAAAAACTCTAAATTATAACTATCATTCACTATTGATATATCCCTATACTTTACTTTCAACATCAACATATTTTATATATAACTAATTCCTAATGACATATTCGTACACAAGCGAAGTCACTTACTTGGTAGGTACATATCTTATGAAACCTTACCTTTCAAAACGATAATACAGTTTCTGAAGACTGTAGGTACCGACAGTGATAACTAGGCCTAAGCGTTTTTTTTTTGGTGAACAAACGTTCTTTTCAAGGTCTAGGCTATCTTGTAATCAAATTCGGACAGAGTTACTTTTGCATTTATTATTATATTAAACACACTTTGTTATGTTTTTTATGTTTTTTTAACATTTACAACAGATTTTCATGCATCAAATTAGTCAGACAAATGTTTTAAGAATATAACTAGCTTTAAAATGGAATTATTTAAGTAAATTGTTCAACATTTGCCGAATTTTATTCCCTTATAGTATAAAACCAAAATTTAACTTTGTCGTCTAAAATTGTGGCTGTAAGACTATATACTATAGGTTAAGATTCCAGACAGGTAGAAAACAAAGTGATGTTCCTATTTCATTTTGAGCAACGAAACCCTAAAAAATTTCGATTAAATGAATATAAAATGTACAGATACAAATATTTTTTACCAATACTCTGTATTTAACCTAGTTCTAAACTCACATTTGTTGGCCTAATTTGCCTCCTAACTAGATATCGGTCTTTCTTTTATCAGATGACCCCTATTCACATGTTTCTTATTTAACTTCGAAGGGACCGAGTATATTATCGAATTTACTTCAACTTCAACTGTTTGTATTTCAGAGAACTTTTTAGGGGTCAGTAGCCACAAGGGACTTTGTAATTTTGTTCCGATACCAATGGGCCTTTGATGTGTGTTTCAACAGACGTTTTCTATAATATATTATAAGAGTTTCGTACGGCAACATATTTATTGTTGTTAAAATTTTAGTTTTTCTAAACCACATAAATAGATACACACAAATAAATAAATTATGAATTTTATTGGAACTCTTGATATAGGTTTACTTGTCTAGATAAACAAGTAAATTAAATAACTTGATATGATTGATTTTAATTATTAAAATGTTCAAACTAATGAAATACGAGTACTCAAATCTCGCGATTTTATATCTTATAGATTATGTTATGACTTTATAAGTGGATAGTAAAAGTTTTAAAGTAAAAATTTATTGCTTTTAATTTTAGCGCATTCAAATAAAAGCTAATTTCTTAAAAAGGTTTTTTAATTTTAATTTATGATATGTCATGGCATGTCTACGATTTTATTATTAGTATAATAGATAGAAGGAAATGTTATAAAAAATAAACTAAAAACATCTTTTTACTTTAATTTATTTTTACGAGAAACAAAAACGTATTTTTTTCTATGTATATTTGTAATCCTACTAGTAATAGTACACTTGAAATGGAAAGTATACGCGTAAAGACGTTTTTCTATGTAGGCAACATCAAAATAACTGCACTTTTACGTCTATGTGTTAATACTTCACAATGTAATACGTAACTTGTGTCGTAATTATAAAGATTAAAAATATATTTTTTTTAAATATTAATAAACCATATATAAAAAATGCTAGAGCCATTTTTCAATAACCATTTATATATCTATGTCGAAAATGGCTGTAATAATATTGATTAAGCTTTTAACCTAAAAGATACAGAATTAAGGTTACATTGTTTTTAAATCAAATTAAAAGTGCGATTCATAATCGAAACAATACGTGTTATTAATTTTGTCTACATAAACGTTATTACAGGAAAATTAGAAATGGAAATGTATGCAGGGCTCCTAATATGGTATGATTTACGATGTTTATGCAAGCGACGGCATGTTTAATGACATACTGAAATTAATACCTACGTGTTACTATAATATATTATGTTACGTTATAGTGTATTTGCATAATCTATTTTATCATTTTGAATATACCTACAAAACGCTTTGCTTCCCGGGGGGTCAAATCGAGACTTCTGCATAGCCTTTTTGAAGGACTTGGCAGCCTTGTTAAAGGCTCTCTTCTTTTCCGCTTGTGTTCCAGGTGCAGGTTTAAGGATGTCCTTAACATGATCTCTATCTACTTGCTAGACCTCTTGCTAACAACAGAAATAGATGTATGAAAAAAAGAGTAACATAACTATAACATAATTCTGAACCCATTACTTGTATAATTCGTATGAAGTTTTTTTTTATAATAGATAAGGTGCAAACGAGCAGATGGTCCACCTGATGGTAAGTGCCAACCATCGCCCATGGACATCGGAAAAACAAGAAACACTCTCTCGTTTTGTCGATGCGTTGCATCCCCAAAGATAGAGTGGGAAGGGGGTACCATCAAGTGGGTGCTGGGTTACTCGGCTCTTACGAGATGCTCTCCCAGCGGCAGGGGGGAATAGTATTCTAACCCGTCCCCTCACGGGGAAGAAGAAGAAGGGTAAGAATTTTTTTGGAAATATTTAAGTACAATAACAGACTGAAGCGTCAGTAGCTCAGTGGTTCCGGCGTTGGATTCACGATCAACAAGTCGTGGGTTCAAATCTCGGACATTGGACTACTGGCGTGGCCCACTCCCAGCACAAGCATTTTAGCTTAGTTGGAGGGGTAAAGGGAATACTAGTAGTATGTGATCCATACTGCTAGTAATCTTTTAAAAAAAAAAAATAAAAAAAAATAACAAGAGCCTGAAAAGTATTATATATAATTTTATAGTTCGAAACCTAATATGCTATTGTTTAAGTTAGTGACAAGTTATCTACTTTCTTTTTAAAAAAATGTGCGTAAGTAATAAAATTTACTCTCTTGAGTCGAGCGTCATTAATATTCACGTTATTTTATTTATATTTCATACTGATCTATAGCAGTGGAATAATCACTAGTGATTTATATGAGAATATGCTTACACGTACTAATTAGCAACAAGTCAATCTTTCAAAGGAGCCGAGTGTTAGTTGCTTTACATTTGCCTTTTAATGGGGTAATTACTCTGATGAGTAGGAATACGCCTAATTACCTTCGCTTGGAAAGGAACTCGTCAACATTTATGATGGAAATTTAACGCGTATGTACGCCTTATTATTATATTATGAGGTAATTATATACGTTGGCAATATTATCAAAATTACCAACTGCACAGTACTCTTCATATTTTATTATTTACTAGCCAACGTACTTAGACTTCGTCTGCGTGATGCCCCGCTTCTATTGGTCGTAGCGCGATGATATATAGCCTTCCTCGATATATAGACTAAAATAATGTTTCATTTCTAACCAGTAGTTCTTAAGATTAGCGCGTTACACTTAACAAACAAACAAACTCTTCAGCTTTATCTTTATATATAAAAATGAATCCCTATTTCCCTTAATCACAGCATCACGCGCAAACGGCTGGACCGATTTCGCTAATTCTTTTTTGTTGTGTTTGTTATTGTCAGGAGAAAATTCTTAGGGAAGGAAAAATTAAAAAAGTTCCTCGGAAAATTAGAAAATTAAAAAAAAACTTAACGACCATATTAACTTTTCCAATGTAAGCCTTTGACAGCGAATTCGAATTCAATAATCATAGTTAAGACAGGACAACGTCTGTCGGGTCAGCAAGTAATAATATAGTAGGTATAGAGTAATGTTAAGATTCTTAGCAACCTTGATGATAATTGTAACTAGTAGTTTCAATTATCTAGTTAATTTTTATCAGCGAAAGAATTTTAAAAATTACTGATTTTTTAAATTCTTTCGCTGATAGAAAACTATACTTTTCGTGAGTGACAAAGGTGATTCAGTGTTGCCATATACACTTTTTTAATTAATAGAACATGGCCGTTTTGTTACTACTGATCCGATTTTAAAAATTCTTTCACTGAGGAAGTCTACAGTATTTCTGTCTCTTTTCCTCTTATATACTATCATTCCCTCTCTTCCTGGTTCTTTTTTTTCTCTTTACTGTTTATCTTTAATTCTGTTCAGAATGGTCAGTCTATGTTCAGTTTTTTTCTTTCGAGAGTCTCTCTCTCACTCCTTTATTTTTATTTTTGTACATATATTTTTAATTTAACATAATATACTTTAACGTAGACGAAGTCACGGTAGTCGATTAGTACTATATATATACATATATATATATATGAAATCACTTGTAGAACTGTCAATGATCTATCGTAATAGAGCTTATAAGTTATAGAGCCAGTAAGATATTTTTTAAATAAGTTAATAGAGAACTAGCCAATCAAACGTTATCAACTATGTAACTAGCATACTCTTATAGGATAGATCAGCGGCATTATGCCAAGTAATTTCATAAAGTGAATATTAATTACCGTAGTGTGAGTGGAAAATAAAAAATAGTACCGTACGCTGGACTGCCAGTGCACTTGATGTTTTAGGTCTCGAAATCGTGTGTGTTTGTGTGTGAGAGTGGGAAGGCCAAAACACTACTCAGCTTCCTATCTAAAGTCTATACTATTATAGCTGACAAGACCAGCTAAATATAAAGTTAGGAATAAGTTTGGATAGTTGAAGTCAGTAGGATTCAAACACGTGTAACAGCAGACATCGAAACACTGCGGTCGGAGTTCTGAAACTTGCCTAATTTAGGTGTCTTAATAGGACGTTGAATGAACTTTAGTGACAAAGTTTCTGACTCAATTTATGTTGCAGATGAGTTCGTAAATATGTTCACTTTAAATCATTTTGACTCGGCTGGTCAAACATTTAGAAATTTCAGGAATTTAAACAGGATGGTTTCATTCAACACTGTACTTAGTAAGTGCAGTAATGGAACAATATTTTCAGTACAATATTGAATATAATAGTTATAAGTAGATTTTCAATAAACACTACTAACAAGCAATTGAAAGCAGCTTAGTTAATGGCTACATTAACGGCTTTGGCTTGAAATTCTCCATTTTCAAAATATAACAATGAGTTATAATCTCTATATATTGTTATATTTTCGTTATACCCAATTATCTTGACTATATATAATCTTTGTCTAGTGATCCCAAACAGTAAACATGGTCTAAAGGTATGGAAGTACGTTTACGTGTACTTTCTTAATTTTTATGTTACGTTATCTAGGCACTGCTTGGACTGAAGAATCCATTAGGTATTTTAATTTTACACAAAGCTTTACTTTCTCTGTTTTTACTGTAGCACTAGATTGGGTTATTTATTTATACTTGTTTTATAAGCTATATTTTCACAATAACACGTTCCTAGCAACAATCTTTAATGACATACTATTAACTAGCTTCTACTTTTATTTAATACTAGTCAACACTTGGCAAACAGGTAATAAGAATAGGAACGTGGAATGTGCAAAGTTTGAAGAGTCCTGAAAAAATCTACAATGTATGCGAGGAAATGCAACGAATGAAGTCTGACATTATGAAACTAAGTGATATCAGATGGATAGGCAGCGGTAAACATCAAATAGATGATAACTACACCTTATACTACTCGGGTTCTAGTGGGAGCTCCAACAAGTACGGAGTGGGAATAATTATAAACACAAAATGCATTAATACATCTGTGTATTAAGTTCCAAAATTAAATCGAACCATCTTACTCCAAATGGAAGCCAAGCCTAGAAATATAAACATCCTACAAGTATATATGCGCCCACTACAAATGGGTCAGATCGAGAAGTTCAAGACTTTTACAAGGAAATAGAAGACCTAAAAAACGTACGAAAAATCACGAAATAAACCTAGTAATTGGCGATTTTAATGCTAAGTTGGGGGAGAGTTAAGCCTCAAAAGTAGTCGGAAAGTTTGGACTCACAGTAAGGAACGAGAGAAGTGATACCCTTATACAATTCTGCCAAGAGTATGATTTTGCTATCGTGAATACATACTTACAATTACTACCAAGAAGACTTTTTACATGGACGTCACCAAAGCATTCCCCTCAACAAATTGTGAGAAATCAGAAAGATTACATCATGATCAATAATGATTTTCGTAATTGTATAAAAAACTTATCCTGGGCCTGACAACTGACCACAATCCAGTGATAGCCACACTATCATGTAGACTTAAACAACTAAAAAAGACAACAAAGCACGCAACAGACGTGAGGAAACTTAATGAGCTTAACGTACAAAAATATGCGGCAAAAGAAATAAACGAATGGGCAGCAGATTAGAAATCTGGGATAATAAGTACGGTGGAGAGTTGTGTTCAATAACGAAAAAACTATTAAACATCAATAAAACATACCTAAAAAGAGATTGGGTTTCTAAGCAGAGTTGGATGACGGAGAAAATATTTGATCTTATAGAAGAAATAAGACTCTACAAGAACACTGACAAAAATAAGTATGCCGAGATAGATAAGAAAATTCGGCGTGCTAATGGACTGAAATCGCGAGTACAGCAGAGATCTCTTTCGTCTCGCGAAGAACAAGAAGGAGTACACAGCGCTGACTGCCGGCCTTCGCTAGTCGGAGTGGCACTTAAAGAAGAAGAAGAAGGTTTAAGCATGGAAGCGTAACAGATATATAGACATAGACACTTTCGCATATGTAATATTGGGAATTTAGGATTAGGAATATAATATTAGTATTAGGATTAACGACCGGCAACGTTTTCGATGAAATCTCTCAGGCTTCCTAATTGTTAAATCGCGAGTAGGCTACTCAAGCCGTAATTCTCGAGCTCTGTCTCTTAAGCATAACTCTCGGGAGCAATATTCTAGAATTAAGGTTTAAGAAGGTTTAAGACATTTATTTCTCCAAAAGAATAAAATTCACTTAAAACAGAGAAATACAAAATGTGAGTTAATACTAGTTGTCTATGAACTACGTGGATACAAAATATGGGGGTAGTACAAAGAGTAAATTTCTACCGACAACAAAGTGCAAACATTGGTTATTAAGGTGGTTATTAAGTATTGCTAATAGTAGTTGCTATTGGACAGTTGCTTTAAAATTATTAGTTAACTTATATATATTTAATGATAATTGATGTGTTTTACAAGTGTGTGTGTGGGTATATATATATTATATGTAGGTGTTTATTTTATGTATTTTAAGATTATTTGGTTTATAAGTGTATAATATATATTATAAACATGAGAAATCCTTTAAAATGTGGTTCTTTAAACATTTTTTGAAAATTGGAAAAGATTTAGTTTCCTTTATTGTATTTGGCAACTTATTGTAAAGTTGAGCCCCTTCGTTTGTAATGCTCGTTCTGCCATAATTTGTTCGAGAAGTGCTAAGTATGATGTGGTTGGCCTGTCTGGTAGTCATTTTCTGATGATGTCTCTTCGAAAATTTTATTTGTGTGTGTAAAGCACCATTTATTATTTTTCTAATTAAACAACTTACTTTAAATCTGTACATTTGTGATATTGACATAATTTTTGTTTTTTTATATACTTTTACTGTAGGTGTTCGGTAATTATAATTAAAAAGTTTTTTTATAATTTTATTTTGTGCTCTTTGTAGTCTATTTAAATTTGTTTTTGTTGCAGCTCCCCATACTTCTATTAAATATTCAAGATAAGTTTTTATTAATGAGTTATATATTGTGTACCTTACTGAACTAGGAAAACATTTATTATTACCACTCATAGCACCCCTTAATGAGGTCAACTTCTTACGCAGTTTTTCAGTTTTTCTAGTGACATGTTGTGTCGTACCGTAGTTTTTGTATTTACATTTCAGTTGGTCTTAAAGAATCTTTCAATCACAATAAGAAATAGGATTGTTTGGTAATAAAAATATTACGAGTTGATTTATCGTTTTTCAGTACAAAATGTATGGAAAATGTTTTTGGCGATTTCTGACATTTCTAGTACTCAAATCTTCAATGGTTCCATAGAGTCTTTTGATCCCCATACGAAGTAGGATCGATAGGAAAACTTTTTTTTGGATTTTAGCATTTTTTTCGCTAACCGTACATTTTCTCAAAAATCTGTGAATACAGTTCAGGGTATCTTAAAAAGTTATGGATGGTCTCCTAAGAACGTTTTCCTGTAACTTTAACGGTTAAGTACATGCCCTTACTGACCCGTCTCAAAAATCCACCCTGTATAGCTGAGGATAATTCGGATTTTTTTATTTTTTGCGCTTAGGATCATATAATTGGTTTTTGATACATTTACTGTAAGGAGATTGGATTCAAACCACTTTGTTAGTGTATTCAGATCACTTTGGGCGTCTTCGACAATGTTTGCGACTTTACTGCCAAAATAGAATAGACATGTAGCATCGGCATAAAGTGATATATTCCCCTTTAACGTGAGATCTTTTATATCGTTGACATAAATGAGAAAAAGCAAAGGTCCCAGTATTGATCCTTGCGGAACTCCAAAAGTTAGGAGTTTTGGTGCACTCTGAATATCACCAATTTTAACTACCTGATGTCTGCTTGATAAATACGATTTTAATGTCTCATACGCAATTTTTCTAATTCCGATTAGGTGTAATTTTTCTAACAGTAAAAAGTGACTAATAGTATCAAACGCTTTTTTTTAATTAATGAATATTCCTATTGCTATTTGTTTTTGGTCTATTTTGGTTTTAATGTTAGTTACAAGGTCTATTGTTGCAGAAAGAGTGCTGTATTTTGGACGGAATCCGTACTGTTTGTCGAATAAGAAATTTATCGATATCTAATTAGTTCATTAAGCGATCGTAAATTATCATTTCATAGATTTTTAACCCGCGATACTGTTGGTTTGCGTAAAAGAGTTAAACATAAATTTTTAACAGTAGTGATCTCTATTCCAAGTAAACGAGTAAAAAGATATTGTTTCTTTTTTTATACTTGAAAGCAAGCTAAATATAAATTTGAAATCTACTCTTTTGTATCAAACGCAATTTTACGCTTAGCGCTCATCCAGACTCGCATGATTAATCATGTGTTGTACTAGGTATTCATTACGTCCTAAATATAAATTGGATAGATTTTAATTTTACTTTCTTTTTAGAAAATACGTAGGTAACTGGATTTTAGCTTTTTCTTTATTTACTAATGCTGAAAAAAAAGTGTTTGTTTAAAGGACCCTTGTCAGAAACTGTTCCCGACGCCTTTTCTTTGGAGCCAAACGTAATTTAATTTGAAATAAATTTGATTAATAGTATTTATAACATTTTGTGACTAAAAAAGTTTCATGTCTCCTTCGTGCTATTTTGGCTCTCTCTCTAATCAGGCAAGATGCCTAATTCTCATGCATGTGCCTGATTCTCATGTATGAATTACAGTTGCAAAATATAACTTATCAACGACAACATGTGCAAAATCGAAAATCTACCTTTTTAAATACAAAGTGCCAAGTAATTGAATACATATTCTTTATTTCACACAAAATATATACAGAAAAATAAATAACAGCAGACTATAAAATGTTGTTACTTTCTGACAAAGTATCAATATTATGAGTAGATAAGTAAATGGATTGTTAAGCGACTGAAATAATAAATCAATCAATGGATGCGTGAGAAAAGGAATGAAAGAATGAGGTTGAGAAATTTAGGTTGGAAGTGTGTAACATGAACATTTAAGAGAGTACGACAAGAGAAATGTAACAGAATACTTACCAATAATTTTTATTTGTTTGAAATTACTAAACAGATTCATTAACCTTTATGGAGTACACAGAGTTTGGCTTAAGTTTATTATGAATTATTTTATTTTATTCAGATATAACAATTAATCAAAATTACTTAGTAAAAAACACTAAGTTCAACGTCGAAAAAGTCACGCAGGTCAGTCAGTTAGTACTATATAAAATTCAAAGCTCAAATCATGAATGAATACATGATGAAAGAATTAAAACTTCTCTAGCAGTATTCATCCTAGCACCGTACCGTAATGTACACGTACACGCATTACGGTTTATATTGAAGTCAAAACAGACGGTCTTTTTAAAAAGTTGCTAAAAAAGCTGGATGTTAAGCCAAATCCCCAGTAATAATCTCATGAACAAGCGTGCGTCGACCGCTATTCATTCCGTCAGAAAAGGATGAATTGCAGGAAACATGATGGTGTCAGTTTTCTATGTCGGCTTATGAAACGCGTTTTAATATCACTAGATATGTCGCAACAGATTGTCGGACAGATATCATGGCTCGCGAGCGCAATCTTTTATTAACTCCCTCTGCACGGATTTAGCCCTTACGGGCTCGTCAGATAAAATAAAAATATTAAAAATTGCCTTTTCAACTTTTACATGGTAGTTATTAATGAACCTTTGATAAATGACTATGGATATGTGTCAAAATATGTGGATTACTAGACAGCATAACACTTTATTTACACTAACATATAACTATTTATGAATGTAGAATTATTTATGGAAATAGTAAAAGATTATCGAGTAATCGAATCGTCATCGCCATCTATGGCGCTGGTGTAGGGTAGTAGTCACTTCCGTCATTTTGACAGTCTCGACTCTTTATATACCCTCTACCATCTTAGTCTTACGCGAGCTCTCTCAAGGAGTGGAAATCTGGGTAGTGTTAATGAAAGTGTTAAGTGCTGTGTTGTTTTAGTGCTGGGATTACCTTACAATGTAGTTGTCACGTTTTGTTATATTAGGTTTATGTGAGTTTAACCTTAGATTTAAACAGTGAAAGAAACTAAGCAGTGGCGAGTGTTGGAATTCTGTTAACCTTAGGTCACAAGTCCAAGGCACTGCTTAGGTTTTTCTCGTAATTGTAAGTATTCAGCAGTATCGTTGCGTTTGCCCAATAGTCTGTTCAATATCATCACCCTTTGTAGTGTTCTTCAAGATACCCCCTCTTGTCTTTCCTTCTCATTATAAAATCTCCGAGGTATATATTTCAAATGGCAATTTTTAGGGTTCCGTACCTTAAAAGGAAAAAAGAAACCCTTATAGGATCACTTCGTTGTCCGTCTGTCTGTCAAGACTTCTAAGTCCACGCACTGAAGATAGACCATTAATGTGGTCACTTATATAATTATAAGGTACTTATAATTATATAATATAAGGTACTTATAAGGTACTTATAATTATATAAGTGACCCAAATAAAGGATAAAATTAATAAAGTGTAATTTTTTTTCTACAGCACTAGAAAATTAACTTTTTATGACTGTCACGCAAGACCCTTTTTCTCAGAAAAACTTATAAACAGAAAGATATCAAGTTGAAATTTATACAAAATATTCTAATCTCTAGTTCCTCGAATGTGTAAAAACATCAAACTGCTAAGTCAATTTAATGAAAACCGGCAGCCGCTTTTATCTCATGTACTGTAATTTTGATTTTCGAGATAATTCAAAACTCACAGGCTTTGTCTTTTGACCTAGGAACATGATTTTTGGCAAGAAGCAAGGTTTTATAGCGAGTATGGGGAAAAATCCTAAAAATGGCAATTTTTTGTTACAACACAAAACAAATGATATTTTATAGATTTGGGTTTTGACGCATTGTATAAAGAATACGTGAAGTTATCCAGTTGAAATCAATACTAAAGATGTAAGTCTATAATAACTTAAAGCTGTGAAAAAATCAAACTTCTAAATATAAGCAATCAATAAATATAGCCATTTATACTGAAGTGATAACAAGTAGTTTTTCTATAGGGCATGATAGGCGGACATGAAAAAAGTGGGTGTTTGCGATTTTAGTAATATTCAACTATGTTGTACAATATAGTTCCTCTCGATATAACAAATACGAATGTTAGTATAATCGCAAACATGAACGTTTTTGTCGTAGTATCGTGTAAAATGAATCTAAAGCTATATTTTATGCGAAACTTAGCAACGGCTGTCGACGATATGACACGTTGTTAAATGACAACTTGTAAAATATTTTAATTGACTCCAAAAAAAGGAGGAGGTTATATATTTGATAATAATATTTTATTGATATATGTTCACCGATTTTAAAATTATTTTTGTGAAATTATTTTTTATTGTTAAAAATGTTTTATCATATTTTCTTATATTCTTTTTGTAAGTAATTATAAATATATCAATTGAAATATGCTGTACTAATGTCTGAAATAAATGCCCCCCCATACTATTTTTGATAATATTTTAACCCGCACACGAAAATCAAAATATGATAGTGTTATTGAAATTGTACGAAACTGAGGTTTCGTGGATTCCACACTCGCACTTGACCGAAATATTCATCTATAAAATTAATTTCTGCAGAAGTAATATATATTTTTAGCAACAGTAGACACTTATAATATTTAACAGTAACAATTATGATTGAATAGTAAGTCAAAAATTCACATTTTTATTCAATTACAAAACTTTGGTAGCAGTCCACTTAACTCATACTCGAATATTAAAACATGGAACACTAGCCGTTAAATTACTTCGAAAACTGCCGAGGACGCTTGTGAAGTTTCACTCCAAATTAGTTTTTCTTTCGTTAATAAATTTACTTTTCATGAATTAATTTTGACATTTTTATAAATCCTTTAACATTTCTGAGAACTGTTTTTGTAAAGATGACCTCTTTTATTAAAGAGCAAAACAAAATTAATTCAACCCACGAACCCCTCCAATTGTGTTTACAACTTAAGTTACTGTACAAAAGGTACTTTTCTATATAATGTCTAAACCATCAAACATTTTCCCTAGATAAATATTTTAAAAATAGTCGACACGCCTTAACTTTGCTGGAATATTGTTTTACTGACATCTGTTGAAATAAGTCATAACGTAGATTTTAAGTTAAACCTGGAGCAATATTAGTGTGAAAACCGTATCCTAAGTTAGCAACACCGTTGATAACTTTATATTCACGGGTAGATGGTAGACATTCGCGGGTAGTTTCTATTATTTTATTCCAAGACTGTATATAACTTCTGTTCTGATCGACTTGAGCCAGTTATCAAACGGATCTCGCCTGTTGACCATTATGGCTGTACAAATGGCGTGGTGTCGTGATGCTGGAACTCTATGGTGAAGGATTTTGTAAGTGTTTGATATTGTTTTAGTAATGTTTTTTTGTCTCACTGCGTATTACAAGCAGCAGTCTTCTTAAATATTTACTATGTACAGACATTCATTGAAGAAAATACTTAATTCTTGAGTCATATCTCATCTACACTATTATATAAAGAGGAAAGATTTGTTTGCTTGTATGTTTGCTTGTTGCGAATAGGCCCGAAAAGTGAACCGATTTTAAAAATTCTTTCACTGTGAGAAGTCTATAGTATTTCCGTCTCTCTTCCTCTTATAATACTATCGTTGTCTCTCATTCTCTCTCTTTTTTCTCTTTAATTTTAATTTTTATCTGTTCAGAATGATTAGCCTCTTTTCACTTTTTTCTTTCGATTATCTCTCTCTTTTTCTCTCTATGTCTCTTTCTCTCTCTCCTTTACCTATTCAATTTTATTTTTGCTTTGTCCTCCCTCTTTTATCATCTGTCACTTTTCTTTTATTTTTGTTTTTTTCTTTTTATAACTTTTTTTACTCTCTCTTTTTTTCAAATAATGAAAAACTTTATAATTACAGAGTACATCAATTATAATATTGCTTTAAATGCACGGAGCGAAGCGAGGGCAGGCCGCTAGTAAATAAACTTGAATATTAACCATTTCTAAAATGAAAGATACAAAAACACAAGTACCTACAGCGATTCTTTGTGCCGCTGTCAGGTCCATTTCAAAAAGGTGAAACGGGATCGCATGTACCCACAGAATAATATGTACCCGTCGTTAACAGGAAAAGGTTGAATAGGTACCGTTAAATTTTTTCATGAGTTTAAATATATACCTCAAATATAACGATTTATATACAATGTTGTTTTTGTACAATAGGAAATAAATAATAGGCTAATTGTCTCAATTTAAAAAAAAAATATTAACTTTGCTGATTGTTCTAGGAAAAATTATTGGTCTACGAAAATATTAACTATAAATATATCGATTTGAAAGTCACGTGATGAAACAATATAGGTAATATAAAAAGATTTTGTCCTTAAAAAATCTCAGGTATCTCATCAGTAGAAACTAGACTTTAGAGTTAAATAAATATTATTAAATTATTTTCAATGTTTGTTAACTCAGCTTTTATGCCAACATTCTCTTTAAAATCTAATTAATTAATAACAGAACTTGTCAAAACTACTGAGACTTATGAGAACATCGTATATTTTAGTTAATTAAACAGAGGTGCTGACACATAAGTTTCAAGATGTAAAATTATTTGAACCAAGCATATTATTCACGGGGCAAATATTATAATTAACCGTACAGGTATTTTGAATGTGTGTTTATGAACTATAAGTGATTCTGGACCCTCAACATACATTGACCGAGGGGTCGTTGAGTGGGAAGCGTTTATATGTTTAAAGTGATATGTATGAATTAAATAATCGCCTGCACTCTGTCATGTGCACGGAGCATGAATATATTATAACTTTTGGATATGGTCATAATATAAAATGTTAGCAATACAGCTTATAAATTAGTGTTCGCTGGTAATTCCTTTTATTTTATTTCTATTTTACCGACGATATATAACCTTTTGTGCGATAGATTAGAGTTGGTCTCCCTGGTATTAAACTCTATTATCTTTTATTTATAGTGTTCGGGCAGCGAAGAGGAGCGTTATAATTATATAAGACACCTTTAATTTAAACCTTCCACTTTGGTCGCAAGTCCAAGGCGCTACCCAGGCTTCTGTCTAAATTGCCTGTGCATACGTATTGCTGTACAGTGGTGGGTATCATTCTATGAAAAAACTAGGTAATAATTAAATATGGGATCATAATATGAAAACTAACCATAATTAAATGTTTATAGAAAATGAAAGACATCGACTGCCTCGATATCTGAACAGTTTTAACTAAATTCTTCCACAATGAAAACAAAAACAGATTAATAGTTTATTATATTAAAAATTAAAATTCAACTCTAATTTAATACATTCACGAAGTATGGCTACCAACACGACATCGATTTACGAGAATCGATATTACTGTTGAGGTATATGCCGGAAACGAGTAAGCGATTATCGAATAATAGAATCGTCATTGATATCTATGGTGTTGGAGTAGGGTAGTAGTCACTTCCGTCGTTTAGACAGTCTCGACCCCTCAACCCTTTATATCCATCGGCAGTCTGACTGTAGTCTTAGTCGTGCGCGGTCTCTCGAGGGGTGAAGAAGTCCTTGAATAGAGTTAGTGTTTGGGAGTGCTGTCCAACTAAGGTCACGTGAGTACCTAATAATGTAATTGGCGCGTCTTGTGTAACGTTAGGTTTATGTGAGTTTAACCTTTGGTTTAAGGTTGGCAGTGGAAGTGAGTTTCTCGATCGAATAAAGGAAATCCTTAAGACTACACCTTGGTCACAAGTCCAAGGCACTGCTAGGGTTCCTGTCAGAATAGTACGAGATCATAACGTTTAGTTATATCCTGACTGTATTGCGCCCATAGCTTTCATGATAGGCCATCCGTTGTGCACATACGATGCTTATTGAAATATTGTATATCCTTTTTATGTTTCCGGCATATACATTAGTCAATTTTTTGTATTGCAGAAAACAAAATTTAAAAACAGCAATCAATAAACACTTAACAAATCATTATAAAATGCAATAAATAGAAATGATAGATAAAATATAACAATTTTACTCAGTCTACAGACTTACCCCCTCTCTCTCCCATCCCATTAATGCTGCGGTTCTAGTGGACTCTGGGCTCTTGCACAGGGATCGCTTAAAGCGCAGTGTTTTTTTTTACTCCCCCTCCCCACTCTACTCTTTCGCTTTTCGAGGATGCATCGCATCGGCAAAACAAAAAAGTATCTCTAGTTTTGCCGATGTCCATGGGCGATGGTGGCCACTTACCATCAGGTGGACCATCAGCTCGTTTGCACCTTATATATCTTATAAAAAAAAATCAGTGTCAGTTTGTTACCATAGTTACAAGATTTTTATAATTGTCAATATATTAATATTGCCACGCAGCTCTCAAATTAGAAATGAGTCTTCAAACGGCTGACTAGACCTTCATAAAATTGTAGCTAAGAAACATCTATAATGATCTAGATTAAATTACTTTTCAAACAAATAAAAGTTCATCATAAAATCGGTAATTATATTGGGCGTTACGGTGCTACAAACAGATATAACACCCATAAAAATATTTAAAAAATTATTGATTTAGTTTCTGTTGGTGAATAAAATTAGGGTCATTAAGTTTTCTTAGTTATCTTGTATGTAGTATTCGATAAGTAACTATTTTTATTACATGTGTATTGTGTATTTATCAGTTGACCACAACGTACAACGATTGTTGTGCGGCCATAAATCAGAATGCAATCCAAAAACAGATTTTCCTAATTAGATGGGCGAAGATAAATCGTTTACCACCAAATCGTCAGGTTGTTGCGTGACTGGCGCAGGATTTATGACTTAATAGCGGAGCGCTAAGCAGGCCTTAGATAAGGTGCCTCTAAGTGATTGTCGGCGCTCACAACAATCGTAATTACTCCAAACTGCTATCTACGAGTGCGCCACCACCGCACGCGATCTCTTTCATCGACTCCAATACTATCTACTACTAATCGTTTGCATAAACTTATTTGAACCACCTTATTTTAAATTACCTTTGATTATCTTTTATTTAAATTTTCAACTAGCCGACTCGCGCGACTTCGTTTGCGTGGAATTTATTACTCTACAATCTATGCTCACTGAGGCAGCTTGAATTTTTAAGACTCATGAAACATAAACGTAACCGCTAAAAATTCAGACAGACGCCGCGTGGAATTTATTTTACAATAAATGCAGTGATAATAGTTATAGTAGATAGGTAGATAAAGCAACCTTTAAGAGTTCCGTATATCAGTGTGATTCCTAATAGGATCACTTTGCTATCTGTCTGTTCGTGTTTCTGATTATTTGTCTGTCAAGACTTCAAAAGCTGCGATTGTTTATGTAGCAAGTAATCAACCTCGTTTAGTAAAGCAGCGGGTACTGGTGTTCTGAGGACGTCCCGACCTTCTCGCTGAAAGTCCCACATAACCGCTCTTACCTCCCCTGGTTATGCGTAAATCTATTAGATGTTTCTCATTGACCTAAAATTTGGTATCAAGCAATGTTTTGTGTTATTATAGCACACATAAGATTAGAATTCGAAATTCGAAAGTATTTTTTTTCTTTTGGTGAAATCGCCAAAATTAAGCTCTATCCAGATTGATTTTCTTTTATGGTAAATAAGCCACAAACCAACAGACGGTTACTCGGCTCTTAAGAAAAGCTCTCCCAGTGCAAAGCGGAATAGTAACCTTTTTCGGTTCTTACAGATTCTGACTCGCATTTAGCTGAAATTTGTCAGAAATCTTCGTCTTTGTATCATTCCCTTGATAAGGTGACTATATGATGCAAATTGTTCTGCCTTTTCAAATATTAGTTTAGGTAAAAGTTTCTTAGCATGAAATGTAGTTTAACTAAAAAGTGTACTTTACAAAAAATGTACTTAAGATGAAAGCAATATTTTAAAGATATTATTTTTATAAGAAACAAAAAGGAGTGAAACAAATTGAAAAAATAATAAATTTCTGAATGTACCAGTATTTTTTATAAGAAACAACTTTTGAAGCTGTATATTTTTATTTAAGAAAAGTAAATATTTTGTTTTCACTTCATACTACAAATGGTTCAAATCAAATCAAATCAAAATTATTTATTTAAATTAGACTTTTTTTTTTAAAAGTACTTTTGAAACGTCAAAAATTTTGTCGGTCAGATAGTTTGTCTGAAGCTACCACCAGCTCGGAAAGCAGTTTTCTGTTGAGAAGAGCCGGCCAGAAACTCAACAGTCGCTCTCTTCAAAAAGCCATGTTCACATAGTCTGTTATACAAATCATTTAACTTGAGAGTCAGCGTCACTTAGATTCCAAGCATTCTCATCATTTAAGTAATCCTGTACATTATAGTATGCTTTATATATTAATGACTTCTTGATCCGAGTTTTAAATTGTTGATGTGGCAAGTCTAATATAGGCTGTGGAATCTTGTTATAGATGCGAACACCAAGCCCCATGAAGCTATTACTGACTTTGTGGAGACGATAGTAAGGCGTTACAAGTTTATTTCTGTTTCTAGTATTAACATTATGTTTGTCACTGTGTTTTGAATACGAATCGATATTCTGGTAAATGAACAAAATATTGCAATATATGTATTGAGATGACGTCTATTTTTTTATATACATCTCTAAGGGAATCCCGTCGAGTCCGCCACATCTAAAATTTCATTATTTAAACTAGTAGGGTAAATTTTTGTTTTTTAACATTAGGTAAAGCAAACTCAACGCATTTAGTCTTTTTAGCATTAAGAACTAAGTTATTTACCGTAAACCATAGAAGAACCTGCGATAATGCACTGTTTACATCGTCATAATTATGTTTATTTCTGTTTACTTTAACTATAAGAGATGTATCATCAGCAAAAAGTACAATTAATAGTTCAGTTTAATAAAAGTTTTTAGAGAATTTAATTCTTTAGTTAACAAGAATTATCATTATTGAATTCATCAACAACTTAATGTTACCTACGTGTGTGCTCCACTTCTATAACAGGGAAATCAATACAAAAAAAATGTACATTGGTAAAAACAATATTAAAAAATGTGTAATTTACTTGAACATATCACACAATACATTACTTTTGACCACAAATTACGCAGTCGATTACGAGCTGACGATTTTAATTGAACACATCGAGATCGCTTAATTTAACCCCTTAACATAACGTCATAACGTAACATTTTGTTCATTAATGAATACTTACGACGTAATAAAATAGATTGTGTCTTTTTAAAAACCTTTAAAACACTCTTTTTTATTTATAGCGCGTTAGTAAAACCGTTTATTAGTATTCACGGCTAATTCCATTTTATTTTATTTCAAGTATACCGACGTGTAGACAATATATAACCTTTACGGCGATAGATTATAGTCAGCGGTATATGGAAGTTAGTATTATAGTGTCCTGGTTACGTTTGTCCGTCATGAGGTTCACGTAAGTTTATTTTATTATCTGTTGTAGTTGGCGAGATCGTGTTCCGAGTGGTAGAGATGAAAGTATATTATGGAAGAGCTCTTTAGAGTCTTAAGCCCCAGGCACTGCTCGGCTCCATCTACATTGCATGTGTGTAGTGTAATTCTGACTTTGAAATTCCAAGGGTACTACCATACACATAAAAAATAATACCGTGGACTGCTGTACAAATTATTAATTTTAAAATTTCACATCCAAACATCCAATAGCAAGCAAGCAAGCAAGCAAAACAAGCCTAAGCAGTGCCCATGACTTCCGACCTAACATTTGCTGATTTATAAGAAAAATATTACAATGCTGGCATGGGTTACTAATGTATGTCATCATCACAACCCGTTCATCACGACCCTTTAATGGCCCACTGCTGAGCCGGGTCTCCTCGTCAGAATGAGGAGGGTATTAGGCCATAGTCCACCACGCTGGCCCAATGCGGGTTGGCAGACTTCACACACCTTTGAGAACTTTAGGGAACTCTCAGGAGTGTAGGTTTCCTCACGATGTTTTCCTTCACCGTTAAAGCAAGTGATATTTAATTGCTTAAAACACACATAACTCAGTGTTAGAGGTGTGTGCCCAGGATCGAACCTCGGACCTCCCGACTTGAAGTCGCAACCACTGGGCCATCACTGCATATAGACCCGACCCACAACCCGTTAATGGTGAGCAATTAATGGGTTCTGATAGGAGTAAACTGCTAAGCCGTGGTTAGGCCATATTCCACCACGCTGGCCCAGTGCAAGTTTAAGATCTTTGTGAGAACTCCCAGGAGTGCAGGTTTTCTCACGATGTTTTCCTCCATCGTTAAAGCAAGTAACAGCATATTCAGAAAAGTCAGAAGTGTGTGCCCACTGCCCAGGATTGAACTCAGACCTCTCGAGTAAGACAGCCACGTTAACGTGTATGGCCGAGGATAATATATATTATAAACTCAAATATTCTCTCATCCACAAATCAAAAGATTTTTAACTAAATTCGAACCGCAACAGAAACTAGCTTTTATTACTTGATGAATGATTTGTTATAATGAACTTCTGTGTGTAAACAAAGAGTATATTCTGATCTTCATCGTATCCTGTTAGAATACTATTCTCCTCTGCCGCTGAGAGCCGTATAGAGCGCTCCGGTCGAGCCGTAAGTCTAAACCCCTACCTCTACCATCCCATTAATACTGCGAATCTAGTGGATTCTGGGCTCTTGCTCAGGGTCCGCTGAAACCGCAGCATTTTATCTTCACTCCCTCTCTCCACACTATCTTCGAAGATGCAACGCATCGACAAAACAAGAGACAACCAAAACCTCGTTTTTCTAAGGTATTTGTTTTGCCGATGTCCATGAGCGATGGTGGCCGCTTACCATCAGGTTTCACCTTATCTACCATAAAAAAAATAATACTTTAACATTTTACTAGACTGGATGGATGGTGGTAAAACTTTGCCCAATCTTCAAAACTTTTTTTATAAGCTAAACGTTAATTTATTATTATTACAGGGAGAACGCTACGCTAGTTATAGCTGATTTCAGCGTACCCTTCTTCCTCTGTGTTTACTAAATATTTTCATGTATGCTATGCAATTATAATAAATTTGGATATATACGGTACATACAACTTCAGTTAACTTATTTTCAAATACTTTTGAGATTCATTATCAATATAAAATTCCAGCACCACAAAATCTAAAACCATCCCCTACAAAATTTAAATAGTTAAGCCAGTTAACAGAATACTCTTATTGTAACACGTTCGAGTTCGACAGGATATTCACTCCAAAATCGAAAACTATCGTAAAACTATTACAGTCTATCAGTTCCCCAAACCTATTATCCCATTTCTATGTGTGGAGTGATTTAAAGCCCGTTTCACTTCGACTCGGTATTAATATTGACACTTTTATCGTGTACCCCTTTATTTAAATTTAGTACCGTCAATAAATCATAGCCATGATACTGTAATTGATTACGTTAGAAACTTATGTTTAGAACTACGGGGCCGTTCAACGTAGGTAACATGTAAGTAGATTTTTTGCAATTATCAAACCCCCAAATGTTTGCAAAAATAAGCACCCCTGCCCCCAAGCTTACATAAACACTGATGTATTTATTTTTCTGCCTACTCATTCTGAGCAGAGACATTCAATTTTCGATGATTGAAAATACCACCACCAACATTTGATTGAAAATACCATCAACATTTGATTGAAAATACCTACAATATTTGATTGAAAATACCACCACCAACTCACAATTTATTTATAACACTGATTCCTAAAGTGATCTATATCGCCACTCAGGGATCGACGAATTGTTAGAGGAGGTCCACGAAAAGGAAAAAGAATTTGGATCTGTGAGGTTTAAAAAAGTCTACCGTCTAAGTAGTAGGGTAATTGTTACAGTCTCTCTAGTAAAGTATAAGTTAGTGAAGTTTTATCCTCATTGATGATCACTTGAGTCTTTGCTATTATAAATTATAAGTGGTTAAGAATTGTAGACAAGAGTTTGCGCGCTCTGAAACGGTGTAGTAAACCTGTTCCTTCCTGAGTTTCAAGCCCCAGACTTGTTAATATCGTCTTTTTCTGACACTATGCTGTATAGCCTGAAAACTTATATTAGTAGCATTACTTAGACAACTTTTGTGTATTATCTTGATAGTTTACTTTTTATAAGTAAAAACTTGCTCTCTTCTTAAGTATATGTTAAACTTATTCCTTGAAGTAATTTGTTTGGACAAGCGCTATTAATTAATAATAAATGTTAACCCTTTCCGAGAGTTCCCAATTACAATACAGGCTCCAAAAGTTGCTTCATTAAGCGGTCGGCCTAACCGAACTTGTTGGATACATATTATGATATGTTAGTTTTTAAACTAACAATTTTTGCCAAGCTCACATTTATAATACATTCACTAGCCCAAGTAGAAATATAATTTTATAAGTTCTTCTTAAATACTCCCATATTTAAAATCATCACTACATATTATAAAACAATGTCCCATGGCGAATCCGAGAGATAAAATCAAAATTTTCAAGCAGTTTTCAGGAATAGAAAGATACCTACATGAAGAAGGTTTTGTGTAAATTAGACGAAATAGGATGACAATTATTGAAAATGTCGGAAAAAGTCAAGAGGGATACATATTATAATAAGCTCTATTACCCTTGTGAAACCATGGTGGGTACTAACGATAAAATACCTCGGAACGTTAGCAATACTGTTGATAACTTGATTGCGTAGTGTTTAGATACAGTGATATTAACTACCATACTGAAAGTGTAGTACAACTCTTACTAGGTCACCTTTATCGAAGATCATGTAAGTAGTTAATTAATTTACCTATTTATCAGAGACCCACAAAGGGTGCATTTCGCACACGACGTTTGCCTAGGGTTAAATTAAATATATATGTCGGGGATTTTAAACGATGAGAAAGGAAATGGAAGGAGGAAGATGGGGAATATTTGAGGAACACTAACAGGGTGGATGGTATTGAATGGAATATTGGGTAAACGCAACGTAGAACCGATAAATGATCAAATATGATCTCTAACAATTACGAGAGAAACCTAAGCAGTGGTTAAAATATTTTAAGGTGGATTATTTGTCTTTATTTACATTGCTTAATATTTCAGAGTAGGTACTCACATATTGGTATATTTTGCTATAAAATTAATAATTTTCATAATTATAATATGTTTTAAAGTAAATAATATTTTAAAACTAACTCTACATCCAAATATAAATCTATCATCAGGCAATACTCGGTTTCCTATCTAAAAACTACTAAATTTATCAACCTATAAATTTGTTTCCCATAAGCAATAATATAATATTAATAATTAATAAATATTTAATATAGTTTTTATTGAGATTGTTTTGAAAGTCAACTTGATATTTATTTTGGACATTTTAAAATTTCTTCAAGTAGAGTTTGTAGATAAGAGTTACAACTTTTCAAAAGGCAAATATTAGCTCTGGAGCTAATATGCGATTATTACTGTCGATATATCAAACAAGTTTGTGAATTTGTAACTAGTTGAGTAAGTTCTTTGGTTGTTTGAGTTTCGTAAACACATGTACATAATCTATGAATAAAATAAACTTTGTCTTTGGAATGTTAAGAGCGATCATACAAATAATCTCCCTTTGACATGGTTTATTAATTAATACTTTATTGTATTTCTAATCTATTAGAATTTTGTAAATACTGAATGTAATATGTATTGATATTATAAAACATTATATTGAATTTTATGAAACTTGAAAGTAATTTAATATAATGAGCAACAGCAAAGCAGCGTCTTGGTCTTGTGACTGAGTAGCAGGTTATCCTTGAATGATCAAGACACCCTCACAACTAGACCTCACTATCTAACAAAGGAATACGAAGCACCAAACTACACTAAACTATATGAATTGCACAACTTTGGACAATGTTTACTCTGCGATTTAACTTGATTGACTAAATCAGATCTATAGGAGCTCCCTCCAACTACGCTAAAAGCTTGTGGTAGGAGGGAGCCACGTCAACTTAGTCCAATGACTAGGATTTGAACCCACGACCTATCGATCGTGACTCCTACACCTGAACCACTGAGCTATGCTGATGCTTCAAATTGGCCTGCTTTGAAGCATCAGCATAGCTCATTTTTTTTTTAATATTGATAAGCATTAATAGCAACTTAGATAAGTAAAATCATATAATTAGCCAGCCAGTTTCAGGTAGTAATTTAATTTTTATTTAAAGTCAGTTTATATTAATTATTAAATAAGTTAACATCTCTTTATTTTCATTTTATAAACAAAAGTTTTAATTCAAGGCCTTTAGTCATAAATTAAACAAGTATTACATTTACAATTTTATTATAGTTATTTATGAGGGTAGTGTAAGGCTAATTTCGTTATAATGACTTGAGCTATATGCATAGTTGGAGTTACACGCATATTTATACCCTAAACAAGACATAAATCTTCAAACATTGTATTGCTTGTAGAAGGCAACTAACCCAAATACTTTCACTCTTGGACTTCAAACTACCGGTTCGATAATTTATATGCTCTGTTCACTCATAGATTAAATATTGACTTATCATAGTGCAGCTTAGTTTAATGTTGGGTCGGCAATGTAGGCAGTTTTCGTGTACTGAAAAGGCCCAGTAAACCTGATCTTTGCAGGCACTGACTGGGCATTCCAATGACACAAGCACTACCTGATGGTTAAAGAGCTCACTTGGTCTTTGTCGAGTCTGGGATTTTTTTAATGTTTTATATAGCTACTAAAGCAATAAACGAAAAAATCAACTTAACTAAAAATATTTTTTTAGTTTATTTTTTTGAAAATCTAATATGTTGCGCAATAGCAACAAACCACAAGATCTGCCAGACTGACCATTTCGGGTGCACCTGTGGTAATACTGTTGTGTTTTATTATTTTAACGTGGGAAAAACACTTTCTCTAAATTCGTTTCTCTCTGACCATTATAATCGATACGGTCAATTTAGTGATTATGGATTAAAAATCAAAATTTCAGGTCGAAAGACTGATTTTTCGATCAATCAATTTCAGATCACCATCCCAAGGATGAATTAAAGTAAAGGTGAATTAAACTAAAATCCTAAACTTCGTCACAATCCTCTACTTTTGTTGTACTGATGTTACAACCAAGGTAGAACTAACGTAAGATACTCACACCAATTTCCATCCTCAATATGTAGTTCCGTATCTTTCCCTCTGTGCATTTTTAAATTATTTGAAACCTTCTAATTTAAATTTTGTATAAGAAAAGCGAGTTTTAACAAAGCTCTTGTGGACTTAGTGGATGGAATACGAAATCATAGGCCCAATTAGCGAGTTACATAGAGTTCCGGCTACATTTTGCTTCTTATTTCTCTGCTTTCACTCGGCGATGAACAATTGTGCGCAAATTAGCTGTGACAACCAGCGACGGGGGACCGCAGCGGCATTTGTGATATACGGTCACACTGGATTAAAAACAACTTAAAAGATTTTCTTTAACAGAATTAAACTGTTTTTTATATACATAGCCTGGCTCATTTCTCGCCTCTTGCCCTTTTTAATAGTCAAAATCTTGACTTCACCCTCTAATTCTACTTTAACGTAGCTAATGTCTATAGACTATACAATATACAAATTATATTAAAATATATTTGTAAGCGCATCCTGCAAATGAATATAATTGAATATAGTTTCAACCCCTGACGCTTTACGGATGAGATCTCATAAATTTAACGTGTGTATCTGTCTCCGTGTCTGCCTGTGGCCTCGTTGCGACCAAGATAATGGACTGATTTTGATATAAGTTTTTATTAAAGCTAATCGTGATAGTTCTTGGTTTTGTTTTAAATTGTGAAGATCTGATCAGCCGTTTAAAGACTATCTAGCTATAAGCTTCTAACTTGAGACAGAGATGTTATCAATTTTCAATGTATTATTACTTTGTTGGTATTTCAATGAATTTTTTGGCTTTCTGTCTAAATTACATGCTATTTTTAAATTAATTATTTTTCAATACCGTAATATATACATATAATTTAATTTTTAAGTACGTTTTTCTGGCCTCATATATTGAAATTCATTTTTATGTTGAATGTATGTGTAACCATACCAATAGTCGATATTCATATTATTATTATTTTGGTTTAAAATGTAATTAAGAGGCCTTACTCCTGTCTAAGGGGTAAGCGGAAACTTTGCTTTGTGATTCGCTTTGATAGTCCCAAAATAAACGGAGCGGAAACGCGGAAGGGCCGGTAGGGTATAAATTAAGTCAGTAAACGCTTATAAATTTAGTTAGTAAAAATGTTTATATACTACACTTGTATTATAAAGAAAATTTTTGTAAAGCGGTTATAGACTAGTTCGACATCGATCTTAACTACACAACTTATTCAGAGTTATGATCAGACGTTCCACCTGTGGGAAAGTAGCCATCGTCGCTTATTATTATTTATAAATGTCGATTTGTTACTAACCCATTTCTAAATTTGGATTTTTTTATTGAAATTTTGTTTTAACCCTTACATATATTGCATAGAATTGGAAACTGCGACCTTATTACTGGGTAGTGATTTCTTCCAGGAAACCCCTTCAGTAAGAGAAATACAGTAAAATAAGGCGATAAGTGAACAAAATCGTCATATATATTTGATTCAAATATAGTTAGCGATTGTAAGATCCTGAAAAACAATGCAGACAGCATGGATTAGCGGGATAATAATATCTGGATCTTTAATTGACTTTTGAATATATTTAATGATGCAAAGTGGCGAATGTCATAGGACATAATATTCCGGAACTGAAGGAATGGGTAAACAATATTTGATTTGTACATTTTAAATGTTAAGTTCAGAAATGAATTTAATCTTTGGAGCCGTATGTTATATAGAATATTAATCGAGCTTGAAAATAGTTGAGACCTTCGTAATGAAGTTCTATTCTACTACGACTAGTTCAATCATAATTTTCTTTATTAAAAATTCCTTTATCAACCTTTGTACTTAAAGTTTTAGTGTGCTTTGTTCTTAAATCTAATTTTCTCTGCAGATACCTTTAACTATTTCTTATAACTTTATATAAGAGGTACGAAGTTATACTTAAAAGGTTACAATAATAAGAATTAGTGCTTTTTTCGATTAGTGCTTTGCTTGTGACCCAGGAGCAAATATACGATAATCTTTTGCATTTAACTAAATCAAATAATTGAAATAACACCTTCCGTAAATCATATTCATTCTACTAAAAATCTCTCATAAAACTGGTGTGTTTTAGCTTATCAAGCTAATAGGGTAGGTATTATTATAAGATTCAGATTACCAGAAATTATTTTCCCGACGAACTCGCTACAATCATGTCCAATATGTTATTATATATCTATTGAAAAAACTCTCGACCATGGCTTTTGTTTTGGATTAAAAGATTTTTTGAGTCGGTCATTTATATTTTTAATTTATATTTTATTAAAATTCTTTCTTTTACACCCCCTTTTCAAAACTAGCAACGTTCATCAAAATGAAAACGATATTTTTATTTGTATAATATTGCTATAGTCTAACCAAACGGAGTAAATAAATACAAAATATAATTAAATCTTTATGACAACTTTAATGTCAATGTAGTCTCTGCATGGATTACTTAATATTCTCTAATATTTATTCTAATTTATTAAAGACCGTAATGTGCTCAATATGTAAATACAATTAAAATTTGTTCCCTTTTCAATTATTTTATTCTATCCCCCGTTAGGTTTATTGCTTTGGAACAATCGGTCCTAAAATAATATAAATCAAATTGATAACGGCTTATATATACAAGGGAAATAAATTTTACATCACTTATTAAACGAATATATTAATATTTGTGTATGCAAATGAATGTCCTATTTGGTCAGGGAATAATATCAAAGTATTAATGTAGACAGAATTGAGTCAGAAAAGTTATAATGTTCGTCATGCCATAAGTCAAAACAGTTTTAATATCACTGGTACCAAAAGTGAGGTGTAGCCAGTTGCAGTTGTGATATATGTATACACTTGCATGACAGGTCTCATCATTATTCCACAGCGAGTAATATTTTAGTAAACTAGCTTATGATACCAGTCTTAACATACATACTATTTTAAAAAACAAAAAAGCTCTAAAGCGTAACCGTAGCACAATAGATAGAATAAATACAATTTCTTAGAAAGCAGGAAGTAAATCACTTAAATGTAATTCCATAAATGCTTTCGATTTTTTATTTGATATTTCATTTTCTCAATGAAAATCTAAAAGGGACGATGTGAAACTTTACTACTACTTTCGTAATTGCTTCAAAAGTTAGGAAATGAGAAGACCCCGGGGCTTGCGAGTCGGAATAACGGAACAGACGTTGAACGAAGGAACACTGTATTACATAATGTAATTTAAACTATTTTGTTGTTTAAATAATATTCTGATTTAAATACATTTATGCCTAACTATGAGAAATCATTCCTAGATTGAGTCGGCAGACACATTAGATGATCTGATATTCACGTTGAGCAGAAATACCTTTTCAGAGCAACGGAAAAAAACAATTATGCTGCAATACTCATGGATGTTTAATGTTTAAGAGAAAGGAGAATGTTCATATTGCCTATTGATGTCACCAGCTAAAACCTATAATTAGTAATACTATGTTATATATGATTGCCGATGCTTCGCCGCCTTCGCCTTGAAAGTTGAGGGAGGAGAGGTAGCGAAGAGAATAATGTTTTAGTGGATCTTGAGTAAGAACCTAGAGTTCACTAGAACTGCAGCATTAATAGGATGGGAGAAAAGGACTATGAGTCTGGCCTACGTTCGGGTCGATGTGAACGCGTCATTGACACTTGGCGGTCGAATTCGCTTGGCAGCCAGTCGAGGAAATATCCCCTACCATCAAGAGTGTTGAGTTACTTGGTTCTTGCGAGATGCTCTCGCAAGAACCAAGTAACTCAAGAATTGTATTCTCTATCTACCGTCCCCTCACGGGTTAGACAAATTCACTTTAAGCGAGGCTACGTAAATGAAGCGATTTTATTGGTTTTTTACATTCCTTGCTACACTTTCACACTCGTCTCTGGGGAAAAGGCAGCCTTAATATACCGTTTTCGTATGTACTGAATATATTAACGCAAAGTGTCTCGGTTTCAATCAAACAACCACAAATATCGACTTTGTTATAGATTATATTGGTAGACCAAATTTAACCACTTTATGCATCATTACTCATTAGTGTCAAATGTCCTTATCTATTACGGTACGAATACCTACAATCAAAATAATTCCCGTTTCAAACATTTCTATACTGTGTGAATTATTTTACAAATATTTATCGACATAAATTACAGATTTTTGGAATCACTCCCCATTCTTTCCCTTTTCCTTAATTTAAGGAATTCGCCAATCTTCGAAAATATGAGTGGAATCTAAATGTCCTCGAGAAAACAGAAGGCCGGTTAATGTTGTTCCACAAAAGTCTTATATTTTCGGACAAAAAAATAAAACACAAATGCTGACCCGTATAACTCAATTATGCGTACTAATCGTACAGGGTCATATACTTTACGGAAAACTACTTATTTATTTTTATTTTATGTATAAGTCGACTCGCCCAAGCTTCGCTGGGATGCATTTTATAACGAGCATTTCTGTTTAATTTAACATTTTAATTTTTACCATATTTTTTTATACGTAACGTTAACAAAATGTCGAGCCCGTTACGGCATTAAACTCTTCGTCTTGTTCCTGGCAAACAGATGAGGAGTAAGGAGCCCTAGGACCTGCATTCTTAAGACACCGACTTATTATTATTTCATTAACAGCTGCAAAGAAAACAAACCGTTATTGTCATACTTGTAAGCCCCATTCATCAAATCCCTCCATCGATCTCTTTATTGAACCCAATTATTGGTCTATTTAGAAAGTTTCATTTCACCACGTTACCTCGCTGACATAGAGTAAACTTAACTAAAAGAAACTCATAATAGTAAGCTGAAACCAATTATTTAGTTTAAATTATTATTCAAGATGAGCAAGCAAGTAGGGAAGGTGTATTCATTTGCACATTATAATTGGGGAGGTTCTTCCATTAGATTTAATTCTATATCAAGTAACGATTTCACCTAGAAACTTGAAACAGTAGCAAATTCACAATTAATTTCGAAGCGCGGATGGCGCAGCGGTACTTATTGGAATGAGTTATATTCCAGTATAAATAACTCGCTTTTGATCGTCTTCCCTCGCCTTGTGCTTATTAGTTAAACTTATTTTAAAAAAAGGTTTTAAATAATATTATTAAATAACGCACGATCATCGTATTTTTTTTGCTTATTCACTAAAAATTGTTACATTTAAAAGCACGAAACAGTGATACATAGGATTTTAGTATTTTGTTCGAGAGGTCCAACTTCGGTTTGATGCATAATATAACAACGACGTTTCAGAGTTACTGTATGTGTTTGAACTTTTGAAGCAATAAAATATCACTTGCTTTAGGAAACCTCTCAAATAAAAAACAAACTAACAAAGTCGGGTTTGTTCCAACACTAATATAGAACGGATGGACAGATTTTCATGTTGTTTGATTGTTGTATTTATCTCCACCCCAAATAGCAGAATAAGTATTAAAAACATTGGAAAATTTACGAAAAAATTAAAATAAAAGAAAAATCATTTTCCCATACAAAATGTTTCATGAGTGTCCTAAGTACCAGCTAGTTACCGCAATAAAGAATATTTATTATTATAAAATCAAAGTATAGTAGGTTATTATAACATTACCCTTTTGATCAAACAAATGTTTTACAAATAACATTTACTCTTTCCACAGATGGAAGGCGCGTGGGTGAAGTCCCCTGGAGACGCCACACCAGACAACTTTTTGTGTCAGCATTTAATGAGCTCAGGGCCTCAGTGCTTTGCGAATTCAGAAAGTATAAATTAAGGTTATTATACGAATTATTACCGTTATTTGATACTTATTGTTGCTTCTAAAATGTTACGTTAATACTTTAGGGTCAAATTTCACTTATTATATTAATTAATAAGGGTAAAGGATTATGGAATTAAAAACAGTTTCACAATGAGCATATAATAAAAATTTAACTTATCGAATGTCTGTTTATAGATGATATTTAGACTTAGTGAGCAGGGTTATTAGACTAATAAAAGCCAAAACAACCATTTTTAAATATTTGTCTAAGTTACAAAAATATTTGTTTTTGTTGATTTATTTTAGATAGTCAAACACTAAAAAATCCGGTATATCTTGATTTAAACATGCACGTTAAGAATATTTACGTTCTTATTATATGAAAATAAAATAACAAAATATTTTCTAAAAATTCAACAAAAAGTTCCAAGTATCCAAGTTGTACGTATTCATAATAAATATTAAGCCAAAAATATTTTTCAATAAACAATTACAGACAAGATACTGGCTTAAGCTGATTTAACAGTTATTCTGGTTTTAATAAATTATATGATTGTTGCAATTTATTCACATCGCGATCTGTTTGTGTTAATCTCGAGTAACGATTTGTACTCTGTAACTATATCGAGCTAACTATATAAAATATATACATAGAATACATAATAAATATAAATAAATAACGTAAGAGGAAGACGGCAGGTCGATAACGGTTAATAAATCATTTATAAAATATTTAATTAGGCATGTGATCATCTAGTTAGGACCCTTAATACGTTGTGTAAATAATAACCATCAAAGTTCTTTTAGAGTATCAGAGGCATGAGTTCAATAGGTCATCGAAGAAGATAAATTAAACTAAATAAAGATCGATTTGCATTTTATTAAATTAATGTAATAACGATGCTGTGATGACGCATAGATGTATAATAATTTTATAATAATGACATCAGAAGGATGTTAGTGATAAAGTAGATAGCTGAAGGAGTCTCTCCCTTCCTCTTATAATATTAAAATATAAAAGAGAAAAGGGGTCGGCAGCCCCACACCCGCCACCGACAATGGGTTCCAATCAAATCGTGAACCCTCCAGGATAGAAGGTGGGAGCTATTTATAGTGCGCCTACACTTTTGATGCTACATTAGCAAGGACCGAAGTCCGGGTAATACAGTCAAGACTGCAGTGTTGAAAGCCGAAGCCCTAGTAAATCAGCCGAAGCTGTAATAATAAAAAGGCGTGAGCCTTGTGATGGAAATGAATCCAATAAAACAGCAAAGCTGCAAGGTGTCCGAAGACAAAGGGACAAGCCCTGATTATAAATAAAGTGATAAATAAATCACTGGTTCAAACATCAGTTCGTAAGAACTCACAGCACTTAGGGGGCTGATTGCAAGGAATGCACATATTCATATTCACATAAATGTGTTATCGTTGCCACCGGAGTGGATATCGTTGCAGCCGTAGCTGATAATCGTTGCAGCCGGAGCTGATAAAATGTTGCCACCGAAGTGGATATTGTTGCAGCCGGAGCTGATAAGTAAAAACCACCGTAGTGGATAAGTCGTGGCAGCCGTAGCTGATAATCGTTGCAGCCGGAGCTGATAATCGTTGCAGCCTTAGCTGATATAAATATGTGTTATGGTCCACCTGAGTGGAATGTGAAATACGAGATATGTACAACTCGCTTACAAAAAGCAACACTCCCATCGAGCATATGAGTCAAACAAAGAGACGTAATACGCCAGTTCATTATTTTACGTGGAAGTAAAGAGACAAAGTAGGCCACACTGTCCTATATGCTAGTAAACATCCCATAAGGATAATTCACCAGACGCCCTAGCACTATGACATGCTACAATGTCTATTTAAAAGCACTATGCTAAGGGGTAGTCCTGACAAGGACTATTGATGCCACTCACAATGTCCATAAACAAAGTCCACGGACAATGTTCGTGGTTGTACCCAGCATCGCTAGAACGTACCACTTCGGCTTACAGCCTCCGCACCGCTCAGCAGCTGGATACGATGGTGTGATAGACACAACGATATCAACTGAGACGCCAGGACGTTGAAGTATCAAATCACAGTGAGAGTCACAAACAACATCGTCTGAGCCATGAGAGACCTCGAAGTATCAAATCACAGAGTGATAGACACAAACAACATCGTCTGAGTCACCAGAGACCTCGGAGTATCAAATCACGAAATATTCAAGACAACTTGTCATGGGGGTAGTCTGCTAGTAGCTTGTGATGTTGGGGGTTGAGAGAGGATTTTAGAAAAACACAACCTCTTTGTACAAAACTAGTTTAATCAATAATACAATGGAAAATTACTTAGCGTTAGGTTATTGCTATGTTAGCATTTAAAAGGAGCGTGTACAACTATAATACTTGGATAAGAATAGCTTACACACTTCACCTTCCGAGGGCGAGAGAAAAAAAAAAAAATTTATACTTAATTACAATTAATTTTTTTTTTTGTACATGTATAGCAAAGTTTAAAATTAAATATATTTTTTTTTTTTAAAAAAATATTAAAAGATAATATTATATTAAAAAAAAACAAAGGAATCTTTGTTAACAACATACATTTACGCATTTAGATATTTAATCGTAATAAGGTTTCGTCCTATTCTTATGAACTAATTCTATCTTATTATTTTTATTTATTCTAACATTACATCCTAAGTCTTCTATTACTTTATAGGGACCGTCGTACAGCGAATCTAATTTACGACTTGTTTCATTTTTTAATAATATTAAATCGTCTTTACAATATGTAACTGAGTTGCTTGACATATCGTACAATTCTTTTCTTTTATGTTTTTTGGACAAAAGGTTTCTTTTCGCCTCTGCTTGAGCTAATTGTAGCCTATATTTTAATTGTAATGGATAACTGTCTACATTATACAATGGTTCTACCTTATCACTAATTGAACTAGGTATACGACAAAGTTTACCAAAGACCAATTCATAAGGAGTGTAATTCGTTTCGGAATGAACTGTATTATTAAAACTAAAACACCAAAATGGCAACCAATAACTCCAACTTTCAGTGTGTTCTCCACATTGAATTCTTAAGAATGAGCCCAATGTTTTATGCGCATTTTCTAGAGCACCAATTGACTGATGGTGGTAGGTCTAGGCTAGATCTGTTGAAGATAATTTTCCAATATTAAGAATATTACAAACCTGGTCCATAGTGTCCGATATGAATTCTGTTCCTCGATCAGTGGCTATTGTCCTTGGAATGCCAAATCTTAAAATAAAGTGTCTTACAAATGCATCGGCAACAGATACTGTTCGTTTGTTTTTAAGCGGAATAGCTTGAACATATTTAGTAAGTTCACACTGTATAGTCAAAATATAATAATTATCGTCTATATCCCTATCTAATGGACCTACTAAATCTAAAAATATTTTATCAAAAGCTGAGGAAGCCGTTGAAGTTATCTCCATAGGTTCCTTTATATAACGAAAATATTTACATTTTTGACATGTCGTACATTTCTTTACATATTCTTGGACGTCCTTATCGATACCTGGCCAAAAGTATCGTTTTTTGATTGTATTTACCATTCTGCGTACTCCAGCGTGACCACTAGAAGGCAGTAAATGAAAGTCATTCAAAATAATTGTCTTTTCCCTATCATCACATATTCTTTGTATTCCTCTTAAAATACATATTCGTGGTCCGGACCAGTTTTCAAAAGTTTTTATCTCATCACACAAACTCTTTATAAAATCTGCATTTTCATCGTCCTTAACTATATAAATCTCATCGATACGTATCTTTTTACAAAATAAACCTAATTTCTGCACAAATTCGGCTCGCGAGAAATGTGACTTGAAATCAAGATTAATATAAATCATCTTTTTACTTGATACAAAAGCGAAACACTCAATTTCCTTTGTAATTAATCCAACCTTTCTCATTTTATTTAATGCATTTTTCTCAATAAAACTCATTTCTACAGAATCAAACGGTTTTCTTAATATATCTACAATTCTTGGTTGATCAGGCCAATCGTCAGTAGATGTACTAAGATCCGATTTGTCATTTATTCTCTCATTCTCAGTCAACTCATCCATTCTTCTCTTTTGAGCTCTTGTCATTACAGCTATAACTTGCTCATTCATGTTCTTTAATTCATCAGAAGTAATACTAACTCTTGATAAAGCATCAGCTATTGAATTGTTTTTACCTTTTATATAAATTACTTTGAAGTTATATTCTTCTAACGTTAACCGAAATTTAAGCAATCTACTAGATGGATCTTTCATTCCAAAAAGATAAACTAATGGTTTGTGATCGGTCATAATAGTAAATTGTCTTCCATAAACATACGGTCTAAAATATTTAACTGACCAAACTATTGCTAGTAGCTCTTTTTGAATTGTAGGATAATTTTTCTCTGCTTTATTTAATGGCCTACTTGTATAAGCAATTGGTCTTAAATCTTTATTACATAAAACTGCAGCAATAGCTGTTCCTGAAGCATCTGTCTGAATTATGAACTCATTATTTTCAGAAAAATCAGGATATTGCAGTACAGGAGGTGACATTAAAGCATTTTTTAGAAATTCAAAAGCTTCTTGACATTCGTCTGTCCAAATGAAAGGTTCATTTTTCCTACATAATTTATTTAAAGGTAGGGTTATATGTGCAAACGATTTAATAAATTTACGATAATAGTTACAAAATGCTACAAAACGTTTAACTTCAATGGAATTTTTGGGAATAGGGTAATTTTTTAAAACATTAATCTTTTCTGGATCTGGTGATACTCCTTTTTCTGATACTACATGACCTAAATATAAAATTTCTTTCTTTAAAAACTGACATTTTTGTGGGTTTAGTTTCAAATTTACTTTTCTTAATCGTTCCATTACATTAATAAGATTTTCATTATGCATACTAAGATTTCTACCGAAAACAATAAGATCGTCTAAATACACGAAACATTTTTCATAAGCTAATCCTGACATAGCTACAGACATCATACGGCTAAAAGCACTAGGACTTATTTTTAACCCCATAGGCAAACGCTTCATCTGATACTGTCCCGTACTCGTTGTAAAAGCTGTTATTTTACGGCTATTTGGATCTAAGCTAACTTGATAATATCCTTGGTGAAGATCTAAATGACTGAAATAAATTGCACCAGATAAAGAATCTAAAATTTCAGTAATATTGGGTAAAGGGAATTTGTCTTCACAAATTGTTTCGTTTAATTTTCTGTAATCTACAACTAAACGCCATTTCTTTACCTCACTTTCTTTATTTTTCTTTGGTACTAATAAAATTGGACTAGACCATTCACTATTTGATTTTTCAATAATATCCTCTTCTAACATTTTGTTAATTTGTTTAGCTACTTCTGGTTTTAAAGATTGCGGTAGTCTGTATGGTTTCACATAAACAGGAGTTGAATTTGGTTTTACAGGTATAGATTGTTGATAAATGTTCGTTGTAGATAATTTATCCCCACTTACATAAAATACATCAGAATATTTCATACAAATCGATTCAATAGACTTTTTCTCTTCTTCATTCAAATGACTTAAATTAAGTTCACTTAATAATTTCTGTACTCTATTAAAATCTGCATTCCTTTTATCAAATGTGCAAATATTATAGTCTTTCAAATATTGCAATTCAGGCACAAAAGAATTAAGATGTATTTCTTTTTCACTAACATTAAGAATTTTTATGGGTATCCTATTATTTCTTACCTTAGCTATAGAGTTTGCTAAAAGTACATCTTTCATCAACTCTTTCCCACATACAATCACCTCATCATTCACGCTTTCATTAACGTAAATGTAATGAATTGATTCAGAACGCGGTGGAATATATAGGCTATTGTTTAATCTCTCGTCATCTTCAATAAAGTTTAGTAAATATTTTTGTCCATCCTTATTTAATGTTAAAATATTTGTGCTTAAATTTATTTCTGCCTGGTACCTGTTTAGAAAATCTAATCCTAAAATTCCGTCTGCTTTTAATGGCAATGAATCGAATATAAGAAAATTATGATGGAAAACTTCATTGCATATTCTCAAATTTAAGTTTACTGAACCTTCAGACCGTCTTTGTCCGCCTATTCCATTAATTATCGTTTCATCCCTATTAACAACAATTTTATTTGGTAACATTTCTCTTTTAATAACTGATAATGTGGCACCTGTATCAATAAGCCAATGATATTTTATGTTATTTATATAGCAAGTTATGAATTTTGCATTGCCGTTAAATAATAATATCTGTTTAAGAACGAAAAAACTGATTTTGATGATTTTTATTTTCATTTACTGTTGGATTGTCATTATTTGATTCATTCGATTGGTTTGTTAAATATATGTTTCGAGAGTGGTTACGGGTATAGCCTCGATATCTAATATTATGTGCGCTTCTAATATTTCTTCCTCGATAAGAAACTTGACCTCTATAAGATGTTGTTGAAGGATAATTTCTGTTGTAATTTTTAAGATTTCCTTGAGTATAGCGAGGAAATTGTCCTCGAACCGAATTTGATGAAAATTGCCTATTATTTTTAGAAAAATTACCCCTATAGTATTGATTCTTCTGAGGACGCTTGGCATAATTTTCTCTGTTATGGTTAAAAGTTTGTATATCACCTGTGAATGTCTGAGATACTGTTTCCTCATCTTTAGCAGCTTGGATGGCATTCTTCAAGCTATTGTAGTTACGTGCAGTAATAATCGTACTTAATCTAGGGTTGCGTAATCCATCTGAAAAACGTTTTACGGCAAATTTTTCATTCAAGGGTTTTAGAATAGCTAGTGCGTTCGAATCTCCTTGTGATTGGCATATAGTTAAATCAGAGAATAATTTTTCTATTTCTGATGCGTATTCGTCAATGGATTTAGATCCTTGTTTGGTATTTTGCAGTTTCGTTTGTAACGCTATATATGATTTTTGAGGTAAAAGGTGTTGTTTCAAATCAGCAATCAACTCTTGTATGTTTTTGTAAGACTGCGAGATTCGTAATTTTGCATTAATGGAAAGTCTGCTTTTTAAAATAAAAGTAATTAACAATACTTTACCTTTTTCATCGAGCATATCGGCGTACATCTCGATGGAGTCTACCATGCGCCTCGTAGTCGCCTCTGTACCATCCATAATAGGAATCAAGCTACAAGCCTCCTTTAGATTAAATTCCATTTTATCTAAATTAATTTTAGGTAAAATACATAAATTATTAATTTCGTCGAAAACCTTTTTTATATTCTGAAAAGTTTCAATAGCCAACGCTAAAATGTCACTATCTTTACTTATTTCTAGGGCTGAAAAAACCTCCTTACATTTACAGAAAATATAATTTGTCTCCGATAACTTTGTCTCAATAGTCTTGCCTGTATACCTAGTTTGTCCCTTTTTGATTAAATATTTTCTTATTTCTAATAACTGATTATAATAATCTATTAAGGTATCTATCATAATGCCATACCTACATCATATTTAAATATATATATTTTATTTTCTAAAGCAGTAAAAGAATTTAATTCATATTAAATTTATAACTTTTATAAAAAAAACTTAATTGCGTTAGTAAAATAATATGGGTACGGCATATTCCTTTATATCTTAACTCTAAAATAAATGAAATTAAAACATAAAATATTAGTAAAATTATTGCGCAACTTTACCTAGAAATACATAATATCACCGAGAGACCAAAGTTCATTGCTGACACAAGGTGTCAAATTCGTCGCGAACGGAACCACGCGCAGTTTTAACATTCTTTACTTTTCAAGTAATGTAATTTGATATTAGGTCATAATACTTATAATATAACTTGATAGTTTTTTTTTTCGCACTTATTATTATAATATTTATTTATTGCACTATCACTTCACTTTATTATAATGATTTATAATGCTCGCTCACCAGAATTTTCCCGTTCCTCCACCGGTCTTCTTCTTAGAGAGCTCCTGATCCTTTGCATAACATGCGCCTGCATTTCCTCACTTATCCAGCGGCGATGCAATCTTTCGTAGAATTTCCTTATGTAAAATATTAATAATAGAACTAATATAGAAAGTGCGACATAGACGACTATGTTCAAGTTATCCAGATGTCCTTGAATGTTTTTTAGGGTTTCTTCATTTTTACCCCCAGCAGCATTTTGGTTTATAAAGACCTCTTCTTTCTCAATTTTTGAGCGACACATTATTAATATTTTTTTTTTTTGTAACTACGTATTTTTTTTTTTCTCACAATATACATTTATTTACACGGGCCCCCTTGGCAGAGCCCTTAGGCAGGGTCGCCATGTGATGTTGGGGGTTGAGAGAGGATTTTAGAAAAACACAACCTCTTTGTACAAAACTAGTTTAATCAATAATACAATGGAAAATTACTTAGCGTTAGGTTATTGCTATGTTAGCATTTAAAAGGAGCGTGTACAACTATAATACTTGGATAAGAATAGCTTACACACTTCAAGCTGATGTAGCCACAAAGCCTACAAACCAGTCCACAGCGCATCGTCAAGAATAAAGCATATCCGGCACCGTACACAAGAATTCTCAAAGTAGAACTTAATCACACTAAGAGGCATATCGCGTCCGTACCACCAAGATACGCAAGGCTCCAGCAACAGACAGATGGACTTCTCAAAGACAATCAAAATCATCTAAGAGTCACCTTCCGTCCGTATGCCAAAGCTCGTTCGAAATATGGCGGTCCTGCAAGACTATTCTCGCAGAACACTTTTGTAAGGAGGCTGATCTAAACACATGCATCACCATCACATCGTAACTACATAAGATATTATTATTAAAACATATTTATATTGATTATTTAAGAGGTTCATTTTTATTACATGCATCGCCCCTATACATGTATTGTATTGTTATAATTCTTTAGATGGTCACCCACAAACCATCTATGATAAATACTTTTTATGACCTCTTATTATATCGGTATCATACGCAATACATGTATGTGAGATGCTGTGCCGACGATCTCACGATGCCCCCCTATATATGCTGGGCGATCGGTCTGACTATCGGCAGTTCCATACATTCCGATACTTTCCCCATACTAGCTAATACACGAACCGTCTTCATAATACACGAACCGTTTGCATTATTTTTAATATATCTATTATTGAAAATTATAATCAATTATTATTTCTAATGTATTAAATGATGTTTTAAATATAAAATAAATTACTTTTTATGTTTATTTGTACATATTATGTTATAATATTTATTAATTACTATTTTATTACCTCTTTATATTATTTATTATTATTGTTATCTTAAATGTTGAATTTACTTTATGTAAAGTTTATAACCGTCACATCTCGTATGTCTGATATTATTGGAACTGATACGCAAAATAACTAACAATTTATATTGGTTGAAATACAATGACAAATAGTAAAAAGTAAATCGATAAATATAAAATATTAACTGACTCACTGACTTATTAGCGGACAGCCCACACTCCTGAAGGTACAGTGAAAATTTGCATGTGGATTTTATGACAATGTAGGTGAGTATTAAAGTTGATAAAAGTTTGTAAAAAATATGCTTTCAATATTTGAAAACATTATAGTTTTAATTTCTTTATTTTTAATTTGATTTCTATGACTAATTCTAATGTTTGAGCATCAGCAAGAAATATCCAATTCATTTTTTAATGGCAGTATACAAACTTTGTTTATGGTTTTACTACATTCTAAATATCTATGGTACAGTATCTTTTAAATTTTACAATATTTTATTTTATACTACAATTTATTATTTTATACTTAATCCAAGTAAGTTCATTAAAAAGTACCTTTTTAAAAACTTGAACAAGTCAAGTTTTTAAAATAATTCATAGATGTTTGTTTTAATAATGGTTTTTTAGAGTCCTACGCTAATTGTGTGTACAGACGTTAATGTAATCCTGTTGAGGATTTAGGTATATAGGAAATGCAAATTAATCGAAACATTGCATTTAGTACCCGTACCGTATTTGCATGACTAGACAGACCGAAAATTGATGAATATTTATGTTGCTTTTTACGTATTTTAAAAATGAAACAAACATAAATGGGTTTTGTTAAAATCAAATACAATAATATTTTAATATTTCCTAAGTAGAATATAGATGTAAGTCAGTGTGACGCTTGAAATATTAGTCTACAAAGTCTAGATGATACAGACTTTTTGTTTCATAAATTTTCTCTAAGAAATTCTGTAACATCATGTACTCTTCGTAATGTATAAAATTTATAAGATAACGTATGCAGTGTATATACGTTAGTGATTTTAGCAAAAAAAAAAACAAATAAAAAGAGTTTCACATTTTTTTTGTCTATTTACATGATTGTGCACGCATCAAACGTTAAAACGACTGGATTGATTTTGAATAAAAATTAGTACACAGTTACTATATAACCAGGATAAACAAATAAGGAACTATATATACCGGAAAAAGGGACAGTTCTTAAAGTCAGGTATATAAAATAAAAAGTTGAACGATGTTAGACGAATACCTGCCTCGGGTTACTTCCACAGAATGGAAGTAGCCCGAGACGAGGTAAGCCGAATATATTTTTTTCCTCTACACTATCGTATTCGTGTAACATCGTTCAACTTTTTAGTCGAGGAGACTTAAGATGTATAATTTACGGCTCTGTGTAAATTGGTTACAGGGTTTACAAAAAACAGTTTTTTTTATAAATTTCATAAAACAAACAGTTTAAATTTTTTTAAACAAGTGTTTTTTTAATGTTTTTTTCTTCTTTTTATTAATTAATTTCTAGATTAGGTATTATCAAATTCGCCATAGTAAATTAAATATTTACAAAACTCTATCAATGTATATACATTTACTCCATGCTGCGTGCGCTTTTCATTCATCCTGTATGGTCTAAACCCCAATATTTATATTATTTTTTATTTAAATAAGTTTCTTTTGACGGCCGAGTGCCGATATATCTTTGTTTTTATGAAATACATTAAACAAATCACGATTTTAATTCAAACTGTATTAAACATGTGTTTTTGTTTTAATAATGCCAACCCTGATTGGTTAAAATATTTAAATAATTGTTGATGACAGAAAAAACATTTAGGGGTAATATGCCCTACTACCCGTGCGAAGCCTGGGCAGATTGCTAGTTTATGTATATAAATGGATTAAGTTAATACCTTCTATACACTTTATTATAGTGACCCTAAAGTTACAATGTTAAATAAGTCTAGCAATTAAAATATTCAGAGTACCTACAAAGAAGTGAAATTATGCATGAAGTGAGCGCAGTGGCCGCTCGGTTTTGCTCGGCGATTAATATTAATGAACTTGTGACACGCCGCGCGCTCTTGCGCTCTACCAACCAGTGTCAAGCTTCTATGTTTCTTTTCAATGTAAATCGTGACTGAATCCGTGTACTTGTTGCTACTTGCTTGGTATACGGAGTACGGACCGAATCATTTTTATTTTGTGCAGAACTGAAGAGGTTACCAGAGATACTGCTGACGTTTGTCTCTGTAAAGAGTATTTTAAAACAGAAATGTTTTATGCATTGCATTTGAACTAAAGTATGGATATACAAATATTATGCTTATAAACTAGAGATATAGTCTAACGTAGTAGTTAGTAGTAGAGTCAGGAATTTGCTACTCAAGGAGGAATTTGTCACTCCTCTCATTTTGAGGAGGAGACCCGGTTCAGCAGTGGGCCTTTGACGGGTCGTGATGATTTTCTATTTAATTAGTTACTGTCACAATATTACGGGAATCCAAGTAGAGTCTGAGTCTTGCACTGCATGGATACGACAACTCAGCGTGTACTTGTCTTATATAATTATATTATCCTATTAATTGTGCTCTCTCTCTTTATAAACTTTCTAATAAAAACAAATAAATAAAAACCTATTTGACTATTTGCTAAAATTAAATATTAGGGAATGTAGTTAGTAAAGGCATCTTCTGAGTTTGGCACTATTTTATATAAGAATAAAAAGTGTTTTATACTTGAAAATAGACTCAATTTTCATTTTACGCTTAGCCATCGATCGTCTTTATACTGTAGTTAGTTAGCCACTGCATTAAAACTTTGGCTACCTGCCTATTTTAGGTTGCAGGTGAATTAACTCGCCGTGACTACCAAATAATTTAGACGAAGATTCAATTACTATCTTTCTTAAATAATATATTAGCATTAATTTTGTAAGGAACGATACTTATAACTGTACAAAACATATAAACATGCATTAAAGAAAGCCGAGCAGTGATTAAGGCTTATGACCCAACTACACTACTTGTACTACCGTAAATTATGGCTACTGTACAAATTAATTTAGGTAAAGTTGGTTAATCTTAAAATAATAAAAAAACACGTTTAAAACAAATTTATTCATATTTATTTTTGTATGTGAGCTTTGAACATTTTTTTTGAATTATTTGTATGATGAATGACCTATACTAATTAAAAAGTCTATCAAAAAAATGCCAATCAGAATGGCTCACTTATAATTAAAAACTGTATATTGACTTCCTGTTGATTTTAATAGCAAAATAACATTCGGTACTAGACCGAAAACTGCGTTAAATAGAAAAGTAATACAGATATACAGAATGGATAGGCACTTAATCTCAAATCTTATCAGTTTCTCCATAACTTGTTAAGTTAGTATAATCTTGTCTTTGTCGGGTTTATAAAGAGCAAATCGCAATATGAAATAATAGATAAAGCAAATGGCTTCTAGTAGAAAAATTATATTAAATACCTAAAGCTGTATTAAAAAAACTATATTAAAGACCTAGAAAAACTATATTAAAGACCTAAAGCTGCGTTAAACATGGAAGTAATTCCATTAAAAGACAAAATAGATAGAGAACTCAATCTCAAATCTCATTAGTTCCTCTATAAATTGTTTAAGACAGTATAATCTTGTATTTGATGGTTTTATATAAAGCAAATCGCAGTAGGAAATGATAGATAAAGCAAATGGCAATAGGGTGAGCGCGAACCATGGAAAATAATGTCCTCGAGGAAAATTATTACGAAGCCATCAGAGTTATCTACAAAGGAATCGAGAATGTGTGGACTGCGAAGTGCACAGAGTGGAAAGCCTTTTGAGTATTATGCTTCACGTCAAAGTTATGCAAAACCGACATATTTCACGGTTTTATTATAAATCAACATTCAAATCAAAAATCACTTATGATAGTAGGATAAATTAACATCGTTATCAATATTCATATTTTTAAAACAGCGAAAATCAAGAGGCCTAAAATCTCAATTAATAATTTAGTAATTAATTAATAAAACAATGTTAAAATTAACTTTAATATTAAGTGGAACTAAAAATTTCGATATTTTTTCACTAACAGAAAGAGTGATACATTTATTTTAATATTATTGCATTTAACAGAAAGCAAATTAAGCAGTCGGTAGAAACAATTAATAGTAAAAAGAATGTAGTTTGTTATATGTGGGTAATCACTCATAGTCGTTTGTTGGGTAAAATATTAGTTGAACGAATCATATTGCTATTCCACTATTCCCTAGTGTAGACATTTTGGCTTTTTTAAGATATTTCACGCTTTTTTCCAGGCTGCGTATTTGAAGCCACCACAAAAAATAACGCAAAACGTGAACACGGCCGGGCGTTAATGTTCCTAATCGCTGAGGAAATCTCGGAAGTCGTAATATTATATGGGATTCTTACAAAAAATTGTGCTTCTGATTTCCTGTAAAAATGGTATTACATGTATGAAAATTATAAATAATTGTATTGACAAAAAATATATGTTTTTTATTATTCTTTGTAGTTTTTTTAGGTTCAATTTCGTAAATTGTTTATGTCACGTAAAAACACATGGACAACACTATAAAAATGTTATTTTTTGCTTCCATTTGTATTATAGAGACAGCATTAATTAAGTTTTCTCAAATATTTTCTGCTGATGACCCGCCCTAGCTTCGCACTAGTAGTAGAACATATTATGCTCACAACTTTTTGAATATAAGCTCTCAAGCAAATTGACTTTTTCCAACATTTTCAACAATTATAGTAATATTTTAAACAGTTTCATCATCATAATCATCACAACCCATAAATGACTTACTGCTAAGCCGGGTCTCCTCCTCAAAGAGAGAATTAGGTTAGTGCGGGTTGGCAGACTTCACACACCTTTGAGAACATGAAGAACTCTCAGGAGTGCAGGCTATCTCACGATGTATTCCTTTAAAGCCAGTGATATTTAATTTCTTAAAACACACATTACTCTGAAAAGTCAAAGGCATGTGGCCAGGATTGAACTTGGACCTCCCGAGTAAGACAACAAAATCTCGCTAAACACATTAGGCCATCTTTGCTTATTAAACAGTTTACATAAAGCAAATTATAAACCTAAACTGTTTTCATGAACCATTTATCGATGAAAACTGCATGAAAATTTGTTTAGTAGTTTCCACTAGTTTACCTCTATCTACACAAACTTAGCGTTAGGCTGTTTTTATATGTAATGTGACGTAATAATAAGGATATTCTACAAGATAGAGAGAGATATTCTAATAGATAGATAAAGCCTTTATTAGCTAACGATAATTGATTTGAGCTTGTATTACAATAAAAGTAAATAAAAGCAAGTGAACTATTAATAAGAATATGTATAGAAAAATTTATTTAGGCTGGAAGAAGGTAGATATTTTTGAAATACTACCGTTTAAACACAAGCTTTAACTACCTACGATAACAAAATTATTATTATTACAAATTTATCAAATTTGAATAATTCCACTGCTCTACTACTATATCATCAGGCAGTTCAATTTCCTATCACCGTATGCCAAGTTTCGTCTCAATTCGATACGAGGAAGTGGTTGAAATAATCAGTCCGCCATGTTGGATTTAGAATTACTCCACTGAGCCAACCATGCATAATTATCCAATCTAAACGTGTATGCACATCTCAATTGATTGAGGATAACAGCTTAATAATTTAGTTGCAATATTTGAGCCGAACATACATATAAACATTACAAGTCAAAAGCGTGTAAAATAGCTAGTGAGATACAGGGTAAATAAAAGATTTCATACATGCCTTTGTGTTAGAAATTATTCATATATTCGATACTCTTCGATCGATCGTTCAAGGCAAGAGCTTTGCTTTTGAAGTTTTATTTTTCACTTTTAGTTTACATATTGGTATGGAATTTCATTTTTCTTTGTAGAATGTCGTAGTCGTAGTTAAATTAATGATTTGGTTGGATTAATAATGGACAGACATAACACTAACAAAATTTTTCAATTAATAATAGTAAATGTTGGATTAAATATTTTTGTAAGCCTTGAGATATGAAGTATGTTAATATCTTTCATGATGAGACTAAAAATAAATTTTCTTCGTAAACCTTGATTTAGAAATAACAAGAGCAACGCCTTCGCTTCGAACGATGAGCATTGTAAATTTTCCAATATAAAAAGTGCTCTTTTCAACCAGTTTAATTTTTTTAATGTTTGTTAGAACGGAACTCTGTCGTTTATAAACCAAATTAGACAATTCTTTTTAATCATTTCATACTATATGGTTACAGACTGGTCCCATTTTTATCACAATACAGTTCTGATGATTGGATCCTTGAGGAATTGAGACAACTCCTCAAAACTTATAGCCACACATATAGTGATTTTAATATTTTAAGAAGCGTTTTAAGCACTTGCATTCATTTGGTGATCATCTTGGTCCTCTAATCGACTATTAGGATGAAAAATCAAATAAATGCTTACACTTATGTATATTACTAGTGGACTTAGCCTTCTGGTTTCATATACCATTAGCTATATTAGATAGTAGAAATAGAAGCTGGGTACTGGAAAACAGGCACGAAACCACGCAAATTATTGTATACAAACGTATTTGGGTTTGATGGAATTGTCTTATAGTGTACTTTGGCTATATGTCATTTTAATAAATATAATTCGTCTGTCATAGCTTCCGAGCAACTGCACCGTTTCTTTGTCGCACAGCGAAAAAGTGGAATTCACTTCCGCCACACGTGTTCCCTCCTTCTTATAACCTGGGGTCCTTCAAACGAGGCGTGAAGAGGCATCTTGCGGGTGGGCAGGGCGGTGGCGGCTAGTGCAGTTTGCATTCTGCAACTCTATTGGCCGCCCTCGTGTTTCGACTCTACTGCCACTTACCTTCAGGTGAGTAGAGTCATTTGCCAACTTTCAAATATAAAAAAAAAGAACCGTTGCTAATGCGGATTTTTCTGTTTGAAAGCCAATGTATAATATATATGATAATATGTAGACGTTGTATTATAAATTTAACAGTATATGTCCCTTCGCTATAGAGATTTCTTAATTATGGTTGAGTGAGTAGATACTTGGTAAATAGAGTGAGTCATTTGATGAGTTGTAAGTTGAGTAAGCGAATTTGGTAAGTAGTGAATGGGTAACTTGTAGAGTGGGTAAGTGGGTAACTTGGAGAGTAGGTAAGTGGGTAACTTGGTGAATGACTTAATGAGTGAATAAGTGACTGAATAGATGTGCATACTATACTTATGTATCTCTATCACCTGTGTTCAATATATACTATTCTATTTCATTATGGGTTTGTACATTTTTACAAGAACAATAATTATATATTGTTATCCAAAGCTTAATAAACCATGTAATTATTTTTTTTGTTAAAGATATTTTGCTTAGCTTCGGCTTTTCAATAATATGACACACAAAAACACACACAATTTCTTCTGGATAGATTTAAAAAAAAACAACATATAAAATATTGAAGCTTTTATTTACAAAATTATTAACATATAATATCACTTTGGGAATTTGCAGTTTTACTTGCATAACACCTTGAATATACATAACTAGTATAAAAACAATAATGGTTACAATTCCTTGATAGTAATAATTGTTTATATATCTAATTTACACGAAGAAATAATTACAATAAAATAATTGATCAGAATATATCAGGTGGAGTATATGATTTAGTGATATAAAGATAAACAAGAACTATAAAAATAAACAGTTAAATGTTTTATGGATCACTATGTTTTGAGTATAACTGACTATACGAAAATATTTTTTAAACATAGCTTTTTATCTTAATAAAAGAAAAAGTATGTATAAAATGCTCTTGTATTGTTTTCATTGAAAAATCATGATTGTCTAAAAAAAGGGATCCTAAACCTAAATTTCAATTAGTAAAAAGGTTTTAAAATAAAGTTAACCTATATATTTTTCTACAATATAATAAAGACTGATATATAGATCTAAATTATGTTAAGACTAGGCTTATTTCAAAGGTAATTTTATTACGTACATGAGAATTGTAAGACTGATACGAGTTTCCGAACAAAGTTAGCATGTCTGTAACGTTCTTTATTGGAGTTCGATTGGTGTTAACGATTTCATGAGCAAGGTATGGAAATATATGAAGCATATCAAATTTTAAGACAATTTAAACATGTTGAACATGCAATTTTTGTAGATGAAGAATTAAACTTATTTTAAATAAAATTTCTAGTTTCATAGTTAAAAGTTATGAAACAAAACAACTGGAAATATTTCAATACTACTTATTTAGTTGGAAAGATTTAATTTTTAAAGGATTTAAATTACTTTTGAAATAATTATCCGTCATAGTAGTTGGCTATTCATAAAGACGATTATGTTAGATTCAAATGTTAAATCCTGGAAGTCTATTTTTATATTTTTAATTAATTACTTCTTATTGTCGTACAGAAATTAAACTTTGTATAAATATGCACATAGTTTGGATGACGATACTATAATTTGGTATTATTTTGAGCTGATCTGATGAGGGAACCTGGATATGGATAGTGGAACCCTTTAGATACTATTTTTTTTTATTGAACTTAAAATAAAGTGCAGTTTAAAGTATCAGGAGATAAGAAATACTCAAAACATAGTATCCATGTAATTATTTTATTGACAATGAAGCAAATCTATATAGAAATCATTTGGCATCGTCTATTACTAAAAAGCGTAATATATATTTATTGTCACAGGTGTGAGAAGAGAATGACAAAAAATAGTTCTATTAGAGATTAATCAATCGTTACAAGCTATTAAATATGACAATAACTTTAATGCTTTATTTACAACAATTTTATTTTACAATTTTAATACGAATTAACAATCATTGTGTCCATCTCCTAAGTTAACTTGAAATAGATATGTTTTAGACTTCACGTAAAATTAATCAACTTATAAATTTCTTTTCTAGCGTTATACCAGTTTTGCATAAAATTAGAAAATTATTGAAATTTGCAATTTTTAAATTTGCAATCACACATCAGAATTCAGACCTTACACATCTCAGATCAAGAAATACTTTTAAATGATGTAAGATGAAGTTTTTAATCAACACTTAAGAACATTTATTTCAAGCGATAATTTGTGCAAATACCATTTAATAATTTATACACTAGCCTTTTGCGAAATTTTGTTTGATCCTTTGAATCAAAATATAATTAAAGAAACGACTGGAAGACAAAACAAATGCTTAACAAGAAGAGTTTCCCTAATTAAGACGGGAACAATTATTAATTGATACAATATTTGCACGCGTATAAAATTGTATCTATAAATATATTTATTTTACAATTCTAACTACCTTCCATAGCGTTGTTCAAGACCCTTGGCGGATTCACTTAGTACCACAAGACAAGTAAAGATAAAGTATGTATGCATAAGAATTAAATAGAAATCCCGTTGTGCTTTATCGTTTATTAAGGAGTTTATTAAGTAGTATATATTATAACTAATTATTATTCATTCTTTGATATACAGGTTCTTAACACTTACATACTATGTATACACAAATAGATGGCCAAAGCCAGGGAATGTTTGTGTATTGTAAAGATATACAAAAAAGAGAATAAATAAATTAAAAAAATAAAATGGAAGATTTATCTTGCACTGTGATTTGATAAATAAGAGTTCTTACACACGAGCGACAGAAATAATTTAAGCCAACGTCGTGTCGCGTTTTATGACCAATAGTAACGCTAGTAAGGGGCCATTAATTTATTACGTAAGACGAGTTGGGGGTAGAAGGGGGGGATGCTAGCTGCGGAAACCTCCTCGAGAGCGGGCCGGTGCACCCTGGGCAACTACGGGTAGTAATTTTCCACTTTACTATCCGGAGGCTAATATCCACAGATGAGAAGAGCGTAGGCGCAGTGTGTCTCGCTGCGCCTCCGTTCGTGGGGTAGCTACTCAGTGGCGCAACCGTGCTCCATGATCGGGGGGGCAGTAGGACATATTTGATGCTGAGGGGCGTGAAAGCGTCATGGTGGGGCTCGTACAGCGCCAGTGTCTTTTGCGCTGGATGTTTCGTCGCCGACTCCAGTCTCGGTTTAGTAGCGTACTCCGGGATGGGGGAAGCGGAGGTCGCGGAGTGCCAACGTGACAGGCGTGGGCCTTATACTCCAACGTTCGTACCCTGGGCGTCGCAGACGGCGGTTAAATCCAGGGGGGTCCGGTGGCCGGAGGTACGGGTCGCTCCGGGTACTCCTCTGTTTGCAGAGATGACTTGCGAGCGACCTGATCTCGAGGGATATGGGCCGCTTCTGACTCCTCCGGGGGCTGGGTGTTTCAGTAGACATGTCCTGGCATCCCCCCTCGTTTATGTGCTTGGTAAAGCGAGCCCATGGGTGGGTTTTTACCCGCAGACGGGTGGATGTGCCGAGGCGTCCGCAGTAGTATGCTAACGCGTTCCTGCGGCGCCTATCATACGGCATGGACGGTGGTGGGTTTTAGTGCGGTAGACCAGCGCTTATCGCTGGGGGCCCCACATAATCCCTTTTAAGGGGAATGCGTAAATGCATTTCCCACATTAAAAAAAAAGGGGGGGGAGGGGTCTTATTTCTTCTTACAAGGGGGTGGGAGGAAGTTTCGATAGTTCTTACATAAGATTACCAAAATGCGCAAAATTTAAATTACACTTTGAAAAAGCGCGGGTAACCGCGCTAGTGCCAAGTTTCAATTGGATGCGTATAGGTAAACGACTTTCATTTCCATGGCAACGGACACGCGCCACCCGCGCTGCGCTTCCGGGGAACTCCCCGCTTGTGGACTTGTCGTCACTTGTTTACAGTGGAAGATTCACTTTGCGAGTGGGGAGAGCTCTTGGACTAAAAATCTTATGTAGGTAAAGATGAATGATTAAAACCAAAGTTTATTATGTACCTACTACCAAAAAATAAAAATTATTAGTACCTTTGTAAATACAAATCAACGTTTCTAAAAATTGTTACTTTGAAAAATGATTTAATAGCTGCAGTAAAAATCATGATTGCTTGTTGAATTTCATAATGTATGAATAGTGTAGTAAAATAAAAAAATACAGCATGAGCGTCAATGAATATAAGTCATAAATGATTTTGATTTGCTCCTGTATCACGCTGAAATATTTAAAATGTTGTGGATATTCTGCTGTAGCGATGGCTGTACCTACTTACGTGTTGTTGGCAAGATGTCGCTCGTGTGTAAGAACTTTGCAATACATATTATTTGGATTGAAATCATAAATGTACATGAAAAGTATTTTATGTTTATTCTTCTTTACAATTCATACAGAACTTAAGGAACGGAGTGGGAAAAGGTGTAACCATTCTTTATATCGTTATTGAAAGACTATTCTATTGATTTTATAATACTATTGTTACATTAATGAACAATTTTTCTTTAAAAAATATAAAACAAATAAAAATAATGAGAATTTTCATATTGAAATGATAATCAGTACCTTATTTGGCTATTGTTGTCTTTTCTTTTGTTCTTATCTTCTTCAAGGCTACGAAAGATAAATAATAATATCATACAAGTAATAATTTCTCAATTCCGATTCTAAATATTTTTAGATCATAAATAATCTATCTTCAGTCATTGTAAATTATAAATAATATTATTTATGATATTTTATTAACAACAATGTAATAAATAGTTAATTTGTTTTTGCAAATTTATTTTATATGCTAAGGATAACATCTCAGAAATCTGAAAAAACATAAATTACATAAAGCATATTTCGTTTCATTCATAAACAATACGAACATCTTCATTCTTAATTCAATTTCGTCTCCAAATGAAAAGCGAACCTATTTCACTTTATTTTCGTCGTATTCAAAACAGTCGCTGTACATTACATATTATAATGATTACAAAGGAATAACATATCTACATAACAGACGAGTATTTTAATAGCACTTATAAAAACCATGAATATAGTTCTAATTCTAGTTTTTGGCAATTGACATACTATTTGTGAAATGTAATAAAATCATTAACTCCCTTAAAAACATGTATAGATACCTAACGACCTGATTTTTGTTATTTTTTTATCACTCCCATTACAATTTAAGAAGATTATTGTTGCTTCGAAAGTTCATAATAATAAACTTGTGTATAGCCCAAGATATATACTCAACAAGCATTTGATGAAATCCTAATTGACGGAATTAAAATGGGAAATAAAAATGGGACTAATATGAATGTCAAAAAAATTGTATACGAATAACCATGAGTATTTATTGTACCAGTAATAAAAGTGAAGTAACATCACCATACGCATAGGTCTTAGTTTCCTGGGTAAGCTAACCATGAAAATTTAATATATTATGTAGAAATAAGTTTAACTCTTTTTCTCTCTATTCGTAACTGGTGCGTTTTTATTGTTTCAATTGGGAGTTAAGTAAAGAAATACTAGTCATATTTTACTTTTTCCGTTGACTGCTCATTAACGATTGCACTCTCTTCAGATTAGTTGTGGTGATTTCGTCGTTGGGTTTCAGCTGCAGGGCGCGGCGGTACGAAGTCGCCGCTGCCGCGTACTTTCCATTGAGATGCAAGATGGCGCCGAGATTAGAGTGATATTCAGCATCCTGCAATATGCGCTTGGAATATAGTTCTCGTGCGTTCGTCGTCGGTAAACGTAAAAAAATATAGACAATAGATGTTACCAAATCTTGATAAAGGCCATATTTTCAAAGTATTTTATCAATAAAAATTAACCTGGTGGGTTACGTTAGAACATTTTTAAATGTAATTTACCTTACTAGTTTTTGTAAATTTCTATTTGTAAAACTAAACAGATTAAACAAAACTAGTGTCTATTTTACAACATTAATATGCTAGGATGACAACTAAGATTTACCGAAAGTTATAAATTAACGGTAATTACAAGAAATTAAATTTAGTTACATTTTAATTAAATGCAAAATTCGGTGAAACGAATTGTAAAACGAATTACAAAAACTATGATCTATGAAAGTTAATATCTAGTTTCATCACTCCTTTGACGCGGAATGCTCTCAATTAATGTTTAAAGTATGAAAAGGTAGTACATACCAACTTTATAATTAAAATTTGTGAAAAGCGAGCCAGCTCGCAGATACGCTGGCAGTTTGAGGAAGCTTTGCATCTGATATTTGTTTGTGTACTATTACAGCAGACGTGCTCTTTAAATATTATTCAAAAGGGAATTCTGTATTCTATTATATTGTATTATGATATACTTTATTTTTTACCTAGTGGGTAATAGACCTAAAAAACTGTAATTGTTGTCATAAACCCTATTATTAATACCTAAAACTAATTATCTTCCCTCAAAGACTATTAAACACATTCTTTGGTAATTAATAACTTAAAAATTTTAGCTTGGACATATAACTATATAATCTGTGATTTTAGCATCAACGGAGGAGGTTCTCTCTCAGTCTGTATTCGTTTTTGTTATCAAAGAGATACGGCAAATGTCAAATATAAATAATTTCCTTGTAACAGTTATTATTCTAGTCGACAAGTTGAGAATAGTCTAAAATAGACTCTTAAAATGATGTGTGATAGCTCATTAGATCCGGAATAGTGCCTAGAAAAATGTGCTAAATGCGTGTATTAGAACATCACAAAAATTATAAACAATTAAAGATGAACAAAAGAAAACATTTTGATTTTCGACAATATGTTATAGACTATTAATATTTAAGAAATTAAAAAAAAAAAGATTTTTAAAAAAAGGAGGATATTTTCAATAAAAAAACTCCTTGCTTCCGGAACTCTATCTCTATTAATTATATTGTTAATTTAATGCTTAAAATGGGTCTCTGCGCGATATATTTAGGATTCGCGCATTGTAAATGAAAAAAAAGTTTAAATAATTGTCGTAAAAATGTGTCGTGGAGCTTTTCTAATATTCATACTTAACAAGATCTCGCTATAAAAGTTAAAAAAATATTCATACATTGTTTAAAATAATTTTTGTAATTGCTCACTTTTTGTGTTTTAACATTCAGTATGTCTATTTTAGACCATTTTCAATTTGTCGACTAGACTATATAAAAAGAAATCTCTACTGCATCTTAAAAAGCTTTATAATATAATAACGAAGATAAAAGGCAAACATGGTTATGATAATTGTTTGATTCACAAAACCGGATTTTTATGATATGCCTATTTTGGTCTATCTTAAAATAATAATGAACTAAAAAAAATATAATATTTCTCTGTGAATCTTATGAATCGTCGAAAGCATGCACAGGTAGCTTCGGACTGCGGCAAGAATCGATTTCAATTATTTTTATTTAAAGTTGACGTAACTATTCTATTCTAGCATTAATAACATTTTTATTGAATATTTTTTTATGTGTTAGTGTCAACACTGATTGTTCACTACCAAGACTGAACAAAAAGCATCCGGTACATAAAAAGACATCACATTTAATGTAAAAAGGATATATAAATTTAGATACAGAATATGTACGTACCTCAGGATTTAATTGGGCCGCTCGTGCATACCACCGCTCGGCTGTCCGACAACGTCTCGCGTCTCGGAGCGCGCGTGCCGCGGAAGCAGCACGTACGCTGTCGCTGGGTGACAGGCGCGCGGCTTGCACTAACTGTTCAGCAGACTCTCTTAGCCGGTGTTGTGATCGTAGGAACATACCTATATACCCAATGTGATATAAAATATTCAAGAAAGAAGTCAAAACAATCATTTATTTTAAGATTACTAGCAGTAAGGATCACATACTACTACTATTCCTTAACCCCTTCAACTAAGCTAAATGCTTGTGTTAGGATTGGGCCCAACGACGATAAGGCGTTTCGATTACTACGAGAGATTTAACCTCAAAAAAAGGTAAATTTTCTTCTTACTTACCACCTAAAAGACTCGAGAATAACAAACATTTGAATAAATTCCTAAAAAAGAACAATGATAAAGATTATATTGTATTCGTACAATTTTAGCAAGCAGGAAAATCGCTGAATAAAAAATGAATATCGTTAAATATTTTTATCTAATAATGATCGACCCTGTTCAAAGTATTCAGTGTTCATTATAAATGCTCTTTTCCCACTTAATGTAATAAAATCTTTCTTTATCTCCTCAGGGACTTAGTTCTTACGAATTGTTCAGTAACTAAATTCTCAAAGAGTCTTTAAGTAATATTAAATATTCTTACCAAATTGATCTCGTACTAACGGATCATCAGGGGCTAGCGTGATTGCTTTCTTGAACCAGGACTCTGCTTCCATACTTCTGCTTGACTGTATAAATAAAGACTTCAATAAGTTTTATAATATTTTATCAAAAATAATGATACACCTATATAAAGAAAATCTTTTAATAAAATAAAAGTAACATTATAACCGTCCTTCCAATTTTCATCTGGCAGTTGAAGTCCCTACATTTCGTCAACTCATCATATCAATTCAACAGTTACATAATATTTCAAATTTTTGCTCGAAGGAATACCGGCAAGTGACTTAATAACTTGCTGGGCTATTCGTTGAACGTTAAATAAAAGCTCGTAACAAAATGTAAAATTTAAAGAATTAAGACAGGTTTTTCATGTGTGCCTAAGAATAATTATAAATATAGATCAATAGTTTTATTCTAGCTGTTCGTTTATAACTCTCCAGAGAAATGCTCAGACATTAAGACATCGAATCTTTTACGTTTCACATTCAGAGACAGATGTCGTTATTTCACGGATGGTTCATATCAATCTGTGACCTTACATTTCTAGCGAGAATCTGAGCAAGCGTAATGTGTGTCCCCACATGATTCGGAGCCAGGGCCAATGCTGAGAGAATGCTATGTTCAGCCTGTGACCACTGATGTAGCTGCAAGTATATTTCACTCGCCATGGACAGCACATTCTAAAACAATACATGAATAGGATAATTAATTGGCTAAGGATAATTTTTTTTATATATCCTAACTTACAATAATTGGTACAGGGGGTACCAAACATCATTTATAAAATATACATTATATTCCAAGGAATTGTCAATGCAATTAAATGGATCGAATAAAAACTACTTTTTTTGTAAATAAACATCTGTAAATTGTGTCTAGGTAATAAAAATGTTACGTAGATTTTACACAAACAATTACAAAAACAAAATCCAGTAGTTTTTCGCTAATACTAACCATAATAATAAGTAAATAAATCTTTAATACATTTACATAACTATTAAGTAAATAAATCTTTAAAATTGCAAATTTTCTTATTAAGTTGTTAGAGAACATTAAGTTTTATAGAATGCGAAACTTTTGTAGAATCAAAATGGCCGTAAAATTTTCTGGGAGCGAGCCAGAACAAGGATTTCAATGGTACATACGTGTCGCGTCCAGCCCACGATAGGAGCGTTCGTGTCGGGTAATATTTGCAAGGCGTCCTTGTACGCTGAGAGGGCTTTGTGCCAGTGCCCTCTTTGCGAGTGCAAGGAGGCTAGTTGTACGAGGGCCGATACGCGAGCGGCGTCATGTTCGCGTCTGTCCCGAACACGTGCTCCGTCTGCGCGTGCGCCAGCTCGCAACGCGCTCGCTGCTTCAGGCAACCGACCGTCCGCCATTAATGATGTTCCGAGGTTCACATACGCCACTAAAATTATTACTATTTATTAAAAAAAAATATATTTATTAGAATAATTATCCCCCATCATCCCTTAGATTACTACGAAAAACTGTATGTCATCACTATTTTACATATAAAAAAGAAAAGAATATGGCGATTTTTTCTAAAAGTGGTTCTGATGTAGTATCGGCTAAAGGAATTTTAGGTAGTAGAAAAAATACCGTTCGTACAAAATGAGTTTTGGAAATGAAAGCTTTATTTAGTTTAGCTTATGTCAAAAATAAAAAACTTGCATTTAGTATCTTTAACTAAAAAAATAAATACACAGTACAGTTTTTAAATATAATTTCCATAACATACAAAACATTCGTATAAAGAGTCTGTAGTAGATACTTACAAGCCATGGAAGGTCGAAAATAAATTGCCCTTTCGAAACTTTTAATAGCTTCTCTGTAGCGCCTTTGGTTTTGATGTAAAATTCCCCTGTAACAATAAAACGGGTAAATTGGAACTCTTGTATTTGAATCGTGCACAAGGTTTACTAATTTGATAATACTATTATTTTGTAGAGCCTCAATATTACTAGATACTGTGAATTTTCAGTTTTCATGAGAAAAGTCGTTTGTTCTATGCATTGCGATATGTATGAGAGTTAATCATACATTACCCGAGATGTGCAAAATACTTTATTTAAAGTTAAACATTAAACATTTTTGTATTTTTTATTTTTAATACAAACTAGTTTTTTAATTTGTAATTAAAATACTAAATGCGAAATACATATTTCCAAAATACTTTATACAAATAAAACATTTTTATGGGTTAAAAGAATTTACCTTTATTTTATTACTGTATTTGACACAATCATTCTTTTTCACGCTATATAGTATCAGGTATATTATATCACATAATTAAAAAGAATTAGGGCGGCCGATAACTTCTGATTTTGTCAAAGCAATTATGAAAATATAATAAACCCTGATATTAGTCCTAATTCTATAATTTTTTGTTACTCGCCCCTCACTGGTTCCACTATTATATTTGTTACTTGTGTTGTTAAACTAAAGCACTATTGAAGCTAGTTTAAAGTTATGTCATCGGATTTTCTGTTACCTGTCATCCTGATCAAGCTATTTTAGATGGACTATAAAAATATTAAATTAAAGAACATCTACTACTCTGATGGGTATCGTATTTTATCACATATTTTATCACATTAATTTAATGATGATGACAAAATTTATTGTCGTCGAAGTGTATTTTACATTTTGCAAATACAATGTCTTAAAAGATTTCAAACAAAATACATTTTTTTAAACCAAAATCTTTAAATATAAAATGGAAATAGATATTTCGAATTTAGTATTTTGTATTTAAAATACTAAATTCTAGTATTTTAGATAACTCTGATAGTTACATTTATGCAGATCCTCATATACATAACTATCCTCTTGTTTCACTCTATCTATTGGTGAAAAGCGTATTAAAATCAATTTCGTTTAAAAGATCTAAACGTAAATACGGCGGTTAGTGACATTTTATACAATGTAAAGCTTTTTTGTATTGTGAATTTTATATTAATATAGAAGATTAAAGAGAAGGTAATCAAATGAATACTAAATTTTATTGATAAGTATTTTAACTTACATTATTAATGTAGAGATGCATAACTAATAGTTGATTGGACAATTAGATGTTCAGAACATAAAATTCAGAGCAAAGAGAAAATAAAAACATTCAATGAATGTAGATATGACATTAAATACAAAGATAGGTTCACGATTATACAAGTAAATATACATTATAACAGTTGTGTTAATATAATTTAACATACCGTAAGTATCTTTTAATCCAAATTCTAGTATAATTTAATTGTGAGCAATTTCCTTTCAGTTAATATCCGGCGTAATTAATAGGCTACTATAGTTTCATTGTTTATAGAGAGTTTATTACATATCGTGTTAGATCAACGATAGCCTGAGGGAAATCAATAATTTCTTAATAATCACATTAACGCTAGCTAGTAATAAATCTTTTGACGTTCCTTTAATTAAAATCTTCCAAAAGAAACATTTTACAACGTAAAAACTACTGGACTGATTTCAAAAATTCTTTTGATGTTAGAAAGCTACATTATCATTGAGTAACATATATTTATTACTAGAGGAATTTAGAGATCTTCGAGGGAAAGATTTTTGTTGTTGAAATAATTTTCAAAATAGGTTCAGTAGTTTTCGAGCCTATTCGCAATAAACAAAAATACAAACAATCAAATCTTCCCTCTTTATATAATCATACCAGTTATAATTCTTTCACGAAGATAACCTGTAGTATTGTACTTCTTTCTCATTATGTAGATTTTTCCGTTATTCCGTTTTTACGTTAGGTTAGGTTATCCGTTCAGCTTGTCATAAGACTGTAGTAAACAAAAAATAGTAACCCTTCCTTTTGGCTTCGTCGTAGTCGGGTAAAAAGTAAATGGTAGTTATAACCCGACTCTTATTAAATCTATACATCTATAGGTACATATATAATAAAATCGTAGAATTGCCATGTTTGTGCACGCATCATGTTAAAACCGGAAATCATTTTAAAAAACTAAACCGATAATAATGAAATTTGCTACATTTGATACTTTAGACTTAACCTTCTAAAGTATCATACGCAGGGTAGTTTAATGGGAAAAAATCTCCGTTTCCGTGGAAACGAGTATAGTATTTAATTTGCTCGACAGACAGCTCATACTATATTTAGAAATTTATGGAGAAATTAACCACGAGAGCCCACTATTTTGTAGGAAGGTGTGAAGGGATAAGTCTCTTTTGTAGTTTGTCTTTACTTAGGCCATTATTTGAAACAATCAAATAGGTGTGTGTTAGCAACACTGTTTATAAAGTAGTAGTAACAGGTAAGTCACTTTATATTATGTCAGGTATACCGACGTGTAGACTATATATAACTATATTAGTGCGATAGAGTAGTCTCAGTGTCTCTGGTGTTTCCGTGCAGTGTATATGGAAGTTAGTGTTATAGTGTCGTGGTTAAGGTCACCCTTCTTGAGGTCCACGTAAATTTACTTTGTTATATATTGTAGTTGGCGACGTCGAGTGGTGGAGGTGAGAGTTATAATATTATGAAAGAGCTCTCAAAGAGGGTCTCAAGCCCCAGGCACTGCTCGGCTCTGTCTAAATTACGTGTGCATAGATGTACAATAATTCTCTCTCAGATATCTATGTTCTCTCTCATCTTCATCATCTCACACACGTAACAAACAATTTATATATATTATACAGAGCAAATCAGAGAGAGATTACTGAGTAATTTTCTACAGTTACACAGATCAATAATAATCAACAACTACAAATATAATGTTGCCACTTATAAATATGTGGACGAGTTTAGAAAATTTAAAGGTTTCATACATGCTGAAGAGAGCAGCGTAGTGGACCGCATAAGCGCGTAAGATCGAGCTGTGCTTTAACAGGATTAAATCCCCTGGATCTGAAATCCTACATGACTTCCGTCTAAATTACGTGATGCATTATAATCGTAATTAATAGTTAACAAGTTCCAAGTAATATACATCTGTTTGAGCAATTAAAACAGAATGATTGTGTCATTTACGTGATAAAAAGTAGTTTAATAAAACATAGATGCGGCATCAGCAGTGCAATATGTCCGCATGAATAATGCAATTCTACGGGGTCGGCAGCGCGGGCTCAGCGCCGTACTAATGAGAGGGTCCCTCCCTGCTCCCAGCATTGTACGGTGTAGCCACTGACGTCAGCAATAATTTGTTACTAATTCCCCTCTAATTATAGTGACGTGCTTTGTGTTAATGAGCTGCTTAGTGCTTGCTCTATACTTCTATGTATTCAATACTGTATTTATACCGCAGTTACTTTTTTAAGTGGTGGGCAACATTCATTAAAATAATAATTATTTAAAACAGTCAACATTTAGTAACAATCAATTATATTTCTAACAAAAAGCAGAAGAAAAGGCAGCAAAATAATATGTCGTGTAACAAGCTGATTTCCGAAAGTTACTTTGTGTTATATTAGCTTTACCTATAGAGGTAATGCACTATTAAAGAGTGTGAAATGCAAAGAGGCGTAGCAGTTTTAGTTTCAAATAAAATCAATATCAAAGATGAAGTACAAAAAAAGTTCTTCATCATCAACGAAGCCTTAGATCAAGGTAAAGCGACATTGTTTTTTGCGACCGCTGAAATAAAAAGTAACAAAGGCACTAGGCGATGATTACACAAGGGCGCTACATTAGCAAAAGACCCAGAGGCGATGGCCAACATCTCAATTAGCAACAAGTGGTAACACAACATGAAAAGCATGATTGTGTTTGCTTTATGATACTCCACAATAGGTATTAACTGCGAGGTGGATGCAGCATAGGTAACGAACTTTAGCATGGATTTAAAACTATTAGAGCTAGATCTGAGAAGCTTAGAAGTGAAACCTTAAATGGCATTCGCTATTTCTATAATGCTTAAACTCCATCTACATCTACACTAATATTATAAAGAGGAAAGATTTGTATTTTGCATGTAACGAATAAACTTAATAAAATTAATCGGTTTTAATAATTCTTTTGTCGTTAGAAAGCTACATTATCACTAGGCGGACGGACGATGAACATTCCATTACGAAATTAAAAATGTCAATATAAACAAATAATACACGCCGACACGCCGGTGTGTTATATGTCCACCCGTGCGAAGCCGGGACGTGCCGCTATCTCTTATATGTTGTTACTATTAGCACCATTAATATATAATTAGATTTAACATAAAAAGAAGAAATAATTTATTTTCTTTAGACTTCGCTAAGAACGTAACATAATGTAAACATGTTTTATTATTATGTCACAGGAAAAGATGTATTTTTTCGAATATATTATATATAGCCTGTTACTTTAAGGTTAATAAGTTATCTCTACATAAAAAAAAAGCGGCGATTCGTCGACAAAATAAGAAAAAATTTAACATTTGTTGTTCATATTTTCCACGTTGTTTTCACGTTGTTCTTCTATGAATTAACATTGTAAATTTCCGTGCGAAAGATAACATCGGTAGATTAATAAACAAAGATAATGTTAGAAATTAAATAAAACCTTTTTCGTGTTCATGCATTTTGTGATTAAAGCTATTAGTATAATAACAGGTCACAATATACTATCCATTAGCTTTTGCCGACTGACTCCGCTTTGAAATTACTAGCGACGAGAAATGTTGCACTAAAAGAAAAGTTTATGAAATGTTGCAAAAGGAATTGTTTAGAAATGAAAAGTTAGGATTAGTTTTTTTGCAGTTTTATAAAATGGAATTAAAGTAATGTACATTTAAGTTTTAAGTTTTACTTACGTTTAACAATTTATTCTGAGTTAGGATTTAATGGATTTCTTGCTATGTTAGTAACTCGTATTTACATGCTCGCTGGCACACTTAATAGGTAGACTCCCAACACGTCTATATTCGCCTCTGGCTCTCTTGCGATTGATATGGTGCACATAAGCTTATCAGTGAAAAAGTTTATGAACTGTTACAATTTATGCCGTTTACTTTAGTACCTCTAAATATCTAGTCTAATATTACCACAAAGCTCCATAATGATGCATAACAATCGCCTTCATTACACAAACAGAAACGATTCCTTAATGTTACCGACGCATTAATATTAATGGCGCTGACAAATTATTTGTTTGATGAACGTTTGAACACAAACGCGAATGAATGGAAATAATTTATGCACCGAAGCCTACGAAAGAGCTCGGATGCTTCCGTTGGGCGGCGAACGCACGCAATACTAACATTCCTTTATTCACGAAGTGACAAATAGTAAATTTAAATTAGATACGTTCTCATGATATAATTCACAGTAACACTAAAGGAAATTCACAAAGAAAAATCATTGCACACATGGTTTGATAGCAATAATTGTACTTTAATATTTTAAAATTTTATTTTGTCATTGAGTCTAGAGATTTAATACGTCAACATATTAGAGTATTTTTTTATTTATCTCAGAGACAAAATTGACCAGTGTTTTCAGTATTTTGCAGTTGTTAATTGGCGATGTACTATTAGAAAGTAACGTTAGTAAAATAAAGTTATGTAAAATACATATCCATTAATGTAAATTTAAATGATACTGTTAACAACACTGTTTATAAAGTGGTAGTAGCGGGTAGATCATTTGATATTATTTCAAGTATACCGACGTGAAGACAATATATAACCTTTAGTGCGATAGATTAGTCTCAGTCTCTCTGGTGTTTTCGTAAAGTGAACATGGAAGTTAGTGTTATAGTGTCATGATTAAGGGTTACCCTTTTTGAGGTCCACGTAAGTTTATTGTATTATCTATTGTCGTTAACGAGGTCGAGTGGTGGAGGTGAGAGTTAATATATTATGAAAGAGCTCTTTAAAGCTGCTCCTGGGTCTCAAGCCCTCGCCTCAGTCTAAATTGCATGTGTATACGTATTGCTGTACGGTAATTGGTATCATATCTCTCTCACATACTTAGCAATACTGTTTTATCTACAGAAAACTTAGAAGGTAATGATATAATATAGTAACTATTTAATAAACAGGTATTGCAGGTGCAATTCGGTATCATTATTAATAAACCCGACTTTTGTAGTCTTTACAATGATAGTATCTTTCAGATGCGGAGTATTAGAAAAACATCATGTCTTCATAATATTTTTAGCCATATTATTATATACAGATTATAAAGTATCCTCTGAATATCGAAGTACCTATTATATTAACTGTTAATAACTTTCCATTATAATGTAATCGGAACAAACAAACAATGGTCTGAATACCAAACATCAGCAGCGCGCCCTAAATGAAGTTTAACTTGTTCAACTATCTGACGTAAAGTTATAACGAGAAATGTTACAAATTAGTGTTATTTTGATGTATTATAATTTACCAGGTAACTGTAAACATGAGTTAAATTTACTATTTGTCACCTCATGAAAAGGGGAATGTCCGTATTGCGTGACTTTAGTAGAAGCATCCGAGGTTAAATTACTTTCATTCATTCACGATTGTTTCGACGTTAAAACCTCTAGAATGTTATTTATTAAAGTGATATTCATTAGACTTATTACAATGATATTCAGTAGACTTTTATTACAGTGACATTTTTATTAAATAAAATCGTAGGTATATTTTATTGTTAATATTGTTTGTTTTCAAAATACCAAAAAATAAAAAAATCATCGATATAGTAAACTGTACTCAATCATACTAATATTATAAATGTTTATAAATGAAAGTATATAGGTATGCTTGGATATTTGGATGATTAAATAATTTGGATGTTTGTTACTCAATCACGTAAAAACAGATGAAAGGATTTAATTGAAATTTGGTATACAGATGCTTTATAGCGTGGATTAACACATAGGCTACTTTTTATACCAGAAGAATAGTAGTCCTTGCGGGAAAGTAATAAAATATGTTAAATGTCGTATGCATCTGAACATTATTATCTAGCAAATGTTTTTCAAAGAAATTGTACTTCGAGTTGAAAACACCTCAATGTTTCAGTATATTAAAGTAGTATTAAAAATTTGAAGAACCAAGAACACGTTTGCGAGGAAATTAAACCCATGTGAAACCGGGGCAACATAAAAATTATTATTAGTTGTATCACTGATATGTTTATCTGCCGACTTAAGAGGTGAGAGTGTATATCTGGAAAGCTAGAAAAAATATATTCAAGCGCGTCAGATAATTAGAAGGTATATTAATTGAACCCTTGAAAGAACACCTGAGACATACATACATATGTTGACCCGAATGCATTGTCTTGTGATAAGTTGTGATGATTCCATGGCGTCGGAAAGCAGTGTGGTGATGGTGCGAGAGCCTCATAGTAGGCACCTCGCCTTCTCTTTCAAAAAAGTAAGCTCGCAACGAGGAAAACACATACGTTGTACCAACACACAACCCCACTGCCCTTCCCTCCCATTCCATTACGTCGAGCTCGGATAATTTGGTTTTTAAAATTCACGTTTAGCTTAGCTAGTAATTACCCCTCTTATCTTGATCTGTCGCTCTTGAGTAAATCAACAAAATCCCCTCTTGGGGTCCCCTACTATAATTTTTTCAAATGAAATTAAATATAGAATTAAAATATTGTATAACCTAAAATTTCTAAAAATAACAACACAAAACAAAACTAAGTTCAAGTAGGTTTGCTTCAATTTAATTATTGTTTCTATTTACATCTGGATGCCGATAAGTACTTTAGACGCTAGAGCAGTGATTCCCAAAGTTGTCTATATCGGCTACTATGGGTCTGTGACATGTAAACAAGAGAAGTTTAAATGATATAGAACTATTATAGTGTATTGCTTTTTTTGTTATTCTGATTCCATAATTCACTTTAGGTTTTTTTCCTTCTCTTTTCCATAAGATTTAAATGTTTTTTTTGTTAAACCTAAGCATTTTTCTGCTGTATGCGCAAATATACACAATACAATAAACCACTGGAAATAGACTAGAGACATTTTGTTTTTAATAACCATAGTTAGTAGTAGGTTATGGGTCATTTTTCCCAATACAGGGTGGGAAGGTCGTTAGTAAAAAATAATAAAGAACGGATTCATTCCACAAGTAAATAACATGGAAAGTGGTCTACGGATTAAAGAAGTTTGGGAACCTGTGAGCTACAGTTTTAGCAACGTCGGTGCCATTATTTGAATCTCCGCAGTCATAGTAAGGGCAAATTTGCTTCATCCAAATCGAATTCAGCTTCAGATTCACAGGTTCCCTGCTTAAATGTCAAATACGCTTAGCTAGGTAAAGTTCCGAGACCGTGACTGTTCGGGCGAGATTTGAAGCGAATCAAATATCAATGAGGATCCTTTTACTACTTATCCAAAACAAATTTTGTTTGTTTTAAATATATTCCTTCAGCCTGAGTCTCTCTTTTTGCCTTTGATAAAGTTTTCGTAAAGTTAATACAATGTTTAATAAGATTCATACGTCTGTTTAAAATTGGTTTTGACTTTATACAAAATTATATAACGTCACATTTTCTTGCTCTCTGTTTATACTTCCGAAATTGTAATAGAATTTAAATTGGAGTAATCTAAGAATACAGCAGTGTTTTAACCAAGTTGTAAAGGATTTTACTGCAATGCTGAAAATTATTTAAATCATAACACCGTAGTTACACACAAAAATAACACAAATGTAACCCTTATGCCACGATGTGATTCGTTCAAAACTGTACTGGGATTAAAAGCCCCAAGCACTCTCTACTTTTTGACAGAGTGTAGTAACAGCATGATATTATTTTATTTGTTCTTATACAGTCAAGACACTATAAGTATAATGTTAATTAATTTATTATATTATTTTGGATGTCCAGAATGATAATTATGTGTTAAAGCATCTACAAAGACCTACTACACACTAGTAAATAAGTAACTTAAATAAATAGCGCTAACAAATGTGTACAAGCACTTAAACAACGATATCAACCTCTAGAGTTAGCAAATACGTTCAAACCAAATTGTTTCGCAAACAAGCGATATGCAAAATACCTCACAGTGTTGTCGCGAGTCTAGCTGGCGAGAATGTTAAATATGTGTGTGTGAGCAAACACGAGTTTAATCTACGCCTTATCGCCAGCGGGACACGCTAGCTGTCCCGATTCCTGACTATGCTTAGTCCTCCTCTAGTGGATAACAAATTAAACTTTAAACATAGTTTCGTCTATAGTAATTTGATTATTTCCAAGGTCGAATATCAAAATCCACCCAAACTATCTTCTTTTCTCACAAAAACAACTTAATTTACAGTATTATAGAAATAGATGTCTAATATTAATGCCATTAAAGTTATAGGTGAATAGGTGCTTTCACTGTCCAGATCATTGCCTGACTCATACTGACTATAATATCTAATTTGTTTTCATATTACATCTCACAACCTTTTACAGATAATGATTTCTTTGCGAGATTGGCTTCTTTTAAAGTTTCTTTAATTGTGAGATCTTTGTTTAGCCTAGTTATCTTAATAAGATCTAATCCACTCAATTATACAACAGAAGATGGTATGATATATTATAGATGGTAGGAAATACAAACGCGTAAGCTCACTTGGTATGTAATACGTACTTGCTTCCATTTCCTCGTAATGGAAACGGTGTCAAGTGAATCTGGATTTGCACAGTTAGTAATGGAATTTAACCATTGAGTGTATTTGCTGCACCTCACGTACTTGCTCGTATTATAAGAATGTTTTTGAAAATTATTTTAAGTATGCTTTTCTTTTTCATTTCATTCAATCATCACAAACCATTAATGGCCTACTGCTGAGCCGGGTCTCGTTCTCAAAATGAAAAGGGGTTTAGGCCTAATCCTCACGATTTTTCCTTCACAGTTATAGCAAGTGATAATTAATTATCTACTGCATTGCTTTTTGTAGAATAGCGATTTGTCTCGTGAATGTAATAAGTAATTGTCTCTACTGCCAGCAGCGTCACTACAATAAAGTTTCGACGACTTTACAGCAACTATTACGCTGCAACTATTATTTCCAAAATTCGAAAAACGTAAAATTACATAAAAAATATTTTATTGCACTTGGTAAACTGACTGCGACTGACTTCGTTAATGTTCCTGAAACTCTAGGTGCGCTTGTGCCACTCGTACTTGGATTTTTTGAAATTAATTTTGTGTATGTAATTGAAGTTGTCTTTCGAGTTACTAGAAAAAATATATTTTATAGCGATGCGTTTCATAAAAAAAAATTGATAGTTAACAAAACTTGTTTATGTTTCAGAGGCGTAAAGAATTCAAAAAAATCATATCAGTAAGAAATCCTCTGTAACAATATTGTTAACAATACAATATTTTCGATGATAATGTAAAAAAAGTAGGCAGCGTTAAATATATTATATATACTCAATACCGTTACGGTAAACTGCTTCGAATGCCTACGGCAAAGGTGGCAGAGTGTAAATATACATATAAGCCTACACCTCGGTCACAAGTCCAAGGCACTGCTTGGGTTCCTGTCATAATAGTTCCTGTCTGAATAGTACGAGATCATAACGTTTAGTTATATCCTGACCGTGTTGCGCCCTTAGCTTATATTATAGGCCATTCGTTGTGCACATACGATGCTTATAAAAGATTGTGTATCCCTTTTATCCTTTTTTCATGTTTCCGACATAACTATAACAAAGTTAACCCGACTTTACTTGAATTTTTTAAACTTCTGAACGGATTTTGATGAAGATAATAGAATAGAGCTGGGTAAATGACCTAAGCTACCATTTTATCCCAAAAAAAGGTTTGAAGGGGTAGAATTAGGGGATGAAAGTTTGCTTAGAGTTAAAAGATCTATGATGAAAAAAAATTCACCCAAGCAAAGCCGGGGCGGATCGACTAGTACATAATATTTATTTAACAGACAACAAACACGAGACATATGTGACAACTTTTTAATGTAAAAAATATCACTAGGTACTGTTTATTAGTTTCTTTTAGGAAGACACCATAATTTCCATTGAACGTACGTAACGAACAATACGTTTAATAGAATATCTAAATAAGCTCGCACAGTTTCGTACCTGCTCTGGTTGTAATAAAGTTATTTGCTTATTTCTCACTGTTTTTTATATAATGAATGCCTACAATATAATAAAAGCATTTTTTTTGTACGCAATTATGTTAAGATTTTGTATACTTTCAAAACGACTTTTACAATTTGGATCAAAATTTTACTTATTTGAGATTTCCGATTTTTAAAACGATATTATAAACAAAAAGGTGTGTGTGCGATTCACACACGATAGAAGTGAAACTTCAGTAAATCGACAAAAGAATGAGATGAATATATATAATAATATAAAATAGTATGTATATTTCTGTCTCATTCTTTCCTACACATTTTTGTATTTGTGTCTCTTACCTGTCGTTTTTTCCGTTGCATCCGGTTTGAAATCACAACGATTCTAAAGAAGTTTCACTTCAAAAAAGATTTTTTGCGGTCCTGTTACAATAGCAAATAGCATTAGCACCATAACACTTGTTGTTATTAAATGTATTCCTAAGAAAACTCGTAGATCAAAATGTTGTAAGATAATTCTTTTAAGAACTAAGTTATTATTAAACTGTGAACCATGAATTAATTGACAGAAGTAATTAGATTCTACAGTTCTATTCATACTTTTAGTGATAGAATTATTAAAAAAGGTACTTTTGACAAAAAAGAGACAACGAATAATTATAATTAAAAAAAAATATTCTTTTAATCACCAACCCATATTTCAAAAAAGCAGAAAAATGTTGTGTGTAATCTGCCAACAACATGTTATAAGCATTTTATTTGAACTGGCCCAGAGCTGATCATACAAAATGGGATGAAACAAAGGCCAGATGAAACGAGTTCCTTTAAAAAATGGTTAAATACTATGTAAAATTAAATAGATATTTTGTGGTTTAACAAATTTTCTATTGGGTGGTTTAGATTAGTTGTCTAAATGTGGAAGGACGCTTTTTTACAGTTTTCGTGGGCACATTATTCCTTAAAAAATATAGTATTTTTAATTAAAATAGTTCTTTTATTTAACATTTTTCTCAAGGCACGAAATGACTTGTCCACCTGTATCCCTGTATTTTAAAGATTTCAAGCTGCCGCAAAACTTTTACTTACGAAAGATTCCCGTTTGATTAAAAGTGTTTATTTGGTTCCAACGTTGATTTAAAGTTATGACAGAAAAATAATATAAATTCAACGTAGCTTTATAAATATGGTTTGTTTTTAATTTTTGAATTTTAAATGAAAAATCTGCAAAGCTGTATCAACAAGAGGACAAATGATTGCGGAAAAACTTTACCCGTACACTGTCGTTTCCAGTAATTACATTGTGTGATCGTATGGCTTGACGTTAATTTGTGAAACTGCACGGAAACCCAACGCTTAGGTGGCAGAGGAGCGTACCCGATTAATTCAAGAACTCGAAGCCTCGTGAATTAATGGGACAGCTGGCGTTGTCTGCCTATTGATTGTGTACTGTGTATGTATACGAAATCCATGTAAGTATATACCTAGTTATTTTGAAATAGAACTAATTCATGTATAACAATTAACTATCTGACATATTTTTCACTTTCATGAAATAAAATATATTTTCTTTTCAATTTCAGAAGGAATTATAATTTATTTTCATTATAAAATTTTATATTATGCTAAATTTCATATATAATGTCAAGTAAATCACTTTTTAAGACTTTCACATATTTCCCAGCTGTTGAAAATGAGCAGTAGTTGCGATTTTCGGGAACGGCTGAAGCAACAAAATTGCGGTTTTAGCAACAAAAAAGTTACAAATTCTGCATATTTTTTTATTGAATTTTGCTGATTTGGCACTGCTACCTTTATACACTTGAAAATGAGTGACAGTGAGTGGTAGTAATTTTTGCCTTTATTATACATTGGGATAAGACATTAATGGAAACTCCGACCATCATATTGGAAGTCAGTAAATATCAATGAATAATGGACGATGGTAACGTTGACGTGCATGAATACATCTCATAATTATTTTAATACGAGATGTCTATACGAGAAATTAAAGTGCAGATGACATTTTAAACGAATGTTCGATTGCAGACATTTAAAAGTGAAGTATTTAAAAGTAGTAAATTATAAATCTATAACAATTACCGTAAACAACAAATATAGTTTAAACTTTCGTTTTACGATCCTCTTATATCGAACTTGCCTTTTTGTTCCCTTGGGAACTGGTCGCCAAATATTTCTAAGAATTCTTGCGAAACCTTTGAATGTAATACCAAACTTTTATTTTTATCTTGTTTTCACAATAAAACTCTACGGCAGAATTCCGGATATCAGAGCTGTAAAATCGTGATCGTGGTTGTAATATGCCGAAAAAAACAGACAACAGCAATGATAAATTATATGACGCCTTAAATTTAATAGAAAAGAAAATTTCAAAATTTAGGTGAACTGAAATATTACGAAGGCCTAAAATAAAAAAAGCTAGTTTGCTTCTTATACTGCCATGTAGAAATGAGGAATTCTGAAGGTTAAAACGTTGGATGATATCACGCCTTGGGAATTAAGAATTAAATATACATAATAAGTGCTACCGCATTTGGTACTTAAAGAAAGTATTAATAAAAGCGTTGCAATGAGTTTTTTGCATCTTTGTTCCTAGGTCTAAAAAAACTATGTTTTAAATGATAACTTAAAAAATGACAAGTATTCGTGTATGACTAGTAAGTAATTAAGAACATAAACTAACAACGATAAACTATTAAAACTATATTATAATGTTATAAAGCTGAAGCGTTTGTTTGTTTGATAAAACGCGCTAATATCAGGAACTACTGGTTTAGTGTTGGATAGACTAGATAGCATTTATCTAGGAATGCTTGCTATAACATAACGTTACGACCAATAGAAGCATAACATTACGTGGACGAGTCACGCAGGATGATTGTTCGCGATAGCGACATAACATAAAAGTAATATTGAAATAAATATTTAACGTTGTCAAACGAACAGTTTGAACGAAATACCACCAAAAACGTAATGGCATTCTGATAAAGCAACAAAATCTGAAATATTTTAACACATATTTAGTCAAAAATATGTCAGTATCGGATAATTTTTATTGTTTTGGTAATGGGACGTATTTTCCGCCAATTTTCATAACGCGCTATGCCCATAACTCGCGCATACGTAGCGTGAAATCGAAATTTATGCGATGAATATAAATACACGCGAAAAGCACACGTCGGCTTTCTCGTATTTTCACGTAATAAATGTTTTGTTATTTATTACTTAGCTGGTAAACTGTCCTACAATAAGGAGAATCAGTTTTTACTGTATTCCCGAAAACAAAACACCCCGAAATATGAAATTGTCAAAGTAAGTAAAAGTATAATATAATTCGGCTTATTATTTTTAATGTAACTTTACTTGGTCGAAAATTACTGTTATTAAAGTTAGTTAAAGGAATATATGGCTACTTGTTGGCAACGGATGTATTAATTAATAACCATTAGATCTGCTTCTTTCACCTAGCCTGGCTTAGAGTGTGTCATCTCTGGTAGACACGTAGCCTTATCATCTTAATCAATATCGAGTACAGAATGGAGATACCTGAAGGTTTCTTAAAATTTTGGTATAATTGAAAATAACTTAAGCTACATAAAGATACTTACAAATTATAGTGAACATCAGCCATATTAGGACGATATTTGAGTGCTCTTTCGAATGCTACTTCTGCTTCAGCTAGTCTTCCTTGCGTTATAAGCACGCTGCCAAGATTTCCATATGCTTAAAAGTAAAATAAATCTCGTTAGTTGAGTTATACCTATTTAACATAAAATGGCACAAAACAAACTTGATGATATAATAGAAATGGAAGCCAAAACAATCATTATTATAAAACAAAGACCCTCGCCTCATCTGTCTAAATCTCAATAAATCTCGATAAACTCAAATTATTAAACGGATTTTCATGAGGTTTTCACAATAGTTAGAATGATTCATAAGGAAGGTTAAATAGTATTATCTGAAATTTGTTGAAATTTGGGAACCGAAACCTACCTAACCTGCCTAAAGCTTAGACCCTACGATAGAGAACACAGGTAGTCATAATCTGCTCTACTATCCGTGATAAGCCGGGGCAAGACGCTAGTATGGAATATTGTACGTACTGTATAAGTGTATTATATTTTAAGCCCAATTTCCTCCTAGTTTCGAAATAGAAGTGTCATGGGAGCTATTAACCGGTCCACCACGCCGCGTTCTACCAATCAACATCAATGTAAAGCGATTCTGGGTTAAATGGTCGTAGGAAGTTAATTTTAATACCATCCATCGTTTCATTTCATATGTTTAGTTACTTATCTTGCTAATATAATGTGAAAGTTTATATTATATGTTATATGCTATATATACTGAAATATTGTTTTAATATATAAAATAATATTAAACTTTAAGAGCTTAAATGCGCACCTTCTAAATAATATGAATTTATATAGAAGATTCACCTGTATCTTTGTATGCTGACAATATTGTGCAACTTAAGCTTTACTGCTATTTATGAGATCGAAATATTTAGCTAGACTTTTGTGAAGAGTTTTATATAATATTCAATTAAATATTACATTTTAAAATACAATCGACCCGACAATTAAAAACAGTTCCGCGACAGTTTAATGAATGATTTCATGAAATCAATGTTGACTTATCGTAGTAAAATATAATTTAGTGAAATGTTATTCTTATCAGGAATCACGTGAGTCTTTGATAAATAAATCATCTTGGTTAAATATTGATTAGTATAATACGTGAGAGTTTGAGCAATTTTTGCCTATTTCTGTGTCTCAAGTCCCAGAGACTGTTTGGGTTTCGTCTAAGTTGTCTGTATTTTATTGTTGCCTATGCACATATTTTTAATAAAAAGCATAAGTACATTTATTAATATAATTATTTTGTATTTTTTTAAAGGCATATTAATTCATAATTTTATTTATACCTCTCTTCTACTCTTTGCGCACGTACCCCTCTTGCACAATTCTGGGTTGGCTGGTAGAAATGCTGTAATAACGTTAATTCTGCCCTATTAAAATGTCCTTTTTTTTCTTTTTGTACAAAAATATTAAATAAATAATAAAAAGTTTTTATATACTTATATATTCCCAGCGCAGCTAAGTAAAATAGTTTACACGAAGCAATAGGGTGTTAGCAGGAAATCCAATATAAATTCATAACATGGAGCGCGGCTAAATGAATCTGGAGCTAAGCTGATGGCGTTTGTGATAACAAATACCAGTTGAATCTTAAAGCGTTCTTTAGAATATGATTTTTCCTTTTAAACAAAATTTTAATTCGATATAGTAAAATACGCGTTGTTGTTTTTGTTAATAAAAAAAATTATATTTAGAAAACTACATTGAACCGTTTGACCAAACTAACAAACAAATTGAAGTTAAGCTGAAAAATCAAGAACAGCTGAACTAGTTTTCTATTCTTTTCTTTTTGTCTCTTATTATTAAATAGATATTAACTATTCGTTTAAGTCTACGGAAGATAAAAAGATAAAAGCTGCCAATTCTAGAGATTGAGGAGTAACTAAAGGAGTTATTTTTTATTACTTTTAAATAATTTTTAACTTTTTCCCGACAAGGGTGGGTCAGTTAGTCTTATCTAAAAATACACAACAAATCTTTCGTTTTTTTTAATTACCTTTAGATTTTGTTTGTTTAATTTATACTTCATGTATAAATATGATTGAATCGTATGCCTCTGTATTAAGTAATGATGTTCATTACACAGGGTTCAGTTCGTTAGTCAAACGTTAGATGCGATTAAGGCGAATCTACCGCTTGCCATTAAAGCGCCTCCACCGGCGACTGCCGTTCATGTCATCTATTGAAACATAGAGACCATTGACATGCTTACGCTAGATTAAACCTATATTCGCTTGTATTTACGTTATTAAGCAAATGTTGCTAAATTTATATAGTTTCCTTAGAATTCTGGACGTTAGACTCGACTATCAATTTTATTATTTTGCTACTGAAAAGGATGATACCTATTATGCTACAGTTATACGTAATTACTTTTATAGGATAGGAGATAAGCAGTTTACATCAGTACAGTTGGAAGGACGCATGATGGAGCCGGAAGATACTGGAGTGGTAGCCATAGTTGGGATATAGAAGCTGTTAAGAAAGCGGCTCTTTAGAGAGGCGACATCAAGGTTAGGGAAAGCACGCTATTGCAGCAGTAAAGTAGACTCCCACAGGAGGCGAATAGCTGACAAATAAGAAGAAAAAATACGTATATAAATAATAAATTTATCTTACACAAAACAGGTTTTTTTCTCAATTACTCAGAAAAAGCTTTTCAACTTGACAGACAGTAGCAGGATACATGTTTGTGACAGTAATTGGGCATGGTTACGTAGCTTAATTTCTACTCAGGCAGGACGAAAACCGCTTATTTCCATCTAACTGATAACTAGTTCTCTGTGCAAATTAAACCTAAATTTCCATAAAGGTTTCAAACATGGTATAAACAGTTAAAAATTGTCCACCATTTTGAACATTTGTTGCTAGAGTGAATGTGCTCAAAGTCGATCTTAAAATTATGAAGATATTTTTGGACTATACGTATATTTAGATTTGTTATTAGTGAAACAACTTATCTCTATTTAAAAAAAAAAAGCAATATATATCATAATTATATTATATGGACATCGTGATGTTATCAACATGATAGGCGAGAATTAATACACGTTTTAAAGGAAACCCGCTACTGGATCTAAAGCCCCAAGTGCAGATCGGATTTCTATTTAAAATCCATGTTATTACTTTTTTTATGTCTTTCTGTATGTAGATAATTTAAACCAAAAACTTTCCGATATTAAATTTAGACCAATATGTCACTTTTTAAAATAAACATAAACACTTTTAATATAATAACTGTATTCAAAAACACTGTAATCTAAAATTGTTTCAACCACCTATTCGTTTATAGTTATTCATTATGATACAAGTGTGCTAAGTTGTTCATTACAGTCGAGGCAGAGGGGTATTACAGTCGTAACGGAGCCCCAGGAACTGTAATGACCAAAGCGCACGAGTGTACATACGACGTTTTTAACACATTTGGGAGGAAAAAAACACGAGAGTGTTACAAAAATATACAAAATTTTACATATACGTAGGAACAACCATATAAACAAACATATTGTGTATAGATAGTTCAATCCACGGCATCGCATGGCTTGCTTATTTATTTTTGACATGTTGTAGACGTGCCATGCGCCGTCATGGATTGAACTATCTATACATACATATTAAATAACTATATAAACAACATACGTGTAGATAGTTTAATCCACCACGACGTATAGCTCGCTTATTATATTTACATATATTACACGCGCCAGGAACTTTCATAGATTGAACTATATATACATAAATACATACAAAGAAACAAACATTGTATATAGGAGTACAAAAAATAATTCAGATAGAAACACAGAAATACATAGGTATAAAAACGGTCAAGATAGAACCGTGGTCATTCTGTGTTTCTATCTGAATTATTTTCTTGTTTTGTCCTTTTTAGACCACTTTTCTACTTATTCGTAAACTTCATTTTTTAATTTAATAGTTTTCCGACAGGCCACTTGGATTATACGACCGCATTTTAACCATATATGTTGACTTAAACAATAAGATATATATACATGTTTGTAATATCTTTGCCAAGACCTTTCTTTTGATACCAAGACAAGCTCGTACGTGTCGTTTATGTACATCCATTACAGCACTAATGCCGTAATGTAAAGTAAAAAGCACGTGTGTGTTATGGAGCTGTTTACGTTCCGAACAGTGTATCAAAACGCCAGTTTACGAGCAAGTATGTTCAAAAATTGCTAAATTATAATTTCAGTATATTAAGTTTTGCAGATCTCTGCAATATGAAAAGTATATAATAAGAAGTTTATTTTATTTCATCAAAAAGGAAAACGTTTGTTCGTTTTCTCTTTTTAACCCCCGAAGCTATACGGACGGGATGCTATAAGTTTAACATGTGTACCTGTGTGTTTGTATATGTGGCATAGTAGCGCTCAAGATAATAGAACTATTGCCATTATATTTGTTTAGCAGGTAATTTAATCAAGACAGTTCTGAGCCATAATTTGTGAATGTGTAGTCAGCCTTTTAAAGAGTATTAGCTCATTTCTAACTTGAAATCTGTATGACAATATTAATATATTTACAATTATCACAATCAAACAATCTTGTAACCATGTTTAATTTAATAGTTATAAAATAAAAAGAAAAATAATTTTTTTAGGAATATTTCCATGACAAAGTGACACAATTTACGAAAGATTTACATATTTCATACATTTAAGACGTAATAGTGCGAATTATTTTTTACAGTTATTTTGGTTACAAACATTTGATCTTTGTATTAAATATTTGTATTTTAAAAGTATTCAAAGATTTTTGTAGCTTAAAAATACACAACTGTTTATTTTTACAAAGTACCGGGCGCTCTCTTGATAAAAGATATCCAAATAGAATTTTGAAAGATTACTTTTTTAGTTTTCTCTCTTTCACTAATACTAAAAATTCTTAGTTTAGAGTGATAGGCAAAATAACATTAAAAATAATAATCACACATCAGAGACACTAGTAACGTGTTAATTGGGGCATTGTTAGGTTCGTAATTTTAAAAATGTAGGTCAAAACGAAATTATTCATTAGTCATGCTATTTCAGCTAGATTTTAATTAGATTATTATAGAATGTCATATATTGAATGTTTAATAATATATACATATAAAAAACACACCTATTCACTTATCCACTCACTCGAAAAGTCACTTATCAATTCATCCACTTACCTACTCATTAAGTCACTCACTTAACTTACCCATTCCCTAAGTGACCAACTCAATTAACTAAGTATCTACTCACTCAACAATCATTTCAACAAGTAAACCATAACAATCTACTCACCCATCCCTCTCTACTCAACTACAACCTCTATAAATTATAGATAAGACACATCTAGATCACCTGACACTTCAAGCATAAAAAACCACATCAAATGGGTTCATTTATTAATTACGTTGGCGCAGAAAGACACACAAAATTATATTAAAACACTACTTTATCTCGATCACAACAACTTTCAAACATAAAAATCCATATCAAAACTAGTCCAGTCGTACAGGAGCTATGATGTCATAGCATCATCATCAAGCAATGATAAACAAATAAGATGGTAAGAAGTACACTAGTAGCATCCAAATTATAAGTATTTATTTAAATTTTCATCGTAATAGTAACTTAGATTTCTTAACCAGTTCTATTAAACTATTGATCAGTTCTACTACACTTATATTGATAAATTCTAAAAATGCAGAAGATTTTTACTTATGTTTTTATTTCTGTTGTTATTGTTAATTATATAGAAATTTTGAAAAAAATTAAATACAAGCTTTTAGTACTCATTATAATCTACTACCATTTTTATCACACCATGGCCCAGTGGTTGAGACTTCAAGTCTTACTCTGGAGGTCCGAGTTCGATTCTGGGCACACACCTCTGACTCTCAGTTATGTGTGTCTTTAGCAATTAAATATCACTAGCTTTAACGGTGAAGGAAAACATCGTGAGGAAACCTGCACTCCTGAGAGTTCCCAAGTTCTGTAAGGTGTGGGAAGTCTGCCAACCCGCACTGGGCCAGCGTGGTGGACTATGGCCTAATACCCTCCTCATTATGTTGAGGAGCAGTAGTGGGCCATTGACGGGTCGTGATGATGACTACTATTTTTCATCAGAGAGTGGCTAAAACAGGGTCAAAAACCATTTTTGTTCGTCCACCAATTTTGACGTACCTATTTACGAGAATTTAATTAAACTAAAATTTTGTAAAATATCTGCAGATAGGAACGTAAAAACTATTGTAAACATTTCCAAAAATGTAAAATTAACATAATGCAGTTTTATCAAGGGAGAATAATGGATTGGCGTTTAACGATCAATTGCTGTCAAGATTGTGCCGAGCGGTTAAAAATTCATGTGGTTGGCTTTTGTGCCAGAGATAACTTTACCAGATATCCTTTACTATAGAGGAATATTTAAATTGTGAAACTTTATGAAATTACTTTAGCAACACTGTTGATAACTTTGGTTGTCTTTACAAAGATACACAGATCAGTGGCAGCATAACGAGTGATAATTGATAGAGTGAATATTGACTATGATAGTGAAGCATAAAAGTAATCCAGTTTAACGTGAATCTTTCCACGGAGTAACCGAATATTTATAGGAACTCCCTAATACTACACCTGGATTGCAAGTCGCTGGTGTTGCTCGTCTTTCTGTTTAATATGCATTCTAACAATATAGTTTCTATATTGCCACTGAAACATTACGCTAAAATGTTGTCTTATTTTTAATTATAAACGGTTCTCGGAGACGCCTCTAACAAATGGGGAATGAAAAATAACTACTGAATTTCTTTATTTTAGTCTTCTTCTTCTTTGCCCTCGCCTCTTCAACTGCCTGCCTGGCCTGGACTCTGTAATTTTCTCAGTAATAGGCGTTACTTTGAAACTCCCCCTTACGTGTTCGTTTCGCACTTTATCTTTAAGAGTGACTCCACCTGCCCAATGTAACATGCGGATTTCAGTGGCATGAAGTTTTTGCTCATGGACTTTCTTCGATGCCCACGTTTCACTGCCATAGAGTAAAACAGGTCTCCTTTGGTCCTTATCGGAATTTTTGGATCGCAGAGGACTCCTGTTACTGTACGCAACTTATCCCACCCAGTCATTGTTCTGTGCGTAAAGTCGGCTGTTATCGATCCGTCTTCCACTAGCACTGATCCATCCTAGATATTTAAATTTATTTACTAGGTAAGGCTACGCCATCCAATTTGACTTCCGCGCTTGATGGTATAAATTCGTCGGGGTTGAAGTTGCATACCATGCACTCTGTCTTGGTTCTGCTTATACGAAATCCGTTATTTTCAAGAGATTTCCTCCATTGCTCCAAACTTTCTTGTATCTCGTTTATACTGTCTGAAATGAGCACAACATCATCCGCATATAAAAGGTTCCATGGTGTGGGTTTCTGGATTTTCTCGGTTAAGTAATTCATGGTGATGTTAAAAAGCAAAGGACTTAGTGCGCTTCCTTGATGAACTCCTACATTGATATCGAAGCTCTCCGACAGGCCTGCTGGGCTTCTGACACAAGTTTGTACATAATGATACATGTCCATAATTAGTTTTATATAGTGTTCAGTGACATTTTGAGCTCTTAGAGCTTGCCATATTATAGTCCTCGGCACACGATCGAAAACTTTCTCAAGATCTATGAATATCATCCACAGATTCTGCTTGTTTTCGCGAGCTTTTTCCATGACCAGCCTGATTGCATGGATCGCGTCTGTTGTTCCCTTCTCAGAAGTAAAACCGAACTGATTTTCTGTTAGGTTAATTAGGTTTTTAAGTCGGTCACTTAGGACTCGTTCCCAAATTTTGAGGGTGTGTGATGTGTGTTTTATACCTCGATAATTTGCACATTCTCGAACATCACCTTTGTTCTTGTAAAATGGGACCAGTACACTCTTTCTCCAAGAATCAGGCATTTTCTCGCTTTTTAGGATGGAATTTCTTTATTTTTAGTGTCTAACTAAAATAAAACATAATTTGTTTTAAGAATAAATAATTTCTTGTTTAATATGTGTTGTTAAATTCGAATACAAAAGTGTATAGTTGACGTATATCTTCTATACATATTATATACAAAAAATAAGTGATTGATATTACACGCAGGTGAATTACTTTTTCAGCGCTAAGGTGGTGAAAAATGGGATGACATATGAAAATCCTTTAAAGTTTGCAACACAGTTCATAAGTTTATCCACGTGAAGATATATACTCTCTGTCTCGATAGATTTGAACCAGCCTGTCACGTGATTTCACACAGAAAACATTGTTTAAAAGCCGTTGGTATAGCCATACCTACATTAGTGTAGGTGTAGTAAGTTATGTACTTCGTTTATTTTTATCTAGTCTTGATTATTTGAATGACGAGTTTAAACCTACACATAGGTCACAATTCCAAGGCATTATTCGGCTTCCTGTCTAAAATACATGTTTATGCCTATCATGTTGTGCAGTAGTGGCTATCATCCTCTCACATTAAAGTTTTAACTGTCGTGATGGTAAATGTGCTTGTCTGAGTAGCCATGTGTGCCGATTTTCGTTTAGATTTGTTCACGTCATCATCATCACAACCCATTAGTGGCCCACTGCCGAGCCGGGTCTCCTCCTCAGAATGAAGAGGGGGTTAGGCCATAGTCCATCTAACTTCACCTAACTTTCCTAACTTCTTCTAACTTTTAGGGAACTCTCAGGGGTGCAGGTTTCCTCACGATGTTTTCCTTCACCGTTAAAGCAAATGATATTTAAATTCTTAAAACACACATAACTCAGAAAAGACAGAAGTGTGTTGTTCATGTAGTTTAGTGTGATTGAGTAACAAATGTCAAAACATATAAACATTGACCTAGTTTAAAAAACTTTATCATTCCAAAGTGTGTTAACAAAATGGCAAATGAATTGAAACTCAGGATTTCAATTACAAATCCATGTTCGGCGCGGCACTAATCTGAAAGTTACTTGTTCGATAGATATTAGGGCGCTTCCAGCATATTGATTGGCACATCGGTTTTTATTAAACGATTTCGCTTTAACTGAATCTAAAAGTATTTAGCTTAATATTCTCTGTTAATATCAACTTATAATGCACCCCACGTGTGCTAATTTAGCCAACATTTTATTTATACTTACAAACAGATTGCATACTTTCAAAAAGACGTAATGATAATCCTGTACTAAAATCTTATTATAAATTCTAGGAGGAAATGGCATGTCATCCTACTAACATTATAAACGCGAAAGTTTGTAAGAATGTATAGAAGTCTGGATGTATAGATGAATGGATGTATGTTTGTTACTCTTTCACGCAAAAAATACTTAATGGATTTTGATGAAACTTTACAATAATATAGCTTACACATCAGAATAACACATAGGCTATAATTTATAATGATATAGTGTGAATTATCTTAAATATAGCGGGTGAAACCGCGCTGATAGTATAGAGATAATTGCGTGTTACAAAAAAGATTTCGTAGAGACAGCGTTTATCAAACATGTCATATTATACTTTCTGTTCTAATCTACTGCGAATTTTACTGAAATGATTCATAATTACGATTAAAATGATTAATATTTATGTCGAGGACTCATTTTGTAACTAGCTTATTTTAACACTATTTCTGAAACTGTAAGTAAATTAAAAATGTTGCCTAAAATGACACAACCGTCTTGTATATATAGTACGTGAAATCAGGCATTACGATGTACTTGTATTTAACTATCTACTAATGACAGAAATCTGAGAAGTGCCTGGAGCTTATGATCCAGATAACGGTTTACAATGCATTGACACTCACGTCCTTGCTCGCTACCTAACGTCTTACTGAAATAAAATTAACGACGCATTTTTTAGCCTCGGACCGATGAGCTGAGGCAATTTAACAAGTGATAATTCTCTGAAGCAGAGCGTTAATCATGCACTTGGAATTCAAACCCCAGTTGCTTCTACTTTCCTGTCTAAAATGCAGGTATTATTATATTAAACGTATTTCTGAACGGTAATAGGTGTAATCACTTATATAATGATGATCAAATTAAATGATATAATCAAGTCACTGTCCACATCAGCGTTATTTGCAAGTTACATCAATAGACTTTACTGCAAAAGGTGTATTCGATAAACCTTGGGGATCAACTGATTAGATAGCCAGTCCCGGTGAACCGTTTCGTAATAGAACCGCCAGTGATTGGCTTGTTTCGAATACACGACGAGACAAATTGGATTCACACAGATTTTATTGTACGATAAGAGTTTTACTCAGAAAACTAACGAATTTTAAATGTATTAGTTTTAGCAAAAATATTCTGCAATATTTCCTATGACTTTTAAACTAGCTTAAATTTGTTATATAATTTCGCACCTATTATCAATAAAGAAGTGAATTTGTATCATGTTTTTTTGCTATCATTTTTTAATTCTTTCCGTATTGTTTAATAATGTTTTTTTTTTATAAAACGCACAAGTAAAACTCCAATGTATTGTAAGAAAATCAGTCATTTTTTAAATCAATTGTGGCTTAATAATGTGAGCAATTCCGTAAAGAAACCTAGTCTGTGGTATACTTATTTATTTGTGCCTATTATGTGTACCCTCAGTGATGGCCCAGTGGTATGACTGATTGAATGTCTTACTCGGCAGGTCCGAGTTCGACACTGGGCACACACCTCTTTATACTTTCTGAGCTATGTGTGTTTTAAGCAATTAAATACCACTTGCTTTAGCAGTGGAGGAAATTATCGTAAGGAAATCTGCACTCCTGAGTGTTCCCTAAAGTTCTCAAAGGTGTGTAAAGTCTGCCAACCCGCACCAGGCCAGCGTGGTGGACTATAACCTCAGAATGAGGAGGAAACCCGGCTTAGCCATAAACGGGTTGTGATGATGATGGTGATACTTATTTAAGAAAAACACAAAACCTTTATCTAAGCTACACGAAGCCTTTATCTAAAGCAACATAAAGTCAGAGAAGCTTTTTGATTATGTCTTTTTATTTCCTCCAAAAGTATTTTACACTGAATACATTGAATATTTGCTCTCTCTCGATATGAAGTAATACATGCTGCCATAGAAAAAAGTAAATGAATACGACAAAGCGGAAATAAGCGCGGGTGGCTCTTACCATCTCGCGTATGGAAAATCTAATAAAACGAAAGATAGTGTTTTTGCATTAGACAGGCTTTGTTCTTTGTTATTAGGATGAAGTGGTGGAAATATTTTGTTTACGTGTTTATTATAAGAAACGAATATCTGTAACGTATGAACTACATTACAGATATTTGACGACATTAACTGAACTGTGTCTTTATTTAGAAAAACGGTTAAAGTAAACAAAAATACGGGCTCGATTTTTAATGATTTTGAGCTTTACTTCAATAAACTACATAAATTATCAGGTGGAAGTCAGTTTTAATCTATTTCTAATCATCGTATGAAATTAAACTTTATATGTATATGTTTGGATTACAATACTACTTTTAGGTACCTTGGAGGAAGGTGGAGTATAAAAATCCTCAATGTAGTGTAGTAAATTTATTGAATTTGGATTATTATTATTTTTTTATTATAAAATGGGCTTACTCTTGACCTCAGTCTAGCTCTAGAGCAGAGACGAGGTCGAAGATGGAGCTCGCCCAGAAGAAGCCTATTCACTCTTGCTTCCACCAAACTGGCGTTACCGATTAGCCGCTTGTCTGCGTTCCACTGAGTCCAGTGCGGAGAGTTGATGTTTAGCTGAGCCATCCCACATGTGACTGCAATATTCCATGCACGACCGATTAGTACAATATATTCCTCCTACTAGGTGTTAAAGCCACTTTAAAGACAAAAAACTAAATAATGAACACTTAAGATTAATAATAATGTAAAAATGTTTCCAATGCTCCATTTGGAACAGAAATCGTTAAAAGAAAAATCTCATAAAGACTTGATAGTTCAGAGAGGTTTTAACAGGTTTCGGGATTTAGTAAGTGAATAAAATAACGGAAAATCGCAAGTCTGCCAAGAAAAAAATTGACGCTAGCGTAATGGCATTCACTTCAGCGTGAATTTAAAGAAATTGGTTTCTCTAGCAATGCTGAAATGTGTTTTGATACTATTCTTACATTGTAAGTTCACGTCACTTTAAATTATTTTCTTGACTTTATACTATTAGTAAAACCGTTTATAAATTAGTATTAGCGGGTGGGTCATTTTATATTATGTCAAGTATACCGATATGTAGACAATATATAACCTTTAGTGCGATAGATTATAGTCAGTCTCTCTGGTGTTGTCAGCAATGTACATGGAAGTTAGTGTTATAGTGTCGTGGTCGCTACTTAATTATATATTGTAGTTAGCGAGGTCGAGTGAGGAGGTGATAGTTAAAATATTTTGAAGAGCTCTTTAAACCTGCTCCTGGATCTCAAGCCTCACTGCTCGGCTCCGTTTAAATTGCATGTGTATACGTATTGCTGTACAGTAATGGGTATCATTCTTCCATCTTATTTTATGACACTAATACATTGTATCTGAAAATTAACTATTAGGTGTATAAACTTAAAATGATCATATTTTAAAAGTATATTGAAAGTGGAATAATTATATGTTTACTAAAGGCATATAACAGAATTATACTTGAAATTTCGAAAGAATGTTACATACTAGTAGTAATCACAACTTCAAATCACAGAATAGATTTGAAAACATACAAATAAAATAATAAGGAGAAAATTTTTCAAGTAAAAGAAACAGAATTGAAACAGTTTTGAAACATTTGGGTAATCTAAAACAACATTTCTCAAACTTCGTTGTAAGGCAGCCAAATTGATATTAAACGAAGCAATGTCAATAGATAGTAAGAGTACAATCAGTTCAGAGAAAACTTTTTCAACCCAAAACCAAGTTAGATAGTTTTACATCGTACACCCTTCGATAAAGTGTCATAATTTATTTGAAATATTGTTTTTCTGTCGAAACCAATAGACTTTACTAACTTTCTTATCTGAGTATTACTCTTAACTTTGTCTGAGACCTCCATAAAGTATAAAATTACTTGATTAGTTTGTTCATAAAATGAATTTAAAAGTTTTGTTAAATATTTTTTTTTACTATAAAGAATGTTTTTAAGAATTTCTTTATGACCGCGGCGGCTAGTCCAATGTTATCACATAATATAATTTTATTATTATGTTAGCCTAACCTTAGGTTTAAACAGCGAACCTGGGCAGTGAAGGTGAGTGTTACAGTTGTGTAGTGCTCTTTAAACCTACACGATAAGTCACAACTCCAAAGCACTGCTTGGGTTCCTGTCAGAATAGTACGAAAACGGAATGTTTAGTTACCTCCTGATCGTATTTCAGTTAGGCCATCCATTGTGCACATACGATACTTGTAAAAGATTGTATATTCTAACTATCTCTCCTCCCATTCTAATTTCGCCGATATATCTGTAAAGTTTAAGTTATTTTGAATAGATCTATGATGAAAAAATATTCCTCTCCCACTTATTTTTTAATCAAAAGTTTATTACTGCTTGTTGTGGTGAAATAACAACGAACAACGAAAAGAAAACCCAAAAGGTTAATCAAAATCGTATATTCCTCTGAACGACCATCCAATTTTCATATGAAGCAATTTCAATACACAGGTAATTGAATAAAGGGCAACTGAAATTTTGCCCAGGATCTTAAACGAGGACTTCGGGCCAAACTTTTATCTTTGCATAAAAGTTTGAATGCGAACATACGGGGGTTTTCCTTAGGGACAGTATACATACATGTTTAATGGTTTCGCACGAAGGTCAAGAGTATACGGGAAAAGGATGGGAATACATTACTAGCTCGAGTATACGAAATACTAAGGAATACGGAAAAAAGTTGGACGTTCATCCACATCACACTCCTTTTTTGAAATCTTGCCAGACGTTAGTTGAAGTGTAAAACCTTAAAACATTTTTATATATTTTTAAGGACATCTTTCAAATCGCAGCACCTTTTGAGTCTGAGAATGATGTCAAATTGTTATCGTAGGTCCGCCAGACCCACGTTAAAGTATACTACACGTTAAATACATAGACCTCTTTAAGTCACCAACCAAGGCGGACCAACCAATTATTTTCTCCTATACAACCTAACTCAATTTTGATGTTAACGATTTGTTGTTTGATACCATAGATTTTATTTTTATATTAAGAACTAAGTAAAGCAAAAAAAGGAAATAGGCACACGCTTGTTGCATTTCTGATTAAGGAATGAAATTTCATTGTGAGCAAATTTTAAATAAAAACAACCTATATTGTAACTAGTATTTCAATATTTCTTATCTAATACTCTATAGTGTCCTATGACAGCTTTTTACTTATTCTGAAGAATCCACGCCCCGTGGAAAGGCACTTTGTAGCTGTCTCTCAAACAAATTAATTGTGTCTTAGTTTTGAATGACGAGTGCTTCAGACAAACTTCTGAGTAAGGTACGAAATGGTTTTCGGTACAGAGAACTCTGAAATATGGCACGAACTTCCTGAAGTTGGATGATTGCAAGTGATTTTCAAATGTTTGAGAAACATTTTACATGTATTTTAATTATGCCAAAGTTATTTTCTTTGGAACATGTTATTTTATTTCCAAAAAGTCACAGTTTAAAACCCTATAAAATACCTCTTCATGTGTGCACATGTATGTTATTATTTTAAGATATAATAGTGACTCATCCGGTTTTTCACAGGACCGTATGAAAAAAGTTTAAATCTCAATATATAATTTAGTAAACATATATTTGAATAAATAAGGATAATAATAATTTACCAAAAAATAGTCGCTTAAATTTAAACTTTATTAAAACTACCCGATCCGCCCCCCCTTCGCAGGGCTAAAACATTTTAGAATATCAATAACATTTTCCTGATATCCACGTTCAAAAAGATTGAGTTAGAATTTGTTTTCACTTCTTGGCTGTAATAAGTGTTTTAAATAACTTCCATTTGATTAGCTAGATTTTTATTATTTTTATGAATATTTTCTATTTATATTTTCTTGTTATTGTGAGTGTAATCTAACGGTAATGATACACAATAAAAATATAACGTTGCTAAAGTTTGATATACAATTAGAGCAGAGTGTTTGAAGTATTACAATAAGAAGAATTACCTACTTCGCAATTTATTGTTTTCATATAAACTCTATTTTTATCATAGGTAAGTAGTTGTACAATTATACCAATGACCTTTGGTGGCCAATGTCTTTTTTTCTTTTTTTTGTTTATTTATTTATGCATATTATACAAGATTACGCTTACACGAACCTCAACTAAATCTTAGTCATAAATCACTCCATTCACTGATGAAAGCCATATGAACCTCCATTCTACTAAACAAACTTTTCGGGCGAATCTTTTTAAATTTACCGCAGTCAAGCGGACAGATAAAGATGCAGCGAGAGCTTTATTTTATAAGGAAGATTTTAACATTTTAATGGTATAAATTTTAGAAAAAAAAACTCACCTTTTGGTGGATTGATGTGTACTGCACTTTTGAACAAACTTTCTTCATCACGCCAGTCTAAATTCCTCCGTAAAGTTGCCCCACTCATTGCTAGCAGCGTCGTCAATAGTACCAGCATGAATATACGACTGCGCATTTCATAACGGTGCCAATTTCTTGTCAATGTGCCTGCACCCAAGCCGAGCAAGAAGCAAAAACCGACGCTAGGTATATACAATACGCGCTCTGCAACTACGAAGCCGACGTAAAACAGAATATTACTGGCTGGCACGAAAGGTAGTACCATAAACGCCGTGAATAATAACATCGCGACCTGAGGACTACGGTACACGTACTTCGGCGTACTTTGCGCTTTAGATTTCCCATGGGTCGTCGGACAAACACACGTCGAGTGATGCATCATCGTGTTATTATTGTTAATAGCCCGACACATGTTCGTGTGTTCCTCAGTAAGAGTATGTTTACAGCCGTTGCACGGACACATTGTTCTCTTGGACGATGCGTTTTCTTTGTGAGATATTATACTTTTTTTCTCGCTGCAGTCATGTCTTCGGTTATAATGTTTACAATTATTGTTCCACTTATGTTTTATTTTATTACTCTGTTTCTTATAATATTTTTCCTTTTTATCTTGTTGCTTCATTAGCTCTCGCGTAAGGGCTTTCCATGTCACTTTTGATACCACTGCGTAGAAAACTAATGAGTAAAAGTTTCTTATATCGAATATTGTCGTTATTCGTGGTATAGAGTCCATAGACCAGTCGAAACTAAGCTGGAAAGGATACACTAGAAGGAAGAAGTTAAATACTGGGAGGTAGGTGAAGGTATAAAATCTTGTTAGTATGGAAGGGTCCCTCGAAGTAGGATTATCCGCAGAAGCGAAGGCGGAGGGTGCGCCGGCGAGTCGTAGCCGCCAGTAGAGCAGGACGAAGCCACCCGTGCTTAGCGCACAAATACTTCGCCATCGATACTGTAACAAAGGGAAAATCAGATTAAAATATATATTTAATTGTTAGCATCTGCCCGCGACTTCCTGTTTTATAACTGACAAATTAGTAACACAGATCTCTTCTTGTCGGGTAAAACGTATACTACCTTATCCTAAGTAACGCTCATAATAATTTCATACTGTGTACCAAATTTCAACATACTCACAACTACATTTATTATTTTTTATTTATATTCGTACTAGATGACCCGGCTTCTTCGTATCGCCTAACAGTCAATGAATGTCGTGTTACAGATTAGCTGAACTTAATTTATAATTGACTGTTGACGTGTTTGAAATATTTGACAGTTACGAAATCCATGAACATTTTTGATGGAAAAATGTTATTCCTTTTATTTCATTTTTTCGTCAATTGTCCAATGATCAAACCCCATGTTTTGTATACATTTTATATATAATATACTATGCTCATTTATTTGTTTAATTAAAAACTTTGGATAAAAAATATTGACTGTAAAGCAACTTTTTTTCAAAGTTATTTCTAGACGCTTTTATCTTAACAGTGCAATAGTTTCGCGAGTATCCGAGTTCGGAATGAATGAATAATATCCCGATCAGAAATTCTAGGAGCTCGTCTAACCTCAACATCGTGTTTATATTATTATCAAAAAGGTAATAAAAATGTCTTAAGCCACAAAAAAGATTTTAAGAAACTCTTTGAATTATTTTATAAGTAAATGGCAATAAAATAATGGATTCCGGTTGCGTGTCGCTTTTAGTAATAACTAACGCACAACAATAAGATAAATAGAATCATAAACCACGTTTTCATAATGACAATAATTACTGACTTAATTTAATTACTATTACGCGTCACGTTTCTAACTTTGATAATTTAATTTGTTACACGCATTTGCTCACAATAATAATTACTTAATAACATTTGAACTTATCAACATTCCAATACGTATGGTATTGACTACAATAACATAATAATTGATTTACACTTTATCATGTTATTGTAGAATTTAGTACTCGTCACTGAGAGAAAGTCTCGCACAAATCACCTCCTCATCCTTACAAATGATACACTTTAGGTGTACTTTTTCACGAATTTCTAAGTCTATTAGTGAAAACCAAATGAAAATCCCTTCAGTAGGTTTTGAGTTTATCGCCAGCAAACAGACAGACGCGGCGTGGACCTTTGTTTTTCAATACTATGTAGTACACGCGCATGGTATCGCAACTTTCTTTTTTAAATATCCAAGCTTAATGCAAAAAGTTAGCCAACTTTGATTGATCACCACTCAGAAAGAATTCGTTAATATCTGTCAAAATTTACCGCAACTTATTAGAAAATGGTAATATTCTCCTACACTTCAGAAAAAATAAAAGTAAAACAAATCCAATGTTTTTGTGAAAAATATTCGAAAAATTAAAATTATTTAGATCATCGAAATCATCAAACCTTCATTAGAAAGCAACACGATATTTTTTTACATAAAAATTACGAAATACTTCATTTATAATATCTATTTTTATAGATTCCGAAAGCTTCGATAGAATTTGTTTTTTTTTAAATAATAAATCTTTATTTCGGAAATGATACAGCTTACAGAAAGATACAGTAACGATAATAACTGTAATGGCGTAGACATTTTGTCGCAATTATTAACACCCACCACTAACGACATATCAAATAAAAATCAATAGTCAAACAAATATCAAGCAATAAACTACTTAATTAAGAATATCAAGATAAAAATAATAAATATGTATGAACATGGCGAATGCGCACTCTCGCGCGCGTGTGTATGTGTGTCTGTGCGTGCGCGCGTGTGTGTGAGTGCGTATGTCACATCGTAAATAAAATAAAATTTTCAGTCTCATTATAAGACAGAGTTAAAAGCCAATTTGATAGGTTTTTCTTACATTCTCAGATGGTAAGGGGGTATATGTCTAATATTTTATTTACTTTGTTATATATCCTCGAGCTAATATAATAATAGTTGATCTACGTTTATTTCTTGCCAAATATTTACCAAAAGGCAGGTGAGAGTGAGTTCAGAGAATTTTTCGTATTATGAACAATATACGAACAGATAGAATTTTGGAAATATTGTATAGCTCACTTGTTGGAAAGTAAATAGGCTTAAAGGGCATAACTTTTACAATTCGTTTCTGGGCACGCTTTAATTGAAGAACGGATGTTTTACCCGCTCCACCCCAAGCTGCAATACAATAAGTTAAGATAGATTGAGCTAAAGCTGTATACGCAAGTTTTAAAGTCTCTAAGTCCAGTACCATTCGAAGATTTTTAAAAACATAGATCAATTTTCTCATTTCATTTTTAAAGAGTTCATCAAATATGATTCCAAGATATTTAAGGCTAGATGTACGCACAATCTAATCACAATAACAGCCTTCACGTACAAAGGAATACTTGTGAACAAGTATAATAAAGAGGTTGATGGTATAGATGATGATTTCGCGGCAAAAGTGATAAATTTAGTCTTTTTCACATTAACCGTTAAGACATTCTGAGTATACACCACTTCATTACTATGCATTCTCAGCATGATGACGAACCTCCTCCTAAGTATCCCTGTTGCAATTGACTGCTCTATTCATATTACTGATAACCTAGATCGGATTTTGGTGTCCTACTCGGGAGGTCCCGATTTAGGAGTGTTTTAAGCAATTCAATATCAATCACAAACAACAACAATTAGAAACCTGCTCGTCTACCAACCCGAACTTATCCAGCGTGGTAGACAATGGCTTAAACTCTTCCTTTACGAAACCTTACAATAAAGAGTTCTGATTCGTCCCAAAATGAAGCTATTAATGAATATTTAATTTACGATAATAAATGATAATGAGTGAGACAAAAAGACTCCTCCTTTTGTATTATTGACTGTGTAGTAGGAATTTTTAGATTTAACTTTTTTTCTGTTTCTTTCATTTAATTAATTAATTTCTATTTAATTATGACATATCAGGCAGGTTGAATATATTTTTCTATATATTTGAAAAATAAAATCATTAAGGATATTATCGTCCATATTGATTGTCAGCTATACTTCACAATAACACGTAAAAGACAATAATAAATATGCACTTTGATAGATACAATCCCAACACTCACAAAATCTTTCACAATGGAATCCTAGCATAACGACACCACATAAGTTCCACAGCCTTTGCGAACCGAACTCCATTTGACAACTGACACAAATCTATTGGAAGAGAAGAGGTTATATACTGTGTTGTTATAAATTGTTAAGTTGGTATATTTGAAATATAAAAAAGAACTACTAGGTGTTGTTAGCTTTATAAATTTCTATATTAAGTTTTGAAGCTATTATTTACTAGCAGCTTTGACAAGAGGCAGTGAGAGTTAGCTTGTTAGCTGCGGGGAGTCTGAAAAGATTTATGAAGGTAACTACCGCGTCCCCTTTCCAGCCCATGGGAAAACTCTGTAAAACAAACGAGGCCGTGTAAGATTTCCAACGCAATTTACACAAGGCGAGCACTACATGTGAAAGAAAATCCGTCGTAAATTATGTGTATTCAAATGACACCCGTGTCCTAATATAGCATTTCTGAAATTAAACCGAAATCTACATTATCCATACAAATAAATAAAATTGGAGTGTTGTAATATTAAAATAACCGCTTTTTACTAAGTGCATATACATGTATATTGTATACACAGTGCATATACCAACAACAACATTTTTTACAATTTTTGTCTGTCTGTCTATCTGTCTGTCTGTCTGGACAGACAGATAATATTTATTCCGGCTAATCTCTGAAATGGCTGGACCGATTTTGACGGGACTTTCACTGGCAGATAGTTGATATAACAAGGAGTAACTTAGGCTATTTAACATCTCGCTACGACCCATAGGGGGGGAGTAACACGCGAACGAAGTCGCGCGAGTCGACTACTTGTGTGAATAAAATAAAACAAAATGTAACCCAATTACACTTACTGATAGAATATTTCAATAAATATAATTTTGAATATAAATCAATAAATAAAATGAGATAAAGCCCATAGAAGAGTTTAAACTTTTCCCAGTGTCAATCGTAATAACTAAAAAGTGTACAAAGGGCTGTAGAATAATCGGATTGTAGGTAGAAAATCGAATAAAAAATTGGTTTCGAGTAGCCAGCCAATGCTTGACTTGTATTTTATTTAAACTATTTTATTGAAATGAATAAACAATTTTATTTGCAAAGAATTTGGAATTCTTTATTTTTGGAATTTTTATCAATAAAATACAGTTGCTACTGCTTCAATCACAAATCAGTTGTTAATTTTAGTATCAGTTTTATTCAAGTTTTTTTTATTAAAAGCACTGTATTAGTAAGTCATTACTTTTCCTCGCTTCGGTAAGATAGAATCGTGCTATATTGAAGACCTTTATAGGAACGACGTTTTAAAGTTGAGTAAAAAGACCCAAAATTTTTTTGATGATTCACTCCTCTCATAAACTTACTCACCCATCATTCTAATTTGGTCGAACCGTTTTTAAGTTTTAATCCATACAAATAAATAAAATTGGAGTGTCTGTAATATTAAAATAACCGCTTTTTACTAAGTGCGTATTTACCGATTTTGACCGGACTTTCACTGGTAGATAGCTGATGTAACAAGGAGTAACTTAGGCTATATAGCATCTCACTACGACCCATAGGAGAGGAGCAGCACGCGAACGAATTCGCGCGAATCGGCTAGTGTATAATAATAAGATACATGTTTAGATACATTTTTATTTACATAGATAAGAGAACGTTGAAGAAACAGCTTTAGAATACAAACGTCAACTGCAACTGAGTAAGCATCTCGTAAAAGACGTAGACCACGTATTTTTACCAAATGGCTCGCAAATATAGGGAAATGAGAACGCTCCGAAGTATACTCACTGACGTATGTTAGCTTTTATTTTTTTTTATTGTTAGTAGTTTTAGTATTAAGAAACATACTTTCACGAAAACATATAACCACTTTCTCAATCAATTTAAGACACTCGTTCTAGTAAATTCATACATAGTGTTGTGGTACTAGGTACCCGTTATTGAGACCACGTGAGTTTACTTTATTATCTATTGTAGTTAGATGTTGGGCAGCAGGTCGGGCAGTGAGGCGAACATTAGTATTATGAAATAATAATAGATATCATTTCTCACATGTGTTTCAGTTTACATATTATCTTTCTTTTGAAGTCCTTGAAGATATACATTGCAATGACTATCAAATTCTTGTATTGCAGGTGTCAATGAATAATGGTTAACACGAACAACAAACCAACAGCTCGTCCATCTGGTGTTACTATTTACATACACAGGTATTATTTATAATACACATACGAAAGAGTGTTTCTTGGTCTTTTGGTTTGGCCCTTTCTCTCTTTTATTAAGTGTGATTTTCTGCACAGAGATTATGAATGATATATATATGGAGTCCCTAATAGTTACGTAAAAATACAATAAATGTCGTGATGAAAAAAATGGAGCTTAATATTTTAAGAAGCTTAAAACGATGAGGAGCTTATAAACCTCCGCTTCCTATTTAAAGACCTTCCGAATACGTTAAAGCATCCAATATTTGTCTTTATTCTTAAATTGAATAGAAAAGTTTTTTTTTATCATACTTCATTCATACTTTTATATAGTATAAAATAAAGTCGTTTTCCGCTGTCTGTCTGTCCCTATATGTGCTTAGATCTTTAAAACTACGCAACGGATTTTGAAGCGTTTTTACAATAGAAAGCTACATCCTTTCCGGGTAACATAATACATGTGGTGTTGCCGTAAATATTCTAATTAAAAAGATATGACCATACGGTGGCCATTTTGTAAAGTTAAGGTTTTCTCTGGAACTACAGATCCGATTTTAATAACTCTTTTATCGCTAGAAAACTACACTATTACACATTATTATCGAGTTACATAGGGTGACGTAGTGTTGCCATATACAATTGTTTTTTTATAATAGAATATGACCATTTTGTTGCTACTGATCTGATTTTATAAATTCTTTGACTCATATAAAACTACACTATTCCGAGTGACACAGATGATGTTGTGTTGCCATATACTGATACAATTTAAAAAATTCTTTGACTGGTTGAAAACTACACAATTCCTTAGTGAAATGGGTGATATAGTGTTGCCATATACATGTTTTTTAATTAACAGAAGTCTATAGAGTGTCTATAGTATTCAAAGAGACAGATATTGTCTCTTTTCTTTTTTTTTAAATAATAAAAGCTACGCAAATACAGAGTCACAATTTAAGGACATCAATTATAATATTGTCTGAAATACCCGTAGCGAAGCGAATGAATTAGCAAAAGCAATTGTTATCTTACTAATATTATAAATGCGAAATTTTGTATGCTTAGATGTTTGTTACTCAATCACATAATAACGGCTGAACGGATTTCAATGAAATTTCTGAGCAGTTCTTAGCTCGACGAAGTTCCTCAACATCTAATAATAAAATAAAAGATTTACGTGATCCTTAATAAGAGCTACGCTACACTACATCTATACTTCACTATGATAGTCAATAAACACACATCAGAGTCATGAAATAACTCGTCAATGTATCGGGATTCATAATTCTTAAGTTGTCGAGCCTATGGGGGTATAAACCAAAACGGTTTTGACAGTGTTGCTTTCACTACATATAACATATATATTAACCACCATCACATACCGCTAAAAATACACTCATAGAAATATAACTTATAAAATCCCTTTACGTCAAAATTTTGTTTCTGGTCTTAACACTATTGTATTTGTACGCGCATAATGAAAAACCATTGTTTTAATGCAATTCTAACTTAAAAGGCTTTGTTTCATAAACGAACGCCAGGAAGAAAGTTATTGTCATTTAAAAATGATAATATTTTAGTGAACTAGGAAATTGTGTATACAAAGTTCGAGCTGAAGTTAAAGCAAGCAAGTAATGAAATAAGTGAGAGCGCTCAGCCTAGACATCAGAGGGGTGCTTATCTGGATAATTTACTAGCTGGCTGACATTACCATCCTCGCCTTACAAATACCGCTCATTTGCCAGTCCCTTTGAAAAACCAACATCATTATATAGCAATAACTGTTCTATGAGTATGCCATGATATTTGAATTCAAAATAATACAAAATGTACAAAAAAATATAATCTTCATGCAAAGATCAATTTAGTCATATTTAAAAAATAGCCTATGCATATCAGAGATTTGACTATAAATATGGTTAATATATGAAAAACTACTTAATTGATTTGCGTGTTATATTTCATTAATTAATAACTACTTAATTAAGAACATCTCAAAAAATGTATATGTCGGGGTATAGTTGGGGTAGGATAATAGTTAAGGTCGTGTTGGGCTATAGTAAGGGTAGAATAATAATACAGAGGACTTGATGTCACTTCCGTCGCGTCATTTTAATATTCGACGAATTTAGATAGCGAGTAAACGATTATTGAATAATCAGAATATAGGCGACACCTACGGCACTTTTTTCACTGATTTTTATTAGCTTCAAATGAGTAATCGATTATCGATTAATCGGAACGCCAGCGCCATATTTCCTATTTGTTGATTTACTTCTCCCCACTAGTGGAGGGGCATTGCTACCATTGTCTAGTCCCTTTATATCCGCCAAGTTTCTTTGAGTGAACATCACCTAGAGTTAAAGTGTAACATATAGTGTGTCGCTATATCACGGGTATTGGACTTACGTATTATTGATTAAGTGAGTTCTTACGTATTATTGATTAAGAGTCCCTACATTGTATTTAGATGTGTTAACACAACCCTTAGCCTTAGGTTAGGTTTATGTTAGGTTAGGTTAGCCTAACCTAAGACAAGCAGTGGAGGCGAGTGTCGTGATCAATTAAAGGAGCTCCTTCAGCCTTGATCAATAGTCCAAGGCACTACCTGGGTTCCTGTTCAAAAACTACAGAATCGAAAAATTCGATTACTTAGTTTATTCAAATTGTATCTCTGGTCTGAATATGTGTGCATATGCATGCATGCAGGCTTGTTCGCTTTTGTGTGCCGGTGTGTGTATCTGCGTAAATGAAATAAAACTTTCTATCTCATTATAAAATAAAGTTAAAGCCAATATAATCCAATAGTTTTTCTTAAATTCTCTGATGGTTACTGAGTATATGTCTCTACTTGATCTACGTTTATTTCGTGCCAATTTGTTATCAAAGTGGAGGTAAATGCTATTAGTATATATTATATAGTATAGAGTTGGAATTCTATTACAAGGCCTTGCAAACCTACATCTTCGTCATAAGTCCAAGGCATTGGTTAGTTTCCTGTCCTAATTGTAAGAAATCGTAATTTAGTTATTTATAGGTTCAGTGGCGATAATTACATTGCGTTTACCCAATTGTTCAATTAATATCACCCTTCTTATTGTTTTAAATATAACCCCCGTCTTCTCATTTAATTTCTTCGAGTTGTATAAAATATACAATAGATTTTAACAAAATGCAATAAATATAATACTTTTTTAAATTATTTACTGTCCAACGTCTTTGCAATGCAACTTAAAAAGTTGGATCTTTCACCACTAAAAACTGAAGATAGTATTCGGTCCTCTAAGGTAAAATGCTGATCCAGATAGAACAGACAGAAAAGAAATAACTATAATATATAACTATAATATAAATAAATAAAGAAATAACTTAAAAAAATAAAACTCTCCTCTACAAACCACACTTTGCTGATGATAAATTAACGTTGTTTTCAGTGAAGTAAAGAAAGCTTTCAAAGGTGAATATTGCAAATAAAATATAGAAACACCTATGAACTCATAAAGTTTCAAAGGGTCCATTAACTTTAATGACTTCACAGCTATATGACGAATTCTCTATAACACCGAAAGCATTTTTAATTCCATCCGACACACACACAGCTAATTTGCTATCTCCTATATATTTTCCTTACTCTAGCTAACGTTATTTAATGTCTACTTTTTTTGCTCTACGTGTGCACTACCTAATGGGTAGTAGCATCTCTTTCATTTTCTCACACTATTATAATTATCAAACACGTGTGTTTCGTATAAAAGTATTATTAACTAGTATTATAAATGTGAAAGTTAGTATGTTTGGCTATTTATTACTTAACTTTAAAACGGTTGAACAGAATAAAGCGAATTTTACTTTATACGCTTTAAGAAAGCATAGGATCCTTTCCATTCTCGATAGAAGCTTAGTCTTCGTAGTATAGAAGGAAGGTTAAGCCTTGAATAAAATAGTATTCATATATTCTTGAAATATAGCTAAGAGAGTGAAGAAGGCTATCTCCAAGTGGACTCCTCACTTTGAACCCAATTCTGAAGTTTTCGCTGTCGATGTCAGGGTAATACACACGTACTAGTAATAAATAAATTAAAGCTAATATATAACGTTGCATTGAGGTAGAGATGTTACTAAATCCGGGATAGGCCTCAGTGATTAAAAGCCTGTCAAATACGAACGTTTATCATATGTAGAGGATTAAGGTAATACACAAATACCTTCAACTCTCCAATTTTTCATAAATTAATAATGTAAACAGATCTGTTTTTGTATATTGAATTTGATATTAATTAAGTTAAGCTCTCGGATATCTGATGTAAACGAAAGATACCAATTACTTTTTTCAAACCCTTGCTTATGTTCTGGGAACAATACATTATCACCAACGTAAGTAACGTAAGTAGAAGAAATAATTTTAAATCAGTCAAATTAAAATTGATTACAATTAATAAAAAGTTGGCTAACGAAAAAAATGAAAATTATTTTTTCATGCATCAGGTACAAGTAGGCAGAAATATATAAAATGTCATATGTATATTTAAAATAATCAAATTCTTTAAAAAACTGCGCCCCGCGGTTGCACCCGCTATATTTTGTATAATTCACAATTTATCATTATAAATTATGTGTAATTCTGATGTGTATGTATATTAATGTAAAGTTTCATCAAAATCAATTCACTAGTTTTTGCGTGAAAGAGTAACAAACACACATCCATACATCCGTACATCCATTCCTACATACTTTCTCGTTTATACTATTAGTAGGACTTTCTCATTTAAATAGTGTTTTTAAATCAATAAGAATGAGAAAGGTGCAGAACTTGCATAAAATTATCATCTATGTATAAAATACAAAAACGTTTCAACCATCTTTAATGAAATGAAACTTGGAGAATAAAGAAAAAGTTACAATTTGTAACAATCATGACAAAGGAACGAACTAAACAAGTTTTCAGCGTAATGACGTTATAACCAAGAGCTCGAGAAATTCACGTCACGTAGACACTAAGCAGAAAACAGCGCCCTAAAGACTATTATTAACCACGAATATACCTGACGAATATCGTTATATAAATAATACATAAGAAGAATAACAATACAATATTATTGTATAACGTTGAGCTCCTCAGATGTTGGAGCTGTAAGGTGGACATGAGAACGTTTGATTTGTCTTGGCAAGTATTCTGGTCATAGATAATCAGCTTCCTAGCCCTTTTTGTTGTATACAGCTAGGTAGTTGTGATCTGTGTATACAAACAACAATTAAAAGGTGTAAAGCACCTTCAAACCTTACAAATTCTTCGCTGCTGAAGGGAAAATGAATCTTTTTATGTGTAAAATTTATATATATAATTAGTATACAGAACTCGACTCGACAGAATAACGTACAGCTCAAAAAACAACTTCGAATTTCTAGGTAACCATAAATACATAAAAGATTTCCTTGTATTCTATTTAGAAATTCACTAGTTTATAAAGATACAATATGTAAAGATACTCAATTATGTAAAATATTCTGTAACTCTTTAAGATTCATTATGAATTCCCCTTTTAACCAATTAATCTCAAATTTTTTCCGTACAATTAATGTTACAATAAAACTTGACAGACGTACAGTCAAGCGAATCTACTTTGCGTTTTTCATTACTTTTTGCCTTCTCTCGTCTTTGTATTTCCTTGGAGACTCGTAATCCAATTATAATGAACAGGAATGAATATTTTAATGATTTCGCTCACAGTACTCAGTAGATTTAAACATAATTAGACTGAATAATTGTAATATTTGAAAAAGTCAATTTAGTGCTGAGCCACGTTGGCCAATTGCGAGTTGGCAAACTTCACACAACTTTGAGAACGTGGAGAACTTTCATGAGTGCAGGTTTCCTCATGATGTTTTCCTTCACCTTTTAAGCAAGTGTTATTAAATTGCTTAAAACACACATAACTCAGAAAAGTCAGAGGATGTGTCCAGGATCGACTTCCGAGTAAGACACCCATGCCTAAACTACTAGGCTATCACTGCGGTAGCACTATTATACCATTTACCTATATAAAAATAAATTAATGTCGGGGATTTTAAATGGTATGAAGGAAGGAGGCGAGGGGAATATTGGAAAACACTAACAGGGGGGGTGTATTGAATGGAATATTGGGTAAACGCAACGTAGATACTTCTATTGAACCGATAAACGATCAAATATGATCTCTAACAATTACGAGAGAAACCTAAGCAGTGCCTTGGACTTGTGACCAAGGTGTAGGCTTAAGGAATTCCTTTTTTTTGTATGGTGCTCACGTGACCTTAATTGGACAGCACTAACACAACACTGCACTTAACACTTCACTGTCACTACCTAGAGACTACTACACTTCTTGAGAGACCGCGCACGACTAAGAATTCAGCCAGACTGTCGATGGCATATAAAGGGTCGAGGGTCGAGACTGTCAAAACAACGGAAGTGACTATCCTACTCCAAAGCCATAGATACCGATGACGATTCGATTATTCGATAGTCTTTTACTATTCTCTGTCGGAGAATTAAGAGAAAATATTACGAAGACTTAATATGTTCTATTAACTTACACTTTAATTGGACTCCGGGGAATAGCAAATCTAACACATAATGTTGGTCTAGACAAGTTAAAGGAAAAATAACGGTTATCATGAAAATTATTTTATATCTGTATTAGATGTTCATTCTCGTCACACTGAGATAAGCGACTGTTGAGTTTCTTGCCGGTTCTTCTCATCGGAAATCCACAGCCGAACTGTCTGACCGACTGACCAATTTTGACGTGTCAAAACTTTGTAAATTTGTGGGTCAGTACATAGTAAAAAGTCTAATTGAAATATACTATTTTGAATTTGAATGTAATGGAGCTAGTGCAAAAAACAGAAAATGATCGTATTGCAAAAGTAATTCATATCTTGTTAATATCGCTACATGCTATTATTTTTACAAAACTAAAAACAAAAATATCAGTTTTTCTCTTTTCTTTTCTTCACATAGTTGCAAATAACTTGTGTTATTCGTTAATTAAAAACAAAAAGATTCAAACATATAGGTATATAACGAACAAAGGTACAATACTTATGTAAAATATCTACATAATTATTGTTAGCTATGGTAAAAGTTTCAATTAACACATGATGTAATAGTATTCCTGTTGTAAAGAATAATAAAGTAACCTTTGACGTGAGGTTTGTCTCGAATCAGTAATGTTATTTACATTATTTCACGATCTAACCCTTTTGAGGACTGAATATCCTCTGAGGATACCGTGACAGTAAGGATTACCTTTGTTTGTTCTCTCTGTGCAAAGCGAACAGTCAATAGACTTTGACAGAGACTGTAAATACTCGGTTCACCTCTATTTACAGTTAATGTATTAGGGATGCTAATAACGTTGAATGAAGTTGGTGAAACATGAAATTATGTATTTGTTCACAAATATCCATAATGTATTTTATAATTATCATGAATTGTTTTTAATACAACACCAACGGATGAACACACAACAAAATTTTATATGGGAAAGGTATTTTTCTTTTATTTTTTTTCCTCAATTTTCAAAAGTTATGCATAGTATATTCTACTATTCGGAACAAATCAAAAACCACGACAAACGGTCCAGCCGTTCTCGAGTTAGGTAGTAAGTGTTTGAACAAACCCGACTTTGTTTTTAAAGGTAAAAATGGGACCCTATTACTAAGACTCCACTGACTGTCCTTTCGGCTGTTTATCACCAGGCTGTATCTCATGAACTGTGATAGCTAGGTAATTTTCACAAATTATGTATTTTTGCCCCTATAACAGCAAATACTACAAACAGAATAAAATAATATTTAAGTTTTTTATTGGTAGGTTGAAAATTAATAACTAATCCTCGCTTCGCTGAGATGTATTGAACAACAAGTAAAACATTTATCAAATTCGTTTTAAACCTTAGCTGGACTTTGGACCTGGAAATTGACTATGTAATGCTACTTTTTATGCAAGAAAATGATTTTTATTTATGTTGGCGTTAGAAACAAAAACGTTTTCTTTATTCGGTTAAATAAGATGTTGCTTATTCAGGTGTTTATTTGGACATTGTTAACAACCTTAGTCTTTTTGTACTAAAAATACAATAATTCATATATTCGTTATCCAATATTTACGTCATTAACGGTGATTATGACTGTTTATTAATCACTTTGACAATAGCATCAACGGATTATCTCATAATTGACTTTCCGGTTCGGGGCATTGACGAGAATACACGATTACGTATTATAGTTATATAGCTTGTAATACCATTCTGAAGCTGTTACATATAATGTGGAGATAAGATTAGATATAATTAGTTATTTTAAGAGGATTAATATTAAGAAGGATAAAGTTTTGATTTGATATCTACATGGGACCGATATCGCACATAATCTTCATCAGGCGAGCTCTGTTTGACAACTGGCTCAAGTCTATCGGAACAGTGGTTATATACAGTCATAGAAAACTCCCCCCGAATATAGATTTATCAACGGTGATGCTTACTGTTTTAATAACATCGGCTAAACAATATTAAAAGAAAATATAATAATCTTCATAATAATCTGCATTATATATTTTTGTTATGTTGTTTTTGTAGGTAGTTCCAATGGATTTATATTAGGGCCACCCCAGTCTGATGTAGCCGTCCGAGTAATTTTATACAGTTATCGTCGTCTCAAATAGTGCCAGTTGTGTGGTTTAGTCTTGGTGCAAGTTACCCTTTTTTTAAGGAAATGTGTGTTTACTTTACCAAGTTTGTTTTACGATTTCATTTAATTTTCTTTATGTATGACCATCATACTCAAACTTAAAATTATTTACTTCAACTTGACTTTATTTAAAAGTACTTATGAAACGTGAAAATTTCGTCGGTCAATTAGTTTGTCTGAAGCTACCACCAGCTCGGAAAGCAGTTTACTGTTGAGAAGAGCCGGCCAGAACCTCAACAGTCGCTCTTTTTAAAAAGCCATGTTTACATAGTCTGTTATACAAAATATGATTTAGCTCGAGAGTCAACGTCACTTAGATTCCAAGCATTCTCATCATTTAAGTAATCCTGTACATTATAGTATGCTTTATATATTAATGACTTCTTGATCCTAGTTTTAAATTGTTGAAGTGGCAAGACTAATATAGGCTGTGGAATCTTATTATAGATGCGAACACCAAGTCCCATGAAGCTATTACTGACTTTGTGGAGACGATAGTACGGCGTTACAAGTTTATTTCTATTTCTAGTATTAGCATTATGTTTGTCACTGTGTTTTGAATACGAATCTATATTCTGGTAAATGTACAAAATATTACAATATATGTATTGTGATGGGACTGTAAGGACGTCTATTTTTTTATAAACATCTCTAAGGGAATCTAAAGGGCCCGAACGTAGCCTTTATGTCTTATGTCATTTCCCATGCTCTAGACTATTTCAATACTTAAATTTTACACTACCTCAGTAATTTAACGATGAAAGCATGACAGACAGACAGCGAACAAATTTACTTTTATAATATTAGTTAGGATCATCTATTATGACTAAAAATATTTTGTAGTAATATCACGTTTATCCAATTAAATATTACACAAAATAAAAGAAATTTGGATTCATCTTTTCAAGTACTCTGAGATGAGCTCTAAAAGATTAACGTTTTAGTAATTTTTTACGATTATCAACAAGTAATTAGGCTTGTTTTGAAAAATATCAATTATTATAAAAACATAACTTCACCATTACTGCAACAGTAATGTGTCAAAAGATCGATATAGGTCTCGTGCTGAAAGACTGTTAACATGTACGTTTATTCTATATCAGGGAAAAAATCTTTATTTTATTTCCAGCTTTGAACTTTGTGTTATTTTAGTAATTTAAATTGTTATATGTAAACAAAAATGTTCAATATTTTTTTAGTAAAACGTAAATGTTTTCACGTAAAACCCGTTGTGCGTCCTGCGTTAAGGTTTCGTGCTCACGTTACATTTCAGTTACCGAGTAGCCATGACGGAATGCATTTAATAATAAATGTTACACCTGGTTTATACATTTATTAATTTCGCAATATAACCACAGATATTATAAACATATTGTATATAGTTTTTTATAAACCATTTATAAGCCCGTTCTAATAAAACTACGGATTGACGTAATTTATATCTCAAAAATAACATTTCCCGTAGGAGATATTATTAAAATAAAATAATTATTTTATGACAATAGTTCACAATTAAGTGTATTATTATTGAGCTACTATTAACTAAATAAAATAAGTTACTATACTAATCTTTGATAAGGTGAATTTCATAAACTAAATTAGCGGCACTCGATAACTACTAAGAATTTTTTTTTTTTTAATTTGTAACTTCGAGGTTAGGAATTTGCATAGTACGTCTTCCACAAGTTTTAATATAAACTTGCAAGAATTGCCATAGTAATTATTAATAACTGACTTTGCGTGACAAATGCATACATAATGGACTTTTTACTTACTCGTTTTTAGTAAGAAATAATTGTAGCTTGAAAAATTTTAACCTCATTTTCAAAATTCGACAGTTACACTCCATTAAACTTTATTACACTTGCGCTATGATAAACTATATTCACTCTATGAAATTACTATAATAGACGTTGTAATTTATCGAGTCAGTCTTTCTTAGAATAAGCTAATAGAAACTACTAGTTAATCTAAGGTTATGTACATATGTCGTTAACATAGGATAATTACGACACTCATAATATAAATAATATTTGAAAAAATGTCTTCGTTTATTTATATTTTTATAAGGAAAACGGCTGGGCTGATCTGTAAAGGAGATAAACATTCAGAAGATTATTTTCTCGGTACAAAGTGTAGGTAGTACTAAATATTTTCTGTTTACATTGCAAGTATGATTTTCGCGTGAATAACTTCAAGATATTTTTTATAAGATTTCTAGGCTAATAATAGAGTTTGTATCTAGTAAAGTAGAATGTTGATGAACATACAACATATACATAGGTACTTATACCTATTTTATTAATTCTAGGATATCGCCTGATATTGACGTTAAAGGTTACATTCAACTTCGATTTCAAGATTATTTTTACTACAATACAAAAGGGTAACAAATTTTCTAATTAATAATGTTTAAAGAAGGCTTTATACTGTTTATATAACATAAAATATTATAATAGCCCTTAAATACGAAAATATTATTTACTTTTATGTCTTTGCTCTTTCTATAGGTATTATGCTTCTATATTTACAACAAAGGCCTCAGTGTGAAGCCGTATATATTCGTAAGAACAAATTATGGAAAGTCTTAAGAAAGTAATTCAAAAGTTCGGCTCGTACTAGGAAATCAGTAAATGAACTTAACTCCTTATTATTTCTTATTATTCTGGAAATAAGATCGTTCCCGCCGGCACGTAATAAAAGTAAATGGCGAAGCTATGTTAATCCCGCTGGAAATGGCCGTTAATGGAAACGAATATCAATAAAAACAAAACATCTTCCCTGTTGGTGAAATGGTTGAGTAAGGATACTGAATGTCTATCTATGTTCTGCCTTCAATACTCAATCAATAAATTAATTCATGTAATTTTAAAATTTATCAAATAATTACTACTTCGACTTCGCACGGTTGCTATTTTAAAATATATACATAAAAAAGGAATCAAAAGGTTACCTTGCTATAATCCGCGGCAATTTGGACAACCAGACTCGTACGGCACAATCCGGAAGAGCACACCGTTCACAGAAAAGTGTAACGCGCAAACCCGGACCAGGACACACCACACAAGTAGATCGTGATCGACAATAAGTAGATCGCGATTGACAATCGACTTACGTTTCACTCCGTAACCGAAGCATCTTCAGGAGTTGTTGACTCTACAAGCGTCACTTTTATTAACTCAATACTCGATATTCGACACGCAATACTCGATACTCGATACTTAACTCGGTACTCGTGTTTTTTTCTTACAACTTAAAATATCGAGTAGAGTGGATTTAGACACGTTTTGTTTGTTCAGCAGTTCAAATGTTTGATTGGTATTTTTAGTTATTTCTATAACTATATAGTTATAGTTAAGTTATAAAAGGCTGTTTTTTAAACAAAATTGTCACTCCGCAAGTGACGCTTGTAGAGTCAACAACTCCTGAAGATGCCCCAGTTATGGAGCGAAACGTACGTCGATTGTCGATCGCAATGTACTTGTGTGGTGTGTCCTCGTCCGGGTTGGCGCGTTACACTTTTCTGTGAACGATGTGCTCTTCCGGATTGTGCCGTACTAGTCTGGTTGTTAGATCGCAACGCTACCTACTTAAGTGGTGTGTCTTGGTTCGGGTTCACGCGTCTCACTTTTATGAGGGCAGGATGATCATCTGGGTTGTGCCATACGAGTCTGGTTGTTCAGATTGCCACGGATTATAGCAAGGTAACCTTTTGATTCCTTTTAAATCATGAATTTCCGCAAAGTAACGCCTGATTCAATTCAATATTTAAAATATATACATATATTATACATATAAACCTTTCCCCTTCAATTACTCGGTGTATTGGTGAAAGTCGCATTAAAATTCGAAGCGTCGTTTAAACATTTAAAATTAAAGATGGTGAAAAGCGATTTTGTTTTATAAAGATATATATGTGCTAAACTGTTCAGTTACTTGAAAAAAATAGTAATAACATGTACTTTCTTTCTGTACCCAGTAGAAGGTTTAAAGATAACTTTTATTATATGTAAACTGTGGTCTACAATGCTTGACCACGTAACCCTTTGTAATCGGGATTGATCACCTCACTATGATAGTCAATAATTAATTAAAAGTAATCGTCAGACTGGTATAGCCTCAAGATCTATCGGAAAAGAGCTTATAAATTGTCTAGCCGGTAGGGAGTATTCTTGAAATAAACCTATGAAACTAAGAGCCAATCAAGCGCTATTCAACAGTGTTAGTAGCACACTTGAGTATAGTGGCAATTATGTATATTTAGATTAATTTTGTAACCTTTGCTTTCCTTATTTATTGCAGGACTGAATACTGAAACGTCAATCAATTTGGTCCCTTTTTAGCTAAGTAATTGAGTTATATTTATAATCGAAAATGATGTAAAAGCAATTATAGTACTCGTAATACTAAAAAATATGTTTGAAAAAGTAGAGAGGGTAGTCTATAAAATACATCATTTAGATTACTTATTCCTGATAATTATATACATCGATACACATGCCGTAATTATCGAAGTTTCTTGTTTTACTTTGAATCAACGTTTTGGTATGAAGGTATCAGCTTAAACATTTGATAAATTGCTTCAGTTTATATTTATTTTTATCTATAATCTATTATAATATTGTAATTGAGTTTATTCACTTTTGCTTTGCAATGGTTTTATTACACAAAGCACAATTAATATTCAATAATCAAAAATAAATATGAAATCGATGAAATTACTATAATTTTTATTTCCATGGTCGTTCATATTGATGGTTAGTTCCAGCTAGTGCGTTAATTGAACAACACCATACAACCACACAATTAAATGTCAATTAGTCGTGTGGCTGGACATGACGTCCAACAGTGCAACTAAACGACGCTCAGGTAAATAGTTGAATTTCAGTTTACTAGAGGAGGCAAAGCTTTCCTTCGCTACCTGACCTCTTACCATAATATATAGAAAACTCACATGAACCATAAGAAGGTTGACAAAGCACTACAACAATTATAAAGATATAATAAGATGATGTTAATATAGATAATTAATTTGAATAAAACGAAACTAATGCTGTAGTGGTGCTAGTTTCATTTTTATGATTTCATGATTCTTGCTTATTCAAGATTATGTTTTTACAAAATGTTTTAAAATCAAACACTGGTATCATTTTTTCATTCATTAAAAATCATTCATTTTAAAGTACTTAAATAACGGTCAAAATTGTTGAAGCTCCTTCGACTTTCATACTATCGTTACTATTAGTCGTTTAGTTATATTAATATCAATATGACAACTGGTCTAAAAAATTACACAAAATACAAAAAAAGGGATGTAAAAATTTACAAGTGCCTTTATTTGACACTGTTTTAACTATTAATGATGTTAAAAAGGGCATAAAGTTTATATGTAAGTTCGTTTGTATTTAATTCTAAATATTTCATGTGCAATGTGACGTGCGTACATTATAAAAGACCTTAGCTATTCCACGTTTTCTCTGTTCCTTGTTTGAGCAATTCCTAGTGAAATACGAGGTCATTGTTGGTGGCATCGGCGCTGGAAGGGTGGGGAAAGAGGGCGGGACTATAGCCTTGTATACGAGAGAATGAGATAAAAGATCCTTTACAGAACGTTAGAGAGGAATGAAGTTCATGTCAAGTACTATTTAATTATTTTTTAGTTCAAAATATTTTTATTAATACAATCTTTTAAATTATTATAATATTATTAACGCTCCTGTAACTCCCTCCTGTGTTTTCGCGCAGTGTGCATGGAAGTTAGCAGTACTGTTTAGTGGTGTGGCGTTAGGCCTCCGATTATCGAGGAACACGTGAGTAATGTACTTTATTATTTTAAAATTTGGTAGCGAAGTCTAGCTGTGAAGGTGAGAGTTAAAGGTTATAAAAGACTTCTTCAAACCTGCTCCTGGGTCTAAAGCCCCTGGCAATGCTTGGCTTCCATCTAGATTATATGTTAATGGTGTCGTTTGAGTGTTACTACGCAGTATAGCTCGCATATAGCTTAGCATACTGTACTTTATATAAATGAAATGACATAAGTAGGTACTCGTAATTCTGATATTCATGTATCAGCTTAAAATAAAGAATTGATCGAGTTGCTCAGGTCTATTTGTACAGAACCCAGCCACATAAAAATCACTTAAACTGCGGGAGTGCAGATCTAAATATTACGTTTGTCAATACAGTATACTAATGGAGTATTTGTTCTTAAAATTCTCATAAGAACTACCATCCAAGCAAAGGCTTTCAAAAGTCTTGCTAACACAAAAGTGAATAAATGAAATTGTAGTTTTCCCTTGGTAACTAAATGTGTTTGGAAACGCTTAGACCATTATCCACATATTGATACGATACATCTATTAAAGCTTGATATAAATATACGCAAATCGAAGATGTATACCAACAGTATTTTATTCAATACCAAAAATATGTTATTGAAATTATTACCACAATATATCTCTTGAGGCAAAAAAGTCTTCTATACTAATATTATAAAGAAGTAAGATTTGTATTTTTGTATGTAACGAATAAACATAAAAACTACTGGACCGATTTCAAAAATTCTTTCACCATTAGAAAGCTACATTATCCCTGAGTAACATAGGCTATATTTATTACAAGAAAAAATTAGAGATCCTTAGGAAATCTCACGGAAACCAACCCAAGGTGCCAAAAAATTATCCATAAAATATCTTTCATCGCATGCGCTGCAAAAAGTATTGATGATAGAACAAAAAAATGTTGTACAATATTATAGAACGTATCAATATCTACAAAAAAGTCCGCGAGACCATATGTCCAACTATTATAGTTACGTCACTATAACTACTTTTTTACATTTTAAAAGTTGATGAAAATGCCTATCAAAATCAGACCATGTTTTCTATAACTTTATATTAATCCTTATCCAAATAAATTATTTCGTATTCAAGACTATTTCAATACCTGTTAATTACTTTTTGAATTATTAAAATCAGACTTTCCATTCAAAAGATATTACGAAATTAAAAATATCAATATAAACAAAAATTACACGCCGACGCGACGGGCCAGTATAGCGACGCAGCGCAGCGAGTAAAGCGGCAAGAGAGGGGGCACCGAAATGCGGGAGGGCCAATATATTTTTAAAAATAATATTTCACCCGCGCGAAGCCGGGATGGGCCGCTAGTATTAAATAAAATAACGAGCAATATACCTATTCCTTTTTACTCTCGCGTCACTAATAAGACAGGGTGTTATAAGTTTTATGTCTATATCTGAATGTCTGTCTGTGGCATCGTAGCGCCGAAGTTAATGGACCAATTTTGATGAGTTGTTGTTTTCAAAAACGGTTCTAACATAGCAATTTTTAAGTTATAATTTGTCCTACTCATTTCTAACTTGAAACGGAGAACTTATCAACAATCACAATTATTAGGGTATTTCTAGGACCTGGAAACCTTACAGCAGACATTTCGTATTTTGGGCTCAAGAGAATAGTTTCTCGGTTGGTATCTCAGCAGTCTGCGTTGCCTCTTAACTTCTCAGCTATTAGCTATCCTGCCGTCCGGTAGATCGTTTTCACCCGCTGTATTTTGGATAATTCACACTATATCATTATAAATTATAGCCTATGTGTTATTCTGATGTATAAGCTATATTATTGTCAAGTTTGATCAAAATCCATTCAGTAGTTTTTGCGTGAAAGAGTAACCAATATTCATCCACACATCCATACATTCTTACAAATTTTTCGCGTTTATAATATTAGTAGGAAGTAGGATAGGGTAGGATAGTTTGTGGATAGAATGCCTTCCCTTCCTTAGTAACACTGGTACTGTGTAGTTAGATATAGTTTTGATTTATAAATAACTATTATAATAAATTTTTCATAGTAATTTTTTTTTCTATTGTTTCATTCTCTAGCGATGCGAGAGCATACGGAGCGTCGTCCGTATATTTATCCCGTTCTAAGAACTTTGGCTACGTGTACGCGAAGATACGCGTTTTCAATTAAACTATTGGTTAGTACAGTTTTATATGCATTATTCATAGTGTATCCATATCCATTGATATTTATATATTTTAATAATGTAATAATATAATAATTAGCCACAATTTTCATATTCTTTATCATTACACAGTATGAAATGAAGTCGCTTCCTCTGTATGTTCGCTATGATCTTTTAAACTACTCAACGGATTTTAATGCAGTTTTCAGCAATAAATAGAATGATTCTAGAGGAAGATTTATATGTATAATACATGCATATTATAGTAGAGGAACCGTGCGAAGCCGGGCGGGTAGCTAGTAAGATAATAACTCCTTTGAAGGTGGATCGAATCGCGAATAAAAAATAATAATGCTGAGATGTGTTTTTCTTGATAAGAAAAAAAAATATATTAAGTATATGTGTGCCAAATTTTGTGTAATTTAACAAGAGAATCCTGTAGCACACAACGATACACAGCTTCCTTTATCATCGTTCCCACTCGGAATAGTAACGACTATATGACTTTAATTAATTTCATTATATCTCCACAGACAAAGCAGTAAAACACCTTTCGGATAAACAGTATAACAAAATGTATTACATTATAATCATTTATTTGTAATACTAGCAACAATTTTGACTAGACCAACTTGAACCTTATTGAGTAACATGTAAGTTATTGTATTAATTGCTTGATTTAATGCAAATGTGGGGTAAGGAGGTCGAGCAGTGTAGAAGAGCTCTTTAAGCGTGCTTATGGGTCTCAAGTTACTGGCACTGCTTGGGCTCTTATTTAAATGAATGTCGTGAATAATACAAGTTTTACTCAATTCTGTGTACTGTTATATCTCGAAATTTTAAAATAAATTACAAAGTTGTCTGGTAACATAATAAAACTCCCGGCTGAACTAACCCAACAAATACGATTGCATTTCCGCAATCTTGATCATTGTTAGAATTCTAGAGTAATAGTAAATAGCAGCATTATCTGCTGCTATTTACAGTATTTTTTACCACTATATCTTTCAATTTAATTAAAAGTAGGCCAAACATCATACTATAACTTAAATTATGCTTTATATTTGATATTTAAACACAGGTCAATGAGTCATTAGATTGAATATTAAAGTATCTGGAAACATATCTATACGACAAAACATATTAACGGCATACATTTCGTTCGCTTAAATAAAAAGGGATGTTCTAGGAAATAGTTTGGATTAAGTTATGTATTTAGACAAGGTTTTGCTCTCTAGTTCATTCGTGAATAAACTTAAAAGGTAAATGTCCTTAATTTCGTATGTCCTTAATATGTTACTAAACATCATATGACTTTGAATGCTTTTGTGATGAATATTAATATTGGGCCAGTAATAAATGTATAAATTATATAGTTTCAGTTTGAATTAGTTTTATATTTATTTATTTATAGACACATTGTTTGAACCCTATTTCGTGATAAAATTTGAGGCCTCTGTTTCGGTATAAAGGTTTTTTTGGGTCATTAATAATAATTTAGTATTCCGCCAAAAAGGGTTGACTGATTTAAATTTTTTTTTAACATAAACGCGATAAAAACGTGAAACACGAAAAAAACCGTTTTATAAAGTATCTTAAAATGTACAACAATCGTGAAAACCTAAGAAATCATTAACTAACAAGTTGTTTCCGCGACAACTCTAAACAAAGTCTATAATAGCAAAATGTTCTAGTTCATTCATTACCTAGGTTAAGAAGTTTACGACATGTAGTTGCAAATCCTTATCTATACTTGGGTCACAAACCATTCCCGGAATATGTTTTAAATTATATTAATGCATTAAATTATACTTTCTTCTTTCACACTTTTTAAAGCGCATTTTTCTACGTTATCAGATTTTAGTTTTCGAACTATATTTCGAAGTATATTTTTATCATGAAAAGTTTTACCGATGGTTACAATATTCTACAAGTATCAAACAAAAGCGATTAAAGTCTAAAATAAAAAGAAATGTATCATTATATATTAGTCTACATTACAAATAAGATAATATCAAGTGTGCAATCAGCAACATGACTTTTCATGTTGCTGATTATATTTTTTTAGATACAGTTTTTCTAACTTGTTAATATGAAATACTTACAATGTAAAACCCATGGAGAAGTAGAAAATATATACTCTATGAGCAACTGCGAGGTTATGAAATTACTTGAGCTTCTTAAAAGATATAGAATGAGAATAAAAGGAGAAATTACCACCATAGAATTCAATTCAACTATTCTTAAAACTATATGAAGTGTCACCTTTTGTAGTCACTTTTATAGATCAATATGCCTTAAAACAATGTGAAAAATAAAACAGTTTCAGGAATCGAAAAGTGAAAAGGGTTGAATCGTATATTGATATAAAACGACAGTAAATCTTTGTTTCGGAAATGCAATGGATAGCGGAGTATTCAAAAAGGATGCTATTTGTTCTCTGCTAGCATAAATTGAAAAAAGTAATATAGATTTGTTAAAACGGTTATAAAAATATTTGATTCAAATTCTGCTGATCTATTTTTGATAAAGCTTTGCTTTTGATTGTACGGGAAAAGAATAAGCGAATCGAAGTTATATTATTTAGTAACAAAAACCATTTTTTTTCGTAAAGACATTTTATCCTTGTAACACTGTTGATTGCAGTTTCATTCAATATTTCAGCAAATATTTACAGTGTTGCCCTTATGAAGGATTACATAAATCTCCCTTATATTTATTATGTTAGTTGCATGTAAGGTTAGGATAGTTAAATGTTCAGTAACAAAGTCGAGCGGTGAAGATGAGATTTGATCAAAATCTGGATCAAAACCTCCCAGCACTTCTCAGCCAAATGAGATTATGATATTTTTATTCCTGATAAAGATGATTATAACCATCACTATTAACAAAATGTAATTTATGGAATATAAGTTTTCATAGAAATTATGAAACGGCAAGCAAAAGGTTTCACTATAAGTTTAGTATCTCGAATACCTATATAATGAGTTTCAAGCGCTGATCAAGTTTTACTTTCAGTAACCTATGAAGTTATATACTTTACTTTGCGCCGTACGATTCAATTATTTGCGATAACAATAGTTTCTATAAGTAATACAAATATTTCGAATTCAGTCAAAGTGAAATGCAGATTTTAAATTTTATAAATTTAAGTACTGCCTTAGGAACGCTTAAAGCGAAGACGAGCAATGCGATAACGCGATAGAAAAGCGACCGGAATGCGAGATAAACCATTTGAATTAAATAAATATAAAATGGAGACATAAAAAAACATAAATTCAATAAAAAGTAAAAACGACCTTTGCATGTGGTATAATTTTGATAAGTATTATTATATATGTGCATTTAGAAAAGAGAAAATAAGTTTGCATTTTGTTCGGGCCCCTTCGTTGAGAATTTATTCTAATCTATAACTCTATAGTTAGAATTTCATTATATAATAAAATAGCTATTAGGTTCGCTGGGTTAAAACAATCTTTAAATGACAATAATAATTTTTTTCTGACACCCGTTTTGAATGAAACTAATAATTTAAGTTATATCTGCAGCAGACAGACAGACAAAGAAAAATTTACAATATGATTGTTATGACTTTTATTAGGGTTATAAAGACTCTTACATTGTTATTATATTATGTATAGATAAGTAAATTAAAAAAGATTTTTGATACAGAAAACTATAAAAGAAAGCTCAATAAATTACAGAGAAAACGATTGGTTTTATCTTATTCGATGTTGGGTCTGGAACTACCAGCATTATCAACCGACCGTATCGTTACACAGGTGTTGAACGAAAGGACCGACTTTCTTCCATTCCCGACTTAAGGTACTATTCACAACTTGGTTCGACGCCGTTTATATCGATTTTAGATTAAGGAACTTTGAACGGCTGTAAAAACATTCCATAATAAATTTCCTTCCCTACATTTATGTAGGACACCAATTTTACTAAAATAATAGCACGTTGATATTTTACGATAATCGCGATATGTCTTTACTAATAAAAAGTTAACATGTAAGAGTTTAATTTACGTAATTAACGATTAAACTTTAAAGCTTTTGAAATTCGAGTACTGCCTATGGAGGTTGGATTACTGACCAAACTCTATACACTAGGCTGGCAATTAAAAAAAATATATATAATTTTAATATTGTAGAATATTAGGAAACAAGATAGAGAAGTAGAGCCTTCCTAATGTAGGAATATCAGTTGGTATAGAATATTAGATTTTTAAATAATTAATTTAAGAATGTAATATTAATACAATTTATTATATTTATACGAAGTAAATGAGCTACGCCTCTGCACCACCATGCGGCTGGCTCAAAGGTTGAAGATCGAAACCTACTCACTCACAAAACCTAAATATTATTTACATATAACCTTATAATAATTATTATTTACATTTCACAAAATAAAATTAATTTCGTGTTCTACCAGTTCTATGTGCACCAAATATTTCGTTATCCAATCGATTGAAATTCAAATTGAATTTCGGTTTTATTTCGGATTAAATATTCACAAATCCGAGTTATGCGAAACTGCTTTTATATATTCGGGAACGCAGTCGACATTTCAACTCACCTATTCATTTTTTATTTCACCATAGTTGGCTTCGGAACAACAATTGTTCAGACTTGTCGATGAAGCGTACGAGGTTCACTTGTGCATATTTGATAGTGCTCAGAGCGCGTACATCCAATTACTTGTACCGTTAAAACAACGAGGTTGGATAAATCAACTTCTACATCGGGAATTGGTTTAGGTAAAAAATGTGAAAAAAGCGTAGAAAAGGGAATACGGCATTTCCCATATCTATTTGCAGAGCCGCGAGGGCACGTCAACTGTTAATAGGAAACATGTCGGCACCCCATTAGGAAATATCCCGAGATACTTTTTCAGTTGCTGAAAATAATAACGTATAGGGATTGTAGACGTGAAATGTTAACCGTTTATTAAGATCCGTTCGTATCAAGATTTTTGCTAGTAAGGATTTAATATGAACACAATAATTATATTATCATGTTTCTAGCTTCTATATTTTCGGGTGCTGAGCCAGACGACTGGTTTCTTTATGTTTAAAAATGATATATAACATGTAATTTGTAAGTTCGTATTTATTGAACATGAAAAGTTTATACTGTTCAGTAACTGCCATAAATTCAAACAGCTTCTTGTATTGACAAGTTCGGAGCACCGCTCACATGTCGTCTTGTTTGTGAATTCACTTTAGACTTTTTCATTTCTCGCTCCTTGAGGAGTTTGTTTGGTTTTCTGCTAACTTATTGTTGAGCACTCACAGCCTTCTTCCTTAATGTAATGTCAACCATGTTTGAACATTTGCTGTGAAATTTTGTTGCATATTTTTTTATGTAGTATTAATATTAAGTGTTATCAATTGAACTAAAATTATCTGCTATCGCTGAGTTCTAAGTTTCTTTGGTCATATCGCCCGGAGACAACCAGATAATTTGCACAAACTAGTCGTAGTGGAAAAGGTTTCAAGTCCCAATAAAACAAAACCATCTGAGACTGCAAATAGACACTATTCCAAATGGTCGGGGACTGTAAAGACGAGCCGCTTACACAAAAAGAGCTGTGTGAAAAGGATTTGCAAATTCAAATCAGAACAATGTTTAGAGAAAGGAACATTCACCAAACACATATGTCATCTTTTAATTAAAGATAGTTCCTATAGATTAATATTAATAATGCTCCCTGGTGCTCAATAATATATAACCAATGTCCCAATCAATCTGAAGTAGTCGTCGAAGTGATTACATACACTTAAAATCATCTAAAAGACCTTGAAAGTCTGATGTTGTTCAATGTTGTGGTGCTGGATATCCCTTCTTAAGCATCACGTGAATTTACTTTGTTGTCTATTGTGGTTAGAGGTCGGAGGATTCCTATCTATAATACATGTAATAGGTGTCATTACTTATATAAATTGCATTATTATAGTAACTACCTTTTTCGTAGTTCAATATCAATGATGTCAACGCACATTATAAAAGTTAGATTATATTTCACTTTCAAATCTATAAAAGTCTACAAAATTCATGACATAATTTCACGTGCCGGAAAAAGGTAAAATGTGTTACCGTTACGCAACCGACGCGAAACTTGATTTTTGAATGAAACAAAAACGTCTCTTTGAAAACTCGATGGCGTACGACATTGGGGAAGGACGTTTATTAACGGCTGTGTTTCTGCGCTGCTCGTTTCCGCTCTTTTGTGATTGCTCATGCCAGTTACCCAGCCTCGTGAATAGGCATACGTGAGTGAACAACTTTAGAAAGTATTAAGGCGTTTTTGTAGCACTCAGATCTCCGGAGACGCTTTCATATGTTAAAAAACTTTGGCTACCCCTTTACCGATGCAACAATATCCTTTTGAGAATGAGTACCGTTTATTTACTAATACATTCAAAGAAGTAAAAATTACAAAACAAAACTATGAAAGAACAATGTCATATGTAGTAAAAATTTGCTAATATTAAAAGTGGTGGTGGCTTTGAGAGATCTCAATTAAATGTTAGAGACTCCTTAAATAGATTTTCGTCAAAACAAACTACTTTCTGACTAAAATTCTTTTAATGTCAGGCTTTATTTTTAAAAGTAAAGGCATTTTTGTATTTATTTTAAACTTTTTATTTTCCTTTAGCACATACTAGTTTAGATCTGATTATTATTATAATGTTATGCTCATCAATTCGATTGGAATGTGTCTTTTGTAAATTAAAATATTTTTTTAAAGTAAGAAAATAATAAAACAACAGTTGTTTAAATATGCAAAGACGAAACTTTATACCTTTAATGTGAACTCAATCTTGCGAGGCAGATAAAGATGGAAATATGACATAAGAGTCGATAAATTTGCCCAATAGCCATTAAACGACATTGTGGGGTGCGGAAATATGGAAGTGGGTGATTTTTGATTTAGGACGTCTTACAAGAGCAAAAAATAGAAGTGGCGCTTTCCTCAAGTAACACATATAAAATTCAGCTTATAATCTTATAATCAATAATATTAATAAATTTTATCGTATCTAATAGGGGGTTGTAACTGTATTGTCTGATAATATGGTTTCTAATATTATTCCAAATAAAATATATATAAAAACGGAAGTTTATTTACTCAAGTGACGAGCGCATAAAAAGATTGATAGTTGGAAATAAATTGTGCTTGACAAATTAAAACTATGACCTTCAGCGAAGTGAGAGTTTGTTACTCAAATATTAATCAGAAATCAAACAATAAGACGAGAAAAAAATAATAAATATTTAATTTATCTATATCAAAAGAAAATGTTAAAGAGTTGTTGACAGTTGACATACATTTGCGACAGAAATATGTTTAGCTCTATCAGATAGGATAAAAATTGCTCATACATGAAATTTCCATTTTCATAGTTGTTGTTTTTACGAATTCAACTGACCAAAAATTGATCCTTTTATTACTTAACTTACACCTAAAAATATGTTAAGCATAGTCGAGTATACTCCCGATTACCTTTTTTTGCGATCGTCGATTGAGCTTATAAGTATATATAAATAATCAAAAGGTGCTTTATTTTTAGAGTATCTTAAATATTCAAACGCAACCCAGTTTGGCTGTTTATTTTAGCTTTTTATTAATAATATTAGATTTGATAATCATGTATAATACGGGATCACTCGTAATAAAAGCTTCTCGACGTCCCTACTCCATATATCATTCTATCAGCGACGCTAAATAGATTGTAAATATTTATCTTTTCCACTATAGCGTGAGCACTTCTTTCCTGTGTCCAAAGTGGCACTCCAATCACAAGACGTGTGAGTGGAACATAAATTGTGGACGTTTCTAGCAACACTTAACTTTAGATCTTTGCCGGACATCGTCGCAGCTGGCAACTATCCGAGCGGAAGCAACTAAACATAGCCGGCCTAACGAAATAGAAAATACCATTATTCTTTCCAAGAAAAGGAGGCGTTTTAGCAAACTATATTTATTGTACTTTTTAATGTTTTAAAATAACTCAAAAAAGTTAAATAAGTTTAAAGATAAAAGCCTAAGAAACACACCGCAACCCTAATCCAATCCTACTTTTTTCAAAATGTAAATCAAACGTACCTAATACTAATTACATAGATTTCCGTACTAAATGTAATATTATATCATGAAATTTTATATTTATTATCCGCTATTAGATTTATAGCTGTGACATCTCTATGATGATAAAACCATCTAAAAGCATAAAATATTATCTTAGGTGTTACACAAATACACTACTGTATAATATTTATTGTAATTTTTTAAATCCGCTTTTTAGGAACTCTAGTAATACTTAAAACAATGCAAATTATAAATTCTATTTTTCAGATAAGGAAATGCGAAAAAATTGTATAATTGAGATATTTCTGACCCAGATCCTCGTACCGTTGGTCCGCACCTACGTTGGGACATTCAAATTGATGGTAAGGGTACGTTTCACCATTACGGGGGGGTCTTATTAATTCTCCTTTCGACAGGCCGACCGAGAAGGCCATAAATTCACCTCAACCAAAGGGATGACCAATTTCAGAACATTTACGAGCCACAAATTACGCGACCGCTGAAATATACTGGACCCGGGATGTTAAAGAATGAAGGGAGAGCGAGACTTGAAAAAGCCGAAATGTTAATTTAATGTTAAGAGCTATACAAAATTGCTCCAGTCCCTAAGATACGAGAAATATTGGCCGCCATCCGCGAAAAGGTCCAGACACTAATTTTATGCAGGGTAAATGAGCTGAGGACAAGCCGACGGCGAATCGATATTAATTTGGGTAAACGTACATTTATTTTAGGTGAAAACGATATCATGCAAATTAAGGATCTACAAAAATTTACACAGTTTAATTTATTTGAGATATTTGCTAAGGTTACTTAATATTTTACTAATTTAAGACCACCGTAGAGATTTGATAATACTTCTGTTAAAGACTTTTTAATGATGATTATATTATTTTATTTATTTATTGTACTTGAGTATATAAAATAATATTTTAGTATAAAAGTATAAGCTGTTAGAAAAAATAACTTTCATATATACGTTTCTAACCGATATGGAAAAGAGAAAACAAAACATTTTGGGCAACTTTGCGCTTTTAATGGCTGTTTTATTTGTTCGCGTCAATATATCTAAGGCGAGTTGGTAACGTTGTGCGAGCTAACTGTTTTATCACTTTATTGCATGAGATCGCATAAACTTGCGAAGGCAATGGCAATAAAACGTTACAATAGGGATAATTCAGTATTCTGCTGCTTGCGTAAGGTCAGACGCAACGATCTAAATTACTACTTACACGTGATGACAGAGAATAAAATAAAATGGGAATAAGGAATTTAGTGGTGTAATAAGAATATACCTATCAAATAATAGATTCCAAACTATTGCTTCTCAAATCTTATTTGTTTCACGACTAACACCTAAAACATCGATTTTCAAGCAGATTATGGAAGTTTTTTCAATTAATAACCTCTCTCGTACAATACTTATCTCTCGTACATACTGTAATGAAAATGTACGAATTAACTCCTAAGATATAATTACTCAATTGTGTAAAAGATTAATACAATATTTTTGCTAAAATTTACCCAAACTGAGGCAAGACTAATATGAATATTATTTTAGGTGATTGTTTAGGTTTGGAATAAATTATTATTCATTAAATTAGGTTGAACGATTTCATATTGAAGAGATATGAAACGTAATTTTCAAAAGAATATTAGATAATAAAAGAGCGAGAAGGACAGAGCGATGATAAAAATGAAAAGGAGAAAAAGAGAGAGATTGAAAGTACATAAGAAGAAGAGAGACGGGAATACTATAGACTTCTCTCTGTGAAAGAATATTTAAAAACAGATCAGATTAATTTCACAAAATCTATGGCAACAAATATAACAATTATTATATATTATTGTCCTAATAAAGAGAGAATAATAAATAACGGAATTATTTCTTACTTTTTAGTGTATTTTTAGTTTGAAGTCGGGTTTTTTAAACGTAGTTTTTTTTTATTTTTTACTTTTTAGTGTCTGTAATAGGTTGTTCTGTAAATCAGGTAGACTATATCATTTCGTTGCTTGTTATGGTCATATATTCGGTGGGTAGGCATAGATATAAAAGGTCATACAATTTAGCTCTCTGTATAATTTATTTAAAATAATTAGAAATTTTAATAATATATAAACAAATAATGTACCTGTGACCAGCATTTGCCTGCCAGCTTCCTTAAATATATTTGTACAGAACTTTCACTGCACCAATTTTCACTATCAACACTACAAATTTTTTACTAGTATATTAAGAAAACATGGATTCAATAAAAAGTTTACTGGATGAGCTCACTGCATACTTCCATACCAGGATGGATGAGTTTCAAAGGGAGGGAGGTTCATGGTGTTTCCGAAGGTGAAAAAGAGAACACTACCATGTGTGTATCAAGCTTATTGAGTGAGAAGCTCAAGTTGCCTCAGATTACGCCTGACTCTATTAGCCGTTGTCATCGTTTGGGACGCAATACAGGTGATAAACCTCGTGCCATACTTATAAAATTTAAAGACATTTCGCTAAAACATAAAGTTTGGTCATCTAAGACTAGTTTGAAAGGTACGGGAGTGACAATTTCGGAATTTCTGACCAAGGTACGTCACAACACCTGTGTTGCTGCTCGTCAGCGCTTTGGCATCTCCAAATGTTGGACTAGAGATGGTGCTATCATAGTGTTAGATGCGGAGGGAACAAAGCACAGGATTTCATCCATGTCTGAGCTAAATGTAATCTCAGTCCCAGTTGGAAGTCAGGATGTGCCCCCCATAGTGACTTCTGATGTGAAAGCCCCAAAGCCTTCTAATTCTAAAGCTATTAATATAAGAGCGAAGAGGGTTTTGAGGAAGTAGAAGTTTTTTGCTTTGTTTTCTTCTTTTGACCGATGTCACTAATATTAATCAGCTAGTTCTAGTTATTGTTACTTAATTTTGTAGGTAGTAGATCTTTAAACTGCACTAGCAGCATATTGTTTATATTGTTTTGTATAATTTTAATATAAATTGACTTCACAACTCACTGACAGTGACAACGTCTATCATCTGTCATATTTGACACAGACGTTATTTTTTTATTTTTTTTATAGGATAAGGAGGTAATCGAGCAGAAGGCCCACCTGATGGTAAGTGGTCGCCCATGGACATCTGCAATACGCGGAGAATTGCAAATGCGTTGCCAACCCTACTTTCTTAGAAACCTGTATACTCGGCGTTTAAAGACCCTCATATTAAAGCGCTCTGGGAAAACCACTGGTGACAGATTATTCCACAGCCTGCACGTGCGTGGGAAGAATGATCTAGACGCGCGTAAATTGCTGGTATGCCAAGCATCCAAGTGGTGCGGATGGAATCTGTCCCAGCGGCGTAGAGTGCGATGGCGGAAAAGTGTCGGGGGCACTAACTCGAACAATTTCTGTGAACATTCCCCATTGTGGAGACGGTAGAGAACACACAGAGATCCAACGTCTCTCCGGAGACTTAGTTCATCTAAACCGTCTGTGAGTATGGGATCATCAACAATACGAACAACTCGTCGTTGAATAAAGTCAAGAGGGAGCAACTGGTACTTAGGGGCGAAAGCCCAAAGATGCGAAAAGTACTCCATATGTGGACGAACCTGGGCTTTGTATAACAACAGCCGATGTTCCGGTGTGAAGTACTGTTTCGCTCTGTTAAGTACGCCCAGTTTCTTAGAAGCCAGTTTGGCTTTACTCTCCAAATGACCCCAAAATTTGACCTCGTTCGATATATCGACACCAAGGATCCCAATACTATTGCCGGTATGAAGGGGAATGTTCTGGAATTTGGGCGCTATAATAAAGGGAGTCTTTTTTGCAGTAAACGCGGGAACCTGGGTCTTCGTAGGGTTAAATTGGACAAGATTATGTCTACCCCATTCAGAGACCTGCTCCAGGGAAGTCTCGATTTCAGACACCAGGTTTTCTCTTTTTTCTTCCACCTCATTGCGAGGAATGTTTGCTCGGCCAGTATAAAGAGCATCGCCAGTACTGTCATCCGCATAGCAACGAAAGTTACTGATTTGCAACATATCGTTGATATGCAGAATAAACAGCGTAGGCGATAGCACTGAGCCATGGGGTACTCCAGCGTTAATGAACGTGGTGTCCGAGCATATACCGTCGACAACGACCTCAATGCTCCATACATGCCCAGCGGTGAGTAAGGTACACTAGAAGATCCCCAGCACTGCGACCATGACGAAAAACGTTATGACTGCGTTCTATATAGGTTTAGATATTACTACTTAGTAATTAAATTATATTTCTCTTGTCGTAATATATGTTTGTTATCGCAGTTTTATATTCTACTTTGTTAGTTCTTGATAATTTTAGTGTTATTAATATATATTTATTCTGTACAAATGAATTTTGCATAAATCTTCAACTTTGTTCAGTACAGCTAGCGGGAGAGTTTGAATATTTATTTTATTAAATTAGTATTAGCGTTTTAATTATTTAGGTATACTTGTAATATTATAATTTTATAATATTTATATAAGTATTTTATTATATATTTTATAATGTCGTTGCAATGTAATGATGATAGCCATCACTTTCTATCTTTTACTTCGTCTGATAATAACTTGTCCAGTGATAATAGCTTTCACAGTACAGCTCTTCCTTCTTTAAATGTCGCCATTGATTCTCATTTCTCAGATTGTCTGAAAAATTTTAACATAATTCACATCAACGCACAAAGTATTCCGGCTCATTATCCTGATATGCTTGCATCATTTGACTCACGTAATATTCATGCCATCCTCATATCTGAGTTTTGGCTTAAGCCTTGTTTGCCTTCTACTTCATACTCATTACCTGGTTTTCAACTAATTCGTAATGACCGCATCGGGAGAAGAGGAGGTGGGGTGGCGATTTATCTACGTTCTTACATTCCTTTTTCTATAGTTAGCTCGTCTTCTCAGCCCTCTCCTACCGATTCAGCTGAACATTTTTTCATTGAAGTAGAACTTTCTCACAATAAAACTCTCCTTGGTTGGTGTATTCTACAATCCCTCGCATTTGCTTAACTACTATCCACATTTTGAAAATATTTTAGACAAATTACTCCCTATTTATAACCACTCAATTATCATTGGAGACTTTAACACCTGTTTACTTAAAGGCGACGTACATAGTAACAAACTGACAGACATAGTCGAATCCCGTAATCTGCATATTCTGCCTCTTAGAGCTACCCATTTTTTTCCTAGCTGTATTCCTTCGTATCTTGACCTTATTATAGTTTCATCTCCAGATTTTGCTTTCAAACATGGCCAGTGTCCTGGGAGGAATGGACAGAGATCGTTTATTAGAGGATGCGCGCCGAATAGACTGGTCTACAATCTCTACTGCCAATACAAATGATCAAAAAGTAGATATTTTTAATAACGTACTAACTCAGTTATATGATACACATGCGCCTATAAAACCCGTAAAAATGAAGCATCTGCCAGCGCCGTGGTTGTCTGATGACATTAAGTTGTTAATTGAGAAGAACCGAGCGAAATACAAGTTCAAGCTCAATAATTCGGACACCAATCGTAATAAGTATAGAGAAGCACGGAATCGCTGCAATACGTCATGTAGGGATGCTCAACGACGCCACATTCATAGTTCTGTCGAAAACGGCGACATAGCAAGAACCTGGAAATTCTTAGAGTCTATTGGAGTTGGTAAATCTTCTCACAACACTTCAATTAATATTGATAAACATTTTACATCTTCTAACGTGATAGACTGTTCTGAGAAAGATCACACTGTGCAAATTTTTTCGTCGATGCCAGCTCCAAATTTTCCACCGTTTACCTTCTCTCCTTTCACTGAATGTGATGTTAAAAGAAACATAATGTCTGTGACATCGAATGCCGTCGGTAGTGACGCTATTAGTCGTAATATGATTATTCCTATCTTAGATATAATTATTCCCGTTTTAACTAGTATATTAAATTATTCCATAAATTCTTGGAAATTTCCTGATACCTGGAAGTATAGTCAAATAGTACCAATTCCTAAGAAAAATAGTGCAGTCAATTATTCTGATTTCCGTCCAATCTCTATCCTTCCTTTTTTATCCAAAATTCTTGAAAAATTAGTTTTTCAACAGTTAAATCTTTTTATTAACGATCATTTACTTCCTAATCCTATACAATCGGGTTTTCGTGCAGGTCATAGTACGGCATCAGCGCTTGTTAAAATTACTGACGACATTCGATGGGCTATGGACAATAAACAGCTGACAGTTTTAACTCTCCTAGACTTCAGCAACGCATTTAACTGCGTTGATCACGATATATTGCTTAGTTTACTGTGTTCTTTTAACATATCTCCATCAGTGTTAGACTGGTTTCGAAGTTACCTTATGGTCCGTCGACAACGAGTACGTCTTGATGAGAAATTCTCATCATGGAACGATGTCCGGTCTGGGGTACCTCAGGGTGGCGTGTTGTCTCCTTTGTTATTTTCAATCTTTATCAATTCGATCTCTGAGTGTATCTTTTCTCTTTACCATATGTATGCAGATGATATCCAAATTAATAGCCATGCAGCTCTTGAAACCCTCCCTACTGCAATTGATGCTATCAATAAGGACCTTGTGGAGATATCGTAATGTAGCAATTATCAATCCTAATAAATCCCAGGTCATTTTGATAGGTAGTCCCAGAATGATTGCAAGGGTTGACTGGTTGAACTTATCACCTATTGTTTACAATGGTAATAGACTAACCTACTGTTCAACAGTGAAAGATTTAGACGTACACTTGGACCAGACATTATCATGGTCGGTGCAAATTGACCAAATTAGAAAAAAACATTTGCTGCATTGAGCTCCTTGAGACGTTTTCGATCTTTTCTGCCTATTCCTACAAAAATAATGCTTGCAAACTCTCTCTTACTGTCCATACTCGATTATGCACATGCATGTTATTGTAATTTAACCGAGGACCAAATGAATAGGCTTGAGCGTTTACAAAACCTCGCTATTCGGTTCATATTCTGCTTACGCAAATATGACCATGTATCAGAATTTCGTTCAAAGCTCAAGTGGCTCCCGATACGCTATCGCCGGAATCTACATATTCTCTCTTTTTTGTACTGTGTTTTGTTTAGCCCAAATGCACCCTCATATTTGAGAGAAAAATTTAAATTTATTAAAACATCCTGCTGGGTTGAGAACAAGGCGAAGACTTAAATTACAATTGCCCGAATTCTCAACAACATTCTATGAAAAATCTTTTACTGTTCTGGCTATAAATTTATGGAATGATCTCTTACTCATTATTAGACAAACGGCTACATTAGGTAAATTCAAGAAATTAGTTAAAGATTACTACATTGATAAGTGAAACGACATTAATAATTATTATTTACCATAGGATGATATCTATTTATTAAATTTACTTATGTTGTTGTAGTATATTATTTTTACTTCACAATATTTATTAGTGTATTATATTTGTATATATATAAATTATTGTATACATGTATGTAAATTATTAGTATTAGTATATATTAGATGCTACACCACCTTCCTCAATCCCATCTTCGTTTTCTTTTCGAAACGAGGGTTGTCTGGAAGAGATGGCTAATTAGCCATAAGACCGCCCGTTGTACTTCACAGTTTACTCTTTAAAATATGTTATATCTAGTTTATTAAGTGTTAGTGGTGTATAAAGAAGTTATAAAATAAATAATTAAATATTGAATAGTAATTTTATTTTAAGTAGCTATGGGTAGACCTACGAATGGTGCCGCGCTTTTAACTATATAGATCCCAAGAAACAGGAACGGAAATAATGTTCATAAAATGAAAACTACTGGGCCAAACTATGTTAAATTTTTATGGGACCAAATGGCAACTATTTCACATCTCACTAAAGAAAAATCAGGTAAATCGGATCATAAATCTCAGTGTAATCGGTGTACATAAATTTAAAAAAAAGAAGAAGTTTCATTTTGAAGTTTCATAAAATTAAAATCATTGGGTCAAACTATGTGAAATTTTTGTGGGACCAAAAAGTAACTATTCCACATCAAAGTAAAGAAGAATCACGTAGATTGGATCATAAATCTCAGCGAATTGAGAACCTCCTCCTTTTTAAGTCAGTTAAAAATCAACTGAAATTTGCTTCGAAATTAATAATATTATCTCTCTTTTGGTACAAGAGTGTATTATTATAATGATATTTACTCAAAAAACTCATCAAAAATACTCCAATGCTGCGTAAGAGAAGGACAAGTCTTATAATTTAAACCCACGTATTGTAGGTGTATACCACATTTATTAATTCATATAAAACAATCTCATTGCAATCAATAATTTTTTCGGGAATCGCCAATAAAATGGTGGTTAAGATGTTCACTTAAACCGTACATGAAACGAAGCAAAGTAAAAATAAGTATTGAGGTCGTAACACGACCTCCTCATAAAAAATCTGCCTAACCTTAGGATATTTCTTCACTCTATAAACAGAAATTTATTGCGCCATTAGAAACACCATTTTGTTTTAATGCCATCTCTGCCTCTTAACACAAAATGTTAACGTTACCATTTGTTATAGTATGATATCTTTGCTCTTATTCGACTTTGTATTTGTTATATAATATAGGTGAAGAGTCCCCCAGACATGCACTGAGATTTATCAATTGTTATAAATTGTTCGTATAAAACTCAAACTCCGAGTTCTATCCTGGGCACACACCTCTGAATTTTTCAAGTTATGTGTGTTTTAAGCAGCAAATTATCACTTGCTATAGCGGTGAAGAAAAACATCGTAAGGAAGCCTGTACTCCTAGAAGTTTCCTACAACTTCTCTGTCGGTGTGAGGAGTCTGCCAACCTGCACTGGGTCTGCATGGTGGGCTATGGCCTAACCCCCTCCTCATTCTAAAGAGGAAACCCAGCTCGTCAGTGGGCCACCCACGAGTTATGATAATGATGATACAATTAAATCGATAGTCAATCGCAATTATATGATGTGAGATGGATAATAATAATATTTTATTTGATGGTCATCGATCGACAAGTGCCGATAGAGGTCATCTATACATAAATACTTATTTAATATAGTTTTAATACATCAAATGGCCTTTTGATATTTTATTGACTCATAAATTTCATTAAACATGATATAAAATATAGTAATAGATAATAATAAATTCTTTAGAAATAAATATATACCCGTAATTTATTTACTGCGTTCGCTGACTTTAAGAAAGTTTTGTGATAGGATTGTCTATAAAGTTTTAATCCAATTAAGCACTAGCACATTTTACTTTCTCGGGAATAAGTAAGCTTAAATATTTTTAAGCCCGTCTCCATTAGTATATTCGCCGTCAATTCCGATACTATTTATAATACCATTATATTAAGTCCGCCTGATTTTCTTTATAAATAAAATGATGTCATACTCATGACTGCTGGAATAATATCATAGTAGTTATCTAGCGAAACCAAGACATTCAAAAATGAGTGTATACACTCATGAAGATATTGAAAATCTACTTATAGATTATTTTATAAATGGAGCATTAATCTTTTAAAAGATTTTCAAAACTCTAATGGAATAAAAGTTGTTTTGTGTAGAAACATGCTTTCACAACCGTTTTAACAACCTCTGTACGTCTTACCATATCAAGATTTATTTTATTAGACTAGATCTTATCTGCCAGGAGATTTTTTATTAGCAGAATATGAACTACCATAATTACTAGTATTATACATAAGCCTTTTTCACATAGGTACAACGCCTAGCCTCTTATTCAACCTTCCTAAACATAATAAAATGACTATCATTTAGATCTACTTAATAAATTAAACACGCAATAAAAATATTAGGTATATACAATATACAAAGAGTATACAATAATTTAATTGTAGATCCAAAATATATATTAGTCGTGTTTTATGTTGTTTTAATATCTTTCGTAATCCATTTACTGTATTGGAATAAATTGATGTGGCCGATAATAAAACCAATATTCTTAAAAGATACGTGTCAACGTGACTCACCAATACTAATGAAATGTGTCAAAGCCGCCGTAATATTCGAAAATAATTACACTATTGATTTCCATGACTCATCTGACCTTTCCCCTAAATTTTACTAAGCAACAAAATTCCGTCACGTACAATATAATTTTCCACAAAAGGTATTTTCAAGAATAAAAGTTATTAGAAATAAAAGAATATGGTTATAAAAGAAAAGGTCCACAAACGTATCAACGATAAGTGCGCTTTGTAACATTGGGTACAAATTTAATCAAATAATACAAAGAACGTTTGCACCTAATGAAACGTTCCGACCGAGGATATAGAAACATTTTTTTAAGGAAAATTTTAATTTAAGCTTACTGTTTGTCTATTGCAAGCTCGTTGACAAGGAAATGTATTTTATACCTTATTTAAAGGATGAATAGGAAAACTTTGTTACTAGTTATCTGATCAAACTTCTGACCACGACTTCAAAACAATCAAGACGTTCAGGGATACAAATTGTATTACGAGAATTGGATTACTAGTTAGTGGCTTAAGGCAGATTGTCTTTCCAAAGAAGTTAATGCGTTCTACCGTACACTACTCAAAACACTATTTTGGATAACGAGGGTTAAATAATACGAATATGAAGCAATATCTATTTTATCCGACCGCTCTTAAAGTTGCGAGCAAAAACCCCTTAATCTTGAACTCTCTCGAAGTAGATCTCTCATAACTTTACGATACGTTACCTTCTTCATGCATTCAATAATAATAAAGTAAAGGTGATGCCTCTTACCTTAGAATAAGGTTCCTCTTGTCGCGTGTCTTTCAAGAGATCGTAACATATGCAGAGTGGAACTACCATTATAGCGGGCTCTTTGGAAAAAGTGGCAGCGGTTGCAAACAACAGAGTCCCCACTAATGTACACCATTGTAATAGTTCACCAGAATCTTCATTCAGACCACCGTTACACTGACACTGATTAAGTTTCACTGTCCCAGTTCTTAATTCACATGCATTCAACATTCTGAGAGGTCCCGCTTTGCCAGCTTTTAGCAGTCTTCGAACGTTCATCATAATTTGTTCGACTAAACCATGGCAACTCATTCGAAAATTTTGATCGCTCGAAGTCAACTGGTGATGTATTATTTTACTTTTAATAAGATGCCGACACTGCCGTTTCTGACCCTCAATCCGGAGTCGTACATGCTCGCTGTAGAGCAAGAAGCTAAGAAGAAAAAAATTGCAGGCAGCTAAATCAGCTCTTCCAACTACGCTGGCTACAGCTTCAGTATGTATGGGATGTGCTGCGAAACTCAATCCGACGACAGCAGTCCCGACTCTTATACAATGCGGCGGCAGTAACCTTCGCGCTGTAGTTACCACTAGCGCAGTCGCTGTAGAATGCAGCAAGATATTGAGAAAATGATAACTCCATGGCTTGAATCCACTAAAGATGTAGTTTAGACGATAAGTGGCCACGCATAAAGGTCGATATGAGCCATGTGACCCTGGATCGGTGATCCTCGTGCCCCAAAAATCATTTTCGAATAATGCCTTTATCGGCGTGTGCCCGATGACATCTGGGTTGGAGAGTATCGCCCGCCTGTGAAATAATTAATTTATGTTAGCAACATAATTTAAAATCTATTTGTGATAAAGTAAGAAATACACAGTTGCAATTAGCCACCTAGATTTATCAGAACCAATTAATTCCTTATTTTTTTTTTTTTTTTATAGAATAGGAAGGCAAACGAGCAATCGGGTTACGTGGTGTTAAGTAATCACCGCTGCCCACGGACTCCTGCAACAATTGGGGAGTTACAGAAGCGTTGCCGGCCTTTAAGGTGGAGATATACGCGAGTTTTGAAGGTCCCCATGTCGTAGTGTTCTGGATATACCGCCGAAGGTATATATTATTAACTAAATAAAAATATTTACGCGCTTACAATAGTTAACTTAGTTTATCATTATTATCTTATCCCACAGAAACTCTGAATTTTATATGTGTTAATCTAAGTTATAAAGTATCTGTGTGGTAAATTTCATTGAAATCTATTTAGTCGTTTTTTGCGGGATTATTTAACAAATTATAAACTTTCACGTGTATAATATTATATTAACACACAATAAAAATAATTTTGTTTTATCCGGTTACTAATTAAACTTATAAATTAACGTAATAGTCTAGTCAACAAGTGCTTTTTAGGTCAAAACTTTTTCATATTCTCCGAATATTGTGATTGAGGTGTCATTCGATTTCGAATGGCATGTAGATAATTTCCTTAATTGTTGATAACAATTAAGTGAAGAAAAAAGGGGTTTTTCGAAAATATCTCAAAAACTAATATAGATTCTTAAAATTAAAAATAGAACTCTAAAAGAGAAGGTAATATCCATACTACTGGACATAATTTAATTATTTAAGAAGTTATATCTTGATTATAATTCAAACAGATTTATGTAAAAGTTAGCGAGAAGCAAAACAAAAAATTATATTAACGAAGTTTACCTCAAAAGCGACTTAAGTATTTATAATAAAAGAGATAGAGAATTCAAAGTTTATTCACGACTCTCGACAGATTCTAATCATGACAACCTTTGAACTAATTCCGCAATAATATATTTTTTTTGTAAAAGTTAAATTACTTTTATAAATTGATCAAACGTTAACCTACGCAAGGAAAACTAATTAAATTCTCATCTTTTGAATCCCATCATATTTTTAAACTTAATAACGAGAATGATACAAAATATTATTATTTATAAAAGGTTTAATACGAATACCTATGAAATAATAATTATCCGATTCATTCTATATATGCTGAAGTTTTAATAAAATTTGGATGAAGTTTATAGTTCAAAAAGTAGGAAGAAGTTTTTACAAAATAAAGTAATCACTCTGGTTTAAACTAGAATTGTATAGAAATATAATATGCAGTAGTAAATATAAAATAATAGGATTACATTACATATTTAAGGACTACAGATTACGTTAAATCTTTTCATTCCTAGGTCGAACGAATTTTAGTTAGAATCAGTTTTTAATATAATAAAGATGATTATCTACCGTTAGTTATAATTTTAAAACTATTGATTTGTTTTTATATTTTATTGATTTCAAAAGTTGTCTTACTGTTAAGCTTCCGTCAATAAAGAGGTTGATGTTATACATAACTTTCATTGTATTAATTATGTAACATACTACTTAACACTGTCATAAAAATACCACAGATATTTGATTTGTCACTGCTCTACGTATCATACTTTATTTTTTTAAACTTCATTGAGACATTCAACATTAACTCTATTAAATTACTCATAAAACTACCGACGACCTAGCGAATAAGCCGTGTCAATGTAGAACTGTGTGTAAAGTAAAATCTGACTAACATTATGTTATTTTTAAATTATCCCCAAACAAATTGAGCAGGGATAGTTGATGGGACATTTTTCATATTCTAACATATAGGAACGGTTTTTTTAAATATATTACGCTGACCCAAGACCAAGCGGAAACCCTATTACACAGGCGACGAAGTTAGGGCAGCGTCATTCGGTAATCAGGCTTAGATGTATCGAAATGTTTTCTCACGACCACCCGATTCTTACCCTCAATCGTTCCTATACAATACTATCTAAATAATAGAAAACGTTTACCATCGTTCTTTCAAGATTGATTTCCTGAAGCGTGTATTTGACGCTTATTGGATTCTGTATTCTGCCCTCGCTATTCTTAAGTCTACTTTATTAAACAGAGTTCATCTGAAAGTGCTTTTCATATTTTGTAGGCGTATCTGTTTTCCTGAATGAATAACAAATAACGAAATTATTATTGCTGTGACGGAACGTTGAATTTTCATTTTCAATTAAATGTAACATTTATTATTTCCTGTATTTTGTAAACTTTTTAGGACTTTTATGTAAAAATACGAGAACCTCGAGATATACTCGGAGTTTTTAAAAATATCGTACCGATTACATCGCCCGTTAAGAATCGAAAAATTCATGTGAACTTATAAAGTTAATTCTGTAACTATTAGGTTAGTGCATTTGCCACGTCGATATGAGCCAGATCATTTATTACTTGTATCAATATCAATCGATCCAAAAATGAACGAATTTAAAACTTGTCAAAAATTTGCTAAAAGAATTGTATATTTTCAAGTATGTTATGTAGGGGATTAACAAGTCAAGAACATTCGATAAAAATTTTCTATAGATAAAATGATTTGCCATGAATGAGAAACAGGAAAATCAAAAAAAAGTGGATATGTGATGTAATAATTGAAGAAGAGCAAGAAAATCTAAAAGATTTCGACACATTGCATATTTCCGAGGGTCAGAGAGTTTTTGAATGACATAAATGATCACCTTTCATTCAACGACAAACAATCCATTAATGATAATTTTTTTGGCTTCTATTACTGTTATAAAGATTTTTAAAAATTAATTTTTAAAATTATCTGTACATAGAGTACAGTACCGATGTAGATAAGTTCTAACTTTTTTTTTTATATGTATAGATAATTAAATAGACATGGGGAAAGAGGGATACTTGAAAAAACTAACAAATAGACTAAAAACAAGCCACCCACAATGGGGCCAGTTTATTTAGTAGCTATTTTGAACTCTTCAATCTCTATTTATATCACATTAGTTTAAATGTTTGATTCCTTTTTTTTCTTTTAATTGTTAGTAAAATAGACAATGCAGTCTTGTTAAGATGATTTTACCATTGGGTCAGGAAAATGTTCCATAATTTGGCAACCATGTGGTAGATTTCAGGTAGGGATCAATTCTCCCATAATGTAATAAAAATAAAAAAATGTAACAAATATCTATACATCTATACTATTTTTTAATTTTTTCAACTTAATCATACTAAGTTATAATATTTTTAAACTATTTAATATATACTTATAATATATTTTAAACTATTTAATATATACTTATAATATATTTTAAACTATCTTTTAAATAATTAACTTCGATTTATTAATGTGTGATACAAATAAGCGAAATCTTCACTCAATAACTCATAAATATTTTCTCTAATCACGATTGTAACACCATACACGCACCATATTAAAACTGCACGATTATCCTACTTCCTACTAATATTATAAACGCAAAAGTTTGTAGGATGTATGGATGTATGTTTGTTAGTATTTCACGCAAAAACTACTAGATGGATTTTGATGAAACTTTGCAATAATATAGTTTACACATCAGAATAACATATAGGCTATAATGTATAATGATATAGTCTGAATTATCCAAAATATAGCCACGGGTGAAACCACGGGGCGCAGCTAGTAAGAATAATATTAATGACACAAATCCTACTTGTACAATAGATTACCAAAATTGCTAGTTTTAAATAATGATAGGTTCACAATAGCTTTGTAAAATGACTGCACCAAGAATCCCGAAGGGAACAAGTATTCCTCCTTTCCCCTACCTATACTAACTTTAGACATGTATTCGTAAACAACGATCTATCGAATTGGTGCTTTAAGTTAATTACTATAGTTTCGATTGCGTGTTCGTTAGATATCTAAAGTTTTCGACGGCTTGGCGCAGTGTGTCAACTTTTTAGGGCAGTTAGTCTTACTTGACGTCGTTTCATTTATTAAGTCGCCATAGGATGGAAAAAATTTGCCTTCATCTAATGGCATAATTTATTTATAAAGACAGAAAAATTTAGATCATTTGTTTATTGCACTGTTGCACCCCATAAATATGAATCGATAAAATCTAAATCCTTTGTCACAAGCCAAAGTTTTTTTTAATGATCACAACACAATTTATTATTTCACCATAGCATAAACCATCTCTGATAAGCTCTGACTACAGAGTTATTTCTTTACAATCATCCCATCAAACACTTATGAAGTCCCATGAGCTGTTGTTGAAAACCTTGAATATCTTTGTCATAATACATATGATATAAAATCTAAATTCTATATATATAACAAAATGTTAATTATTTTCAAATGTCTATAATAGATCTTTAATAAACTTGAATGTGTAACGTCCTTTATACATTTGTTAAAATTTTTGTTTGTCCGTATGTCTGATTTGTAACCTCATCATGCATTGTATATATTGCTGTAATTATAATTTGAAATCAAGGTTTTGCGGCAAATAAATCGGATATCAGCAAAAAGTTATTAGCGAAGCGAGGACGATTCGAGTAGTGGTTTCATAAATATGTTTTGAAATATGTCGAATGAATACAATTTTTCAGGCAATCGGAGTTTTATCAAGCCATGTCCCTAATTCTTACCTCTATATATTGATCCCTCATACATTTTATCCGCGGTCTCGGATTTGAAGTGAAAGCCAGTAGAATAGGCGATTGAATAATATATTTTTATAGGGCCAAAGCCGTGCTTACGAAAGAAGGAAAAATCATCTCTAAAATTCGACCATTGTATTCCAAATTGTGAGTAAGACTTTCCCTTTACTTATTTCCATAAAAACTTTTCGGTGTATTTTGTTCGTAAATGACTCTTATTTCGTTCAAGGGCCCTATAATATCAGCTAAATAGATTAGAGGTTGCGGTTTCGCTAAAACAGTTCCTTCATTAAAAACATTTAAGTCCTATTTACTGCAAATGACGGTATTAGTGGTACATTTACTAAAAGCAAAATAAAGTGCTCGAGATAAATAAATGAAAGGGACTAATGAGAAAAGGGTTTTGTAAATGTCTTTACCTCTATTAATGATAATGAGAAGAACGATTCGTCATACAGATACGTTTATAGAGGTATGGGCATTTTAAAAGTTGTGTTTTCTGTGTCTTTTGATATACAGGTTTAATCTCTACTAGAAAAAAGGCTTTTTACATACAATATTATCACTACTAGTTTACTCGCAATGCAAATAGTAATCGCATAACTGGAATATTCGTCTACTAGTCGATCCGCGTGACTTCGTCCGCGTAGAAGGATATTACTTTAAAAAAGTAGGTATACTCGTATATACATATATATGCTATCCCACGTGAACTGTACCTTTTTCCAGATAAAAAGTAACCGATGTATTAATCAATCTTTTAAAGTATCCATGTACCAAATTTCATTTAAAACTATATAGAAACTATATAACCCTTATAGGATCACTTCGTTGTCTATCTTTTTGTCTGTCTGTCAAGACCTCTTTCTCAGAATCGCGTTGAGGTATCAAGTTGAATTAATATCTAATACTCAAGTACTCATTGAAAATATATATAAAATAATATTGTTAGTCCCTTCATTGAATTTGTACGAAACCCTCAATGCGCAAGTGCCACACTCGCCCTTGGCCGAATTATTTCGTAATACGGGCACAAGCATAGCAATTCAACGATTTTATTAGGTACGAGCGGACTGCCCTCGCTTCGCTCATAAAAAGAAAATATAGAATGAAAAAAAGAGAAAAGCGTCAGAAAATAAAAGAGCAAGAAGGGCAGAGCAAAGGTAAAAATTACAGAGAAAGAGAGAATGAAAGTATAAAAGAAGAAGACAGACGGGAATCCTTCTCTCAGTGAAAGAATTTTTATAATCGGATCTGTAGGTTCAGAGAAAACCTTCACTTTACAAAATGGCCACGTTATGGCCTTTAAATGGCCATATCTTTTTAATTAGATTATTTATGGCAACACCACATAGCCTACGTTGCCCGGAAAGAGAATTATGAAAATCGGTTCACTAGTTTTCAAACCTATTCGCAACAAACAAACAATCAAATGATCCCTTAATATAAACCACCCATAGTATAATAGTTTAGATGCATAGATTTAGCTTAAAATGTTCGATAAATGTTAACCATGTATTTAACGCATATTTCAATGTATTACCTACGAAACTAAAATACTTTTGCAACTTTTACATCCAATAATTAAATGTATTAAAATTACAGCTAAAAATAGGTCGATAAGTAATATCTAGTAAACATTCTTCTCTCTTGTTAGAAACTAAGTATTATACATTTTGCAATCAATGACTGTCCAATGCCACACATATCACGCACTAGAAATATCTAGAATAATCCACATTGCATCCAAACCGTATTCAATATGTATCGGTCCATCAACAGTCCGGCGGTATTAGTATGATAGAATATGCACTAGATTCGATATCATCAAGGTTTTTTACGTCATCAAAGAATCACAGTTCAGAATCAATTCAGATAGGAATATTAACTAACAGCTGACGGACCGAACTAAACATGTTATTGTTTCTGCTAGCATTTACGTTCTGCGTCCATTTCATATTCGTAAAAATCTTATACTCGTATTCCGTCCGAATTTTCTCTGTCCGTCATTTTACTGATTCGGAACTAGAACAGCGCGTTAACGCTCTTAGCGAAATAATTGTATTTATATTGATAGTTCTTAAACTAGTATTACAAAGTACAAAATCTTTGAAAGGAAGCTTGATCCTTTTAATGTATCAACCTAGAAATGAACTAACATAACTAATATTTCTTTTTTTGGTCCTGTCGACGTATGACCAAAAAAGAACCTCTTCAATTTCGCCCTGTATTGCACATCTATTTTAATCAGAGAGTATTTGGTACTAATGAATGAAACGAAAAAAAAATGGCTTCGAATTTTGACGGCGACTTAAATAACCTTTACTTAGCACGACATGATCTTTGGTTCCTATTACAGGATCTTGCTTTTAAATAGAAAATTGGTTTAAATGAATCTGTAGAAATACTGTAAAAGAATTTATGAATGAAAGGTGTGAGAACTTTTTTCAAATGTCTGTCTTGGCATGTAAAGAGTAAAAACATCAACGATTTATGGAATAGGATGTACTATTTTTTTACCCGCGGCGAAGCTAAAAGGAAGGGTTATGATTTTGGCAGTCTATGTATGTATGTATGTTTGTATGTTCCACTTTAGCGCCGCCTAGACTACCAATTTTCATGAATGAGGTGTCGTAATAAAGGCGCGGGTGACATAGGCTATAAAAAATGTTAAATAAAAAAATAGTTTAAAAAACTTTTTTACGTAGACGGGTTATAGTTTTTTTTTATTTTATTTTTTTATTAATATATATATTGATTTTTTAATTTCATAGTAACTTGTATAGAGAAAGATATAAAGTTGAGAAGTATAATTAATAATTTTACGTCGTAATTTCACATGAACGTTATTAAATTCTTTACCACTCTGAAATTATATAAAAGGTGTAGTAATTACATTTTAATATTACCAATATATTGTGTGAGCTACCCGGTAGCTGAACTGTACAATAACACTGAAAGACTACAATAATATACAATTAAGCTTGCGACTCAGGTGCAGGATTAAAAGGCCTTTCTACCATTGCACTCTTCATCACCGCTCAACCTCTGAACCCTAATATTTAACACTTCTTCAGCAAGACAGTAATTACACTAATTAGTTAAATATTCAGCAAACTAACCTCTAACTACACAACACTTTAAAGTCACACAAATCGCGAGAACAACTAAACCTTATCGCGTAAAAGTCTATATGACAGGTTGTAATGATAAGTGGGGTTGTTTTTAAACTCTTCGCGACTGACAAAATTTATTTGTCTATCTAATGGTAGTGCATTGGCAGAAAAGTTTACAATTTTACAAAAATTGCCTTTCGAAAATGTAACAGTGAAGAATTAATAAGTCATTGGTTTATTTATTTTAAAATATAATTTTATGACTCTAAAATCGGCTTTGAAGTACTGCATGCCAAACCGGTTGTCGAAAATTTCTAAGTCTCATAACTCTTTAACTAGTCATTATATATCAAAAATATTTTTACACGTGTCAATAACATGTACAAGTAGAAAAAACATACTCAAATATCACTAAAATCGTAAATATCGAGTTTTCCGCTTTGCGTGGAATTCCCTACATGATAAATAACACCCGTGCGAAGCCCGGATGAATCGCCTAGTAGGTATTTTATAAATATTTTTTAGTTAAGCTAGAATAATTTAAATTTTCTAACGATGTTAACAACTTCCGAGCAGAACACTGAAGTCGTTTAAGAGACATACAAAGTGTCTCGTATTGAAGGGCGTGAATAATAAAATACCGTACATTATAAGAAAAAGTTATTTACTACTATGAGATACACAGCTAATGGAATACAGCTTAATTGAAGCTGTATTCCATTAGCTGTGTATTCCAGATATATCCCAAAGCCATCATTAGTGGATTTTCTTAATAGCCAGTCATGAGTTTTAACATTTAATTATTGTTTATATTCAAATTACAAGCTTGTCCATGATTAGTAATGGAGGTAGAAAGTTACCTTAGTTATTATTAGTAATGGCGGTATTTAGAGAATTGGTATTTTGTGATGATAAGTATTGTCTACAGATTGAATTGAATCAAGCGTTACTTTGCGGAAATTCATGATTTAAAAGTACTGAATATGTTACTTTGCTATAATCCGCGAAAAATGTTTTATATATATATATATCGACGTAGGTTTCGCTTCGTAACCGAAACATCTTCAGGAGTAGTTGACTCTACAAGCGTCACTTGTAATTTTTTTTGTCTACAGGTCAGCTTAACTGATGATCGTAAGTAGATATTGCTGAGCGCGTTACAGTATATCGGGTCCGTTACAACATCAAGTTAGTTTACGTCAACCTGATAATGTATAATGATTGCTGTGGAACCACCTTTCTTGGAAATATCTTTCATTAATTAAATAATGGTTATACGATATTAAAAAAAGCAATATAATTGCTTTCCTTTTTATAGGCACAATTCCATTTGACACAGTACACGGTGCGATGTATTTATGGATGCCTATCTATAGCCGAAGCACCTTTATGGGACGTATAGTTCGGACGCTATAACCCGCTACAATAAAGAGGAATGGGGTAGTAAACAAAAACATAAACCAATTCAGCGTTTTTTTTTTTCTTTAATTTTGCTGCTGGAATATAGTGCGAAATTATGGATGGCGGAAATGTAGTTGCGAACGAAATAACACAACTCAAGAGTAGGTTATAATGATGTTCTTTTTGTGTATTACTTTTTCATATTTGAAGGATTATTTGACGATATATGTATGAGAAGAATTATATTTTAGTGTACATTAAATAATAGTAGATATTATGACGAGCACCAAATAAAGCTTTTTTTCTCACCTTTCGCGATGTACTCGGTACGAGAGATATTTGACTACTATCTTAAATTACAGTATTCAGTCAAAATAAATATTACTAAAGAATAAATACATTACTTGAATAACAATTAGTTATTGTTATAGTGTTGTTTTATCAGCGACTAAAATGTTGATTACATGCTCGGCATTTTCACCTATGTCAAATAACAAATTTAAACTACAAGGTAATTTATAAAAGTTCCTTACCTTAAAAGAAGAAAAGAACTTATAGGATCACTCCATTCTCTATCTGTGAAATACTGCGAAATTTCGCACTGACCGGAGAATTATAACAGAACCAGAAAGTTAGGTTTTTAAAACTAATTTCGATTATGCTTTGGAACTATTAATTCGACAAGTTACTTTAACTGAATAGGTACTTGTGTAAAAAACCTCATTTAATTTCACTGCACACGTAGATTCATTTAATCAATCATCATTCAATTAATATAATTTGTAATGATATAATATTATTATAGAATAATTTTGAAAGGAATGAAAAAGTATTGAACATAGGTATGCTATTTTAAAGGCTTTTAGTGCCTTTTTATGTCGTTTGATAGCAATAATTTTAACATTATTTGATTGGATAGTATTTCCTAACTTCTAAGCTCTGTCTTGACAAATTAGCAGGAGTTTGATGAGAAATTTTGTAGTAACAGTGCACTAGTTACCCCGCAGTTTGCTTTTGTGCTAAGCCCCTCGATAAAGTATCACTTGAGTCGTTTACTTTAGTAGTTTAGTTAAATGTTGGGTGACGTAAATCACAGATCACTTAAATAAAGATCTGAGACGATTATAAAGGATATCCTTAAACCTACATTTGGATTACTTGCCCTAAGCACTACTTGGCTTGGTACTACTGCGGCAATTAGATGGTGAAGTATTAGACTGAAACATGAAACACCACGAGTCAAATGTTTATCGTATTTTTATCTTTTGCACATTACTTTATTCTTCTTAAATAAATATGTTTGTACATTAGTCAATGGTTCATAATATTTGTAGGCGGTATAATTTCCGCTAATTTGAATAACAAAATATCAACAAAAGCAAATACTTCGGCCATTTAAATGAAAATACAAAGACAACCGTACAATCTGAAATTATGCAATAGTTTCTTTTGACTTTGCAATGAGCTGCAAAAACTCAGCGTTTCCGCAATAACGACGGCTACATAACGAAACACCGAAACAGGTTTTATGATTGTGGAAAGTTTCAATAAAAACTATTTCCACTTCTAGCCGTGCCAAAACTTAGATTGAGATAAAGTTGTGGATAGTACGGAACTCTTTGCAACGAAAGTTACGGCAGCTGCGGCGTAGAGCCGTCACGTAAGCCCTCAATTACGAAATACTGAAGTGGTTTGCAGCGATCCAGAACAAAGTTCATCGATTCTATCATCATTATCGTCCGTAACATTTGCGAGGAAAAGAAATTTATTATTGGGGGAATATGCCTCGGATTTACAACTCCAACAGAATACAAATATTACACATGTATATCGTTGGGAATATAATATTCTGTACTTAAAATGAAAATATTTAAGCGATAGAATGCCGTCTTACGTCGTACATGATCTTTTTGAGAACATTTCACAAAGGTAAGTTTTATTCGTTTGATATCTCATGTATTTAAATATAGGATGCTAGCAACCTGCCCCGGGCTCATATGGTTTGTCTACAATAATATGAATGTATTATACATATAAACCTTTCCCTTCAAACACTCTTGTCTATTAAAGAATACCGCATTGCATTGACGCAAATCCGTTGCGTAGTTTAAAAGATCTAACAACTCAAACGGTGGTTAGTGGCTTTGTTTTTATATTTGTAAATATAAAAGAAAACTGTCAGCATTATGAAGAGTATTAAATTAAAATTATAAGTTTTTAGGGTTCCGTAACTTAAAAGGAAAAAGGAACCCTCATAGGATCACTTCATTGTTCGCCTGTCTGTCTGTCTGTCAAGACCGATTTCCTCTAGAACGCGTAGAGGTATCAAGCTGAAATTAATATAAAATACTCAAGCCTGCGGTTGAAATTAATATTAAACATGTAAGCTGTGAAAAAATCAAACTTCTAAGTGCAAAGAATAAATAAATATGACCATTTATATTGTAGTGGCCACAAGTAGTTTTTCTATAGGGCATTCCACATCTGCGTACAGAAAAAAAGTCGATCTCTGTGATTTTAGTAATATTCGAATATGTTATAAGTATTTCTGACCCCAAAACAGATTAAAAATATTCTTTATATTTTAACTCTGGTTAACGAGTATAAGTTTATAAAATTAAAATGCTTTTTAATTTTATATAAAGTTAAAGAAATAATATTAATGTAAAAATATATTTAAAAAGATTATTCAGTACAATATAAATACCATTAAAATTGAAAAGTTGTGTGGAAGTATCGTCATTTTTGATTCGATATAAATAAATATAACATTCAAAGTTTGTAAATGTTTTACCCTCAAGGGTGTAAAAAAACAATAGGGAAAGACACTATTTCACGCGGATGAAGTCATGGGCACAGCTAGTATACAAAATAATGTTAGAGATGTTGTCATACTAAATAGTCATAGAGCAACAAAGACATGTTTCTATTAGTACTGTTTATTCAGATTTAGTTGAGATTACCCAAGATTGTCGTCCTCATTACCATAACTTACTGGCTGTCTCTCTGGTCAACGCAAGTTATGAATATTAACACACCTGCATCTGGAAATGTATATGATAACAGAGTAGATGACTATATGAGAATGATAATAAAATTTTTAATCTATAAAATTTTAATATTAAAATACCTTTAATTATACGTAAGAATTGGAAAAAAACGGCACCTATTTTAATTTTACTTTGTAAAAAAAATTAAAAAAATGTTTTTGTTAATTGTCTCAATAATGCCTCGATATAAAGAACTCAACTTTTGATTTGATTTATTTTTATTTCGTACAAACTCGAACTTTAAAGTGCGAAGGAAATACCCCGAGGGAGCAATGTTCGTATAGAAACCAATTGAGAAAATGATTAATGTGTTAAGCTAATAAAACGTACATTTCATAATTTTGACTAAATCCTTCGCAGTAAATTAAAACTAGAATTTTATCGAGATTAAAAGCAAAGCACTCCAATGTGGATTTAAATACCGGCACCAGCACTCACAAGGAAAGCGGATTATGAAGTAGAAACATTGTGGTAAACCTAAGCTGCGCATATCAACGAACAGATGGAGCTGGGACCAACCTACTCCAACTACTTTGTGTGATTTATTTACAGGCATTTTATTACTTATATACATTGAAATGTCGAACGTCGATTCAGTTTTGTATCTTACGACTAGTAATCCATCATTTGAAAATGTCGTTTTGACATTATTTGAGTAACGTTATCGATTTATAATATGTAGTGTTATTTATGGGTTGTAATATATACGCAGACAACAGAATATTAATCCCAATGGCTATACTTTAGACACGGAGCTCTATAATTACGGCTAGAGTACTCGCAACGAAATAATAATGATTTCTGTCATATCAGCGTATTTATTTTGCTATTTCTCCGATTAAAGTTTATCAGAGGTCCAAAATTCGTTACTCAAGTCAATACAACCACGATCATAACTGACAAGATGCTACTAAAATTAGTGTTGCCAACATCTTAATTAACATACCCACATACGTGAAACTTTTTTAATTTTAGTTATAATGTATGCACCCATCGCACAATAATATAATCGCTATAGTAATTTTGATGAATTGATGATATAAAAGCTTTTTTTATAGTTGATTAGAAACTTATGAAAAAGTTGCATTTACTACATTCCATAATTTCATAGATCAAGATAATATTTTTATATGAATACCCTATCAGCAGTAAAGTATATACAAGACGGCGAGGCCCTTTAATACATAGGTCACTAACATTATCACTATTTCTAAAAAGTAATATACATATATATTAGTCAAATTTACTTAGACAACATATATATGTCGGAGAACGATAAAGGATTAACGAATAATCGAATCGTCATCGTTATCTATGGCGTTAGAGAAGGGTAGTAGTCACTTCCGTTGTTTTGACAGTCTCAACCCTTTATATGTCATCGACAATCTGACTGAAGTCTTAGTTGTGTGCGGTCTCTCAAGGAGTGAAATAGTCCCTAGACTAATGTTAGTGATGTGCAGTGCAGTGTTAGTGCTGGAAGTGCCGTCAAATTAGGGTCCCGTGAATTCCTTACAATGTAATTGCCACGTCTTATGTTAGTTTAGGTTTATGTGAGTTTAACCTTGGGTTTAAACAGAGAGCCTGAGCAGTGGAAGTGAGTGTTAGAATTCTGTTAAAAGACGTCTTTAAGCCTACACCTTGATCACAAGTCCAAAGCACTGCTGCTTAGGTTTCTCTCGTAATTGTTAGAGATCATAAAATTTCCAACCACTGTCGCAACATCGTCTAACCATCTTAGCGCAACTGTTGTGTGTGGTTTAGTATTGTGGTGCTGGGTCCCCCCTTCTTAAGGAACACATGAATTTATTTTAAAGTCGGCTTCCTGTTTGAGATACCAATTTATATCCATTGCTGTTCAGTAATAGATATCATTCCTTACTAATCAAATTAATTCTCAAGCTATAGGAATTCTAAGTAGCATGAAGTCATTAATAGAAATTTCACAGAATTCTTGTTATCGAATTATAATAATATTGTTTCAAGGCTATAATTCTAATAAGGAGCCTTTAAACTTCCTGTTTCTCTCACCCTCACAAACGTTATTAGGTAAAATATTTTTCATTTACTTCAACAAAATAAAAATAATAATATTTTTTTATTATTATTTTTAAAACTCCACACTAAGCTCTTTCTAAAGGTTACATTATGTTACTATACGTGCCACCTCAAACAGTTATGCAGTTCATTAGCGATTCGACTACATTAGCGATACGACATAAAGCATACAATATCATTAAGATGCCGTGTTTTATGACTGGACAGCCTCCTAAAAACGTACATGACTTTCCTGACGCGCTGGAATGACATAGTGATATGATTGCGCTATGTGAGAGTACAATCTAAAATGACGCCCAAGCACTTTTATTTTATAGACAAAATATACTTTTAAACAAGAACAAGAACCACCACATACAGAAACATGTGACTTTATGATGAAATTGACTGCATCTGGGATTATGAATATGTAAATTGATTTTAAACTTGTTGATTCATAGCTTTACATAGAAAGGCGCTTGAATATATATCTTAGATAAACGCATTTCTTATGTCGAGAGTAAACGCCCCAAAATACTACTTATGATGTTATATTGACCCGCACATGAAAATTAAAGCATGTGTCTGTCATTTAATTTTTTTTTTAAGAATACTAGCAGTAAGGATCACATACTACTAGTATTTCTTAACCCCTATAACTAATCTAAATACTTGTGATAGGAGTGGGCCACGCCAGTCCAATGGCTGGGAACTGAATCCTCGTTCTTTCGATCGTAAATCCAACGCATGAACTACTGAGCTACTGACGCTTTTAAATTGTACTGAACCTCTGTGCCTCAGTTCCACTCTAGCACTTGGCCTAATTATATTTGTGTGATTGAGTAACAAACATCCAATTATCCAAACAATCAAACTTTCACATTTATAATTTACGCAAGATAGAAATAAAATAAATCTTCATGTCAATTAAATTATAAAATGTAAGGAGAAATTCGCAACAAATAACGAATTATCTCCAAAGATTTTAATGATCGTTATTCGTTATTTCATCACGTTTTCGGCCTCTGCCTCTTGTTACGGGAGTAATTAACGTTGCAAGGATCTAGAGAGATCGTGCAAATATTACGAACCTCTTTTCGATCAACTTTATAGAATGATGGCCTCTTTATATAATCGTACTAATATTATAAAAGTGAAAGTTGGCATTTCTTGATATTTGGTTTTTCGGGATGGCTGAACGGATTTCAATGAAATTTGGCACAGAGATACTTAACACATAACACTTTAATACTTAACACAACACTTAATACAATGATTTTCTCTTTCGATATTAACTTTTATATGTCAGTGCCAAAGCATTTTTAAATGGTGCTAATTTTTTTACTGAGATTTGAATTTAATGAAATAAAGCTTACATTTTAAGTTACCGACAACAGTACCATTGTGAAAACATGTCTAATTTTCTGCAGTAGTAGTGACTGACAGACAGATAACAAAAATGAATAAATATTTGTTTTGACTTCTAGTGGCGTTAAATAAACCCCTGCCCCACATATTAAGTTTTCTTTAATATCTTCTATGTATATAATACATTCGATTTTTAGACGTGGAGTCTTAGGCCTGTGTTGCCAAATGTTTTGGTCAGAGTCGATACATGAGGTACGTCCCTCATTTGTACGCAAAAAGTTATACTCACTTATTTTCAACTTGTGTGATTGTGACTTCAAAGTGCTGTCTGTGTATTTAAATGTATTTTGCTTAATGTTTAAATATTGTAACTGCTTAAGATGTGTTCATTTATCTAAGTTAAATGTTGGAGTCAGAAGTCCAATCAGTGTAGAGAGTATTTACTGATAAAGGCCCTTTCGCCCTGCTACTTGGTCACAAGCCCCAGCACCGCTTGACTTCCGCCTAGATTCTATATTATTGTAGTTTTTTGAGTGTCATTGTGCAGTGAAACTCTCGTGGAGCTTAGATATTTTTATTATAATTTTAGGTTTAGGTTAGCTTTGTGTTGGGTTAACCTTATGTTAGCCTAACCATAGATTAAACAGAGAACCTGAGCAGTGGAGGCGAATGTTATAATTACATTAAGGGCGTCCTTAAGCCTACACCTTGGTCACAAGTCCAAGGCACTGTTTGGGTTCCTGTCAGAAAAGTACGAGATCGAAATGTTTAGTTATATCCTGACGGTGTTTCGCCCGTAGCTATCACCATAGGCCATCCGTTGAGTACATACGATGCTTATAAATATAGATATTTGATAATAGCATAAGACAGTCTGGTAGGTGATCGATTGCATCGTATTAGGTTGACTATTCGATTACCGCTATCGGAAAGTCATACAGCAAATGCTTCGAGTTTCATCGAATGTCGGCTTACCTGCTGTTGACAGTTGGTATTGACGTGATGTTTATAATCAATTATGTGACATTTATACATAAAAGTACGCGCATCATAAAAACGTTCACCTTAAAAACTAGAGTCAAAAACCACTTGTTTTCCAAAGCCAAACTTGAAGCTACTGATGTAAAATAAATAGTGTTATGTTCTTGACAACATTGATTTGAACAGCATTTTACAGTTGACACAATCGAAACATTTGTACCAATTAAATGTTAGGTTACTAAATTAACATGACGTTATGACAGTATTGATTATGCATTGCGAGTAATCAAGCCGTAATAATGTCGCTCGGTGTCTAAAGCATAAAACTCGGGAGCAATATTCTAGTCAAGCCTTGACACTGTAGGTATGCGTGTATATTTTATATATATCTTTATTTTTATAGGTTAACACAGTTAGCAACTGTGTATTAGTATTTCAGATACTTTAAAACCTGGATTAAAAAAAATTGGTTAATACTTTTATCCCAATATAAAATTAACTTCCTGTGATATAAAAGAATATATCTCAAATTTAGGATATTGTACAAAACAGGCCAATGGATTTGAATTTAATTTTATACTCCATTAATTTTTAGGCTGAGTTGATTTCTGCCTGGGTTCCTGTGGGACATATACGAAATTGATATTTAAGAAAAATCAATACGAAGGTTTTTTGTAATATCAAAAGAAGCCAAAACCTTTTTTTAACAATAATACACATATGCAGTGTGTACAATATACTTTTGTACAAGCATAAGGGTAAAAACAGTATGAAACTAAATACGTAAGTTTTCACATTGATTGAAAACCGGATGTTAAGAAAAAAGTTAGTGTAATTCAAAAATGTTTTTGCCCATCGAAGCTGCTATGCTAAGACCGGTCGTCTATAAAAGTGTCCCATAAAAATGTAAATATTTTTCGGTATTAAAAAAAATTACCTGTCATCGTACACAAAGCCGGCGTCCAATGTGTTGTAATACAACAGTATGGCCAGCAGAGCGCTGGCCGCCGTCACCCACTGATCCATTGTGACGCCTGCTAGTGCCACATCAGCGTATTCATCACTGAAATAAAACAAATGTTTTATTCAAGAGCGTTTGTTTACTTTATATTGATTTCTGAATACATTTAATACAAATTTTTATGACGATGAAATATATTCTAATAGAAATAATTTTATAAGCGTATAGAGACCGTAAATGATAATTTCGCATCACGAATTGCCGATATCAACATATTGCCGCTCAATAAGTCTTGCAAGTGCGTACAAAATGACCGCTACAAATCTAGAAGGTTACGTCTTATAAACTATACATATTATAATAAATGATCACTTTATTCATACCAAGTCAAAATCCCAAGTAATGCCTTGAACCTGAGTGTAGGTAAAATAAGCCTTTTGAAATCTTGATAACGCTCACCACGTAATAAACGACTGTTGATAAATCTATATTCGGGGGTAGTACTTTTTATGTTATTCTAAGACTGTATATAACCACTGTTCCGATATACCTAAGTCAGTTGTCAAATGGAGCTCGCCTGCTGAAGATATCGGTCTCATGTAGATGACACATTAAACTAATACTATTTGTTACACGTTTACTTACACTACTCATAATATATATTTACAATATAAAATTACCTTTCAAAATACTACTGATCCTTTAAAATAAATTTTATTAAAATAACAAACGTATAGACTATCGTTGTAGACGTCGAATGTTATAATCGAATCAATTTTTGTCATTTAAAATATGCACGGATTATCTGATGATGGAACCGGAAGAAGGGTATGGAAATTCTGTAATAAACGGCGCAATTCCATCGAGTTTGGACTCATTTCATTCATATTGACAAGTGGAGATAGATACATATAACCTCTAGTTAGATTGGAGTCTTACTAGTGTTTCTGCGCAGTGTACAAGGAAGTTAGTATTATAGTGTTGTGGTTAAGGTCACTTTACTATCTATTATAGTTATCGAGGTCGACAAGTGGAAAAAAGAGTTAATATATTATGAAAGAACTCTTTAAACCTGCTCCTGAGTTTCAAGCCCCAGGCACTCCCGGCTCCATCTAAATTGCACGTCTATACGTTTTGCTGTACATAACCTAATGGGTATCATTCCTCTCTCATTCTTCTCACTTAGCAGACTTGCTACATGATAAAAATAAGTGAAATGTTATTGCTTGAATCGGTGGCAAAACATTCCCTGACTTCAGATGTAGTTCACATCAGATTCGACATGCATGGCAAGGGTTCTGGCACGATAGAAGTTGTTTATTCCTTAAAAAAGTCAGAGAGACGAAGTCGAAATCAGGAAGCGTCCAACTTGGAAAAGAGACGGAAGATAGAAACTACCACTAAAATGAAAACATTGTGTTTATGATGTGAGAGATAGAAGTCTGTATACGACGTAGAAAATTCCGTGTGCTAGACAAGTCTAGACACACAGAAAGAATCTATTGGCAAATTAATAATATATGCTTGTATCTTTTGACATTTTCACGTTTAGATGTTTGTTATTCAGCCACATAAAAACGATTGAATTTATTTCAATGAAATTTATCATACTGAAATTTTAAAACCTGGATTAACACATAGAATTTTTATCATGGAAAAAAACATATTTTCCGCAGGATAGTGATAATATTTTTAGCCTGAATTTTTAATATAACAATACATTGAAAACTATTTTTTTATTGTCAAATTAATATGCCAAGAGCCCATATGGTTCTAAACGGCAAAAATAAATCATAACTTTTGTACAGAGCCATTTAGTATGTAATTAGGAATTAAAATAAGATATTTGTATGACACCTTAGTTATCCTCTTTTGTCTGAATGAATTCCAATTATCCTATAGTTCGATGATTCCCAGTGGTCAATATCAACTCCCTGTGGGATTTAATATGAGCGAAAAAGAATTGATGGTCTGTAAAATGTAAAAGGAGTGGACATGTTTGCGATATTTTACTTTGTTTTTGTACCGATTTTATGACACTCTCTGTTAAATTTTTGACACGAACTTTTTTTTGTGTTTATTTGAGGTAAGTACTTGGTAAAAGCGAAATATGCACAAGCCAACAATATGACAGTGATCTAAGAATAACATTTGCTGTAGTAGTTAACTTATTAAAAAATTAACCTCTTAAAATTTAACTTAAACACACATTTAAATTCCTTAAATTTTAATATCATTACTCTCCATTATCGTATTCTCAAAGGGACACAAGAAAAATGTCTAAATTTAATTCCCTTTCAATCTACGTAAATAAGTGATTCTAGAGTACGCATTCAGAACATTTTTCACGTCGTCACATTAAGCAGATTTACGTCCCGTCTCGACTTCATTACTTAAAGGTTTTTCAATTTTCAGAATGTATTAAATTACAAATGTGGTTTTAAAGTACGTACTGAATCTTATTCTAACATTTTTCACGATGTCATGTCTGTCTCGCGTCTCCGGTCGCTCGGTACTGGAACAAAAGTTATCACGTTAACAAGATTTATGTTCCGACTGCATCCTGTATAGCGAACGGGTCTGCGTCGATCACTTTCAACTATACTACATTTGATTGTAGAAATCAAACGCGCTCTTATATTACATTTTTTGATCTTATTTTCAGTTTAAAATGGATTTACCTCTCCTATCTATACATATAAAACTTTATATAAGGGGAATAACTGCATTAATAAAGTATCTATAGCAGTAAGAGTGTATTATTATTATTATAGGAAATCGGTATGTGAGTTCAAATATTATTTATCAAAAAAGGACGTTATCAATACAGTTGTATTATTTTATGTTTGTTACCTCAGAACTCCGTCATTTATGAAGCGAGTTGGAAATTTCTTTTTGAGTTTGGTAGGATATGCTTACAGATTGGTCACATTTTTTTCAAAATCCAGTTTTGATGATGGATCCTTGAGGAATCGAGAGAACTTCTCAAAAGTTATAGGCTATATATACCTATATATCAGAAGGGTTTAAAGCATTTGCATTCAGATTTTATCATTTGGTGAAGTGTTACTGATAAGGAAGACCACAGATAGCCCTAATATGGTAAAGAATGTTAAGCAACTATTACTATGAAAAAAATTAAATAAATTCTTATCATGTTGATCCGGCTTCATCTACCATTAGTTGATAATGACACCGAAACATGTGCATGTAAATCAATAAATATGTTTCATAAGACGTTTTTTGATCTCCCATATTGAGGAATAACTCCATACAAATCAGAAATAAGATATGAGGAACATTTCAGTGCATGAACCAATCGGTTAGAACAAATAAAGTTTGTGGAGCGAAAATAGACAAAGAATCAGATACAGGTAAATAATCCCGCATGAGTTGGACAGAGGAAGTGTTTCACGACTATATCCAAGATTGATTTCGATTAATCCGAGCGAAAACAACCATGTTTACCTATGTACCTCAACTTGCGTTTTAATATCTAGCAATAAAGTTTTCCATCTTTTCATTTCAAATCTTATGACAAAAGCATCATTTTAAAATATTAGTCAAGTGCGAACTGCGGAACGAAAGGACAAAACAAAACTGTTGTTCCCATACATCAATATTGGTCGCAGTCAGTTTACCAACCACAATGAAAAATATTTCATCTACAAATATGTAGGCAATTTTATAGTTTTTAAATTATTTCCTTAATACATTGCTTCTTACCAAATTTTTATGATTCTAGGTCAACGAAAAATACTTAAAAGACTAAAAAAGGGTTTTGATAGACAGACATACCGAAGGACATCTAAATGATAGGATCATTTTGTTGTCCGTAGGTTCCTTTTTTCCTTTTGAGGTACAATGCCTTGATAAGAACTAAAAAGTTAATCATGTAAAACTTATCGCAGAGTACTTGTCAAAATGAATCAAACTCGATAATCACGACTGGCGTCATTATAGATTACCTACGCTTACCTTCCGACTCCATCAGTACCATGTCTAAATAATAATTGCATTAATACTAAATAATACTGGATTATACTAATACTAGGGGCCCGTCCCGGCTTCGCACGGGTGGATAATTTTTTTTTAACATTTTGGCTCCCGCATTCTGTCGCTCCCTCTATCGCCGCGTTACTCGCTGCGCTGCGAGGCACCCCACACCGCACCGGCGGCCCGTCTGGGATTATTTTTTATTTATCTTGATATTTTTATTTCGTAATATCTTTTGACTGGAATCTCTGATTTCAATAATTCAAAAAGTAATTAACAGGTATTGAAACAGTCTTCATTACGAAATAATTTATTTGGATAAGAATTAATACAAAGTTATGGAAAACATGGTCTGATTTTGATAGGCATTTTTATCAACTTTTAAAATGTAAAAAAGTAGTTATAGTGACTTAACTACAATAGTTGGACATATGGTCTCGCGGAGTTTTTTGTAGATATTGATACGTTCTATAATATTGTATAACATTTTTTTGTTCTATCATCAATACTTTTCGCAGCGCATGCGATGAAAGATATTTTATGGCTAATTTTTTTGCACCTTGTGTTGGTTTTAGTGAGAATTTCTGGGGATCTCTAATTTTTTCTTGTAATAAATATAGCCTATGTTACTCAGGGATTATGTAGCTTTCTAATGGTGAAAGAATTTTTGAAATCGGTCCAGTAATTTTTATGTCTATTCGTTACATACAAAAATCCAAAAATACAAATCTTTCCTCTTTATAATATTAGTATAGATTATATAAAACCTTGTTTTTATCGCTTGGAATAAAAACTTTAACGTAGCTTTAAGTCTCAACATCTCCATCACTATTCGTCTCCCTTTACCAATACAAAATTGAAAATTGGTTCATAAATAAATAAGTTGTTTCCGAACATAAATAAAAAAAATATAATATATAGATACAACCGATTTCAGAAACTCCATCCTTGTTGTCCGTTAGAAGTAAATGTTATTTTTGGTAAATATATTTCACGTTTTGAATAAGCAAATGAAAATGATACGAGTACACCAGAAAGCAAGAATAAACAATTTTATAGCAAATCGTGTCGCGAGTCGATGAGTCTCGAAGTGAATTTCGTAAATCACGTATCAAAATCACAAATATATCGCGGTGGAGCGACTCTTTCACACAAGATTAGCGCCCAATTCTTAGGTAAACGGCATTTCAAAAGCTATAAATTTCGATGGCTCGTTACTCCCACGAGAACGCAGAAATTTATCGGAAATTAGTTCGAGGAACTCCAACGGGTTGGGAGATAAGGTTAGGAGCGGCCAAGCACACGGAATTGTCAGTTTTAGTTTAAAGATATTTAAGCCTCTACAATAATAATAAGGCAATATTAGAAGCTACGTATATTTTTTGATATTATTTAGATCTCATTTTATCATTCTTTCGAGAAACAAAGTAAGGTGAACGTAAATAGTATTACAATTAAAAAGATATGGTCGTTTAACTGTACCAAAAAGAAACAAGTCGGGTCGCTTATTTATATTATAATATTTTTTATTCAACTTAAAGTTTTTGTTAGTTTATTGCGATCTTTATACTTGAGAGTAAGTGTTCTTAAATAAATCGCTACAATAAGGTAATTTGGAAATCATGCCGTTATACTATAGCTAGCTGACCTGACAAACGTAGTGTTGCTATATAAATTATTTCTAGTGGGCCACCTTTATCACCTAACTTTAAAAAAACGAATAAGATGTTGGTTCTTTTTATTATTGACTAGCAATTAGCTTAATGTTTAATAAATTACATTTTGTTTAGCTCTAATGGGAAGTCGCTGACAGTAGATAGGCAGATGACAACATACTATTCTTGAGAATTTCTATTACAAAAGCGAAGACTCTCCTCTTACAACGGAGGCGGTTGTAGCACTAGCCATGAAACTAGATTAGTGGTAAATCCTCAGCTTAAAGTAAGCCTAATTTTGGACATATATGATGGAGTTTTGGGCACTTTACTAAAGAAAAAACTCTTAAATGCCGTCGCTTTTCGACCTGCCGGAGGTTCTATACCGTCATAATTAGGTAGAGAGAACACCAATATGGCAGGATTCTATAAACTATTCCTTCTACGAAGACGGATATAGAACAATAACGACAACGACGCGACTGTTTTAAACATTCCCTAAATTCCTACGCTACAGAAGAGTCTAGCCGACCAATATGGAGAAATCGCAACGCGAGTGGTTCCTGTGAAGTCCTATATTATAGCGATGAGAGAGTAATGCTTTTAATAGATATTCTAGCGCACATACTCTACCGGGATGTAGATATATCGGAAAAAATGCGGAAATTGCATTTTCCATCGATACAACACCGTTTCATCACCAACAGCTAGACAAGTTTAGTAACAGGCTTTTATTGTTTTACAATTGTAAATAAATAAACCTAACAATATTAATCGGCTAAAAATATTTTTGAAATTTTTAAAAGTATTATTTTATTTAGTTACTTGAGTGTGACTTTGTACGTATCATTTTCCATTCTGTTTCCAATTTGTCACGCAAAGCGAGACATTATGCGCAGGACTTGCGACGCTACTTACTTGTTAGTTATGTGAAACATACATCAAAGAAAAAAATCTTATTTGTTACTTATATATATATTTATTGCATAAATTTAGTACAAAGGCGAACTTAATGCTTTAAGGCATTAGGTTACAATAAACATATAGTAAACAATCCAAAATATATTAAATCTCTGTCCCACTTATTTCTATATTTTGACCATGTTTACAAAGAGCATTGGTATTTTGAACTCATATAATAAACGCCACGGTCGCTTTGTAATAGAAAATATTTGACTGCAGCACCTTTGATCACGAATCCAGTATAATTTTATTTAAGTGTATCAGATTAAGTCAATTCATAAACCAAAATCAAATCATCGCTAAATTAAAATTACTATTTTTACTAAGTTGAGTGTTTATAACATGTCAAATTAATATTAAACTTAATAAAACGAACTTTTTTAGCTCCGGCGCGAAACAACTCATATAAGTGGGATAAATTGTAAAAAAATCGTTATATATCGGGTTAGGTCTTTTTCAAAGTCAATTGTTACACATTTACATTTCATAATATTTAGCGATCCCTTTGTAAGGAAAAAGATACTATAAAAACCCTTTTATAATTAATAATAATAATATAATTTGACTATAAAATGTTGTCACTAACCTAGCAATTGAATTTTTTTATAAATGATATCAGTATTATCATGAAATATATTTCTTTTTTTAGAAAGCAAAATTGATTGTCGAGATGGCGCTTTGTAGTGTTCGCAGAATTACTATTATATTATTGCCCCAAATAGTATTGCGCCATAGTAAGACATCGATGCACATCGATGTGACGATTCATTATATTATTACTAACTGACCCGGCAAACGTTGTTTTGCCATATAAATTTGGAGTGGTCTACCCTTATCACTTAGGGGGATGAAAAATAGATAGTAGCCGATTCTCAGACCTACCGAATATGCATATAAAGTTTCATAAAAATCGGTCAAGCCGTTTCGGAGGAGTATGGTAACTAACATTGTGATACGAGAATTTTATATATAAGACGAGAATTTTATATAAGATTACTTTTCGTACCGTGCAATAAGGCAGTACAAGATGACTTTTCTTACCCTTCAAATTAAATATTTCGGCAACGCCTACAGATAGTACAGTTTTATGAGTAAAAAAATGTGTCTTTTACTATTTGTACTCAATACAAAAAAAATTAAAACTGATTTTTTTTATTACTTTATAACCTACCCACCAAATAGCAAAAGGTCGCCTACCTGAACATTTCAGCTCTTACTAAGATAGGATTATGTTTTATATAAGGATTTTATGTTTAGTAAGAAAAGAAAAGCTTTTTACGAATTTTTCACAATAACCTTTTTGCAAAAATTGAAAGGGACTTACCCTGTAATAAATCTGTTACATGAGGAAGTCGGAAAATCTACCTTCGATTTTTTATCAAGCTCTCCTGTCTCCAAATTTTAATAGATAGGAAATGGACTCGTTAAGCTTTTTTGTACGTGAACTTTTAATTCGTAGCGAAGTTGTAGGCCTATATATAACGTTTTCCTATCGTCTCATAATCTTTTAATAAGACCCTATATTTATCGTAAAATAGCTGCATCTTTTTGTTAAACTTTAATTTATAAAAGAAATAAAAACCACTTAATTATTAGATATAAATACATAATAATTATAATTTAATGAAGTAAAGATAATAAATATATACAGGTGTTATTGAATAAAAATAATAATAAGTATTTTTTTACAACAGTTTGTACATATTGACAATAAATTAATAATCCCATAATTATTTATATAAAAAAAAATCTTATCTCTTTTAGTCAATACTACTAGCAAAAATTAATGATTTATGCGCTTGGTTTAATGGAATCATTATTCTATTGTATACGATTGTACGTTGATTGCTCCAATCGCCCGTCGAATACAAGCTTGTGTATTGTTCTATACTACTGCCTATCAAGGCCAACAAATCGAGGCAAATTTGAAAATATATTATAGTGCATAATATATACTCATTAGTTATATAGATTTTGTTATAGGAGAAAGGATTATTCTTTATGAAAAACGTTACAAAAAAATACACGAACATACCAGTATAAAAACTACATAAAATTATTTATCTACGTTGCGCTGATAAAAAGCTCAATTTTTAGTACTTGCGATCGTAAATATGATCCCTGAAATTTATAGGAAACGCACACATATAAACAGGGATCTAAATATAATTTGTAGGCAATAAAAAAGTATTGGCAATAACGTCATTAGTATGCTATCTAACTACACGAGAAGCCACGTGCCGGTCGTTAAATAAAATGTTCAATATCATCGGAGCTGTAACGGAGGCAAAATGGTGATTGGGTGACAAGTGTGCCCTAAAATTCCCTCCAATATGAAATAATTCATTAAATTATATTATACTACAAATTTCTCCAATACATACTCTCTGTGCGAGGGTACCCTATCTGCTACGAGGCTACGTGCACTACGTGTGCTACGAAACCACTACAAACATTAATTTAAGCGGCGTGATTATATTTGTCTACGAGTTCGCAAAGATAAATTGTAGAGAACATTTATACTGTTAGCGAAATACAATTAAGCCCATTCATTTAATTTCTCGACACCAAATTTACAAACAAAGAATAGAAAACCTAATTAAAAAGATTTTTTCTACATTAATTTAAATATTTATAGTTATATTAAAGGAATAGGTCTTAAAACTCTTCACAGGTTTTTGAAGATAGGGATACATATTCCTAATTTAACAATTACAAGAGTAAGATATTAAATTAAAATCTCACTTTTACAAAGATTGCGTTATGCAAGGATCAAACCCTTACGTTGGATATCGAACCCCGGTTAAATATAACATAACTGTAAAAAGAACTATTCAAAATAATTTCGTAAACAAAATTATCAATTACCTTTTAGCTTTACAATCCCTCCTTTGTTCACTTCCTTTATTAATTCATTTTACTTTAACACTTTGCAAGTGTCCCAGTTATAAATGATAATTGAAAATTTGTTTAAAAGTCAATTAAGTTTATGAAATAATTTTTAAATCGTCGAGTCTGTCTAGTCACACATACGTCGCGTGTCATTTAGACTGGCTTAACAATACGATCACTACAAAAGATAACGCGATTGCAGCGACATCGGCTTTGCGAAGCCATAGTCGTGTAGTCGAAGCGGTTTTTGTTCACCGACTGACGTTGGTGTACACGACACATCTGCATTTAAGAAGCCGCTATCGTTATGCGACTAATCGATTGGTCGGAGCGAGTACAACTGTCTCCTATCCCGCTTGCCTCCTTCTTTCTCTCTCAATTCGCGCACGCGCACTGTTTTGTCATTCTCATTTAAAAGTGGCGGAAAGTAAATAAACTTGTACGAACTGTTTTTGGGAGACAACTTGGCATTAATGATATTAAAGTGAAAAAAAATCTTAATATTTCACGATTTTACAAATAGTAAGAAAAAATACTACTTTTAATAGTGTATTAAGAAAGATAAAATGTAAGGAAAAAGTAATATCTTAAGCGTTGGTTACTGAAAGTCGACGAAACGTCACTTGTTGCGCGGCGACTTTGTTCCGGCGATGAAAAGCCACGCACGTCGTTGCACGCTATTTCCATTTGTTATTAAGTTGCTAATTAATTAATACCGTTAAAACAAAAGTTTTATCTATATTGCCGTATTCTATATATTTAGCAATAATTTGTTTAATTTTAAGTTAAAAGTAACTAGCAATCTGATCGAAAGAAAAAGAATTTACCCCCATCTAAAACGTTAGCTAATGAGGTATTATCATACACTCGCGTATAACTTACCTAGTTCTAAGTCTACTCTAGTTTAGAGTTCCTGCATCGGTTTGTACACAAGTTTGACACGGTTATGGACACTTAGATAACATTCTTATTCAAATTCATAACAGATTCTTCCATCCTTAAAATCAGCGTAAAAGAGCTTACGCATCTCTTTAAACGTTTACCTGGGTCTCAAACCCCAAACACTATTAAGTTTACCTAAATATGTCATGTTAAGTAAACATAACGTATGCGTTTATTATGTGTATAACGTTTGTACTATTTTACAAGTCATTGGTGAACTGAAAACGATTTTTGTTCGTATATAGTTATGTATATTACATTAACGTACCTAAAAATACACTTAAACCGAACAATACTGAAAAGGGCACTTACTTAGCTTTTCGCCGATAATATTGTGTTATAGAAATTGATATTGAATTTAGCCACAAAATGGCAAACGGTAGAAAGGAACGGACCGCTCACAAGAAGCTTGAATATTCACAGTTGAGTTCTCGCAAATATTCTTATAACCTGCACGCTGCCGCCGGACTCGCGATCTAACTGACCTAGGAAAAGCCTTTGTAAGGTTCTCAGAAAAATATGAATACTTCACATCGAAATATGAAATGTTTATATGAAATTCGTAAATTATAATGTACAAAAGTTTAGTCTTTAACTCTTTTGGTTTCCTTTTTTTTTTCAATTCAACTTGAATAGTTAAATTTAAAGGCAAGTTTAAGTTAATTTAATATTATTATTAATATATAATATTAACTCCAAAATCAGCTTAATTTCTTTATCTTTTTTTTCTCTCCAATACTTTAATATGACAGGAAACATAACAGAAGGCTCACATGACCTTGTCCTCTACTACCCTACCTCGCTGTCCAATATCTCACTAAAGCAAGTAATAAAGTAAACTCGCCTCATCCTCAATTAGGTGGACCTACAACCTCCACACTAAACTAACCAACTTGCATCACTGTATACAATGTCAATTATATGGAACCACTCGTCAACTGTCTCAGGTCTATAAGGAGGTTATAATTTGTCGAGGCTGTGGAGTATTTAATCAAACAAATCTAGCACATCTACAAGTCAATCAAAGGCTAATAATAGTATTGCTAACAGTATATAAACGTAAGGCTTAAAAAATAATCATAACATAACTACTAGTGTAGATGCATATTGAAAATAATATGCCGTAATACTAAAATAGTGTCTCACCGAGAAAATAAGTCATCAAATGACTGCATATTTATTCACTGTACACAGTTCCACAGAACTGCTTGCAGAAGACTCAAACGAAAATGTCCGACGATGAAAAACTGTAGCCAATTATATCACATAGCCATAATTTCTGCTTTACTTTAGCATATTTTTAATTTGAATTTAATTTTATACCTTTAACCAAGCATTAACGTAATAGGATTTGTAGAAAGAAGATTTGTAAAATGGTAATAACTAAATGTCTAACAAACACTTATATGTTTTTAAGAGATTCTCTCATAATATTACCTATGGATTGAGTAAGTAGAAGTATGTCCACGCTCAAAAATGCATGTTTAAGCTAAGTTTTATTTCCTTTCCCGCATACTTTGCATAATCTTGGAAGAGAGGAGGAAACACGTGGTGACTTGTTCGTACAGAGATTCGTTTTATAAAATATTCTACTGAATTGTTCAGCATATAAATGAATCTTCTAAAAGTTGCAGAGAAAATGGTGGTAACTAAGAACATGTAAACTAGTTAAATCAGATTAAATACCAATCGATCCATCTAGTTAAGTACCATAACTACAGTCATCAAGACGACATTTACCCTTGAGGTTACGGGTTAGAATAGAATTCTTCTCTGCCGATGGGAGAGCATCTCGTAAGAGCCGAATAACCCAGCACTTCCTTGAAAATAGGGGATCGTTTCCTACTGGCTTGTGATCGATGCGATGTTCATAGACGCGTTCTTGTCGAGCCACATGTAGGCCAGACTTACCCCATCCCTTTAATGCTGCGGAAGTAGTGGACCTTTGGCCCTTGCTCATTTTTGGTCCATGGGCGATGGTGGCCACTTAACATCAGGTGGACCATCGGCTTGTTTGCACCTTATCAACCATAAAAAAGTTAAAAACCGTCAAATTGTGAATCAGTATGAATTTACCATAGAGTTACAAAACTGTTACAGTGGACGTTATGAAAATAGTAAAAAATTTAAATATCCCACTGCTGGATCAATTCAAAATAACAAATTTCGAAGAGCACAGAAATCTAGAAAAAAAACATTTAAATATTTTAATGTCGCCTAGTGAACAAACTCTAACTCGTATCTCAATGCGTGAATGATTTAGCAGGACTCAAGGAAATGCAATAGAAGGTACATATTTTATCCAAGCACGTCTATGAACTCTTAAAAATTAAAGCAGTTTACACTGAAACAGATTCGATAACTTAGTATTTTATGAGTTAATAAGTATATATGTAGTAGACCATATAAAAACAGTTTTTTAAATGTTTGTCTATTTGTCCATTTGTCTGTACGTTTTTACAAGCATTACGTTAAAACGGCTGGACCGATATGAATAAAACACGGATATTTTTAAGCTAGATTTACAAATAGGGTAATACTAATTCTGTTCTCCAGGTTGTTCGGGGCAGTTTTATAAATCAGTCTCTCCGCCTGTTGAGGCTAACACTGACCTGATATCTTTGAACCCGGTTTGTACCCAGATTGCATCCAATTCTAATAAGGAATATATAAAAATTTATAGTGATGAGCTGGGTAAGAACATGGGTATCCTACTTAATGAATTCTGTAAAGATCAAAAAGTTTTAAATATGTGTATGCCCGGAGCCTCTTATTCTCAAATAATAGATGTAGTTCTACGTGAAACACATTGTCAAAACACAACCATTATTGTTATGATTGGGAGAAGAGGCAAATTAAACAAAAAAATTATACAAAGATATTTTACCCAATTAAATACTCTAAAAATTAATAAACTAATCATGTTTACTTTACCGTATATAGCAGACTTGCCACAGGAAAATCAAAATAGATATAAATTAAATAGTTTGTTAACACACTATTATAATTGCAATTATGTGACTCTAACACCAAATAACAATGATAATGTAAATAATAAATGTCACATTATTGACTTAAATAATATAATATCTAACAAATATCAATTACTTACTTGTGATAGGCTACATCTATCTAACTTTAGAAAAAGACAGGTAGCAAAATTGCTATCTTATTATATACTTTTTAACTCAGCCAATATGTTGGCTACCTCTAACACTGCTTCTATTGAGCAGTCAAATTGTGACTTGACTACCATTGCTTCTTTTGAGCAGGTAAATAACCCAAAAACTATAACTCCTATTGAGCAGATCAATAATTTGACATTTAATAACTTGGAAACCGTTCCAATTAATTTTACATAATAAGACAACAGAGAATTACTCTAGCATATTAAACCTAGACATTAATAAAAATAAAAATTGTTATAATCTTAATAATAATAATAAAATTGTAAACCTGGTGCACCAAAACTTACAAGGACTTTTAGGTAAAGAATTAGAACTGGAATTATTTATGAGATGTGAAAACATTCATTTTTTATGTATTACAGAGCATTGGCTTCGTAATTATGAACTCATATTTAATTTCAGTGGTCACCAGGTAGCAAGTGCGTTCTGCAGAAAAAAATCGTTACGTGGGGGCTCCTTAATAATTTTAAGTAAATTTTTTAAATTTAAAGAACGCAAAGACATTGTGAGCCTCTCTGTAGAACGTACTATTGAGATAGCCTGTGCAGAACTTGAGCGCTTCATTGTTGTGAGCATATACAGTCCCCCTGGAGCGTTATATGAATTATTTGAAAATGTGTTAGAAGAAATACTATTAAAATTATCTGAGTCTAAAAAATATATTATAATATGTGGTGATTTTAACATTAATCTATTAGAAAACTCCACCACAAGTGTTAGATTCAGATCCCTGTTAAATTCATATAACCTAGTAAATATATTTTTAGAGCCAACTAGAGTAACTGCAACCTCAGCAACATGTATTGATAATATATTTACCAACTTTAAACCCAATTCATATTCAATTATTAAAAAGTTGAGTTCGGATCATTTTGGGCAATTAATCTCCTTTAACTGTGAGTTAAAAAAAGGAAATAAAAATAAAAAGATTGTGTTTGTTCCTACGAACTCCAAACGTATGGAGAAATTTAAAGGTAGTATTATAGCAAAACTCACATACTTAAATTTTGATAACAATAACCCTGATATGTTATATAACACACTATTTAAATTAATAAAATCAGAGTTTACTGCTATATTCACTACCAAAACAGTCAATTCGGGTGGTCTCTTGTCATTTAATGATTGGGCAACTGTTGGTATTCATCGAAGTAGAGAAAAACTATATCAACTTTATAATGAGAGATCATACAACCATTCAGAGTCCTTTATAGCCTTTGTTAAAGCATATTCAAAGTTATTTAAAAAAGTGTGTTCCATGGCAAAGTCGTTACATATTAAACAAAAAATTTATAATGCACAAGACAAAATAAAAATGACATGGAATATTATCAATTGGGAAACTGGAAGAGTCAGAGATCGTAACTTCAAGTATAATCTCATTTATAATAACATTAATATCAAAACTGATCAGGAAGTTGCATCCACGTTTGAAAAATATTTCTCTGACATTCCAATCTCAACAACTTGTTCTCTCATTTCATCTGCCAGCGTTGCTGAATCATTATTGCTAGAAAATGTTAAAAAATGTGATGTACTGTTCGAATTTAGTACTGTCAACAGTAAAGATATAATTAAAACATTTAAAACCCTAGATATGAAGAAAACAGCTGATATTTGGGGTATTTCTGTTAAAATAATTAACTCCATAATTGATGCCATTGCACCGTATCTAGCTACTATTTTCAATACATGTATTAAACGTGGCGTGTTTCCTGACCTGATGAAGCATAGTAAAGTAACGCCTATATTTAAATCTGGATGTATAACTGATCCAAATAATTTTCGACCCATCTCAGTATTGCCAACGCTTAGTAAAATTTTTGAAAAACTAATTTTAAACCAAATGTTGATTCATTTTAATTCACAGAGACTTCTCCATGTGAAACAATTTGGTTTTACTAAGGGTTGTTCAACAACGGATGCCGGTGTCGAATTAATTAAGAATATCTTCGAGGCCTGGGAGGAATCACAGAATGCACTTGGAATATTCTGTGACTTATCTAAGGCCTTCGATTGTGTACAACATGCGACTCTGGTCAGAAAGCTGCGCCACTATGGCATCAAAGGAACTGCGCTCGACCTTATGAACTCCTATCTAAACAATAGGGTTCAAAGGGTTGACGTGAATGGCAAGAGATCTCCTGGGGCTCGTCTGGATATGGGGGTCCCCCAGGGTTCTATTCTTGGACCATTTCTCTTCCTCATTTATATAAACGACCTGCCAAACCTTGTAGAAAAAAAGAACAAGATAGTATTGTTTGCTGATGACACTTCACTAATATTTAAAGTGAAACGCTATCAAACTGAATATGACGATGTAAACAATGCTCTCTCTGATATTGTACATTGGTTCAGTGCTAATAATCTAATGTTAAACAGTAAGAAAACTAAATATATAAAATTTACGACACCCAATGTTAAGAAAATAGAGAGTGGTGTATTTATAAATGGAGAGGAGTTGGAACCGGTGGAATCTACCGTATTTTTGGGCATCACTGTCGACTCTAAATTGCAATGGGGCCCCCATATTGAGAGGTTGGCCAATAGACTCAGCTCTGCAGCATACGCGGTTAAAAAAATACGCCAATTAACTGATATAGACACGGCTCGTTTAGTTTACTTTAGCTACTTCCATAGTATAATGTCTTACGGCATTCTACTTTGGGGTAACGCAGCCGACATAAACACGATTTTCATACTGCAGAAGAGGGCTATTCGCGCAATCTATGGTCTCGGCCCTAAAATATCATTAAGAGATAAATTCAAAGAAATTAATATATTGACTGTTGCTTCACAATATATTTTTGAAAATGTTATGTATGTGCGTAAAAATATTAATGATTTTATTAGAAATAGTGACTTGCATGACATCAATACTAGGAACAAACACAAACTTGTTACTCCTACTACTCGATTGAGTAGAATTAGTAATTCTTTTGTTGGGCGATGTGTATGCTTTTACAACAGGATCCCAGAAAACGTTCAAAATTGTTCTATAGGAAAATTTAAAAAGTTAGTTAAAAAACGTTTGTGTGACAAAGGCTATTATAACATTAAAGATTTTTTGGAAGATGTCACGCCTTGGGAATGATGCGTTCGCTCCAGGCTTTCTCAATGTATAAATATACTTGTTATAAAAATTGGCGTTTAAAAAATCAAAGATAAAAAATATCCAAAAGAAACAGTCCCGCTGAGTTTCTTGCGCCCATTCTTCTCAGGTCTGGGTTAGGTCGTTTCCGAAAGGGTGGTAGATTCCGACGTTCAATAAGAGAATGTAAATTCCAACATTGAATAAAAAATTTTGACTTTGACTTTGACTTTGACTTTGTGGGAATGATGGTGTAAATAGTGTAGTAGAGTAAAATAATTTTTTTACACAAATAGTGTGTAACTTGGTTAAAATTATTATTGAATATTTTGATTATCCCGAAAAAAACAATGGTTCCCGTGGAATAATTGACAAATAGTTATTAGTAATACAAAACTTGAATCGAAACATACATACTTTTGTCCTGGAAAAATTAGAAAATGATGTTTTGAGAATTTGCAAAACGTAGTACTTTTTCACCGAAAATTCAAAATTTTGCTTTATTTAAAAAGATGTTATGGGAGATCAAAAATTCCCTGACTTGGTTCGAGAAGTGCTTTGTATGTTTACTTTCCTCGCATTGGCTTGGTAACTATTAATGGAATGGACAAATTTCTCAAAAGATAAAACAAAGTTAAACTCATAAAAACATCATAATTATATTCAGCAAGATTCTAAAAACTATCTCCACAGTCTGGGTTCAACAATACAGAAGCATTTAATTAATAGAAACGGAAATATCGCTCCATGTAGGTATTTACTTGTGACACACACACGTTAAATTTGGATAGTTTATAATTTATTTAATTCTAAGGTTTGACATAAATACTTTAGTTTTATAACAGTTTTAAAAATCTTAATACGCATATTTAAAATTCTCGAAAAAGGCATTGATTTGAATTATTGTTAGCTTCAAAAATTGTACAATTGTTACACTTTATTAAGACAATATGATGTACTAGATGCGGCCCGCGGTTTCACCCGCTATATTTTCGATAATTCACACTATATCTTTATAAATTATAGCCTATGTGTTATTCTGGTGTGTAAGCTATATTATTGTAAAGTTTTACATTCAGTAGTTTTTGCGTGAAAGAGTAACAAACATACATCCATACATCCAGACCTCCATACATCCACACATCCATACATCCTTACAAACTTTCGCGTTTATAATATTAGTAGGATTTAAGTATTATGTTTTGACATGACTGATTTGATTCAATATAGCATGCAAAAGCTTGTAACTTGAGAGGTGCCTAACTTTTTATATAAACTGACGGAAAAGTGTCATTAAAAACTTGGTACTAAACTCAGAAACCAAATCTAATAATGATGGAGAGGAGGGATAGCAGACCATGATCGATTTATTATTGCCTGTTTTATTATATTTTATCATGAAGATTTTGAAAAGTTTGCATCGAAATATAGACAGCGAAATTTATTGACTAATTCCTGTTTATGCGTGGCATGTTGCATTTTCTTCAATTGCCACTGGCTTCACCTTGAATCAAGTGACTATTTATTCATCGGGAAGGAAATGTTTAGAGGGCAGTGATTGTGCACAAGTGATTTCAGATGTCTTGACTCAACATTTTATCAAACTAAAAAACTTTAAACTCTTTATACTATTGATGTGGCAACTATGTGTTTACCACGTTGAAAAAAGGCCTCATTTCTTGTGTTCCAATACTATTTCAGAGTTTTCTAGACTTTTTCTGACCGCTCTTCATAATAACCAAAAAAATATTTACAATGAATTCCAATAGAATTTTCCAATTTTTATGGAATATGACGTGGCGTAAATGCTATTGAAATATTATTATTCCAGTCAGTCTGTGTGTCTCACGTAGGGAACGGTACTTCTGGCGGGCTCTTAACATTTAGCTGGAAGCTGTATCAAACGACGCGGAAATTCCCACTTACTCCCTGATTGCCACACTACGGGGTTAATGACATTGTTGATACGGTAGCCCGAATACATTTTGTTTCGGATAACGGTTTACCACTCATTCCCAGATGGTTTTGTTATACATAATATAAGTATAGGTACCTAACTATACAGTTATCTTCATTAAATTGATTTTAAATATAGCATTAAAACTATATTTCATTGAATCAATCAAAATGTTTGATGCTTTTAATTTAAAATCTTTAAGTAATTGCAAATTAACATAAGTCACACAGTGGTCATATTTTTAGTTTCGCTAGAAAACTAACTTGTAAAGAAATTGTATGGATAGAGTAGTGTTACTAGTTAGTACTGAAGATAACATAATATATTAGCTCAAATTCGACTGGGCTATTTTTTATCAACAGGGAGAACCAGTCCCTGTGTCCTAACTCCATCAACAGATAAGCCCTAGAATATCATAAAGTTTCATTGTCATGATATAAGTGTGCCTAGCTCATACGTTAATTTATATTCATTTTATTTTTTTTTAAATGACCGGAATCTTCTTTAATGCGAGTTAAAAAAAAGATTGTAAAAACCGGCAATAATTGTAAATACATTGCAGAATCATAACATCGTAACAGAAACAATATTTATTAAACATAGTACCGTAAAAGCAATTTCAACCATGACTCACAAATATCAACCCGTAATCAAATTAGCAGCTTTCTATTATTCGTGCAACTCAGCATAAATTTCTTGAATCTGCCACTCCAACCAAAACAGTTAAACAATAAAGATATTCAAACACGACAAGCCATCCACAAATGATTGTTTATTATGAGAGGATGTGTACACGCAAGACAAAACAGCTTTAATTTGAGAAGTTTTGTAAGAACATTTTGAAACATTTGATGTAACATTGACATTAATAGGTATTTATGTAGGGTCCAAAGCTCTTTTACAAAAGATTGTATCCTTCGGACGATTGCTTAATAGTTAAACAGCTTAATATTTAAACAATATTTGTGTCAATAATTCTATGAAGTGATCCTTAAAAATAATTTTAAAAAATTGGCTGGCGACCCATAACTATGCTCGCCTCCATCACTCGATTTCACTGCCCATGTAACTAAATTAAGTAATGAAGTTAAAGACTCACGTGATTTTGAATAAGGGAGCCCTAGCACTACTTTACAACATTTACACTTAATATTCACAATATTCACTCTACGAAATTCCTCGTCAACCGCACTAATATGAGTTCTAGTTATAAGATATTTAATTAATTATAAATATTTAACCCCTGACGCTATACCGACAGGTATTAAAAGTTTAACGTTTGTATTTGTATGTCTATCAGTGGTCTAATCGAGATCAGCTCATTTCTAACTCAAGACTCATCAATTTTCACAAGTTCATTTAATTTAAAATCTATTGTTACTTTGGTGGTATTTCTAGGACATGGTAACCTTAAGATGATTATGCAGCATCAAGCAGTCTGTTCCATATCTAACTCCTCAGCTACTTGCAGCAGATATTTCGTGTTTAGGCTAATGTGAATATTTTCTATGATGGCATCTCCTAGATATATCAATATTGTAATTTAATTGTTTAATTTTATAGTTATGAGACAATGTATTCCAGCAATGGAGCTAAATGTGCGAACCAAATATTATGGCTTTATTATAAATATTATCTAAAATCATAACAGAATTGTCTTATTTGTGAGTACCCTCGTAACATAAAGTCGTAAACTAAACACTACTTAAGCTGACAGTTGGTTGTCAACCAGATGCTTTAACTTGATTAATAGGCGATTTGGGAGCGGCTCATTAATACAAGCCGATTCAGAGCCCATAATGCCTTCATCATAATCAAACAAAGAGTTTCGTGATTGATTTCCGTGAAATTTAGTGTGTAAATTCAATCGCTAAAATTTGTACACGCAATTCAGTGGCTTCAAAATCAAATGTTATCAATATGATCTCTTAGAATAAAAAAGTAACATTCATGCCTATATTGTTGCAAAACAGTGTCTGTTAGTTTGTCTTCCCTTTTTACTCTATTAGAGGTTCGAATGGTCCTAATTTCTTGCATTTCTGAATAAACTAACTTATATATTTTGTGGGTTTTTGTTAACCTTAAGCACACTTTGAGTGGAAATCTAACCCCTGCAAATCCAAGGTGAGTTCCAAGTATTCAATGGAGAGCTTATTTTATTGGAAGATTATTAAATATTTCCCATTAATTTAATTAATCCTTATTACGTATTAAGGAATGGCGTAATATTGAACTTGAAGCAATACTCCGAATGTGTAAATTACTATATGCAAAAAGCCTTTATTTATCCTTTCGTCGACATAAGTAAAAGAAGCTAATATTTTGATATTTTTTCTCTACGAGTCAAGTTTTACATACTCAATATATTATTGAGAGCGCCTCAGCAGCAACTTTATGATTTAGCGAAAGATAGCTGAACTAGTTGGCTTGTCGTAGAACATGTGTGCGACGAGTTATTTATAATGACTTTCTTTGTTCTCCTTCATGATTTTCATATTTGGAAAATATACTGAAAGGCCTTAAACAAAATCAATAAGATATATAATAACACAACGTAGATTGATTAATGATGTACCTACATTAATAATATTTTATAGCAACTACATTAAATATACACCTACCAAAGCAAAAAGCTACCACTACCAGACTACCAGAGACAACAAAGGTTACCTAGTATAAAAAAACAGTTATGTATTAGCAAGGATAAAGATCAAAATTGTATCCTCTTTTCGCTGTAAATACTTTCAGAATAAATCACAGTAAAAATCCTATAATGTAAATTAATTAAAGTACGTAGAAGCAATAAACAGCAGAACAATATTGGAGAGAGGGCACTAATGAAATGTACCGAGCGGGCTTCTCCGCCTAAATGTAGTGGAACGAACTCACACACTCGCAGCCCAACAAAACATCAGCAAAAACAAAGATTTTTGTTATAACTGAGAGTGGAGGCTCTCGCCGCTATTTCTTCTGTTTTAATAAAATACTTGGGTAACAAAATACGTCACTCGACTTTGACATCGCCCTTTTTGACGATTTGTGAGAACAAAATTCAGACAATGCTAAGACTTTAAATAACCTGGAGATTCTAATAATTTCGTAGCGAGGATAAGACAAATTTTGTAATAAAGTTGATGTAACATAATACTGGTAGGGTTGGACATATTTTGTGAAGAAGAATGGTGCACGCTCGATGCTACACTCGAAGTTTTCATTGTTACATCTTAACTTATGCAATATAGCGTCTGCTTCTTTAATACTTTCGACGACGCTCGATTACGTTTAACGGCGCGATTCGGATGAATTTTCTTATTTACTGTAAGCCGGCAGAAAATCGGCTCGAGCGAAATTCTTAGTCGCAGCGATTTCACACAAGACACGCTTGATTGAACGCATTTGGGCCTTTATGAGATTCGTTATTAGATTGCTTTCTTTTTATTATACAACACACTGTATTAGTTTATTGATTTTTATTGATATAACCTAGATCAAAACATGTACAGATTATGTAACGTACTGTTTAACATACCGTTCTTATTGCTAGGCGAAAATAATCTTAGTGCTTACTTTTAGATTTTCAATAAACATGGCAATTGTTATCATCCATTTTTATTACATGGTAGATAATTTTTTTTAAACATTTTGGCTCTGCCGCATTTCTGTGCCCCCTCTCTCGCCCGTTGCTCGCTGCGCTGCGTGGCGCGTCAAACCGGCCCGTCACGTTTTAATTTTGTAATATCTTTTGAATGGAATTTCAATAATTCAAAAAGTAATCAACAGGCTTTGAAACAGTCTTGAATACAAAATAATTTATTTGGATAAGAATTAATAAAAAGGTATGGATAACATGATCTGATTTTGATAGGCATTTCTATCAAATTTAAAATGTAAAAAACTAGCTATGGTGACATCACTACATTAGTTGGACATATCATCTCGCAAGTTTTTTGTAGATATTGATACGTTCTATAATATTTTAGAACATTTTTTATTCCATCATCAACACTTTTCGCAGCGTATGCGATGAAAGACATTTTATGGCTAATGTTTTTATACCTTTCGTTGGTTTTAGTAAGAATTTACTAGTTACATACAAAAATACAAATCTTTCCTCTTTATAATATTAGTATAGATATAGATATGTCGACGTGTAGGTTAGACTTAGGTTAGCCTAGCCTTAGATTTAAATAAAGAGCCTGAGCAGTGAAGGAAAGTGTTGCAACTGTGTTGAAGAGCTCTTTAAACCTGGTCACAAGTCCAAGGCACTACCTCGGTACCTGTCGTAATCCATTCCATTATATTACAATCCATTAATATCACTATCACCGTTTTAGTGTTTTCACGTATAACGTATCATACCATAATAGTGTTAGACATTGAAAGTAATAAGCATCAAATTACTTCTATGTCTGAGCTTGAAACAATCTCGACTTCAACTCAATGTCCTGATGCGCCTCCTAAGATGACCGCTGATGTTCAAGCCGCAAAGTCTTTAAAAACCATGAACTCAAGATCGAAGAGGGCCTTGAAGAAGTAGGAACCTCCTGTCTTTTGTTTTAGCATTACTATTAATTGAGTATACATCTCGTACTTGTATCTTATACTTGTATTTGCTATGTGTGAGTATACTTAATATAGTTATGTGTTTTTACTCATTAACTTTGGTTAATTACTCAAACTTGACTTGCAACGAACGAAGTCATAATTTAACATTGTAAAATACGAATAAACGGCAAAATCAATACCTGCAGGTAATATGCATTTATTTAAATTGATTTTAAACTTTTTTGCAAAGAAATTTTCCTGTTTTATTGCAGCTTACATTGTCTAGCTGCTGAAGGTGTAAAACAGTTAGGGTTGCCAGATGGAAACTTATCATGTCCAGGAAAATTGTAGCAAAACATAATACGGGGCAATTCTGAGATAACATAATTTAAAAAAACGGCCAAGTGCGAGTTGGACTCACATGCCAAGGGTTCCGAGTTTGAATTGACGGACAAAGTTGCCGTTGATAAACTGATATCACCATACATCGACATATTGGCGACGAAAAAAGGTCATCTACGAATAAAGAGCTATTATTGTCTATTTGTGTTGTAATATATATAAAAATAATAACTACTAGATTTTCTATTTTCGGGACAATAAGGTCTGATAACTAACCTAAAATTCCAGGAGATTCCCAGATTTCCCTGTCATCTGGCAACCCTGAAAACAGTAGATGTACGGATATTCCAGTTTGAAAAGCGTTATCGCTTAAATTTTAAACTCCTGTCCTATCCGAACAATACGTTCTTGACGTGTAATAATAAAGCCCTTTGTTCATTGTCCAGCGCGCGATAATACGATATTGATGACGCAGTATCGACGCGCCCATACAACCAATAGCCCATTTGCAAAAAGACTACGCTATCGTGGAGTAATTTAATTTCAGTATAAACTGCCCACGATTATTATTGAGCACCGACACAGTATTATGTTAATATTAAATAAATTTTTCAATATGTTTTTTTTTCTTGCTCCACTTGCGAAGTCATACAAATTATAATATGATTTCTATAAAGTGTAGATGTGAAGAGCGTTATGACATTATTTTTGTTTTATTTACACGTTTTAAATTTGAATACATTTAAATAGAAACCAGCCAAGTATAACGTTGGACTCATAGCAACAAAATATTCGGTAGGCAAGTGAGAGTCGAGCTAGGTCCACTTTTTAATATATAAAAGTAGACAACAATTAGCAAATCACAAATACTATAGTTTTAATTCACTTTAACATTAAGGAGCATTATTAAATGTAATTGGATGTTGTAAAACTTTTGAGATAACAATATATCCCGTAGGTTGCGAAGTGACAACACTGAAGCGCTGGAGGCCGCAGGGTTGATTCCCACGAGAATCAACTTTACTTTGATTTTTATACTCGAAGGGGAATGAAAGCTGATCAAACAATAGAAATTATTATTGCGTCAGCTAGTCAGTTCGTCCAAATCTCTGGTCTTTTTGGTATTTCGTGTAACCAGCCTGTGAAACTAAGAAAATATATAACACACATGTACACCAAATTTTCACTGAAGACTACATAGATAGATTATTGTGGATAAATAAAAAAGAAAATATTATATACATACTTCTAAGCCACAACACAGTCGCATTAATAGATGAGCCACACCTTTTGTACACGGAATACTTCCTACACAAAATAGAACGAGCCACTTACACTATATTACTAACACATTATCTAATAACAATTATTATTATTAATGATAGGAAGCTCTTATAAAAGTAGGTTACGGAGACCTAGAAACGTAACATGTCACGCATATTATGATCTACTAGTCGACTCGACCCGGCTTCGCACAGGCCGCGTAAAAACGTAAATTTAATTACTTAGGTTTAACATAAAACATTTTAATTTTCAACATATCGCTACATAAAAATATATTCAGGCGTTTAACATATTTTATTATCCTCTAGTTTTGAAATATCACAATTGTATTTTAAAATATTTTATTTCGTACATCGAATCAGAAAGCAACATCCACGGGGTAGAATTATGTGTTCCTGACTGATATAAGTACTGACCATCATTATTTAATAGACTTTTTTAAGATTTATAATTATGATATGTATCCGATAATATCACAGATACGATACCGCGGAGATATAATAAAAAAATATTTTTGGTAAATTTGATCTTTTTTTCACACATTTAAATTAAATAAACGTTTCACTCTCTATAACGCTTATGTGTTGTAATTCAGTTACACAATAAATAAAGCACTAAGAAAATAGTTTTATAGGTAATGTTATTTATCTGCAGTGAGAATCAAATCCGAGGTAACCAATAACAGTTCTCATGTTTAAATTTGTTTCTTTGTAATTTTGTTCAACAAACTAAAATAATATCCTTAGAACCAATACAAATACCAATATTATTAAGGATACGAGGTTTAAGTAATGTAGAATTAGCGTTTCTCTCAAAGTAGCGTATAATTTTTCGAAATTAGTCTACAATAGCAGTTAATGTCGCACGTACAGAGGTCTTAAAAAATCATTCGGATTTTTGAAAAAATACGCGCGTTCCGTATTACGCATAAACAAATATTAAAATATGTATTATTACAATAAACAAATCTCTTAAGTTTAGTTTATATTGCAAGTGTTTCATTGAAGGTAATAGTATAAGTTTGTTATTGGTATTCTCGAACAACAATTTTTCACACAAAGACATTGCAGGCGAGAGCAGAGTTAGTGCGGAATTTAGAATTGCACTTGTTTGTTGTTACGTGAGTATTCGTTTCAAGCAATAGTCTAGAATGTCGGAGATATACAAAGAAACGAACCGACGGCAAAATGATCATCATTGTCTCCCTGGCGGGCGAACCTAACGCAAATCTGCAGAGATTGGCTTACGGAAACCAATCTCACTGTTAGACGTAATTGGCGTTCACAAATGACATGACCTAACCTAAATCCATTTTTTTAAACGTTAGATATGATGGTCCGGGAGCCAGTGACAGAAAACATGACCAAGTCCCTGCCTTATCCCTAGGGATTTATATTATGATTACTCGCGACCATCAGCTGCGACTCCGTGGACAGGGCGGGCAGGCGCAGCCTCCCACGCATGGAGTGTTTTTTTAGTAATTTCCTTCTATTTGAAAATTTGTCGGATTATAGTTTACTTAATATCGTTGAAAAAAAGTTAAGCTGACCTTAACATGGTAGATTATATGTCTGCTGGCTGCTTGAACATGAACAACATTTGTTGTTTTGGAGCACCCCTTAAATATTTATTTTATTTTGTTTATAGTATTTGTTCTTAAAAGGGCAACAGAAATACATAATTTGAGAAAATGTCAACTGTATAGCTACATTATTGCATAGCACGGTCCATGAGACAGTTTGATGACAAAGAGACGGACGGACAGAGGAGTAATAGGGTCTCGTTGTTACCCTTTGGGTACGGAATCCTAAAAAGAAAAAATCTCTAAGATTTTTTTTACAATGCAAGAGGCGACTTGTTTTCTTAGCAACTGTGATCAAAAGAAGAAAATGAAGACAGTTACTTCTATAATAAGCAGAACTGTTTAACTCAAACCTATCTATATATATATAAAAGGAGAAGCTGACTGACTGACTGACATATCAACATAGGGCCTAATCTATAAGGGTTAGAAACTTGAAATTTTGCACAGGGATTCTTTTTATAACGTAGGGGAGCACTAAAAAAGGATTTTTGAAAATTCACCCCCTAAGGGGATAAAACGGGGGTGCGAAGTTAGTATGAAACTTTGTCGTTTTTTAAGTTAATCAAATGAAATTCAGTATGAAGGTTCTTCATTGGAAGACATGAAATAGGGGTAAAATATTTTTTCGAAAGTAATCCCTTAAGGGGGTAAACCGGGAGTGCAAAGTTAGTATGAAACTCTGCCGTTTTTGAAGTTATTCTAATAAAATTCAGTATGAAGTTTCTTCATTGAAAGTCATGAAACAGGGGTAAAATGTTTTTTCGAGAATAATTAATAAATTATTTCCAATGCGCTATCCTTATCACCTAAGGGTATAAAAAACAGCCTACGACTTATTCTCAGTCAGCCGTTTCGGAGGAGTTCGATAACAAACACTGTGGCATATGTTCTTATATCTGTATATAAAAATCTTTTTATATGAAACCGATAAAAACCGATTTTTATGATTTCTTTATATATTTGGTTCGTCCGAGAATAGGTCGCGGCTGTTTTTTATTCCACAGGTGATAAGGATAGCGCATTAGAAATAATTTAAATAGCAAAACAATGGTTACCAGTCAGCTAATAAATGTATATTATTTTAATGAATGTATCATTCGGAAATGGATTTTTATTTATATGAATAGATATATTCAAAGCAAATTCTTCCATATTTCCTTAGAATCTTCCTAGGCTCCCTAGAATCTTACTGGTCCCTCCTTTTTTCATCATCACTACAGGAAATAACAAAATTTTACGCTGTTAGCTACGCCTATACGCTTGTAGATTTATAACATAATAATTCTTTCCGAAATTCGAGAACAACAATTAAAAATTCCCATATCACATAATATTTTCACGAATTTGTATTTTTATTGGCGTGACTTGCAAATATTCGCAGTCGCACTAACCCCTGAAAAAGATATGAGCAGTTTGGTGTAAATCCAACTTCCGGGCTTGCTGCCAACGCTATTCGCACTGCAGAAATATGAGGCATCTATAAAAATTGTATTACATGGTTACCAGTACGAGCCACGAGGTGTAATGCAACCTCTCTTGATATACTTGTATCTATATTTATATATAGAGAAAGAAGTACCTAGAATTCATATTAATGATTTTTTTTATGTTGTATGTCATTACGTTTGTACGCATATTACGCAAAATATAGGCTTTGATTATCGAATGTAAAGAAAAAAGTTATTGCCATTTTGTTATTTAAATGTTGTTTAAATGGCAACAATTATTTAGCTTATCAAGGCACTATTTTTACAATAAACTAATTTTGCTCGCACTATTATCAAACTATAGCACAACCTAGTCCAGAAAAATGTTATTATTTGCAACGGTCACGGCCGGTGTAAAGGTTTTATTTTAGAATCATATTTAAATAAAAATACTGAAAAAGAAATTAACATTACAGTAGCTATTTTACGAATTTACTTTTTCTTTATCCATATAAAATTCTTATAAAATGTCGACTATTCAGTTGATGTTTAATTTAATTGGCACATCAAAATATTTGGCATAACAGCTAGGAAAATATTTGTTGCTCATGCAGAATTTCCCTTGAATGCATAAGTCACAAATCTGGTTAAACATGTTAAATTCATAACTGAATAGACCAGCAGTTCTAGTTTTAGTTTCTTAGAACCTTCTGTATCCCGCTGTGAGTCTTAACTCAAATAACTGTATTTCCCACAAAAGTTCTTCAACGCCTCGATGTGAACATAACATGATTTATGAATTTAAAATTTTGCTTCGAAGCTGTCTAACTACGAAGCAATAAAATAGTTCGTAACTTTATATATCGAAAACCCCTACTATATTTCCATTAGTCAATGATATTTTATAAATAAATAAAAATACCATGATTTGTTAATAACCAAATATATGGCGACACTACATCACTTGTGTCATGCGGGGATAGTACAGTTTTATTATCTGTGAAAGAATTGTCAAAATTAAGTCAGTGATTCTTAAGATTATAATATCCTTTATTCAAAATGGCCATTTAATGTCTAACTGCCTGCACTTTAATAGCTATGTCAATTTATATCTGCAAAAAAAGGACTTTTTTATTTCTATTTCCTATAGGTAGGAATACAACTTCTCTCTGCCGCTGGGAGAGCATTTCGTAAGAGCCGAGTAATCTGGCACCCACTTGGTAATACTCTTGGCTTGTGACCACCAGCATGCGAATCCGACCGCCAAGTGTCTTTGGCACGTTCCGATCTAACCGCCAGTTTGTTTGCCAGACGCCCTCCCTGTCCATCCCATTAATGCTGCTGTTCCAGTGGACTCGGGATTCGAGCTCTGGGTCCGCTGGAAGCATTCTTCTCTTTATTCTCCTGCCTCACTCTATCTCTATCTTCGAGGTGGCAACGCATCGCCAATAAAAGACTTATATATCTAGTACATTATATTACTTTGATATATATAATTAAATATAATGATTTATCTTAAGAAAATTTAAATAAATAGTATGGGCAACAGATATCTCGATATGCTCACGAAGATAGCAAATACTTTTTGTATTGAACTATTCTTCGTACTTTAGCGAGTGGTCTTCTAAAGTAGAATAACTGTAGTTTATTGATATTTGTATGAAAGACATTACTAAAGTTTTAAAATATGAAGTATTGGATCTCGTATTTCTGAACTTTGGTTTTAAGATATTTGCTAAGATATTCATAACTGTTCGTTATAAAAGCAAAATAAATAATAGCCTTATATCTAGCCTATAAATTATCTATCCTAGTACCAGGTAGTAATATAGAGGCTAGATAATTTATGTCATTTTAGTGCATCCGAAACCATTAATCCTACTAATATTATAAACGCGAAAGTTTGTAAGAATGTATGGATGAATGGATATGTGGATATATGGATGTATGTTTGTTACTGTTTCACGCAAAAACTACTGATTGGATTTTGATGAAACTTTACAATAACATGGCTCATACGTCAGAATAATACATAGGCTATAATTTATAATGATATAGTGTGAATTTTCTAATATACAGCGGGTAAAACCGGGGGGCGCAGCTAGTTATATATAAGAATGAATTACTGTTCGTTAGTATCACTAAAACTAGAGAACGACTGAACCGATTTGGCTAATTTTGGTTTTGAATTATTTGTCCCACAAATGTCCAGGGTATAAATGGTAAAACTGGTAAAACGATTTTGATAAAACTTTTATCTGTAGTTTAATGCAGCTCCTGATCGTATCGTTTGTAAGTAAGTAAGACCATTTTGGAATCATATTCTGTCCGGGACCATTTAAATATAATCGGAGCCATTCGGGACCACTGCAATCGTCACCAGTCGGTTTAATTTTATTCTCTTAGCTTTTGTGTGTGACACTGATTTTTAACAATCAAAAGTATTAATCAAAGATTTATTTAAACACCCACATCTACATAGTGGACTGTACAATGTGTAATCAAATTTGGGAGATAATACGATAATGTAGAAACATTGAACCGGACACTCTAAATCTTTTGTTCAAAATACTTATACTTAGTAGTTATTCACAGAAGTGACTATTATTATTATAAAACTCAGCTTAGCCAGATAATTGAATTTTAAGTTCCCCTCTTTCTTCTAGCTCGATTTAGAGTGTTTTTGTTGAGCATAACAAAGCAAACCGGCGACTTTTAAGCAAAAAATAGTTTTGTCACAAAATTGAATGCAAGCATCCCACTTCCACTCGCTCCGGTTCGACTTTATCCCATCTCCTGAGTACTTTTAGAAATTTTTTATCCTGTATTTTAATATACAGAAACTGTTTAATAATATCCAACTTGACGAAGCAAAAAAATGAGAATATTTAATCTTATATGTAAAATCTCGTGACACATATTTGTTATCGAACTCCTCCGAAACGGCTTTATTGATTTTTATGATTGAGATGAGACGAGACCACGGTTCTACCTTAACCATTTTTATACCGATGCATTTCTAGGTTTCTGATTATTTTCTTGTTTCGTCCTTTTTAGACAACTTTTTTTACGTAGTCGGGTTATAGTTTTTTAAACTTTATTTTTTTATTTAATAGTTTTCCGTTTCCCGATCGAGATAACCTTTATAATCTCATATTATAACATAATGTTGGTTTTTATTTGTTTAAACGAGTAAATAACTCCAACGACTGGCCGCGCGGACTATACGACAGCATTTTAAACATATATGTTGACTTAAACAATAAGATATATATACATATTTGTAATGTTCTCGTCAAGACCTTTCTTTTGACATCAAACACGTAATAATCATCTCAGTTTAATTTTTTTCGAGGTTAGAATCTGAGATTTAAGTTCCGTCATTAAAAAAAATCATAATATTACGAATCTTTTGACACCTCACTCATCAAAATTGGTTCAGTAGTTTAGGCGCTAGAGTGGAACATACAAACATACATACACACATAAATAAATACATACATAGACTGCCAAAATTATAACCCTTCCTTTTGCCTTCGCCGTAGTCGGGTAAAAAGTAGTCTATGTGTTTATCCTAACATGTACACATACAAACATTCACATTTGTAATATTATAATATTATGGTAACATTGGTAAGATTTAAACATAATTTATATGTAGGTATACTAATCTGAAGCAAGTCTAATAAAACATATTAAAAAAAATTCAAAGTTTAAATTAATATTAAAGGCAGGTGCGCCGGCTCGTTACGAGAGTATTTCATAATTATGGCAGTTGCTAGGGGATACCTGAAGCGATGGGTACTACAAAGAACAATTTGCACGTTATTACAAAACTTTAAAACTTAACCTTTTTTCTATTACATAAAGTTACTTAAGTTGTAAGTTGAATCGATAATTCTTAACTAGTTAAGATATGTCAGGGTATAGTTGGATAATAGTGAAGGCCGTGTTGGGCTGTAGTTGGGGTGGGATGATAATAAAGAAAGTTAATTATCACTTTCATCGCGAGTTTTATATTCAACGATTTTTGACAGCCTCAAACGAGTAAACGATTGTCGATTGGTCGCGACGCCAGCGCCATATTTCCTATTTGTAGATTTACTTCTGATAATAATAAAGAAAATGAATTATCGCTTCCGTTGCGTCATTTTAATATTCAACGATTTTTAATAGTCTCAAACGAGTAAAAGATTAATCGAAAGGCATCTATGGTGCAAGAGTAAAATAATAATCACTTCCGTCCGCCCTACCCGTGGAGGGGAATACTAGCTAGTCTCGACTCTTTATATGCCATTGACAGTCGGACTGAAGTCTTAGTCGTGCGAGGTCTCTCAAAGTAGTCTCTCGATAGTGTTAAAGTCAGTGTCAGTGTTTGTGTTAGTGCTGGAAGTGCTGCCTGATTAAGGTCACGTAAGTACCTTACAATGTCACGCGTCTTGTGTTAGGTTAGGTTTGTTTGAGATAATCCTTAGGTTTAGACAGTGAGACCGGGTAGTGGAGGCGAGTGTCGTAATTACATAAAAGGATGCCTTTTGGCATATTGTGAAGCCTACACCTTGGTCACAAGTCCAAGGCACTGCCTGGGTTCCTGTTCAAAAACTACGGAATCGTAAGATTCGATCTCTTCATTCATTTAAATCGTCTCTCTGTTCTGACAGATACTATTATCTGCCTGTGACTTCTACACGAAAACTTCTGAAATGTGTGAGAGTGAATTGAAATATAATCACGTATGCATCAACCTATTCATTAAATCGCCGCTTTTACTAAAATATCCACTCCCTTTTTCACGACACAATCTAACGGAACAGAGGTTATACATTTACTTGTTCTGATTTGCCATCACTACATAGTATAAAACAAAGTCGCTTCCCACTGTCTGTCTGTCCCTATGTATGCTTAGATCTTTAAAAATTAAGCAACGGATTTTGATGCGTTTTTTTTAATAGAGAGAGTGATTCAATAGGAAGGTTTATATGTATAATACATACCTAATGTAATAGAGAAACACTGATTATTTTAGAGATTTCTAATATGATGTCGTAAATAAACACATTTTTTGTGCTTACATTGCTAACGCTGGCTGAACCCTACGAGATAGATCAAAATAATGTACTACAGTATTGTACACCTTAAAAAGGTCTACAAAAAATTGTGCGATGGTATATGTTTATCTCTTAGGGATAACCCACAATAACCGCTTTTTACGAGAAGTAATAGCTTATTTACGAAGTGATTTTAAACAATACAGCATTAATCCTTATCCAATTAGGTACCTAAATACATTGTGCATTTAATATAGATCAATATGGCCCTTTATAGCATGAAATTTACATAAATATTTTCGAAGATATTACGGATTTAAAATGCAGGGACATTGCGGTTACGGCTAAATACGGCGATGTCGGGACGGGTCGACTAGTGAAAACTAAAAAAACAAACAGAGTTCACATTCGCCAAAATATTGCGTTTTATTGTATGTGTTATATTTTTTTCAGTAGAATAGGTCATGCAAGTGACTGTTAGGAAAAAGAAAAAAGCGAAAATTGGACCGTTCAAATGCAAATGACGTTTTTTTGTATGAATATCGAGTTACACTCCACTTGTTTCCATTTGGTTTTGTTTATATGAAGGGTTACTGATTTATACGAAGTAGTTGTTGCCCAACGGTGAAAATTCGATTGTAATTCATTTATTATTTAACACAAATAGACAAATCTATTACTTTATTTATTAAATTTAACGTTTTCCTAAATTTATTAATTATATCAATATAAATATCACAGTTTAAATATAAAACAAAGTCGGGTTAGTTACACCATTAATAACAAACTCAAAATATTTTATTCAACATTATAACTCAACAACAGTTTGGCGGATTTTGATAAAATTTGGTTTTGGTAGATATACACTAGAGCTTGAATAACTTTAAAAGAAAAAAAAAATTATGTACTTGTTAAGAAAAATAATTTAAGTTGTAAAGTTTTTAAAGTATTATTTTTAAATTTTTAGTTCTGTTTATTAAAAAGAACATAATAAGAGCTTGTTTTTAAAAAGTTTTTTTTCACTTTTTAATATTATTTATATTTTAATAACTTTCATATCAATTAGTTATGTAATTACTGGTAACCATCTAGCACCAAAGTATTCGTCAAGACGAATTAAACGAGCCCATACTCGATGGAGTTATTTCGTCTAATTACTGAGTTCCTATGGCCATCTTCTAGCTACATCATCAGACCCTGGTTACCACACTAACACCAAAGTACTCGTCAAGACGGATCAAACGAGCCGAGACTCGATGGGGATTGAGTCGTTTCATTGCAAACTTCCTATGGTCATCTTCCAGCATCATCAGATCAGCACCATGTCATCATAATATTGCATTGTCACGCGATTTACACATGTATGCAAGATTTCAGCTCAATCAGAAACCGGAAAGTGGATCAAATTTAATATGCAATATTTGATGACAAATATCGAGACAGGTGAAACTTAATAAAAGCTTGTAAAAAAGGAAATAAGCTATCTTTTATCTCGAAAAAGGCAAGAAAGGGTTGTTATACGGAATGAAGTATGTATATCAGATATATAGCAATATATTAAGAAAATTAAATAAAAACTACACTTCGATTTACGTTGTTAATTGGACCCAGACAAAGCCGTGGTGGATCAACTAGTTTTCTTAAATTTAATAACAGTTCTAAGTTTGAGCAATTTGACACAAAAAAAGGATAACGGCAGTAAGTATGTATAATTATTTTTAAATTAATTTATAGTATTTTCAAAGAATTGAATAAAAATGATTAGCTACTGCACTCCTTCTATAATAGCAATACCGAATTCTTCACAAACGCATCTTCACTTTCACAAACGTAAAGTATGTAAAGTAATTTATTAATATTATAATTTTAAACATCCATCCATCTAAGCTAGGGTGATAATAAGTAGCTCATGACAAATTGTTACTTTACGTTATTTTAAAGTAGGTACTTTTCGTTTTAACATTGAAGTTTTTTTAAATCACGCTGAATGCGGAATGAAATCTATATGGAATTTACGTATAGGTAGTTAAATATTTTTATTATTGGATTTTTATTACAAGAGCTTATATCTCGCAGTGAATTAAAATTCAATATAACAATTTTATAATACATGAAACACAGCACTTCGACTGTAAACCAAACACATTCAGAAGAGCTGATAACTATATATCACAGTAATGCGAACATAACTTAAAATTTATTCATTCATTACGCTCCGGCTTTAAAGTGCTTAATTGAAAACTGAATACGAGATGAACACAGAACAACACGTTATTAGGCTGGTATACAATCAACAAGGCCTTACATGTGTAGCTAGATGACACGGGGCCTATACCACGCTTGTAGCATATTAACCACACTTGATTACGAAGCCTAATTGCTTTCAAACAAATTTACATGTATGAAAAATAACAAAAACTATTATTTAAAAACTTTGGCAGATTTTTGATATTATAGCAATATATTAAACAACCCAACCGATTGAACAATTAAATTAGCTTCCAGTTTATATATATTTTTAAGTTTGATTAAATCAAAACTATGTTTCAATGGTGTGAGGTTATTTCAATGTTAAAGTAAAAAAAAATTAATTCGGTTTAAGCTATAAAAGGGTCGTAAGAATAGTCATTGATATACTTATAACTGTCATCTTAACTCATTGCAAGTTTAGGCCAAAGTATTGCTGGCCAAATGCGGGTAGTCAGACTTTATACACCCGAAACTGACTTTAATAGAGAAAATTATGGAGATTCTCAAACATGTAGTTTTCCTCACGATGTTTTCCTTCACCATTAAAGCAAAGTGATATTTAATTTTTTGAAACACACGCACTCAAAAAAAATCGTCGTTGTGTGCCCAGGATCGAACTTCAACCTTCCAAGTAAGATACCGAAGTCTTAACCACCAGGCTATCACCAGTTTTTTTATTACTCATTATTATTATTATTATTAACCTCATCATTCATTTAATTGATTACAAGAAATTATAATAGTTATTTGTTATACAAGAGTGCAAAGGTTTCTAAAACAGAAAGAGAAGAGAACAGAAATTAGAATCCTGAGCGTTAGCGAGGGAATCAAAAGAGCACAAGATGAAAAATCTTTGCACTCGAGTGCAACACGTGACGTTTCAACCCGTCAAACTGCCGTGAATCTCACCCCTACAATGCTCCTCGTCGCGACAAATCATTTAATTATGGTCTTTAATTATATAATAAACTATGATAGTCAATATTAACTACATGAAATTACTTGTCAAACTGCCGCGAATCTCACGCCTACACTGCTCAACGTAGCAACGAATAATTTAATTAAAGACCACTAAACTATGATAGACAATATTAACTACATGAAATTACTTGTCAAACTGCCGCGAATCTCACGCCTACACTGCTCAACGTAGCAACAAATCATTTAATTAGAGACCACTAACCGCTGACATCCCGATTAATCGATAATCTTTTACTCGTTTGAGACTGTTAAAAATCGTTGAATATTAAAATGACGTGACGAAAGTGAGGATTAATTTTCTTTATCATTATCCTACTCTAATTATAGCCCGACACGCCCTTCACTATTATCCTACCCCAACTATACCCCGACATGTATAAGATTTCTGGGGTATTTATGTATTTTGTTTCTTACATACGAGTAGGTAAATAATATTTTCAAACATAAATGTAATAGTGACGAAAAGTTTTATATATTTATTTTATTAAACAAAACTATATTAATGACTATAAACTAAACGGATTTAGTAGATTTACAAGCACCGTATGTTAGCAACACCGACATTGTTTTAATAGACTTATTAAGAACTAAACCTGTTAAAACTTGTCGAGCGTTCGAACAGTAAAGTGGCTCCGGCCTAAATCTGTGTGGTTCAATTATATTAAACTAGGTGTTTCAATTAATATACCTGTTTGGAATTTATAATAATAGCGGATTGCCTTAAAAGTGTGTTTATTATTATATTTTAATACACCAAGAGGTAATCGAGGAAGGATATGTCCTGAGAGCTGTGAGTTGACTGCGTCTTTCAGTATTGGCAGTGTAGGTATAACACAATAGTTGGAGATACAATCAACAAGGCGTTATACGAGTAACTAGATGGCACTCGACCCGCACTAGGAAATTAACCACAGTTGATTACAGAACTAAATTGGTTACAAACCTATGACCTATTGAAGTGCAGAGTATAAATTCAAAAGTTTTAAAAACAGGACAAGAATAAGAGTATACATATTTTAGGAGAAAAAAGGTTAAAGAGCTAAATGCCTATAACAACATATTATGTGCTAATTTTAAATCTCGAAAGGAAACTTGGAAAATAATATAAGTCATAAAATATCGTCAATTTATTTCAAAAGTCGTAAGCAAAAATAAAATTTTTCAAACAGTAAATTGTTCGGAATGCTTTGGGAGCCTTCGTGAGGACTTTGTCATAGGTAGGTATTAAGAATGGACTATTAAGAAAATTCAAGGGTGGTGGCTTTGTAAGATAACAGGTAGCATTATAATTTACGTCATCCATTGCCACACACCATGCATGTTTCAAGAGTCAGGAGTGGGCCACGCCAGTAGTCCAATGTCCGGGATTTGAACCCACGACTTGTTGATCGTGAATCCAACGCCCGAACCACTGAGCTACTGACGCTTCAAGGAATTCCTTTAATTACACCACTCGCCTCCACCGCCCAGGCCCTCTGTTCAAACCTAAGGTTAAGTTAACCTAAGCCTAACTTACGCGCCGACAAGTATTTTTTGAAATCTTTACACATCTATAATATGAATCACTGAATATTTTTAAAACAAACATTCAATGTTAATCAGCAAAATTAGTTTTATACATTGCTTATGTCTTAATATGAATAATTAGAAATAATGTAGGTATGTGTATTTTATATCTATTAATAGTAACCTACATATATGTGTTTATTTTCGTTATAACATAAAATGAATATTTCGCATTTATACATAGGAGGTGCGGGAAGTATTACAAAGAGTCCTTGAGTCTTATTTTTAAAGACTCGACTCGCTGAGATAAAACAGTCAAGTCTAAAAATGAGACGACCTTTAAAAAGAAATAAGAATCTTAAAGGAACTCGGAGTCTCCAAGAAAACTCGGAACGCGAAAATAAGACTTGAGCATATTAATAAAAAAAACTCGAATCCTAAAGAGGCAAGCTCGAATCCTAAAGCAAATAGTTTTAACGAAGTTACTTAACGCACCTTTCGCTAATAGTTTTTGGTTTCACTATTAATTAGTTATTTATATATATTTCCGAGAAAAGAGTTACACCCACTTATACTATTGTATAAATTATACCAGGATATTATAGAAAATATCTTGATTTAGCCCATGAGGTTGTCGACATGTGGGATGTGGACTCAGCAGTCGTTGTGCCGGTATTTAACTTATTTGTCGTAACGGCCTAATGGCCAAGAGCCTCGATGATCGGCCTGATGCAGAAAGCGGTACTACTGGACACAGCACGTATCGTGCAGAAGTTCCTCTCTCGGGAGCTCTAACCATCGGTAGCTTGGACCGTGTTCCCACTGCCGGTTGGCCTCCATTTTTTATATTTAAAAAAAAATATAAGAGATAGAGTAAAACTTGTCTCTACTAATAACGTATAACTTTTATAACAATCGGTGCGAAAGTGTTCTTATAAATAAAACGTATAAAATAAAAATTATTTTTACAGCGTCAGTCTATTTAATAGCTGCACCACTAATTTCATATATTAATTTAAGTTCTATAAGAAAATGCCTCAAGGCATTAAGTCCTGCAATTTGTGCACTTAAAAATGAATGCACGCGTTACAAACGTACGAGGCGTAAATTGGTGAAGTATCTATAGTCTATACATTGGCATTAGTGGTTTATTTCAACATTGCCAACAAAGGGTTGAAGTCAATTAGCCATTGAAAACACTATGCGATATTTAGACATAGGGCGGGCACTATTTGTCATTAATTTGGGGAACGAGGTGACAGAAACAGGGGAGCGGTCCGAAGCCAATTAGAACATCTATTACATAGTAATGTTTGTAATGCTTTTGACAACTACATATTATTTTCTGACATGTCACGGCCGTTTCCGTAGCTTTGTGAAAGATTTATTGTCTCGCTTACTGGCTTTGGTTCCAATAATGATACCGAATAAAATGACGCTTCAACAATCTTGCCAATAACTTTCACTTTGTGTACGAACGTGAAAACTTCACGTTAACTATTAGTTAAAGTTCCTAGTTTAGTAAAATAATGTATGGTTTGAAATTATAATAACAACGTAACTATTTTTTTGCGTACACAATTGTTGTGCCCCCTGCAGATTGTTTTGCCTTTAGTTAGATTTATACATATATATATGAAAGAAAGTATATACTTATATATATGTCGGAGCATAGTAAAAGATTATCGATTAATCGAATCGTTATCGTTGTCTATGGCGTTGGAGTGGGGTGGTAGTCACTTCCGTTGTTTTGACAGTCTCTACCCTCGACCCTTTATATGCGATCGACAGTCTAACTGAAGTCTTAGTCGTGCGCGGTCTCTCAAGAAGTGAACATCATCTAAGTAGTGCTAGTGATAGTGATAGTGTCAAGTGCAGTGTAGTGTGGAAGTGCTGTCCAACTAAGGTCACGTAAGTCCTTACAATGTAATTGCCACGTGGTTAAGTAAACACAATGTTAGGTTAGGTTAGCCTTAGGTTAGGTTAGCCTTGTGTTAGATTCGGTTTATATGCGTTTAACCTTGGGTTTAAACAGAGAGCCTGATCGGTTCAGTAGAAGTATCTGCGTCGCGTTTACCCAATATTCCATTAAATATCATCCCCCCTTTTAATGTTCTCCGATATTCCCCATCTTCCTCCTTCCATTTCCTTTCACATAATTTAAAATCCCCGACATATATATTATTGGTGTAAAACTATTAATCAGTGAATAGAGAGAGCCGGTTAAATATAATATAATAAAGGTATCTTTCAGAAAAATTAATCACTGTTCGACATATAGATAGTTCAATCTTTGCAACATCCATTTAATTTTTCATTAAAGAGAACCTGGAAATATGAAACAATAGGCAATTATATGTAGAAGTCATTTTATCTCTCTATAATGAATACTTGTATTTTAATAAGATCCGTCTAAATTCAAATTCTCAAATTAAGATCTATATTTTTTAATTAACGCGCTAGCAGATTTCGTCTCTAACTTTAATTTAAATTAATAGTAAACGATTAATGGTTGTTTAATTGCGACACAATATTCATTCAACATCACAATTTTATAATCCAATTTAAGGTATTATTAATCTATGGATGTAATAAAACAATATATATGTCTGTACATAGGCGGCATTTGAGAAAAATTAATGTGAGGTGTCACTATACCACCAATTGAAGCCAAAATTATAATTTTTAGTTGTTTTTCTGTCTGTATATAAATTGCATCAGATTTTAAATATTTAACCTGAATTTAAAATGGCATACTTTTTATCACGAAGCAGCACAAATCCCGAGGGATAATTGACTATAGGTAAATTATAAACGCGAAAGTTTGTAAAAATGTATGGAAGTATGGATGTATGTTTGTTACTCTTTCATGCAAAAACTACTGAATGGATTTTGATGACACTTTACAATAATATAGCTTACACATCATAATAACATGTAGCTAGTACGTAATATAATAAAAATGTATTTGACCTATGACTGTTCATAGAAGATATTTAAGAAAACTTAGTAGGGACAAAACAATTATTATTAGATTTTTTGTTTTTCAGTCTGTTTGTTCGTATGATTGTACGCACTTCACACAAAATCTTCCAGATGTTTTGGACGCGGTATTCATAGTTGCATTGCTGCAGATCTAACCTGAAACTTAAGCTTTTAGTTTGTTTTTATACTTAAATCGATAGTCATGAAATAAAATGACAAATAAACTCTTTTCATCACCTTTTATAAAAATATTAAATTAAAATATGTAATTTGCTGAAAGCTGTAATTAATGAAGAGCATAGCGAAGGACACATTATAAACATTATTTCATGGTGAAATTAAAAACGAGTTCTCATTCCCATTTCCATTTGCCTAATGGACTTACAACTCTCATGGGTCTTTGCGCCAACTTTTATCAAACTAAAAGCAACTGAAATACCCTAGATTAATAAACTTTATGTTACTTCTCCACGTGTAACTCCTATAACCTCCAACGAATAAACCGACAGAAAGTACAAGTTTGATGATGTTATCTGTCTGTGTTTATATGTCTGTAAATATTCAGAAATTCGTAACCAAAAACAATGTGTTGTTTGATTATTTGAAAGGTACCTAATGTTTGTTTCTGCTTTGTGATGAGAAGGGTAATGAACACAATGGATTGACTTGATATATACGTATTTATTAAATGCGGACATTTATGTAAAAGACACGACTTGACATTAATAGTTAATACAAAGACAGGAAGTCGCCAACAGTGTTATTGAATCATTAACATATGATAGATCATAGATAACGATTATAGATTATACAACAGTTTCATTATCTTCTTTTTCATTTTACTACTGGTCTATAAGAAGAATAAAAACTCTTTTTATTTACGTTGCAAGTAGTATGTCTTGTGGGAGATAAAAACCAAATAACATACAGTAAACACCCCAATTATGAACAGTTTAAGAAATTTGTACAGTATCAAGTTCTTCTATTTCCCGGGTAGAATTAAATCATAAATGTATCTAGTTTTAATATAATAACAATCTATTGATGAATTCCTAGTTAAGAATTCGCACAATAAGGTAGTTTTAGTACCCGATACGAGATATTTTTTGTATTTGAAAGCACGCATGAATTTAGTTTGTTACGACTTATTATACAATATTATTGGTTCCTTGTCCATTATTGATTTCACTACTATACTTAAAAATACGATAAATTATTTAGATAAGTCCTTGTAAATAAATAAATTTATTGATAGTTGTATATTTATAAATGCAATTGATGTTAAAATAACGATTTAATTAAAGCTTAATTTTGATGGAATATATGAAACCAATAACTATAACAAACACGTTTAAATTTAAAGAATATCCCAATTTTAGCGAGCTTTATGCAAAATATTAAAATAATTAATGACCTATTTGGCTCAGTTGCACCAGTGTTCGCCTGCCAACTGCCAACCCATGTAGCGAATCGCCTTCGTGGTAAATTGCATCATTTCAACTGATTTTTTGTGTGTATTAAGCCATTATGTATAAGCAGTGTCATGACGGTTTTATCAGAGACATTGCAAACTTATAAAGGAAATGCGCCAAAATTCTTCTAATATTATAAACGCGAAAGTTTGTAAGAATGTATGGATGTATGTTTGTTACTCTTTCACGCAAAAACTACTGAATGGATTTTATGGAAACTTTACAATATTATAGCTTATACATCAGAATAACACATAGGCTATAATTTATAATGATATAGTGTGAATTATCCAAAATATAGGGGGTAAAACCGCGGCGCGCAGCTAGTGGAATTATAAATCGACGTCCCCACAGAATAAAAGTGTAGTCACTTTACTATAATTTTGTTACGTTTCAATTATTTATATCATTCGTTTAATAGTTAATAAATAAATAATAAGAAATATTTTTTTCTACTCATTACCGAACAGGGTTTAAAATTCTGCATCGATTGAATACCATTTTACTCGTGTGAAATATTATTTTGACAATTGCGTTAGCTGTTTATATAAACAACTTGATAGAATTGTTACTCATTGTCCAAATAAAGATTTTAAGAAATAGTAGAATTTTCAAACAATCTTATTTTTATTTTACATACAAAAGTTAAACGAATGGTAATAAATGATATTCGTCTTTTAAAATTGCGTTTTATTATCTCGAATATCAGCAAATACCTATCTTATACTAAGAGAAGTAACATTGGTTAAATAAATGGTAGAACAAATAAAATGGCAAGAATGTTAGCAATCACAAAATTTTTTTTTAGTAATATTTTTTTCGAATTACTTGCTAAATAAGTTAAATAAAAAAAATATAAGAGCAGGAAATTAAATTAGCTTTCATTCGATATATAACGCAACATATTATGTTAGCTTTTATTACGCGAGATATATCTAAAGAAATTTTAGTTTTTAATTTTTGGTTATATTTTTATTCAGCGACGCTCCGCGATAATCAATATCTTTTGAGCCCTATCTATCGAATCTAAATACAGTACAACGAAAAAATCTAAGATCCTATAGTATAAAAAGCTGAAATTTCATCAGTGAAAAATATTTTTTTTTAAACAACCTAATAAAGTAGCGGATGTCTTTCAATAAAATATTACATTGTCAAGATAATGAACCAAAAATGACGACATATTCGTCTCATAGATGTAGAGAAATCCCACTTATACAACTTTAATTCCTACCTCTAATATAATAAATACAGAGCAAGTGTTCCACGTTGAATTGCAGTTGTGGTGCTAACTATGGCTAGCCCTAGCAAAACAAAATAGAACAGAAATAACAGTTCCTAAGACGAAAACCACAAGTTGCCATACATAACTGGTGAGACAGGTTACGACTTTAAGAGAACGGCGCCACGGATCGTTAGCCTGGAGGAGTTATAATGATAGAAATACTTAATACTAAAGTTAATGTGTTGTAGAAGACAGCCAGTATTACTTATTACATCCTCAAAAATATTATTTGCTAGTTCTATTATAATTAATGTTAGCAACACTTTTCTTGTTCTTATATATTCCCCCCTGCCGCTGGGAGAGCATCTCGTAAGAGCTGAGTAACCCCACCACCCCCATTGGTGGTAGAGGATTTGTTCCCCAACTGTGGCGACCACCAGCATGCGAATCTGACCGCCAAGTGTCTTTGACGTGTTTCAGTCTCGCTACATGTGGGACAGATCTACCCCTTCCCTTTCCCATTCCATTAATGCTGTTATTCCAATAAACTTTGGGTTCTTGCTCAAGGTCCACCAAAGCCCCAGGATTCTGCGGGCGATTCAGGAGGCTCCTGCACACTTTCTATCAGGTGGACCGTCTGCTCGTTAGTCCCTTAACTATATGTTGGATAGAAATAAAATAAAATAGTGGCTTATTATCGTGATTAAGTTGAGGGTCCATCTTGAAATTCACGTTTTTATTTTTTTATTACTTTGTTGTCTAATGTTAACTACATTAGACAACAAAGTAATAAAAGTCCTTAGTCGCAAGTCCAAGACGCTGCGCTGCTTGACTTCCTCTTTTAAAGTTTGTTTATACGTATTGATGTAGAGTAATAGGTCATATCATTCCGAGCACTAATATTTTCTGATCTGAAAGACTTTTAATTTTATCTATCAGGTGGATCATCAACCTTTATACATTGCTTTACAAAAGTTGTACAAGGATTAATATAGTTGTAGAACGGTACAGTCACAAGACAAACAATACACACGCAGGAATGAGCTGGAAACTAACTTCCCACAGGCAACGAAAGGGGTTATACTCGTATTCCCTCGAGAAGTAACAATGATTGAAACGACACAATCCAAACTATTGTGATGTTGATTAAAGCTGCGCTACGAAGTATTAGCTAAGTTGTATTGCGTTGCGTAAGTTACGAGTTAATTGAACCTAGTGAGACCTGATGTCATTATGTGGTAGTAGTAGTAGTACATAATTTAATAGTACTTATGCTATGATGAATCGAATCGAAATACCATTAGACATCGATTTGGAAGAATAAACTTGTATATGTCGAATTTTTGTATTGTCGAAAAAAAACAAAGTATAAAAACAGCAATCAATAAAGAGTTAACAAATGCAAAAAAACAAATGATATAAAATATATACTATTACGAACTTAAAAAAAAAATTAATACCGTTTCATCTCAGTGACAGTATTTAATAGACTGTTATAATTGTCAATATATTAATATCGTCACACAGTTATCAAGTCAGAAATGAGCTGATAGTCTTCAAACGGCTGACCTGATCTTCACAAATTATAACTCAGTACCGTCTCGAATAAATTACCTTTCGATTAAATAAAACTTCTCTAGAATCGGTCCATTATCTTAGCGCAGCCGAACGAAGCCACAGACTGACATATAGATACACACATTAAACTTATAACAACCCGTCGTTGTAGAGTCGGGAGTTAAAAGTATGTTTTAATAAAACTTCAAACACATGCACATACATTCGTTCCTCTTTCCTCTTAGTATATAAAACTTTAAGTTTATAGAAAAATTCACATAAATAAAATAATAATAAAATTATATTTTTAATAAAACTTTAGATACCATGATTTGATTACACACTTTTTTTACTTAAAAATCGTAAAGAGATTTTCTAATACCATAGCACTTACCAACTTTTCAAACAAATTATTTCATTTTTTAAAGTCTAGTTTGCATGCAATTTTTTGCTTTCTATATCAATTGGGAAATATTTTCTAATCCCGCAACCATTCAACAACGCAGTACCGCAGTACTCAATATTGCAGGAAAGTCTTAGCAAGGCCTTTCGGTAAATTGCTCAATGACCCACTAGTTTGTGGCACAGTCACTTCACTCTAAAAGTTCAATTGTTCCACGTCGTTTTTCTCCTTTACGGTCGAATCAAGATAGCCAAAGAAAATAAAAGTTGAAATTCATTTGACTTGAGCTTTTGAACTTTATAAATCCGATTACGGTTAAAATTATTTTTCCAAACCAGTAATCTGCATCTCTAGAAGAGGGAAATTTCTGTACTGATTTCGATAATTCCTATTGTCACAACCCACTGTATATGTATATAAATACTAGGTCATATACATTTTTTATATAATGAAGAGAACGTATTTTACATATCAAATCACAAAGAATAATTTATTGCACTGATTTATTACTCGAATATCAGCAAAACTGATATTAATTATTATTAATTTAGTTAATACAATGAGGGATATTTATCAATTATTTAAGTGATCTTATGCAAATTAAAATTAGGCTTTCACGTTTACTATATATGAAATATACTAACATATAATCAACTTTTCATATATATAGAAATAAAGTTTTAAAACTAAAACCCAACTACGTAAAAAAGTAGTCTAGAAAGGACAAAACAACAAAATAATTCAGATAGAAACCCAGAAATGCATAGTGTTAATTATGATGTTGGCAACACTTATAATTTGAGTGATTCCTGTTTCTTGATCTTGTTGTTGGTACAACTGATATGAGTAGCATCCCGTTACTTGATTTTGATGTTGGTGCGACTGATATGAGTAGCATCCTGTTACTTGATCTTGATGTTGGTACGACTGATAGGAGAAGCATCCTGTTACTTGATTTTGATGTTGGTGCGACTGATATCAGTAGCATCTTGTTACTTGATGTTGGTACGAATGATATGAGTAGCATTAATTGAAGTTCGAATATTCGAAACAAAATTGAGGTTAAAAAAAATATTATTTAATTAGATCCAAATCTTTTCTTGATATTAAAAGTATACTAATTTTAAGAAAGATTAACACTTTTTTGACTTTTGTTACCCAATTTTTTTACTAATTCGTTTCAAAAAATATAAAGCGCTCCTGTTTATCATTCGATCAACAGATCGCCAGCCCACATCTTTTTGTAATTTGATGTGTTAGTATACGATGTATAGTTTCTAAGATTTTTCGATTGCCCAACTTACAACCATGCTCGACTAAACCCGCCCTACCCCACACTGGGTGTATGTGGCTTATTTAGGTGCAAAATAATCAAATTTAAATCGAATGTATCGAAATTATACATGTCGAACAAAGTCACGAGTGCCTTTAGTTTTATAAAATAAGCGAAATATATTATTACAGAACTCTATGAATCGTGAGTAACATGTGAGTATTGAATTGAAGCTTCACTACACAGCGTCATTCAGTTTATATGGAATATTCCATATAGCAAGCAACGCAATAACATTATCGAAATTGCGAACGTATAGTTTGTGAGACTCTATCTTGGAAACCCTTTCTCAGATTGAAGAACCAATAATAAATATACAATCTTTATAATGTAAACTTATTTATAGTATGTAACTTTTGTTCGCAAATATCAGGAAAATTACCTTACAATAAATTACAAGATGTTAATTATATGTCAAATGCATTCAGTGTGGAAGTTTAATAGTTTGAAACTAAAAATAAAAAATAAAAACAGTGTTTTTTTTAATTACTGAATAAACTACATTTAACTGTTATTCGCATAAACCCGTGCTACATATGAATCTCTTCCCTAACCCTTCACTTTAAACTAGGACAAATCTGCGGAAACTAGGATCGCAACCTTACTCGCAATTAACTACTTCCACTAAACATTTACTTGTAACTTGCACTAATAAGATATCTTTTGACTTAGTAATTACCCTCGACTAAGTCCGCGAAAGCTTATGTATTTGATATAGGTATTTTTTAAAATGTGTGAGAAATTCTTTATTGCCCTTTCAATAACAGATTCACTCAATTCGACAATTATTGAAATTTTAAGGTTAGGTTAGACCACAGACTAGGTTTACGGGATAAAATGTATATAATAATAAATAATTCCTTTCAATCCTTTTGCCTTTGCCTTTTCGGGATAAAAATATTCTGTATATTAATCCAGATTGTGAAGTATCTATGCCAAATCTCATTTCAATCCATTCATGCATTTTTGGCTGATTAGATAACAAACGTCCAAACATTACCATTTACAATATTAGTAAAATAGATATTTATCGATATATATTTTTCGACCATGCAAAAAAATACTAAGAGGCGAATTATTGGTGCAAAAGTAAATGGCGGAAATTGCTTATTTATGGATACTAATAGTTGGTCCCAGTGATTGATTTCTTTGCGTAGTCCCATATGAGAACGGGCTTATGTTTCATGTAAAAGGGAACTAGCCATATTCACAATAATTTATTTTCATATCAAGGAGTACGTAAAATAGACTTTTATTAAAAAACTGTTTTGACTAATATCCGCAATGACACGCAAGAAAAACGATTTTTTTATTCTGATAAATTTATAATCTTTATTTTTGCAAATTTCGAGTATTATTATTTTTTAAAAATGAAATTGTTATAACAAAAATATACCTAGCAGCCAATCAATGAGGAGTTCAGTTAGATTTTAATGAGTTTTCCCCGCTAATTGACTCTCCCAGGAATCGGTTTTCCAATATCTTGTCATTCTGTTGGCACAAAGAGCTATAAATAAAAACTTCACAGTTTATATGTTTAAAATAGAAATAAAACAATCTGTTTTAAACATTTTTAAGTTAACTGATTTTTATTTAAATTTCATTTTATGTAAAACTTATATAATGAAATTTCATACTGGATAATATGAAAGCAATTTTTCTACTATCTTGAGTGAAAAATGTCTTTCTAGATTAACACATGTGGGATAATAATAAATGATATGAATATTGTGTGTCCAAAAAACTGTCATATGAATCAAATATAAATTTTACTAAATAAATCTAACGAATGTATTTATTATTTTGAAATATTTACACGCAAATCAAACGCTACTCAACGGATGATGTAGTCTATGTGACAAAAACATTAACGTAAAATTTCATGTAATATGTTTAACAGTGAGGCCAGTAAATTCACCTAGCTGGAAGCAGTTGTAGAAAAGCATGGCTTTGAGCTCATTGTATTACATTCATGATATTTCATGATATTAAAACGTAATCGTAAATTGTGAAATATTTTACATATTCTATTATACTAGTACAGTACGAGAGTCACAATACTAAAAGAACCTTATTTATGTAAAGCATATTGCTTGTCATTTTATACTTGTCAGCTCTGGATCAATTACACGAAACGTGCTATAAATAACATCAAGGTACAATACAATGATTCCTATCGTATCCTGATGAAACTGCATAGGCACTGCAGTGCATCTAACTTGTTTGCAATGGCCAAGGTACCGGATTTCTTTGCGATCATAAGATCGCGTATCCCATCGTTATGGAACCGTTTGCGGGACTCGCACAACGAGATCCTGAGCACATTGTCTGGGACTCTGAACTGCTCAATTCTTTATTTGAAAATTGGATCTTTACCTTTTAATAAAGATTATTATTATATTCAATCAATTAAATTAGTAACGTCTTTTGACTGTTTTAGCCCAATGGCATTAGTCAACACTATCAAGCTATTTTACCACGGACCATAGTATTATAATTTACAACATAAAAAAAAACGATAAATAAAGTACAAATATAATTGTCTATGATCTTACCATACTATGTGTTAATATCACAATCATAAGTATTTTATTTCGGTCAATAATCAATATTCAAACCTAAATATAATTTTGCTAGAATATGAGAGCTATACTGCGCAGTAACACTGACAATATAAACGGAAGCTGATCAGTGCTTGGAGCTTGAGACCCAGGAGCAGGTTTAAAGAGCTCTTTCATAATACATTAACTCTCAACTACACCACTCGACCTCGCCAACTACCATTAGATAAACTAAAAATGGACCTCAAGAAGGGTGACCTTATCACCACAACACTATAACACTAATTTCCATGTATACTGCGCGATGACACCAGAGAAACAAACTAATCTACCGCACTAAAGGTTATATATTGTCTACACGTCGGTCTACTAGACATAACATAAAATGACCTACCCGCTAATACCACTTTATAAACGGTGTTGCAACAATTTAGATAAAAGTTCATGTATAAATCCGTCGTAATTACATATAGGTACATGATAAATATTTAATTAATCAAATATATACATAAATAATCTATAAGCCTATGAATGTATTTTTATACTTTTTATTTATCTTAATTGCTTGTTAATCTAAATCACAGATGTGAAAACATGTTTCAAGTTGATGACGCTTGGCTAAACGAGGTTGTAAGTGGCCGTCTATGACATTTCAAAAATTAAGTGTGCTTACCAGCGAGGGTCGTTAAGCTGTGAACTTAAAGTAATTATATCACTACATAAGTTGGGATGTGTTTCATTTGAATTAATTTAATTTAATTAATTAAGAACCTGTAAATATAAACAGGTTGAAATGCAATTCCCCCTGCCACTGGGAGAGCTTCTCGTAGGAGGCGAGTAACCCAATACTGGCTTGCGACAACCAACAATCCGACTGCAATTCCGACCTCCAAACGTCTTTGAATCGTTTCCCTCCCTTTCATATAGCATTAAAGCTATGGTTCCAGTGGACTCTAGGATCTTATTATGGATCCATGAAAATCTCATGCTTCTTCTCTTCATGTGCAATTTCTTTGCTTTGCTAACACGGCCATCCTGCGGTTATGGCTCCGCAGGATGGCCGTGCTAGACGTTCCGAATACTTATCTGAAGGATTCAATTTTTTTTTGTGAGATGTGCGTAACGACAGATAAAATACTATTGTTTTGGCTTCTATTAGTGTTATAAAATCCAAAATTAAAATTAAGTATGCCAAAATAATGTATGGAGTTCATATGAGACAGTGAAGTTTCAGTTAATATTAGAACGTGATACAAATATTTTAATAAGATGAATAAAATTATTAAACACATTTTAACAATAAATAATATTAATTTTGCTTTACCTACACGTCTAATTATAAAGCGATGGATGAATAAGTTGATACAATTATTACAAATTAATACAACAGATTAAACTTGTGGTAATCTATTTTATTTATTTATTTAACAAAAAAATTTGTATATTTTGTATTCGAACTGCTTATGTAGGTCAATCTTCTGACCCCTTAATTTACCTAAAATCCGCATAATAACAGCCAATTTTAGTATACTTGGCAGGTGACCTTTATGTCGTTAGGGACAAAGGGCATGAGGAGAAACTCATTAGACTAGAATAATTAATACATGATAATATGCCTGTTAATATCGTAACTATAAACAAATATAGCATCATACACACTTTGAGGTTAAAGGGTATTGTACCGTAAGTATATCTCGAAATATATTTTAATTAAAATATCGTAATAATAAATGTCATATTTTATAAAAATGTTTTAATGGACATTTAAAAGCTTTTTTGAATTTAAAGACTATTTTTACTATAGCATGTTATGTTTTATTTTACGCACATATCGCTCATACACCTACTGTTCTATCAAATGTTCATGGGTAATAGCTAAATAATCTTTAAATTCCTTTCATAAGGATTTCCGTAAAGTAACTTCTATTTCTTATATATTTTTTTGTATAATACATAATAAATGGCGAAAGCAGGCAATCGACACACCTGATGGTGAATGAAATAGTGTTATGACTTCAACAGTCCCAAATGTAACAACTCCGAGTAACAGAAATCCATAGATGGAAATTAAATAAGAAAAAAGATGTGGCATACCTGGACCGATATGATAGTGTTCTAAAGAAATATACACGATACCGTACCTACCATGTTAATATGTAAAATGAATACGTAAAACTTTGTCGTTATGGTAGCAATGTATTTTCGTTGTGTTCAATTATTGTCATTGATTAAGCATCTGTGTTGGTAGCTTTGTTAATTAAATCCACTGCAATAATATCAACAAAAAACTTAATATCATTTTAGATTGGAGATTTAAAATAAATAAAATCCTTTAGAATTTATTGTTAAATTTATTAAAATATGATGGTCCGAGTAATTGTTTAGCTATTCGCGAGTTGCTCGGAATGAAGCCCACTCGAACTTTTAAATTGCGTTTCGCCTTCTCTAACTTATTTACTTCTTATAAGGAGAAACAAAATATAATTCCACTTTTCAGGTCAAAAGATAATGGCCTTTGATAACAGTCTGAAAAAGCTTTCCGCTGTTTTGTTTCTTTTATCTTCGAGTTTACGTGGACTTTCCGCAAAAATTATAACTTGCAAGATTAAATAAGAAGTTTTAATAAATTGCCTTGGGTTAGCTAGGATTACGGTTTGGACGAATCTAATTTTTATGTTTAGCCCTTTAAGTTTTAAAGTGATGTTTATGAGAGCCATTTGGGGCCCCGGATTACGTTTAATGTTTTCTATACATAAAATAAGAAAACGTTATACGAGGTCTTTTTCATTATTAAAAATCTAATATACCTTTATATAAAAATCTTTGCCATTCACTACAACTATACTATAGAATGCTTTTAATCTCGATAAATGATCTCAATGTTTTTATTGCAAATCAAGTAGTTCTAATAGTTTCAAACAGAAATTTAAGTTATTTTATTTGTACAACACATCTATATCTTTGGTTTGCTAATATAAAGAGAGAGATATGATACCCATTACTGTACAGCAATACGTATACACCTGAAATTTAGACTGAGGGGAGCGGTACCTGGGGCTTGAGACCCAGGAGGTTTAAAGCGCTCTTTCATAATATATTAACTCTCACCTCCACCACTCGACCTCGCTAACGACAATAGATAATAAAGTAAACTTACTTGGACCTCGAGAAGGGTGACCTTAATCACGACACTATAACACTAACTCCCATGTTTACTGCACGAAAACACCAGAGAGTCTCAGACTAATCTATGGCACTAAAGGTTATATATTGTATTCACGTCGGTATACTAGAAATAATATAAAATTATCTACCCACTACTACTACTACTACTTTATAAACAGTGTTGCTATCAGGTTATATAAGTTTAGTTAGCTTCTAATAGATACTTAGCTTACTGTAAGATTTTAAAAGTATTCTGTTACATTACAATATGATAGGTAAAACACACACGTACGTAGCAACGTGATTTAAGTACATAAAAATAAGTACCTATATAAACAATATTGCATTATCACAAAGATTCAAAAATAGTACACTAAAATATTTATGTAGTTGAAGTCGGAGTAAGAACGCGGTTTACGCTCGAATTTATGATGCACATTATGGTTGCAGCTTCCGCCAGTGGCACTTGCAATACAAAATAAACAAATACTAGGTATCATTAATCAAAGTGTCGCCAACAATTTTGCTTGTGCATTCCCAATTATTATTTACTGTATTTAGTTCATACAATTAGGTAAAAATGACTAGACTCGGTAGTTACTGAATATAGTCAATCTCTTGTTGGAGAACAGAACTAAAAGGACACTTCTTCTGACTGAAAAGCAAATAATAAACTATCGAATTTTATTAAGTTAGTCCATTCTAAAGTTCAAAGGCCCTCGTAAGCATGATTAATCTCTGAAATGTATTACTGTAGCCAAAACCACTTAAATAACCCTGGCGATTCTGTCACTGCCTAAACCTTTGTTACATCTAGGGATTACGAAGCTGACAGGACAAAGATCCTACGAATTGTTGAAATTATAAAAGGACAAAAGATCTGATATTTAATTTAATAACGAAAAACTGTAATTTAATAAGCATGGCCATAATTGGCTTTTGATATTTGATTATAAATGTCAATGAAATGATACTTAATTTGGATGAACGTGGCACGAGGGATATAGTGCGTAGGCGTGACGACTGAAGACTAACATCGATCGTTTACGATGGGCTAGAAAATAAAAAGATTTATAAATTTGCATACTATTCAATGAGCTATATTATATATGTCGGGGTATAGTTGGGGTAGGATAATAGTGAAGGCCGTGTCGGGCTATAATTACGGTTGGATAATGATAAAGAAAATTAATTATCACTTCCGCCGCGATTTTTATATTCAAGGATTTTTGACAGCCTCAAACGAGTAAACGATTATCGATTAATCGCGATGCCAGCCCCATATTTCCTATTTGTTGATTTACTTCGGATAATGATAAAGAAAATTAATCATCATTTCCGACGCGTCGTTTTAGTATTCAACGATTTTTAACAGTCTCAAACGAATAAGATTATCGATTAACGCGACGCCAGCGCCATATTTCCGTTTTGTTGATTTACTTCTAGTGGAGGGGCATTGCTGCCATTGTCTAGTCCCTTTATATTCCCCGATTGACGCAGTACACTTTAATCTCTCGACAAGTTTCATTGAGTTAACATCACCTGGAGTTGCAGTGTAATAAATAGTGTGTCGCTATATCACGGATATTGAACCTCTCGGACTAAGGATCATGTGAGTGAGGCTCACGGTGGCAAAACAAGGGTGAAAAGGTGCTGGGTCAGCTAGTATTATATATACATTAAGCGCAATCGAGAACTACGGCTACTTAAAACAACCGTTCATGGAAACAACACTTCGTGCTTCACATAAACATTTATATATAATGAGTAATATTTTCTTAGCGTATTTTCAACGATCATAATAATTTTTAAATACTCAGTTGATTAGATTTAGACGAGAGCTGACGATTACAAATAATAACAAAGCAGTCCAATAAATTTTTTAATCAATTACAGAGTATTTCATATAATCTAAAGTATGCTGAACCGATTTAACCAAAATTGCTTCAGAACAGAAAATTGAAAGAATGTTTAATTAGCCACTAACACCGTACAATTAGTACAAAGAAATATCAAAGGTTTCTTGACTGTCAACCTATATAATCGCGCACAAAGGTGTAGTATAAAACGAAGCTAAGAACTTAACTTGGCCATTGTTGTATCTCAGTAAGAGGTTCTATTGTTGGAGTTATATTAACCTCCAAGTTTAATGCTTCAGAGGATTACAATATTATGGTCATGTGGTGTACTTTGGTTACGTTACAATATGAGGAAATTGCATTACTATCACTCAGTATGAGTCACTCGTTCCAAGCTTGTGTTGGAAATCTTTTATTCCCCTTAAAGAATTAATATTTGCTTTAATATTTTGTAAATATACTTAAAGTCTGCTAAATATATTTAGGTACTTAATACACTCTATACAATACGACAGTAAATATATTTTATTATTATCCTACTGGAAATTTGAATTTTTCTGGAAAAAGTAGCCTATGTTAGCTGTTTTTCAAACTCTATTGTATGTCGTAGCAAAGTAGCAAAATTCATTAAAATCGGTCCTGCCATTGTTGGGTTATAAATGGTGTAACTAACACCGATAGAAAGCTAAAAAAATTTTAATTAATATTATATGACCATTTTGCTGCTACTGATCTGATTTTTAAAAATCCTTTCACTGAGAGAAGAAATTCTTTCCCATCCTCTCTTTTTCTCCATTTTATTTTTTACCTTTATCTCTGTTTATTCTGTCTCTCTCAGCTTTCCATTTTTCCTTTATTTATCCCTCTTTCATTTTTATCTTTGCTCTGTCCTTCTTGCTCTTTTATCATCTGTCTCTTTTTTCTGTGTGGATTTTCCCTTCATTCTTTCACCGTTTCTCACTGTCTCTCTCTCCTCCTCTTTCTTGCTTATTTCAAATAATGAAAAGCTACACAATTACAGAGTAACAATTTAAAGACATAAATTATAGCATTGCTTCCGGGTATTCACCCGTAGCGAAGCGAGGGCAGGCCGCTCGTAAATAATATGAAGATGTCACGACTATGAATTTTATTCATTTAAATAGATTCAATGTCAAAAAAATATTTTTTTTTGGGCTGAAACATTTAACTAACAAGTTGAGAAACCGGAGTATTAAAAAATAAAAATATCAATGATATTTTTATTATTATAAAGTCTTTTCTATGGCTATAAGGACTTACAAAAAAAAAGCTTGGTTTTAAAAATAATTTAATAATTGATTAAAAACAAAATTATGTAAATACTAGATGCCTGCCCTCGCTTCGCTCTGGGTATTTAAAGCAATATTATAACTGATGTCCTTAAATTGTCACTGTGTAATTGTGTAGTTTTTCATTGTTTGAAAAAAACAGAGTGAGAAAAAGTTATAAAAAAATAATAGAAAGAAAAAGAAAAGCAACAGATAATAAAAGACGGAGGACAGAGCAAAAATAATATTGAATAGGTACAGGAGAGAGAGCGAAAGAGAAAAAGAGAGGAGGGAGAAGAGAGAGAGAGATAATCGAAAGAAAGAAAGTGAAAGGAGACTGATCATTCTGAACAGATAAAGATAAAAATTAATGAGAGAAAAAAGAGAGTGATATTAGAGAATATTATAAGATGATGAGGGACGGAAATATTATAGACTTCTATCAGTGAAAGAATTCTTAAAATCCGATTAGTAGCAACAAAATGAAAATATTCTATTAATTAAAAAATGTATATGGCAACACTAAATCAACTCAAATAGTGAAGTTTTCTCTCAGTGAAAGAATTTTTAAAATCGGATTAGTAACAACGAAATGGCCATATTCTATTAATTAAAAAATGTATATGGCAACACTAAATCACCTTTATCACTCACGAAAAGTGTAGTTTTCTATTGGTGAAAGAATTTTTAAAATCGGATTAGTAACAACGAAATGGCCACATTCTGTTAATTAAAAAATGGATATGGCAATACTAAATCATTTGTCACTCATGAATAGTGTAGTTTTCTCTCAGTGAAAGAATTTTTAAATCGGATTTTTAGTTTTTGAAAAACCATCCCATTTACAAAATGACCACCTTATGGCACTTAAATGGCCATATCTTTTTAATTAGAGTATTTATGGCAACACCACATAGCCTATGTTACCCGGAAAGGATGTAGCATCCTATCGGTGAAAGAATTTTCAAAATCGGTTCAGTACTTTTCGAGCCTATTCGCAACAAACAAACATACAAACAATCAAATCTTCCTCTTTATATAATAGTATAGATATATAGTAATAATGGTGTAAAATAAATAAACCAGTAGAATTAGCATTGGTCGAACTATTTATCTATCAGATACTGATTAATGTAAGCTTTTAACTGTGAGCTATGGTCCATGATTGCTGTTCTTCTACAAATGGGGCAATTTAACCTGACCTACGTACATCTATTTATCTAATTTAAGCCTATCTCGGATAAAATACTGGATGATCGTAATTAAATTTGACTTTATGTATGGGGAACTAAACTAAATAAAGTACTTTGAAAAGGGTAATTTATATACAATACTTATCAAACGTTATGTGAAAATTTAGAAAATAAATAATAATATTATACGCTTTATAGACTGTAATTAACTGTAGTAATTTTATTTGAAAAATGCTCATAATTCTGAAATCTGAGTTTATAATCAAAATTAAAATGGACTTTTGTTTGGCCAATTTAAAGTTTTACATAGATATAATTTTTACATATTCTTTGGCTAAATAATAAACAAAAAAAAACAGTAACAGATAAGAAAATAATAATAATATTTTCAACAAAACTTTACTCAAATAATCACCAGCTGCGTCAAATCAAGAATAAATATTGTTTTTGATAGAAAACAATCAAATTCAAGTAAATAGAGCGAGTAAAAGTTTTTCATCCAGAACATAAATTGCCTCCCACACATTTTTTTCTGAAGAACAAATAAAACAGACGTTTACAGACTAGACTGTTATTTTTATTTATAACACTCATTCTATTTTATTCATTTATATATAAAAAATAGTTGTGAGACATATGACCTTAAAATGTTCTTTGATAACTATTTATTACTAAGAACTCAATACTCTAATCAACACCAAAACACTAAAAACAGAATTATATTTTTACACTGTATTTATATATATGTCGGGGTATAGTTAGGGTAGAATAATAATAGGCGTGTTGTTCTTACAATGTAATTGCCACGTGGTCAAGTAAACACAACAAAGAAAAAGCCTTGTGTTAGGTTAGCTTTGTGTGGTTAGCCTTATGTAAGTCCAACCTTAGCTTAGACAGAGAACCTAGACAGTAAAGCCGAGTATTTCAATTAAATTAAAGGATTTTTTAAAACTTCATTCTTGGTCCTGTCAGAATAGTCAGAGATCGTAACGTTTAGTCATCTAGTGTACGTGTCGCGTCCGTAGCGTTCAAGATAGACCATCCGTTGTGTATCTAAAATCCGTATATCCGATTGTACATAGCTAATCCTCTTTTTTCCCAAATTCGTTCTTCTTCGACATATATATTATACCTTTAGATTCATTTTTTCTAATTATTTCAGAAAAATAACACATTTTAATTTTTTTTAATGAAATACTCAATTCAAATGAACTGTTTTACAGTGATTTACTGGCAATTTTAAAACAATGTGAAACAGTCATTGTTACATAACAATGTTTTCATCTCCACACAATGGACAAGTTAGACAAAAGCATAGCATAATGAATCCACCCAACAATAAACCTATCTACTTCCAACAGACCCCATGTTTTTAATTAATAACGACAAGATAAATAGAAACATATTATGACAAGAGTTATTTGCATGACGAATTAAAAATGAGTTCTCGTTTCTACATCCATTTGCTTAATGGACTTATATGGCACGAGGGACTTCTGCAGCATCTCTCATCAGACTAAAAGCAGCCATCGGAAAATGCCTTCAGATTAATAAAATTCCTAATATATACTTTCATATATGTCACATATTTCTACACTAGCTAAATGAAAAAGATTTATCTACTAGCCACACTGTTGATAACGTTTAATTGGCTAGAATTTTATCCACTTGTTAAATGTATGGATATCCTAGAAAGTGCTTCATCCGGCAAAAATGAATCTATTTGTTGCCTCACATTATAAATTTTTATTTATGTACAAAATTAAATTTAAATTCATTCGTTCTATCCGACAGTAACTGTGGTTTCAGGATAAAAACTCATATTATTTAATACAGCTTTTATGTTTTTTCTCGATGCTCATATAAACATAATGAGTTATTGTTTTAAACAATTTTAATATAACTAGTTGTCGCCTAGTGGTAAAAATTCGACCATAATTAATTTTAATTACTTTAACGATAAACAAAAGAGTATATATATTCGTGTGGTGAGTCAAATACAAGGTAATGTGTGTAATGTTTTTATTCATTGATTTAATGTATTTTTATGCATAATTTTAAAAAAATATTAGCATTTTGCACTCCTTCTCTATATAAACTACTAGCTGCGCCCCGCGGTATCACCCGCTATATTTTGGATAAATCACACTATCATTATAATTTATAGCCTATGTGTTATTCTGATGTGTAAGCTATATTATTGTAAAGTTTCATCAAAATCCATTCAGTAGTTTTTACGTGAAAGAGTAGCAAACATCCATACATTCTTACAAACTTTCGCGTTTATAATATTAGTAGGATAAATGTGGGTCGTTTCTTACGCCTCCGTCCGCGCAATTTTCGTAAAAAGGTGTACAAAGTTTTTATTTCACGTATTAATATATAGATATGTAATATAACTTTATAAACATCAGCTGAAAATAATCTCAATTAAAAGGTGGCCATTAAAATGTCTGTGCAAGTACCCATAGACCATTAGCGCAGAGCCTTAATTCCTCTATTTTTATTGTATTTTATGTTCTAAGTATTTTAATAAACAACGGCCTACTTGTGAAAATATGGATGATAATTAACTTAATAACCAACATTATTAAATTTTTTACACCAGTCTTGCATTTTAATTCTACAAATAGTTACACAAAATATAAACCATTTAAAATAAAAGATCAGTCATAGTCACCTTTTTCTTGGATATAATATTAACAAGAAATATTGTATTAACATAATTTTATATTCAACTCTGTAAAATTTATACACACTATACTAAAAATTGATTAAAATATATAAAACAGTTATGCACATAACTTAAACTTGCATTGCTTGAATTAAAAAGGCAACATTTTACACCATATAGGTACTTGAAAAGGAACATTCTACAAAAATCCTTGATTAATGTTAGGTTTACTTCTAAAGAAAACGAAGAACTCCAACAAATTAAATATGAATACTTAACGGTTTTTTAATAACCTCAAAAGTGATAGTTAACAATTAAAAATTTATTAAAATGATAGATATCAATTAAATAAGAAAAATGTAGCATTTTAACAAATAATTGTCTATATTTTTACCAAACTCCTTAGATATTTTCCGACTTTTCGAGATGCTGTTCATTCTCCTGGCCCATTTTGAAACATTTCCTTCAATACTTCTCTCGTTTATTTATGCTATGTATTGTCTCAATTACAAGATTTTTGTTAATTACATTATGAAATTTAAGATATTGGTAAAAATATTTTCTTCCCTTAATTAAAACAATTAATTTTACAGCATAAAAGAAGGATGGATTACAGCATAGAAAGGTGCGTATTTTATATATAAATTTGAGTATTTTTAAGCATTTGTGTTGGTATTGTATAATAAAATATATGAGTTTTTGTTTCTATTAATTACTTAATTAATGTCTAGTGTATTTTTTTTATTTTATTGTTATCATTCTCTTCTATTGTTATATTTCATAGATTCTTATGTCTAATTTATATACGAAAAAATGTGCCTAAATCTCATCATATTTATGCTGTAACTTCATGACTTATTTATTAACATATTTCGGGGATAAAATACGTCGGATATTTTAATCATAAATAACAAATGCGTAAAGGTAAAACTTCGGCGCCATGTCAACCCGAACATGTTGGAGCTTTCCTACCTTCATAAATTGTGTCTCTTTAGTAACAACGCCCTAATCGAATAAAAATCTAAATATTTTGTATATTAATTTAATTTTTTGTTATATCCATATATCATATTTGTGAAGTGAAGCTATGAAATACTGTTCTGGTGTATTATCTATATGGGAACAATAATATGCACTTTAGAAGAAAACTGAGCAATGCACAATGCAGTCCCAGCATCACAACACCACACAATTTAAACAATGCACAGCCATAATCACCAGGCAAGATCCGTTTGACATCTGGCTCAAGTTTATCGGAACAGAGGATATATACAGCCTTGGAATGAAATAAAACTAGCTATACACGAAAATCTTCCCGCGAATATAAAGCTATCAACAGTGTTGCCAACTTATAATATTCTTAACATATTATATGTAGATTTTAGTTATTCCAAGACTCTGTTTAATTATTATAAGTAAACTGTATGATTACCTTAGTATCCTATCTAAGAAAAAAATTTAAATTTTTTGTTTTTATTTAGTCTACTTATTTCCATAAAATGATGATTGATGATTGATGACATGATTTTAAAATTTTCAACATTTGTGTATTTTTATAAAAATATAACACTAGTTTGTCTTTTATGATGTTTTTCGTCCTCATAGAGCTTGGTACGAGGTACGTAACAAGAAACTGAAATCACGGCTATAAACTTAGAAGTTGGAAGGGTAGATGTGCGTAATTTATCATATCTCAACTTTTATGAAAATAAGAAACATTCAAAACATGCTTATGTACAAATTTTTATGTCTATAATAAAAGTATATTCTTCTTTATATTTTTTAATACAGCTTTTCTGCCTAATCTTATGTTATTTTAAATACAATTATGATTTTATTTCTACCATGAATGAATTTAAAATAAATGTAATTGGTTATAATAAAATCTAAAATCAATACAAATAATATTTGATTAGTTATAATTTTATATTTGAATACAGGCACTGTAGAATTTGGATTGACAAATTCTAAGAAATGACAATATCAACATGTAATCTAGACGGAAGCCGAGCTGTGCCTGGGGCTTGATACTCAGGAGCAGGTTTAAAGAAGTCTTTTATAACCGTCACCACACCACCAAACAGTACTACACTATAACACTAACTTCCATACACACTGCGCGAAAACGCCAGAAAGACTGAGTCTAATCTATCGCACTAAAGGTTATATATTGTTTACACGTCGGTCTGAACATAACATAAAATGACCTACCCGCTAATACTACTTTATAAACAGTGTTGTTAACAAAAATTTAGCTGCCCAGTTACTGTTCTATTCAGACCAACTCCAAAACATATTTTTGTAATGTACCAAAGTTATTGGATAATTCCGTTTACATTGGTTTTCACATTATTTCCTTACCAAATTTCATGATTTCAGGTCAATGGGAAGTAACCCCATAACGTATTAGATTCTCCTCATTAATATCTAAACATGTACAAAAGGCCGTATCTTTTCTGAAAAAAAAGATCTTGACAGACAGGCGGACAGAGACAGACGGACAACATCGTTCCTTTTCCTCATTTTTAGGTAAGAACTTGGTATTAATATATAGCAAGTATTTTGTTATAAAAGTAACATCAACATAAACCTTAGACAGGTTTCAGGTATTGTATATAATATCAGCGGCTAAGACTAATTCACAGAGTCCTTAGAATATCCTACAAATTCACAAGGTTCAATATATGGAAATGGCTTACGTAGTTCACGTATGCATGATAATATGCATAGTCAACAATACCCTGTATAAACAGGTTACACTACGAACCCATTTCCTCTGAACATCCACATCTGGTATGCCTTGGGAAATTAATTCATGATATATTTAATACTTTTTTATATATTAGGACTAAGTAGACGCGGATATAGGATTTGCATTTGTTACACTTTCAATTCAATGTCATTTTATTAACCCCCGACGCTACAACTACGGGGTGTAAACTGGATAAGTTTGTGTATCTGTGTATTTGTACGTCTCACTGTGGTATCGTAGCGCTTAAGATAATGGACTGATTCTGAGAAAGTTGTAATTGTTGGAAAGGCAATTTAATCGAGATAGTTCTTAGCTATAAGATATTTCTAAAGAACTAGCCAACCATTTAAAGATATCTAACTTGAGAGGTCCGTGACAATATTAATATATTCACCACTAACTGTGCCCGCGACTTCGTCCACGTGGAATAGCGATACTTGCATATAATTTTGTACCGTTTGGTGTGAAAGCGTGACCATACCCTATTTTCTAATAATATAAAAAGGAGCTTATGTCCTTTCTCAGGCTCTAGACTATCTGTATACCAAATTTCATTTAAATCTGTTCAGGAATTTTGGCGACAGAGTTACCTTCGCATTTATTATATTAGTTAGGATTAGTTTGGATTAGGATTAAAATCTTGTAACCATGGTAACACACTAACGAGTGTTTCTCGATACCTTTCTTTCGATACCAAGTATCGAATAGAATCGAGTATAAACCTTTTATAAGTACGTAACAGTATATATTTTATCTAACATTTGTTTTATATATTGCATTTTTATAATTTTTAAGAATATTTATTAAGTCTGTATATATTTATGCACTAATGTGGTAATTCTGCTCCTAGGAAAGAAAGAGAAAAATACTTATCATTAAACAAAGGTCAATCAACCAAAATATAAATAGGAAACTATAGAAAGGGATGAATATACGAGTAACAAGTTTGAATGTATAACGTGTACTTGCGACATTTACTGGTGTGACTTGAGGCAATTACCTCTCTTTTTCTTTGCCATTTATTTGTTGCTCATATTAGTTCAAAGTTAGGTAGCGATGTCATATAGTGGACATTTTAGTTTAGGCATTGTTTAGTAATACCGAAAACCTGCACCTAAATTGCAAGATATAAACATTTTGCTTCTTGTCGTGACATTTAGATAGTGAAGTATTAATTCATAATATTTTCAAATGTACGTTTTATTATGCAGTATATTTTACACTAGTCGACTACCGTGACTTCGTCTACGTTAAAGTATATGTTAAATTAAGAATATTTGTACGAAAATAAAAATAAATGAGAGAGAGACTCGAAAGAAAAAAACCGAACAGAGACTGACCATTCTGAACAGAGATAAAGATAAATATTAAAGAGAGCAAAAAGAGACAGGATGAGAGAGAATGATAGTATATAAGAGGAAAAGAGACAGAAATACTGTGTGAAAAAATTTTTAAAATTGGATCAGTAGTAACAAAACGGCCATGTTCTATTAATTAAAAAATGTATATGGCAACACTGAAACATCTTTGTCACTCACGAAAAGTATAGTTTTCTATCAGCTAAAGAGTTTTTAAAATCGGATTAGTATCGACAAAATGGCCATATTCGTTTAATTAAAAAATGTATATGGCAACACTGAATCACCTTTGTCACTCACGAAAAGTATAGTTTTCTATCAGCGAAAGAGTTTTTAAAATCGGATTAATAACGACAAAATGGCCATATTCGTTAATTTAAAAATTGTATATGGCAACACTGAATCAACTTTGTCACTCACGAATTGTGTAGTTTTCTATCAGTGAAAAAAAATTTTAAATCGGATTTGTAGTTCCTGAGAAACTCTTTAATTTACAAAATGGCCACCTTATGGCACTTAAATGGCCATATCTTTTTAATTAGAGTATTTATGGCAACACCACATAGCCTATGTTACCCGGAAAGGATGTAGCTTCCCATCGGTGAAAGAATTTTCAAAATCGGTTTAGTACTTTTCGAGCCTATTCGCAACAAACAAACATACAAACAATCAAATCTTTCCTCTTTATATAATAGTATAGATTACAAATAAGAGGAAAAGATACGCAATATGATTACATAACACAATTATCTTCTTCGCGTTAACGATTATTATCAGCAGGTGTAAGCGATTATATGGGATCGATGGATGGCTTAGCATTGTCTCCAAGGTAATATTATTGAGCTTAGTCGAACAATATTATATCATTAACCGAGCTACAATTTTAAAATAAATCGTCATCATTTATATATACTGTAAATTCCCAATAGTCTTTATTGGGTTTAGAGCTTGTGGACCTGAGAGTAAGAGTTAACTTTTTAAAAACTATAGTATCAAATTTTGTAAATTAAACTCAATTTCAATTTAAATACCTTTTTATCCTATTTATTAGGAATTATCCAAATGAAAATATACTTTTTATTTTTTAATATTTTCTTCAACCTGAAAGGGTTTGACGGTTCTGTAAAGTCAAAGTTAAAATTTTTTATTCAATATTGGAATTTACATTATCTTATTGAACGAAAATATTCTGATTGAAAGCATGCAGTAGATTGTCATTCGCCCATCAGATAATTAATGTGACCACTAAAGAAAATATAAACTGTTAGCAGCACTGTTTATAAAGTATTGTTAGCGGGTAGGTTATTTATATTATGTTAAGTATACCTACATGTAGACATGTAGACAATATATAACCTTTAGTGCGATAGATTAGACTCAATCTCTCTGGTGTTTTCGCGCAGTGTATAGGGAAGTTAGTGTAATAGTGTAGTATTGTTTGGTGGTGTGGTGCTAGGCCTCCGATTATCTAGTAGTACGTGAGTAATGTACTGTATTTTTTCAATATTTGGTGGCGCCGTCGAGCGGTGAAGGTGAGAGTTAACGGTTATAAAAGGTCTCAAGCCTCAAGTACTCCTCGGTTGTATTGCTGTACAGTAATGGGTATCATTCCTCTCTCATTGTAATAGGTCGGGGAAAAAGTCTTTTCGTATTATGGTATCTATGAACTTGTAATAAAATCTCTTTGGCTATACTATTTGTATCTGGCTGGTTTTGGTATCATTCAAAGTTTACATTTTAAAGAAGATAATTCCAAATTCATATTAGGAAAATGTGTGATTTTTATTTGTTTTTTGTAGTGTGAAGGTGAATGAATCTAATGAAGAAATTCGATACATTTTAAAATTTTACTATAAAAAAGGTAAAAATGCAACGCAAGCCGCGAAAAAAATTTGCGATGTTTATGGACCTAGTGCAGTGTCTGTGAGAGTAGCATACATTTGGTTAAAGCGTTTTCAATCCGGAAATTTTAATGTCAAAGATGCACCTCGCTCTGGTCGCCCTATTACGGATTAAATGGATGCCATTTTTGAAAAAGTGAAGCAAGGTCGGCATATCAGTTGTTGCAACGTAGCTGAAGAACTGGGAATTGACCACAAAACAGTTTTGGCGCATTTGAAAAAAACTGGGTACACAAAAAAGCTCGATATTTGGGTACCTCACGAGCTCACTGAAAGAAACCTAATGAACCGTGTACTCAGTTGTGATTCTTTATTACGACGTAATGAAACCGAACCATTTTTAAAGAAGCTAATAACTAATGATGAAAAGTGGATCACGTACGACAAGAACGTGCGAAAAAGGTCGTGGTCAAAGGCTTCACAGACTGTGGCGAAACCCGGGTTAACTCGCAACAAGGTGATGCTGTGTGTGGTGGGACTGGAAGGGCATTATTCACTATGAGCTTTTACCACCAGGCAGGACCATCGATTCTGAACTCTACTGTGAACAACTGATGAGATTAAAGCAAGAAGTTGAGAGAAAGCGGCCGAAATTAATCAACAGAAGGGGTGTGGTTTTTCATCATGATAACGCTAGACCTCACACATATTTAGCCACTCAGCAAAAATAAAGAGAGTTTGGCTGGGAGGTGTTAATGCATCCACCGTATAGTCCTGACCTTGCACCTTCAGATTTCCACCTGTTTCGGTCTCTTCAGAATTCTTTAGGCAGTGTCAGGTTAACATCACGAGAGGACTGCCAAAACTACTTGTCACGGTTTTTTGATCAGAAGCCCCAAAATTTCTATAGCAATGGGATCATGTCCCTACCTACAAGATGGCAAAAAGTTATCGCACAAAATGGTACCTACATACTTTAGTCAAATGTAAATAAACTATATTAAAAAATGTTTTGAATTTTCTTAAAAAATGCGAAGAAACTTTTTCCCCAACCTAATATGACAAAACTTATCGCGCATATTTAATTTCATGTCTAAAAACCGTGAACTGTACAAATTTCGATTATTTATATGTATTTTACTTTTATAGTCAAACATTTGTACAATTTGTATACCTTTTTTATTTTTATACATGTATTTCTTTCATTTTATGAACGTTTACCTTATTTGTTTATGACCCCATATTTATAATCAGAATTTCATACAAAAGATATCTACGGAGTACGACTACCGACCAACAACCGCAATTTACAATAATCCTTTGAGGTATAAAACTCCCGGTTTAATATAAGTCGAACAATACAGCGACCCCTGGCTCAAATGTAACAATAGCAAACTTTTCCTTGTAAGACTGGGTTTTATATTTGTAGCTTTTTTGTTCCGTGGACGAGTATACGCCCTGATTATAAAGATAGAAATTGTCTATACTTTTATATAACTTGTTGACCAGCATTTAGTTTTATCATCATCATTTTACTTATTTAAAGCAACAAGTTTTGTTTCAATAGTTGACTCGATATTTATTGATTTTTAAAAAATTTATGCTAGCTTTATATGAATTTAGCAGTAGTTGCGATTTTTCGCGATCGGCTCAAGCAACAAAATTGCGGTTTTAGCAAGTAATTAGCAACAAAAAAGCTACGAAATCTGTATAATTTATTCTTGAATTTTGCTGATTTGACACTGCTACCTTTATACACCTACATAATACTTAAGCCAGTGTAAAATGTTATACAAAATTTTACTTGGCAATTTAAACTAAATGAGTTTGTTTAACGTTTCTATAAAATAAACCATCAATAGTATCCTATAATAAATGTTAAATAGCAACATCACTTTCGAATAAATGCTAAAATTACGTTTCGAGTGTATATTGGTTAGTTTTTCAATTTAATTTTGTTTCATTTACTACACGCTGTCGATTCCTAAAGACTTAAAGCTTAACACAGATCCACCCAAACAGACCGGGACCCGCCTGCTTGCTGCATGGCAAAGATAACGTCTAACTCCGCTTCAGATTCAAATTAACTATTATTAAGGTAAGGTAGCAGGTGAGGCTGACAAACAAACTTATAATATTCTACAAACATTTACATAACCTTCATAGGTATGTACGACGAGGCTTCTCGATGTTATTGCAAGGAGGATCTTAATCTACTTATATCTTCACATTGTTTTTCTTACAGAAAGAGACGGCGGCAAAAACTACATAACTGCTTACCCTAACTATTTTAAAGATACAAATTAGCTTTTGCTTCTTCAAAAAAGTTCTTCATCTATATAAGAAAAAGAGATTAACACGATATCGCAGACATCTGCTTCTACTTTGTTTATAATAAAATAAATGCACGAAAATTACAAATTGTATGACCTCATTCTAGGACATAAACTTCCCATAAATATCATAGAAGTACATCTAGGGGCTTACTCTAGGTACTCAATTTCATTCAGAATCTCTATGACGTCATAATATCCTTACAATAATTGTCCTGTATTGCCATGATGGCATCTGAGCTTTTGCGTATCAACAGTTCTTGTAATATTTATAACTAGCGTCCATTGTTTGAAGGAGAACTCAAGAAATTATGAGATCAATTCTAGGATTGTTATTCTCACATCTGTGATATCAAAGTTTTATATTTTAATTTGTAGACCATCATGTAAAAAAGATTAAAGTTTTGTGGAACAACTGATCAGATTTCGATATTATTTTCTATGATGGACAGATACGAGTAAAGCCAGTGAAGTTGTTGCAATTGGTGAAATTAAATACTATAAATACTCAAGTGCATTTCATAGAATGCGTTTAAGTGGACTTTGGTTCACAACAATGTTATTTGTTATACACAATATTCTCGATTTGCATAAAGGCTATAGTGGAATTCAGGAGCATTTCATGGTATGGCAAACCAATTGCCTCGAATCGAATCATACAATCTTCAGATGTCTTGTTGTGATATTATTTATCAAACTTAACAATAGAAACAAGTTTTTTGAATTACTATTTTTTACAAGAAATTACTCAAATTAAACTAAGAACTTTATGGAAGTTAGGTTTAACTGGAAAATCCTAACCCTACATGGCGGGAAGAAAAATAGTTACTACGGTTTCCGCCTTCTGACCTTAAATCTGAAATTATAATCATACTATTATATAGATAACTAGTCGACCCGCTCCGACTCCGGCTACGCCCGTGTGCAATTTACCATGTGTATTTAGATTTAATTTTACATTCAAATTTTTTTTTAAACATTTTGGCTCTCCCGCATTTCGGTGCCCCCTCTCTCGCCGCGTAGCTCGCTGCGCTGTGTGGAACCACGCCGGCTCGTCGGTATGTACTTTTTGTTTATATTGATATTTTTGATTTCGTAATATCTTTTGAATGGAATGCCCGTATTCAATCATTCAAAAAGTAATTTACAGGTATTGAAACAGTCTTGAATTCAAAATAATTTATTTGGATAAGAATGAATATAAAGGTATGGATAACATGGTCTGATTTTGATTGGTATTTCTATCGACTTTTAAAATGTAAAAAGCAATTATAGTGACATAACTACGATAGTTGGACATATGGTCCCGCGAAGTTTTTTGTATATTAATACTTGTATATTAATATTGTAGAATATTTTTTATGTTCTATCATCAATGCTTTCTGCAGCGCATGCGATGAAAGATATTTTATGGCCAATTTTTTCACCCTGGGTTGGTTTTAATAAGAATTTCTGAGGATCTCTATTTTTTTCTAGTAATAAATATAGCCTGTATTACTCAGCGATAATGTAGCTTTCTAATGGTGAAAGAATTTTCGAAATCGGTTTATTAGTTTTTAAGTTATTCGTTACATACAAAAATACAAATCTTTCCTCTTTATAATATTAGTATAGATATAGATAATTCCCAAAGTCACTAAGCTCGATAAGCACTTCATCCTTTATTTCAACCTGTTCAAACTATTTTTTCCCAAACTTCCCCAAGATCTAGTCTACTTCTGCACCAATTTTTAGCAAAATCCATGTGTGTTTTAAGCTTTAAGTGGTTTAAGCTTAACAAGGTCTTCTGTAATAGCTCGTTATTCTGTGTGCACAAAACTTAATAGTACTCGGTGTGTGTACTCAGACCATAATGTACATTATATCGTCAGATTCTGAATGTAATTCAACATTTCCATATCAAGTGCCCTTGAAGCCGACGAACTGCGAGCACTTACTGTATATTGTATACCTATAGCACTTCTATATTTGTAAGCCAATTTATCCACTCTTGTCTCTGTGTGCCGTCATCAAAAATAACAAGAGTTTGAAGTAACCCTTACTTATTTGTAGTAAAAAGATTATATTCTTTTTTATTAATTGACAACTATTTTATCCTTAATATTTTAAGAAAATATCCTGTATCAACCAATAAAAATTTTGTTACAAAAGAAACGATCGTTTAGGAGATTAGCGCGGACAAATATAATATATTAGATACTATTACTCAATTCGTTTTGTATTTACTGAATATATTAAAAATAAATAGATGGCTTTCAAAGATTGAAAGTATTTTACTTAGTCAGCCGATAACATTCACTTTATTCTCGCTTATTCCACTTACTATGAAAGATAAACGATCCTTTAACATGCAAATATTCATTGGTCTCGTATTTGGCAAACAATATTGCGAATAAAATGAATACCAATCGTTGCGCTATAAAATTGAATAATTAGCCTTGCTATAACATATTTACATAAAGCATACTATATTTTAATGTATGCTTTACCCAAAAAATTACAAATAATTGTAACCAATTTCTAAATTTTATAAACTCTAAACACAGACGTATTGCTATTGTAACATATTTTACTATAGTTTCACACGCATTTGGCAGTCTTGACTCTTGACATGACTGATTACCACGTTAGTTTCTATAAAACAGTTGTAACCAAGATTATACTCTCGTAGATTTTCATATTTATAATACACATATCGTGCTGTTATCGTGGGATAACAGACAAAAGTAGCAAGTGTTATTATTCAACTCTACAAACAGTAGCGTGTTATGGGGATGGCGAAGCGGACAACCGCCAGGGCGCCAACATCTGAGGGCATAATATACAACTACAAGTCGACCCGCGCGACTTCCTCCGCGTGATGCTCCGATCCTCTTGGTCTTAGCGTGATGATATATATAAATATATATCACATATAAATGGGCTATCTAACACTGAAAGAATTATTCAAATCGGACCAGTAGTTCCTGCGATTAGCGCGTTCAAGCTAACAAACAAACTCTTCAGCTTTATATATTAGTTAGTAGGTATATATTATTGAGTAGAACTATGATGTACACGTAATCATTAACTTGATAGCTTATTCGATGTGGTTAAAACTCTTAAATACATACCTCTTTTATGTCGTTGTGTATCAAGCATTTTTACTAGGAACCTTTAAACATGGTGAATTTAATCAAAACTAACTCTAAACTAAAGGGAACCATTTTACTAACGTAAAATATTTTATTACCAGCACTTGCCTTTGTAATCGTATCCACATTCATCACGTTATCTTTGATAATGTTGAGAACTCTGCTGTTTTAGGTGATATTTTATCTCACTTTGCAAAAGTTTCGCCAGCCAACAAGATTAAATGCAAAGTTTAAATTAATTCTAGGTTCCTTGCGGAGATACTGTTTCGGATAAAAGTGGGTATCAAGATATGACTACTCTGTGATTAATTTTATATATTAATCAGATTCGACGGACCGTTGTTTTGTTTAAATTATGGCAAGTTTCAAGTTTTGAGAAAGGATAACCAAGATGTCCACAAACAAACCTTTAGATTCAGAACCAAAAGTTCGTTATCCACTATTTGAAGTTCATGACTGTGAAGGCATTTCATAAATAGGAAAACGACGGTGGTAAGCAATCTATGATAAGCCATTTTAAATATTAAAACAGTTCCACCGATTAAGCTTTTACAGAGAAGACTTCCTTTACTAACAGAAGGATATTAACAAGTTGTTACTTTACTTCTGAATAAGGATAAATTTTAAAATCCCGGATTCCTTTATCAGTCTGCCGCACGCTCGCTAGTCGCTGCATTTTCATAAACTTACCAAACTGCTGCATTATTAAACTCGATGGAACTCCGAAATATGACAAATATTAGGAGATTATGCAAAATAGTAACTTTATTAGTTCATTCTATAATTTAACCACTTTTTCAATTGGAAATGCCGTCTACAATTCGACTGTTTTAGTTACCAGGGTCCTAGTTACGTGAGACAAACGATATTTTTGTTAAAATCTTAATTAAAAATAAAATATAAAAAAGCAATTCCTTCATAGTTCCAGTTGCAACGATTGCAAAATAAAGCACATATTATTCAGCGACTCTCACATCAGCACATTTTTATTCATTGCATATAATAAGTTGGTAATCCATATTCATGACGGTCTCGTATATAATTATTAAGCTGCCCTAGAAACTTTTTTCATATTCTCTCTCCGCGGCATAGTCAAGTTTGAATGTAAACCTAATTATTTCATTCTTTAATATAAAAACTAAAGAGCACGAGTTTTTTATTTCCATATTATATCCAGGAACGACCGCTCTGTCGGAGACAAAATAAAAGAGCCTGAATAGTGTGTACTCGGCGCTAATTGAACACAGTAATGGTTGAATAAATTTGTTTGGAGAATAAAGACGGTTAAAACTGAACTATGTGCTATTGTTGGGGTCCAAATTGCTAATTTGACCGCGGAGATTTAATTATGCATGCCACCCGACAGAGTGGGAGTCATAAAGGAGGGGTGTCACAGGCAGGCTTGTTTATAATGTAGCAAGTAATGCGCAATCTAACCCGTTACCCGTCCCTGTCTGCGCCAAATATTAACTTTTTATTATACTGAAACAAACTTTTGCAGTTTATGACTACGTTAGCTTGGCGCGCGTCAAATATTTTAGGGTACAATCGTGTACCGACAGCGTGGAACATAAAGGATGGCGAAATTACTCACGCTATATTTATATACCTTTATTGGACATGTCCGAATGAAACGAGGTGAAATACTGAAAGTAAAACAAAGCCTGAATGATTTGACCTTTATTTATAAAAAAAAACTTTATTTCCTGACAAGTTTATATGGTTTTAGGTTAAAATTAATGAAAACTAAAAACAAACTCAATAAATAAAACATTTCGTGGCCAAAATTATACTATTTAATCAAAATGAAATGATCTGATAATGACGATTAATTTAGCAAGTTTTGTTATAAAACCGTTGTAATGTTCTGTAGTTTTTATAAAAAATTAAGTTTTCTATAAATCATACAAAACTGAATAATCTTGATTCAGAACATTGCCTACTAATATTTTTGTTATATGTAAAAAAGGAACATGTTATTTTTCTCGCCATATATATGTTTGTTATGTGGGAATAGATAGGTGGGATGAATTTTTGTTTAAATAATTTTGTTTTAATATTTTAATTTCTTCTGAATTTCTCACATGAAAGCCCCAGTTCATTCAGAGAAGCGAAGGCTGCTAAATTTACGTACTTATGAAAGAATTATATAACTAAATATCTTAATTCAACATCTTTAATATTATATAAAATAAATTTGGAACTATCTCCAACCAATTTACTTTATTTACGAGAATAGCAAATTGTATCACTGTAGATCCCGTCCTCTCATTTAGTTTTCCCTGTAGGCGTCACCTGTCCAATAAAACGTTGACAATTAACGTAATTTATTGTCCGTCTGATGGACGCAAACCGTAATCCCGCTGAGAAACGATAGATTTTATCTCAAACAATTGTATTATAATGAAATTTATTATTAACTAGTCGACCTCCCTAACTACACTGTGATAAAACATGTTAAATGAAAGGCTTTTCGGAACATCCGATGTAAATGAAACAATTCCTATATTTCAAGCTAGACCTGGACAAATAAATTTGTTATAATTTCGCCCAATAGTTTTTGCCTACAACATTTACACAAACAAAAATGTTTATTTGGCTTCTATTGGCGATATAACTTAAAAAGACTACCCACATTATGTTTACTTAAATATTACCTATTTATAGACATTCGATAAGTTGAATGTCTGTACAAGTGTACATAGGTAGATTTGGTTTATTTATTCGGTCGTCTGCAGATAGATTTTTTACACAAATATGTTTTTCTTTATGTAAAAATAATTTCTCCACTTATTTCCTTATTTCGAATATATTGTTTCAAAAACATTATATTCGAAAAATAGTTTGTGTTTTCTTTTTAGGCTCTACAACAAATGGATCCCGTATTATAATATCGAATGAAAAGGGCCCTTAATGGAAAATCATGAATAATTTATACTGTATCTAAAAACTTTCATTTTCAATAAACTATGAAAACAAAGCGAATAAATAATGAATAGATATGTAAGTGGAATAGCGGTCGCTATATCGGCTTAGTAGGAAAAGAATCTGATTGGCTAGCATCTCTATGTTTACCTAAATGTTATCAAACGATATCAAAAAACGATATATTTCGTAAAGTAAGTTTCCACAGATATACAGTATACACAGAAAACTTTATAGAATACTAGTCTGTAACCGTCCGGGTGTAATTTGCCACTTGTATTTAGGTTTAATTTCACATTTTAATCGCTATATTGCTATATCACTTAATAGCCATATTTTACACTAGCTGCACCCCACGGTTTCACCTGTTATATTTTGGATAATTCACACTATATCATTATAAATTATAGCCTATATGTCATTCTGATGTGTAAGCTATGTTATTGTAAAGTTTCATCAAAATCCATTCAGTAGTTTTTGCGTGAAAGAGTAACAAACATCCATACATTCTTACAAACTTTCGCGTTTACAATATAAGTAGGATTGCAACTTTTATACATATATGACTTATTCCCAAAGACAATGAAATCACCTCAACATGAACTTCGTCTCCTATTTTAACTCCTTTAAGCCTTTTTTATTGATAAATCATAGCTTATATTCTTTCCCAAGCTCTAGTCTATCTCTGTACCATTCAAATCGATTCAGTGATTTAAGCGTGAAAGCAGACAGACAGACATATATCGGTCGATAGATAGCGTAAGTAGCTTACTAAATCTCACATTGATTTGTTTAGTTCTTCTTAAGTATTAACCTACGTTTTTTAAGAGTTACTTTCAAATGTTTTAGTTAAGGATAATTATTCATCATCATTAATCAGTTGGTTTTTTTCCTAGACACCGATCGTTACACTACCTACCGGGTACCAGCAAGCACCTTTATATATAAATAGAGGGCTGCCCTCGCTTCGCTCCGGGTATTTAAAGCAATATTATAATTGATGTCCTTAAATTGTCACTGTATAATTGTGTAGTTTTTATAATTTGAAAAATTAGAGAGAGAAGCAAAAGTTATAAAAAGAAAAATAATAGAAACTAAAATAAAAGAAAAGCGACAAATGATAAAAGAGGGAGGACAGAGCAGAACTAAAATTGAATGGGAGAGAGAAAGAGAGAGAGAGAAAGAGAGAAATTATTGAAAGAAAGAAAGTGAAAAGAGGCTAATCATTCTGAACAGATAAAAATAAAAATTAAAGTGAGAAAAAAGAGAGAGGATGAGAGACAATGATAGTATTATAAGAGAAAGAGAGACGGATATACTATAGACTTCTCTCAGCGAAAGAATTTTAAAAATCGGATTAGTAGCAACAAAATGACCATATTCCATTAATTAAAAAATATATATGGCAACACTAAATCACTCTTGTCACTCACGAATAGTGTAGTTCCTATCAGTGAAAGAATTTTAAAAATCGGATTTGTAGTTCCTGAGAAACTCTTCAATTTACAAAATGGCCACCTTATGGCACTTAAATGGCCATATATTTTTATTTAGAGTATTTATGGCAACACCACATAGCCTATGTTACCCGGAAAAGATGTAGCTTCCTATCGGTGAAAGAATTTTCAAAATCGGTTCAGTATTTTTAGAGCCTATTCGCAAGAAACAAACAAACATACAAACAATCAAATCTTTCCTCTTTATATAATAGTATAGATTACTAGCTGCCTGCCCTCGCTTCGCTCTGGTTATTTAAAGCAATATTATAATGGATGTCCTTAAATTGTCACTCTGTAATTGTGTAGTTTTTCATTATTTGAAAAAAGAGAGTGAGAATAAGTAATAAAAAAAAGTAATAGTAGGAAAAAGAAAAGCAACAGATAATAAAAGAGGAAGGACAGAGCAAAAATAATATTGAATAGGTTAAGGAGAGAAAGCGAACGAGAGAAAAAGAGGGGGGGGGGAAGAGAGAGAGAGAGAGAGATAATCGAAAGAAAGAAAGTGAAAGGAGACTGATCATTCTGAACAGATAAAGATAAAATTAATGAAAAAAAAGAGAGGATGAGAGAAAATGATAGTGAGTAAGAGGATGAGAGACGGAAATACTATAGACTTCCATCGGTGAAAGAGTTTTTAAAATCGGATTAGTAAAAACAAAATGGCCATTTTATATTAATTAAAAAATGTATATGGCAACACTAAATCACCTTTATCACTTACGAAAAGTGTAGTTTTCTATCGGTGAAAAAATTTTTAAAATCGAATTAGTAACAACAAAATTGCCATAATCTATTAATTAAAATATGTATATGGCAACACTAAATCACTTTTGTCACTCACAAATAGTGTAGTTTTCTATCAGTGAAAAAACATTTTAAATCGTATTTTTAGTTTCTGAAAAACTCTTCAATTTACAAAATGACCACCCTGTGACGCTTAAATGGCCATATCTTTTTAATTAGAGTATTTATGGCAACACCACATAGCCTATGTTACTATTTTCATGTTTTATAGAAAGAAATTTACAGTTTTTTTAGTATTATACTTTACATGTACTATGAGACCTTACTTCATACACAATTTAACGATTCTAGGTCATCGGGAAATACCCTATACTTTTGTGAGAGACCACATTAACGGCCATATTTTTTCAATGCGAGGATTTAGAAGTTTGTTTTTTGACAGCCGCAAGGCACCGCAGGCTTGAACAAATATTGTAAAAAAAAACAAAATTTAATACATCTGATACTTAAGAGTGATTGATTGTAACTTTTTAAAACTTTTGTTCAATGTTCAATTTCCGACGAGTTATAAGAACAACCTTTAATATAATTATATTGTAAGTACCGAGCATTTGTATACCTACAGAGATTTGCGTATGGTATACCCAGCACCCAACCCAAATAAAATGACAAAGCTGCGCCCAAGAAAGACGATGTGCATGAGGGGAATTTTAATTTTTTGTTCCTTTTACACAAAGGAATTTATTATTAGCTGCCGAATCACAGGCATACGATATTACGAAGAAGACAAGTCCAATTTTCTCTCACCTTACTTTCAAATAAGAATTTTGATGAACCTTCCCTCCTTTAATTTTCTTCGCACTAGGACGTGATGTTTTCCGCTTGGATTAAAAGAGATCCCTTGTAATACCTAAGGTGGGATAGAATAATCCTGTTCTGGCATGGAAAAGATTAAAATATTAAGAAAACATTACCATTTCGAAGTTGCGTTCATGAATAAATTCACATTAAAATTTTAATCAAGCCAATTCTTATGTACATAAAGACATATTACATGTAGCAGCAAAACCATCCTTTATACAATGTTAAAATAATAAATTATAATCATTCTTTGATAAATATTGGCTTTAACATTGATTTTGTAGAGTTATGTTAAATTATAAGCAACACCTTTTTGGTACTCGTAACGGGCAATGTTTCATGGGTCAAACTTGTTGGAAACATGGTACTGAGGACCTCTAAAGAAATAAAATGAAGACTGAAAGGTTGGAGTTTCTCGTGAGTCTATGGAAGATAATATAAACAAATAACAGCGTTCAAAAAAATTTGTTGAAGGGCCATAATTCTTCATAATAATATAATTACGAAAAAAGCTATTTAGTATAAAAATAAAAAAGATTACAATAACCAAGAAATAATCTTTATACCTTCGTAGTATTGCACCGCTCATTTTTCGTCTATATAAATGTTACTAAAAAATATTTTGCAAAAACTTGGCGTTGCGATGAAATTAATTAAACGGAATATAGGGCTAAGCGAGATATTTATTGCGAAGCGAGTACCGAGTTCTAACGTAATGAATTCAAATTTTACTTATAAAGTATTATTAAGCTCCGTAAACCTAAGTCGGATAAACGTTAGAAGTTTAAATTAACTTGTTAGGACCCCTCGTGCGGCCTTTCATCCTATACAGTTTACAAACAAGAAGAGGCGTGTTCGCTCACATTGCATACAAATTGGTAACCTTAAAATTACTCTACGGGATATATGCGACGAAATACGACAACTTTCATATGCTGCGAGCGTCCCCGAGCTAAGGGTAAGGATATTTGAGGATTTCATAAGAGTTAGTACATGTTTCTACGCTAACGTTTTGATATACGTTACAGACGTATCTTGAATAAATGATAACTACATAATAATTACTGAGTTTTACTCAAATTTTTCATACTATATATATTTTCACATATGTACCTACCACTTTTCTTTTTACCTTTTTATTGTGTAATTGTTAAAAAGATCTCCCATTCCAACAAATTCAAACTCAAACTCAAAATAGTTTATTCAATTAAACTTTTTATAAATTACTTTTGACATATCAATCCGGTCTGTCAGTCAGTTTGTCTGAAGCAACACCAGGGGGCCTAGCCAAGTTGCAAACGTTATTTTTCTATTCTCTTTCTACGAATTCAAGCGATAAGTGTTGACAAGCCATGTTGACATATTTGGTGCGTTCCACTAAAGGACACCCAAATAACTTTAAGATGTAAATAACTTTATTTAATACTGATAGAGAATTATTTGTGGAAACGAATGTTTTCGCAGCTTTAGTCGCCATACTTAAATATATTTATATAAAATTAATTTTAGTTTCAATTTAATTATAAAGATAAAAAAATCAGTATCAATCAATAAGTGTAAATAATAATAACCTTTACCTCTCCAAACTATTGTTTTATAACTCGCCATTTGAATTATTTTCGTTAAAGCTCAAAACGCTGAATAATCCATTCTACTTGGATTTAAGATTGTAACGCTTGCGAATAAGTAGAACTGGAATAGCCGTGGTCGTGAGCGTGGTCGTCGTACTCAGGAGTGCTTAGTGGAACGCACACATTAAGTGTGAACGCTCATTCTGCATATTATATTTTAATTTGATCATGTGATATATCGTTGACATATTCAAAAAGCCAGCGATTACTATCTGTATTTCTACAAGTCACTAAACTTGACAGCCCACTCTCATTCTCGTATTAATGTCCTATTACACTCTGGTGACCAAGACAACCATAACCTATAAAACATAACCAATTATCACACAAACTTTCGTTCCCTTTTTATCTCTAGGGGGTGGGGTTAATTTTCCAATAATCCTATCTACAGCGTAAATTAACATTCAATATTTCTTTCTAAGAGTTTTATGTTATAGGAAAGAATGACTATATTATATCAACCATTCTGTCAGGTAGGTATTCAAAAAAATAGCATAAAAATGTATTGTATTATAAAATAACATAGATATTTTTTGTATAAAAAAGAAAACATACTAACCATAATACCAAGCTTAAATTTACTCTGAAAGCGGTGTATGGAGCTTCAGAAATTAAGCTGCTTTAGATCAGAAGCATCTAAAGTATTAAAATATCATATACGGAGACAATATTACGTTCGTTACTGTATAGAAAATACGTACTAGAATCCAACATAATATTCCAAAGTGGATTTTTGCTTACATATTTATTATTAGTTGAAAACATTTAATATTCATAAAAATATTAAGATTTATATTATTTTCAATCAAATCTTACTAAATTAATATGTTATATCATTTTAATATAATGTTGACCAATATGCCTCCGAAACGGCTTGACCGATTTTTATGAAAATTTTTATGCATATTCAGTAGGTCTGAGAATCGGCTACTATCTATTTTTCATACCCCTAAGTTACTTACCGCTACCCCGTTTTTATATGGCAAAACAGCGTTTGCCGGGTCAGCTAGTTAATAAGTTGAGGTACTTTTGACTCGCGGAACCATATTGGCTTCTTTTCACAATTTAAAATAAGTTTAAATTAATATATTGTACTAATAACACAATAGATTACATAAATTTAATTCTTAATTATAATGTCAAATTCAAGCTATATCAGATTAAATATATGTTATGTACTTTTTAACGTATTTATATCGTTTATGTATTGACCACGGTTTTGGTGGATAAAAGTCTGCGAAAATGGAAACACGGGGCTCTGGTGCAAAAATGGGATAAGTGAACATTAGTGCTAAGAAATACTACGGACTACTAAGAAATGTGTAATTTACCAATAAAAGTGTATTGATTAGGTGATCTGCCTATTTTATTATACAAATCTTTCTATCCAATCCAACCACGAGACTTGTAAAAAATATTTACTTAGGCGTGGCGTCAAAAATGGCAAGGTGACTTCTGAGAGCGTTTTTGAGCATACTTCATGATATGAGCATATTGCATTGATAATGAAACAATGTTTTCAAAGACTTAAAGGAAAGAGCTACCTTAGAGAGGTGTGGGTACCTATTCGCTTACATTATGTCTTTTAATTCGGAAAATATATCAAATTAAATAAACTATACCCGTAGTGGTAGTTGTAGCCAATTTGTAATACCACTCCAAATACACAAACTAATAGTAACTGAGAAAGCTCTCAAGTGTGCAATGCTTGAGATACCAATTTGTTGCATATTTTGTTTATTCAAATTCATACGTGAAGAAGCGGCGCAAGTTGGATGCAATACTCGTACGACAGCCGAATATTCATATTCTTATCAAATTATTTTATAAGTATAAGTTATATAATAGAATTAATGTTTTACATAAGCTCGCTAAAATCTATTTTTCCAAATTAAATTAGTAATGGTTAAAGGCTGCCTTTCCACCAGAGATAGGCCAGGAAGAATTAAGCAGAAAGAAAAATGACTTAAGGGACAAAAAATCTTACTTGAGATTTAGCACACTTACAATCGAAAGATATTATCGATTACCAAAACAAAAAAAAATATAATTAATCTTCTTGCCGCTATTTTCAATTCATAATATCTTCTAATGTGTAGTTGAAATAATTTATGATTTTGATGACACCTTAACATTGTCAGCACTGCTAGGTTTCATGATGCCCACTGTAATAGTTTTGGTATGGTAAATTCATTCTGATTCACAATTTGACGGTTCCACTTCAATAGATTATAATCTACCGAAAACTAATGAGTTAAATTACAAGCAGTTTCTTACAGTTCACAATCTTTCGACAGTTCACAATATCGCGAGATAGATTATAAATATAAAGGTATTTACAATTTTACATTGACATTGATACAAAATCGATAATTCTATCCAGACGTATTAATCAAAATAACTAAAACATTTCTTTTTTAATAGTGGTACATGTATACTTACTTTATAGTACTTATTTCGCTATGTTTCACTGTTAGTAGAAATTGAAGGTCTGCGGTTAGTGTACTAAAAACTGTACCTACTGAGATTTTTTAAAATTATTTATCCTTTATTTACGCATAGAACCTATCAGACATATTCTTCATATTTTTTAGAAGTTGATAAAATATTGCTTTTAAAGATATTTTCTCAGCAATACAAGAATATTTCAAAACTTTGGATTCCTGAATTAAACATAGAAATAGTTTACTATCTAGTGGTTTATTTATTACATATACCTAACATATTACCTTAATCAGAACTTTGAAAATTAAAGATAGATAAATTTACTAGAAACAACATAAATAAGTATGATTTGCTTCGTTAATTAGAAAATTACCATTTAAATTTCTCTTCGAAGTCTAATATTTCATTTTGTTGATAATGTTACTAATTAAATTTGCCTTTGTACCAAAGTTTAAATCTTATATTGAAAATGCTAAATGTCACCCGTAGACTTTAAAAGGAATTCTTAGATATTAGATTTCAACATTCGTTTAGATCTAAAAGCCTTTCAAATACTCATAGTAATTATCTTATAATAATTTAGCTTTCATTAAAGCTAATTGGTTTAGAAACTTTGAAATCTTAAACTAAATTTAAATTTTAAATATTTATAATTGAATTTATTAATTAATGGAATAACGTCTAATATTTTAAAATAAACAAAAGCTACAATTGTCTAAGAACAACAATATTATACTAAACTAATTGTTCAAAATGAATATTCACAAGCCTTGCTTGTTGTTAATTGACTTGAGATATTTTAGAGAGCCTTTGATGCCATTAAATAAAATTACTTCTGCCAGATACTAATTATATTGGATCAGGTAATAAAAAGATAAAATTAAAATTATATATCAAGTTATCAAACATTATTAATTACTTTTTCAGCAAAATATTTTATAATATTTCAATTAACTAAGTAAAATTTATTAAATGTTTTTTTTTTAATATTACAATGTTTTTAGAAAGTTTTCAGTAAAATTTTGTAAGAAAGAATAATTCGGTAACATGGGCGCCAGCAGCACAGTGCAAGGGGGTGTACCCCCCTGAATTTCTGTTACAATTTCCTTTGTTACGATACTAAATTAACATGTGACATTTTTTAAATAAGTATTTCCATTTTGTATTTGAATACTTTTGTTTGAAAAATTTGAAATACCTTTTAATACATATTTTGTATTTGCAAAATGCAAAATACATTTTGACATTAATAAATTTAATCATAATCAAAAAATGAATGTGATAAAGTATTCTCACTACGGCAACACTGTACTGATGGGTAATAGATGTTCGTTAATTTAATATTTTATACTTCGTCCAAAATGGCTTGATTCGGATGACAGCTAATAGCTATAAAATCATATGATACAACTTTTAACCAGGTATGGTGATTTAGTTTGACAACACAAGTAATCTTTGCTTTTCGTACGTACAAATATAATAGTGGAACCAGTGATGGACAAGGAACAAAAAAATTGGACAATTATGTCTACTATCAGACATAACTAATATCAGTGTTTAATATATTTTAATAAATACTTAGATAAAATCAAAATAAGTTATTGGACCCCCTAATTCTGTTTAATTAAGGGGCGTCTATTAATTATGTGATATAATATAATTGATACTATATGACGTGAAAAAGAATGTGATTGTGTCAAAAAAAACGTAGTAATAAAATTGTAAGCAAATTATTTTAGATCCATAAAAGTATTACATTTGAATAAAGTATTTTCAAAATATGTATTTTGCATTTAGTATTTTAAATACAAAATGAAAAAGTATTTTGTATTTTGCATTTGAATACTTTTTATAAACTATTTTGCACATCTCTGTGAATTAACTAACAATTATATTTTATATGTCAATAATTCCTCCGCAACACTACTCAGAAAGTTGAAAGAAGTTAGACGAAAACGATAGGTAGTGTAGAGGAAAAAAATATATATAAAAAAAAAACTACTTCAACTTCGCGAATTGATTGCGAATTGCGAATTTTTTTTTTAAGCATAATATAGTCCACAGTAGTAAAAATCACCCTGGAGACGCCCATGTCCCGGTCATCTCATTCTTCAAAAAAGTAATATCTAACATGTTTAGAGCAAGGATCAAAGTATTCATTGTGAGGAAGATCCAATGCAGACATGGCTGATGAAAAATAATGTCTAGTAAAATGTATAGCATCATGAGGACGGAGAAGTAGTAAGGTTTGGAGGTAGTCACGAATTACGCCTGTTAATTCGCCATTTTCAGTCAGGTATCTTGCGCCTTCAGATGAACGCGTGCTCTGCATAGAGATTTGTCTATTTAATATTGTTTAAATAAAATGTTATGAATTTAAATACTTACTATTATATACGTATTTAAACCTTTATACAGACACCAAAAGTCTTGATATACGTACTAAAAAATACACGATATATTTACCTAACTTATGATTTACGATTGAAACAGACACATTTTCCAAAGTTTGAGTAAATCCTACTAATATTATAAACGCGATAGTTTGTAAGAATGTATGGATGTTTGTTACTCTTTCACGCAAAAACTACAGAATGGATTTTGACGAAACTTTACAATAATATAGCTTACACATCAGAATAACACATAGGCTATAATTTATCCAAAATATAGCGGGTGAAACCGCCGCGTGTGTCCCGCACAGCTAGTTTGATATAAATTTTACTTTCTGACTTTTATACCAGTCTTATAATTAAATAAAATGTTTTAAAAAACCTTAATGCTTAAAACCGCTAGCAAGATTTAAAAACATCCTAGTGAAGTTTAAATAACCATAAAACTGGTTTTATAATATGATTCTAGTGATTTTTATAAATATAAAATTGTACTTTAAAATCAAGGTAATCCGATAGCAATTGTAAATCGGTCCTCCATTTCTCTCGTAGTGGCTCGTGAGGCTCTATTTCATCTTTTTCGGGAACGACTCGTAGTAGAGGATTTATATGAAATATGTAGCAACTATCCGCCCACTCATGACTCACAAGGTAACCTTTAAAATAAGTCGGTTAATGTTCTACTAGAATCTTATTTGATGATTATATTCTATAATAAGTATTAGGATTTCTACTCGGCTAATTTTCTAATTGATTGGAATCGGTATAGATTGTATAATTGAATACGCCAATAGTTATGATAATATGTTTTAGTTCGTTAAAAAAGTTATAAATCTTAAAACCTGGTGTTAAAATCCAGTCTCGCAGCTATAGCAATCCGTAGCATACAAATTTTGAGATCTCACGTAAAATCAACTCAATTATTCTATACACACAGCTTGGCGTGAGACAAAATGTAAACAAATCATAAAAAGGTTCTTTATGTATCACGTTTTACAAATACTAAAATATTACCTCCTCCTCCTCCTATTGGAATGACTATTCCAAAAAGAACACATGGGAATTTTAGATTTATATTCAAGTACAAAAAATAGTAGTGCCATCTATCAGTACTCGTACGAACTACGTGAGTTGTAAAGCTACTTTTAGGGTGCGTTCCGCTAAGCTTACTCAACGACAACGCTCACGATCATGGCTTTTCCCGTGCCACTTATTCGCGAGCGATAGGTTATTGAACGTTAACGAAAATAATTCAAATGACGAATTATAAATCAATAGTTTCAAGAGGTTAAAGATAACACCGGTCAACACGGATTTTGAGTCTGACAACAAAACGTCAAATTTTGATTTCTTTTACCTTACTTGTAATGGGTAAAATAGGTTTTTTGGTTGCTTTTCTAGAAATTTCGTTTTCATAGAAAATTTCATATTATTTCGACAAGTAAAGTCTGTATGCTATTTTGCGACTCAGTCATATACAAAAATAGTTGCTAGAGTTTGTAATAGACAAACATACACTCAATATAATAGAATTCGCGACTTGTCGCCATTTTGTTTTAAAGTATTACCAACTATTATTTTACTCTCCACTAAGAACTTTATAACTTAATTATCAATATAAAAGATACAAAAGCAAACTTATTTCTTCATAAATTGAGTTTTTGGTTAATTTTCAATGTAAACACTCAGACAATAGACATTAAATAACAGACACAAAAAAAGTTTCTTTTTTTGTTGACTTGTGTAATAGTTTGTAAGTCTTAACAATAAAGCTCAATAATTATAGATTAAATTAATTTATTGATTGATTTTTTTATATTTATAATTTAGTCGAAACTAAAATTTATTTTACATAAACATGCGCAGCAGAAAGTGAATGACTTCTACTCATAAACCTCTATCCTTATCAAAGTTATTTACATCGTCGCCATTTTTGTTGTTTTAAGAATGCCGTCAATTTGCAGCGCTCGCGGGGACCCAGTTTTTAAGATGGTTTGTCGTGAGCTTCGCGTGAGAATAAATCATGACGTCATCAGCGAGGTTTTCGGCGCGATCACAACGACCGTAGTAGTTAAGTGGAACGGCTAAAAGAGAGTTTTGGGCGTTGTGATCGCTTAGTGGAACGCACTATAAAAAATTCATTGAAAGTGGCGCGTAGTGACAGCTACTTTGCTTTGCGTGCTGTGACTGTGACGGTAATAATAAAAATTATTAATGAAAATTCACTTTAATAAAAAATAATTTATAGAATTGATAACCAAGAAATAATTATAATATAGGATACTCTAGGTAGGTACTGATGATACAATATGTGATACCTACATGTGACGGTATAAACTATAACATCCTTGTTTATTTAGGCACCTTTTGTCTTACGCCATCGATATCGCCAGAGTATATTAATAAAGTATTTAATTACAGTTAACCTACCTCTCAGTGTGAGAACTGTCAATGTTTGATGAATAAATCCAGACGGTTCTATGATATGACGTTCGACTTTAGAAACGAATAATGGTTGTCCGTTCACAATGGCTTGGCTTACGCCGAGGCAAACCTGCATTATGAAAGTTAGTACTATAATATAACTCTGAGAAAATCAGGAGGAGACAGAGGGAGAGGGGGTATATTGAAAAACACTACAAGGGGGGTGATATTCAATGGACTATTGTGTAAACGCAACGTACGACGTTTCGTTTCGTTTAGGACGCAATGTCAAGCAATCAAAAGATTACTTTGCTATAATCCGCAGATTTTTTTAATATATTTTTCTAAATATCGACGTACGTTTTGCTTCGTAACCGAAGCATCCTCAGGAGTAGTTAACTCAACAAGCGTCACATGCAAAGCACTGCAACTAAACATAAGTCGATATATATAGAAAAATATATAAAAAAAGTTCCGCTTATTATAGCAAAGTAATCTTTTGATTACTTTTAAATCATAAATTTCCGAAAAGTAACGCCTGATTCAATTCAATACCTAAGTTACTACTTTAGGATCCATTTAATGGAGACAATTTTTAGGTCCTAACGCCGGTAATATATAAGTCAGTAGTTGAAATAGTCTTTATTCTAAATTTATGAAAATGAATTTCAATATTTTCAGAGTAACGCACAAAGAATATAATAAGCAGGGATGGATCCAAGTATCAGTTAACTTGATGTCGGGTTTCTTTGTGTCATTTACAATAAATATGTTTAGCAAAAGTTTTCTCGTCCTCTTGGACCCGCCCCTACCCTACTAAAGCTCAGAGCATTTTGAAGGTTCTTGTAACTTACGTAAACGCTTTCACAGATAGTGCCGTTTATCAGTACGGTATCAGTTTTAACGTGACCGCAGAATCTGCTTATTCCAAAGTACCGAAGCAGAACCACATTAGCACCTTCTAGTAAAAAATTATGAGCCTTCTCGAAAGCGTGATAAAGTCTTTTAACAAAATGTCTTTCACCACATATACGGGTCACTTTATTGTAATAGCCGTTTTCACAGATTGTCATGTAACTTCGCTGCTCTTTCGTTATATCCTTCTTCGTTATGTGTCTAAAACAAAATCATTTTTAAAGTTTACCCTCTACATTATCTATTACACTATCATAAACTTGCCAGAACAATCATATTATAAAGTAAGTTAGAATTTTATATAGTGTAATGTATGATCATCTATATCATTAATATATAAAGCTGAAGAGTTTGTTAGTTTGAACGTGCTAATCTCAGGAACTACTGATTTGATTTTAAAAATTCTTTCATTGTTAGTTAGCCCATTTATCGAGGAAGGCTATAGGCTTTATATAACTATTTCGCGCCGCGTCTAAGGCTTCCTTTTACTAGATAGTTATTGAGGAACATAAAGGTTTATGATAAAAGTCTTTGAAACAGGAAGTATAAAGTATAAACGGTATTTCTCGACAACATTTAGCTTCCAGTAAATTTAGAATTTAGAGCTATATTGGACTGCGTACGTACACAGCTAATTCATACGATTAAATTCCTTTAAAAGAAAAGTTAGAAATACCGTTTAAAGATTAGTTGGTGTATAATTTTGTACGTAGTTCAATATGTTCCTCGATAACTATCTAGTAAAAAGGAAGCCTGAGACGCGACGCGAAATAGTTTTATAAAAACGGCTATCAACTCAAACTTCTGAACCCAATAGAAACAAGTGCACTTTCATTCAGTATTTACTATAATTGTGAATTTACTAATCAACAATGTATTATTTTGCTAGCTGACACTGCAACTAAGTATTTTACAATACTAATCGTCACGACATTATATATGATATATCAAATATCTTTATCAGACTCAACAATTATTCGGTATTTTAAGTAGGTATGTTTTGATGTTGTAAAATGAAAGTTAAAATCAAAATATTTATTTATTTTATAAAGACGATTATTCAAATGACTGCTTTAATGCGTATAATATTTTTTCTTATAAGAATTAAAGTAATCATTTGAATTATCGGAAAGTCTCATTTTTCTTGAACATTCGGGAGTAACTTCAAGGAAGAAACGCTATGTACTAACTAAATTGCAAGTTTGATCTTAATTCCTCATAACACCTCTCGTTAGGTTCGTATCTCTTACTAGGTATTGTAAATATTGAAAATCTTACTCAGTTCTATTTTCTTCTAAAGTGTGAAGATTGCAATCGATAATGCTGACTAGTTTTGATCCTGTCTTGGCTCCTTCTTTTGCAGCATTCGATACCACTTGAATTAAAAACTTATCCTTGTCTTCACCTAATGTTTCAACGCTAATACTTATACCTGTATAAAAATTTCCTGTTAATTTACTAAACAGAAGAAAATTACAATTTCGCTTAAAAATTTAGTTTCTAATTTTAACTGAAATACATTTATCAGTACTGCTCACTTGCTAAAGGAAAAATGTTGGTCAAAAGCGGGAATAGTCAAAATAGGAATCAGGTATTTCCTACCTCCAACTGCACTACAGCAATCTATTGAAGGCTTTCGGACTTTCTTCTTGTAAGCAGATACTCTGTGATCTTGATATCCAGTTGAGTCTTTCTCTACACGTTGAGGTTGTTCATATAGACCTAAGATTTTTATTTTTTCTTTCTCTTGCTCTTTATACGATACTTTACCGTGCCTATCATAAGCGAAATCAAAATATGTATGTTTAGGGTCAACATCGTGACACCATCTATAGCCATGTTTTCCAGCTCTCACTTTCTTCAATTTTCTTGGTCCTTCTTTACTTTCAGATGGACTTAAATCACCAATTTTTATGTCTTCGCAGACGCATATATTTTCTTTTTGAGGTGCGATGTCACAAAGACATGGTTCTTTGCATTCACATGTCAAACAACAAGTGCAATCTTCAGGATTTCCGCAAGTGCATTCTGGTACAGGTTTCGGGAAACAATCACAATCATTCGGTAACCTATTATAACATTTGCATTCAGGTTCTACAGGACAGCTACATATTGTTTTAGAATCATCATCTTTGCAAAAAATTTCCTTCTCTTCCGTAGGTTGACAAAGGCAACTTGGTTGTACACCACAAATACATTCACCATCTTTACAGATACACTCCTTTCCATTTATACAATAAAGACACAAAGGTTTTGGTAATGGTTTCTGACACGTGCATGGTTGTTTCGTGGATTCTACTTCATTTAATATTTTTAATTTTTTGTCAGATATATTCTTGTTTAGCGTTCCGACATTTGGCTTATGTTCACATACACAAATAGGGTGCGGATATGTACCAGGTTGGCAAATACATGGCTTATCAATAGTTGGGCAGGTGCAAATCGGTCGAGGTGTACTATCAGGATAACACAAACATACATTTCTGGACTTACATTTACATGTCAGCCGAGGAGTGTCTTCACATATACAAATATTTTCAGCTTGCTGGCAAATGCATTCGTCCCGTTTCCTAGCGCCACATTCACAAGGAACTTTGAAATAACAGGGACATTTGCCAGTTTTATCAACAGCACAAGTGCAATCTGGAGGAAAATATTTCTTATTTATTTTAGGAAAACCATCCACAACTATCAGACTCCCTTCGTCATGGTTTGAAGTCGTCGGTTTATTACAGTCCGGAAAAAAATAAAAATGGAAATCATTTTCCTCTTCTCCGACTTCTTCCTTTAGATTAGATGTTTGATCAAAATCATTCTTTACAACACTTTCTTGATCTTTTCTTTGAACAGATGTTTTGCTCTCAGATGATTCAGTACAGGACCATTCTGAATCCGACGACTCATCTTCAAAAGTACCTTCACAGTGTGCACAACTTACTACCAAAGTTTCATCAAAACTTAGCTTTTTCTTTGTATCTTCATCTATAAAATATTTTAAGTATGAAATATAAAATAACTACAGCAATAGCACATCAATTCAAATATCCCATTCGAAAAAGGCAAAGAAAAATTTTAAACCTAAATTTAAAAACATAATATCTAATTTATTCAAATATTAAATTCTTACCAATATAAAATTTAAATTGCTTGGTTAAGTCGATTAAAGAAATATGTGATTGAATGGACATAGTTTTAATATTTGTTTTATTTATTTTTACGTGATTGACATTGTAAGAACTATTATCTCTTTTTTTTCTTAATTGTGACTTTGAGAGTGCTTGTGCACAAAACATAAAAGTGGTCTATGTGAATGACGTTTATAATTCAATTTTTCTTTAGTTTCTTATTACACTTTTGAACTTTTTAAATTAGTTAATGGATCTGTATTATCAAGGTTAGAACAATTATGAAAATTAATAAATATAACATATTTAGTAAACACGTATTAGACCTTACTAATTAAATGTTTGAATATTTGGGTGTTCGTTACTCAATCACGCAAAAACGGCTATACGGATACCGATGTGAACATGTGCAAAGCCGGGGCGGGTCGACTTATTTTATACTTATACTTTTTGCATATACAATAGTGTGAAAAGTAACATTACTCTTATCTACAATCTCTATAATTGGATTAGAATATTATAGTTCGTAGGTACGAGTTCTGAACAACGCTGAAACGGACACAGACGGCTCGCTTTTTTAATTTGCATTATAATTTTGACATTAAGACGCATTTTTAAGCGGCGTCTATCTCAAAAGCGTTGCATTATGTAATGAATATGAATACTAGTAACTAGTAAGCAGTAAGCACGGATCGCTCTCACTCTATGTAGGTACGGACGAGGTATTTAAAAAAAAACGGTTTTTTGACCTTGAACATCTCAAAATGCAAACATGAGATTTTATGAGACCATTGACAAAATTTTTATAACGTAAAAATAAAGGTTTATGCAAGTTTCTACCTTTCTTACTTTAAAAAAATTACTGTAGATAAATAAGCCAGGTAAACCATTTTTTTATATAACGCATTATTATATAAGTCCATAAAATATATATTATTCTATCAAACGATATTTCTTATTAAACTATAAAATTTGACAGACATCTATGACAAACTTTTATACTTAAATGGTAACACTGAATATCTTTAATCTCTACTCTCTAATTTCTATGTAATTCAGCTTGTCAGTTTCTGAACGAAATACGAACGATTTGACAGATGATGTGGCCTACCGTCTTGTGCTAGTGAATTTACTAAATAGTAATAATTAAACGCTTATAATAATGCAAAAATGTTCGTGATCAATTATATACTATTAATTTTATTTATATCGACATGCCACTGTAGATTGCCAGAAAAAGTTTATTGTGTAAATCAAGAATGTAATCGTAAGTAATTGACAATCTGTTAGTTTTTGTATGTTTGATAAATAAATTTATTTGATAAGCTACATTTCTGTATTGAGCATAATGTTGAAATCATTATTATCTTTTCAGAACCTATATCTAAAGCAAAATCATTACTAAACTATAACAGTGGTGATCCAGATCTTATGTCATACCCTGCAAACGCTGATGCTATTATATATATGAAATCAGCTGGTAACCATCCAGACATTTGGTACGCGAATATTAATGGTAAATCGGGGTTTGTAACTAATCAATTTTTGAGAGAATATAAGAAGTTAGCTCAGGCGGAATTAGTGTTACCTGTACAAGTACAGAAAAAAGAAACTGATGTCCAGCCTGACAGAGTTCAGCAGCCACATGAAGTGTTTGAAGGCACAACAATCTTCACTACTGAACCACCTGTTATACCTCAAGAGGTACAAGAGACAACTATACCAGCTACAGCTTTAGAAAAAGACCTACCTTCTGTAACCAATTTAAAACAGTCTCAAGAACCTGAAGAAAATATTAATAACCAAAATATTGAAGTGGAAACTAATATTGAAACTTTTTTAAATCAAGATACTTTTAGCACTGCAACTGTAAAGTCAACAGAAGCACCGGCACTTCTAGAAAATCCTACAACAGAAGATAATGATTCAACACTACATTCTACTGATAACATTGTAGATCATCAAAATGTTGATGATCAGTCTACAATAGTCTCCCAAGATGTTCTTAACAAAGAAGAAAATAACCCTAGTTTAGACGAACAAGACCAGAATTCAAAAACTCAAACAATAATTGAAGATTTGCAAACATTAGATATTACTACTCTACTTCCACAAGACATTAAAACAGATCTTAATGCCCAACAGTCAGTAGTTAGTGATGATAGAAATGTAATAATAAATTCAGCTGAAGGGTCTAATAAATTAGAAATAATTAATAATAACGAAATAAAACAAATGGACAATATTAAAGATTTTATGGTAGCATCAAATCTTGGTTATAATTTTACAGCACAGCTGCCTATTGAAGATTCATTAAATGTGGTTGAGTCTGACAATACTTCAAATATTTCAAATTCTGAAGAAACTGAAATGTTACCTGATAAAAAAGATATAGGTAATGAATTATTAGATGATAATAATCTTAATGTTAATGGGGAAGTAATTAATGAGCCAACAAATACAGTATTAGATGTAACTACAGTGTCTCCAATTAACAGTGAAGATAAGATGTTGCCAACTGAACCTCCCTTGGAAAACAATGCAGATAGTAGTCCTACTGTTATTAGTTCACCAGTACCTTCTGTTGCTGACATCACGGAGAATATGAGTAATACACCACAAACATCTACAGAAACCATTATGGAAACAGTTGCAACGGAATCTACAACTGAGTCTTTATCTACAACTCCTGAAGAGATGAGTTCCAAGGATTTAATTCACTCAAATGAAGAGACCTCAGAATATAAAACTGAAACTGAAACTTTATTAAATGAAATCTTTACTGAATCTACAGAAGCTCCTACACAAGATGATAATGAAGGTTATATATCAAGTATATATACAACAATAGCAGACATGTGGCCTCCATCTACTGAAGCACCTCCTCAATCCATATTTAATCCAGAACTGACTCAACATGATGATAATGATGATAGTTTCACTTTTGTGAAATATATATTGAGTACTTATAATTCAGTAATGGGCACTGAAGAGCAAACCAAAGCTCTCTTTCCTTCTGTTGGTGAGTTATTCTAATAATTATATACATAACAATCTAATGCTTAGTAGGTTTTATTTACTTAAGTGCATTCACTCCAACACAAAAAAAATATTCATTCTCTTTGAAATATTTATCTGGACTTGATGAATATCAGAAAAAAATTTTAATAATCAAATGTCAAAAGAATTTCCCAATTAATTGGTTTCTAACTGTGAACTTTCGGCTAGAATACTTTTAATTTCAGATCATTTAAATCGTTTTTATTACAGGTGAAACTTGTTTCACAGATGAGTATTGTGATGGAGAAAGTATTAACAAACAAAATCGTTTGCTAACATTCCTTTTGACGACAGCGGGGTCAGTTGTACTTTTCATACTTGGCTACTATTATATTGAAACTAAACGGCAAGATGGTAGACTTATCGGTAATATAAATCACCTACAGAGGGAATTGCTGTTTTCTACGAAGGTAAGTTGCCTTTGTTATAAGATTTTATATAAGTTGACATATTTATAATATTAGACGAATGCAGGGTACACATTATGTTAAGCAACATTTGTAACCATGATAAGAATGATGAAACTGTACTTGAGCAATTTATCAATTGATTTCGGTTTTAACAGCGTTGGATTTGTACAGTAGTCAATGTATGCATTAATGGTCAAAGATTCTAATCCTGTAGCTCTGATCTGATTTTGAAAAAGACTGTGAATTTGTATCTCTTTTTTTATTAGGAGTGTGAGATACTCAAAGAGGAGCTTGTATCAACTAAGAATAAGCTTGCAGGCATCGAAGACAGCTCCTTTGGCAAAGATGATATGGTACAGTCACTGAAAGCAGAAATACAGGAGTTAAAAGAAAATAATGAAAGGTTTTAAAATATTATTTTTACCTTACACATACAGAGACTTTTAGACAAAACCGAAGTTAATAATAATTGCTAGTATATTTGTATCAGTTATTATTTTATTTATATTTAAGGTTGAGAAACTCTTTGGATGATAATGAGAAATTGCTTCGAGTGTCAGAAAATACAGCAGGAGAACTACAAAATACTTTAAGCGAAGTGGAGAATACTCTCAGTGAGCTCTTGAGTGAAAGAACTCATTTAGAAGAGCAGATAACTGAATTACATGGTATTCAATATTTTTCATTTAATCTTTACAAGTTTTTCTTTTACTTAGAAAACACTTGATGTTTGTAATTTATAAAATCTTTAATTGTATATTTATTGATTCACAGGAAAAATATTAGCATTTGAAGAAGAGTTAATATCAGTTAGTCGAGAACGAGACAATTTCCAATTAAAATATGTATCAGCTGAAAATAGTTTAGAAGAGTTTAAAAAACAGAAGCAAACACTTGAGGAAAATAATAAATTGTTAGCGGATGCTAAAAATACTATTGAGTTGCAGCGACATGAAATTACAGCTCTTAAGGTATAGATAATAATAATAATATATGAGTTATATTTATGTAGTTTACTTACTCATGCTAATGTCTATTTAGACTTGTAAATTCATGGTTTTCTTGTTTGCTAAGTAAATTTTTAGCCTAGATCATTTTTTTAGATCAGCTTTAAATCTATAATCTGTTACCCCCTATAACTCTATCTGATATAAAGCAGTAAATGTAGCCCTATCTTATCTAATCTAATGCAATAAATGTAGGTACTTTAAATTTTTTTCTAAGATTTTTTTAGAAAAAAAAGAATAGATCGCTGAAGTTCACAAATGAGCTCAAATTTTTTTTCCAGTGTTTTATTCTGTTCTTCCCTTAGTACAGTTATATCCTGTAATGCTATTTGATCATATTTTAGGATGCTATAAAAGAACTGAAAAGTGGATCGTCCAGTGGCATAGATGTTGCATCATTCATAGATCATACCGAAATAAAAGCTAAATTATCTAAAGCTTTAGAAGAGAAAAATTCATTACTTACTAAATACGAGGTAAGAATTTATTGTTTTCCTTTAACCATTACGTATCAAACAAAAGAAGAATCACGTAAATCGGATCATACATCTCAGCATAATCAATATACCAAATGCCAAACGGTAACACTGACGTATTATTGTAGTACCAAGTTACCACAATAATATGTGGTGTTACCGTTTGGTATAGTGTACAAGTTTTAAAAAGTAATAAATGTTTGTAATTTTATAATTATATATCAATAATTAAGAGATCAGATAAATTCAATATAATTTATTTCAATTAGACGTGATAAATGTAAGTCAGTTAATCTAATGATGATAGGCAAATTAAAATCAAACAAATCCTAAACAGTGCATTACCAATTGTTCAATTATAAAACAATTATCTTAACAGGTAGAACATAAAGAGAGAGCTCGTCTAGCAGATGAACTAAAGACAACACAAGAATCATACAAAACAAGCAGCCAGCAAGCTGCTGAAGCCCTCACTAGACTGGAAGTCCTAGGAAAGTACTTCCAAGAGCGAGAGGGTGAACTCATGAAGTAAGTATTGTGTGTCATTATCCATATCAGTCAGATTGACTGCAATATCTAAGCGCAACCCAAACTTCTAGGATTGTGAATATTACATTTACAAATGACAAGTAATTTTTATACAGATTGTTAATTGTTTAGTATACACCTTTTTAATTTATATAAATTAAATTCCCGCTGCTTGTATGGATTAAATATACAAAAAAAAACTACTCTGATATCAGGACAAAATAATAAGAATTATTACAATTACAAAACATCTGCTGAAACTCTCTAATTATAGCATACAAGTAGGATTATTAATCAAGGATTTAGTAACGTGTCAACCATTGAAGCACCTTTGCAATAGTAATCAAGCTTAAATTTCAGATCATTTAAATACAATATTTTGCGAATGCGTGCGAAAAAAGCTAATCTTAATAGTTTAAATACCTCTTTTCTGCTCAACATTCATTTGTGAAACATTATATTTATTGTAGAGAACTGAGCACAAAAGAAGCATTATGGCTCAGCAAGCAAGGAGAGTCAGCCAGCACAGTGGAAAAGATTGAATTATTGCAACAAGAAGTCCAAAGATACAAGTAAGTTCAAATATTTTATTGATATCCTATAGCTGGACTGGGTTCAATAAAAAAAATCGTTCTTGTTTATCAGAGAGAAATGTGACGCTCTTACCCTGGAACTGGCAGAACAAGAATCAGCTCGCCGGACAGCAATAAGTGAAGTAGAGACGCGTGAGCATACAGCCTGGCTTGAGGCTAGACAGGCCAAACGTGATGCAGATGCTGCTAAAGATGAGGCAGCCACACTGAGGCGAAAATTGGCTGCTTTACACCAAGCCGATGGAGCTGTGTCGCCACATAGACGTATGTACATTTACTTCTTTAGTCTTAAATCGTATGCGGTAGCTGAGCAGGTTATTGGAAAAGATCTATGACTCCAAAACAATTCAGTATCAAAACAACCTAACTATATTATTTGTTCTTCTCTTTCAACACTATACTGGCTGATATATATTTTGTAGACTATTTAAGCTTTTATAGTTTTAATTAATTGGTCAAGTTGATTTGTAAATAGAAATAGCGATATTATAATTCCAAAGGTTTATGTATTATTTACAGAAGTAGCTTCACCGCTCGAGGCGGAGATGGGTCTGCCAGCGCCGTTGCCGCCACTAGCTTTTCTACCACCACCGCTCTTACCACCGCTGCCACGACCACCGCCACTGGGCAGGTTGCCCTCGCCTCACCCACCTAGGTTTGCAATGTTACATAACTAGTGAACAAAATTGCGTCTATATTTGGCCTTATTAATGCAGAAAATATCTAATGAGGAGTTATTGAAGCTCAAATAACCATCCTAATTTTTTTTTTATGGACACTAAAGCATTACAATCTCTGAGAGATTGTAATAAATATGTATCTTTTATGTATATTATATATCATTTATATTGTAATAAATATGTAAGTTGTCGAACATTTGTAAATACAGATATTTAAAACTGCATATAAAACATCGTTACGCCCGTCACGCAAAAACTGTCCGAAATTGGATATAATTTTAACATTTAGGTTTAAATCGGGCGTCACGAAAAAAACCTATATATATACATATATACATGTTTCAGCCAAGCCAAGGTGTAGTAGTAGGATTTTATATTATAAGACTATTTTTCCATTATTTGTTAACGCAGAAAGAACCATCACAGATCTGAGTATAATAAGTACATGGGACATCCTTGTTGTTTTTTGTTATGATACATCACACAAAAAATTTTAATTTTACAGATACAGTGAACGCCGTTATTCACCTGACAGCCGATACTCTCCCGAGAGTCGCTACTCCCCGCAGAGTAGATATTCTCCCGAAAGCCGGTACTCGCCCGAGACAGTGCGATACTCGCCAGAGAGCAGGTACTCGCCACGGACTCGCCGGTCACCCTACCCTTCCCGGGAACGAAGACGCTCCATAGATAGGTATTTACTTTTGCACTTTATCTAAATCGCCATTTGTTTTCTATATAGAGAATGGAGAAACTTAATTCAAAAGGTGATTCTTTAATGTTTTTTCTGCAAAAGTAGTATAGTACGCCACTGATATGCAATAGACATCAAATTTTACAAATAAGTCACAAACATCCACTGTGGAAGTTTATTTGAAAATAAAATCAGTGAATTTTTAATAAGCCGATATTTTAATAGTTATTCTACTATTCGGAACGGAGATGAATTAACTAATCTAATCAGAGATTATTAAATTTGGTCCAGTCGTCCTTAAGTTATAATTTCAATAACTAACCCAATACATTACTGTGTTTATTACAGTTTTTCCTAAAAAAATATTAATTATTCTAAACCTTTTTCAACATTTAATTAATTTATTATTTTACAAAACTGTCTGCCATGCGTATATCTTGATTTTTAATATTATCTCCATATTACGGTAACTTTTTTTCTTTGTGACAATAGAGACCATACGCGCGATTTATCTTAGTCATGCGTGTGCCGCTAAAGACATTACAGTGAAAAAATTCCAATATGGCGGCAACCAGACGCCAAATTGTAAAAAATAAATAAATGTACACTTGTGTATCATTTTCAAAACATCTTCAAGTTTCTTTATTGATATGTGCTTTTACTCTAGATACAACGGAAGAGGTTCGCGATCTAAAAATGGACCAGCTGACACTGAAACCGAATACAACTCGGACAGCCCTACACGGAGACCACCAAGGCGAAGATACTCCAGACATTCAGGTATAATAACTATATATTTTTTGTCTATGGTTAGAAATAACTCTTTATCCATAATTTCTATTACATCGCACCTTTAGAATTAAAATGATCTTAAAGAGGCAATGTCTAAAGAAAAGAAAAGAACAGATGCATGGGTTAAAGGTGAGTAAGTATTATACCAAGCATTATAACTAAACACAGATGTTTTTTTTTTAATTTTCATCAATCCTACAAATTGCAATTTTGAGTTAAGTCACTTAAATTCTAAGGTATTTTATGATTGCAATAAACCCTAAAATTGTTAAAATAATGATTCGCAAAATACTTTAAATATTTTGAGGAAGATAAGGGACTATACCCTATAACTAAAAGGGATTATCAAAATTACGAGATTCTTGTGTTGTCAAATTAATAATTTAAGAGAAAAATTTAAGGTTTATTTTAATCAGTTTTTGTCTTCAGGAAGGACACTAATTAGTTTTATCTCTTGATATCTCCTGTTAGGATCTCCTGGTAATGTATATCTTATTGTTAATTACAAAACTCAGTAATAATATTTTACTTTCAGGACCAAGTTCGGGTTCAGGTTGTTCATCGGAATCGGAAAAGTGAATTGTAATATTATTAATATTGCCTTATATTAATACTGGAGCCAAATTGTGTTTTATTGGTGAATAGGTAGAAATAAAAAATTTACTCCACTTTGGAAGATATTAAATATTGATTACATAATTGAAAAATAAGAAATAATTGGGCAATCCGTATCCTATATTTGGCCATTTAATCATTGGTGATTGTTATTTCCAAATCTGTTATTGCTTTAAAGAGAAAATGGAAGAATGTGAAATGAATAAAAATATAATTGGGATCTACACACTGAATGGTTATAGACATTATTTCTGACAATAATTAAAATGAATATTTAAAAGCTTCCGCTGAAAATTATCAGTTTTAAGATGAACTTGAATTTTAGTCATTTTGATTAAAATTAATTATAGATGCACTGCTTTGACATTAAAAAACAATTATTTTAACTTTTGATTAGCAGTTGAAAATTTTGTATATATTCATTCTATTTTTATTAACAATTATGTGGTTTTAAACAGATAAATAAAGTGGTTTCTTTTAAAAACATTAGGAACCATCCGTATATTATGTTTCTAGATATAAAAAAGTATATCTAGAAACAATTCTGAAGTGTTACGTTTACATATAAATTTTGCGATTTATTAAGTATTTAAATATTTTAATGTATGACGTCACGAAGACGAGACGACATTTATTTGTGGCTAAATTCTAATAATTTAGAGTAAAATAATTTTAAACTGTTATTAAACTACTTTCAACAATTTAATCATCAAAACATTAAAGGATAAATACATCAGTATAGATAAGAGTAAGAAACGTTTTTCTGTATAAATTGAGACTACGCAATTTGCCGTGATAACATGAGATAAATTATTATCAACACTTGACGATAGTAGCTTAACAACGAGATAAGGCGCAGAAATTACGAGTATTGAATTTGAATTAATTTGCTATTATTTTGCGATATATTTATACTTAAATCCGAAAATAAAAATGATATGGTAATAATTATATTAGAGTTCCTATTATTCATATACACTAAACAATGTAGTTGAACACAGAAGGGATTGCATGCCTTGTTGTGATGAATCTAAAATCTGTAATAATAACATTCAGATGGGATAGTATTTTACAGTTTAGTGTACATCACAATTTTTATATAATTAGAAAAAATCTGGTTGACTAACTCATCAAAGCCACTAAAACTACTAACATCAACTTTGGTTTAGAACTTAATAATAATGAATAAATATACACCTGTTTCAGTATTTTCATTACATAAAAGATAAAAAAATTATATCAACAATTAAATTCCAAACGATTACACATTTCAATCTATATTGCTTTCGTATTAATTATCTATAATCGCTTTCAATTTAGAACATGTGAAGTATTGAAGTGATCGTTTCCTGAATTTATACTTCAGTTTTTAAAGAATTGTGCAAAATTTTTACTTCAGTCAGCTTGGCGTAAGACAAAATGTAATTAAAAAATTAAAATTATATAGACTGAAGATATGATACATTTTACTAGTAATTGTATACTTATTGTGATCTTGTTATTCGTGTAAAAAGTGAATTAAAAAGACTTCTGTTTTATATACAATTTGTCTCACGTCAAGCTACATAGAGTTTATTATTAAAACGAAATCATAGTAATCAATTCTGTCCAATGAACAATGACAAATGAAAAGTAACACTAGTCAAACGTCTAATGAAAAACTGGTGAACATGTTGTTTGTATAACTAGAATGAGTTTTATTGAATATTATATTTTACCGTTATCTCTAAACTGTAACAAAACTTAATACATATAAAGTTTTGCTGAACCAGTAGAACTTGATTGTATTACGATTCACCTGTCAAATATTTGTCGCGATCTATAATTTATTTTAAACTGTTACTTGTTAGCCTGTAATGTATTATATTAGATACGAATTTAAATAAATAATTTTTATTTATTCATAGTATTTTTTATTTCTCGACGCTTATTCACATCCTTGATTGAGTATTGGGCTTAATTAAAAAAAATAGATAAAATTAAATAGGTAATGTAATAAAAGATTTCTAAGGTACAACGTTCCATGGTGTGAAGGTGCCTGGTTCTGGTTGTGGAAGCTGAAACAAAAGAAGTAACTTTTTTTGAGCAGATAAAATATATTCTCATTTTTTTACCTATAGCTGAAAGTGAAAGTGGCTTAGTTTCTATTTATTTTTGTTAAAAAAAAGTGTACGAAATATGGTTCACCATACTAATGACATCGGTCTAAAAGCTTCAAAAACTTAACGTAATTGAAAGTTACATTCCACTTTGAAGAGACCAAAAATGTTTTTTCTGTAAACAGAAACGTCTGCTAACTTACCCTTTTAGTAATATGATCTTCACATGCCATTCGTATCCTCGCAGAGGTGGCTGGCGATTCGAGTGTAAAGTCGGGAGACACACCAGCATCTATACGAGCTGCCCGAATAGCCTCCTTTATGGCGAAGAAAACAGAGCTTGCCAGAAATAGTGGCGGTTCCCCTACAGCCTGTAAAAAAAAAGATAATATTTGTGTAAGTATCAGTTAATGTAAATTCATGTAAATGTCACTTATAATACTTACTTTAGATGAATACAGTGCCCTTGGGTTAGGAGCTCCTTTTAGCAAAGAAACATTAAACTCTTGCGGAATATCTCCAAACCCAGGAATTTTGTAGGCACCAGGCCCACGAGAATATAATGTTCCAGTAGGTGAATATATAAGCTCCTCCATCGTAAATAGACCATAGCCCTGGATAAAACCACCTTCTATTTGCCCAATATCAATAGCTGGATTAATACTTTCTCCCAAGTCCATGACTATATCACTTCTAATTACAAGATGATCACCGCTGAGGCAGTCGATTTCAACTTCGGTACAAGCTGCTCCAAATGTAAAATAGTTAAATGGTTTTCCCTCATTTTTCTGGAAATTATATCCTATATCTGGAGTGGCATAAAATCCTGTAGCGGATAAACTAACTCTGTCTAAATGGGCTGCTGAAACCCATTGTTCCCATGTACCATTTGGATTTTTATCTTTATATGGTTTCAGACGTTTCATTAAGGTTTCGCATGCCTCTAGAACAGCCATACCATTTAAATCTGATCCAGCACTGGCTGCAGTTGCAGAAGTATTCGGAACTTTGTCTGTTGCAGTTTCACTTATATGAATTTTGGAAATATCAATTCCTAGGGCTCGCGATGCTACCTGAATCATTTTGGTATGTAGACCCTGACCCATTTCAGTTCCTCCATGAGACAGAAGTACAGATCCATCTGTGTATATTATTATTAAGGCGCCAGCTTGATTCAAAAATTTTTCTGTAAAGGCGATGCCAAACTTAGTTGGAATTATGGCAATACCACGCTTGCGCCAGCGGTGCTGTCTAAAAATATAATAATTGTAATTAAACAACAATAGCAATACGCGTTTATTGACTGTAAAATTTAAAAATAAAATATAACTTACTTATTAAAACTTTCAATATTTATTCTTCTTTGAGCTAAATTACTTTTTTCTACACACTCATCCCAACACCTTTGCAAAGTGCAGTGCTCCAGTACTTGTCCATAATGAGTTGTTGAATTTTCATAATACAAATTGATTCTTCGAATTTCATCTGGTGTTTTTTTTAGTTCACTTGCTATATCGCAAATCATATTTTCGGCGCCAAACATTCCTTGAGGACCACCGAATCCACGAAATGCCGTATTTGATGGCAAATTTGTTTTACATACGTGAGCAGTTACTTCACAATTTGGTATATAATAAGCATTTTCATAGTGAAACATAGCTCTTTCTATAACCTAGAAATTAAGAACATAAATTGTAACTTATGTTAATTTTTTTATAAAAAGAAATAAATTTTTATCTTTTTTTAGTTCCTGTAGAGCAAATCAAAAAAGAAATATATAATACTTACAGGCCCTGAAAGATCAAAAGAATAGCCCCCATTATTGTAGATATTGACTATAGCAGCCATTATTTTACCTTCCTTAGTAAACGCTACTTCATATTTGATTAGAAAAGGATGTCTGGTTCCTGTCATTTGCATATCCTCGTCTCGATCGAGCATGCAACGTACTGGTCTTTGGAGCTTGTGAGCAGCGAGAGCCACAGGTAAGCCGACCAACACTCCACGTGCTTCTTTGCCACCAAATCCACCGCCCATACGTTTGACTCGCGCCACTATTCTGTTGATAGGAATATGGAGTACGTGGCTAGCTAATTTCTAAAATATAAAACAATATTACATTATATTATATAAATAAACTGTATATATTGTTAATACTTCTATCATAACGCTGAAATAAATTTGTAATAAGATACCGTACCGCTATTTCTGATGGATGTTGGCTAGAACAAAATATTTCCAGCTCGTCGTCTTCTTTTTTTGGAATGGCGAATGCCGCATGCGTTTCTAAATAAAAGTGCTCTTGTCCACCCATCCTGCACTCTCCTTTTATTATTATATTATTAGGATCTTCGAAAAAAGATTTCACATTTCCTTTCCGTATAGTTTTAGGAAATTGCTTGTAGAAAGAATTATGCCTTATAGCGTCTTCCATTGTGACGATTATTGGTTGTAATTCCTCATATTCTATTTTTACTTTTCTTGCTGCAGCTTGTGCTAAATATTGATCTTCAGCTACTATAACACCTATTGTTTGTCCTTGACTAATCACTTTTTTACTTGCAAAAAGTTCCTCATCGTGGAAAATAGCTCCAATAGCATTTTGGTCTTCTGTCAGGTCTTTAGCCGAAAAGAATGCCACCACACCGGGTTGTTTTAAAGCTTCGGTGGGATCAACCGATAATAAATTGGCATGTGCCTTTGAACTAAGAACAAATCCTAAATACAACTCACCTTCAGCCTTTGGCATATCGTCACAGTAAATAGCTTCACCTGTAACTTGTTTTAAAGCCGATAAATGTGGTATCGGTCTTCCTACTGCATCAGTCTTAATTTGTTTATCACCTATAAGTTCAAAATATTGAGCACTCTTTGGCATACTTCCGTGAAACTGATCTGCACCACTAGAATGATATGGTCTAATCAAATCCTCGTGTATATAGTCTTGTGATATTTCCTTTGCTATAGCTAGATAGGCCTTTAAAAATAGACTCATGGTTAATGCTTGCCTATAAAGAACATTACCTCCCGGTACCGAAGGACTTAAAGGTAACTCGTCCATCATGTACGCATAAGCTTTATCTACCATTTCTTCCGTCCATTTTAATCCTTTTAAGCCTTCGCCAGTTTTAGTTGCTATTTTTGTAACTGGTGCCATTCCTCCAAAAGCAAGATTTATATTTTTTATAACATTAGTATTACTTACAAACTCAACGTTAATTGCCGCCGTAACTATCGAAATGTCATCTTCACGTCGTTTTGCTTGTTTGTATGCTTTGACATATTGATATCGATTCGAGTAAGGTATTTCTATAGAAAGTAAAATTTCGTTAGGCTTAACAACATTCTTTCGGTAACCCGTGAAGAAACTTTCATCCATTAAAACAGAGCGTGGACCATCCTTTTCACTAATCAGATTAAGTTTCACCTTTAAAGACATCAAAATAGGGTTTAGATCAGATATTGGACTTCCGGTCATTATATTTCCTCCAATAGCCGCCACGTTCCTTATTTGCTTGCCGGCAAACCAGTTCAACATACTTATAATAGTATTCAGCGTTCTCGTTTTATATTTAGGTAAAATCTTCATATACTCTTTAAATGTGTTTTCCATTTCCATTAATGTTATAGCTGCTCCAACTACAAGTCCAGTTTCATTTTCTACCACGGTATTCATTTCTTGTACACAATTAGGCATAATTATAACTGGATACACACAATGTTTAAATTTTACTTCTACTCCGACTTCTGTATTTCCTACTACTATTTTAGCCTCCGGGTATTCTTGCTTTAATTTTAATAGACTATTTAGCGTTGTGGGTCTATACCACACGGATTTACTACCCCTATACCTTAGATACTGATCATCATATCCAGACGACAACTTTAATTCAGGTGGAAATATAGGTTCTTGACTTGAATCATAAGGTAAAAATGACGATTTTTCAAAAATAAATTCGGTTTCACTGCTATCTGTCTTATTTTTGCAGCAATCTTTACCCATTGCGCAGACACCGTTGCTAGATTTATTAGAATTGTCACTAGATAATCGCTGCGTTTCCCAATCTTCTATAAATGTTTTGTATCCCTCTATAATTGCTCGGTAACCAGTACACCTACACAAGTTACCCTGAAAGGCAACTTCCATGTCGGAGTATTTTATGTTTTTACAACTTCTAATCAAACTGTACATGGACATGACTATGCCGGGGGTGCAAAATCCGCATTGGGATCCATGAGCTTTGGCAATTCTTTCTTGGACTGGATGTAGTTTAGTTTTCGTTGAACCAATTCCTTCTACTGTTGTAACTGCTAAACCATGCATAGAGCACACTGGAGCTAAACACGCGTTTACTGCTAAATGACTGAGTTACTATAGGAAATTATCTTTAATTATCATTATTTATTGTTTTGGTGTAAATTATTACAAAGGATACATAACATTTTTCTCCTTGCGGTTGTATTTTGAGATCATTACGGTACAAGCTCCGCAGCCTCCCTCTGCGCAGCCTAGTTTGGTTCCAGTTAAGCGCAACTTTTTGCGTAAATACCATAACAACGTCCATTCTGGATCAGGATTTAGTTCTACTACCTGAGAAAATGATCAATATAAAAATCATAAACTTTTGTTTTAAAAAATTAATCTTTAAAATTTATACAATTTTATAGTTGTGTTGTTTATGACGTCTAGTGGCTACAGAGGGCATGACTTGTTTATCTAAGGGTCAACTAAAAGGAAGCCCGCATTAATGAAACCTAAACAAAATAAACTCGTATTGTCAATTATTGCGTCTGAAGTCTGATGAAATAGTTGTTTTCATTTAAATCTACCCGACTGAATAATTTAATAGATATATTTTGATGATGTATCAAAATAGCAATTTATTTAAGCCTTTTTTTATATTTATAACATGCGTAGAAAATTCATTTAGTTTAATATTTAAAAGAAAACTATTATGAAAACTGCAACTAATTAACATTTTTATCTTAAGTATTAATTGGTTTTAAATTTGTAGCCTTTACCTACTCTCTTGATAATATTAAAAATTGTTGTGAATGTAAAACGAGGCTAATCTCTTTACCAGCGCAGAATAGCAGTATTCTATACTAACATGTTGACTGTTAAACTAACTCACATTTTACCTACATTTGTAAGTTTGGGCGTATATGCGACCTGGACGAGTTATGTTTCTGGTGTAATATACGTCTTACCCAACAATTATTATTTTTAAATCCATGTATCAACGACAGCAATTTAATTTTGCAGATTACTTTGGTTTATTCTTTACTAGTTTTTTTTTTAATTAGATATTCTTTCATTTAAAAACAGCACAAAAACAGTTCTTAAATTCGGTGTCATTATATAATAATTTAAATTAAACAGAAATAAATAGTGAGGTATGCTAGTAAAACAATCTAAATCAGGCAGACACAGACAACATTTACATATAAGCATATTAAATCAGGTCTATACAACGACCAACGTAACCTCAAATTGCTTTCACTATCCATTATATAGTAGAAATTTAAGATAGTTTCTCTATTAATAACACATTGTTAATATTCAAAGTGATTTTTAAGTATCATTTTAGTGGCCAATGTACCATACATTGGCCACTAAAATGATACTTAAATAAATTCATCGTATAATCCGCCAATCAATTCCACCTTTGATATATATCATTGGCTCAATGCTAACAACTAACAAATAGCAATAAAGGCATATTGTAATTTATATGTAATAAAACACTGCAAATTACACTCACATATGTATAATATGTATTATATAAAAAAATATTATGTATTATTCATATTGCCGCATCACTTGAGAATGGCTCGTCCGATTTGGAAAAATCTTATTGGTTTTCGTAATTTTCAAGGTAAAGTTTTTTTGAAAAATCATTCAGAAAGAGTAATTTTTAAAAAGATATTTTCTTCATTAGACCCGGTTAAAGCTATAATGTTGATATTCAACCCATTTTCGATATTTTAAATAGTTTATTTAAAAGGTGTTTTAAAAAATCTTTTAATTGTTAAAAAAAAGAATCATTTAAGACTTATTGTCATTGGCCCAACTCGAAGGGGTATCGTTTTATCATGTCATAGAGTTCCTATGGTAATCTTCCGGCTCTTTGATTAGAACAGCTCCATGTTATAATAATACTAGTAGACCCGCAAACGTGTTTTGCCATATAAATTTAAAAAAATTGTGGTGGGGCACCATTATCACTTAGGGGTATAAAAAATAGATGTTGACCGATTCTCAGACCCACCCGATATGCACACAAAATTTCATAAAAATCGGTCGAGCCATTTCGGAGGATTTTGTTAACAAATACCGCAACACGAGAATTTTAAATCTCATATTCAATTGTCATTGATTTATATAAGCATTTGATTATAATCAGACACCGCAGTTGAAGCTAAATATAAACTCGTAAAAAAATAGGAAGATTACTGTAGAAATAATTGGTAGGTAATCAATCACTGTAAATGCATAGTTGGGTGTGTCACGTTACTTAACATGTAGGTACTTGAATCAAAATTCACACAATCAAGTTTAATTTTGTAAACCTTTGCTTATGTTATACAATAATAAGCCAATCTTACAAAAAATATTCCATTAAAAACAACCTTTAATAGATAGTATCGCAATTAAATCTTTTCTCTGTAAAAGTTATGAGACCTAATTTAAGACAACTCGGGCGAAATTAATTATTAATCTTAATCCTAATTCTATGGATTATGGATTGAAAGTAGATTCCAAAATAAAATTTTGGTGTATAAAGTTCAAATTTTCAATCTGTTTTCCAAAATCCTCTGATTAGAGGTAAGAAATATATTCCAAATTATTTCGACCGTAGGTATATCGTTTGCTACATATATATAAATTATTTTTCATTATATACTCATTATATAGGGGGTAGTTAAAACAATCGTAAAGAAATCGCATAAGAAATAATGTTATAATATTTTGTTCTTATAACTGCTAGGTCAAATTCTTTATACGACTTTTAATTGGTACGATGATTCATATGTAGTACGTACTTGCACAACCTGTCTTTAAAGTCACTTTTATAACTTCGTCCGCGTGAATAGTATCTTTCCCTATTGTTATTATGACCCTTGAGGGTAAAAATTTTACAATCTAGATTGACATATTTATTTATATCGAATAAACAGCCTAAAAAATAAGTTTTAAGCTTCTAGCTCTAAAAATAACGATACCTCCATACAACTTTTCATTCCCTCGTTTTAACCCCTTACAACCTTTTTTTCGCATTAAAAAGTAGCCTATGTCCTTTCACAGGCTCTAGACTATCTATATACCAAAATTCATTTAAATCGGTTCAGTAGTTTTGGCGTGAAAGCGCGACTGACAGACAAACAGACAGAGTTTGGTATTCATAATATGTATTATGTAAGGACTAGTAAGAATTATTATTTTTTAATATAATTACACTATCATTAATAACTACTTTACTCTTATGAATAAATCATAGTTTATATAACATTATCTTTCTTTAAATACACATTAATTAATCTACAATTTAGTATTTTATCGTTTCTATCTTGAACATTTGTATAGTAACCTCTTTATCAAAATGATAATAATAATTATAAATATTATCTCTATTTCAACCTACCTTTTTTCCATTGACATAAAAAATCAACTCTGTGGTCACATCTATAATTTCTTCCTCTGCATTTAACAGTCCCATGATTATATATTGTATATATTAATAACGAGTTGTATCTGGTGTAAGTTTTACATCAGCCTTGTCCGACTTATACGGACGTTCTTACGACACTGAGTGAGTGAGCAGAGTGAGCGATAATATTGTAAATTGTTTTAGCTATCCTCTGCGCTCACATCTAACAATATGTATGTTAGATATGCATGATACGGTTTGACGACATTAATTATTGTGAAATGAATGTTGTTATTGAGAAGTACACTTTCATTATAATTTTATATATCGCTATTAATTATATATGAGTGGTTAGTCTAATGAAAGTTAGAAAGAGTTTTAATTCTTTTTTAATAGAAATGAAAAAAGTATGCAATTCCTAGGAATATAAACAATTCAAATTCGAGCCAATTTATAAAATTTGTAAACACGCAAATTGTAAATATTTTAGGATAGCATATTTACTGATTTTTGAATAGTATCTTTGGGTAGCATTTTTAATTATTTAGGCTAACTATTTTAAAAATTAAACAAATACGTATCATTTGTCGCACACTTATAAAACATTCAAATAAACCTTACGTAATTCCATACAAACTTTCAGCACCTACAAACTTTGAATGTCATATTTATTTATATCGAATCAATAGCAAAAAAATAGGTTTCAAGCTTCTAGTTTTAAAAATGACGATACTTCAATACAACTTTTCATCCCCTCCTTTCAGTCCCTTACAACTCTTTTCGCATTAAAAAGTAAGCCTATGTTCTTTCCTAGGCTCTATACTATATGTATACCAAATGTCATTGAAATCGGTTCAGTCATTTTGGCGTGAAAGCGCGACAGACAGACTTAGTTTCGCAATTATAATATTAAGTAAGCATTTTTAAATACTTTAAGATAACTTTGCCTTTAGTGGATACACAGTAATCTATGGCGCTGAGTTAAATTATACATCCCATCATACAGAGTTGATATTCAATTATTTAATGTGAATCTGTTTTGTTCCAGATAGTTCTGGAGTCCCTTAATCCTCTATTTTAATCCTTTATTGTCCCGTTTATTAACGATACTTAAAAGTGTTTACTGCAAAATATTTGCAATTTACATGCTATGATCTAATTATTTAGCCAAGTGCGAGTGTGGAACCCGCGCTCTGAGGGTCCCGTACAATTTCAATAAAGGGAAAAACACTATCAAATTTTGATTTTCATGTGCGGGTTAAAATATTATCAAAAGTATCGGGAGGCCATTAACTCCCGACATTAGTAATGCGTGTTTCAGTTGACATATTTATAATTACTTACAAAAAGAATATAAGAAAATATGATAAAACATTTTTAACAAAAAAAATTGCAATAAAAAAAAATCATTTAAATATATCTGTATATTATCTGTTTTATCCTGTAATTGTGCTATAAGACCTTGGTTCGTGCTAAATTTCACGACGCTAGGTCATCTAGAAGTACCTTATAATTATGTGAGGGACCACATAAACGGTCATATCTTTTCAATGCGTGGACTTAGCAACTTAATTTTTTGACAGCCGTAAGGGACCTCAAGCTTGAGTATTAGATATTAATTTCAACTTGATATCTCCACACGTTCCTGAGAAAAAGGGTCTTGACAGACGGACAGACGACGAAGTGATCCTATTCCGTGCCTTAAAAGGAAAAAAGGAAGGGTTCCTTTTTTCCTTTTAAGGCGATACGTACGGTACCCTAAAAACAGCACAACGGCATAAGTGACCATCATAGAATTTATCATAAGGTTTTGCACCTGGGCACACACCTCTGACTTCTCTAATTTATGTGTGTTTTAAGATATTAAATGTAATGATAAACAAACGTCAAATTTCTTAAAAAGAATATTATTATCAACAACTACTTACACAAGTATAAATAGTATCAAAGTAATGATTATTAGGTCATGAGCAAGGGTAGCTCAGGTCACCGGAGTCACAGACAAGAATGATATGATGGAGATGATATGACCTTCGTAGAAATCGAATCGAAAAACACCTTTTTCTGATTATAAACAAGTGTGTATTATACTTAACACGTTTAGTTATCACAGTCACCAGAATGATATGAGAAATCTTCAAGTAGGTAATTTGATTTAAATATTACATTTTTTTATTCAAAGTGGTAAGTACTTAGTGGAGGAAGTACAAACACATGCAAATGGAAATTTATGGAGTAATTTTTCTTCAAAGTTAATATGCTCATCCATACAAATAAATAAAATGGGAGAGTCTGTTTGTAATATTAAAATACCTGCTTTTTACTAAGTGCATATGGATGTATACACGGTAGGTATATATATACCAAAACAATATTTTTTTACTATTTTTGTCTGTCTGTTTGTTCCGGCTAATCTCTGAAATGGCTGGACCGATTTTGACGGGACTTTCACTGGCAGATATCTGGCGTAACAAGGAGTAACTTAGGCTATTTAACATCTCGTTACGACCCATAGGAGCGGAGCAAGTCGCGCAGGTCGGCTAATGAGCAATAAATTTTAAGTAAACTGTAGACCTGTGCCTATAAAATTAAATTAAAAAAGGTGGATCGTATTCGAATGAAATTTCGTATTTTAATTTTATACATATGGTTCAAGAATACAAAACAGTAATTTAACTAGGTGTTTGTATCGTATTAAATGTTATTGCGTAAGATTTTGACATGTTAATGTTAGTCTTGCTTGCTAGGAATATTACCATAACCGGCTCGACGGAATGAACGTCACGAAAGTATCTATTAGTTCGTAAAGTGTCCTTAAAGGATCTTTGTAGAATAACGTGTATACGTGTGGATGTGGATTCAATTCTAGTTACATAATGCAATAATCTTGACTAGTCCTGATTATCTATAACATTTTTTTCTTATATTTATTATAGGAAAATCTCTGAGTCTGAGTGTACTCACATAAATACCAATCGGTACGTTTAACGTAAAATCATAAGGGAGTGGAAATAAACCAATAAACATTATTATTCTATAATGTCTAATTTAATTAATCGGTTGTGCAATAGCTATTATACCTATATCATGAACAAGGGAAATTTGAAACTACACTTACGCTATAAAATGCGTTTTAGTCATATCATATTATAGCAAAAATACACGAATTTGAACATTAACTTTATAAATTGTTATGAAATATTTTTATCAATGCCAATTTTATGAAGTCAATGAAAATGAAATGAATGAATGAAAAAATTAAAACTCTATTTTAGAATGCTTTTTAATAACCGTACATTAAGCAGTCGCTTAAAATTAGATAGGTTCAAATAAAGAGAACGTAAAATGCATATTTTATCCATTTAATATAAAAAATATAAAGGTATGAACATTTCAAGGCATAACATTCCATGGCACTCCTTCTTTTTTAATGGTAGGTTTTACCTGAAAATTAATAAAAACAATGTTAAACCAGCCTGGAAACATTTTTATTCAGCATATTTTGGTCTCAAAAAAATTTTAACGCCAGGAAAATGATTAAGTTATTTCAATTTTCATACATATTAAATTATTTCCTATTAAATAAATTATGCTACTGTTTATTTAGTCACAGTTAGAAATTCAATAAGTATTTTATACCTGCTCCGTGATATGATCTTCGCAAGCCATTCGAATTCGAGCACATGTCGCTGGGACCTCTAAATTAAATTCTGGAGAAAATCCCGCATCTTTTCTAGCTGATTTGATGGCTTCTTTAATTGCAAAGTATACCGAAGCAGCCAAAAAAAGTGGAGGTTCCCCTACGGCCTATAAAAATGAAGTAATTATAACAAATTATTTTAGATGATACATATATAATTTAAAAAGGAAGGTATGTCGAAATTACATCAATTTTATAAAAGTGTGAAAATACTCCATTCAATTAACAAAAAATACTATTTCGTAATGACCTTCGAAGAATAAACAGCTCGTGGATTAGGAGCCCCTTTCAGCAACGACACGTTTAGTTCCTTTGGGATATCTGATAAAGCAGGTATTTTATAAGACCCTGGACCTTTGGATAGCACTTCACCGTTTGGAGAAAACAACATCTCTTCCATAGTATAAAAACCATATCCTTGCATAAATGCACCTTCGATCTGTCCTATATCTATAGCTGGATTTAAACTTTCCCCGATATCCATAACAATATCTGTCCGTAAAACTTGATGATCTCCGGTTAGACAGTCAATTATAACCTCAGAACATGCTACGCCATAAGTAAAGTACTCATATGGGTTTAAAAATTTTTTTTCTCCATCATACTCTATTCTAGGAGCTGCATAGAACCCAGTTGCCGATAAACATACTCTATCTAAATATGCAGCAAATACCCAGTCTTCCCATTTTCCATTTGGATTGTTAACTTTATAGGGCTTTAATCTCTCCTTTAAGACATTGCAAGCGTTTATTACAGCCATTCCATATAAATCGGAACTCATGCTCGCAGCTGTTGGTTGACTATTAGGAACTTTATCCGTCGCCATTTCGCTTATATGAATTTTGGAAACGTCTACTTCAAGAGCCCGGGATGCAACTTGAATCATTTTAGTAAACAATCCTTGACCCATTTCTATGCCTCCGATCGATAAAAGTACTGAGCCGTCGTTGTATATCAAAAGTAATGCACCAGCTTGCATTAATATATCGCTTTTGAAAGATATACCATATTTTGTTGGAACTATCGTAAGTCCTTTCTTTTTCCATCTATTTGATCTGAAATAAAAGAAAATATTAATATTTACTACATTATACTCGTATGCACATAAAACTTCGGATTTACATTATTCTTCATTTAATACCTGTTATATTCTTCAACCGACTTTTTTCTTTCCCAATAATTGGAACTATCTATACATTCCTCCCAACATCGGGACAAAGTGCAATATGTAAGCATTTGATTGTAGTGGGTAAAATCTCCTTCCTTATAAAAGTTTATTTTTACTATATCTTCATAATTTTTGTTCAGTACATCTGATATATCTCTAATTAAGGCTTCTGCTGCCAACATTGCTTTCGGGGCCCCAAATCCCCTGAATGCTGTGTTTGAAGGCATATTTGTTTTACACAAATATCCGTTTACTTGTATATTTGGGATATAGTAGCAGTTATCTAGGTGGTCCATCGCTCTATCCACCATCTGAAAATTTTACTTTATAATTAATGTTCCATAAATGTTGACTTAAAGTTATTCTAGGCAGAGACGCCAAAAACCATTGTGCCCCCTACAATCAAATGTTTAGAGGCGGCCTAAGACAGCGATCACTACTTAATATTTGTGAGATGACCACTATGATGTATCTGCCCGGTTCGAAAAAATCCTAGATCCATTAATGCTGCGGTCCAAATTGTTACTTGGAGGCTACTGAAACCACAACGTTTTTTTTCGCTTCCACTTCACACTATCATTAAAGGTAACGCATCGGCAATATGAGAGAAACTTTGGTACTATTATCGAAGTTCATGAGCGACAGTGACAACTTACCATCGGATGGACCGTCTGTTTGTTTGCGCCATATCTGTTATAAAAATAATTGCAAACATACCGCGCATGATATATCCATATAATTTCCAGTATTAAAGTAAATGTCATATAAAACACCTTCAATTTTACCATCGTCATTAAATGCAACCTTATATTTAATCAAACATGGGTGTCTGTAACCTGTAATTTGCATGTCTTCCTCTCGATCTAGTACAGCCCTAACTGGCTTTTTTAACTTATACGCTGCAATAGCAACAGGAATAGCTAAAACACATGCTCTAGTTTCTTTACCACCGAAACCACCTCCAATCCTTTTAACTTTCGCAACTACCTTGTGGTTCGGTATTCCAATTGCTGTAGACGCGATGTACTGAAATTTGTAATTATGTAGTTTTAATAAAACATAGAGAATTATTTAAAATGCAAGCATCTAATAAAACATACACTCACCGCGATTTCTGCCGGATTTTGCGTAGAACATATAATTTCTAATTCGTCTTCTTTTCTTGTAGCGAATGCAGACATAGTTTCTAAATAAAAATGTTCTTGCGCACCACTTCTTATATAACCTTCCTTGACATTTCTATTGTTTAAAAAACTTTCTTCTATGTTTCCTTTATTCAACTTACAAGGATAACCTGGATAATATGAATTCTCTCTAATGGCATCTTCTATTGATATTATTACAGGTTCTAATCTTTTGTACGTAATTTTTACCAGATCTTTAGCTTTTCTTGCTGCACTTTCACTTTTTGCAACAATTGCTCCTATTACACATGAACGACTTGTAACGACATCTTTAACAAAGATTTCTTCATCTTTGATAATAGCACCCATTTTATTTTGTTCTTCAGATAGATCCGATGCTGATAAAAATGCCACTACATCAACGTCAGAGAGCGCTTCACTTGTGTCGATAGAAATAATTCTTGCATGCGATTCTGAACTAAATATTAAACATAAATATAATTCTCCATTAACACTTGGAATATCATCGCAGTAAATTGCTTCACCAGTAGCTTGCTTTAATGCTGACGTATGAGGAATGGGTTTACCAACGGCATCATAAATGTTTTTAGAATTATTCCTCAATTCAAAACATTGTGTACTTTCAGGTTGCCTGCATGTTATCTCATATGACGCACACATTTCTCTTTTGTCAAGTACCAATTCATTACAATTTATTTTATTCGATACGTGAACATAAAATCTATAAAACAAACTAAGACATAGGGATTTTCTGTATTCTGCCATTCCACCAGGCACAGAATTTACTAATAGTAGTTCGCTATTTAAACACTGTAAAACATATTTTAAAGTCTCTTCATTCCATTTAAGGCCTTTTAATTTCTCTGATGATTGCAAAGCAATAATCGTTGTTGGGGCCATTCCTCCAAAACTTAACTTGGCATGATTCACAGTCTTTGTGTCTTTATCAATTACAATATTAAATGCTGCCGTTACAATAGATATATCATCATCTCTACGTTTAGCTTGTTTGTAAGCTTTACAAAATTGCATTTCGTCAGTAAAGGGGATCTCTACGGATAAAACAATTTCATCTTCATCTATTGCTACTTTCCTATATCCACAAAAAAATTTGTCATCGATAATTATCTTTCTGATACCTTTTTTTGAACTACAAACTATCAGAGAAGCAGTGCAGACCATTAATATAGGATTTAAATCAGAAATAGGGCTAGCGGTTATTATATTTCCTATTAAAGATGCAACATTACGGATTTGATTTCCAGCAAACCAATGTAACATGTCTAATATCGCTTGGAAAATTTTAGTAGCATCTTTATTTATTTTAAGTATAGTATCTTTTAAAAATTCATATACATGTGTTAATGTAACTGCAGCTCCTATTATAACACCTGAATTTGTTATACGTATTTCGTTCATTTCTTTAACATACTTTGGCGAAATTAATATTGGATAGATTTTCTTCTTGAATTTTATTTCTACTCCAATTTCTGTGTTACCTGCTACAATTTTACTTGTAGGATATTTTTCTTTCAATAAAATTATCTCTTTAAGATTGCGTGGCCTTATCCAGATGGCGTTTTTTCCTTTATAATACAGGAAACTCCGGCTATATTTATTATTTACTACTAACTCAGGCGGAAAAATTGGTTCCTGTGTAGGACTGTATGGTTGAAACTTAGAATGGTTAAATAATAAGTTTTGATCAGCTTTGTTATATCTGCAACAATCGGTTCCCATTGAGCATGGATTACACTGCTTGGCATCGCCTACATTATTGATACCTTCCCAAGCCTCCATAAATGTTTTGAAACCTTCTATAATTGGTCTGTATCCGGTGCAACGACATAAATTACCTTGTAACGAAGTTTCGATGTCATCATAATTTATTTTCCGTTTACTTCTTAATAAAGAGTACATAGACATGACAATGCCTGGTGTGCAAAATCCACATTGGGATCCATGTGCCTTTGCAATTCTTTCTTGTACTGGATGTAACTTATCTTGAACATTGCCGATTCCTTCAACTGTTGTTATCGCTAATCCATGTACTGCACATATTGGCATTAAACATGCGTTCACCGCTAAATGTCTGATTAATACTTTAGGATTTTAAAATTTATATTATGTACCCAACATACTACCCACTCGTATACCAACATATATTTAAAACTGATTACACACTAATATTTACCTACCTACTTCTATTTCACCTTAATGAACGTATCTTTTTGTTATTATAATTATAAGAGTTAATAACTTTAAAGACACTTGTCACTAACGTAAACGTACTTACTTAAATATAGTTGAAGGTAATCTAAAAAAATAGGGTTTGTCGTTGACATTGATTTGTCTATATCATTACAATTATTATCACTGGTCCATATGTGATATTAAATAAAAAAACAGAATTATACAAAGTACCAACAGTTATTTAAGTATAAAATAAAGGATACTGAACTTTTTGGTCGTGCTCACAATATTCAGATATCATAACAGTACAAGCGCCACAGCCACCTTCTCCGCACCCATACTTGGTACCAGTTAACTGAAGCTTCTTTCGTAAATACCACAATAAAGTCCATTCCGGATCTGGAGAATGCTCAATGACCTGAAATAATATTTTTTCTCTGTTCATTTATTGTTGAAAATTAATAAAAAAGGAGAAAACCTACTATCACTTATAGAAAAGAATGAACACAACAGAAGAGAGCCTGAGTTGATCCGCCTAGAGGATTAAGTTTACCTTAATCACTTATTTCATTTCTGAAAATATAATTTTGACTTATACTAAATCTTAGTACTTAATAGTTTTCTGACTACCCTATTTAAAAAATATAAGCAAATTTTCTAAATAAAGCGTAATAAATTCAATAATAACTTTATCAATTTATCCAATAATATGTTAAAAAGTCGATTATTTAGTTAATTTATTATTTTAAAACGTATTGTAATGTTTTCGTTTAGATAAAGGTACGTCTAAGTATCTATAAACTTAGCAGTGATGATGGTTTATGTTATAACTAGTCGACCAGCGCGAAATCGTCCGCGTGATGCTCCGCTCCTATTGGTCTTATATGTGATGATATATTATTGAAAGAATTTTTCGAATCGGACCGGTAGATCCTGAGATTAGTGCGTTCAAGCAAGCAAGCAAACAAATATTTGTATAATATCCTTACTGTAAAAGCTACCAGTACAATATAAGATTAATCAAAACTAAATGGTTATATATCAAGAAGTAGGTACCTGAATGGTCGAACCATTGCAACCATACACTCATTAAATATTTGATTTTATTTCACACACCGCAAGTATTGAAGAACACAGTCAACACTCACGTATCAAGCAGTCACACACAATCAATCAGTCACAGTCAAAATATATTACAAAAACAATACGTGAGGTATTATTTTTGTAATATATTTAACTATATTTTCTATAAAATATATTACAAATACAATACATGAGTTACCCTTTCAAACAAATATTGTTCTTGTTTAAACTGTTTAAATTTGTTTTACAATGATATGAAACGTTGTGACTGATAACGATAGGTAATAAAAATGATTTATCGAGAAATGTATATATATTTTTATACTTACTTAAAATTGTTGTTGTTAAAAGTTATTGTTAAAAATAAAAGTCAAAAAAATTATTCATCGTTTACATTAATCGACGCATGTCTTTACCCATGTTCAACCTAAGATATACCAATGGCTCAATCACTAAAACCTATATTATACCTATTATACTGCAAATATAATAAAACTTACCTTCTTGCCATTCACAAAAAACACTAATTCAGTTTCAGTGTCCTCGGGAAGAAAATCTTCTATTTTATCCATTAGTTTAAGATATAAAAATCGTGTTCAAACATAAAGTAGTATTGATATTTCAAGCTGGACACATGCGAAGCGGCCCGTCGACTGCGCTGAACTAAGACCAAGAATCAAGATCACAAAATAATATAGGCACATATGTAAGTAGTATACTGACACTGTATAATATAATTGTATACATATAAGTCTGCAACCTAAGTGAAATATTCCGCTCAAGCATTGCAAACATGTGAGCACCTAATGATTTATGTTTTACATAATGATGAGTAAATTATTATTTTTATCTACTCCCATGCGTTAAATCAATAAAAGATATCTCTATAAATCTCTCTATAAAAGATTCTGAAACAGTTAGCTTATTGCCAACATTAAAACACCCAATGTCCTAATAACCTTGTACTGAATTTCATAATAACATTCCTTTTTTTCGATCACTTCTGTGCAAAGGGTTTACTAAACTGACAGCCACATTCTTGCTGATCGATGCGTGGGTAGAACGCCGCACGCAGTAAAAAAATATGTTATTCGAATCCCCGCCATTTTTCATTGATATTTTTATTATTTTGTTTACAAAAAAAATGAGCGATTACCTTCCAACATTAAAGAACATATTAAAGTGAATTTTAATAATAGCACTATACAAAATATTCATTACAACTACAATAAATGATTGTTTCATACTTAGTTTATTTGTATATACTCAGTAATGGATGATGTTAGGTTACTAGGAGTGGCTGTTTTAATGTAGGCAGTAAACTAATTGTTTCAGAATCTTTTATAAAGGATTTAATTATGGGTGTAGATATAGTATTGTATGCAACTATTGATAATTAGGTATTACATAACAATTGCATAAATTATTATTATCCCCGGATTCAGTAAGGATCTGTAATGAACACGGAACAAAAACTACAGTTATATCATCTTTGCATAGTATAAAATGAAGTCACAATCTGTTCGTTTAGAACTTTTAAACTACTTAACGTGTTTTGATGCAATTTTCAGCAATAAATAGTGATTCAAGAGGAAGGTTTATATGTATAATCTATATATATTTTATGTCGGAGAATAGTTAACGATTATCGAATCGTCATAGTCATCTATGGCACTGGAGTAGGGTAGTAATCACTTCCGTCATTATGGCAGTCTCGACTCTTTATATATCGTTGACAGACGGACTGCAGTTTTAGTCAAGGATTGGACATCTGGATAGTGCTAGACAAAGTGTTAGGCGCAGTGTTGTGTTAGTGCTGGCCGATTAAGGTCACGTGAGTACCTTACAATGTAGTTGCCACGTCTTGTTGGGTTAGATTTATGTGAGTTTAACCTTTGGATTAAACAGAGAGCCTGAGCAGTGGAGGCGATTGTTGGAATTCTATTCATAGTTGCGGGTAGAGTGTGAATGAATAAATGAGTGAGTGTGTGAGTTTGAATATATGTACTTGAAAGAAGCGAGAGCGGGTTGGATAGTGTCACATAAATAGAGATTAAATCTACTGTCGTGGACTGTTTCAAGGAGGTAAGGGGACGATAGAACCTCTTTGGGCTAATAGAGGCCACTTTAGAGTATTTATAAACGAAATGAAAACTGATACTAACTAGGCCTATTTTGCCTACACATTATAGCGCTCATTTTAAATTTTATCATGTTTATAAACCTTAAAACAAAACGTGACGTCACGTGAATAATTCGATTGTCGAAGACGAGTTTGTTTAGTACTGCGTAGTATATTTATTTTTAAACTAGTTTATTTTTTTATTGATTATTTATTTGGAAAACAAACAGTTTTAAATACAAAAAAATAAATAAACAATTCTTAAACCAGCAAAGTTTCCACTTATCATATTATTAGAGCAGCAAAACAAAAACGTTGTTCTAGTTATTGCTACAAAAATATATACACATATATTTAAACAAACCTTTATATAATGAGATCAAAAGTTTACACTAATTAATTTAACTACGAATAAATAGATCTAAATGATATTTATTGCAGAGAGTTCTTGATACTATTTAAAATTTGTTTTACATTACGAATTAAGAAAAAATCTAGCCTGCTGGAAAAAACTGAAACTCAAAAATAACGGGGAGTGCCGGCAGAAGTAAAACTTGAAAATTTCCAAAGAACAAAATTCATAAAAACTGCCGCGAATCACTCGCCTACACTGCTCAACTTAGCAACAAATCATTTAATTAAAGACCACTAAACTATGATTGACGAGTTTCATTTCTACTAGTTTTAATTATTAATATCTGACGCCTACGAATTTTCCTGACGCGAGAGTTACATTGGAGTAACCAACGTAGCTGGACAACATTAGTTTTAAGTTTCATTATTAGTCTAAGTTAATGTAAACAGTATATTTTTAATAAAGATTTAGTTCCCAGTCTGCAGCTCTAGAGTGTAGTTATGTATTTTAGTTTTTAAAAACATCTTTGCTTGATCCCGCAAATTAACTCGAGTTTAACATTTTTTACCCATCCCAGAAAAACATTAACACAACTGCACAACGCCAATTAATAAGTTTTCACTTTAAAAAATCCTGCTAATATTATAAACGCGAAAGTTTGTAAGAATGTATGGATATTTGTTACTCTTTCACGCAAAAACTACTGAATGGATTTTGATGAAATTTTACAATAATACAGCTTACACATCAGAATCACACATAGGCTATAATTTATAATGATATAGTGTGTATTATCCAAAATATAGCGGGATTTTATGATTTACATACATACGTATGAGCCAGAGAAAAATTTCCTCAAATATTTTATATTTTATAATAGTACACTTTGTCGTTATGAGATTTTAAGAATAATTTCATTAATTAGTTAAAGTAGCATTTTTCTATGCGATTTTATGTGGAAAACTGAAAGAAAAGTAGCTTATAAGTTATTGAAAATTTATAAGAAATCATGAGCAGTAATGCAATTGAAATTCTTATGACTATTTAGGAGTATTTCCGTGGACAAATACACATCAAAGTGTGCTGAAACTTATCGTATTCTATAGGTTAAAAAATTTATATGGTGATAGAAATACCCATGTATTGTGTATAAATATCGATATTTTTTCATCGATGTTTCACTTTTGTGTTCACACAACACATGTTTTTTTCGTTTATATATTATTTTTACTAAATTATTTTTAAAAAGACCTAACGAACTAAAAGAGCGAACTAGTTCGCCATTGGATTGCGAACTAAAAAGAGCGTCCTTTTTGGTGACGACTAGGCCAGTGACGTGCAAAGTACGGCCCGCAAACGTATTTAATCCGGCCCGCCGAGGATCCATCGACATAGATAGTATATGGCCCGTTATAATTACGTCTTAGCGGTTGAGAAGAAAAAGTAGATTGTTCTTAGTAGAATAATAGATGCTCTACAATTTCTTAAACTTTGTGGCCCGCCATTAAAAATGTTTGCCTACCACTGGACCAAAGATTATATACAGGCACTGGACTAGGCCTAAGACTTGTATAAAAGACAGCTACTTTACCATGGATTTCAAGTATCTGATATGTGTGGCATAGATTTTAGTTCACAAGCAGAACATAAGATTATCTCAAAGAACAAGTCATGGCAAAGCTTTTATTTACCATTTATAACGTTCAACTAATCAATATAAATTAAAATAATTATTGTACTGTTATATTTGATATTGGAGCACATGGTTCATTGCCTCATTATTAACTCAAAATAAATGTTAGCCGTGAGAGGGAGAGCATCTCGTAAGCTCGTAGTACCCCCTCCCTCTCCCATCCCATTAATGCTGCGGATTTAGTAGACTCTGGGCTCGTGCTCAGGGTCCGCTGAATCCGTTAAATTAAAAAAACCGCCGTGAGCTTGTTTATAGTGCATTATGCGAGAGGCATTTGTTTATTACATAAATAAATAAAATAAAAATAAGAGCGAGAGAGAGTGGATGTTTATAGAGGTTGATGATTTTTTACGAAACGTTTTATTAATTTTACAAGGAAGACAGGAAGTTTAACCACAGATAACAATTACATTGCAAAAAATAACACTAGGGATGGGATAATTTTGTATTTTCATCAGAGGTTCACGCTTGCGTATTATATTCGTCTCTTTCTAATAATTTTTATATTCACCTGCTACGTTCACGGACTGGGTGTTATTTACTGCAGTTGTTATTGTATAATATACTAGGGGCCCATCCCGGCTTCGCACGGGTGGAATATTTAGTTTAAAACATTTTGGCTCTCGCGCATTTCGGTGCCCCTCTACCTCGGCGTTATTCGCTGCACTTCGAGTATCACCGAGATAGAACTGAACTACACTGGCCCGTCGCGTCGGCGTGTATTTTTTGTTTATATTGATATTTTTAATTTCGTAATATCTTTTGTATGGAAGGTCCGATTTTAATAATTCAAAAAGTAATTTACAGGTATTGAAACAGTCTTGAATATGAAATAATTTATTTGGATAAGGATTAATACAAAGGTATAGAAAACATGGTCTGATTTTGATAGGCATTTTTATCAACTTTTAAAATATAAAAAAGTAGTTATAGTGACATAACTATAATAGTTGGACATATGGTCTCGCGGAGTTTTTTGTAGATATTGATACGTTCTATAATATTCTAGAACATTTTTTTGTTCTATCATCAATACTTTTCGCAGCGCATGCGATGAAAGATATTTATGGCTATTTTTTTGCACCTTGTGTTGGTTTTAGTGAGATTTTCTGAGGATCTCTAATTTTTTCTTGTAATAAATATAGCCTATGTTACTCAGGGATAATGTAGCTTTCTAATGGTGAAAGAATTTTTGAAATCGGTCCAGTAGTTTTTATGTTTATCCGTTACATACAAAAATACAAATCTTACTTCTTTATAATATTAATATAGATTAATGTCTTCTTATAAAATGTCATTAGATATATAGGTATTTATTTTCTATACTAATTTGTTGCTAGAAGGAAAATAAAACTGCAATATAATTACATTTTTTAATATTACTAAAACTATACAACTTTTTACATTTTTTAATATAATAAATACATACATATTAATTATTCAAAAAAACAGATATTACCTGTAATAATAATGACAATGTCAAATGTCAGTTCAATATAACTTGTAGATAGGTACATTAACCTTTGGGAAAAAGGGTAATTTAGCGAGTGGGTTGACATTAATAAAAGTATATTATGTTTTTACTTCTGTATTTACACAACACAAGTACTAATAATATTTAATTTCTAAAAGTAAGGTAATCTACAAAATGAAGCAGTAATACCAGATTTAATGATAATCACGCTGAGCCATTAAGAAAAACAAATTTAAAAATCTTATACATTCTTTTTGGAAAATATCTTCATGAATGCTATAATATTTGTCTTACATTTTATTTTGAACAAAATAATTAAAGTTAACATCTTAATTCATACAGCTTTATTGGTTAAGCTGATTTCAAGACTCCTTTTTGTTCCAAATCTTTTTCCATAGCAGTGCCTTCATATCTCATTTTATCTTTTAAAGCTTCTTGTAACAACTGTGCATCAAATTTTTGTCTAGACCATTCATATCTACAATAAGACCAGTAAACTAAAGTTGTAATAGCAAAGGTGCCAACACCAATATTATGTGCTAAATTGGGTTTAGAAGTTTTTATAAATGAAGCCAGACCAACTCCTATTCCTGATGCTATGCCATACATGAAACTTTCCCGAAAACATGGGATCTTTGAGACATCTCTTCCAAATATAATTAAACCCTGAAAAAATAAATGTAGTATAATTGTACATCTACTCCACACAAATCTAGTGTCATAATTAATATTACTACTATTTACAATATTAGTAGGATAACATACGAATCTACGTTTCATCGTCATTATCATTTTTATCGTATTTCATTCATCCTCATTTGCCGGCAGGTTGGACCTAATAGTACATTGTATCAAATCGCATAAGCCACTACGTCCACCTACCATACTCTCACTCACACTCTTTAACAAAACCGTCTCCTACATAAAATTAAACCCATAATGTAAAGAAAAACTTTTAGCAAAGGCTGCATGTACCCAGGATCTAACACAATATGTTGATATGGGTACATGCAACATTAGCGTCTTTATCAATTTATTTGGAAGAAAAAAAAAAAAATATTAGTAGGATATATCAAATACAAGCATAGCATTTTTTTAACGAGCAGGTGGTCCACCTGATGGAAAGTGGGCATGGTGCCTGTGATGTATGGCTATACAAACATTTATTTAGTTTATTATTGGCAATTTGTCATCTAGAAAAATAATACTTCACTTCATTCTATTATTCTTGTCAATAAATATGTTGATAATTTTGCCTATTAATATATTTCAACTGGCGATAAGTCAAATGTTTAAATACACGTAAAAGGAAAAACATGTGTGTAGTTACAACATTGTATACATTTTGATTATTAAGGAACATAAGCTGAAAGTAACTTATATGATTGGCAGTTAGCTAGATAGAATAATTTGACATTGTAAAAAATAATTGCGTCTTATATAGCAATTAGAGCAATATTTGAAAGTTACCACATTGATTATGGTGATAGGTAATAACCTTATGGTAAACTTACGTACTCCACACAAACCTGCTCAAAAAAAAATTTGAGGATTTTTTTAATAATAAGAGCACCAAACCAAAACCTAATCTCGTAGCCGAGTGGTTTAAATTTTGAAGATATTATCAAAACCGTCATGAAAGCATTGTAGCATATTTAACAGAGCTTAAGAATTATCTAAGGATTATTGTTTTACATTTGACAATTTGAATATTGAAATTTAAGTTTGTATAACCATACAAGTGCCCATGGACATAAACAAAACAAGAAAGTGTCTCTTGAATCCCCTATCACTAAAAGGTGCTGGGTTACCCGGCTTTTAAGAGTTGATATGAGAAGAAATAAGCTAATTTAGCTAAAAATGGGATAATAATACCATCTTAATGAGAAATAAAAACAGCAAGAGTACTTCTTCTTCTCTAGAGTATTTTATTAACCTACAATTATTAATACATAATTATTATTAGGATTGAATAATATCCACTTTGATTTGCGAGCCTACCTTCTTTTCATCTTCGGGATCTTCATCTAACATAGTTTTTACAACCGTATCCATTTTATGGATATTTTTTATTAAGTATTTTTAAATTAAATTGCAATTTATGACAGGAATAAGAAATTGGAAAGACGACTGACTTCAGTCAAAAGTAGATTTTCATTTTACTGAAAACATTCGACTTTTTAGAATCGAGTTGAAATACTTTAAGATTAGAATCGATTACCGGATGACTTCGATTATATTAGCTGATTCCTAATAATACGTGAAATTTTTAAAAGAGCTAGTAGTATATAAAAATGATAAATCCTGCTACTTAAAAAAACCGTACATAAACTTTATATTAAGTATTAACAAATACATAATTTTTATCTACATTTACATTATTATATCAAGAGGAAAGATTTGATTGTTTGTTGCGATTAGGCTCTAAAACTACTTAACCGATTTTGATTATTCTTTCGCCGTTCGAAAGCATAATCGTATCCGGGTAACATAGGCTATGTGGCGTTGCCATAAATATTCTAACTCACTTTGTTAATTAATAACTTTCTTTATTATTCAATCTCACTTTATTGCTACTGATACGATTTTAGAAATTATTTTAATGAGAAAAGTCGTATAGTATTCCCGTCTCTCTTCTTCTTTTATACTTTCATTCTTCTCATACTCTCTCTCTTTTTCTACTCTTAGCTTATAAAAGCTGAAAGTTTGTCAAGTGACTTCAACAAATGCTCCCAACACAGGTAGGAACGATGGAAAAAAGTTTTAATAGAAATCCTGCTTCTTTAGTTCTAAAGGAAATAAAAAAAAAATATACTTTATAATTTGATGAATTTAGGTTAGTATGTATTTTGTAAACCTTTAGTACAGTTTCGAAAATTCAATAGAGAAAGAGAGACAGAAAAGATGATAAAAAAGAAAGTACAAAAAAAATATAGAGAGAAAATAAAAGAGCGAGAACGAGATAAAGAGAGATAGATAGAGGAGAGAGAGAAAGATGAAAGAGAGATAATAGAGAAAGTGAAGAGACAGAACGAACAGATTAAGATGAGATAAAGAGAGGATGAGGGATAATGAAAGTATAAAAAAGGAAGAGAGAAGGGAATACTATAGACTTTACTCAGTGAAAGAATTTTTAAAATCAATTCAGTAGTATCAAAATAGCCATATTCTATTAACAAACTGAGATTACTTTAAAAAGCTATTTAATGTCTTCCAGCCAGCATTTTAATGGCAACACTACATTCTATCACTGGCGTAGCTTAGCTTCTTTGCGTTAAAAGAATTTGCAGAATTGGTTCTGTAGTTTTCGAACCCATTCGCAACAAACAAAAATACAAATAATTTAATCTTTCCTCTATGTATAAGTGTAAATTACTTAAATATTTTAATAAACATTTGTATATATTTGTCGGAAACTAATTAAAAAGGATATAGATGGATGGCCAATATCAAAAGCTATACGGGCTCAAAACGGTCAGGATATAACTAAACATTACGATCTCGTATTATTTAGACAGGAACCCAAGCAGTGCCTTGGACTTGTGACCAAGGTTTAAGGAACTCCTTTAGTTATCACGACACTCGCCTCCACTGTCCAGGTTCTCTGTTTAAACCTAAGGTTAAACTCACTTAAACCTAACTTAACACAAGGCTAACTTACACTTCCGACATATACTTAGCCATTGTATCATAAGCCACCTACTAAAATTTTGTCGAATTGCTCTTTATAGTTTTACTATACTTTTACTTGACTATATCGTTAGTATTGTAACCATAGATGGCTCTGTTTCTAGTACCTTAATAGCCAAGAAAAAAGTTTTTTAAAATAAAATCTTAAATTTATGAAAATTAAATATTGTTAAATGTTTAAATAATTATAACTCGTTTACAATTAAAATATCTGATAAATTTTTTATCTATCATTTAAATGCTCATCGAGACCTATTACCATAAAAGTTGTAATCTGTGCAAAGAACCTGAACTAGTTGACAATTATGACATTTACCGATTTTCTTAATTTTCTTTTCTATCGACTTTATATTTATTTTTAAGAATTGTGCTATAATTGTTATTACAATTTGTCAATATTTGTCTTTCAACTAGTCGTTTACAAATATAGGTAAATTTTTTGTCATATTAAATGTGTTTCTAGTGTTGAATTTAATAAAAAATTCTGGGATAATAAACGTGGGTGATTTCGTGCAATTAAAGCTTTTACTTTATAGATAAACATATAATTTATTCGTTACCATATATTCCGACTTGCCAGAGGAAACCTTATCATTTACTATGGATCAATAGCGGCATTGAAAAATCTTCGTTTTATGAAAGGTAAGTTATTATTGAAAATTATAAATCTTATCAATCCTAGTTTAATATGTTTTTACTACACATGAACACCAATAGTCATTTATTTAATTGGATAATTTACAGCAATACTTCCTTAAAATACATATGAATTTTTGAATATTCTAAAAAATCCCTTCTTTTCATAGATTATTTAAAGTAACTGTATAACATTGTCAATATTTACTAAGCTGGTTTCATAAAATAAAAAAGATTCTGAAAATTTTCCATTACATATTTTGGCCTTTAAAAGTTGCTTGAGATCAAAAAGAGTATTTTCTCAAATATTTCTAGGGTATAATTTAATAATTTATATATTTCCTACAAAATATGAACAAAGCAATAAATAAATCATTGCCTATTTTGAAGATTTTTAAAAATCTTGATAACCTCTAAAAGATTTATAATATTTTAATAGGGCTAATCTTTTGAAACGGGTATTAGTAAAGAATATAGTCTATGCCACTAAATATTTTATTATAGTTAGACTTTTTTACAAAAGTACTTTTGATACCTCAAAAATTGGTTGGTCAGTAAGTCAGTACAAAATATCCATTTTACATTTCACCTATTTTATCATCTTCTTGCTAGTTTGATTTAAACTTGAGAAAAGAAATAAATTATTGATAACAATAATAAACTCATACCTTTTTTTCATTTAATATATTTTTGTTTGAAGATAACACATGAAAAGTACACATACCAGTTTTATAACATTTAATATTAAATTATTTAATGCAATAGGTAGTGATAAACACCATTTAATTAATTATTACCTTCGTAAATAGGAAGTATATTTATATTGTAAGAATATTTTTCGACACAAGTGTTCTTTGTGCCACTATTTTTGTGGCCATAAAGCACTTATGCATTTTTATTATATTAGTGAACTAGTGTAAAAAAGGATTTTAATGACCCGGGCGACTTTGTATGCGTAACGCTTTTATGACAAATTTGGAGTTTTAACATAGAAACTCGGTAAAATATATTAAATAATTTTTTGTTTTAATTAAAACAAACTTTCTTAAAAATGGCGAGGTTCAGTGTTCATAATTTGTTTTGCATGAAAATTTTAAAACCTGAATTATCTATACTAATACATAAAGCTGAAGAGTTTGTTTGTTTGCTTGAATGTGCTAATGTCAGTAGCTACTGGTCTGATTTGAAAAATTCTTTCACTGTTAGATAGCCCATTTATCGAAAAAGGCTATAGGCTATATATCATCACGCTAAGACCAATAGGAGCGAATGATCACGGGCACGAAGTTGCAATTGTCAGCTAATTAATGATATAGGCACGTAAGTATAGGTTTGACCTTGAATGCGCAGAAGTATCTATTAGGGCCTTTTTGGCGAGGCGAGTGCATAGCGTCATTTCGACGTTTCAGTTCCCGCGCGTCTGCTATTTGTCAAAATAGTAAACGTCATGGATGGAATGGCCAATCCAGGCTCGCGGCACGCTCACAATGCGCAACTTTCCTCCAATATTTTTCCTCAAACTTAAAATTAGCTTTCGGCTACTATACTTTCCTCGATCCTGCGAAACCCGCACTTATGAAAACAGTACAATTGCGCAACACTTGCTACAATTATTTATAATAATGTTCTTATTTATCCGTGAAAAAGCTACGATATCGATGGCGTGTTAGCTAAGCTTATAAATAGTTTACACGCCAAATAACAGACGGTTGAGAAATCGACATCTGCAACGCCTTCACCAGCAACGGCGCGAAGGTCATGCTTTTGAGTAACTTCAGTGACCTTATCACGCCTTAGTGGATTAAGCGAATCGCAATACAAATTTTAATATGGAGAAAACTATTTACCTACTTTATTATTTTGTCCTCGTCTTCCTTACTTCTCTGTATTTATCTAAAAATATATTCATGATATTAGTCATTGTTGTTATTTATAACTCTAATATATATTTATGTGGTCTTGTTATTTAGACGAAGTAAAATTGAAAAGCTTTTAACGACCCATAAACATTGGTGTTAATCATTTCAAATTAAATCTTTAATGTTAATAAACAAAGGGTTAATGGTCGAAACACTAATATGTACCTGTCATCACTCAAAGTATAATTTAAGATGCAAATGTCTCTTTAGTTACTAGAATTATTTATCTGTGACCCTGTCTGTTATCTCTTTATTTACGTAAAATAAACAAGAATAATGATATGACTTAATAATTTAAGATATTTTATCTGCAGGTAAGTAACATTATAAACGCAAATGATAGCATGACTGCAATAAAATATAGTTCAAAATTATTTTATTTACTGAAAAAAAAACTGCACTCTTTTCTATTATGTTTCCTGTCTTATTAATTTAGGTTTTTTGGAAAAGTTCTACAAGTTTGTTTTACAAGAAACATTTGGAAATCTGCCTCTATCCAGAAGCTTCTTGTGTTTGATACTGAGAGCATGAATGTAAACAACGTTTGCGTTAACAAATACTGTATTTCTGCACATCTCCAACAAAGTTTAGATGTTAAATCAAATACACTTGTTTGACTTTAATATCCTCTCCTAAGAGCTAAACCAAACGGTTTGGCTCTTAGGAGAGGAATATTTGACTCTAACTCAAATCACTTCTTAGAATTTAAGATTTCGCAAATGGATTTCTGCATCCCCATTATTTTTGAAAAAGCTATTTAATAAAAATGAAATACGCGAATAAAAAAATCAGGACTGTTTTATGTATATGATATTTACATCTTTGGCAACGAGATCAATATGTATATTAATGCCAAACTAGTTTCGTACTATGGACAGTCGGAAAAGTTACAGTTTTTCCTTTATGTTACGTGAATGATGTAACCACGTATGGATTGAAAAAATGTCTGAATCTGTACTGGAGTAAAAATGATCTGGAACAAAAGTGCCTTTTTATAGAACAAGAAGGTTTAACCTTCATCAATATCCGAGGTGTCGAAACGTTCGCTCGAGTTGTTCCGTGTGAATCAGAGTGTGTTGGGCTTTGGCTTTCGCGCCCGCAGTTCGCACGACTGAAATACTCAGTGCAGTGAAGTAATTAACGACGTCTACACTACTACGTAGATCGTCTTTGCCTTTCTTGTTCGTTCGTTTTAGAAATAACAAACAATAAGTACTAAAATTAAACTGGAAATGTCTCTCGAAGAAAACGGTTTCATTCATTATTCAGATATGGGAAGGCTATTTAAAGGAAGTTGAAAGTTTGTAAGTACCTTTTTTGGTTATGCAAAAAAATAGGAAGATAATTTAAATGTTTGTCCTTTCAATGTCACGCCTGTCATGTATGCAATCAAACTTATTAGGCATATAGACATCAGTCTCAAAAGCATATTGAAGCACTGTAAAACTACCCGAAACTGAAAAGGGCTTTCTGAACTGAAGGTGTGTCACTAGGGAGTCAAATCCGCTCAATGGGTATAAATTGCTTAAAGCCGTAACTATGTCGATATACGCAACAGATACAAGAAATTCCGTAATTCCTGTTTATTTCCTAAAAACGTCTATGTGTTTATGTTTTGCTAGCCGACCTGTCCTCGCTTCGCTGAGGTATATTAAGACTACTGATAAAAGTTTTATCAAAAACCGTTTTAGCGTTTAGCCAAAACGGTCCTGATGTTCTCGAGTTTTAGCGTGACTAACAAACGTCAATGTATTTTACTCATAAATAAAGACTTTTATACCTACTAAATTTGCACCTCTCTTTTACCCCCTTAGGTATTGAATTCACAAAAAGAGATATCGACAATAATCATTTTTAGGAAATTATAATAAATACAACATTTTATTGAAAAAAACTTTAAAAAAATCAGAGAACTTTCATACTAACTTTACACCCCCCTTTTACCCTCTTTATTTTCGAAAAATATTTTACACGTGTTTCCTAACTTTCATAAAGGACCTTCATACTGAATTTCTTTCGAATAACTTCAAAAACGGCAAAGTTTCATACTAACTTTGCACCCCTGTTTTACCCAATAAGTAAATCAGCTTCTCCTTTTGTATATATAAATAAAATATAACTTTCATTTGTGTTATGTTTAGTTAAACTAGGAAAACTATTTACTTAGGTATTATTCGGACTACGTCATTTAAATCTCATTAAGAAAACATGTATGTAGTTTTATAATTTCTATTTATTTAACTTTCAAACGCGTATATTACAAAATACACAAAGTAACGCTATGTATTATTAAGAGACTTGACTTAGTAGTGTAAACATGACAGTAAAGAGATGTTTATATAAATGTCGTGTACTGTGAAATATAATTAACCAAACTTTTAATAATACAATTATATATTCGGCAATATGTTAAAATATTCCGATATTGTTCCTATATCTAGTAAACTATTTCTTATCAATGTGATTATAATATTATAATTATTACAACTTGATATGATTATTATCAAGTGGTAAAGTGACAGGAATAATAACAGCCAGTTTACAAAACACACATAAGAAAGTCATTTTAAACAAGATCAAATTTTTGCTACTTGTTCACCTTCTTTGAAGGTGAAATCTATTTCTCATTTTAGCATCAATATTTATACACCTTCATAGATAAATTAAAAAAAATATTAATTGAAGAGAAGTATTATTTACTAAAAAAGACGAGTTTAAACGAAAGTGCTTAAGCTACCGATAAAATAATTATTATTGATGAATATAGAGTTTAACTCTCCATCTCAAGACTACAATTTTCATATACTTGATAAAGAAATTTCAAAGGTAAAATATAACTTAGTTACTTAAAACTGCTTATTATTAATCGTAACCATTAATATATAATAAAGTATGTTCGTTTGTAGAAAAAATAAAGTAGAGTAATAAACAAGTAGAGAAACAGATCACTAATTAAAAATAATTATTCGTGATAACGGACGATAAATGCATTGCAATGCATGTGCAAATTATACACTAATATAAACAGGTTGTATGTAACACAAAGCACGGTTAACTTTTGTATCTATCTCTTATGATGTCGGCAACAATGTCTCTGGGCAGCATGGTGGCGCGCGCTGTTTTCGTCAGGGAAGTGCTGGCGCTTCTGCCAGGTCGCCGGCTGAAGTAAACATACACGTTGTACACCAGTTGCCTGCTGTCCGCCGGGATCTCTGCCCGAAATTCCTCTCCGTTCTCTGCTCCTCTCCCATTGTATAATCTTCTCCAGCTGAACATAGTCCAGGCTGTCATAGCTTCGTCCCCGTATTGCGCCGTTTTGGTTACAAAACAAAATTTGACGATCCACAAAAACTTAATAGTTTAATTATGGTCAAGAACAAAATATTACAATTTCTGTTGAGGTTATTAGAAATATCCGATCTTTATGAGTGGTAGGTGACAACTGGTGGCGTAGAGCCAGTTTAGGCCTACATCGACAAAATGCTCACATAATCGTGACATCCGCTTCGCTCTAAACGTGAGCATAATATTGTAGAATAGATAATTATATTTCAAGCAATACTTCTACAAATTTAGCGCTGTAACCACTACATGCATTTCAACCTTGCCTAAGATAGATATAGAGCCGTTATAAAAATTGAGTGCGCACACAGGGTTAGTAAGTAGTAAGTTAATAGTACCGTTTATTGTGACGTCCTTTCTAATAAGAAAATAAACAATGATACGTTTGACTCAATTAACTTAGTGTTGTGATATTATCCGCACTATTATATAAAGAGGAAACATTTGATTGTTTGTATGTTTGCTTTACGAATATTCTCAAAAACTATTGAACCGATTTTGATAAAAAATTTTCGGCGATCGAAAGCTACATTCTTTCCGGGTAACATAGGTGTAGTGTTACCATAAATATTATAATTAAAAAGAAATGGCCATTCAGGTGTCATAATGTAGCCATTTTATAAGTAGGAAATTTTCTCTATAAGTACTAAATCTACACTATGCCAGATGACCTAATTTATTTAGTGTTGCCATAAATATTATAGTGCAGTTAGTCGAACATTAAATGGCCATTTTGAATAAAGGAAGTATGTAATCCCAGGAACTATTAATCTGATTTTAAAAATTCTGTCACTGATAGAAAGCTGCACTATTCCTAAGTGACATGGGTGATGTAGTGTTGCCAGAATTGTTTTGTAACTAATAAGATTCGATTAAATCCATATTAATTAGACAAGCAATTGGTCGTTTTGTTTATATTGATCTCTTTCTCTTATTCTCTTTCTATTTTCAATGATTGCAAAACACTATTATGAGAAGGCAGGCCGCTCGTATTACATAAATGTATCCCGGTTTACTTTACCCGTGGATGAATTATTATTGTTCCTAATTCCTAAAGAGTAATTAATAAAAAATAAACAAGATCTCTATTTTTTTAATATTTTGATATTTTGAACGGTTTAAATCAAATGTAGAAATAGACAAGAGAGATATTACATTCCTATTATCATGTAATGATGAAGTAATATGTTAGTTTATAACGATCATTCTTAATGACAAGAATGGTATGGTGTATTGCAAATACCATCAACCCTGATATTGCATAACGGTTTCGTTGAATGCACTGAAATAGTTAGCGGAAACTACAGAATAGATAATAATAGAGAGGGCAATTTTATGGTCTCTAAAAGCGTAACAATGTCAGTGTCCTCCGCTTCATCTGCACAAAATTTTGGACTTAACATACCTTTGTTTCATCAAGTAAGCTACTTACAATACTAACGCATCCCTTTTTGGAATTTCTATCGTTTGAATTGGTTTTATATCTAAGGCTTGTTTGTAATAATAAAGAGTTTAGCATCCATTAGACAAACAGTTTTGCATTTATATTCACGGTCATGTCATAAAGTAAGGGGGAAGAGCATAGGTGGTGGAAATAAATTACATTGTGATAAACAGGAACAGATTGTGGTAAATATTCGGTTACCTAAGTGCTAACATTGTTATTATAACTAATATGGCAGTTATTCAGAGATGACGGGCCTGAATTATAATTATAAAGATATGGCGATTTAAGAGTCATAGAGTGGCCATTTTATAAGTTGGTGCTTATCTATGAAAGTACTAAATTGATTTTGATCATTCTTTCGCCGATAGAAAGCTACAGTATGTCAGAGATAATGGAACATTGGCTTTTTTTGTGCTGATTCAATTTAATTATTTTTTTACTGATGGAAAGCTTTACATACTCTTCTCATTTGTTCAAATAGTATTGCCATATATTTGGTAATTGGACAGGCAATAGGCCGTTTAGTTTATATCGACCTGATTTTAAACATTTTATTCCCTGATTCAATACTGTTCTACATTATTCCCGTGTCTCTCTTTTTCTTTATGCCTTTCTCCTTTTCGCTCTAGACCTCTATCTCTATATTTCTACTTCTTTTTCATTTTTATCTTTTCCTTCATTCTTTTTCTTTTTGTCAATGATTCAAATTAAAATCAAAAACTACTATAACGTAAGAGTGGGAATTACGAATTTATGATTGTGCTTCAAATACCCGAAGCGAAGTGAGGGCACGCCACTCGTTTTAAATGAAATAAGCTTATATAAAAAGTTTTTTACCAATTACTTATCTCTTCCATATGTTTAGTATAAATTAAAAAAGTATTTGATTGACACTTTCATAATTAACCGAACTACCTACTCGACGGATAAATTCGATTGAAAGACGTACATGGACTATGAACAGTCATCTGCTGACTCCCTCCCACAGCTTTATAAACGCCTTGAACTCAGTTTACGGATGTGTGTTCTTTATTACCGACCTATGCGAACTTTCTAGATTGAAAAGCGTCTCTATTAGATAACTATTACGCAAAAACGAGAAATAAAAATGTGTTTCCTCTAATAATAACCTTAGATCGATGTAATAATCAGTCGGCAATCTATCAATATTAATCATACATGTCTGTTTGGTTAAATAAATATATAAAAACTATGGACTACATTGCTAGTATGCTACGTAAGGAACGATGCCGTCTACCGGACTAGGTACTGTTGATAAGATAAGTTGATAGTTATTTTACTTTTGTACAAGGTAAACTGAATCAATACGAATTTATAATTCTATAAATATTTCTAACTTTCTGATGTCGACAAAATTCAAGAAATAATTTCAAGATTAGTCATTGTGAAGGTGTGTCTGTTAGCATCATTATAGCCAATAATCACTACAGCAGTAACTGAATCACAACCTGTAAATAAGGTTAGTAGGTCTAGGCAGTTATCGAGTATTCAAAGATTGAAATGACAATGTTTGGTTACTATGAATATAAAAATTGGAAGTTAGATTTGCTTTTTATCTAAAAAAATGTTCAATATGACGGAAATCGATAAGCTTACTGCTTTTTTAAAGTATGCAGAGATAGCTCTAAGAGGTGAGATGACTAACAGTGTTGAGTGAGTCAACGTGAAATTGGAAATTCCATTAGAACATTGACAAGGACAGTTTTATTTTAACCATCTTTCTGTCACCATAATATCTATTTAGGATAAATATAAATGTTTCTAAAATTACTACTTATTTCACTCAACGAGCGATCATGTGTGGCATGTGTTCCGAGTCCGACGCCAATGGATGGAAATATGGTATAAGCTTCTGCCAGTACCACCTGCGTCCGTCCCACTCGCACGCGCCACTCGCAACAGCTGTTGCGTGGGTGCATGTTAAGGACGTCTTCACAGTTTAACTAAGTTAATTTTGGTTTATTTTTAATTACTTTTGCGAAATTAGATCATCTGCCTTGAACTTAGTTTTGCCTTTATTCATAATTTTAATGAGATGAAAGTTGTAGCAATGATAAAAATAAGATAGAGCTTGTAAGGAATCTGTCAGAAACACCAGACATTATATTTTTGTTTCCTTATGATTATGCAAAGATAGATGAGTTCGGGTGGAATCATCGAATTTGAATTAGTCTGGTAGCCTGAATGATGATCTCATCGGTCGTCAATCTTGACAATGCAAAGGACTGGTCCACTGCGGGGCGAGGTATGGGACGGACGGGGACTCCACATTGCAGGGTTTGTGCGATTAACGCACACCGCATGCCGTACGACCGTACGAGTACGACCGTCGACCAGTCACAGTCAGTACGACAGTAAAGTAGTCCGCCTCAAGCGCGGCGCGCGCGCTCTTCTCAGCAACACAAATTCTTCCTTAACTTAATTATTTTTTCTAGTCAAAATGTAGTTTAGTGTTAGAATATAGAATAATCAGTGCTTGGGATGTGTACTAAATGTGGATTAGATCTGTGAGCGTTACCTGCTACGGTCCAAAGAACAATGCTGTGGGAAAAAATAACGTTCAGCTGGCATCGGCTGTCGTTCCCAGCTACCTACCTCGCTCCCCCCCGCGAACCGGGTGCCGGGTTCAATGCGCCTCTCTGCGTTTATTCATCGTTTGTGGGAAAAGTTGACCCCCGTTTTTAAATTTCATTGTTAACAAATTCACACGATTTCGTTCTTGCGACTACCGCATCTTAGATCAGGAGATTAAAAGATTTCGACTTAATTGTTTTAAATAATTATCTGCGGACTTTAGGTATAATTAAACGATCAAAATAACAATATAATTTTAAGTAAATTAATTTTACACCGAGTACCGAGTAGGCAGTAAAGAAGAACTAGCCGTCAAGGTTGTGCTACCTTAATACATTCCACTGAACTAATGCGATTGTTTGTAAAAGCTTAAAACTATGTTTATTAAGTATCAAAATATTCGTAATAATTATCTCATTTTGATACGGTTAAATTTGTCAAAGGAGGCTTTCATTCATACCGGGCAACTAGTGTCTACTGTACACGTGAATAATTATGATATTGCGAAACAGCCGTTATAGTCGTGTTATATTTCAAACGTGGTAAATTGCATTGTTCGTGCTACAACAAAAGTGCTTTACAAAGCGAACGAGGTGAATATGTGCAGTGAATTTAAATTGTGATTAAAAGGATTTTATCTGAAAACTGAAAGGAAAATTCTGAAGATGGGCAATCAGGGATCATCTCCACACGAGCCGCTGGATCGTGCTCAGACTCAGAATACGGATCTCAAAATGGTTAGTTTTCCCAAAACCAAGACCTTTAAGATTATTCTATAATTTAAGCTTACGTTGAAAAGAAACTTCTGAATGAAATAATTGAAAATTAAGAATCAAAATTACGGCCGAACTTAAATTTAAAATTTCAACAGTCGATTGTGACATTGATGCTATAAAATGTAGAGACTGGTTTGTTTTAAGAGACGAGACTATTACATCAAGTAGGTAATTAATGTTCTTGCTTCTAATTTGGTTACATAACTTGAAATAATTACTTCAATCCAATTCAGTTATTGTTGAAAAGTTTGCTCCACATAGATTTCTCCGTTTTTAAATAGTTTGCCTACATTTACATTAATCAAATTAAAATCATGATGGTATGGAATAATCCATTTAATATTAGTTCCGGCGTTATTTAAATTCCTCGTCATTCATCAATACTGCCGTATCTGTTATTTATCGTTCTGTTTAATTTAGATCTTCTGATTTTTTAAGTTAAATGTAAAGCATTTCAATCAAATTATTCAGAACCTTTTTATACTCAACTTGACAAGTCAGTTATAATGTCTGGAGAAGATCGATCTGTAACCTCCTTTCGTACGTCTATTTGTGATTTTTCATCATCTTACAATTATTATTAATTTTAAGACTACAGCAATTCGCCAACCAATATCCATTACAGATCCGGATTCTATTTCCTTGATTGTACGTATGAAAGATGATAAAGTCGTGGAATTATCATGAGAGTCCCGCTCTTCTTATTTCTTTATAATTGTATTGATTTACTGTCTCCTGAGGATCTGCAGCTGAAGGACAATGAATACATTTGTATCTGCACGAATACTTGTATTTATATTAAAGACACAGTACATTGTTAAAGATACTTGAAGTTTCTTTGCCTTTGTCGCTTACTCTATTATTTTTAATTATACTATGGTTCCTTTGATTGTATAGAATCATGGACTAACACTTCCAATCCGCAGTATTATAATAAATAAAATTCTCATTCTCTCATTCTATTATGGGTGTCATTCGTTTTATCATTAAAAATGCAAGTCGTTTTGATTTAATTTGATTTAAAATTTTAAATCTAACAAACTTTCGGCTTCGTTTGACGAATTTGCATATTTTTTTACCATTACTTTCAATTCTTCTCTCTACAATTTGAATGCAAAACTCTACATCTTTCCTTGCAAGATAATAAAGTTACTTACTACACATTTCCAACGTTGTTTGTTGGTAAACCTTTAAAAGTAAATGCTACTAGATAGTAGTACAAAATAGCATACAATCTGGTTTTATAATTTAATACGACTCTCGTGTTTGTTCATGTCTGAAATAGGGTGGCGTTGAAGAGTCTACAAAATGTGATACTTCGCAAAGCATATGGCCCTCTTCACTCTTGCTGTTTAATTTTATATAGTTTTGTGTCATATTTACAATATTTTGAATATTTTTTTTTAAATTTAACAATTTAATGAACGGCTGAATGAAATGAATGAACGAGTATTTTATAGTACAAAAATGTTTTAATGCAGCTTTAAATGTGCATATAAAATGCCTAATTTAGTTGTTATTGTAGACGATACTCCTATCATTTTTTCATACACTATTTTTAATTCAAATTTATTAAAATTTATTTTCTATTTTTACGAGCGAAATCGGATAATCTAATATTACTATTGTCTACTAAAAACTGGATTTTTGAACCAAATTTTGTTAAAATTTAAAAATTTTACTGAAAATTTCGATAAATTTTACTATAAAACAGGGGGTGAAAACTACTTAAGAATATAGGGGGATGATGTACGTATAAGATAGGGAAAGTATAAAACATAAATATAAAGTGTCTTGACGCAGACACTCCGGGTCTCAGGACAAAAAATAGCTAATCCTGATTATCCTAGTAAGGATAACGGATCAAACGGATCAAAGCTAATAAAAGCGTATTAAAAACCTACAATATAAATAAAGTACAACAGATTCAATCAAAATTGATTTTTAATCTTCGTAGCATACAGATTATATTTCTCTTGTTATATGTAATGAATGCCTCATTAATATATACAATATAAGATACTGCTTATAGCTCTACAAGGAAAACGTACTGGCGCATGTTTTATGACGTCACTACTAATAATGTCTTACCTTGGAGGAATAATATTTAATTTGATAACTATATTTAAACTTTGGGATTGCAATCTTATCGTTACCAAATTACAGATGTCTTAATTTAAGGCTTTTTTAATTTTAATATAGATAAAATATAGCAAACATTGTAATTTTATCCGCAGTGCGACATGTTTAATGGTTTTTGGTTTCAGACGTATACGATATATTTGCTATAGTAATAATTCAACTATTGTAGGTACTCGTATAAAAAAAATCAAGTGCGAGTCGGATTCGGCCGGAGAAGGACAAACTTTTATAAGTCAATATTAATCGCGATCAATTTCAGTTTACCACCAAATTTTCGGCTTTCCGATTTTTCATTTACAGGTTGCTTAAGACCTTCTTACTAAACCGTACTCCGTAACCGAAACTTTCGGATAGGAGCGGATGATGTATGTTATTAAAAGTTTTTTCGAGTTCGAGCCAACCAACAAATAGCTCACTAGCCACGCGCCTCCCTTGCATTGTTTATTATTAATTGTTCATTACTAGTCAGTTATTGTGAGATTACGTTACATTTTACATTTCAAAATTTACTTGAGATAAATGACTAATAATTTCTTTATATTTCAGCAAATTGCGTATTAAGTCTAATGTAATTTAGAACTTTTTTTATTTAGTAAAATTACATTACACAAAATGTCAACAGTGTGGTAAAAAATTTTCACGGAAAAGAGTCAAAATCTGTATTTTACCTTTAAAATCTAATAACCACAACCGAAACTATCCGAAACCGATATAATAATATTCCTTTATCCGTATCCAGATCCGAAATTTAATATCCATAACATCCCTGTTTACAACATATAAGACAAACAATGCCCAAAATAAAAACATGTTTAGAGCTAATTGTTCTATGCATCTAATTTTAACAAAAAATGTCTTCAGATGAAGGGTTTTAAAATAAATTTTATTTATTTTGTGATGTTATAAAGGTACAGATATAAACATCGAAGTTATCCTATGAGGGTGACGTATTATTAATACAGAAGGCCATGTCGAGTCTTTCTTCTGAGAATGGCTGAATAGTTTGCCAGTGATAGTCGTAGGTATAAACACAATGGCGCGTATTTACCGAGCGCAAGTACACAGTCCTACCTGTTTGCTTCGTATGTTCACCATTCTCCCATTTCTTGAGTAAACGCCAAATGTGAAAACATCGTAGTTAGGTATCTACTTAACTTTCACCAAGTTTTAGTATGTAGAATAGTCGCTTTTGCGTTGTAACGGCTATAGTACGTCATAACTATTACACTTGCGTGGTTGCCAATAATTTAGTACTTAATTATTCTTCTGATCTTATTCAAAATCAGGGCCTACCGACCACTGGAAAATATGCAAAGTGATGCTTGTAGAGTCAACTACTCCTGAGGATGCTTCGGTTACGAAGCGAAACGTCGACATATAATGTATATAAAACATTTTCCGCAGTTAATAGCAAAGTAATCTTTTGATTACGTTTAAATCATTAATTTAAGTAACGCCTGATTTCAATTCAAAAATAAAAATGATCCCCACCACCAAAAAGGGGCGATTGTTATTAATATGAATCTTTGTTATTAACGCATGAATTAAAAACTACTTGTACTCTAGGATTGGGTTTAGATTGCACTTAATAGAAATAAAATAGAAGTTTATTTTATTACTTGGAACATTTAATTTTTTTTTAAATAGATATATATTGATATTTTGCCTTTTCACCTAGTTACTACATAATTATTATATATAATAAACTTTAATAATAATAAATTTATTTTATTGACAGTTTTCCTTAAGCAATTGTTGTTGACTTCTTTTAGGCTTAATATAAACACCTGTGCCAGAAGTTTACAAATAAATAGTAAACCTATTATTTGAACTACATTAAGCTTGATAAGAACTTAAAATATTTATCCTATTTAATTTCTATAGTGTTTATGTATGTGTGTGTTTGTATGTGTATACATATTTTTTTTTATTAAGCAACTTTTATTTTATAACGTTACAGTTTGACCGTTAATGAAATAATATAGCAAGCCAAGAAAAGTCTGGTATAATATGTAAAAAGGAAATTGAATAGCCGTGTGTAATGCATGAATACTTTAGAACTTGATAGAAGTAGCTGTCAAACGCATTGCATATTATTTTATATTTGCGTTTCGATACGTTTCGTTTATATTGTTTTAAATTAAAATCGAGACAAACAAGTACTCTATGTTTTAATTAGAATTAAAATTAAAATTAAGTTTTGAGTTTTTACAGTCGTTTTTGTATTTTTCAATAAGAAATATTTAAAAGCTTTCATTGTTGTTAGCTAAACCGATTGTTACTGTGACGAGAAATTGTAAAATATAAATCCTATACTCTTCTCTAGCTAATGATTAAAACTTTTGTCGTAAGTATAAAATTATGATTATGACTTGTATAATATACAAAATTCATTCACGGTCATTATAGACCCCTTTTACTCTCTACTTATTATCCCAAAAAAATCAAATATTCAGTGGGATGAAGCGACACTAGCATGAGAATCCGACATGTGCCTTTGATGTATTTTATATACAATACAAGAGACACTCCGATGTCCATTGGCGATGGTGGCCACTTACCATCAGATGGACCGTCTGCTCGTTTGCTTAGTTGTATAAAATAAATAGTATCTGTAGTATAGAATTGTTTATGTAATTTTTTAATTCACTCTGGACTCTTCAATTAAAAAGTTTTTGCTGTAAATTAGCAAGTATTCGAACTAAAATTCGTGTTATATTTCATTTTCAGAAGTCCTCCGTTCGCAGTTCGTTGAGGCGAGCGCGGACCGGGGCTGCGCTGTCGCCTCCGCGCGCCGGCATGGAGCGGCTGCGTCGCTCCTTCCGAGAGTCGTTCCGACGCCGCAAGGGGTCCCCGCCGGAGTCAGCGCGGCCGCACCAATGGCACGCAGACGAGGCCGCGGTGCGCGCCGGTACCTGCACCTTCCCAGTTAAATACCTCGGATGCGTTGAGGTTTTCGAGTCCCGAGGCATGCAAATCTGTGAGGAGGCTCTCAAAGTTCTTCGAGTAAGTTACCAGATACTTTTACTAGTTATTTGTGATCACAAAGCGCTTTCCTACAAACTCGGTATAATAGGTTGGGGAAAAAGTCTTTTCGCATTATAGTATGTATGAACTTGTGATGAAATCTCTTTGGCTATACTATTTGTATCTGGCTGGTTTTGGTATCATTAAAAGTTTAAATCTATACTAATATTATAAAGAAGTAAGATTTGTATTTTTGTATTTTTGTATGTAACGAATAAACATAAAAACTACTGGACCGATTTCAAAAATTCTTTCACCATTAGGAAGCTACATTATCCCTAAGTAACATAGGCTATATTTATTACAAGAAAAAATTAGAGATCCTTAGGAAATCTCACGGAAACCAACCCAAGGTGCCAAAAAATTTGCCATAAAATATCTTTCATCGCATGCGCTGCAAAAAGTATTGATGATAGAACAAAAAAAATGTTCTACAATATTATAGAACGTATCAATATCTACAAAAAAGTCCGCGAGACCATATGTCCAACTATTATAGTTACGTCACTATAACTACTTTTTTACATTTTAAAAGTTGATAGAAATGCCTATCAAAATCAGACCATGTTTTCTATAACTTTGTATTAATCCTTATCCAAATAAATTATTTCGTATACAAGACCATTTCAATACCTGTAAATTACTTTTTGAATTATTAAAATCGGACTTTCCATTCAAAAGATATTACGAAATTAAAAATATCAATATAAACAAAAAATACACGACGACGCGACGGGCCAGTATAGCGACGCAGCGCAGCGAGTAAAGCGGCAAGAGAGGGGGCACCGAAATGCGGGAAGGCCAATATATTTTTAAAAATAATATTTCACCCGCGCGAAGCCGGGATGGGCCGCTAGTATTAAATAAAGAAGATAATTCCAAATTCAAATTAGGAAAATGTGTGGTTTTTATTTGTTTTTCGTATTGTGAAGATGAGTGAATCTAATGAAGAAATTCGATACATTTTAAAATTTTACTACAAAAAAAGGTAAAAATGCAACGCAAGCCGCGAAAAAATTTTGCGATATTTATGGACCTAGTGCCGTGTCTGTAAGAGTAGCACAAATTTGGTTTAAGCGTTTTCAATCTGGAAATTTTGATTTCAAAGATGCACCTCGCTCTGGTCGCCCTATTACGGATAAAATGGATGCCATTTTTGAAAAAGTGGAGCAAGATCGGCATATCAGTAGTTACGACGTAGCTAAAGAACTGGGAATTGACCACAAAACAGTTTTGGCGCATTTGAAAAAAACTGGGTACACAAAAAAGCTCCATTTTTGGGTACCTTACGAGCTTACCGAAAGAAACCTAATGAACCGTGTACTCATTTGTGATTCTTTATTACGACGTAATGAAACCGAACCATTTTTGAAGAAGCTGATAACTGGTGATGAAAAGTGGATCACGTACGATAAGAACGTGCGAAAAATGTCACACATCTTTAGCCACTCAGTAAAAATTAAGAGAGTTTGGCTTTGACCTTTCACCTTCAGATTCCCCCCTGTTTCGGTCTCTTCAGAATTCTTTAGGCAGTGTCAGGTTAACATCACGAGAGGACTGCCAAAACTACCAGTCATGGTTTTTTGATCAGAAGCCCCAAAATTTCTATAGCTATGGGATCATGTCCCTATCTACAAAATGGCAAAAATTTTCGAAGAAAATGGTACCTACATACTTTAGTTAAATATAAATAAACTATATTAAAAAATGTTTTGAATTTTCTTAAAAAATGCGAAGAAACTTTTTCCCCAACCTAATATATATTTTCTTCAGAAGCCACATTTTTTTTAATAATAAATATAGAACTTCTTACAAATAAAATACTAAAATATCATGAGCGAGGTTTTAGGTCAAAGTTCCTTAGTTGTCTTTATGATAATGAGGGAGATACAAAACTTGCTCTAATGAAGCTGTGTAAATATTCTTTGAGATATTTGGGTATTTTAAATAAAATAATAGTGTAATTCATTAATCTACAAAATTTCAATACTGAAACATGCGTTTCATCTACCATAATTATTTTTCATAGAAATTACTTACTCATATACATAGTTTACTTAATTTAAACTGTAGCACGGTAATATATATATATATATATATAGTTTACTGTATGGGTGGCATCCTACGGGTATCTGAAGTCGTATATCGAATTAACAAACAAAAGTAAATTGATACCATATCTTACTCGCGTCCTCTTCGATATACCATACAAGTGCCGTCAAATCCTTCCCTCTTGACTTGTGACGTCTGTATAAATTTAAATAAGTAATTCCGATTACTTTTAAAAGGTTGCCTGTGAACTAAAAGTAAATTTAAATATGGTTGACATTAGCTCTGAATGTACACAATAAATGAGCTCGGTTATTTAAATAACAATACGCACTACTGAATATAATTACAGGAAGGTGAATCTCTTATCTGCAACATCATTATTTAGTAGATTAGAAAAATCCTTTTTGACACAATTTTTTCCAAGTTTCGTGACAAAGTGACGGAAAATATGGACATACTGTATTTTCTTACAGTTTTTCTAATAACCCGCGTCCATTGCATGGTGTTTAGTCACGAGTGATGAAAGATTAGGAATTCATACGCACCTTGGTTACTATGACAACGAATCCAACATTACCACGATAACGATTCCATGAAGATAGTTAAACCATTATGAAAACATGGATTATCGCCTTTTTATCACCTTACGAATTCTTCCTTAGTGCTCATCTAATGTCAAGAAATCCACATACCTACAAAAATTTTCAACTGACCTGTGTAAAAACTATTTTAAACTAGCTGAACCGACAGAAGTAGTCCTTCCTGTCTTAACTATGAATAAAATCTATCTTCACGGCATCACGGGTAAATGGCTGGACCGATTTCGCTAATTCTTTTTTTGTTGTATTTGTTATTGTCAGGAGAAGGTTCTTATGTAGAAAAAATTAAGAAAGTTATGTGGAAAATTAGGTAAGACCATATAAACTTTTTTAAAGTAACGTTTGAACAATATTCATAGTTGAGACAGGACAACATCTGTCGGGTTAGCTAGTCATATATATAAAAATAAATCCCTTTTTCCCTTGGTCACGGCATCACGCGTAAACGGCTAGACTGAATTCACTAATTCTTTTTTTGTTGTGTTTGTTATTGTTAGGAGAAGATTCTTATGTAAGAAAAAATTAAGAAAGTTTTACGGAAAATTGAAAATTTAAGAAAACTTAACGACCATATTAACTTTTCTAATGTAAGCTTTTGACAGCCAATAAGAATTCAATGTTCATAGTTAAGACAGGACAACGTCTGTCGGGTCAGCTTGTCGTTATATATATGACAGTTATGTCAAACGCTATAAAGTTAAAGTTAGTAAGCACCTTCTAATAAACAAAAAAAGAATGAGCGAAATCGGTCCAGCCGTTCACGCGTGATGCCGTGAAAATAGGGATTAGGGATTCATCTTTCATATATGTATATAAATACTAGCTGCCTGCCCTCGCTTCGCTCCGGGTATTTAAAACAATATTATAATTGATGTGCTTAAATTGGCACTGTGTAATTGTGTAGTCTTACAATATGTGAAAAGAGAGAGAGTAAGAAAAAGTTATAAAAAGAAAAATAATAGAAACAAAAATAAAAGAAAAGCGACAGATGCTAAGAGAGGAAGGACAGAGCAAAAATAAAATTGAATAGGTAAAGGGGAGAGAGAGAGAAAGAGCGAGAGAGATAATCGAAAGAAAGAAAGTGAAAAGAGACTGATCATACTGAACAAATAAAAATAAGAATTAAAAAGAGAAAAAAGAGAGAGCATGAGAGACAATGATAGCATTATAAGAGGAAGAGAGATGGAAATACCATAGACTTCTCTCAGTGAAAGAATTTTTAAAATCGAATCATTAGCAACAAAATGACCATATTCTATTAATTAAAAAATGTATATGGCAACACTAAATCACTTTTATCACTCACGAATAGTATAGTTTTCTCTCAGTGAAAGAATTTTTAAAATCGGATCAGTAGCAACAAAATAGCCATATTCTATTAATTAAAAAATGTATATGGCAACACTACATTACTTTTGTCACTCACGAATAATGTAGTTTTCTATCAGTGAAAGAATTAAAAAAATCGGATTAGTAACAACAAAATGACCATATTCTATTAATTAAAAAATGTATATGGCAACACTAAATCACTTTTGTCACTCACGAATAGTGTAGTATTCTATCAGTGAAAAATTTTTTTAAATCGGATGTGTAGTTCCTGAGAAACTCTTCAATTTACAAAATGGCAACCTTATGGCACTTAAATCGCCATATCTTTTTAATTATAGTATTTATGGCAACACCACATAGCCTATGTTACCCGGAAAGGGTGTAGCTTCCTATCGGTGAAAGAATTTTCTAATATCGGTTCAGTACTTTCAGAGCCTATTCACAACAAACAAACAAATATACAAACAATCAAATCTTTTCTCTTTATATAATAGTATAGATTAATTCTGAATCTTTTAAATTATAATTTACCTCTGGTATTATAGATAGAAACCGAACAATGTCGGAATGATAGTACAAAGTACGGACAGTAGCACAAGGACAGCGGAGTTAACCATTTTTTGCCGTTGTTCTTTGATTGTTTCAAACGTTTTTTATACATTTAATTGTTCTTTCCAATTCAAGGTAGATTACTCGTTTCCTAATAAAAAAAAAAACTTACCTTTGCACAGTGTTATTTGATTTGCATTATATTTTCAGAATTCCAGACGGCGTCCTGTTCGTGCGGTACTGCACGTTAGTGGCGACGGGTTACGCGTAGTTGAGGAGGAGACGAAAGGGCTCATAGTCGATCAGACTATCGAAAAAGTATCTTTTTGTGCCCCCGATAGAAATCATGAGCGAGGTTTTAGGTAAGAATTTATCAAATATTTTTTAGTAAATCAAACCTACTTTCCGAAACTAACTACAAGTTTTTTAGTACGCGGGAACTATTCGTCTATCGACCTGCGCATTTCGTCCGAGTGATGCTCCGCTTCTATTGGTCTTACCGTGATGATATATAGCCTATAGCCTTCCTCGATAAATGCGCTATATAACGCTGAATGAATTTTTCAAATCAAACAAAAAAAACAACCAAACTCTTCAGCTTGAGTGAGATAATCAACATTTGGTTACTAAGAATTTGAAATACTGCTCTATGTACGAAACATTTAAATATAATGTATAAGGCAAGTGTGCCATCTATTTCGGATTATTCTCACGTACAAATATTACGTCAGCGGATATTTTTACATGTGCAAATTTTGGCTATAGAGATGTATTATAAATTACCCTTGTCATAGTTGAGGGGCTGGCAAGGCGCCACCATTATATCGTGACTAGACGGTTCTGTGCAATAACAATCAGTATCTTTGCTTCTTGATACAAAAACAATTTAGAAACATTTTTGCCCAAAATTTGACTGTTTCGTCATTTCCCATTAGGTAGTTAGGTCCCGGATTCATCATTAGAATAGTTCGCTAATACCGTAATGTTGAATGAAAATGGTTTGGTAATATGGCGGACAACACATACAAAGCATGAACGTTGAAAGTAACTAAAAAGGTTGTAATAACCATAGCGGCGTTTAATATTATTTGTTAACGGGAGAATCATGTGCAAATAAGAAAATCCCGTTAGCTACTATGTAACCGCAAGTATTAGTTACTTCTTTCCACGGTCTTCCTGGGATGATACCTGAGAAATGCATCTACATGTATTTCAAGGCAACGTGACATAACTTGTGGCATTAATTCTTTATGTAATCGTTTGTTCATCTCTTGTAATTTAAATACAAAACAATAACTTTGTTCAAAAATGTAACCAGATTGTAAAGTTACTATTCTTTGCATTAATTGTTTAGCAAATAACATAACCTGAGAGTTATCTTATGTCCAAGCATACTGGCGAATGTAAAACATATTGCAATAATTTAACAATTGTGGTAAAAATGTAAGAAAACATGTTTCATTGAGACATTTTGAATGGAATGGGAATTTGTTGCTCTTAGATTTCAAGTAGAGAGTGATATCCAATAGTTTCTCGCACATATATAAACGCATAGAAATGTACAATTCCAGCTATATTTGTCGCGACGGTACAACGAGGCGGTGGATGTGTCACGGGTTTCTGGCGTCGCGCGACAGTGGCGAGCGTCTGTCGCACGCGGTGGGGTGCGCCTTCGCCGCCTGTCTGGAGCGCAAGCAGCGCCGCGACAAGGAGTGCGCCGTCTCCATGAGCATTGACGCAGCCAGCCACGCGTTCACACGACAGGGATCGTTCAGGAAATCGGGTAAGCTGGAAAAAACGTCGTAAACGTTTTGACTAATTTGTACATCAAATGGGAAAAGATATAAATATAAATAAATTTCGTGTTTTCAGGTATTACAAATCGACGCTTATCCGAAGCGGATACACCGACCGGGCCAGCTCCAGTACCACCACCGGCGCCGGCGCCCAGAGCTAGTGCAGCACACAACCCCTTCGCGGTGGAGCGCCCGCACGCCGCGCCACATCTGCTGGAACGGCAGGGCTCCTTCCGAGGTTTCGCGCACTTGAACAACAAGTTAGTATACCAGTACAAACATAAGCTATATATATATATATATATAACTTCTAAATAGACATTTTAAAGAGATATCTTGAATGTCTAAATAAAGTTGAACTTTAATTGATCTCGTTTCAGTTCGCCATTCAAGCGACAAATGTCACTGCGCATCAGCGAGCTACCATCAAACTTAGAAAGGCAACGTATGGGGCTAGGCTCACCCACTAACGGGCTTCCAGCTCTACCCGCCCCGCCCGCAGTGCCTGCATTGCCGGCGCCTAACGCGCTTCCTGAAGTCGTTCCTATTGAGGTACATTTACAACTAATCTATATTTTCATATGTGAATTTTCAGCGTTGTTTATCTTAATATAACATAGATGAATAAGTGTTTTTATAAAACACTACTATTGTCTGTATGTCGCGTATAACCTTGATTTGTTAAGCTATAAAGGTTGTATAAAATTTATATATAATTTGTTCACCTTGAAACTAGTTAATTAAACTTGTTTGTCTTAATGCCATCTCGCAATAATTATTATTTATTCAGGTAGCAATGACTAGCGATAGTTATAATTTTGTAAGTATTAAAGTAGATTGCGTTTTCTAAAATTTCACAAAGAAATTCCGAAGAGTTTGAATATAACTTTGGCTTGTACAATATTGTACAAGAAAATTTTAAAGTCATCTTTATTATGCAGGAAAAACCATTAGAGTCTGATCCCGTGGCCGAGATGTGCCAGCAGCTCTCACTCGGGCTACGCGCCCTGGCCGAGGAGCCCGTGCCGGCGCCGGCGACCGCGCTGCCGCACCCTGACGCGTGGCTGGGGCGCGTGGCCCGTGCTCCGCCGCTGGCTGCCGCGGGCCGCGCCCAGTCCTTCGCCGGGCACACGCACACCACCAACCCCTTCCTCACCCCCACTCCTATGTAAAGCACCACGAACGAGCAACGTTACGCGAATTATATAATCATTAATATTACATAAGTGTTGTCTGGGTGTTGTGAAAACTCGGGTATAGTTTGTTTTTCAAAGAAAGTCTTATCATCTAAACAAATATCACGTATTTACAACATTGTTGAAATAAGAAACGAATGATATAGTAATATGTGGTTTATTTACTATAACGAATTTTAAGAAACAAAAATTGTTAAGTCGATAAAATAGAATCATTTTCTATTGTAAAACACAATATTAGTGTTTCTTAGAAATTTTTGAGAATCATGGTAAAACCGTGTGACAAATTCCGAGAAACATGAATGTCGTATATAAAGGGGTTTTGTTTACTATTTAAGACTTTCATGAAAAACGGGTTATACCATAGAGTATGCTTATATTTGTAATCCTGTATCGCAATGTTAATGAGCAACAACACAATATTAGTGCAATAAAACAACAAAATGCCTAATTGGTAGTTGCATATAATAAATGGAAAACATAATCAAAATTAAACGATAAGAAACGTTATTAATGGGAAAGCAAATTATTATGAGGATTGTTATATATTATCTGAGAAGTCTATCAAATTATAACACAGTAGCAACTTTCAGTTGTGTGAAAAATGACAGAAGCACAAAGAAAAGGGGGGAGACGACTCGGTCGGAATGAATGCTGCTGTAAACCTTAAGTCGCGATATAAGCCGCCGCTTTGATTGTATTCGTGTATTGTGCGGTACTGCAAAGATAAAGGCCAAATATATTTAATTCAAGTTCAAAGTTTTCACCGAAGCAGCCGTCCGTGGCTTGTTGAAGTTATTTAAAGACTGCAAATTATAACTTGCGCTAAGGTTGTCGTTTTGTAAAGTTAGCAACGATTTAATTTCGACACTGCGGGAATCGACGTCTACTTACACTTGTTTCGCTGTATTTGTGCTTTCAAAATGATTATATTGGTGTTATTAATTTTATAAATGTCTGTATATTTTTATGATAGTAATAGATAATACTCAAATCTTTTACATCCATTACCATTATTTTTAGCTGTAACGGTACGGTTTCGTTATTGTTAAAAATATTGATACATGCCTCGCATTCGTAGAATAAAAGTGCCCTTATTTAGATGAATGAAAATTTGTTTAATAAGCCAGCCACTTTTATTCTATGGGTGTTCAATTTTGTTATTTGACATTAAACATATTATCAATCGTCCATTATATTGACTCGTAACCATCTACTTAGTCGTCTAATGTATCCATATAAAAGCTTTTAGTCGCTACACGCTGTGGTAATCTAACTATTTTTAAATAAGTATTTTCCTGATGCGATCACCGGTTTTTACGGTGTGATTCTAACTATATCTGCAGATTTTGATTATATTTTATCATAAATAGCCAGGCTACGTAATTTTTGATAATTCTACATTAACGGGTTCCATTTGTGAGTATCGCGAGAGATGTTAGTGAAATTTTTATGAATGTTGTACTTAAAATCTTTAACGAGCACTGAGCTTCGCGCTGCACTTAGTGTTGTATACGTAAGATGAAGCCGGTTGCACACCGAGAGCTTACAATCCCTGCGTTCCACTAAGCGTTCACAACGACCACGCTCAAGATCGCGGTTTTTCCCGTTCAACTTATCCCGTATAAGCGTTAAGATCCCCAAGTGGAACGCGAAATAATTTGTAAGTCTTAACAATTAAAAACATCAATAATTATTGGCAATAAATCAGTAATAAAATAATTTATATTCATATTTTTTATTGATTGATTTTTTTATATTTATAACTTAACTTACTTGAGACGAGTTGCAGAAACATGCATTCGACTAATAAATCTCTATCCGTATCAAATAAAATTATTTACATCGTCGCCATTTTTGTAGTTTTAAAAATGCCGCCAATTTTGCAACTACAGATCATTTATTTTGCAACGCTCACAACGACCCAAGATTTGGCATGGGTCGTCCTGAGCTTCGAGTGAGCAACAAGTTATGACGTCATTAATCACGTTTTCGCCGCGATCTTCAACTGGAACGGAGATCGCTTAGTGGAACGCGCCCATATACAGCAGTGGTGTGCGGCCGGCGCAGACCGCGCCATTCGTCCATGGACAGTATTAAGCCGCGCCACGAACAAACGCTGATCACGTACTTGTATTATACTTTTCGATACTTTTTTTTGTATATAATTGTAAATCTATTAGTATTCTTAAATGACTTGTGAAGTGTTTTGTTTATATTATTTTTATTACTGAGGTAGGTGATGTTTCGATCGAACAAACTGTAATATAGTCTGTATTTTATGCACGTATGTTTTGTGTGACGATGTTATTTAGTTACTGAAACATTTTTGTTATTATTTGTAGGTAATATCTAATGGTTTTTGTAATTAAAAACATTAAGAGGAAACGTTGACTTACACTGTACGATGTACTTACACTAATATGAAAAACCTCTTTTTGTTTAAATAAAAAGCACAATGATTATTGCACAATAATTATTGCATTTTACATTCCACTTAAACAATATTCATTAATAATCGAGTGCCTCAAATTCGTTCTCGTACTTATTTTTCAGTGTACTTAATGTCTATTACTTAAAGAAATCTGCGTACGATTTGCCATTTATCTAATATTTATTTTCAAATAAAAAATTTAATTCTCTTTAAAATTGTCATAAGTTTTCATCCAATATTTCTCCGATATACTACGGTTAACCGGGTTGGGTTTTTGCCACTGCTTGATTTTGTGACATAGACACATTCGCGGGAAAAATAAGATGAGAGGTGGATTTTTAAAAAAATTATATCGTTGCAACAAACCACCCGCAATAATAACCGTAGTGTAGTCCTAGAGGTGAATAGAAATTGTTAAATGTGATATAGTAAATATTTGGTGTCACAGAAATAATATGCTAACTGCACATTTATTAATATTCTGCACGCATGATATTTAAAAATTGGCAGTTTAATAATAGTTATTCATGCAACTGTTGTATAATACCTAAATATCAACAGTTGCATACAAGACTATTCACACCCATAATATGAATTCTCTATTCTAAAACAGTTTACTGCTAACATTAAAACAGCCACTCCTGGTAACCTAATATCATCCATTACTGAGTATATACAAATAAACTAAGTATTAACGAAAGAATCAGTTATTGTTGTTGTAGTGGACATTTTGTATAGTGCAATTATTAGAATTCACTTGAATGTGTTCTTTAATGTTAGAAGGTAATTGAATTCTAGAATTTCTAAAGAACACATTCAAGTGAATTCAAATATAAAACAATAAAATTATCGAAGAAAATGGCGGGGATTTGAGTAACCTATATTTTTTTACAGCACGCGACGTTCTAGTAGTGAAACTTGAAACGCTTGTGAATGACTGTTGTGTGTTTTTTTTTAAAATTTATACAGATGTTCTTTTTTTGAAATTCATACAGATACCACGCATCGCGCATCGAGCAGTCAGAATGTGGATGTCTATTGAGTAAACCCTTTGCGATGATATAATGGTTATTAGGACATTGGGTGTTTTAATGTTGGCAATAAGCTGTTTCAGAATCTTTTATAGAGGATTTAAAGTATGGGAGTAGATAAAATATTTTTAATAGTTAATATTCTGTAACTAGACTCTATTAAACTTAGCTTATTCGGATGAGTACTTATATCTACAAAAACATATTTTATTAAAACATTTGGAAACTATCGGACTTGTTGTACTTAATGTTATACTATCAAAATCCAGTTGTAACAAAATGTTTAATGTTATTTTGTATATTCTTCCGATTTATTTTTTTGTCTAAATTATAAAAGAACATGTACATACCAGGGACTATATGTAGATATTTTAGATAACAAGAGTTCAAATATTATGAAGAGTAATAAATATTATGATTAGTTTAATTCTTTTTTATTTTATTTCTAAGGATTGATAGAATAGTCCACGTGTAATATTATTCTGCATCATCGAGAAAGATTTAAATCTTTCTCTCGATGAAATTTTTTGTACGTTTGTTGCGAAAATGTTCATAAATTGAACCGATTGTGAATTTTCTAGGGAATGGTTTAATACCTCAATTGAAAAGAAGTCTCGTCTACTTCTACAAAATTATATAAAGAGGAAAGATTGGATTGTTTGCGATTAGGCTCGAAAACTACTGAACAGATTTTGAAAATTATTTCACCTATAGAAAGGTACATCCATACAGTCATAAATATTCTAATTAAAAAGATATGGCCATTTAGTAAGGTGAAGGTTTTTTCTAGAACTACTAATACGATTTTAATAATTCTTTTAAACCGCCAGAAAACTACACTATTCCATAAAGACATAGGTATTGTAGTGTTGCTATATATATTTTTAATTAATAGTAATAGTTTTGATGGTACAGATTTCGATTTTAAAAATTCTTTCACTGAGAGTTTATATATTCCCGTCTCTTCCTCTTTTATACTTTAATTCTCTCCCATCCTCTCTTGCTTTTTAAACTGATCTGTTCTCACTCGTTTATTATTTTTCTCTTTTTTTCCAAATAATGAAAAGCTACACTACTACAGATTGACAATTTCAGCACATCAATTATAATGTTGATTCAAATAACTTGGAGCGAAGCGAGGGCAAGCCGCTCGTATACTATAACTGATAAGTACTCTTATTTTATGATAAAAAACCAAATTTTAACAATAGTTTAGAGAGACTCGTGTATTCTAAAAACAATTGTTTTAATTCCATTAAAGTCATAAATAGCTTTCATACTATGATCTCTTATTGTGGAGGGGATCGTTGGAAATGAAATAAAAACACTACAACAGATTTGCTGCACCACTTTATTTATACACGAATATATCAACGGCATAAACTTCAATGCCTACAACTACCTAAACATCATAACTATTGTCTGTTATTTACCTATACAGATAAACATACACTTATCATTGCATTTACGTACACTACAGAATAGAAGAATTTTAATACTTTCAAAAATCTTTCGCCTATAGCTACATCTTTTTTCAGCTACGAATTTACAAATATATAAAACTAATTTGATATATTTATTACATTGAATTACTTCTACTGCCAATAGCTTTAATAGCTTGAAGACGCAATGGTTGCAACGCAAAGAGTTAATTTCAATAAATATATATAAATAGAATTTTTTTAAAAGTTAATATAGACATCAATATTTAATTAGTATATGGTTGGCAAATAATTTGGTATATATGACAGAAATAGTTCATTCAGATTTTTGTTGCATGACTAGGAATGTTTTAAAAATGCATTAAAAAATCATGAGAATTCAATATAAATGCTTCATATATAACATTACAGTATGTAAATATAGAAATGTAATAAATTACGCTTTATATAATATACGAGTACTTGATTTAATATTCATTATGAAACTCACGCAAACTTGACTAGCGCTAAAAAGGATAATTACACTTAAAATACTAATGACGACACAATTGCAATTCTTTACAAGGAAAATAAAATATCACATTTGGTTTTAACAATAAGTAAAACGATTTGAATTATAACTATAAATAGCTGTATAATTTGAATATTTACAAAATATAAATAAACTGAGATCTAAAAATGTTTGAATAATGTGTATCTAAATTTATTAATACTGGTATTAAATTATTTTACATATAAATAATGATAAAAAGGCTTCCAACGATTTTGTTGATCTTTGTCTTCTATCCGGGGTCAAAGTGACCCGGAGTTTCGTAAGCGTCATTGAATATATTATCATATTCATTATGGAATAATCATAATATAGATTAGTTGCCAGCGAGGTTAACTACTTAGCAAGCACAATAATATACTCCTTAAAAACGATAGTAACATTTATTATTTATACGATAACTAATAAGAGCAAGGTACACAATCAGCATCAAATCAAGGATAGTCATCGTAAATCATACTACATGATTAACAAACTGAACACAATTATGCTTAAATTAATCTTATTATAATGCTTTGAGGCTTTGAGTGTAATTTTGTATGAGATTGTGTATCTAGTTCTTGTACAGTGATCGAATGATAACAGTCAAAATGGCATCACACTTTGGTTATCATATTGTTTGGAGAACATTATATTGTCGTAATCATGTCCGTGGAACGACTTTCGATAGTATCTACTTCTATTATTCTTATATAAATATTAAAGTATCCTTATTAGAAGTCGGGCAGAATACAAGTTTTTCCATAGCAGTAACATCTCGATTGTAATAAACAATTATATATATAGATTAGGGTGCCAAAAAAAGGAGATTTCGAGCCTCTTGTGAAAGCGTGTTAGTTTATTATATTTTAAGAGTCCAGTCAACAAATAAGTTTTAACTAAATGTGACAATTTCGATCTGTATTTAATAAAATTATTAAAGATATCCTTGAAAGGTAAAGAAATTAGTCTTCAGTGAAACCTAAATTAAGCTGATGTTTTCATAGACATCTTAAAACGTGATAAATTGTCACTTTTCGCAAGAACCCGAAAAAACAATCGTAGTTTTGGGCCCTAATATGACTCAAAGTCACTCGAGTTGATTAATTAGTTCTTATTTGGGTACCAAAATTGATCAATTCTAGAATAACGCCTGTTCTCTTCGTTAGTCAAATCTGGCTTTTGCAAACGTTTGTTATTTGACATACAGAAATTTTATAGAGATTATTCATTCCCCTGGTGGATTTGGTCGTGGCACCGGCGGCACACGCGCACGGGGCGCAGCGCACGTAGACGCCGCACCGGCGCCTCGTAGCGCGAGCAGCGTCCGCAGAACACGGCGCCGCACTCGCGACAGTGGTGACGCCGCTCTAGCGCGGTGAAGCGCACCTGGGTAGTTACGTGAACGGAATTATCATTCAAAATGAAAAGGAATTTTTTTTTATATTTATAAACTACACTATTCTAGAAAAGTTGTTTCTCAAACAACACTATTTATACAAATGTTACATCTTGTTTTCTAACGATTTCTACTCCGCTGCAGAAGATGCAATTGGAAAAGTTATTAATCATAATCGTGTTGATATTATATATCGTAATGTAAGAAATGTTCACTCACTTGACATTGAGTGCAGTACGGCGCTGTGTCGTCTCGTATCCAGTGGTCGGCCGGGCCGCCCTTAGCTCCGGCTGCGCTAGACATATCCGGCGCAGACCATCGGAATATCTGTTACCAAATGTCTTCATATTAATATAAATATGCGCATTACTAAACTGATATTGTAGAAGTCTGCAATTCGTCTAAAGTTGTGACAAGAGAAGGACAAAATGACTTGGCATGGCAAGTGACGTGTCTTACCCTTCCCCTGGCATCTCCGACGGCGAGCCCCCGGCCGCTGCGCGCGGGCGCCACGGCGGTGACGGAGGCGGGGCAGGCGTTGTCGCGGCGCTCGTACGCCGTGTGCATGGTCAGCTTACCGCGGAGCACGAGCCGCCGCACCCACGTTATGCCTGTCTCTATTCAACAGTTTTTATGACACAGATTACTTTTATTTTAATTAATCACACTGCTCTATAAAATTGAACTTTTTATGTACATTTTATTGAAATATTATAATATTATAACTATATTTACTAGTACAATAATGTGAGATCAAAAAATACGAAAACAAAAATGTTCATATAAAAAAATAAATAAACTTAAAATCTTGAGCAATCAAGTTTTAAGCCTTTCAGAATATTTCATATTTTAATATTCTTATATTAAAAATAGCATAAATATATATCTTAACATATAAAATCAATTTAAAGACAGACTGAGTGTCCTTACTTATTTTAACAATGAGATTAATATAAAAAAATAATTATTTTGCATGCAATTATAAAAATGATTTTAGCAGAAAAAAAGAATAATTAATATGTAGTTTAACAAACTGTAGTAGTTCAGTGGCTAGGACGTTCTATAGAATATAGAATCTTACGATCGTGAGTTCGAATTACGGTCTTTGCACTACTCACATGAATCTACTCCTACAACAAGGTTAAGGGTTCGTAACAAAAATTGTCGTAATCTTAAAATAATATGATATATTCTTACCTGGATACGACGTATCTTTAACTGGCTTAGATAGCGAGGGCGCAGGTGAGGATGGCGCCGAAAGTACTACAAAAGAATCAGTCAAGCTAGTGTCCGATTTGCTCGGTCGCAAGCCACTCTCCTGCACGTCCATAGACTGAATCTCTACTGAACTTGGCTCACTTGACTCACCTATGCTGCCCCCACCTACACAAATAATTGAATGAATTAACTTTACAGATGTTACGAGTTATTTCAGTCAGTGTAGCTGAACTTACTCTTCCGATACAAGGGATTCGCTTTAGATTTGCGCCGTAACACAATATTGCCTTGCTTCTGAAGTTTATTTCTATGCGTTACGTTATCTATGTCACTTTCCAAGTCCAAGTCTTTCTCGTTATCATATTCTTTCTTGGTTTCCTCACAAGTTTCGTGTTCTTTGCTTTCGTATGCTTCATCATTATCGCTGCAAGTGTCCTTCTCGTCGTGTCGTCGGGCCGATTCCTTCGCACTTGTTGTTTCCCCAACATCGGACAGTGAGCTTTCTGATGCTGACTTAGTAAGATTTCCAGCTGCAACAAAGCCAAATTAAGCTTACATTTGCTTTAGAGAAAAACGGTATGATAATAAGATTGTTAGATTATATATATATATATATTACTTGAAGATTAATGGGTTAAATATCAACATAACTACATCATCATACATTTTTTCATTAAGGAATTTGCAGAGACAATCTATACAAAAACTGTACCTTCATTTTCTTGAGATAGACTCATTTGTTTGACTAATTCCTCTACTCGCTTAATAGCAGCCTCCCTTTCACCTGGTTCTAAATCAGTCTTAATATCACCCTCCAGTTTTGGGTCACTCTCTGACTTCGTTTCTTCACTATCATGTATACTGGGCTCATGTTCTGGTTTCAATCCGAGCACGTCTAAACTTGAAGCCTGGTCTGAACTCTCTATTTCTATACTTTTAGCTTCATCTTCTGCAGTTTTAGCCATGTAATCAATTGACCACATCTAAAAATAATTACCTTAGTTATAAGTTCTAACTTTTTTCTTTATACCAAAAGTTTTGGAATTAACTGGTATATTAAATAATATATAAACATATAAGTAAACTAGAAAAATATTATTATATCCGTTTCGCCAATTTGGTTACGTCTTATAATTCTGTCTAAAAAGAAAAAAATCTTTTTTTGAAACAAAAAGATTTTTTTAAGAGATATAAATTATAACACGGTGTTCGAATACAACCGGGTCAAAACAGCCCATAATATATTATTATGAACATGCTCATCATTAAGAGGTAGCAGAAGATATAATATGTTATGATTAGCAAAAACGAAATGTAACATGTTACCCTAACAACGCCATCTGTGGAACCAGTGATGACAACATTAAGCGGGTCCCACTCGCGCGTCTGGCTGAACGCGACGCAGAGTATTTGCGGGGCGCGGTCTCCTCCGCCTGTGTCAACGCTGCCCAGCAGGGCTCCGTTGATCGACCACACGTGCAACCAACTGCCGCTGCACGTTGCTATGTCGCCCTTTGGATAAAAAAAATACAAAAATATTAATAAAGATAAGAGCACATGACACAAAATTAAAAATATTATTTAGGACGACAAAAAATATTAATTATTGGGGTTTTCAATCATGCATCTTTTTGCAATGCATATCGAATAAAAAAAAAAGAAAAAAACATTTTCAAAGTGCGATACATCACTGACTAAATCAACTCTTTTTCTATGAAGTTTACTATTATTATTCTTTGTTGAACACCACTTTTGTTGTACTTAGTACAAATTTCTTACAAATATAAATTAAATACTGTGTTACATAAGGTAAACAAGGTTTTTTGGTTAAATAGTTATTTATTCCAGATAACCCTTAGATATTGGGGTATAGAGTGGTGCAAACATAAACTACATGCAACTATATAAATTCTAATGTATAATCACAACTACATAGGTAGGTAGGTATATATATAAAATAGATATAGTAAAAATATTTATAATTTATACACAAAAAAAAGAAAAAAATTGTGTAAAAATAAAATTCATTTTGACAAATAAAAGCAACTTAAAATATCTAATCAATATCACGACGAAAACGATGATTTTTAAAATTTTTAGAACAAATACTTACAGTAAGATCATCAATAGCAAGTGCAGAAACTGGTGGCAGAGGAGACGGCGAGATATTGTTCGGAACGAGCTGACGTACAAAAGCACCTCTCTCAACATCCCATACGATCAGTTGCCCGTCTCGACTGCCGCTGACCACCAGATTGTACGCCGCACTAGCAGCGAGGCAAGTCACGGCCTCCTCGTGTCCGTACAGGCAAGTTTTTACAGCCAATCGTCTACGTCTTGACCAGTATTGCCATACCGTTACAACCTTTTCAACAACAAAAGAGATTGTTGGTCACTTTTATTGGTGTATATATCACAGCTAAATTGATATATCGAGATTATTATATATACTATCTAGCTGTTATGTGTAATATCTATCCAAATTAGTCAAAGTGATAATTAATGCAGTACTTGTCTGTCAGTGTTATAAAAATAGCAGGAGCGAAGGGAGAGCAGCCCTCGCCTGCAGTAACATCGTACGTGAACACGTGTGAACTGTAGAGGCTTAGAGTGGATCAGAATGCCGAAGCTGCAAGACAGCATGGGTTTTCGTACTGTTTTACATAAGGGCGAAGGGGCTAACCAGGGGGGAAGCGGGAGTGAAGGATGAGACAAAGGGAGGTTGATGGAAAGAGGAAAAAGGAAAAGATGTGAAGGAGGAGGATAAGGAGGAGTATGTAAATGACGAGAAAGAAATGGAGATAGAAAAAGAGAGAAATTATTTCAACAAACAAACATAAAAAAATGAAATCTTTTTGTATGAATGAGAAAATTATTAATAATTAAATTATTTATTACTTAGGCTATCTATGATTAAATAATATAAATAATATCTGGTTGAATTGGCTAGTCATTATAAATAATAGCAAGTTTACCACATTGTCTGTAACATATAGATTGATACCTCCTATTTTGCTGTCTCAAATATTTTTTTTTAAAGACATCCTTAAGTTTCAATTTTGTCACAAAACACGCGTAGTTCAAAAAATACTTACACTGCTAGTCCCAGCTGTTACAATAGTTTTATCCGACAAGCATACACAAGCCACAATCTCCCCGCAAGCTTGGGCCACAGTTTCGCACACGAACAGAGTTTTATCATTATCGTAATTGCCAATTCGCAACGAATGGTCCGCAAAACCCCACGCGACATATTTGTTGTATGTAGGGGGCATTAGAATCTTGTTCTGTTCTACTGCTAGTATTGCTTTGTCCGTATACAGTATTTGTCCAACTGGGCCTTTTACCTCTGAAAGATGCAATATTTAAGTATATTAATCTATTGAATAATAAATTTGGAGTTGGTAGAGTTTATTGGAATTACCAAATAAAAATAATGCTCGTTGTCTCTTAGCGAAGGTGTAGGTCAGACGCATAAAATATGGCTTGTATGTTTTATGAATATTTTTTTAAATAAATTACAATGTGCTGCTTACCTTTAACAGGCTGCAGAGAAGGCCTTAAATTCTCTAAATTGTGGAAGAAAAGCTTCTCTGGAGGAGTTATACCTTGTGATGGTATAATATTGTTAGGGTCCAATATAGTTGAACTACGTTGCGACATCTTTTTGCTCGGATGTGCTTTCTTAAATAGTTGCTTTGGTATTTGACCGAAATTATTAATAAAGCCTATTGTTGCATTCTTTTTTAATGGGTCATCAATACTACAAAATAGAACAAAAAACTTATTAAGTACTTATGTACATTTAGAATTTCGAAATTAAAATATTAACTACCACTTTTATTGCGAGTATGACGACACAACCTACAATGAAAAACCTTTGTTTACTCTCACTTCTTTACTTACTTGTATATATCGACATTTCCTTCATAAAATAGATGGTGAAACACGTTGCAAGCTTCAACTGCAGCCTGTCCTTGTTGCTTATAGCCAAACACAAGATCTATCCAGTGATGTAGCCTATGTGATACGTAATCAGATTCTAACGCTGCTCGATGGAGGCGGATAAACTCACGAGGATCGTTCTTAGCCCATGGTGGTAACACTACATCTCCCAGTGCTACACCGGATTGCTTGCATCCTGTATTCATATATAACGTGATCTTTGAATACATTTCAAATATGATCGCGCTTCTAATACTAGAAAACAGTACAAAACGGAATATTTACCTAAATCAAAATTGTTTGAATTTTCTAGGAATTCTGGGAGATAAAAAAACTCTGGTATTAGTTCTTTGACGTCAGCCATGTTATGTCTTGAAGCTGAATTCCAGCCTTCTTTAATCGAGTGGAACATTCTACGATAGGAATAGTAAATTAGTGAAAATATATAATATAAATGCATTTATACAAACTAACTCATTACGGTATAGAACTGAGAAGCATAATTTTCATACCGATCCGCTAAATCAAAATGTCCACCCTGTAGTCTTAAGAAATGTTGTGTAAAAGGTTCCATTCTCACAAGATAGGAACATACAATCATAGCCGACGAGTAATGAGTACCGTAATGATATGGGGGAGTTTCCCCGTGAGGATCGTCCCATTCCTGCAAAACATAATAATATTAAAGCTCTATCCACCTCACCCATAGGGTAGTTAGACGACAATAAAAATGTAAAGTACTTGCCTTGTATCTTTTTCTAAATTGCTCTAATCTATCTGAACTTTGAGCACCCATCGGCTTTGAGAGGTCTCGGTATGTAGCTGGATGCGTCAGATCTAACTCCAATGAGTCGTAGTCTGCCAGGATCCAGGGAAAGACTGGATACTGCATAAGATCATTATACGAACGACCCGCTAGAGTATTGAGATGCATTAAGTATTGGAAATTTGATATTTCACCTCTCTGCAACAAATTAAAATTTAATAAGTAGCAAAAGAAATGCTTTAAATTAAGATTCATGTTAAAATTATATACTAACCAGCCATCGTTGTGTCACCGATGTGTCTCCAATAAGGGTAGCCAGCAAGCCAGCCGGTTGCTCCACAGCTACGCCGCGCTTCTGCCCGGCGACCGAGCCTGCGGCGCTATCCGACATACCCGTCGCTAGGGCCGTAAAACGACTATAAACCTGTTATAAATTTACAATTCTCAAATCCAAAATACCAGTGTGTGTCTATTACCTAAGTTTGTCCTTTGATTTCCTAGGTTTCTTCACGATTGTTGTACAAATTAAAATACTTTATAAAACGGTTTTTATCGTGTTTATGGTCTTACATTTGATTTCCCGAAGTTCGATTACTTCGCAGTGTTCGTGGTCATAGCACAGACTGGATGACGGTTGTCTGATTAAAATGTTTATAGAAAATTGTTATATTAATTTCAGCTACCGCACAATTTTTAATCAGTATATTTTAAACAGTGTCTTTTTGTTTTTCAGTATTTGTTTTTTCTCAAACACTGTTTTATAAAGTATTTTTGAATGTCCTTTGATTACCAACATATGATGTTTAATATAGTAACTGATCTTTGATAGAAGAGAAGTTATATTAAATTAATAATTGCTTTTTGTCGAAATGGATGTATTAAATAAGAAACTAATGAGCAACTTTGTTTATTTGGAAATTTACTCCTCTTACCTTATTCCGCACTTTCCTAGGAAAAGCTAGTAAATAATTCCGACCGTCACTTGAAAACACTTCTAATGCTATTGGTTGCAATAAATATCTTCTTTTATGAACCTCTCTAAAATAAAATCACATAATTTAATTTGTCATATTTTAGAGACCACAGTCGATTGTTAACGTACATTAGCTTGTTCCAAATATATACCTGATATCCTCATATAAAAATTTTGAACATTGCCGTTGATTACTCCTCTGAATGCCTTGACTGGGTAGAATAGGGTCATAATCATCGGGACAGCTGTCCAAGTCGCGAATTTCTCTATTTTTGAGCAAAGTAAATCCATCGATAACGTAACAATGTTCGCGACCGAATAGCAGAAGTCCCTCTGTTGTATCTAGACCTTGAATTCGTGCGCAACGGAACATGTGAGAAATCTGAAAATAAAAGTCAATACGTAAAATTAATATAATATTTGAAGTCACATCAACAATCTAATGATTGTGTGTATATTGAGTGAGTTACTGTTTTAGTTGTTAATTATATGTAATTTAAACCTTTTCATGATGTTCCAGCAGTCTGAGTAACGTTTGGTTGTCTGGAGGAGGTGGTTGAGGTTCATCTTCATCTTCAGCGTCAGGGCCATCTTCATTTGCTATAATGGCATAATTAAGATCCATATTATACTACTTTTAATATGTTATTATTGAAGTGTTGAAGTTATTAGCCATTATCATCATTACCTTCAGTATCAAATGTTACATATATAAGCATTATAACAATTTAAAGCAACAGTTTACATTTCCACTATGTGTTTTAAAAGACGTTTAACTGAGATTTGTATTAATACATTACAATATTGGTCGAGAATAACAAGCATTACCCTCAGTCGAGTTGTTGGTGCCACGGCTAACAACACCGCTGCTAACTAAATCTGACGGTGAACCATCTTCATTCGCTACATCAATTGATACATCTTTGCTACTGAAATAGATATAATAATAGAAGATCCTCTTAAGAAGCACAATAATTTATCATGATAGTTTATTATTAAGGTAAATACCTCGTTATTTCTTCTTCAAAACTTTGTATTTCTGTACTCTCAAGACCATCACTTTCTCCCATACTACTAGTACGCCATTGTTGATATACTCTGTAGTATTCTTTACTGTCTCGACTTTGAGCTACTTTGTATTTTAATTGTTTCTGTATAAACACAACATGCTTTTAATCATTCAATATTAAAATTATATAAATAAGTAAATAACGGGCCTAAAAAACCCCCGTCTTATGGCAGAGCACAGCCTTAAAAACCCGCGACGCGACAATGAGAACAAATAATACTCACATTATCAGGTCGTTCAAGTTCCGGTCGATATGGGTAATGAATATAAAACATATGGTTACGTCTTAATTGTTTTCTCATTCGACAAGGACCCTCGGTACAGTGTAAGGCCCACTTGTCAAGTGTGGAGGCTCGCGTAGGGCCCCACAGACCGCGCTCTCGAGTCAGTTCCCGCCATGCGCCTGCCCACTCCGCTTGTACGTAGCGGGTGGTGTGCGCTTGGGTGTTGCTTGCGGCTGTAAGCTGAACTGCCCATGCTTGTCTATTGGACAAAAGGTTTATGTCTAGTTGTTTTTTTTTGTATTATTTTACTATTACATAATTTACAATATGTAATTGAATATCAGTCATAAGTTTTTTACTCAAACTTTAGGTAACACTTAGTGACGTTTATGCAAAGCAGACTGAACCCCTGCATGTCTTATAAGAAAAAAATATAGTTTTGCATCCGAAACATATATCAAATATACCTGACTAATTGCACATGGTCCTGCATATAAGCAAGAGCGTGCTCTCTAGGCGGGAGAGGCCGTTGCTTTGCAGAATCTTCTTTTTTCACTTTAGTACGAGAAGCAAGACGCGTCAGGCCACCTGTCACTTTTTGAATCTTCGATTGAATTTGGTTGTGAAGCTCCCAGGGTACTCGATATATAGCCTAATAATAAAAAAAGAACTAATGAAAATGAGGTAGTCAGTATATCGGCATTTAACACATTTTAAGCTCGAGAAAGCTTGGGGAACTATGATAAGATTTTAATGATAACCAAGATAATTCTTTTATTTACCTTCCTCTCAGTGTCAATATAATTTATCCAAAGTTTGTGCGCACTTTCATTAAGCTGCTCTCGCACTGCGGTCAGATCGGGAGCACGCGCATTACCTATAGGAAGGATAAGTGTCACTTTGAACACTTCCTCTATTGCTGGTTTCTTGCAAGCATATAATTCTTCCCAAACACGACGAGCCGCTCCAGCCATTAGATTGCGTCCTATGTTCAAAAAAATTAACATTTTTATATGTCACATTTTATTTGTGTCATTTTATTATTATGAGTAATTAATTACCTTGATGTGCTGTTAACTTATCATCTCTTGATTCTAAATCGCCACTAGGATTTACATGCCAAGTGGTACGCATATGCGAATCAAGCGCGATTTTTATATTTGAACTAAGTTGTAGTAGACAATATGTTATACAACCAATAAATTCCAACTCGTGATTCCCTGCGCCAAATATCAATAACCTGGCGAAATAATCAAAAAAGGTAGTTTTAAACCGAGTGGCCTTTTTTTGATAGTAACAGAAAATATGTACGATAGTAAAACATACCTATTCGTAGTAAGTTTGTGCAAAGCTTCTAATACAGACATTTGGTCTGCAATTGACTCAGTTGAACGAGACAATAAGAAAAGTATTGTTCTGTTTAAGCAGTGATGCAATCCCTCTAACGATATTACTGAAGATTTTTTCTTAGCTTGAGTTAATAATTTGACTAAGAAATCGAATACCTGTAAATAACATTACCTCAATAGTAACTATTAAATTATTTATCTACTCCCATACTTTAAATCCTCTATATAAGATTCTGAAACAGCGTATTGCCAACAATAGCAGTAAACTAACTGTTTCAGAATCTTTTATAGAGGATTTAATCATGGGCGAAGATAAAGTCTTGTATGCAACAATTGATAATAAGGTATTAAAACACTCATGTTATACTATTATCACACTCGGCTTCTCCTCATGGGATCCCCATATTCTGTTTTAATACTCTTTATTATACAACAGTTGCATAAATAACTATTATACGCAAACAAACTCTGGTTACGATTTTATATTAATTACCTCATGTGGATCCCTCGATAGTTGTCCTTGCCATAATTTATCCACTAACCGAGCAGCTAAATAGCAAACATTAGATATGTTGTTCTCTGAAGCGAATAGTTCTGTATTTAAAAGGTTTTCCATGATGGTTGTTAAGACTTCAGTTTGAAATTCTATTTGTTGTTGACTAGTGGAATTTGGAGGTGACGCGTCAAGGACAAGATCTATTACCTGAAATTAAATTTAGATTTGAATGGCTGAATTTAAATTTGCTGTTTAAGTGTTAGCTGTTAGGGTTGCGTAGCATGCTGTTAGTTGACATATATTTTAAACGTTAAGTCCTAACTTGTGATAAAGCATATAGATTTTATTATGCTAAATAGAAGAAAGAATAAAAAATCTTGGATTTTCATTTACATAAATTAATACAATTTTTTTTTATAAATGAAAAGAAATTTAAAATGCAAACATGTCGAAATACAATACCAATAACAAGAGATATTAGAAACTGGCTATGGAATACAAAAATTGTAAGGGAACTTTTATAATATCCTTCTTATTAAATAACAAACACAGAGACGACCAATAGTAGAAAATAATTTCATAGACAATTTTGCTATTATATGTGAACACTTCCAAATACGCAAATAATAGCAAAATAATTTTTTAAATTCCTTTTTATATATTTCTGAAATATAAAGTCTTCATCTATGATATCATGTAACGCTATATTTTATCAGCTAGTAGACAAAGGAGACAGACTTATCATAATGTGAGGTTTCCACAACCAGCTGAAATAAGCAAATACATAAAGCGTTTATGAAGCATAAGTTTAATATAATATTGTAGTAGATTGTGACGACTTTAAGGGCAAGACAGGAATTAGGCATTACTTTTTAAAAAATAAAAAATTAACTGTAACTATCAATCAAACTGTTATTATATTACTATGAGATTTTTCGTCTTGAACCTCATAAAAACGTCACTGTGATAGATATCAAAAAAACTGAATATCCGCATATTTACGCAAAGAAAATATGATCGAGCCGAGGCGCAGGGGCTACATGGTGTACAAAACATTGATGGCGGCACGGCGTCGGCCGCGGCCGGCTAGAAAAACATCCACTCGCTGTAGCTTGTTAGTTGATCATGCTGACAACTTGTACGTGTGGGGAGAGGATGGGATTACGCCGTATTTCAATCAGGCTTTATGTTAATAAAGTTCAACAGTTATAACTACAAGTATGTTAACTATTAAAAAAATCTACAAAAGCGCAATATATTAAATAATTTATGAAAATAAATGATCAAATAAAAAAAGTTTTAATAATAAATTATTCATTGCCTAAAAAAATTGTGTAAGAAACAAATCAAACTATATATTTATTTTTATAATTTGTGGTCATTTTTCTACAACGACTTAAATAATCCTTGACGGTTTTTGTCTTGTAGTAAGTAGTTAATTGAATGTTTAAGTGTAAATTACCATAAAAAGTGTAATTTTAACTGCACGCGTTTCTATAAGCAGCCGTTTGAGTAAAACAATTTAGTCATTTTAACATAAATAAGCCGATTGTTTCATAAACAATACAGATTTACTTAAATGTATTATCATTTATAGTTAATAAATATTTTGTATGAACGTTGTGAAAGTTGTATATTCTATGTATGTCCTTATACTGAAAAAGCCAAGCTTGATTTAAAATCACGTTGCATGAATAGAATTTTTAACATGCACCATGATTAACTTAATTTGAAGGAAATTCAAATCGAATCTATTACTAAAAATGTTAAATTACCATTTATGTTCCAATTGAAATTAATATAAGAATAATAACTCACTGGAGCTGTCTTCGCAGTAACACTAAGAGGCAAAGAATCGAGAACGATGACACGCAGCAAGTCCATGACGGCAATTCGCGCGGCGTGCTGGGTGAGCGCCGCTGACGTGCTCGGTATTACTACCTCCTTCTCGGAGCCTGGAGTAGAAGCGCCTGAGCTATCGCCGCTCTCACATATTGCTGGAAATAACGTTAAAATAGAGTAGGCTAAAAAACAAACTAAATCTTTCAAAATTCGTACATATGTAAGTGAATCTGCTAAACATCTATATACATAAAAAATATTTCTTACGCATATGAAAATCGTCTGCAGCATTTGGTGGAAATAGTGTTGAAGCCAAAGCGGTTAGAACTTCCGGGCTCATCATTAGCGTTACAAAATCTGGGAGCGTATTATAAAATGAAAATAACACCTAGAAACAAAAAATAACACTGTAAAGACTATGGAGCAATAAATATAATATTGTTGCTATTGTTACAAATATGCCATAATAATTACTTGTATAATCGCAACTGGATGGTCGCTTAACCATTCCGGTAATGAACCTGGTTCTCCATGTATCAAAGCCCTTACGGTAGCGAGCAATATAACCACTGCTTCAGGACATAACGTGATTCTAGCTGCGACAGCCGCAGAAGACTGTCGGGAAGGCGCTGACGTTCCCCACGCTGCGGCCCACACTCTTTCAACTGATATTACTTTGTCACACCCGAGATGATGCATAGGCTGACCGAGCGCCAATCCGAATAGGAGGTAGTACAGCTCTGGTATTTGTAGATGACAGAGTGATAACCTGTAATTCGGACACAAATATATAATAGTTAATTTATAAAATTTCTAACGTTCTAGTAATTAGAAACAAAATATGTTTATTTTATTCACCAAGCGAGTAACGTGAAACCAGGCGTGTACAACAGCTGGCCATGCAAATGCGATTGGGAGTGGATCGCGGCAGTGAGCACCACGCCGGCCTGCTGGGAGGCTACCAGCTCCGTGTGACGCAACCAGCCGCCGTTACCGACGGCTTCACGGAACCTGAAGTAATACAGATAATTGAGTGGTAGATAAATAGTAAGTAGACCTCTACTACTACTACTACTTTTACTAATACCGAATTAAAAAAAAAAACACATCACATTTTTGAAACATCAGATGAATATATTGTACACCTATAATTTTTATTACTACCTTTAAACCTATAGCTTGTCTTGTATTGTCATAATATTACCTCTGCATTATAGGTGACTGCTGCCCTTGTCCAGAGCAGAGCACAACCAAAATTTTCATTGCCAACAGCACTGTACTTGGATGAACATTTTCTTGCATAAAACAAAGTAACCAGTCCATTCCAAGAACTCTTGATATCTCCTCACAGACTACATTATTTTCCTTATTCCTCGTCATAAGTAATAGGCAATGTATAAAGTTTAAACATTTGTTCCTTAAAATAATATTTTCGGCTTCACATTCTTTATCGAAGTCGCCATCTTTGATAACAATACTTTGCTCTGATTGTGATGGTAGTGGCAGTGTATATGCTAAAAATTGACCTAAACATAACAGGTCACTAGGACGAGGTTGACCTCCTAATAAGTTAGCTAGTAGTTGAATAAGAACGTTTTTTGTGCTTGGGACTTTTATATCGTTAACAATGTACAGAAGCTTTGGTACAAGCTGCAATTCCCTCATTGTGCGTAAATTTTGAGTTCTGTGCGCTGTTTCTGTTGCCAGTTCGAATAAGTGTTCTAATAATGATTTTATTAAACCTCCTGGCGCATTCAACCATACTTCTAGATCACATATTAAATCCTAAAATAAATTTAATACTTATTTTTTATCTTTACTTCTAATTAAAGTAAAATTAACAAAACAAATTATAAAACATTGCTTACTTGGAAAGCAGTTAAGTTCGGAATTGACGATGTTTCCTTTTGACTATCCACTGTGCCTACCAATCCAAAAATTAAATGTAGGATGTGTGAATTTAGCAATTGCTTCTTCCTTTTTAGGAGCATGGCTAGAGTTTGGTATCCTTTTCGTCTGTCCATTTCTGCTTGGGCGGCTTTATTGGAACGAACAACGCATACGAGAGCCTTAACACCAGCGTATAAGCATTCGACATCTTGAGCCATGGCTATTAAACCTAGTAAAACTGAACATCCACCGACGGTATCAACCTGAGATAAAGCAGGATAGGTAGTCAAGTAAATGTCGTTTTACAATAAATTTAATATTATTGTGTTTTTATAATTTACTTCATTGCATTAATAAAACTTACCATAATAGCTGCTGGTTTCGGACAAAATACTCTTACTCCCAAATACCCCACAACCGTACCACCCAGGCATCTCGCGGGACCCATCAAATGTCCTGCTGAGTTATGTAATATTCTAATAGGAGTTGCATTTTCATGTGAAGACATTCCTAACTGCTTCGCTATAGCTTTGTTGTCGTTCTTGCTGTACACTTTACGAATCTTCGCAAGTGTTAATTGTGATAGAGCTCGTGCGTTTATACCAAACACAACTTTCTCTTCAGCTATAAGAGGCGTTAACGGCTCTTGATTTTGACCAGGAAGCATAGGTGATTGTAAAGTACCAACGTAATGTGGGCCAAGCTGATATATTAGAGATATTGTTTGTGGCGAAAGTACCTGTTATAAAAACGCTTTTTTTAATAATATTTTATACAACATATCAGTTTGTCAATCGAGAAAAGATCAAAATTCGCAGAATACTTTATCGCAATATTGTGTATGAAGTTACTAGTCAGTTAATAAAGTCCCACGCATAACGTTTAATCATAGTTCCTAATTTAATACGTACAACTTTATGTAAACATACTCACATCTTCTAAAAGAAGTGCAGGTCCCTGTCTCCACACTAGTCGCGAGTATCGGCGCCACTGGGGCGGAGTACCGATGATACAGTACACGCTAGAAGCACCCGATAAAGTAGCGGCTCCTCCACCTGGATTAGCACTAACGTAGTGAAGCTTGCCTGAATGCATATGTTGTCCTAAAAATAGGATATAAAATTAAACACATAATGTAAACGATACAAAATATTAAATAAGATTATTGATAGAGATATTTAACAAAATATATTTCATACTGAAAGAGTATGAAATATATTTTGTGTAAGATTTAAAAGCTACCATGACTTAAATATTGCTGAAAATTTTTGAATAATTTTGATAGAACTATTAGCTTGGGAAATATTTGTAAACTGTAGAGCTGGCATTTCCAAGGCTATTTCTTTTTAAACTGCTTACCATCTAAATACAGCGAGAAAGATGAGTTTTTAAGAACAGCTCGGTTAAATAACAGGGCTAGGTGGTGCCATTGACCCTCATGCTGCAAGTCTGGGCACCAAACACGCGCACCACACTCCCCAGCACCATCTGGTTCCCATTCACCTACATCTAAAACAAATACAATAGTGACTCTTCCTTATTAAATTCATGCAATAATAAACATATGATAACCCTCCTGAATTCTTCAATGCATTTTAAAGTTTTTTTTTTTGTTGTGATTACGACAGAGTAACATTAATTCTATATACTAGTAACAACTTAGATATGAGATCCGTGTAAAAAAGAAAAAAATATTTTATATAGTTTATTTATGTACTATTTATATTTTATAATTGCGAGATAATCAATTTAAACTTACTGTGTGGCACTAAAGTTTCCTGCGTCGACACAATAATAGCTTTATCCCTCGCAGACAATACTACTGTCAAGCATACCAGATGCTCGTCTCGAGTGTTATTAATATTTCGGACAAGTGTGAGTAATCTGACGCAGTGAGGGTCGGAACGAGGATCGGAATATTTCTCTACACATATCCAAGTTGAGTATGTCAAACCTGTCTGAGGTGGGAATACTCTGTCTCCTAAAATGTATATATTATACTTAAACTACGAAATCAACTCTAGTAAAAAAGTTAAATTACTTATTTGCGAAAATCTAATTTTAAAAACCATTGTGAACATTCAAAAATATATTTTTAAATAACAAATGTAAATTATAGCATACCTGTCCCAATCCCACCTAAAGTGGCGTTATCTTGCGTCCCTAGTGCATTCAAATTAGCTGATTGTGGAGCAATGCTGGGCAAATACAAACAACCAAATCCTTCTGCAGACATATCGAATTCCACAAAAGGAGGTGAAGTACATGAGTTTTGCGACCTGATAACAGGAGATATACTATATAAAAATAAGTAAGAATCTCATCGCACCATCTCTATGAATATTTTAAAATTTCCTTACCACCCTTATAAGTCATCATCAGGCAAAATACAAAAAAGTCTTTATAGAGAGGATAGGATGATGACGATAACTACGAAATGGGCCCTCAATGAAATTTAAATATTATAAAGGCTACTCTAAAAAGTGAAAAGGCAAATTGCTTGTCTTATATAGTCTTTATTTTAGAGGTAATCATCGCGAGTAGAAGTATGACGAAAAAAATAACAGATGAAAATGTATACACGACCTTATTGTTAGCTAACAAACAGAAGATTACACGGATATGTCAAAATAACTTATAAAATTGGTGCTACTAAAATATATTGTAGAAACAATTAAAAATTATGAAATTACCTGTAATCGCGTGGAGTGGTCATTGATACTAATGTTTTTATTCGGGTTAAAGGAACTGGTCCACCTGGCTGCCACACCTGACCTGGTTCAGGAGCTGAACAATTCAGAGGATTTCCCATGCGTAGAAATTCCCTAAGAATAATTAATATTTTACTCATACATTTATCCTTATGTAGTGCTAACGATGCAATTATCAGTAATGGTTTTAACTAACTTGTCGATAGCTTAATAAAATTCTCAATTTTGGCAGAAAAAAAAAAGAAATTTCATTATATTATGACAGCTTGCATTATAATCAACTTCAGGACATGAGGAGCCAAAACCGGCAAATTGTTTATGTGAGTTGTCGAGCCACTTATAAATTTTTTATATTACTGTATAATTAAATTGTCAAATATACATTTTCTAACATAATTGCATATACATTATCAAAATTTTAATATTAATACCGTTTGTACTATTTGGACTAGACAAAATAATAATCCAATTTTATAGAAAAAGGATCCATGCATCGGATGATAATATTGGCCGCTGCAAAAGTTGGCCTTTTACGCAAACAGACAAGATACACCATGTTGTTTGATTGTGACATCAAAATCCCGTCTTATTTATTTTTAAGATATCTCTTATTAGCATAAGAATGAATAATCAAATATGAAAAACCATTTAGCTCACCTCAGTTCAGTGGGCCTCAGCGCATGCGCTGCAAGTCGTTCCAGCACGTACATTGTGGGCGAGTGCAGCGGGTGCCTCTCCGCACGCAGCGCCACGCCGCACACGCGCAGCATCTCGCCCCCTAGCCCAGCACCGCACATCACTTGCTGGTTGCGTTCACTGTCACAAAACCATATAGTTGAGGCAGATAAAATGATATCAAAATTCTCTTTCACCGTAAACTCCGTATCATCAATTATATTATGTATTCGGAAATGGAAGATTATTGATTTAAGGTTGAAATAAAAAATGTTCGTCTTCAATATATTTAATTTATTATATAAATACCTTCTATTTGAGAAAACTAAACGTAAGGAGTCTTTATAATACCGAATATTTATATAATAATTGTGACACCAGTTTTGAACATATTTCTGTCTTAATGTTTATACGCGCAATACGAAAAAACTACTGTGAAAAATTGTTTGCCGTTTTCACAGTTGTATTGCTGCTGATGTAACTTAAAAGATTAGCTTTATTTTATTTAAATCAGATATTTTTATTATTCATAACCCAGCGAAGCTACGAGTGGGTTGACTAATATACAAATAAAGTTGCAACACTTCTTACACCTACCTTCTAACAAGGCTCTTCAAAACATGCGCCAGATAGTCTCTAATAGCTCTAGCAAAGTTTCCATATTCCGAAGGCCGCGGCAAAGCGGGTAACAGCTTTGCTAGCACTATAACCACGCCCGAGTGCACGATCCAAGCTTCACCACTCGTGTTACTCACTGAGAGATTTAAGGGTGTAGCTCGACCAGCTGGTTTCGCCTTAGGAATATTACATTTTAATTTTAAATAATATAAGTCTACTATTACGTAAAGATAATGGTAAAAATGACATAATCTTACTTCATTAATAGCAGAACCTTGTCTCGTCAAACTCGGAGACTTCACATTAAGCGAGCCGCAAAACGATGGCTTATCGAACGAATCAAGTGCAACGTCATATAACAGTCTCAATACAATGCAAGCATGGATGAATACCACTGGTATTTTGTCTGGTAATCTGAAAGTAGCGAGAAGATATAGATATAGCTTACATGTAGTATAAAAAATATTAGAAATTTCGTCAGCCTAAACCATTACCCAAATTCATATCCACATTCACGTGAACTGCAATATATTCCACGAATGAAAGTAAATCATTCTCGAAAATGGTTCCACCAGGTTTGAATACTGCATTTTACATGTTGGTGTACCATTTATTGACTCATAACATACTTACGTCATCTCCAATATATTTCCAGTAAAAAGTTCATGGAAGACTTCATATAGTTCTGGGTCTCCAGCTTCTGTGTCATTTTGAAGTTCTGTGTCCTCAGTAAAGCAACCTAACATTCTTATAGTCTCGTACAATGTCGTCATACAAATCTGCATAAAAAAAATAATAATTAAACATTTTTATATCGACTAAAACAGTCTAGAAGTAGGATTACCATAAAAAATATTTAAAAACTCACTTCTTGATAGAAAAACTTCGCATTAGCAGGTTCAAATCTCATTGCTGTACTGATTGTATAAAACACAATATGTATCAGCTGCAACATATCTCGATCCATCAATTCATTTCCTTGTAACTTTCCTTTCAGTGCCTCCAATACACTTGTCACATATACAAAACCGCTCACCTTTGAACAAATGCCATTCTTATGATTATATATTTAGGATAAAAATTAAAACAAAGTTATTTAACTGTTTTTCATTATTGTATATATTTCAACCAATCTGAGTAGTCCTTTTAAAAATAGTTATAATATTATAGATTGAAATAAACCTAACAATTCAGGTTCTATACTAAAAACGTGGAACCTATCAAATATTTTATTTTACCTTTCGAAAAATAGTTCTTGTCCTATGAGAATCTCTTAAGCAAACTAATAATGCTTTTAATATATGAAGTTTTAATTGTAAAGCATCGTTTGCCGCTGCGTGCATTCCACATAACAATGCTGACATATCTTCTTCGCCGGACCCGCTCACTATTAACTCCCGCACAACACCTTAACGGGGATAATATATTATGGAATTAAATCATTTCATAATACTACTTATTGATAATATCTAATACTAATTAAACATACCCAAAGCTTTACTCCTACAGGATTCATGTATCACCATACCATGCACGCACTTCGCTCCGCCACAATCCCGGAAAACATTACAATTACTAACATTTCCATTTAACAACGCAGTTAAACCTTCCATGACTAACGTCCCTAATTCTTCTTCTTCGATATCTGCGTTTGGATCTTTTATTAATGAATCCTGTCTGGACTGTCTTTTCTTTCTTTCTGGTGGTTTTGGCGAATCACATGGACTTTCAATTTCTTTCTTTGATTTTTCTTCTTCAAGTATTTGCTTATCTTTGAGGAACACGGCGTATCTGGAGAGGCATGTTACAAACACTTCTAGCATGCCAACTTCTCTGAACACATCCTTAAAAATTGCATTATGCCTGTAAAAAAGTTCTTGGTGAACAAATTGTTTTTAAATGCATATGCACGATTAAAAATTAGCAGTTACGACGTTTACATCTTACTAAAACAAATAATTTGATTTCCTTTCTAGGTCTTGTAATCTATAAGGATAAAGAAATGAGTTTTAAACAAATGTTTTCTTGTTTCTCAGTATTTACAATTTTAAACTGCTCCTTTGTGACGGTACTTGGAACATTAGGTTACGATATTTACAGACCATTCGAAACTTTCAGGTTTTGTTTCTCTGTGTAAGTCCCTAATAAAGACATAAAAGATCCCCAACTATTAGAGAATGGACAACGTGGTTTCTAATATTATTCCAAATAAAATATATAAAAACTGAGCTTGTAGCTGTATTAAAGAATTTGAGGTACAATTAAAAATCATAGCTACCTTATTGTACATATAACAAACAGTTCAGAATCTGCAATTTATACGAATAATTCGTAAAATACCGACAATGCCTCCTCTTTATAATGTGTAGATATAAACGAGGTAACGATATTTTGTTTTTTTGTTGTTGTACTTACTTCAATATGTTTAATAATGTCTTCATGCACAAAATACTGCAGCCTCTAGATCGATTAGCTTTTAACAATAAAGAAAGTGATATTAACTCTTTGCATGGTACAAAGTTAAGCTGAAAAACTATAAATTCCAGCAATTCAAAGAACTTTTCTTGTATTTCAGTGTTTTTTGTATAAATCCTTTCAGAAAATTGACTTAATGTATTCTGGTTCTCCAGAATAAAGTAATTGGCGTTGTCTGCGTGATACACGCTCGATATTGCGTCGAGAATAGTACAACAAAGAGCTGGAGAATTGGACTTCATAAATACTGATTGCAACACCTATAAATAAGACAAATAATTATCTTTAAATATCGGTTAAGATCAAGAAAGGAATTTCTATATTTTAGATTAATTACCTGAAAGGCCTGAACATTTCTTACAGCTTGACCAGGAGTGGAAGGCTGTGGCAAAACAAATCCTTGCAACTGAAATAATTCTGTATTGGCTCTAGTCGGACGTAATTCAGAAAACCCACAAGCACAAAGAGACGATATCATCAGAACTAAATTTCTTAAAGCTGCTCGTGCTTCAGAACCGCTGACACGTTCCTCTTCTAACCTTATTTGGAAATAGAATCTATTTACTATAGATTTAGGAAGTCTCAGGTCAAAAATGTCAGAACCAGTAGTCCATCCTAATAGAATAATCTCATGAATAATTTACTTATATGATTTTGTACTAATAACATAAAATTATACCTAATAGTTCTACATAATAAAGAAGGATCAAGTCTACAACTCAAAATTCCAATAAAAACTAGACATGCATCAAACAACAGACTTCAATGTGACTGTATATTGTATAAAAAATAATAAATGTGTCATGCTTACCCTGATGTCAAATAATCGGGCACATCTTGTCTCTCATGTCTGTGGTAATAATAAAGTAAAAAATGTAAGGGAAAACCTATGGAAAAATAATAATTCAAAACTAAGCGACATAATATGTGTAAGCGTTTACTACTAAATTTTCTATTATTCATGCTATTTAAAATGTGAAAAAATATGACTTACTTGAGAAGAAATTCTGATAGAAACAGATATCCTTGACAAGCACGAAAATCATCCAATAATAATTGACTTACTTCACTGGAATCTTTTAGGAAACAGAACACAGCTACAAACATTTCCACAACCTGCAAATCATCACAATTCATTTTTTATTTAGCAGTAATTTATATCATTAAAATTTTTCAATAGATATTATAATAAACAAACAGATTTTTAATATACAATCATTACCTCTAAGGGAGTCAATTCTGTATTTCGTTGCATGTTTTCGGTACAAAGAGCGACACATCCCTTAACTGTAAGATCAGACATAATTATTCCAGTACACAAATAAAAAAATATATTTATAAAAAAAAAATCTAATATGTATTTGTAAATAAATAGATATTATTGCAAGAAAGGCTCTAGTAGTTTATATAATGGCAAGTGACCTTGAACATAACAATTTGCATTACTATTAAATATAACTAACAATCCTAATTGAAAACTCAGGTTTTTTACTGATTTATTTATTGGTCTTTTCTTGATTAGGATTTTCTACTCACTATGAATATATTTAACAACAGATTGAGTCAAGCCATGTCTAGATAAAGTCATCAAAACTTCAGCTGCTGACTTCCTCCACATAATATTATGTGGTGCACACCATGAAGTTATGGCGGAGAAAAGTAACCCTAAGTCATCTTTCCTTGCCAATTCCTCACATGGAAATGGGTGACTACATAGTCTTACTAGAACCTGAAACATTTATTCTTATTAGAACAATAATAAAACAAGGTATTGCTTGATTTTCAAATATAATGATTTAATTCTCAAAAAGAACAATATATTACTTGCTATTATAATTCAGAACTGTTACTAACTTGCACAAAAATCTTCTGTAGAAGTATTCTTCTTTCTCTAGGTGTGAATTGACTATTATCATCTTGCACATCAGCCTCAGACTCTGGTATTTCAGGTAGATCAAAAAATAAATAGAGACATTTCACTAATGTTGAAGGAATTGCTGCAGTAGTCATCACCTAAAAAAGTATGAAATTAATAACTTATGTAATTAAATATTTATATTGGTATGGTAGTTTCTGGTTTCATACATTTATATTGACCTGGCGAACTTTGTACCGCCAAACAGTCAATGAAGTCAGTCAGTCGTGTTACAGATTTGCTGAACTATTGACAACCAATATATATGTTAATCCTTTAATTAAATACATTCTTTAATTTGAAGAGAGCGTTTACCGTATCGACGGGGTGAACATTAAATGTTTTACAGTTATGAAACACTTAAACATTTTGTATGGGAAAATGTTTTTTCTTTTATTTTTTTGTCAATTTTCCACTGTTTTTAATAGTTATTACAACGGAGACAGATACAATAAATCAAAAACCATGAATATGGTCCAGCCGTTCTCTAGTTATAAGAGTTCAAACAAACCTGACTTTTTTATATAAAATATACAGATGGAACAAAACTATCCAACCCATTAGAATTCTTAAAAAAATATCTTATAAAACAATTCTAAATGTAGAAATCAAAACTTTATGCTTTTTTAAAATTACCTGTATCAATGATTGGTCACCAGCTGCTAAGAGATTTAGTGTAGATAGAAGCATCCATCCATTACTCGATTCTTCAGAATTCTCTATTTCAAGAAATTTGGCTATAGCAGAACTAGCTGCTTCAGTGCTTTGGTTGCTGGCTCGTTTTCTTATCTCTGCCACCATAAGTTTTGACACTTGTTGGCAAAAAGAAAGTATATCCCAAAACTTTTCATTCATCTCACTAGAAGGACTTGTTCCAAATACCTGTATTTTCCAAACACAGTAAAATTAATAATTTCATTGAAGCTGCATCTCAGATTATTTTAGTTTTCTTTTTTAATAAAATATTCAAATTTGTGTTTTCATAAAAGTTGTTCAGAATTGAAATAATATTTCTAAATAAACGTTGAGAATATGGTGACGTTATCTTAAAACATCAATATCATTATAACACATTATGTTGACTTGAAATGAGGGAAGTTTATAAAAGAAATATCATTCTGTATTCTTCAGTCAGTATGCACACTGTAAGTCAACAAAAACAAAATGAATGGTAATGATGAGTATCAACGCGCATTATAACAGTGCTTGGGGTTATCCTGCCCCTGGGACTGTTGATGCTTCTATATGATCAACAGTTTGTAAATCATTGTTAATACATTGAATACAAGAAAAATATGTATATAAATTTAGAGAACGCACTTCCACACGAGATAAGAGAATCAGAAACACATGCAGGTTCAAAAGATCAGTTAAGGATCACTATGTAAAAAAGATGACACCAATATGTAATATCTATCTATTAAATAAATTTATTTTGATGTAATATATCTTATTCTCAAATATTTATTAGTATTTTATAAAGGTTGTGTGCTTATATTACTATTTACTAGTAAGTAAGTTGTTTATGTATTTGGTTGTAAATTATTAATATTAGTATATTCTATAGCTACACCACCCACTCTAGTTCAACCTCCTTCTCTTTCCAAGTCTGGGTGTGTGTGTGGAAGAGATGGCTATATAGCCATAAGTCTGCACATTGGATGTTACTATAAATCTATGTTTGTGTATTGTTTATATATATAAACTGTTTGTGGTGTTCAATAAAGATATATAAATAAATAAATATTTCAATTCCTCTCCAACTTTTGTCCTATGTTTGAGGACACACTTTACTCATCAATCATTTTCTCTTAATAATATATTTTAACAGAATACATTCTTTAAAGTAAACGAAAATATCAGTTTGTTCAGAGTCAAAATCCATAGACAAAGTCATATTAGAGATAAACTAAAAAACTGAAATATTTTATACTATACTAGCGACCTACTTCCGACTTTGCACGGTTTCTTTCTCGACTATAATATGCATGTATTATACATATAAACCTTCCTCTTGAATCTCTCTATCTATTAAAAAAACTGCATTAAAATCCGTCATATGGATTCTAGGCATACATATGGGAAACAACTTTTTTTTATATTATGTAAAGATAATTATATACTATACATTATTTGAAATTATAAAAGTCTACTTTGTTTTTTTTAATCATTCAAAATAAAAAATATGTGTATAAAAATTTCTTAAATCAATACAGTTATTAAATTATACTCAAAAAATTATTTTCTAAAGAAAACATTATATTTAGCTATGGTGCAAAAGACCCATGCTAAGTTTAATTAGCAGGTGTAAACTTTAGATGGTAACAGCAAAAATTTGATTTTCAATCTGATTAGCAAGCCAAATAAACTAAACTTTGACAATCCTGTTTGCAGGAGCTGCCTACAAGCAAAAGAGATGATGGCTTATATTGGAATAGAATAAGTAAGCATTACCATATAAATTCTCAAGAAGAAACTTCTGAGCTTCTGAAAGAAGCTGAGCTGGTTAATATAGCCAATCATGCACAATGGACTAGATTGAGTCAGGTATCAATCAATCAATCGACCTAACGTGGGCGAAACTGGAATATTATGACTCCACTCTTCATATAAGTTTTCATGACTACATATCAAATTGTCAAATTATATCATAAAAGATGGGCACTTCTTTAAAGAAGTGCCAAAATATGTATGGCAAATTCAGGTTTTTTTACTTTATAAAGATATGGGAGTCTAGGGCTCCCAGGCGACATACCTTACAGAAGAGAGGCAGCATGTTATACAATTTATCATCTTTCTCCTCTTCTGTCAGGGGCTGCGGCGGATGGGTGTACTCAGCAAAGAGCTTCTTCAGATGCATCAAGCCCAGCTGCACATGAGAGCTCGAAGCCTCCGGAGTGTCCGCAGACGTTGAGGCGGACGCCCCACGCAATTTGCGCATTAGATTCATTTTTATCAATAACTACTTTCTGATCAAAACATCTTTAAAAGAGAAATGTACTGAGGTATTAGTAGAATTGTTATTTTTCAAGGCATCTTTACTAATTATAAATTGTACGGAAATTAAACTAATACTCAATCATAACACAAAAGAGTTTTACATATGATTTCTTCTATAGTTCACATGTTATATTAACCACACGAATGACCAAAAATACATTTTTTTGTATTCTATGATCAGTTGGAATATGAAGAATTTATTACAATATATATCTTCAGATCTTTTAGCGAAAATAAAATTCACTATACATCCACAGTCCTTTTTCTTTCATTACTAGTTATTAGGGATGCGATATACGATCGATTAATCGAAAATTCGATCTTCTTTCATTCTTTATAATATTGATGTACATAAAATTTAAGTAATAAGCTAAGCCTTTATCAGGTTAAACAATTTCAATATTAAATTAGTTGAAGTTATCACTTCTATCGAGCGTCCCGAGACGCACACATTTTTATTTCCATGACAGTTGTAATAACTAAATAAAAATAGTCAATAAGGGATATGCCCGTATGAAATTTTTTTTTACGAAATCACATAGTTACCGCAGCGGCCCCAGTAATAAAAATTAAAATAAAAGTAAATAAATCGATCTGTTAATGATTTATTATTTTGGGAATCAACTCTGGCGCGTAGAATTTAGAACGAGTCGACAATCGATTTTTTAGAATGGAGATAACATAAAAGTGTACACTATAAAATATAATTTTGTGAATAAATGTTTTTACTTCTAACACAATATAATTTTGTGAATAAATGTTTTTACTTCTAACACAATATTATTTTGTTTAATTTAAATATGTTCGTGTATGCAATTTGCAATTTCTTTAAATACTTAAAAGCGACGTATATTAATGAAATATCGATATAGCCGTCAAAATATGATATTTACTGAATATCGATGTAATAATTGATATTTTCTTAATATCGGTATTATATTTATATATACAGATGAGAATAATCTTTGATCTCACGAGTCACGAAAACGAATGCAATGTTTGTAATGTATAATCTGTAATTTGTTATTTGATATTTGTATGAATTTCTTTACTTAGTCTTACTCTTGGTTCTCTTGTTCATGTTGTTTTAATGTTAATGGTTAAGTGAAACAGTTATTCGTTTTTGTAATTTTATAGGACTAAAAACAAGTTTGAAGAAAATGCCAGAAAATAAAAATTTAGTGCTATGTTATAACCGCGGATGTGGTCAACTATACGACCCGAATCAAAACGATAAAGGTAGATTATTCTAGATTCAGGTATTGGGTTTCATGTATTGTTTTCTTAAAGATATAAAAAATATGTAAAAATAAGTAATCTGATAGATAAATAAGGAAAAAAGTTATTGAAGAAATATAGGTGCATTGACTTTCTTTAGAATAGTAAACCTCTACTAGGTTTTGTAATTGTTTTTTGTACAATTATACCATCGGCCTAAGGGTATTTTTGAAATTCGTTTTTAAAAGAAATTCATAATTTTCTAGATACGATTTGTAGAAAATTCAAAATACTCTTTTGAAATAAATTAATAGCATTAATGTATTTTTTTTCTTTATATATACTTTTCCGAGATATGAATACATATTTGCAAATCCGCAAAAAAATCCAATGTTGTATCAAATTTAGAATAGATCCATATGGAGACTTCTTAAATCTAAAATAGTGTCAAATCAATAATCTTTTTTATTAATCAATAATCTTTTTTAATAATTGGTGTTTCCATTGGTTCTAATAAATCATTGCTATATAAACAACAAAAATTGCTAAGTATAAAAGTATTAATTTCTATACACTATGCATTGTTACCTACTTATACTACAAAATTACTTTAATTTACAAGTTGTCCTTATTAATGATTTTTCTTAATATAGATGAGTGCTGCCACCATCCAGGTGCCCCTGTCTTCCATGATGCTTATAAGGGTTGGTCTTGTTGCAATAAGAAAAGTGTGGACTTTACAGAATTTCTTAACATAAAAGGATGCACATTATCTAAGCATAGCAATGTGGTAAGGCTTTATGCAATTAAAGAACTCTGCCCATTACAACATATCATACTAAGACCATATTAAAAATGTGTCTGACAAAAAAAATATTCTTTGTATTAAGTAAAATTATGAGACTATGCCCACTACTGTTCTTTAACTGACCAGCAATTGTCAATTATTATCAGCAAGAAAATTATGCGGGTCCCACTCTTGATGTGATACATCATTTATGGACAGTGACAGACAGACAACACCAGTGGGCAAAGTAAACTGTATTGTGCTGCTTTCCGAGACTGATATATTCAAAGCATGGTCATAGTATAGTTTGGGTCTCAATTATCTTATTAAAAAGCATCATTGGTTAATTCATTAGAAATTATCTATAATTAATAGTTTCTAATGAATTAACAAATGATGCTTTTTATTATATCTATTTTTTAATATATCTTTATCTATATCATATAATAATACGTTTTTTATTTATAAATTCTAGAAGCCACCAGAACCTGAGAAAAAGGCTTTGGATAAAGATTTAGAAAAAAAGGAGGTGATAGAAGTGAGAGCTCCGGTAGTTGGACCACAGCTTCATAGGCCTTCATTTGATTCCCCTATGGTTACTCTGAAACCAAGCATTGCAGAGTCTTTGAAAGAAGTTATACAAAAATCGGCACGAGAAACAGTTGTAGTATCTGAAAGGTTATTGTTTTTTACCATATCTAATCTTCTTAAAGACTGCATACAACTCAACTAAATCCATTACTTTATAGACCACAGAGCACGGAATCACCTACCCGCCGCTCTCTACTGGAGACGGCATGCTTATTCTTTCAATACAAAACAAGGGTGTCAGTGGGCATCACCTATTGCTATAGAAATGTTGGGGCCTCTGATCATAAAACCGCGACAAGTAATTTTGGCAGTCCTTTCGTGATGTTAATCTGACACTGCCTAAAAAATTCTGAAGAGACCGAAACAGGTGGAAATCTAAAGGTGCAAGGTCAGGACTATACGGCGGGAGAAGCAACTTTTAAACAAAATGATACCAAACCCAGCTAGATACAAATAGTATTGCCAAAGAGATTTTATTACAAGTTCATACATACTATAATGCGAAAAGACTTTTTCCCCAACCTATTATATTGCTGGCCACGTCACTAAAATGTGACGACTGTGTTGCAGAATTGCATGCTGATGAAATTTCACACAGATTAATAAAAACGAAAAACAAAGGAAGACTGATAAGGGGCAAAGGGAATAAATACTAGTTGTATGTGATCCATACTGCTAGTAATCTTTTTATAAAAAAAAAACAAATTATTTCTTACTTTTTAGTCCATTTTTTTTAGTTTATGAAGTCGGTTTTTAACTATTTAAAACTAACAATTCGGAATGTCGTCTTTGTCCCAAAAATAATATATTTTTATTAAAATGATTTTGAATTGATATATCCGAGTTTCGTTTTTTTGTAAGGTAGTGAAGTCTAATGTCCACGTACTTTTCCATGACTGCCTTTATTAATTGAATGGAATGGTTATTCATGGGCTCTTGGTCAAATTGGTGTGTCAATAATTTTTCAAATAAATTATTTCCTTTCCAAAAATGTAAGGCATGGGTGGTTATATAATGTTTTGTGTGTTTCGATTTAATGTATCCTCTAGTGAGAATATTTTTAAATACTGTTTCAACTCTGACAAATGATAATCACATCTTTAGCAGGATATATCAGTCTTCCTTTGTTTTTCATTTTTATCATTCTGTGTGACATGCTAATTTCATCGGCATGCAATTCTACAACACAGTCGTCACATTTTAGTTTTCTTGATAAAAAAAGCACGACGTGTCCAACGATATATGTTGTAATTTGGGCGCTGAATTCAGATAAATTGTAGTCAGTGAATATGTCGTCTATTAAATATTGGTCCAAATTTATTTCATTTCATCGGATAGTTTATTTTTGTCAGTGGTGTTGTTAATGACGTCCACGGCTGATGAGCAATTAAGGATTGAAATTTGTTCCAGTGGTATACAGCTTCCCTTTTGACTGTCTCTGAGTTCAATATGCACTAGAATTTTTTTGTAAATTGACCTGAATTGTCGAGCTGTGGGCTTGTTATTTGCTCCACCATGAGAACGCATATTGCAAAACAATAGCTCCAAGTGATCTTGGCTCACTTTGTACATAGGAATGTACGATAAAGCTTTAGTTTCTTCCAAGTAATAATAAACTTGGCGTGCGCTTTCTATACAAGCTAAAAATCCGATGACTCCCGTTTTACGACTTGATTGTACGACTCTGGTTCCATTTTGAAGTCGAAGCGAGCTTAAATACTTCTTTGCATTTTCGAGAAATTGCAATGTCTCTATTTGATTATGTGGACTAACTGGCTTTTTAAATTATTTTTGATAAATGTTTTTGGAGTTGAGGACGTCAAATAGATTATTTAACGTTTTAATAAAATGCGTTGTGCCAGCCACGTTTGTGAAGTAGTCTAGATTGAGCTCAGTTTCACAAAATGTCAAAGCATCAGCCACACTGTTGCTAAACAACTGACTAGCTAATTTTACTTTCATTTTATTTTTTCGAAGTTGATGTGTTCTTTTCCTAATTTATTCGCCAGATGTAAGTGTTTTTTTTCTTGGATTTTGTGTACATTTTTCAAATGTTGCCAACTGTTAAACTTTTCTATTTTCTTCGTCTACAAATATCTCGTTAAATTGGAAGGCATTCCTTATTAATTTCAACATGTGACAGGGATCGAGGAAAGCGTGTACATTTAATTTTGTTTCTGGATGCTCAAAATGTGTCTTCATATTGTCCGGATTAAAGTTACATCCCAAATAATTTGCTGCACATCCATCACATGTAAGAGAAACTACTTCAACGCCAGTATCATGGAGCAGTTTCAGGCACTGCAAAACTAAATTCGCTCTTTGTTCTCCATTCACTCCATCGACAAAGAAAAACCCGACGGGAACTTTCCAATTTGCATTTATTGCATTTACTAGAAATACTAGTGCCTCTTTTGCTTCTTTTAAGTCATCACTGTTTAAATTGCTACTAATGTCGACGTAGCCATGAAATTGTTTCCCATCCCACTCAACTCGTTTTCTGATAGCCATCTCGTCTAACATCAAAGTACATGTAATCTTATGTTCGGATTGTTCCTGTTATAAATTAATCGTCGTCAATGATTTTGTAGTAAAACCAGCATTCGCATCGACACTTTCGTACTATTTTTGAATGGTTCTTGGATGTGGTAGGCAGGTATTAAACTCACGGACGTAATTATACGCCTTTGGCGAATAATAATTCGCAGTTAATGCAAAAGATTTAACTTCCCTTGAGTAGACACCTTTTCGGTTAAAGGTTAAATGATTATTTTTTACGTTAGTACTTTGTAACGTCGTTATATACTCATCAGTTAAAGCAGACTGCTCTCGTAGACATTTTATAATATTTTCCATCTTAGCAACTTTTTTTGATAACTTCCTATTGGTTGCTCTGAGTCGTTTTACTTGAAGTGTTTGCCTTTTAATAGTCTTCTGAGCCCTTAACATAGATATTTTCAATTTACGTCTTCGTGGTGTGTCCAGGATATTTGGTGTAATCTCTTGTTGTGTGTTTGATATACCATCTTGAATATCTTTGGCTGGTTCTACGTGTGAATCTTCTCCAGACATCTGAAAATAGTATAGACCAATGAAGTGTGCCATGAGGACAAAATTAAGTAAGAAGATAATATAATTTTTAAAGCCTACATGTCTACTACTGCCACTACTACAATGTCTACATAAAATTTCCTTTCTACGTTTTGCTGGTGCAGTATTGTCATGAATTGCTATAGAATTTGTCGACGAATGTGAATTAATCTGAAAGATATATAATTTTCAGCACAACTTTAGCTGTATTTTATATACTATTACTAGCTTCTACCCACGACTTCGTTAGCGACAAAATTGAGACCTGTGCCCAACGGTCGAGAAAAAAATTAGCCTATAATTTAATCCATTATCCCATGTACATACCAATTTTAATCTTAATCCGTTCAATCGTTTTTGCATGATTGAGTCACAAATGTCCAAATTTTCGCATTTATAATATTATAGTGGGATAGGATAGGATTTTATATTATATTTGAACCTCAATAAACAAATAAATATACAAAATATTACCTCTTTCAAAATAGGGTGGAGTTTCAATGTTGGGATGGCACCAGAAGATAATTATGATCTGGAACTACTTAGCTTGAAATTTATAGCTTCAAAGTGGTCAGAGCAAATTGTATCATGTTTTTGCGGACACCAGTTGTACTTTCCTGTCGCTAATATCCATTTATCTTTTATGTGAGGATCATTAGGAAATCTAAAAAAGTATGGTTTCTGTCATGGCTGCGTTAATGTGAATATAAATATGTCTGGATTGAAAAAATATTACAATGCACTATGACAAATTTTCAAAAAGTACAGTCGTACGTCAACATATGTATATTATCCACATGACGCCACCCAATCAACGCGGCACATCATTATCACATGAATTGATGAATCGCTACTTACTCACCGGTCGAGGTTTTGTGTTCCAAAATGCCTCGACCCGCTTTTTAAAAAAAGCTAAAAACATGTTTTTGTGACTTACTTGTGATACGATACGCCAGAATTATGTTTATTAACGTTTTTACTTTGATTTTTACACCAGATCACAGCACAATGAGGCATTTCTATCGCTTTTTGTTAATGTTCACTCCACAACAGTCGAATAGAAACTGACGGCCGCTTGAGCGCGTAGTTGCACTCAGCGCAAGTGCGTGCGCGCGACTATTATTATTACAGCCGTCTCCAGTAGAGGGCGGCGGCTAGGTGATTCCGTGCTCTGTGTTATAGACAAAACTTTAAGTACTAATCAAAAGTTCTATATTTTAGAAACTCTGTGGAAATTGGTACAACTTGTAAAAATGGAGGTTGCGGTACATCATATGAAGGACCTGAGAGTAATAACAGTATATGTACATATCATCCTGGTTGCCCAATTTTCCATGAAGGTCTTAAGTTCTGGTCTTGTTGCCAAAAGAGAACAACAGACTTCAATACCTTCCTCAATCAGCCGGGTTGCACTACTGGAGCTCATAAATGGTTTAAAGAGGTATGTATATTAAATCTGCTTATAAAATTAAAATTTTAACTTCTTCAATAAAATTTTAACTTCTGGTTTCCATACTTCAGTAAGTAGTATGGGTTTCACTGTAAGCCAATATCTTTGAAATCTTAAGATTTAATCACCTGATGTTGCATAGTTGCCAGCTCTTATTGCTCATTTTGCTAAAAATAGTTCTTTTTTCATATGTATAATTAATAGCCAGATTTTATACTAACACCTTAAATAATAAATCCGGATAGTAAAGTTCCCTTTTATGTATATATATTTTTTTATTATTGTAGAGTGGTCCAGCAGGAGTAGCTAAATGTCGGTGGGACTGGCATCAAACTCCCGACTATGTGATTGTTAGTGTATATGCTAAGAAGTATGATCCATTCAAAAGTTTCATTAAGTTGAATCCTATTCGCTTGAATACTAAGTTATATTTCCATGGAGATGATACTGTATTTGAATTGGATACTGAATTAAGAGGAGTAAGTATTGTGTTGGTTGATCAATATTTTTGATTTTTTTGTTTTGCATGTTAATTAATATCTTTAAAGACTTATTTCTTCAATCAGACACGATGTACTGATTGAATTCTTAATCGATCTGAATGGTAAGATTAATGAGGCATTTGTACAAGAATCAAAAACCAAACGCATAACAAGAAGGTGTCTCTTGTCTGACCGATGCGTTGCCGCCTTGAAAGTTGAGTCACAAGGGGGAACAAAATCAAGAATGTTGTAGCTTCCGTGGATCCTGAGTAAGAACCCAGATTCCATTGGAACCGCAGTTAAAATGGGATGGGAGAGGGAGGGGGTAAGTCTGGCCTACATGGGGCTAGACCAGAACGCGAAAAAAGTTGTGATGATGATGAAAGGGTCCCTGGGTTACTTGCTTGTTAAGAGATGCTCTCCCTTGGCGTGCTCTCAGTGGCAGAGTTGTATTCCAATCTGTCCGCTGAAGATTACTCGAGCATCATTTAATAAAATGAGAAAAGAGACTGAATATACATTCAGACCAATAAAAGGCAAATGATGTTGGACAAGAATAAAGGAGAACGCGTCTAACGCGAGGACGACGTAAGAATTGCTAACTTGTTTGTTTGGCTCAAGACAGAGAAAAACTGAACTGTGTAAAATATTTCCAAACACATGTAGTTTTTTAATCATCTTTACAAATAATTTATGTTATAAATTAATATATAATACAAATAATATTATTTCTTATGTTAAAACAGATATTTTGATGTGTATGTATTATTTACCACAAGCTTTTATTGAGTTTAAACGTGGATTGTAATTAAACCTTGCATGTTATATTTGACCCACTTTCCAGTTTTTGATTGAGCTGAAATTTTGCATGCATACGTACATTTGATGCCAATGCAACATAATTATGACATGGAGCTGATCTGATGTGGAGCTGGAAGGTGGGAACCCTAAAAAAGTCTAGTCCCATATGATTACTATATAATTGTTTTTATTAACTACTAATAAAAGTTTGTCTGAGCAAAAATAGTGGGAGAGAGTTATTTTTGTGAGCGTGCTGCGTGTCTGTAATGGTAGTCCCATCCTTGACGTTTACTATTTTGACCCCGCGCTCTCCTTAAAATATGCCCTAATAGTGTCTTCTGCGCATTCAAGGTCCTAAACCTATACTTACGTGCCGGTAGCTATACTACATTATGTTATATAGTTATAAAAAACAACGGGTTGCACTCCGGGACTGAAAGTGAAAACTTGAACAATAACGTTGCGCATTTTTTAATATTCTGGGAATGGTTAGGGAATAATTTCGCATGAATTGCTTTATGTATCAGTATAAATCCGTGCGTGAAACGTGCTAACAATTAAGCGTGCAAGCGCCGTCTTACGAACTTTCGATCAGGTCACCTGTCCTGATGCGAGTTTAACATTTTTTACCCATACCAAAAGTGCACAACGCCGCGAAAGAAGTTTTCACTTCAAGAAGTGAAGAGGATTAATATATTTTATTGTTTATTACAGGTTATAGATATAAATAAGAGCAGTGCTTCAATGTTAGGAACAAAGGTGGAGGTGAAACTAAAAAAAGCAGAACCAGGTGCTTGGAGTAAGCTTGATTTTCCACGACCTGAATCCAAGAAAGAAACCAAGCAGTCAGAAGTCCAAGTTGAGGAAGATGACTCAGTGGACTTGTCTACTGTGGAAGCCATTCATTCAATGGGCAAAGTAAATGTCACGGGCTGATTTTATTTTTAATAACTGTCATGCAAACTTGTAATGCATACACCAAAATACAATTTTTTTATATAAAAAATGTAAATTTGTAAATGCTTGATAAAAAGGAAATGTATCACTCTTTTTCTGTTTGGAACAATTTCCAAACCAAATTTGTAGCTACCGGGATTATCTGTTACGTATAAAATGGCCATATACTTTACATAATATTATGGTTACTCTAACCTATGTTATTCAGAGAGGATATATTTTTTATAGATTAAAGAATTGTCACTTGGTTTAATAATTTTTGAGCTTATCCAATCAAATATATTATATTATAAAAATCAAGTCTTTTCTCTCAATTCTGAATGGACAATAGTATATAATTAATTATAAAAAGTTAGAATTGGTATAAAATAGTAACCATGTTGAAAACTGTTCTCTTTAGTTATATAAAATATTTTATATTCAGCCCTTGAAAATGTGAATAGATATATATTTTTTGTTAAACAAAGAATAATGTTTAGTTATAGTTTTTCTAATAAAACGATACTACTACCATTGGGAATTTTTTAATAGAGTTCTAACAATAAATAATTTTATAATTATGTACATAAATCTTATCATTACAGAAGTCACATGTGTAAGTTTACAAAGCTGCGTATTAACATAATTTGGTAACTAAAAAGAATGTTCAGCACCTGTTTATGGATATGTATGTCTGTTTAGATATTTTTCCTTAAATCAATATAGACTAATGGAATTTTGCCCTACAGTAGTAACATTAACAGTTTTATAATGAGAAATTTGACTAGGATTATGATCTTTGAGAAACTTAGCACAGTTTGATGATCAATGCCTGTTATTAACACATGATCAATGACTAGATATGTTTATTGCGATATTTCTTATACAACTAATAGAAACTAATATAAAACGTTACACGCAACTTAATAAAATAATTTTTTTATAACTCAAAAATGGTCTATTTTAAAAATAAAAATGTTTACTTATGATTCTCAAAAATATAAATATTAATTATACCGAAGAAAACAATTAAAAAATAATAAAAGAATAACATGTTCATTTTGCATGGATTTGTTATCATAAATATCCATTTTCTTTTAGCTATCTTAACAATATAATAGAAATATATGTAATATACAACAATTAAATATTTTTACAATATTCTTTAGCCCTACCTTCCAAATGACTATCCCTTTTTATTTATAATAAATAGATATTAAACTAGAAAACGACAAATTTTAAGGTTGACGGAATAATCAAGTAGCGATTTTAAGGCGAAGAGCAAGGATCAGATGAGGGAGGGGGCTGAAATGCAGGCGTGGGGGCTGGTTGCATTCTGTACATGTCGTGTAATAGTGTCGCCACGGAGACGTCACCGACGGTGTCTCTGAACAGCAACAACTCTATGGATCGTGCACGAACTGCACGTAGAGATGGTAGCAAGAGTAAGAGACGACCAAATCTGAAACAAATATTTACATATAAGTCTTGTTCTAAATCATAATTACTCTTTCTGCTTTGATATGATTATTATTGATTATATTTTCTAATATTTGAATTAATTTTAATAACTCGTACGCAGTATAAATAAAACCACGAGTTGTGTCCTAGAGAATCAGATTACGTTTATATATTAACTTCTTATATAAGTACTGTTAATTATGATGTTGGCAACACTTATAATTTGAGAAGCATACAGTATTTTTACTTGGTGTTGGCAGGATTGATATGAGTAGCATTTTACTTTTTAATTGACGAATCTAGGAGTAACGCCGATGGACTATATCTAAAGTATATCACCCAGGAGGATATTTTAGTCAAGCCTTCAAAATATTAGTCTGCGTACAGACTACAACTCTCTTTTCCTTTTTAATTAATTAGTACCTAATACTAATTAGTAATTGCACCGTCAACCCACTATAAAACACTGATTATTTTCATGAAAATGGTGCAGAATAAAACATAAATCTAAAACCATGATGTAAATTCAAGAATATATTATTCGTACCTCGTGGGCTGTCTTGTATATCTGGTGCGCACGTAGTCGGCCAGGATGCATTGCGCTTGGTCTTGCAACATCTCTACTGGCTGCGTCTCACTCAAACCTGCCGTATCTAAATAGGTAAGAAATTTTCTAATCGTTATTTTTGCATTGCAAATCATTTTTTTGTCCTTGAAATTATAAACTATATATTTTACTCGTATCTTGAATCGTTACAAAAAATGCATCCCCGACCATGTCGTATGTTAGGCGCCGCAGGAGTACGCGTTAGCATACTACGTGCCTCATTGTACGAAACTACTACTACTACTACTACGCTGTGACGTCACTGTCTCCAAAGCCTCATGAATATTCTTTCCGGGCTATATCCTATACTATTATATAAAGAGGAAAGATTTGATTGTTTGTATTTTTGTACGTTTGTTTGTTGCGAATAGGCTAAATCCGATCTACTGATCCGATTTTTTTTTACCGATAGAATCTAAAAAAATAAAATATCAGCTATGGTATTGAACACACCTTCTACTGACAACACTTGTAATATTACGAATAATAATATTTATAATTTTCCGTATTAAGAGTTGATCGGTAGCTTAATGTACTTAGCTATTTATCTTTTACTACGCGACCTGATATTTTATTTGCTGTTGCTTACTTAAGTCAGTTTAATAGTTGTTATAACGAAACTTACTGTAAACATGCTAAATGTATTCTGAGATACTTAAAAGGAACTAAAAAGAAATGTTTCATTTTTTAAAAATCTACATGTTCTATCTTACACGGGATATATATACAAACTAGCCGACTCGGCGATTTCGTTCGCGGGTTGCTCCGCTCCTATGGGTCGTAGCGAGATGTTAAATAGCGTAAGTTACTCCTTGTTACATGCTATCTGCCAGTCAAAATCAGTCCAGCCATTTCAGAGATTATCCGGAACAAACAGAGGGACAAAAATTGTAAAATATGTTGTTTTTGTACATGTACCGTACCGAGGCGGAGTATGTAAGCTTAAGTAAAGCTTGTAAAGAAGCGACGCTCCTTAAAGCGCTATTTAAAACATTGGATAGAGACAAAAAATTGTACTGAATTGCGACAATCAGTCGGCTATTCTATTAGCTCTGAACCCGGTTTACCATAAAAGGTCAAAACATATTGAAGTGAGGTATCACTATATAAGGGAAGTACTTCAATGACTCTATGTGATATAATGCTTGCTGGTGTCACTAAACCACTAGGTGGTGTAAGTTTCTTTGTACAGTTAGGGTTCGTAGATTAAACTAAAACATTATGTATGTATGTTTTGGTCTATGTCTGTCCCCTTAACGTGGTTAGCTAAACGATGTTTCTTTTTAATTGGAATTTGGTTTAAATTCTATTAGAGAAAATGTTGCGTTAGTTTTGACAACCTTGTGTTTTATTTTTATATTATTTTTCTTTTAATATTAAAAAAACATAATTAAAACGATTTGGCCAATAAAGTGCTGGCAGAAAGACATTAAATGTCCTTTTTGAATAAGCGAAGTAATCTCAATGATCCTATTTTGAAAATTCTTTCACTACTGACCAGATTTAAAAAAAAAATCACAGAGAGAAGTCTATAGTATTCCAGTCTCTCTTCTATTATACTTACATTCTCTCTCTTCCTCCCTCTGTTTTCTCTTTATCTCTTCTTTATCTCTTTCTTTTTCGTTCATTCTATCTCTTTTCACTTTCTTTCTCTCTATTATATCTCGCTCACATTTCTCTCTTTCTCCTTTATCTAACTTTCAAGTTTAACTTTGCTCTGTCCTTCTCGCTTTTTTATTATCTGTCTCTATTGCTCTTTCTTTCTTTTTTTAAATAATGAAGTTACATAATTGCTGAATGAAAATTTAAGGACATCAATTAAAATATTGTTTCAAATACCCGTAGCGATGCGAGGGCAGGCTTCTTGTATTATAATAAAAAAGGAATGGTCATTTAAGTGTCATAGTAGGGATTTTCTAAATTGGAAAATGTCGCAGAAAGTACCTACTAAATCGATTTTAATAATTCTTTCACTGATAGAAAGCTACGCTGTTCCCGAGTGAAAAAGTGATGTAGTGTTGCCATATTATTTGAATAAAATATTTTGAAATTAATAGAACATAGCCATTTTTTTGTAATGATCTACTAAAATATTTTTTTCACTCATGGAAAGCTATACTCTTGCACAAGTTCAAATAGTTCTGCCATATACTGTGTAATTATGTAATAAGAAATGGCTTTTTTGTTTATACTGATCCGATAAAAAAAAAAACCTTTTTGTTGACACAAATCATTAATGAATAGAATGTTTTGTTCAAAGACTGTAAATCTGCATCTATGTATAGCTCAAACTCATACGGGAGGACCTCAAAAGAACATTTGGTGAACTCGTTATTTTAAATTTTATGTTTTGGATGATATTTAACACCATTATAAAAAAAAATACAGACCTGGTGAGAAAAGAACAATTGCTTTCATACAGCCACACTCGCTGCCATCTGGAGCGATCTGTCTAAATCGACACAAGATTTCCTGTAAATAATTATGGCATTATAACAATTGAATTGACTCAGTGCCAGCCCAAGTTTAGAGCGAGTTGAGTGGTCAATAGTAAACATCGCAGGAATACGTTGAAAAAAAAATCGTTGGCGATGATTTTAGTCGACGATAACTTTTTTTGCGTTTCACCTTAGGCGGCGCAAAAATAATCTCGCTTTCCTCCGATCTAAGGTTAGGGCCGGCACTGCATTGACTATTTTAGTTTTATTTTTGTGCAAGCATCACGCGAAAACTGATAAACCGATTTGAATAAAATTTGAACATACACAGATACATTATAATCTGGATTAACATAGGGTTTTATCCCGTTTTTTTATTCGTGCAAACAATATAAACACTTACTTGTAACGTATTTAATTCAAGATCTGCCAATGGTTCAGGAGGCAGTCTTGCCCGGGCATTGGGCGCAGCTAACAAGGGAGCGAGGTCCCAGGGCGCCGACCATTGAGCCAAGTGTAGTACGAATAGGTCTTTCCACGCAGCTCGCAATAATACAAGCTGGTCGCTTGGTGCTAGTGCTTGGAATGGTGCTAAACAGCGCACCCAGCGCACGGCCATGAAGAGTAACCGAGCGCTTGTTTCCTGTGTTATCAGTTGAACATATAGAATTCTTTCCAATTTTAATGAAAAAAAATTTGTAAGTTTTTTTTATCTACCCATTAAATTTGTCATTTATTAAGGAAAATGTTATTTAATGTTTTGAAAAGGTTATATAAAAAATTCTGGTTATATACTATTCAGTTTCTTGAGTAACTACTAGGAGAACATCTTGAGATAAACCGAGTAGTACCTACACCTTTCCTTGAACGTCAAGTTTCAAAACTTTTCATCAGCAATTCGTAGGCGTAATAAAGACAATATAGAGAAACACAATGGGCGGGGTAAGTCAAGTGAAGGCGAAAAGTCACCCTTCGGCCGCCCAATCGCGAGTACGCGCCCGCCCTCCAGTCAAAAAGACACCTACCCAAGTGAATTCACATTTGATGCAACTACTTGTGGATTCATAATAAGACATCAGTGGACAGTTATAAATTTACACATCCGTACATCCGTATACATTTTATATAAAATTCTCGCCGGTGAAATGATGAGCGTCTGTTAAATTTAAACAATACTGCAACTCTAATAGTATAGTTTTATGTTGTCCTACAATAGTCTATAATAAAAGTTACTCTTCATGTTAATATTCTAAAAAACGAAAGTACATTTATTCAGTTCTCACATCATTTATCAAGAAATGCGTGACAGACATTGTCTCCTATATCATTAATAGATATAGATCTGCTTTCTTCTCTTCTTTCTCTTTCAGTTATTCGTGTACAAATTATGTAGGCAAGAGAGATTTTTCCATTTAATAATTTCAACGTACTTGTAATAATTCCCATGTTGGCGCTAATGGGGCTCCAAAAGCGTTAGGCGGTGGACGTAATAGAGAAGGATCACCTTGAAGTTGCAATTGCTTTGCGCTCCACATAAGTTCCTAAATAAAAAAGCTCAATTAAACTTTAAAAAATTATATCATCGTAGAGAAAAGGGAACGATTAAAATAGCTATAGCTAAATAGAATTTTTGAGATCAAGTTATTCTCATGTTGAAAAAGCATGTAAGTACTAAATCTACTTATTATGTCAGCTTTATGAATATATGTATTATTATTTATTACATACCAAAAAATTTTTTTAATGAAATTTTGAAAATACGTCATTCATTAATGGCATGTACTTATAATCTGTTATACGATTTTTTTTTTTTTTTTTTTAAAGATTACTAGCAGTATGGATCACATACTACTACTATTCCCTTTACCCCTCCTAGTAAGCTAATAAATAGCTTGTGTCAGGAGTGGGCCACGTCAGTAGTCCAATGTCCGGGATTTGAACCCACGACTTGTTGATCGAGAATCCAACGCTCGAACCACTGAGCTACTGACGCTTCAGTGTATTATTATATCAGGTGTACCTATCTATTCTAATACCAATATGTTTAGAAATGGCCAAACCTGGCATTTATCGCTTGACATGAGCATGTGTAACAGTCCAGGTGGTGGTGGTGCTAGGAATGGTTCAGTGATTAGCGGTAGAGGGCTGACTGCACCAGCTCCGCCCGCTCCACTGGATCCAGCTGAAGATGCTGTGCTTAACGGTGCTGGTTCGCTTATACTGCTTATACTGAACTGTGGGATCAAAGCATTTACTGAATTCTTAAATAGGTATTATGAATGACGAATTAGTATAATGTTTTATGATGAAGATAATAAATTAATAAGTGTTGGCAGTCTTCTCAAAGTAAAAAGCCGCAAGTATAAAAGCAGCAGAATGCAGTAAAATATTGATTTCAATACTGTTGTATTGATAAGTAGTAAATGTAAATAATGGTAGATTTTTAAAAAAAGGAAATTATTTCTTTGTTCTTATTCCTACATGCACGCTGGATTGAATGGACATTGGAAAACAAAAATGTTTATTATAACCTTAAAATAGTAAATCTATTGTTAAAGCTTTAGGGTTGGCAATATGGGTACTAAAGCAAGGTAAATTACCTGAAAATTGAATGGCTGTGGAAGACTCGTGTAAGGCGATGGAGGCGACAGTTTGAGCGGGTGAGGCTTGTGTGTATGGGCGAGCGGTGGCGGCAAAGAGCTTAGTGCGCCAGGGTGCGGCTTGGGCTTCCGTGGACCTCTTTCATGTTGTACAGCTGTTCATAATCGGAAACATTGCGAATTTAGTTTTGCGATTAATGAAAATCTCAACAATCTTTGTAATAGTCTATAAAGTCTACAAATCATGGTTAACGTAGATTAAGGACACAACGGAGGCTCTTGTAATTGTCCAGATACTGGAATAGGCGTTGCAACTTGTAATCTACTTGAATATACTTGAGTATTCTATAATGTTTTATTTATAAATATAATCCTCTTCTTAGCTGTACACTCCTGGTAGAGGTCCATTTCTCTATTTTCATGGTATTGTATACATATTCCGTTACTTTGTAGACGACTTAATACCATCTTATATCTTCTCTTCTTTGTACAATTATTCTTTCCAAAGAACCTTCGATGTGAAACATCATACTCATTACAGATACTCGGATAATAACTATTAATTTACGTTAATACTTATAATCGTTAATTAATTAATAAATGACACAAGGGTATAAAAGTTGATAGTGTAAAAGTAACTTTGATGTTGTTTAACACGACAGATTATACAGCCGTGAACCGCTTATTCGCAGCCGATCACCGATCCCCCGGTAAGCCAGGATAACGTGACACGTCGCTATATCATTATATGTACGACTATACTGAGCCTCTGTACATACTGGAAGTACACACATTTTAACGGACTAGTTGAAAACGTACCAACCTCCAACCTTTTATGAATTATTACTACAATTACCGAAACTACTCTAAACGATCTTTCCTTATTTATTTCACTAATAGTGATTTAAGATTTTTTATTGTAAAAGCTAGGAACATTTGATAGAAGGACTTAGTATTCAACAACACAAAATTTTAAATCCAAAATATCCTGAGATCTTTATTAATTTCAAAATTTAATAACTATTCACCGCTCGGCTAATTTTAGGTTTTATATCAGAGACATTTAAGGTTTTGATTTTCATTGTATTAACCAATATTTACCAACTTAAGTTTAGCTTAACTATTAAGTTAGTAAATCCTAAGATTTATATGTTAACCTGAGTCACAAAATATTCATGGGAATTAAATTTGTCGACTCTTTGATAAGAAGTTCATTCAAAGTGAAGTAAATCCAGATCAAGGAATAGTGAATGTGAATAAAAGATGAAACAGTTCGTGAGTGATCAATGTGCACCGGCCCTGGAGTAATGACGTCACGCAATCAGCTTAGCGAGGCTGAGTCCATGAGAATGCGGCTATTGTGTCCGCACATGGTAAGGGCCGGGCGCATACGCTCGTTCCCGCGCTGGCTCATGCCGGCTTAAAGTGAAAATGTGAATAGTGACGGACACTCCGCATCAGATAGTTTAAATACTAATCACTATTTCGATACTGAACATATTTCGATATGATCAGTTCAGTGTAAATGAAGACAAATCCATGCAAATAAATAAAATTGGTTAGTCTATATGTAATATTAAATAACCGCGTTTTACTAAGTGCATATGGATGTATACATGGTACATATACCAAAACAATTTATTTACAATTTTTGTCTGTCTGTCTGTTTCTTCCGGCTAATCTATGAAACGGCTGGACCGACTTTGACGGGACTTTCAATGGCAGATAGCTATGCAACAAGGAACTTACTAACTTAGGCTATTTAACATCTCGCTACAACCCATAGGAGGCGAGCAACACGCGAACGATATCGTCCTGCCTACTATTTTGACAAATAGATGTAAGGCGTGCTATATCGCGTCGTGAATTAAACTATCTATACCTAATAATGATAGGCATTTGAATATAATTAAAAGATGAGGAATCACGACACTTTTCCTATTCGGTTTTGAGGAGCTCGTTTATCTTCGAAGTCTAAGATACATAAATATAAATAAATTCAAATTAACAAACCTTTTTTTAAGAAGCAGTGATGGCCCAGTGGTTGAGACTTCAAGTCTTACTCGGGAGGTCCGAGGTTCGATCCTGGGCACACACCTCTGAGTTATGTGTGTTTTAAGCAATTAAATATCACTTGCTTTAACGGTGAAGGGAAACATCGTGAGAAAACCTGCACTCCTGAGAGTTCTCAAAAAAGTTCTCAAAGGTGTGTGAAGTCTGCCAAACCGCACTGGGCCAGCGTGGTGGACTATGGCCTAATACCCTTCATATTCTGAGGAGAAGACCCGGCTCAGCAGTGGGCCATTGAAGGGTTGTGATGAACAAACCTTTTTTTAGTCGATTAAGAATTAAAAAAAGAGTTATTTGAAAAAATAACAATTTCGTTCAATAAATTAAATATACCGCCAGTAGAGCCCAACTGTAGCAAATGTTAGCCTTTGCTTATAGAGCGAATGTAATCCCAAATAGGACACGTGCTTTTTCACGGCTTCTTCCATCTTCTAAGATTTTAAAAAAGATCTTTGTATTACTGTGCTTAAAGTGCATAATTCACCAGCAAGCACAACTGAAGGGGCACTTTAGCCAAGGGGCTTAGTTACATAGTGACGCGGATAAGTGAGATTTTAATTACTTGTTGGAGAATTGAAACTAATACTCAAAATAACCACCATTTCATTTTATGTGCAATGTTTCTGATGTGATACAATGAAATAAATTGAATACTGTAAAAGAGTGCACTGAAAATTCGTAGCATCGCGCTACGAATTCGCTACGATTTTATAATTAAATATGATTAATTTAAAGCTTAAACGTAATATAATAATTATTTTAATATACTGGCACTATTAATATTGAATATATTAATAGTGCCAGTATATCTTAAGTATGTACTTTTTATTGAATTATAAATAAGTAAAAATAATTAAAACAATAAACATATTCGAATATTATCTACTAAAATCGCAATCATTGACTTTATCATGTCCGCATATGTGAAATGCCATATAGAAACAATACTTAATAATATAATCACTCGAGTATAAATGACCATATTTATTGATCGTTTAAACTTAGAAGTTTGATTTTTTCACATCTTCAGAAACTGTTACATGTTTATTAACTTCAACTTGTTAATTTTACGTATACTTAGAAAGAACAGAATTAATTTTACGTATTCTCAAAGACAGAGCCTGCGGTCCCATGCTTGATTTTCAATATTAATTTCAACTTGATACCTTCACGCGTCCCAGAGAAAAAAGGTCTTGACAGACAGACAGACTGACGGATAACGAAGTGATCCTATAAGGGTTCCTTTTTTACTTTTAAGGTACAATTATTTATTGGTCTTCGTCGTAGAATAACAGTAAACCACAATGAATTATTTTAATCACTGTAATAAATCTAACATAGCAATAATAAAGAAAAAAATATTATTTGTCGTGCCCTACAATTTTTATATAGTTGAATCTCTTGAAAATGCGCTTAGAGAATCACATTTGAAGCATTTAAAAGGGAGATTTAACTTCAAACATCTATCAGCCAAAAGCCCCTGCACTGACGAATTGAAAGTAAACAAACACTATTTTTAAAAAAGGTAGAGCTGTTACAAAAAAACCACATGCGTTATTGCTCTGTTAAGCCGTAGGCGACCATTCGCTATGTTTATTAAAGTTAATTACAGTAAACACTCTAGTGATGGGCATTTTAAGAACAATTTTCTTGTGTCAACCTTGTATGTGTTAAAACTTGAAAGTCCTATATTTATTCTATATTAATATTGCTATTACTTTGAATGTAAATAAAAATTTAAAAACTACACCTTTTATTAAATCTCTGCGTTTTTATTACATACCCAACTTTATATAAATAAACAAGGTGTAATAAACAAGTTTATAAATTATAATTATTAAAATTATATTTTTTAAAGTGTTATTTTTATAACTTTACATATCAATTAGTTATATAATTACTGGTTATCATCTAGCACCAAAGTACTCGTCAAGATGAATCAAACAAGCCCATACACGGGATGGGATTATCGAGTTCCTATGGCCATCTTCCAGCTCCATCATCAGAACCTGGTTACCACCACCAAAGTACTCGTCGTACCAAAGTACTCGTCAAGACGAATCAAATGAGCCGAGACTCTATGAGGTTGCGTCATTTCTTTACTGAGTTCCTATGATCACCTTTCAGTACATAACTCTTTAAAGATAAAGTACTCGCTGAGTCGAACCAAACGAGCCGAAACTCGATGGGGTTGCGTCGTTTCATTACAGAATTTCTATGACCACCTTCCAGCTCCATCATCAGATCAGCACTATATCATCATAATATTGCATAGTCATGCGATTTACACATGTGTGCAAAATTTCAGCTCAATCGGTAACCGGGAAGTGAATCTAATTTAAATTTGCAAGATTTGAATTTTGATGACAAACATCGGGCAGGTGAAACTAAATAAAAGCTTGTAATATTAAAATACTTCGATCCATGCTTAAAAATAAATAAAATAAACAATAAAAAACGATTATTAATTACAAAAAATAGAGAGAACAAGGTAACAGAACATAAAACAATGAATTTGAATATTTTTGTGTGTAACCTGAATATAATTCAGAATATTCAGGTTACTTATTCGAGCATATTTCTGAAATAATTGACAGGACAGAAATTGTCATAATAATAAATACGGGTTTGTGTATTCGTTCAAGTAATAAACATCGACAAATTTCCATGACTGTACTATTTTAAAATTTGTTTTTCCTTATGAAACATTTAAGTCTTTATTCCATCCTGCTGAAATCAAATCTTCTATCTTTGTTTTAAAGCGTGTCTATGAATTTTGATACATTTTTGTCCGACTCAAAATTTGAGGGCTAATACATACTATATTTTAGGTTATTAGCTATTCGAAAACTCTATTAATTAATAATGACGACCCCACGGAAGTGAGTGCTCCTAGGGGAAGGTCCGGTTCCTCATCTCTAGCTTGCCTTTACGGGCTGATTGGAGTGAACACTGCCGTCAGTGTTCATATTCCGCGTGGAACAGATCCTCTGCTTTGCCTTAACCGGCCGATCAGAGTGGAACCGCGAGAACTCTACGTTCTAATACACATATGTACATTGTACATGTGTTACGTAAATGGTTAGTTGGCCAATGAGGGACCAATGACCGGGTAGAATACCGGGTGCACATCCATAACCTTAAGCCGCTCAGCCCCCTGGTTGCAACGTACAAGTTCACGGGGGCCCATTGAGGAGTTGGCGATTCTCCATCTACCCATTTTTCAATGTACAAAAACATTGTCGGGTAAGCGCTATAGTTTCATCCATATCATTAGTTACCGAGTCCACTATCACCCCAATCCATAGCCCAGCATTATTAGTTTTCATATATTGCCATAGTTCTACACAAGCCGGCCGGGGATTGTCCTTGGGTGCGTTCTCATAGTGCATACAGGGATAATCGCCAGTTTGTGTCACATCTCATATTAAATTAAATTGTTTAAAGGGCCTCTAGGCATTGGCTACGGCTTCGCGCACGCCTTCAAAAGGTCCGAGTCACTGTTGACCCGTGATTTGATAAGACATCATAATATCAGAGTAACTATAGGAAAGTATCGCAATCTTAGGTATATATGAATTTAATTTAATAAGTTTAGGTCAAAAAATACTCATTAGCCATTTTATTTGTCTTCAGCAAACTAATTTATTACATAGAATAAGGAATTTATCAGCTGTTCTGCTGGAAAAGTAATTTAAAAAAACAACTTTTAATAAAATGCCCGACTGATTTTACATAAAAAATGTAGGTATTCATGTTATCGAGTTATTTATAACGGTAACGTAAAGAAGCTTGTACGTACGTGAACTTGATCATATCAGTTGTAGCAAAATGTAATAGTAACCCACACCAGATTTCTTGACGTGGCCTGGGGGAGTTGGAGGGGGGAGTGGGCTGAGTAACTATGTATCTACCGTAGCCGCTCGTAAATGGAGTTCTGCGGTCGATAGCGTAGTGGTGGAGGGGCAATCGACAATCAGGTGCAGTTACATATAAATCCAAGTACTTTAGATAAATCCAAGCCCTTTATAATAAATAAAATAAACAAAGGTTTGCGCAAAGTAATCAAGTATTATACACATCTTCTTATACATAAAATTCTCGTGTCACAATGTTAGTTACCATACTCCTCCGAAACGGCTCGACCGATTTTTATGAAATTTTGAACATCAACATCTATTTTTTATACCCCTAAGTGATAAGGGCGGGGCACTCCAATTTTTTTCAATTTATACGGCAGAGCAACGTTTGCTGGGTCAGCTAGTAATATATAATATTATGTTTTTTTAAAATTATATAATGGGCTTACTCTTGACCCCAGTCCCAGTCTAGCTCTAAAGGAGAGACGAGGTCGAAGATAGAGCGAGCTCGCCCAGAAGAAGCCTGTTCACTCGCGCTTTAAATACATGTATAATAAACATTGATTTACTAATTTTATCCTTTTTTGAATAATACAAATTAATTAATATCAATAATCGATTTAGCATCATATCTTCAGATTTTATCCAAATAAAATTTGTTTAATCAAATTTTGTTTTGTACATTTTCTGCTTAGCATAGTAAATTCATAACATAATTTTTGAATGTTTTATTTAGATTCGAAGATTTCACGCTCTTAAAAATCATCTGATAATTCTCCTCTTAAATAGCCTGATTGATCTCGATGGTTTTTTGAAGTTTAAACGATGAATTTTATCTAATGTTGAAATAGTTCATCTATTTCTTTCTTTTTGCGTTTCCCACATAAGAAACCGATTTATTTTGTCGATATGTGCGTGGAGTATCTAGTTTTTAAGAAGACAGGTGCCTTAAATTCTCTACTTAATAATTTTATCATGTAGTCGTATGTGAACCATATTATTTTTGTATTTCATCGATAATACCGCAAGAATGGTTGGCAAGCGTTGTTTATGAGCAGACAGGGCGACGGTGGGCCGTGGGGTGTGATTAATGACCCAATAATCCCAGCCGCTCGCCTCCTAGCCTATGAAAGCTTCACGAAGCCGAATTGGTGAATGGTCAAAAGGTTTATTGACCGATGCCTAAGACGCACTTGTGAAACAAGTTTATAACATACGTGTACGCCGAATCTTTCCATAATTACCAAATATTTAATCAACATCCACTTTCAATAATATAACTAAAGTTTTAGTATGTATTCGTTAATTTCAAGAACTGACTTGTCAATGAGTCGTTATGTGGAGAAGGGCCATTACATTACAGTATATAAGATATTTAAGCGACGATTAGTAAGCTGGTCACTCCTTTTCAAACATTTAATTTAAAACTAGTCGACCCGCGCGACTTCGTCCGCTTGATGCTCCGCTCCTTTTGGTCTTAGCGTGATGATATATAGCCTATAGCCTTCCTCGATAAATGGGCTATCCAACACTTAAAGATTTTTTCAAATCCAAATGTTCCTAAGATTAGCGCGTTCAAACAAACAAACTTTTCAGCTTTCTAATATTAGTATAGATTCAGTGATTGAATTATTTTTAAAGTGAACGCGTTATTGAATTATTACAATTGTTCTAAAAAAAGAGTTGCTATTAAATTACTCTGTAATTTAATTACTGTCTGGAAATTATACAAAAATGTATCATTATTGAATTAAAATAAACTAAGTACATCATATCGTCGTAAGGCACATTGGTATTCATAATTTCTGATGTTAACCTGTTTTAAAAATGTAACATAACCTGAAAATATAATAACCCATATCAAAATAATCCTGAGTGTACATATTATGTGTAATATAGTTTTAAAAATTGTTTTCTAAGTTAATAATGTAGAGATCAAACCATTACCATTTTACTTTCTGAAGAAGCCGACGATGTTATTCAGAGATCATGACTTGAAGAATTTCGAGAATCGCTGCCTCTTGAGTTAATATTTGTATTTCATAAGACAGATCTATTTACACCGAATAGTATTTTATCATCTACAATATAATTATAAATTAGATTAAAATAAGTATAAAAATATTTTTACGAAGGTACATTAATTATTACATTAGAATAAAACATTTTCATTGTTGTTCTCAAGATCTGCTAGGATGATCAAATCGTCATAAATAAAATATAATATATCATATAAGTTTAGGTAATTTCATTGTATAACTGCTCCTATTAGCTCCGTTGGGCTAAAACATGTCTGAATAGAAATAACTCTTTTTCCTGACATCTGATTTAAATAAAGCTAAGCTTTAATATATTTTAAGTTTGACTTGCAGTATTAACTGAAAACCGTATCCAGTATCGTGTAGTGGTTTTTGCTTAATGCGCGTAGAAAAAAAAAAAATTTAAGTGATTCTTTAATTTTAATATAACTTCTATTAGTGTTAGAGATCCCTCACATTAAGTTTTATTAAATATCTTTTATGTTTAGCATTTTTAATATCAAACCAAATTCCTCCGAAAAGGCTTGACTCGATATTCGACAGGTCTGTGAATTGGCCGTAAACTATTTTTTACACCCTTAAGTGGCCTACTAAAATAATTTATAATATTATATAAATAGATGACCAGGTATGTAAAACATGAAGTAGACATATTATAGATATCAACATCTATACCCTTCTCGTTAGAATATAATACGATTACCGTTTTATTCCAATATAAACAGTATTAGTGATAGGATATTACAGCTCTATAGACGTGCATCGAAATCATCGCGCGGAAAATATCCGCTAAGAGAACGACCCCATGTCCCGACATTCGTTCCGACGTTAATTCCAGCCGCATTTGTTCCATTACATTTCCGACACAAAGTAGATACGCGTTTGCCGAATTGACTAGGTGGATGCGACCAGGCGAACCTAGATAGAAGGGGAGGGTGCGAGGATATCAGGCGCGTGCGAAAGGGAGGTAAGATTAAAAGTGAGAAAGATGTATTCAGAAGTGAAATAGTCTGCTGGCTGAGCACATCATCATTAACGAGCCAGAGAGGGCGGAGGGCAGCGAAGAGGCAGAGGGGGCGCGTCAGGTGGGTCATGTCCCACGGTGTGGAGCACCTGCGAACAAAACTACCCCTTACCGCTATCACTCATAAAGAATACAATTCCTCAAATCATTAGAACTTGAGTAGCGACTCGGGAATATTTTCGAGTGCATCGACATAAATATGAGAAATATCAAGGTTTTTATTCACCTGCGAGTGTGACCCTACTGATCCGTTACATTCGACCTTTGTAAATAAAATACGAGTACGTTACACAAATAATAATATACAATAAGTGTTTACTTGACATTTCAGAAAGCAGAGACAAGTTACACTTTTTTGTACTGGAAGAGATATAGACATATCAAGAAGATGATTTTAACCCTATAAATTATCCGAAGAGTAGTGATATAAAATAATGTATAAATATTAAAAATTATACACCTATCTTTAAAAAAAAGTTAAAGTGCAGTTGATGTTAAAAAGGAACAAGTAAACTCCATCTTTCGAAAAGTTCAGGCGGTAACTGGCAACGGTAAGCCGCTAGCGCTTTTTGAGCATCGAGCTGTTTCAATACTTAAGTTGCCACAGTGTTACTTTGTTTCTCTACTATAAATAACTTTGTTTGTGGTTATTACATTGGAGAAGTTTCTACACAAATTTACTTTTTATTCACTATCGATTTTGCTGAAACAGTGGAGAAGTTTATACACAAATTTACTTTTTATTCACTATCGATTTTGCTGAAACAGTATGAGAACTAAGTAACTTGGCATATCTTAATTATTAAATCATTAAAGGCCACCGACACACCTTTTATCAGTGAAAGAATTTTTAAAATCGTTTACTTTGTTTTCTATCTATTAAACAATTAACAAATTCAATTCTATTGTTTTTTTTAACAAACATTCATATATAAAATCAAATCTTACTTCTTTATAATATTGGAATTTATGGTGGACTATCTGGATATTAAATGTTGATATCGTGTCTTATAAACAAAATTGACAAAATCGCTTAAAAAACGTTACTACTCGGTGCAGGCCCACCTAACAGATTCCTGGTAAGCAAACTCTTACTATTCCTCGTAAGGAATCTGCTACGTCAAAGATGTAATGGCAATAACTTGTATATTTAAATTAGTAGACCATATGCCTAAAGTTGTAAATTCAATTAAATCATGATCCAACCATTGTATCGATCTGCAAATAATGATAAATAAAAAAATAAAAGGCTGCTCACAATGCAGTAAGTAGCATTACAACAAGTATTCGGATTTTTTTACACTCGTAGGTGATTTATTGAATATTATTAAAAAATAACAAAATTTAAATTAAGTTAAAAAAGTATTAATCTCAAAAATCTTTACACCTATTGATTATTACTGGTAATTATTATTAATACCAAAAACCAATTATGACTAAACCTCAACAAATCCACTCATCTGTAATGCAATTAACTCCCTACTGCAAACCAGAAATTAATTAACTATTGCTCAAAATAATACAAAAAAATATCATCAGAGCCAGATGGAACAGTTTATCCCATTATTTTTTTTCTGTACAATGACCGTGCAATAATATCTTCACACACGATATGGAAATTAATTTTAATGGGAAAGATTCACTCTCATTTGTGTGGGGTTAAATCACTTTGTCAAAATATTGGTACCTAATATTTTAGATGGTACTTTATTATAGCGGAATTAATAGGTACTGAGTATACGACAAAATGTAGAAAATTATACTAGAACCGTATTTATTATTTAGTCTAGTACCTACTTAGCATAGTCTGTCAAAATCCGTCTACAATAATCGCCTATTAATGTTGTATATTACAAGAGTTATCTTATAGGCGTTGATAAGATTTGAGGTGGCAGATTTATATTTAAAATTATATATAAATCTGTAATAAAACATCAACACAATGACAAAGACAGAGTTTCTTTTGCATTCAAATATTAGTAGCGAATCGTATGCCTCTGATAGATGTTTATAATAGGGTTAGGATAGCACTAATTTCTCCATAAATGCATCTATACGAGCATGACTAATTTATAATAATAGTAAAAATCGCTCACCCTCGCTTGTTCCCCTTGATCTCACCGATCCCGGTCAGGAGAGCATGAGGTGTTGAACACGTGTTACAGTTCTAGCTCCTGAATACTCCTGGGCAATATATACAATTCGTGACGCCCCCGGACCCTGATAGGTATAACACGCAATGGTTTAGTGATAAAGGGCAATCAAATTTAAGGGCCCAAAAAGTGTTTATTAATGTTGTAAGGAAATTGTAGTATAATAGTACCAATTTATCAATGTTGAGGGTAATATTTAGACATATTTATGAATAAAAATACATTATTATAATTTTGTGCTCTATAAATAAACTTTTTTCCTAAACTGTTCATACGATCACGATGAAATTTAATGACACATAAATGTACTTGGGTTAAAAAATTTTGCTGCGACCTAAACAAATACATTTTTTTCTATGTCATTGTTTTTTCTTTTTTGTGAAATATCTACATTTTCGACTCCATATGTATTGGATCGAAAAGAGTTATTTTAACATAATTATAGTACAAAAAAACTGCAGCTAGCTTGCACATCTGTCATCTCATTTCCTATAATGTTACCGATACCTATTTTGGCTATAATTATAAATGTAAAACCTGGTTAATAGTAATAAGTCTTTAAAACATTTGAATATCTGATTTAAGTTTATAAACTATTAATCAAAAATATCTTTAAGGTCAGAATGCGCAAGGCGCAATTATCACTTAAAAATAATATTTCATACGATTTTATAACACCAAAAATAATATACAATAAAGTATTCTGATATTTTACTTCATTAGAAGAGAATCAACGGTTGATGAGTAGATAAGTAACAGAGAGCTTAAATAAACAGAAGCAGGTGTAGGGGAAAAGGTTGCGTTCCAATTCATTACAGTTTAATACTCTTTTTACACAAAAGAACTTCAAAAAGGTAAGCACGCCGTAGATTCAGAATCTTGCGCGCGAACCGTTAAATTAAAAATAAATATTGTGAAATGTCAGTATGTTACGGGTGAACGCCGGAAAATACCAGGGAAAAATTGGAAAAACGTCAGAATGGACGATGTCGATTCACAGGGGTGGTGTGGGGTAAGGTGAATCTTTTTGTGAAGTGGAGAGAATTAATTTAACCCGCTGCGGGGTAACACGACATGGCGGTAATTGAAAAGTTTGCCCCTCGTTGGCGACGGCGACGTCGGCTCAAGCCGCTGACGAAGATGACGATACTTTGTTCTGATTACAAGATTTCTTGATAGTTATCATAATTAATATACGTAACTATTCGGTTTTTTTTTCATTTTAAGTACTTTAGTCAGCGCTTTTAGTTTGTATTGTTTTGTATGAAAATAAATGCACCTATCATGGATGTCTTTCATGGACACTTTATGATGATATCTCATAAATGTATAAAAAATCAGCTTCTTACTATGGTTTCAGCTGGACCATATATTTTCTAGAGAAACCATCATCGCTGAATCTTTACTATAACCAACTATTAGGTAAGTATTAACTATGGCAATATCTTAGTCATTAGTCGAAGTTTATCTCTCGGAATAGCAATACATATTAAAAAGATCTAATGTCAAAAGTACTTTAGTTAAGAGCAAAGACTACATTATTTTTTCTTCACTTATTAATTTTTACTTAATTTACCTAAAAAAGGCTATTTAATGGTGAAATTATTATAGAAGATATCTTAAAACGATACTAAAAGAAATAAATAAAATGCAATAAAATAATAAGATAAGAACTTCAGTCTTCGAAATTCTTTTAAAGGGTTCGATGGTTAACTTTTAAGAACTCCAACTAAGAGCCTTTTGATATTAACTCTTTAACTTTTCCGTGAGTTATATAAAATTGATCATTCGTCGGAAAAACCCTATCGCTGGCAACAATATCGATTTAAAATTAATTCCATAAAGTTAAATTGGGGATTATGTACGTTTATTTGAACAGTTGAAAGGCCGAAAGGACCGAACGCAAATTTTATTAAGAATCTCTTCATCTGCGTAATTGAAATTATATGTTACACTTATTAATATATTATTTAGGTTGTACATACATACGTACATTTTTTTAGTTTAGTATTCAGAAGCTAAACTCCGACTCTCCAGGGTAAGAAAAGCCATTAAATAAGTACTTTAGTTTTTTTTAATTATAAAATTGACGACAAGAACGAGGATCAGTTACAGTGAGCTACTGTTTTCATCCATGTCTTATAATAAATTGAAATCTAGGCTAGGATACGAATGACGTAATGTCTATGTGACAGTTTCACAACAAAAAAAAACGCAAAGAATCATTTATATGAAGCCGTAAAATCTAATGTCAATTTGACATTTCATACAATATTTTGCCCTGAGATTTGAGGGACAAGAACTTTCGTTCTTCGAAATTAATATATAGTGTTTAATGAAACTTTTCATTCAAGGTAGTAGAAAAAATAAATTGAATAAAAGACTTCGAATGGATTAATTATAATTTGTAGGAGTATATTAGCGTATTCATGATAGAGGCACGTCAAGTTAACAGTAATATGAGGCTGTCGTCTGCGGCGTGTAAGTTTCGTGAGGGCGTATAATTACGCGAGCGAGTAAACATATAAAGGTAATCCGGGTCGCGGCGGCACAAAGTGATGCTCGTGAATAATTTAGCGACAGAGCACCTGCGGCAATACCGCAGCTCCAACTCGCTTCTCTACCTACACTCTACAGGGTACAGGGCTACGCCCTACGCCAACTTCCATTAGCTGTATGAAGTCTATGTAATATTCACTAGCTTACTGATTCAACTAACTATATTAACTGTATACAACGTATGTGTAAAACGACTATAATAGACTACTGAGTAAAATTTAAAATTCTTATATACATATGTAGAAATGTTGAGAACATTTTGGAGAAGTTGCGTATTTCCTCACGAAGTTTTTCTTCACCGTTAAAGCATGTGGTATTTAATAGCTTATAAAGTTAAAACACTTTAACAGAAAAGACAGGTCTGGTACTACTGCTACTCGCACTACTTTAAACAATTTTCACTTTATGAAATCACTTATCGGAATGCTTCATTTCTATCAGGTATGTACCATTAGTTCCTTAAGTCCTTCTTACATATAAACAGTTAAAACAGTTTTATTGTTTATACTTTTATAACTGACAACCCTAATTTAAGATCAATGGTATAATCAAAGTAGAAATAATATTCGAAAGCTCCGTAGCAAGTCGAGTCGGCGCGCGACTTGCCACCAACATAGGACTTTATGAATATTCATTTATTCACAAAATTGTACCCATTTTAAGAGATTTAGTTTTGATCATAAATAAGTTATCAAATGTAATTTAAATTACCTTTGTATTTTGCACATGTGGAAGAGAAATAATGATCTGAAATAAAACACAATATTCGAATTTACTTTGTGAGTATCGATATTCAGTGTTTATCGAAGCATATTAGAGGTAGCAATAAATATAGGCGACAAAGGGCGACAACATCACACAATATTGGGTACATCGAGGTGACGTAATGACAGATAGGATCGAGTGGTGGAAATTGAACCGGCATGCCACGCCAGCTAGTTTTATTTCAGTCGATATTTCAGTGAATGTGCCCTAGACAAGACAACCTGCTGCGAGCTTGATGGATATATGAGCAGTCCATGCCATTATAGACCTTCAGTCGCGTAATAGGATTTGCTATTGTATAAATCAACGAAGTAGTTCTTGGATCCACATTGCCTATTATACTTATTGTATTCTCTAGACAATCTATCCTTTAACAATTATTTTCATTTCACTAAATAGCTATAATAACTTATATTTTAAAAGTTTATTTCGAATGCCTCAATATTTCTTTGATTACGTATCTAGGTAAGGAGGTTTGTGAGAGCTTTCAAAAAAATACTATAATAGTTATTTATGCAACTGTTGTATAATAAGGGGTATTAAAACACGCGTTTATCACATGACCGGCATGACCGTGTTTTAACACCTAATTATCAATAGTTGCATACAAGACTTTATCTACACCCATAATTTAATCCTCTATAAAAAATTCTGAAACAGTTTATTGCCAACTTTAAAACAGCCAATCCTAGTAGCTATTTAATTATATAAAATATGTGGTCAGAGTTTCAGAAAATAAATAATAAAACAGCAAGCAACGACTGAGTACATCGAATTTTTTAAATATATCTAAGCATGATTTTCTTGTAAGATTAACGCAGATAATTAAAAAAAATCGTAAGAAGTATTATTAGGATTGATAATCTTCATACTATATTCCATACTGACTCATTTCAGTAAATTTTAAAAACCCGGTCAAGTGCGAGTCGGACTCGCGTAAAAAATTTACGTTTGCTGTATGGTAACCCGTCTATATAATTATTTTTTTCACTTTTTGGTATTTTTTGTAATAGAGGCAACAGAAATACATCATTTGTGAAATTTTCGATTGTCTAGTTATTATTATCGGTTCATGAAATACAGCCTGGTGGCAGACATCGGAGTCTTATTAATAGGGGTCCGTTATTAGCGTTTGGGACGGAACTTTAAAAATGGTAGCGGCTGTCATATATACTCCTTTTAATTTTTCTGTTACCTTACCTCTGTTGTAAACTTTTCCAAATGATTGAATTGACACGATTTGTTATGAAGACATTTATATAATGACTAACCTAAACTTACCATCTTTATTCATATTAGCCTGGAAGCATTTAGCGAGTCTGCAGGCGCGACATTGGTTCCTGTGAGTCTTGTCCACCGGGCAGCGACCCTTCATCTCACCGCCTGCCTTGCAAGTGTATACGCGGTTTCGGTGGATTGATCGTTTGAAGAAGCCTGAGCAACCTATTACAAAAAAAATCTAATTTGAATACCAAAATAATAAACAAAAATGTTTATTTATTATCTGGCCCACATGCGGCTCGACCGGAACGCGTCTGAGACACTTGGCGTCGTATGATGGTGGTCGCTAGCCAGTCGGGGAACACATCCCCTACCACTAATGGGGGTGCTGGGTTACCCGGCTCTAACGAGATGCCCTCCCAGCGGCGGGAGAGGAATTGTATTTTAAACCGTCCCTTCACGGGTCTAAAATAGAGATACTGCTGCTTCGATTCAGGTATTTCCTTTCTAGTGTTATTCAAATAATCTAGGAGGGGACATGCGAAACGTTTTTTAATATTGTTAAAAGATTTACACAATAATAGTAGAATAGTAGTATATATAATGAAAATAAAATAAAATTATGACAGCTGGTTTTGTTGTCTAATGTATTACACAACCGCTGGTTCGCACATACAAAATTGCTCTGCATTTCCACAAAACACTGTTATAGTGAAAAATATGATTATTCTTACCGTCGCAACTATAAATGCCGTAATGTTTGCCGGAGCTTCTGTCGCCACATACATTGCAAGGGATGTCGAGCAACCGATCACCTGTAACAAAATAATGTTTTTTATTCTGTTTGCAGTATTCGTAGCAGTGATAGCCCAGTGGTAAAGACATTGATGTCTTACTGGGGATGTCCGAGTTCGATCCTGGGCACACACCTCTGACTTTTCAGTTATGTATGTTTTAAGCAATAAAATATCACTTGCTTTAACGACGAAGGAAAAAAACGTGAGGAAACCTCCACTCCTGAGAGTTACCTAAAAAGTTTTCAAAGGTATGTGAAGTCCGCACTAGGCTATGGCTTATCACCCTCCTCACTCTGAGGAGGAGACCCGGCTCAACAGTGGGCCATTAATGGGTTGTGATGATGATGATGATTCTGTATAATATTATTTAAAAACCTACAAGATCAATTCATATGATAAAAATATAAGTTATAGAATGTGTGTACATAGAAGACACTATTCAACGGAGAGGTTTGTATAACACCAATAGGAGTCAAAACAATCATTTTTTTAATTTTTGTGTGATTGTCGGTCTGTATCTTTACACCTATTGCTATGGATCTAACTTAAAAAATCGAGGATTTTTTAAATTAAAATCGCATGTGTGAAAAAAGGTTATTGTCGTTTAAAAACTTTTAGCCTTTTTACATTATTTTTTAAAACATTTTAAAAACGTTAGATATCGATGTAAAGTTTACATATCTGAACTGTATCGATGGTCACGATATTGGTTTAAGGATTTTACTACAGCCTATTACCTTATTACATCCACAATTGATCAGAATTTGGAACTTTTTAAAAATATATCAATACCTGCTATACCTAATATTAAAATACCTACTCAGAATTTATTACTTCGGAAAAATAATATACACATAAAATTACAAATTTCATACAATAATATCTTTAAGATCTAGATACTCATATTGTAATTTATATCTACCTATGTAAATATTATTTATAAGTATGTATTAAAGTCTGCTACTCCCATAGATATCCGTAACTGCCCTTGTTGGAAAGAACATGGCCATAAGACTTGTTTATTCAATAATTAAGGCTTCTAAATACCGTAGAAGGCTCCCTTGCCTAAAATAGATTAGTCAGATTACACCAATCTCGCTAATAACGTGGTGTTTTTGTTGCGTTTACAGAAACCTTCCCCTTCAACTGCCCCTTTTCCTTGGCGCTTTTATGCGATAGATTACTTTTGTTACACCGTTTTGGTTTTCTTCACCAATAAAATAAATAATAAATAAGTATTAGAAACCCGAACTATAAAATAACAGACTTTACCTGCTATAAATTGTTCTAATCTAAAAACTTTGCCTTTACTCATAAGTTTTATAATTTTAATGAACGAGTAATTTATGTTAAATGCGTTATCCTAGTAGTAAATACTCATCTAAGGATATCCAGATACCAATATTAATATATAACTTACCTTGCATGGATATAGAGAGAAAAATATAAGAGATACTACGAATAAATGTTTTGATATCGGTGTAACAATAAGTCGTACATAATACCGTAAATCCTTTTCAGGGAGCGATCTTTTCTTTTTTTACTGAAATGGACTTAGACGACTTTACCGATCGTCTTTCGGGCCTCCAAGAAAAGCTGCGAAGTGTCGTAATTATACTCTTTTGAATTTGATATTGGTTTTTTATTAAAGAGTACTTAAATACGTATTGTTTTCATCTATATAATTTATAAATAAAATGTATATCTTCTTTACATAGTATAAAATGAAGTCGTTTCCGCTGTCTGTTCGCTTAGATCTTTTAAACTTCTCAACGGGTTTAAATGCGGTTTTCATCAATAGATAAAGTGATTCAAGAGGAAGGTTTATATGTATAATACTTGCATATTATAGTAGAGAAAGAAAGCGAAGCGAGAGCGGGTCGCTAGTTGGATATAATCTTTGGAACTAGGCATTTACGTGTACGCCATGACACTAATTGGAATATGGTGAAATAGGGGAATCAGCAACCAAGAACGAACAATAATTCCTACAGTGGCTTGGTCCATGCCTTGATAATATGCACGTACGAAGTGCTGAAAATTCCTTGGACAGCCATCTTTCCTTCATATGTTACCAACGTTTACTATCATATTTCAGACACATCATGCTGCGAAGAAAACCTAATAATAATGGGCAACACTAAGGGCAAAAGGCTGAGAGGCTGCTCACTTACTAGGTTGGCAAAACAGATGAAGCAAAGGCAGTATTTTTTACACCGTAGTGAGAATGACTGCCGACAAAAGAAGATGGTAACAATTAATCTGCACGAGGTTGCAAAACCAGGACCACGACCTTCACAAATGAAGAAACGACCACAGGCAGAGAGACATTTACCTACTGTTCTGATATGAAACATTCTTTTACATCAGTAAAGCAAGGAAGCTACACTATATATTTTCACATTTATAATAATGTAAGCCATATAAGTGCACGGGCATTGAAATGGACATTTTTTTATTGATTCACTGCGGCTGATTTCAGCTTTTAAACTTAAATGTCTAGATTACTCATTAATCTTTAATTATCTGAACGTTATATAGGATACATTATATCATAGAATCGTTTGAGGCGCATGTGTTGATGAACCGATGCGTGAGGCCTTGTGCAGCGATCTCTACATAATACGTGACAAAATACGATAGTCGTGTGAAATGCCACACTCTAATTCGCCATAAATATATCTATTCTAATCCTTTGATGTTATACTGTTTTAGCTTTTAATGGTTATACTTAATACTGAATTTAAATAACTTAACCTCAGTTTCCTAAGATTGTCATACCAATGTACCACTTTCTCGTAATACATTATTATGGCGCCAGTGAGCTCATCTGGTGATACAGCCGAGTAGAGGCTAGAACTGAATAACGACAAACGGTAAGAAGCTCAATTTAGACTTAGCATGTTTAATTATCGTAAGTACTTACTATAAGCGTCACTTGCTAAGTGACGCTTGTAGAGTCAACACCTCCTGAAGATGCTTTGGTTACGGAGCGAAACGTACGTTGATTGTCGATCGCGATCTACTTGTGTGGTGTGTACTGGTTCGGGTTCGTGCGTTACACTTTTCTATGAACGGTGTGCTTTTCCGAATTGTGCCGTACGAGTCTGGTTGTTCAGATTGCCGCGGATTATAGCAAGGTAACCTTTTTGATTCCTTTTTTCTTCAGTTACGATTTGTTGTGTGTGTGAAAGTGTGAAATGTGCAATAAGCTTAAAAATTTGCACAGTTTTATACCTTTTTTAGTAAGACAGTGGAAGCCATTTTATAGTTGCATACTTAAGTAATAAAGTTCCCTGCAGTAGGTATTGACTTATATCGCGCCGGCGGCTACGGAAAGCGGGAAAAGGTTAAAACTTGATTGTAAAACTATTTGATAGATATTACTATAAAATAGCTTAAATCGTGTTCAAATTATTAAAATAAAATGGTTTTACAATAATATTACATTTAACAACTCGACATATGTTTATATTTTTATTAGTGAAAAGAGTTGACCCGACAGACGTTGTCCTGTCTTAACTATGAACATTGAATTATTATTGGTTGTCAAAAGCTTACATTAGAAAAATTAATATGGTCGTTAAGTTTTCTCAAATTTTCTAATTTTCCGAGCATTTTTTTAAATTTTTTCTTCCATAAGAACCTTCTCCTGGCAATAACAAACACAACAAAAAAAGAATTACCGAAATCGGTCCAGCCGTTTACGCGTGATGCCGTGACCAAGGGAAATAGGGATTCATTTTTATATATAAGATATAAGACAAGACTAACTGACCCGACAGACGTTGTCCTGTCTTAACTATGAATATTGGATTTGAATTGGCTGTCAAAAGCTTACATTAGAAAAGTTAATATGGTCGTTAAGTTTTCTTAAATTTCCGCGCAATTTTAAATTTTTTTAGTTTCATAAGAACCTTCTCCTGACAATAACAAACACAATAAAAAAATAATTAGCGAAATCGGTTTAGTTGTTTACGCGTGATGCCGTGACCAAGGGAAATAGGGATTAATTTTTATATATAAGAAGAAGATATATTTCAAAAAGCTTCATGTTTTGTTAAGACTAGATTTTGTACATTACATAGGTAATTATACCTATACAGAGACGAAGGTTTTTATTTGGATTTAATTATTATTATTGGTGCTACTGTATATTTAATAATATATTCAAATATAGTTAAAATTGAAAATCTGAAATAAGGGCAAATTAGACAATAAATCCCATCAGCCCCATGTTGTAGCTTGAAGCCTAGCGGAACCAGGATAGCCTTAGTATTAGAACTTTATTACCATTATTGTAATCTATCTATGACAATTATCCAGCTTTTTATTTGGTTGGTTAATATATAAACTGATAAAAACACATACTAATTCATTTTATGTCCCGTACTGTTTTTGAGATAGATTGTTCAACAATTATTAGTATTGTCAATAAAAAGAAAAATAGGGATACTTGTTCCTTCTGAGACTTGTTACAGTCACATTACCAAGTTATTGTGAACCTAGCATTATATAAACCTAGCTACATCGGTAGTCTATTGTACAAATATACATACACATTAATAGATTGCGATTCATTTACATAAATATGTAGTTAAAAATATTAAGAGATAATGAGATCTAGTTGGAAAGATTTTAAAATAATATTGACTCAGTAACTTCAAACGACAACACTACAAAATTGCTACTGATTAAACTCCCCACATTGTAGCTGATTTTAAGTGTAACTGTTGAATTTTTCCCTTCAGATCAATTTTCTCCTAGAACATGATATTCATGATAAAATTTCAAACTATGATTTTTACTTATATACTACATCATTTTTCCATGAATTTTAGAAGTTCTTTCTTCAGTAATTTCTAAATAAATTCTGCATAAAATAGTAAACAAAAATGTTTTAGTTAGGTATTTGATTAAAGCACAAAAACAAAGAGGGGGTATCAAGTATCCCTCTTTTCTCCTATACATTCACTAAAATGTAATACTTATGCTTAACAATGTATTATCACAACCCCTTAATGGCCCACTACTGAGCCAGGTCTCCTCCTCAGAATGGAGGAGGGAGTTTGGCCATAGTCCACCACGCTGGCGAAGTGCGGGTTGGCAGACTTCATACACCTTCGAGAACATGGAGAACTGAAGATTGCAGGTTTCCTCACGATGTTTTCCTTTACCGATATTGTAAGTGATATTTAATTTCTTAAAAAACAAATAACTCAGAAAAGTCAGAGGTGTGTGTCCAGAATCGAGCCCGGATCTCCCCAGTAGGACACCAGTGTCTTAACCAAAATCACTGTTTTTATTTTAATAATATATTGTACAACAAAAAATAAAAAAATTGCTTTTCATGTTGTATTTGTGGTTTATCCACATTATTTGTGGATGTGAAATACAACAGCAAAAATCTCTAATTATAAATTTATTTATTTTCTTCCTTTGGAGTTTATTCGTTTATTAATGAGGCTGGGTTTTGCATGAAGAAGAATAAAATTAGGTCTTTGAGGTCAAAAAGAACCAAAATATTTAGGTACTTTTGACAACACGTAGACACAAATTCTGTTTATTATTATCAATATACAGAAGTATTTTAATCGAATACGACTTCTTAGTACGAATACTTTATTAGTCTTCATCACGAAAACTATATTATTAGTATCTATTAACTGAGGAAAGTCTGAGCGAAAGTTTGACCATATCAAAGTATGTAATCTGAAAAAAAATTATCAGATGTGCGGTTCAACATATCTATGGGTTAAACATAGAATAAAACCAGATTTTTTGATATTTAATACGGAAGATAATTAACCTCCTACATACAGGACTCTTTGCATGGCACTTGTTCACCAGCTCCACTACCACTAAGAAGATTTTCTGCAATTGTTTTTAGATTTTATACTTTAACGTAGGTCTGGGCTCACGGGACTATTTCCACTCACTACATGAATACTTATTATAAAACATACTCCCAGATCTGCATGTTTGTTCGTTGCGGTTTTCAATAGACAGATTTATAAGGAAGGTTTAGGTGTATAAAAATGTCAGATAAAGTCAAGCCGCTTGGGAGCTTATCGAAAACGAAGTCTTTCACTTATTGAGATATCATTAAACAATGTATGGTGGGATACATGTAAGCATAATAAGGCTGCTACCCGTGCCATTCCGGGGCGGGTTGCTAGTTATAACTAAAATCTTGTACATGGTTACTGCCGTACTGCCGACAAAGTGTGTGAAGGAGATGATTTAGTAAGCAGTAAGCATTTAACATGCACTGTCTGTGTTGATACGGAGAAGTTTTGGATGTGGGACTTTGACGAATGACTCCCTTTATTTAAGCAGCGTTTGTTTCAGCATGATATAGAGTGTTGTTTTTAGTTTCAACATGGAAGCTAGAAATTTTATTGGACATTCGGTTTTATATTTTACTCATATCAGTGAGATAATATTATTCGATACTTTTGCTCTCTTTCAAGTTTCTTTTTGATTAGCTATTTAAGTTAACAATTACCATAGTGGTAAGTGTATATAATATAATATTTTCAGGGACAAAAATATTATATTCATTAATATAATATCGTCATTTTAACTGAGACAAGTTTCAAAATCTAATTTTTACATAAAAGTATTAAAGATAACACTGAATACAGTGATGGAAGTGAGTTTCAATAGTACTTTAGGGTTTATTATTTTATTAACAAAAACATTTATCATGAAACAACCTGTATAAGCTAGGAACAGCTTGGCAAGGGAGCGTGAACTAACGAAGTTTCGGGATCGTCTCTAAGTTATATTCGCAAGGACGAGGATTTGTTACGTCTCAATGATCTTAGATGTTGTCTTTACACTCAGTAACAAATATAATGTGAGAAAATTGAATTTTTAAACAACATCCAATTAATCAAAGCAAAAACTCTTAAGATAATTACCTACCTATTTGTCACATCGTAAACTGTTTTAGTGGAACCATTTTGCAAACATGTTCAGAACTTAGGTCTATCTGTTAACAAAATAGTGGTATATGCTATCTCTAACAAAATAGATAATTCGTCGATAGATATTTAGCGAAAAGGGCCAATTTGGTACATGTGAGAACATAGGTAGGTACTAATTCCAAATCTTAAAAGGCCGATTGGAAAGTATGTAAAGTGATACAATCAGAAAGAGACCAGCTGCAGGGGTGACTTTTTCCTTGTTCACTTAACCCATTTTCAGTCTATATTTTCCAAATGTGTAAGAAAAAACAACTGAAACTTATTATATTCCTGTAAGCTACGACCTCCGACGCAAAAACGAGCGGTCACACAAGACACAACGGAGAACTTCACTCTCTTATAGTCTCCCATAATAATATAAACGTTTTTATATTTAGTTATATACTTAAGATTAAATATAACACTCTATTTCGCTATATACACAAATCATATTATTATTCGTATAAATGCTATAAGAACCAAATGTGTAAAATCATCTTGCAGCTTCTTCGAGTAATAATTAATTCTATGTTGTAAAACATACTTTATAATACATAATCATACTATAATTTTTATATATTTAAAAGGGTCTCCTTTAACTTGCGAAAGTAAATAAACAATAAGTGCAATGTATTCTATTAATATTTTATTTATTTTATTTTTCCCGTAAATTTTGAAATCATCTTTTTCATACAACTTTTAACTTACCAACTACATATATTTAAAACTTTATAGAGTATTATATGATATTATTTATAATTTACCAAAATAAGATTGATTACAAAGAAAACTAACCTGTACCCATTCTACGGAAAGCCGTGGTCGGCACCCGTTGCTTTTCCCAAAACGCCGACAGCTCGACGGTTGTAAGTATCACCAGTTTATTAGTTAAATTTCTACCACAATTAATTCATCACATATACCGTTCAGTATAAATTTTTATTTTATACATATAAAAAATGTATGTTCAAATAACAAAATTTTATGTTTATGCAAAAACACTCTTGGTTATTTAGACAATTAAACCTGATGTAATCTGAAAGTGGGCTCACACGAAAGTTTAATTGACTTTTCTATTATGACTTCGCCACTCAGCGGCGGCTTTCGACAGACTGGTCTAATAATTGTGATCTTTGAAGCCGCTGCGGAGATCGCGAGTCACATCATCCCCTGATTACATCGAGTTCCACCCCCGAGCAGGATGGCAGATCAACTGAGGGTGAGGTGCGAACGAAATAGCTGCGATCTCATCTTGTGTCTCGGTGCAGAGGCTACATTGTCACAGTATCAGTGGCGGAGAATCTGAGTTACGTGTAACTAACTAGCTGTATGAACTATATAACATGATAATAACTTTACTTCATTTTGTTGAATATTTATTGAGAAATAATGAAAATCTAACGAGATTTAGAATAATTTAATAATGTAAGTTAACTTGTAGAGACTCTTCGTTATAGTAAACTTTCATAAAAAAATAAGATACATTTATTGTTTTATTTCTATTGTTATAATAAATTGCTTGATGCTACAAATTCATCACGACATATTTAATTTTTTAATAAGACAGTACGAAAAATTGGTGTAATTAAGAATGTACTTATTTCCATTAGAGAAAAATATCTGTCTTCAGATATCTGGCAGGACTGCAAACATTAAAATGTCAAGTAAGGACAGGGGTGAGAGGGAGCTTTAATTGGCTGGGCGGTGTCGACGGCCAATCCGAAACCGCCTTTTATACAGGGGGCGGTGCGTACGGCTTTTGAATTGAAATCGAGCTACGAAGCGAAAATGCCACGTGCGACATAGACTTACGGCTTATTTATACTAACTGCGGATGCTGCCGCAAGATCATTTGGAAAATATATCCGACTAACACCCGTCTGACCGATCTTTCGGATAAGTGACCTTGTTTACATTACCAGCAATAGCTGTCTAATCGATTTGTAGGTATGAGCTTAAAGATATGTTGGGGAGTTTTGTTACTTGCCTTAACTTGAAAATGTAATAATACCTTTACATTATAAAGTAAAGGTAAGTAATAATAAAAACTATGTCGAAATAAAAAAAATGCGTTTAATAAGAACGTTAAGTAAAAAAAACTACAAGGAGATTTTTAACGTAGAATACGATTATTTTTATCTCTGTGTTGGTCAAACGTTTGCCACAAAAAAAAATATAATTTATTATGAAGTAAATATGAGGTGGAAATAAGTATAATGCATTTCAGCTAAAACATTGGTAAATTATCGAAGTGTAGATATGTAGTCAGGGACGCGCCAAGCAATTTCTGCGCCGTCGTGCCAAACGTTCATGAGCATCTAATTTTAAGAAGACTAAAAAAATGCAAAACTTAATAAAAAACAAAAACAATTGGTGTCTTAGCTTGAAAATATTCTCATAACGCCTCCTCCAGTACTTTTTGGCCCCTGTCTAGAATTACTTTTAAGTCACAAACATATGAGACGAAAGGAAAAAAAACAGAGATTGAGTCCTTTAAGTATGTATATGCAATTGTTAAGGAGCCGCTCTGCTTGACGCGCTTTTTGATCTAACGTTTTATATTCAAATCATATTTTATTTTTATTTTGGAGGCTCCTGAAAACGTCACAGTGCGTTTTACGCTCTGGCGCCGTCATGCACTGCACGATCTTGCATACATGGGTGGCGTGTTCCTGTAGGTAGTTATGGCGAGCACTAATATTTTCAAGTGAGAGAGGGACTTGCACGTTGAGGGTTCAATACTATTTGAATCAAACATAGCTTCTTTCCAAATTTCATTAAACATGACAACCTGAAAACATGAAAACTGAGATAAATGTAAATATAGTATTTTTGATGCAACTACAAATTTACAGCTTTTAGTTTTCGTCCTTTACTTGTGCTCAAAGGTTCAGGTTTTTCATGATTTTTGTACCTACGAGAGGCAAAATTTCTCAATCTTGTAGTTTTCATTTTTAGGGTTCTATATCTTAAAAGAAAAACTTAACTCTTAAATGATCATATTGTTATCCGTGACAGATGAAGTTCTTAGGAATCGCAGTGACATCAGCTTGAAACTAGTATTATATATTTACGTCAGTGGCTCCTTAGAGCTTCAAAAAGATCAAACTTCTAAGTTAACGCAATAAAAACATACGACCGTCTATGTGGTTTATCCATAAACTTATAGGGTTCTCCCCGTTAATCATAAAATTTAGCATGAAGCATGTTCTTACAAGATAAAAAAAGGAAAAAAAAAATTAAAAACTTAAATTTGTATTTACATCAAAATCATAAAAAAAGGTATTTTTCTCGAAAAATAACTTTTTTTGACCGTCTTTTTCAGAAACACGTGAAGGTAACTAATATCAAGTACGAAGAAGTAAGAAATTAAAATTCCTGAGTTGGTTCCCGGTGACTTAGAATCATGAAATTCAGAATGAAGCAAAATCTGAAAGCTAGTAGTACAAGAAAACCGGAAATTCGTAGTAACATAACTAAATAATAAATATTTTATGTCTTTAAGTTTTTTTTCTTTACCCCTTATCACGGAATTGCGTAAGCTATAAAAAAATCAAAGTTTTAAGTAAATGCATAAGATACTCAAAGTTTATTAGAAAGTTCTCGTAATACCTATTACCAAACTTTTCTCAATAATAAAACTTAATCTAGCTGTAAATTGGTTATCACATGGAATGAGTACTAAAATAAGCGTATTCTATGTATGTTATTGTAATAAATCTGACCCATGGTGAACTCATACTTTATTTCTTTTAAAGGATGAAGTTGATAAATATCAGCACGTGACGTTGAGCCAGTTAAGGACTTTATCCGAAAAAATAAGGGAAAAGACTATCTACATAAAGCGCAAAATTTAAATTAAAGTACTACTTGTCTACGAATTAGATTAAATTTATGCACAAAAATGGCGCAAAAAAAGGGAGGTAATTGCCCCACATGTCCTGTCACCGCCGTCACTACACGTGACTTTTTGTAATGTTTTAGGATTTATTCTTAACTTGTATGGATAACACAGAAGCAGGTTTAAAGACGCCTTTTATAGCCGTAAACTCTCACCTTACCGCTCGAGCTTGCTACCAAATATTGCACACGTCAGCAAACAAACGCTACACTATTAGTCTCACTAATTAAAAATGTACTGTGATACCACTTGACATACTAAATTAATCTTATCGGAACGAAGGATATATATTGTCTACTGGCAATAAAATAAAATGAAATACCCGCGAATTCTAATTTATAAACAGTGTTGCTAACAAAATCTCTTAGAGATGATTTATAAATTATACTCCTGCTGTGCAAGGACAAAAAGAAATCAATTTATATATGTTATGGAACGGCGTGGGCGGTAGTGCAGCAATGTTAGTTTACAACCCGACCCATCCCGGCTTCGTCCGGATCCAATTTAACACGTGTATTTAGCCGTAACCGCTATGTCCCTGCATTTTAAATCTGTAATATCTTCGAAAATATTCATTTAAATTTCATGCTGTAAAGGGCCATATTGATCTATATTAAATGCACAATGTATTTAAGGATTTACCTAATTGGATAAGGATTAATGCTGTATTTTTTAAGGTGTACAATATTGTAGTACATTATTTTGATCTATTTCGTACGGTTCAGCCAGCGTTTGCAATGTAAGCGCAAAAAAATGTGTTTATTTACGACATCACATTAGAAACCTCTAAAATTATCAGTGTTTCTCAACTATATTATGTATCCTTCCTCTTGAATCACTCTATCTATATAAAAAAACCGCATCTAAATCCGTTGCTTAGTTTTAAAGATCTAAGCATACATAGGGACAGATAGACAGACAGCGGGAAGCGACTTTGTTTTATACTATGCAGTGATTTATTTATGTTTTGCATACCTACTTTAGAAGAGAAGACTTAACCAATAGCATGGGAAATTCACACGTATATTTAAGAATTAATTCATTTCATTAAAAAGTGGATTTAAAAAATAACACTCTAAAATTTTAAATCTGTTAACCATTATTCTTCTGATTGTGAATTTAAAAAAAAACATATGTTGTACAAATATAGGGTGAATTGTCTGTAGATGGGGTACGCGTGTGATAAGCACTTGAACACTTCAAATAACGTGCGCGTGACCGAGCCAATGGCGGCCGGTGTACACGCTTAAGCTCTATTTGTCCAGTAAAATAGAACAAATCCTGATGACTGTTTAATATATCCATCATTTATTTTATTTTAATAGACACATTTTATATCTTCTAATAATTATTAATTAGTTAACCACAAACAAAATATTAATATAAATATACAAAATAGTAAAGATTCAATTATTTAGGAAAAACATTTTTATATTCAATAATTATAATAAATATCCTAATAACTAATTATGTTTATAGGTTGTCGTGAAAGCTAAAATATAGTAAAAAATCCACTATACAATGTCCTAAATTTGCATCGTTTTTATAAAAATATTTACTACAGTAATTAAAGATGCATTAAAGTTATAATACAATGATTGGTGATGTATATATGATTTCTGCATTTCATGAATCTTTATTGTTAGACCTGAACTTTTACATGTACAGAAACGTCTACCATAGACAGATAAGTTTCTCTAATTAACGTAAATAATTTAATCAGTCATCAAAACGTTTTTCGTATGACAGTATCAAATAGATTATATAAAGCGGTTCATTAGTAATCCGTTCACTAGGACATTACGCTGAGAGTGCGACTCAAAGAACAGAATGTATTCCTTTACTTACAAAGCTACGCTCATCTAACATAGATCCTACGGCAGCGTCGTTAGTGATATCATTAGGATCTAAGAAAACATAGTTTTGGAGTAGACATGTTTGGAAAATTAAATATCAGAAACTATGAATAAATTAAATTCATGTAATTAAAGATGCATTAAAGTTATAATACAATGATAGATGATGTATATATGATTTCTGCATTTCATGAATCTTTATTTAATAATCTTTAAATCTGTATTCATATACATTTAAAACTCAGGTAAAGGTATTTCATCCTTTTTCGAAAATTTACTTTCAACATACATAGACCAAAGGACTTGAGGAAAGAATTTAAAAGCTATGTAGGAAACTACTCATACAGAATAAAAAAGACAGCATAAAAAAAATACCAACAGCTTAGGTTTGACACCACTAGATGATGTTTTCTTGCAGAGTTAGCCAAGTTAAATAATATACCGAAGCTCTAATTTAAGATGTGTTGAATGAACTGCGAATTGCTATTTAATTTCGATGGTATTCATTCTTCCTCTGTGTCTATTGTTTCCTCAGTTTTGTTAACTTATTATGCTTATATTTCTAAAAATAATTTTTGGTTTCCATACTCTTCAGTAAGAATTAATGAATTCCATTAATTTCCGACGCTACAAAGATGGGGTGTTATAAGTTTGACGTGTGTGTTTGTGTATCTGTATGTCTGTCTGTGGTATTGTAGCGCCCAAGATAATGGACCGATTCTGATGAAGTTCTACTTGTTTAAATAGTCATTTAATTGAGATGGTTAGCTATAATTTGTGAAGATCTGGCCATCCGTTTTAAGATTAGCGATTAGACAGCTCATTTCTAACTTGAGATGTGAGTAACAATATTGACAATTATAACAATCTTGTAACCATTGTAACACATTAATATTGCTTAGACTGGGTAGAGATAAAACGGTATTTCTCTATACCTTTCTTTAGATATCGAGTATGGAATAGAGTCAAGTACTAAACTTTTTTAAAGTACATAATAGTATATATTTAAAAATATTGAACAAACGGATTACTCACGTACGGAATTTAGTCAGAATTTCTTTTATTATTTTATTAATTAGTATGTTCCATCTATATTATATTTAATACAAATTGTATATACCTTATCCAATGTTTAGATGTTAAGGTGTGAGCTTTTACCGGTGTGATGGTATACACCTGCACCGGTCGCGGCGAGGAGGTGAGGCGACGAGGCAGTGAGGCGGTGACAAATGAGTACTACGGGAAAAATCGCGCACTTGCCGTGTTTGGCTGAATTAATTCGTCTCACGGTGTCTCTTAAAGCGTCATTCATTTAAGTAGACCTATGAAACTTATACAAGTTCTATTTTACTATCTTCTCTGTGGGCGGTAACTTTAGGATTGAGTCCAAAGTAAATTGAAAAGTTCGTTAAGCCGTTTTTGTGTTATTGAGTAACAATCATACAAACATTAAAAAATCTAAATATCCAACATTTCCCATTTATAATATTAATATATATACCATACGGTAAACTCTCGCCTCAAATTAAATTTTTTAAAAGAACGTATTTTATTTAAGGTTTCGAATCAACAAGATTTTTCCACAATATTCGGGTAATGAAAAAGGATTGACATATATGTTGGTTGGCAAAGGTTCAGCTAATCTGAAACACGACATTCATTTACTGTTGTTGTACGAAGTTTGCCGGTCCGGCAGGTTATAGTTTGTTCCGTACCAGAACAGAGATTTCTTTTTTTTTTTTTTTGTGTATTAAATATTCATACATTTATAATATGTACAACACACTTTGGAATTATCTTCAATATTTAAATATAATTATAAAGAGATTGTTTCACTGCTTGACGTCATCTTCGGGGCGAACAAACCGTGCGCTCTGATTGGCGGAGAAGGTGGCGTGATGCGATGGCAGCGCCACTCGTTCTTAGGACAGTACAACATTCGTATTTTATTCTACAACGAACCTACAATCTAAAAGGACAAAGGCCGCCGTCCATACAATTACAAGTTATACAGTCCACTAGTTCCCATATTGTGTTCGTGCATAATCCCGAATATTACAACACGCCTGGAGGGAGAAAAGAGCCAGCAGCAGCATATGTGTGGAATAGAATAACCACAGACCGGGCCCGTTCGAACTGCCATGCGGTGACACCAGGTTGTCAGGTAAGTGGAACAATCTCTATCTAACATAATTTAATTAATAAATAAATATCACTAACACAGATAAGCAAAGCCTATCTAGAGAATAAAATTTTCTGCTATATTTGTGTAAGTATATTACAAATGCCCTGTCTAAACATTGCTACGTCGCCCGCCGTAGCTCTCGTAGCAGGCACTTAGCTGGTAGCCCGCGGCACTCTGATTTATGTCCCGGCGACATTCAGCCGTGACAATTTATTTCAATTAACGCTACTGCGAGTACGCCCCTAGCACTCCATTATGCATCTACTAAGATTTGTTTAAACACTATATATTTAAATTAAAATACACATATATTGGGAATATATTATAGCAAATTCACTTTCTAAATAAAAAGGTCCTCTGACTTCAACAATAAGTACGTAACATTTACTTACATTTACTTCAAGTGCATTAGCGACATTTGTTAGCCACAGTTATTGCTAGAAAAAAATCAAGTCTGTGATTTTTTAAACATATTTTCTTTTTTCCTAACCAGTCCAATATTAAGGTGTAAAAATAAACAATAGAAAATTATTCCAAACGCTGGAGCTGTTCACGAGAATTTGCGATAAAGCACCATTAACTACTAATGTTATATAAGTCATACTGACGTGTTACAGGAGTGTTAGCTCAATAGTTATGACATCGGTGTTTTACTCGGGATCCTCGGCACACACCTTTGACTTTTCTGATATTATATTTAAGTGTTTTTAACCTTTAAATATCATAAAGGTGAAGGAATACATCCTGAGCAAATCTGCACCTCTGAGAGTAACCTAAAAAGTTCTCAAAGGTGACATTAATGGGTTGTGATGATGATGACCAAGAGTGAGTACTCACCCTCCGCTACTGTTATCCAACATCCAGCTAAGTCATAAAATCTATGACTCACATCATCCGCATTAAGAAATAGAATTTATCTACCTTTTAATATGATGGTCAATATTCATTCTGTGAAATTACAAAGATTATAATTTTATCGAGTTAGGTAATATTTAAAATAACCATTCGCCAATCAAAAGTTGTCAACATTGCAGCAATATATTTCTGCCTAGAGGACAAATGGATAAAATAAAGCGTCTTAGATATTCTATGAGGCGTCGGAGCTCTTAAAACCTGTTTAAATATAGATCTTTTATATTTTATATTATATAGATAAAGATCACCACACTTGATGTGGTACAGTGCCACTTCGCGGTATCTTAATCCGTACCATTTTCAAATTTTTCTCAATCGTGCGCTAAACGATTTACACAATGAATCCCGATTATTCTGGAGCATTCATTTGTTCGTTAAAAGCGTGACTATTCTCAAATCCGTCGACGGCGGGCAAACAAAGAGCGGTGGCTCGCGAAAAAGTCCTTTTAAAAATGTTGCGGCACGTACGGAAAGAAAGGCTCCATTACTGCAAAGTGGAAGAGTGTTGATACAAGATCTAAATCAACTTGAAAGTACATACTACGTTTCGCTATCAAAATCAAATCATTACTTTTGACGCGAATATCTGTATCTTTATAATCTTAAAGTAACAATTAGATGTTGTACAAAATATATACTATGTTTACGCAATATCTATGTTTAGAAGTTATAACACACAGACATGTGTAAAAATCCTAATCCTAATATTTAAAGTCACCATTTCGAGCTAGTTTATTTAAAATATATATAAATATCTTGTTAAAAAAAACTTAAATATTGGTAAGTAGAAATTAGGTTATTGGTAAGTAGAAGGTAGGTGAACCAACTAACGTAACATTGAAATCATAAGATAACTAAAAATGCAATCCTACCGGGCGTAGGATGCGATCTAACATCATTTCAAAAGAAAAACTCTCTGTAGAACGGCGAGGAGTATTTCTGTAACTAAATAAAAAGCTACATAACCTTTCGTTTAACCACCACATATGAATCCGACATCCTTTCCTTAAAAGTCCGTACTACTATTTCTGCTAAGTCATTATTTCTAGGGTGGTATGGTGTGGTCTTTATATGTGTTATTCCAATATTTCTGCAAAAAGTTTATATGCTATAAATTGATGTCCATTGTCAGTCACAATATATTGTTAGCATCCGTTTTAATTTTATCTAAATTGTTGTTATATGTTATAATTTAAATGCACACGCACTCAGTATGTTCTGCGCTTAACATATAAAGTAAAGAAATATCTCTTTATGAGTAATCTGTGTTAGCCTTCCGTTTTAACTTTATATAAATGGTTGTTATATGTCCGTACAATGCTTGAATATTATCTATGGTATATGATAAATTGTTTACCTTACAGGAAATTAATTGTCTATGAGTTAGATCATATTAGTGATGAATTGTCAACATTGATACTGTTTCCGTTATTTTTTTACGCTAAGGTAGGATATAAAAAGATGATGCAAGGTGACTGAGTGCAGTATTTCTTTGATTTTTGATGTGATAAGTGTTATTAAAGTGCTTATGTGTGTAAGTGCTGGTGTTTTTCTTACGAAATATCTGTGTTAATAGTTCTAGCTAGAAGCGGCCTGTTACTGTTATTAATATGTGTAGCTTATCATATCAGTTATAGAAGGCAGATGTAGCCTTAACACAGTATTCAGTTCAGAAGCGGTTTGTTGCTTTTGTTTTATATATAGGTTACCACATCAGTTGGTGAAGGCAGATGTAGCCTTAACACAGTATTCAATTCAGAAGCGGTCTGTTGCTTTTGTTTTTCATATAGGTTACCACATCAGTTGGTGAAGGCGGATGTAGCCTTAACACAGTATTCAGTTCAGAAGCGATCTGTTGCTTTTGTTTTTATATGTAGGTTACCACATCAGTTGGTGAAGGCAGATGTAGCCGTAACACAGTATTCAGTTCAGAAGCGATCTGTTGCTTTTGTTTTTATATGTAGGTTACCACATCTATATTTGACAAGGTTCTTGATCTCCATTACCTAATTTATGGAACAGATAATTCCTTTGTCTGACGCATCACTACCCACATATATGGGAAGATCGCTGTTATAATTGACCAATGTATAATTTGACGTAAGAACATTCTTCAGGTCGTTGACTATTCCCATTTATGTTGGTTTTTTAAAGTCTATATAGTACCACGCTTCGAGCGTGTGTCAATGAATCGACCACAATATGTTATAGAGCCCAGAAACGCCCTCAGTTCAGTAATATTTGATGGCATTGGTATATCTATTATGGCTTCTTAAAACTGTTCGAACCTTATCAATGTAATCTGTCAAGTTGCTAGCAGTTATTAATATATCATCGAGATAACACCATCCTTCGTTCGCTAAAATGAGATGGTGCAAAAGTATTCCAAAAGGGAGACGTTTATACTGGTAATACCCACTATGACTAGTTGAGATTGTTAAATATTTCCTTTAATCCGGGTAAACCATTAACTGTAAATAAATAAGCGTCCTTATGATAAATTGTTTGTAAAAAATTAGCTATCCTGTTAGTTTAGAGGTGATTTCTATAAATCTATGTAAAGGACAATCATCTATTTGAACATAGCTATTAATAGTTACCTTTAAATCTGCACGTACGCGTATATTACCATTATGTTTTAATGCAATAACTATTGGAGACGCCCATTCAATCGGTGTCGACATAGTATCCCCTGACTCAATCACATTTTCATTTAAATTAATCATCATCATCATCTTTGCAATTCCGCTGTTACTTGATTTTGAGAGCTAAGTGCACCGGTCTGGGTCGAAATGGTTTAGGCGCTACACTGCCAGATATATGAATTTTTGCATAATGGCCTTTTATTGTACCTACTTTCCCATCAAATATGTCGGGAAACTCTGTAAGTAAGTTTTGGATTATTTTCTCACGTTGTACTTCATTAATATTTGGTACTTTTATTTTTACCTTGTTATTAGACTCGTTGGTTTTACTATTTTTAATGTTAGAAAGCTTTGATCCTTAAGGCATTGAAAGTACAAACTGCATACACCAATCGAGTCCGAATAATGGAATATCATTGTGTTTAGTTACATATACTTCTAAAAGTTTAGTGGTATTAAAAGCTTCTACCATAATTTGGCAAATGCCTAATGTTTTTATCTTTACATCTGTATAGCTCACTAAACTTCTACACTTCTTCAGTTTGGGTCGTCCTAAAGTTTTCCATAATCCTTTACTAATAACAGAATGCACTGCATCTGGATCATATAACATGTCGATTTCTATATTGTTAATTACTGTTGAAATTAATAGTTTTGACGGCCTATTTTATCAGTGACATTGAAAGCATGTAGAGATTCTTCCACATCTGAAATTGTACTGTAACTACTGGCATCATTTTGAATATTCACATGTCTTGTTTTTCTATATTTATTTTTAGAATTTTTTGTACTAATACATACACTTGAATAATGATTTTGTTTACCACATGCAGTACATTGCTTTCCACGGGACCCCTTTTGTCCTATTCGTGAAAATAGGAATCGTTTACGTTTTGCTTTATTTTCTGGGGTGTTAAGATCGTGGAAATCAAGTTCAATGTAGAACCGTTGTATATAGTAATCCCAATCGTCGGAGTTATTTAATTCATCGAAAGTAAATTTTTTGAACGACAGCGTGGTTATTTCCTTATTTTCTCGTCGCCACATGTTATATTAACAAATTATTAAATAGGTACATTATAGTAAATAATATACGACTTCATGTCAAGACTGTTTATTTCAAACGTCGGTTACACAATACACATATCCTACTACAATGTTGAACATACATTTGATATAAACTAATACAGAAATTTGATAGAAAATAAGATTAGTCAAAAGTTTTTTAAAATGGGCATGAAATGTTATTACTATTGATATCCAAATAACACCGATTAAAACAAATAAATAATAATATAATTTAAGTACATGTCAAAAATAATAAAGTAAAAGTTTATTTCATTTCCATTTGTATCTACGTACGTACGTACGTTTTACGTACTTGTACCGGTTACTAGATTTATAAAACATATTAAAACTAAACCTCGAATTCAATACAATTTTAAAAAGGCTGACTATACCATAATAAACACTGAAATTGAAGACACTTATGGGATGAATTATTTTATGTAAAAAAGGCTGAGGATGCGGTTGTTATTTTGTATAACATATTGTATATATTCTATTATACGATAATTAATACCTATAAAAACAATTAAAAATTCACGCTTTTCATCATGGTTTTCACCATCACTAATACACATTTTCAAAAACAAAATTCGTGCATGGGTTAAATGGAAAAAATATCAGAATATTTCTGATTATAATGAATTTAGTATGTATAGAGAAAGATTTAAGTTAGAGAGCGATATTTGTTACAATAAATATATTAAAACGATAGAAGATAGAATACAGGAGAATATTAAGAACTTTTATACTTATATGAGTAGTCGTAAATGTAGTAATGACATACCAAATAATATGACATATAATAATACTACAACTCATGATCCTACGGAAATATGCAATATGTTCTCGACATTCTTTCACTCAGTTTTCGAACCCTCCTCACTTGATAATAAACTTGACATAGATAGTATCCCAGACATAAATACAGTTTCAAATATAAATATAAATAATATATATATTAGTAGGGAGTCCGTGATCGAAGAATTGAAGGCACTTGATATTTATAAGGGATCAGGAGTAGATATCTCACCATTATTTTTAAGATCAACTGCAATTTCTATTTCATATCCACTTCATTATATTTATAATCTATGTATACAAGAAGGAGTTTTCCCCCAGCACCTGGAAAACTGCCCGCATAGTTCCTATTCAAAAAAGTGGCTCTAAAAATAGGGTTGAAAACTATCGTCCAATATCCATACTATCTGCTCTGTCAAAGCTATTTGAAAAATTAGTTCATAAAAGTATTTATCCCGAATTACACAATATAATTATTGAACAACAACATAGCTTTGTTCAAAAACGCTCTACTACAACAAACTTAGTCACATATATACTAATTATCTTTTTGAAGCACTAGATAGAAACATACAAACAGATAGCATATATACTGATTTTAAAAAGGCTTTTGACAGAGTGGATCATACATTATTATTGGAAAAACTAGCCTTTAACGGGATCCGTGGCAACTTATGGCGTTGGTTCAAATCTTACGTATCCAACCGCACTCAAAAAATCGTAATTAATGGACACGAATCTGACTTCGTCCCTGTTACCTCAGGGGTGCCACAAGGCTCAATTTTTTTTGTATTATTTGTTTTATTTATTAATGATATAAACAAGTGTTTTGATTTCTGCAACTTCCTTTTGTACGCTGACGATCTCAAAATCTTACATACTATCACTAACAAACAGGATCACCAAAAATTTCAACAAGACTTTTAAACAGGCTTACACTATACTGCAAGCAAAACAAATTAAGTCTCAATATAAGTAAATGCAAGCTAATTATTTTCACTAAAAAGAAAACTATCAGTAGTTATCCTTATATGCTCTGTGAGTCCCAATTAGAAAGTGTCAATCAGATAAAAGACCTTGGAGTAATTCTAGACAGTCAGCTACACCTTAACACTCATGTTGATAATATTATTAGCAGAGCCTATAAAATGTACGGCTTCGCAATTTTCCAGCACTCAGTTTAAGCAACCGCTAACTTTCATACACATTTACAAATCTCTTATAAGACCCCAACTTGAATATGCTGTGCCTGTATGGAATCCTCACTATGCTAAATACGCAGAAGCTCTTGAAATGGTACAAAAAAAATTTCTACGTTCCATGTACTATAAATGCTTTGCTAAACGTTTAACATATAACCAACTTTTAACTAAATATAATCTTCTTCCACTTAAACTTAGACGAATACAATTAGATGTAATGTTTTTACATGATATATTAACAGGTAGATATGACTGTATTGAAATTAACAATAAATTACACTTCAGAGTACCCTTTCGACCTCATCAACGAAGAAAATGCAATCTTTTTATTACACCTACGAATAGAACAAATGCAGGAGAACGTGCACCTATGCATAGAATTATAAATAGTTTCAACCGACATTGTAACTCTATGGATATATTTAATAAAAATATAAATTTTAAATAGCAGTTACTTAAAACAATATGTGTTTCGGATAGTTAATACATCACATTATGTCTAATGTAACTATAGTTGTATTTGTCCAAATGTTTTTTTTTTCTATTAGCTTTTGATGTGTCATATGTAATATCCATTTTTCTATACTTGACATAAATCGTAACATTCCCGATCTATTTACACGGTTTAATATAATAAATATGGACAAAAATAATTATCTATATCTATACTAATATTATAAAGAAGTAAGATTTGTATTTTTGTATGTAACGAATAAACATAAAAACTACTGGACCGATTTCAAAAATTCTTTCACCATTAGAAAGCTACATTATCCCTGAGTAACATAGGCTATATTTATTACAAGAAAAAACTAGAGATCCTCAGAAAATCTCACTAAAACCAACCCAAGGTGCAAAAAAAATAGCCATAAAATATCTTCCATCGCATGCGCTGCGAAAAGTATTGATGATAGAACAAAAAAATGTTATACAATATTATAGAACGTATCAATATCTACAAAAAACTCCACGAGACCATATGTCCAACTATTATAGTTATGTCACTATAACTACTTTTTTATATTTTAAAAGTTGATAAAAATGCCTATCAAAATCAGACCATGTTTTCTATACCTTTGTATTAATCCTTATTCAAATAAATTATTTCATATTCAAGACTGTCTCAATACCTGTAAATTACTTTTTGAATTATTAAAATCGGACCTTACATTCAAAAGATATTACGAAATTAAAAATATCAATATAAACAAAAAATACACGCCGACGCGACGGGCCAGTGTATTTCTATCTCGGTGATACTCGAAGTGCAGCGAGTAACGCCGAGGTGAGGGGCACCGAAATACGGGAGAGCCAAAATGTTTTAAACTAAATATTCCACCCGTGCGAAGCCGGGATGGGCCCCTAGTATATAGATAAAAACGAGCATAATTAAATTATTTAGAACTAATTAAAAATTGTAATAATTAAAATTCTTACTGAAATTAAAAGAAATGCTTTTTACTTTTATAAGTTAGTGTTCCGTTATTTTATGTTTTTATATTGTATATAATATAAGACACTACTCTCTCATTTTGTAAAAAAAAAAAAAATAAGTAAACTATGGTAAGCGATGCTGGTGGCATAATTGTTTACATAATTATCACTTATATTAATCAAAAAATATTGTTTGTGTCCACTGTTTGTCTACCCAAATAACTTAAAAAAAAATCTATCCTCCTTGAGGTTAAGGTCTCCTTGTAAGCATGAGTGTTGGGAGGTCTGCCTCTTCCGTAGTCGTCACTTGTATGGAAAATAAGTAGTACATAATAAGCTAGCTTAAGTTAGGTACTTATCATATTCCACGTGTAAGATTTTATTAAAATTTAAATTCATAAGGTACAATATTATATATAATGTTGGAGCGTAGGATAGGTTAGCCTAAGGCTGAGACAGAGAACATGAGCAGTAAAGGCGAGTGTTGCAATTGCTTGAAGGATATCCTTAAACCTTTGTCACAAGTCCAAAGCACTACATAGGTTCCTGTCATAGCTGTAAAAGTAATAGATCTAGTTTTTAGTTATTTATCTGTTCAGTAGCTGCATTTACATTACGTTTACCTAACAGTCCATTAAATATCATTCCCTGATAATGTTTTCAATATACCCCATCCAGGGACGCGCCGTTTCAGGTCGTACGGCGCCAGGGCAGAACAGGCGCTATGAACCTTTCTGGTTGCGTCAGACCGAAAGTAGGTTCAAAGGACGCAAATAATTATAGACAGGGGCGCATAATACGAAAACTACTGGAGAGGGTTAACCGCCAACCTTATTAATGTAGGCGTGGCTAGATTTTTTCGCTCTTCAAGTATAGACTCTCATAAGTATTTGGCACGCCGGCGCAAAAGATGCTTGGCGCGTACCTGACCCCATCTCGAAAAATAATGTAAGGGACATTCTTTTTCTCCGAGTTATATTATATGTTTAAAAATTAAATAAAACCACGTATTCTCCAACTCAAAACTGTTTATTTCTTTAAAACCTTTAAAGGGCACTTCTTTTTATCACATTATCTACCTTTTATTCAACTTCAATTACTTTTTTTGATCTTCCATTAATACTGACAATAACGCTTCATATAACGAATACTTTATAAATGCCCGAGTTAAAATAAGAGTTTGAGTTTATAAGAGCTTAAGAGTTTATACCTAATAATTAAGCACACAAACAGAAGGCTAATAATGGTAAGGCTTCTTTTAAAATGCCTCTCTTTATCCTTGAAGCCTATCTTTATCCTTGAACATTACCCAATCTTTTTAGAAGTTCAACATAAACATCTATGCCCTGTAAGTAGTCTTCTACTGAAATGTATTCATCGTTGTCGTGAATTCTTGTAATCATATTCCTTCTTGTAGAAAATCCTATTGCCGGTATTCCTTTTGTTCGAACCGGAACCATATCAGAAGTGGCTGGTAACATTGACGTTTTTAGAGGAATATTTCTGAAAATATGAGTTAGGTGTGAATTAACATGCTATTTATTTTTAAATTACTCGGTTTGGACGAAAACATAATTATTATACCTACTAGAACGCAATCATATAGTTTGTTGGAATCACTAAAAAGATGCAAATTAATAATAGTGCTTAATGCGCTGAACGGTCTGAATTACATGTCTGGATTTTTGCTCCAAAATTAAGTAAGAAAAAACGGATAAACATTCCGCTTTTAAGTAAATAGATAAAGTCAGTAGCGCGGCATGGGTTTAATGTCGCTCGAGCCGTGGGTTCATATAGGTCCACCAGGTTAAATGCCGAATTCGGCAGCGCTTGAAGGCAAAAGTTTTGAATAGTAGCTACGTATTGAGAATTACTACAATTAGTTCGTAGATTTCTTCTCTAATCATTAGTCTTAAAAGAAGAAGCAGTTCACTCCGCGGGAGTCCTGAGTAATGCTCGGGGTATCTTTACGTATAACTAACCTGGCAACCCAGGAAAACATATAATTTCCAAAAAAAAATAAAAATCTAAAATACTTAAGTAGTATTTTTTGGTCATTTTACTTTGGATCATGTTTTATCGAAAATATTTTTGATGACATCAGTACTAACGGTGAAATACAAAAGGGTGATCTCAATTTTGGAAATAAAGATCAAGATCATAAATACATACAAATCTTTCATAGTTTCTCGCAGTGCCACCCAGTATGGATTAGAATCATCAAGAGTAGTCGGTGGCGAAATTTCCGTTTGTCTTAAAAAATTCAACGTAGAGTTAGTGCCCAACTTCGATAACCAACTATTCAGCTGAAATATAATTACATTTTAGACATGATAATATTAATCACGTAAGTATATTATTCCAAATAGTCCTTTCATTATTAAAACCAATTAAAATTAAAATCAACATTTACAACCAAATTTTATAGAATTGGGTATTTTCTTTGCAACCTTTAGCGACCTTAAGGGTATGAGTACCTCACAAGGTCATCGGACATTTGATTAGTTTTTACTACATAATTTCTACACGGTTACAATGATATTTTAAAAAATTTGAAAATCTTACCATATCATTAATTTCTGTTGTGTTTGCGTTATTTGCTAATCTCATATCTATCACAACTGTCATAAGATTAGGAATAACATTAGGAGCCAAACCACCCTGAAATCAGTGTTACTAATTACCTTTGTCATGACTGTCCTTTATGTTTTCACGGTCAATTTAAGTTAAGTTGCATATGAGTTATTTTATAAATAGAAAAGAAATAGAAGAAGTAATAATTGGATTGAATTAGGCATCACTTTGAGGAAATTCATGATTTAAAAGGAATTAAAAGGTTAGCCAACAACAATCAATGCGATCTACTTGTTTGGTTTGTCCTGTCCAGATTCGCGCGTCTCACTTTTATGTGAGCGGTATGCTTTGGGTTGTGCCGTACAAGTCTTGTACCAGGTTATAGTTAAGTAATATAACTTTAATAATTAAACGTGTCTATATTTTCTTAAATAAATACCTTATACTTAACCGCTTGTTGACACATGGAAAAATGATTTACTACATTATTAAAATACTTACCTTAACGATATTAATGTTTACAGTATAAGCTCCATAATCGAGAGGATCTGATGATTTCATTATTTGTATTTGTTCATTTCTATATTCCATTGCATCGTTTATCAGGTTTTGCAACTATCACCGAAAAAATATCAAAAAACGTTAGCGTAATTATATCTAAGTACATTCTCAGAGAATTAAGAGGATAAGGGTCAATATGTAACATAAAAAAAATAAAGATTAAAAAACTATAACCCAACTACGCAAAAAAGTGGTCTAAAAAGAACGAAAAAAGGAAATAATTCATATAGAAACCCAGAAATGCATAGGTATAAAAATGGTCAAGGTAGAACCGTGGTCGCACCCACTGTATACCTACCATGTCTGTTTCATGGTAGTGTTCATCTAATTAAAGCAGGTATACCTCATTCATGAAAATTGGTTCAGTAGTTTAAGCGCTAGGGTGGAACATACAAACATACATACATATATACATATTTTTTTTTTTTTTTTAAAAGATTACTAGCAGTATGGATCACATACTACTAGTATTCCCTTTACCCCTCCTAGTAAGCTAATAAATAGCTTGTGTCAGGAGTGGGCCACGCCAGTAGTCCAATGTCCGGGATTTGAACCCACGACTTTTTGATCGTGAATCCAACGCCCGAACCACTGAGCTACTGACGCTTCAAATATACATACATAGACTGCAAAAACCATAACCCTTCCTTTTGGCTTCGCCGTAGTCGGGTAAAAATTATAAAAACATTAGCTAACAGACTAATTTAATATTTTATTTTCTGATTTTATTTCAATTGTTACCTAAATAGGTATGTATATATCTTTCTGCTTCCGTCTGTCAGTATAATTCAAATAAGTATTATCAATAACTTTTTTTTTATCTACTTAATGGTATAATGGATAAATACTAAGCATAATAGATATAACGTAATTTAATTATATTTAAAATTTAAATAGTTACCTTTTCTGCTGCAGTTTCTTCTACTATTACTGATCCGTGGCCGCCTTCTCCTTGTATTTTATATTCTGCCTCTATAAAATAGAATCTTGTACAAATATCATAAAAGGCTAGCAGGCTTTATACTTATTTTACTTATTTTCGACGAAAACTGATAAGCAATACTTGTATAACTGATACCAAGGTTAATTATTATGTGTTATATTATAACTGTTTTGTTTAATATTTCATTCATTTATTGTTCACACTATACACAAATATTAAGTTTATTTATTTTCCAAATATAAGTTTCCTTTAAAATTCTGCGTTGGGTTTTACTTTTTCCCTACCTCAAACATAAAGCTTAATGGGGTTACACCTTTTTTAGATTAATTGATTTTATATTTTAAGATTTCACAAAGTTTTTAAAAAATTGTCACCCCTACAGTTAGTGTAGTATAAAATAAAATAATTGGTTTTTAAGCCTTGTGAACATTTAAATGATATTATAATGAAACATACGCCACGGTCTTTTATCCTGGTATAAGGCATACAGGTGGTCATCGCTAGAAGTGTGGCCTTCATCTAAGGCGAATCCAATATTTAATGACTTGAACTCATCAGTTTCAAGAAACGGTATTATACCATTAAATCCGCCGGTTTCTTCATCTGCAACATTTAAAATTAAAGTGTAAATTAATCCATATTGGTCTACATGTTATTGTATGTTCTGATTATTATCTGTTTACCGGGCATAACTGTAACATGCAGAGTTCTTTCCAAAGTAATATTATTCTGCAACAGTACGCGAATAGCTTCTAAATATTGAACACCAAGACTTTTTGTGTCCTGCGTTCCACGCCCGTACATGTTTCCATCAACATCAATATAAGCAGAAAACGGAGGATAAGTCCACAGGACCTAAAAAAGTTGGTAAAGTTAGGTTTTCGAAAAAAAATGCTGGTGATTTATCACCAGGGGAAATGATTTTCAGTTCAATATTATCATGCTCGTATCTTAGTTCTGACAAGTTGACATCTAGATATGGTTCTGAGCCCATATCTACAGATGTCAACTCTAGATATGGGCTCAAGATATCCGCTCTTACATCTACACTATTATATAAAGAGGAAAGATTTGATTGTTTGTATGTTTGTTTGTTTGTTGCGAATAGGCTCGAAAAGTACTGAACCGATTTTGAAAATTCTTTCACCGATAGGATGCTACATCCTTTCCGGGTAACATAGTGGTGTTGCCATAAATACTCTAATTAAAAAGATATGGCCATTTAAGTGCCATTAGGTGGTCATTTTGTAAATTGAAGAGATTGTCAGGAACTACAAATCCGATTTAAAAAAATTATCACTAATAGAAAACTACACTATTCGTGAGTGACAAAAGTGATTTAGTGTTACCATATACATATTTTAATTAATATAATATGTTTTGTCATTTTGTTGTTACTAATCCGATTTTAAAAATTCTTTCACTGAGAGAAAACTACACTATTCGTGAGTGACAATAGTGATTTAGTGTTGCCATATACATATTTTAATTAATATAATATGGCTATTTTGTTGTTACTTATCCGATTTTAAAAATTCTTTCACTAAGAGAAAACTACACTATTCGTGAGTGACAAAAGTAATTTAGTGTTGCCATATACATTTTTAATTAAAATAGAATATAGCCATTTTGTTGTAACTAATTTTATTTTGAAAATTCTTTCACTGAGAAAAGTCTATAGTATTTCCGTCTCTCTTCTTTTTATAATACTATCATTGTCTCTCAACCTCTTTTTTTCCTATCTCTTTAATTATTATTTTTATCTGTTCAGAATGATCAGTCTCTTTTCGCTTTCTTTTTTTCGATTATCTCTCTCTATCTTCCTCTCTCACTCTTTCTCTCTCTCCTTTACCTATTCAATTTTATTTTTGCTCTGCCTTCCCTCTTTTATCATCTTTTGCTTTTCTTTTATTTTGGTTTCTATTATTTCTCTTTTTATAACTTTTTCTTACTTTCTCTCTTTTTTCAAATAATGAAAAGCTACACAATTACAGAGTGACAATTTAAGGACATCAACTATAATATTAGTTTAAATACCCAGAGCGAAGCGAGGGCAGGCCGATCTGATTATTTTTGCATCCTACCTGGCACTGAGACAACACAGATTAATGTGGAGATCTTTTCGAATTTCCCTCGATAATGTAAATGTAGCTTTAATACTCATGGACGTTTTAATTAGTAACGCTAATAAGACGGATTATTCTATCCTACAAGAAAGTAGCCTTGATATAATAGCTCTAATTATCCTGGATAGTCAAATTTGTAGTCCCTGAGTTAAAAAGAAGAGGGAGTGCCAACCGTTTATCTCTTCATTTCAACAACCCAGAGAAAACGTCACCAAAAAACTCAGATTGATCATGGATCATGTACTCCACATTCATTCATAAATGATAAATACTTACAGTTTCAACTGGGACGACGTCCGCATGAGAATTCAGCATGATGCTAGTCAACTTTGGATTACTTCCTAATAGAGTCAGTACGCATATCGGCAACCCAGCTGGTTTGTAAACAGCAAAAGGTAAATCTAATTCTGCTGCTTGACGCCTCCAGTACTCAACTACTTGATCTAAAGAAATGTAAAAAGTACCTATTATTCAGGTAATTCTTGTTATCGATTTAATTAACGATACATTAAATTAATAATCCACTAACAACATAGTAACCTATAGTAGCATAGTAATTTCAAACTTCTAATGTCTAATTTGTTTATTATCTGGCCGTAAGAATGGACTCACACGATATTTGTTCCGCTACACAAAGAAATGCAACAAATACCGTTTAATTGCACTTATATCTCATGCCAGTAAGCTTCTTTAAATTAAGGGTTATCTATTTGTCAGTTATGTGATAAAGGCACACAGTACTCACAAGTTCTTGATAATTTCTTATCTTCTTTCTAATCTTCTTTGAGCATGCCCATTATACGTTTCACACAATAACACAAAATAGTTCTAAATAGTTCACACTTCACCACCAATGGGCTTTCGTCAGGGAACTAGCGTTTAGGAGATATAGCACACACAGGACTCGGGATATTATTAATCAATAAAGGGGTTACAGGGAGTGTATACCGCGCGCGTACGCCGCTCTCTTCAATACGACTGACACACGACTCCCTCCGCCCGCGGCGTACCTAACACTCCTTAACACCCCTGTGCTTCACACCAGGACGCAGGCTGTTGCTATACAAAGCCCAGGTCCGTCCACATATGGAGTACTGTTCGCATCTTTGGGCTGGCGCCCCTAAGTGCCAGTTGCTCCCTCTTGACTCCATTCAACGACGAGCTGTTCGCATTATCGACGACCCCATTCTCACAGATGGTTTAGATGAACTAAGTCTCCGGAGAGACGTTGGATCTCTGTGTGTTCTCTACCGTCTCTACAATGGGGAATGTTCACAGGAATTGTTCGAGTTAGTGCCCCCGACACTTTTCCGCAATCGCACTCTACGCCGCTGGGACAGGTTCCATCCACACCACTTGGATGCGTGGCAAACCAGCAATGTACGTGCGTCAAGATCATTTCTCCCACGTACGTGCAGGCTGTGGAATAATCTGTCACCAGAGGTTTTCCCAGAGCGCTTTAATTTGGGAGTCTTCAAACGCCGAGTGTACAGGTTCCTTAAAAAGTAAAGTAGGGTTGGCAACGCATTTGCAATTCTCCGTGTATTGTAGATGTCCATGGGCGAGGGTGACCACTTACCATCAGGTGGACCTTCTGCTCGTTTGCACCCGTATACTATAAAAAAAAAATCAACGATAAAGGAAGCCAAGAGCAGATTCTTATTGTCCGCCAGATCATTGAGAAGTCTCGCGAGTTCAACAAACCAACTTATATCTGCTTTGTTGACTTTTCGAAAGCGTTTGAATCGGTGAAATGGCCAAAATTGTGGGACACCTTATTCCAGATGGAAACTCCAAAACATTTAGTGCATCTACTCAGACGCCTTTACGAAAACGAAACTGCATCAGTGAAAACAGATGAAGTCTTCTCGGACAGCTTTCACCCTAGCGCAGTAGTCAGACAAAGGTGCATAATTTCTCCGCTTCTGTTCAATATGTACACGGAGGTAATTATGCGTGCAATACAACCCTTGAAGACTGGACGGACGATATAAGTATAGGCGGATACAAGATTGCAAATCTACCGTATGGGATGACACTACTCTTTTTGCCACTAGTAGTAGCTATATGGACGAACTTCTCCTGAGAATGGAAAGTGTGAGCTTAGAGTTCGGTTTGAAGATAAATCGCAATGAAACCAAGATGATGATTGTCGACAGGGCCAATACCAACTTGCTAAATTTTACTAAAATAGGAAACTGAGACGTCGTACAATCATACATCTACGTTGGGGCTCTTATTTCAAATCAAGAAGGTTGTATAGACGTAGTTAAGAGGCGTATGGCTATGAGCAGAAGTGCAATGGACAAGTTCAAGAAAATGTGGAGGAATAGAAACATCACGAAAGCCACAAAGGTTACGCTCGTAAAAGCGTTGGTGTTTCCAATTTACCTTTACGCCGTCGAAACGTGGATCCTACGGTAAATTGAAATTCACAAGTGTTGGAGGAAGATGCTCGGGGTCTCCTGGACCGAATTCCGGACAAATGCCTCCATCCTAGAGGATCTCGCATCAAGGAACATCTATCTACTCAAGTGCGCAGTCGGATTTTAAAATTCATTAGGCACGTTAGTCGGCGTGGGAACGACTCCATAAAGCGTCTTATTGTTCAAGGGAGAATTGAAGGCTTATATAAAACCGCGGGGAAGATCCCCTATGAGATAGACAGATCAGGTGAAGGCTGCGGTGGGCGCTCCCGTACACGAATGCACCCGATTAATAGTCAGCAGGCAAAGGTGGCGGAACGGGCGCTGTCTTCTGGCCAACTTGCTGGGAAGTGATGACCACGACCACTCTGCCAAGAGTAAAGCGACACAGAAGAAGAATTTGTTTATAGATTAGGTCTGATTTGTTTATTAAGCAATTATACCGTCTATAACTTTTAGCGCAATCATTTTAAATAAGTAACATATAACTATCTCCCAAAATATCTGGTAAATCTATATCTATACTTTATAGTATATATTTATACTATAAAAAGGAATGATAAGTATTTTTGTATGTAACCAATAAATTTAAAAACTACTGGACTGGTGATTATTTTTTGAATTATTTGAATCGGACATGATTCCATTCAAAAGATATTACGAAATATAAAATGTCAATATAAACAAAAAATACACGCTGAGGGGTACCGAAATGCGGGAGAGCGATAATGTTTAAAAAAATTATCCACTGCACCCGTGCGAAGCCGGGACGGGCTTGTATCAGCAGACAATAAAGATGTCAGTACAAATATTTTAATTTAGGTAATTGCGCGGTGCCATTGTGTAGAATTCTGCAGGTTCCTTATTTAGGTCTTAAAATGTGTATCTGTTATAGGAATATACAGTAAAAAATCTAGATAACATTTCAGCAAGGACAACGTTCATTGTTAAAAAACCGTAGTTGTGATGTGTTAGTTATAATTGAAACGCTCGGTTTATCGCAACTTAAACATATCAGATATGTAGAATGAACATAGGACTTTCAATTCAATACAAGGTCAAACATTCATAGGTTAAGGTATAGTAAAATTTAAATAATTCGGCTAAGTGCGAGTGTGGAACTCGCGCACTGAGAGTTACGTACAATTTTAATTAAGGGACAAACAATATCAAATTATGATATCCGTCTGCTGCTCGAAATATCATCCTAAAAACCCAGTATCGTGGGGCGTTTACTCCCGACACTAGTAACGCATGTTTTAATATAATCAAACGCCTTTCTATGTAAAGCTTATGCAATCAATTAACATATTTATAATTACTTACACAATGAATATAAGAAAACGTGATAAAACATTTTTAACAAAAAATTTAACCGACTTCAAACTATGAAAAATGCATTAAAACATAAATAAATAAGTGATATTATTTGATATAGCCAAATATCAAACCTCCTTCATTTTTTTGAAGTAGCTTAAAAATAAATTATAGCCAGTTATTTCACGACATTTGAAGTCTCGCGTCAAAAACAACCAGCTACGTATCGAATATAGCTTTAGGAATTTCAGATTGGACAGACGAACGTCGATGTTTGCGATTTTACTAACATTCGAATATGTTATACATACATGTTTTCAGTATAGATTTAAAGCCTGATTAACGTTAAGAGGACTTTGCAAATTTGACAAACCGGAAGAGGTAACTTACTTCAAACCTTATTAATCAGTTTCTATGTTCAGTTTACGACTAATAACTAAAGATGCACTTTCAATATTAATCTATGTCCTAACAACACACTAAATCACTTGTCTTATTAACTAATTACTTATTAATGTAATAAGCAAGAAATATATATACTAAACATAAACAATACCTAGACTAATGTCAAACCATAGGTGGTTTTTCACTTGTTTTCAAGTTTCTGGTTTTTAACCTAAGGTCTTAATAATATGAAAATGAAATGGCGGGCGTAAAGCAAATTAAAAAGTACACCAAGAAGGTTCCGAGTCTGAGTTTTTAACAAATTAAAAAAGGTTGTATGATAAATTTGGCATCATGGAGGTAGAAGTAAATGGGTTTAATGATGTTTTGAATTCACAAACTAAGTGCACACGATGTTCTAAATTCAATTTACTTTATCCTCTAGTGGATAGAAACAGCTTTTGCGTTCAGATATCGAAGAGCAAAAATACTCTTTCCGAGATGGGGGGATGAAAAAAAATTTTTTTTGTTTAAAATAGTTTTCGAATTATTTTCTTTATATATTAGCTTCATGTAGCTAAAGTGAGTTTTTGATATTAATTTTAAGTGGGTATTAATTTCCCGTGATAATGGGTTATGCTGCTGTTGCCACAACATTTATGATTTTAGGTCAGAGAGGTTACATACACTTGAGAGTAACGACATAAACGGCTGTATCTTTTGACTGTGTTGAATTAGAATTTTGTTTTTTTTTTAACTTACAGCTTCAAAGGACTACAAGTCATCAATTTCGACTTAATACCACCAGATTTTCTTAGATAATGAGTCTTGACCGGCAGACAGATAACATAGTGATCCTATAAAGGTTTTTTCTTTTAAAGTAAGAAACCCTAAAAAATTTACATATTATCCAATAACGATGTTTTTCATTGAATAAATTATACATTTTTAAATTGTGACTAATTCTGTAATAGTGAACTTCAATATCTTCATAATTGAGTTCGTGTGCTCAGTTCAGTCAGTTGTCTGTTAACTTTCGCATTTTTTTTCTTTCAATAAGCGCCAATTGTTGGACTACAATTCACGATAAAGAGTTCGTGTTTGTTCCCTACTTATTGAAGTACTGACGTCATTTTAGCATTTTGTTAATATTATCTTAAACAACAGAATAAACTTTCATTGAAATATGTTAAGTTCTTTCAGCGTGAATCACATAATAAATTTTTCAAGGATACAAATTATCCAAAAAATTCAATCCAATCTTTCTCGATTGATGTCCTTTGTAACAAATGCAACCACCCGCGGTATGAAAAAAATTAGAGACAATTGACTCAATTATAGTTTGTTGACCCGACAAACTATGTTTTGCACTATAATTTTTAAAAATTTTGGGGTGAGTCACCCCAATCAGTTAGGGGTATAAAAAATAGATGTTAACCGATTCTCAGACCTACCCGACATGCATACAAAATTTCATAAAAATCGGTTGAGCCGTTTCGGAGGAGTTTGGTAACAAACACCGCAACATGAGAATTGTATAATAGACTAATCGACCCGTCCCAGCTTCGTCCGGGTGCAATTTAACACGTATTTAGACGTAACCGCTATGCCCCTGCATTTTAAATCTGTAATATCTTCGTAAATATTCATTTAAATTTCATGCTGTAAATGGCCGTATTGATCAGTAGGTATTAAATGCTGTATTGTTTAAAATCGCTTCGTAAATAAGCCAAATCTTAAAAAGTTAAGGATAAAAAATGGTTATTGTGGGTTATCGCTAAGTAATAGACATATTCCATCGCGGAATTTTTTGTAGACCTTTTTAAGGTGTACAATACTGTAGTACATTATTTTGATCTATCTCGTAGGGTTCAGCCAGCGTTTGCAATGTAAGCGCAAAAAAAGTGTTTATTTACGACATCACCTTAGAAACCTCTAAAATTATCAGTGTTTCTTTACTATATTATGTACGAATTATACATATAAACCTAACTGTTGAATCACTCTATCTATTAAAAAAACCGCATCAAAATCCGTTGCTTAGTCGTCATGACTAAAATTTCAAAAAATGTTGTTTTGGTATATATACCGTGTATACATCCATATGCACTTAGTAAAAAGCGGTTATTATATTATTACAAACAGACAATCCAATTTTATTTATTTGAATAGATTTTTTCAAAACAAAGAAAAGTTCATACCTGAATTTTCTCCTCTCGTAGTATCTATTTGAATATATTCTTGAAGTCTTTTTACTACTGGGTTTTTTTTATACATTTCAACTTTGTTTGATTCCGGCAAAATTGGATACAAGAAAACATTAGAATATAGTAAAAAATATGTAATAAAACGAAACATCTTGAAAAACTAATTACACTTAGGCAAATTAATTATTTGAGCGTCGTGTCTTGCGCTAACGTAGTTTTAAAATGAAATTCTTGAGTAGTGTTAGCCGTTTATCAATATTGCCTGTAGCTTGTATATCTACGAGTATATTATTATACTGAAAAGTCGTGTCTGTACATTGAACTTTAAAAGTATTTCACTATAAAGAATACAAACTTTTTGAACAATGGTTTCTGAATATTTTGATTTTTTCATGATTTGTTTATCTAAAAATTTTCGAAAGAGTACCGAGTAGAGTAGTCAATTAAGAAATGAAAGCCTGATTTTCTTTTCACTATTAGCCATAAAAAATATAGATAATAAATAAACAATTTATTGAGTTGATGCTATTAATTAAATGATCCTTTTTGCTGATATCTCCTAGATAAAAATGCGTAGTAGTTTCCAAGATGCCAATACACAACAATTTCTCGTTTATAGTGTTAATTATGATGCTGGCAACACTTATAATTTGAGTAGCATCCTGTGACTTGACCTTGTTGTTGGTACGACTGATATGAGTAGCATCCTGTTACTTGATCTTGATGTTGGTGCGACTGATATGAGTAGTATCCTGTTACTTGAAAGTTGGCCAACTGATAAACACAAATCAAGGAAGTGGGGATTGCAAAATAAATACGCCATCACGACAAAATAATCATGGATTACATCGCGAGTATTCTTAGCAGTAACTCTGAAGCTCTGAGTCTAAAGTATAACCCCATGAGGATATTATATTATAGTCCAGCCGTCATACTGTTAGTCTGCGTATAGACTACTACAACATTCTTCTTCTCTTCTTTTTATTTATTAACAATAGTTATTAGATAGATTAATACCTACTGAATATATAACGTGGGTTTGTTTACAATTCCCCTCTGCCGGAAGAAAAAATGAGTGATTCTTATTTAATGTTTTATAATGAATTAAAAGTCTGCACTGTGAAACAAAGGACACTAAGTAACCCAAACACCGAAACCGAGCAAAATTCAAAAAAATCCGAACTGTATTACTGTGATCTGACGCTTACAAATTTTCGATCAGGTCCCGTGTCGTGACGCGAGTTTAACATTTTTTAGCCATCCCAAAAAACAAGTAGACAACTGCACAATGCCGCTAAAGAAGTTTTCACTTCAAAAATCAAGTCTTTGATTTTTTTAACAAATTTTCTTTTTTCCTAACCAGTCCAATATTAAGGTGTAAAATCAAACAACAGAATCTTATTCTAATCCTAGCTACCTATTTACGAGATTTTGCGATATACTTGCATTGCATATTAACTTTCTATGTTATATAAACCCTACTGACCAGGATGGTGTTAGTCTCACCCTCCACTACTGTTATCCAACATCCAGCTTAATCCGCAATAAGAAATAGAATTTATCTACCTTTAACTATAATAGTCAATATTCATTCTGTAAAATTACAAAACTTTCTTTCTTCCTTTCATCAAGTCTAATCTTCAAGAGTGATTCGCATAATATGCTTCTTTTTTTCTTTCTTTAATGATTCTTTGGACAAATATGCCTTGAATCGCATGTTTATTATGTGTAGCTTTATTTTGCTCGTGTGTGTTATCAGGGCAATAAATTAAAAAATTGCTGCACTTCTTTGAATCGCATGTTTATTATGTGTAGCTTTATTTTGCTCGTGTGTGTTATCAGGGCAATAAATTAAAAAATTGCTGCACTTCTTCGTGGAACCTTTTTTATGAAGAGGAGTGAAAAGACTGTGTGAGTCCATTCAGAAGGCCATTTTACTGTGAACCATATCTTGTTGCATGTGATGTAAAAGATCCTCCTAATGCTCTCCTAATGCTATTATCCGATCTTGGCGTTCATGTCTTCTACAATAACCAGTAATTCTTCATTGCGTAATTTTGCTATTGTAGACTCTAGTTCAGAATAAAACTTCTCAATTGCTTCATCACTTGGAGCAGAAGTCGGGGCATATACTTGATGTTAAGATTTATGATAAGAAGCTTTTATCTTGATGCTGATAATCCGATCACTTATCGGTTCGTAGCTCATCACGAATTATTTTAGATGTATAGGTATTATGAAGGCCACTCCGTTGCTGCTGCTACTGTCATTCCCAGAAAAATTACGGTCATGGTGGTCTGTAGATAAATACCCGCTTCCTCTCCAGTGTGTCTCGCTTAGACCACAATTGTTTACACCACACCTAACTACTCCCTGGTACGTATCGTCTAGAGGCGTCGTATCTTGATTAAGTTTCCAGAAGTAGAGTTTCCATGGAGAGCCTTGTCTCCTACCCCACCATGGCTGGTAGCAAATTTCACACTGCGCGCCTCGGACATTGCGCAGCGCCGGTTGCTAATCGGTTCGCAGAGCGATCCTGTCTTATTTACTTGTGCTCTCATGTGACTTCCTTGGGAATGTAGTCGCAGTGGTTTCCCCTTGCCTTCTGAGCCAGACATTTAAGAGATGATCCCTAGGCCGCTGTTGCCTCTTCTGTCCGGTATTCTGAACAGGTGAGTGGATATCCCGCCACAGCTCGGTCGTCAGTTCTCTAGCAGGGGGCACCACGACAGCCGTCGTACCTTGGTGCACTGTGAACACCTCGGTCGTGCAGGTGAGGTTGACATTTGGGGCTGACTAGATGTAATTGTCATTTTCCTCGTTACCCCCCTTCATCGTGTTAGTAATGTATTATTTAAAATAAATTAATAGAAATCATTCGCCAATCAAAAGTTGTCAACAGTGTTGCAAACAGCCAATTTATTTTTGCCTAAAATATAAATGGATAAAATAAAACGTCTTAGATATTCTATGACGAGTCGGTAATCTTATTCCGTACCATTTTCGATCTTTTCTCAATCGTGCAGCCGTAGCTGGATATCGTTGCAGCCGTAGCTGGTAATCGTTTCAGCTGTAGCTATTAAATGATGCCACCGAAGTGGATATTGTTGCAGCCGTAGCTGATATAAATATGTGTTATGGTCCACCTTAGTGGAGTAGGAAATATGAGATATGTACAACTTGCTTACAACAAGCAACACTCCCATCGAGTATACGAGTCAAACTAAGAGACGTTATACGCCAGATCATTATTTTATGTGACAAGCTACGGACGAAAAAAGACAAAGTAGGCCACACTATCCTAAACGCTAGCAAACATCCCATAAGGATAATTCACCAGACGCCCTAACACTATGACATGCTACAATGTCTATTTAAAAGCACTAAGCTAAGGGGTAGTCCTGACGAAGACTATTGATGCCACTCACATAAACAATGTCCACGGACAAAGTTCGTAGTTGTACCCAGCATCGCTAGAATGTCCACTTCGGCTTGCAACCTCCGCACAGCTCAGCATCTGGATACATTGGTGTGATAGACACAGCGATATCAATTAAGACGTCAGGACGTTGAAGTATCAAATCAAAGAGTGATAGATACAAACAACATCGTCCGAGTCACCAGAGACCACGGAGTATGAAATCATAAAGTGATAGACACAGCGATACCAACTAGGACATCAGGACGTTGAAGTATCAAATCAAAGAGTGATAGATACAAACAACATCGTCTGAGTCACCAGAGACCACGGAGTATTAAATCACGAAATATTCAAAACTATTTATCATGGGGGCAGTCTGCTAGCAGCTAATGTAGCCTATAAACCAATCCACAACGCGTCGTCAAGAATAAAGCATATCCGGCACCGTATACAAGAATTCTCAAAGAAGAACTAAATCACACTAAGAGGCATCTCGCGTCGGTACCACCAATATGCAAGGTTTCAGCAACAGACAGATGGACTTCCTAAAGATAATCAAAATCATCTAAGAGTCATTTTCCGTCCATATGCTAAAGCTGAAGCAAAACTCTCGCTGAACACTTTTATCAGGACGCTGATCTAAATACATGCATCACCATCACATCATAACTACATAAGATATTATTATTAAAATATATGTATATTCATTAAATAAGAGATTCAATATTATTACATATATCGCCACTTTAAATGTATTGTATTGTTATATAGTTCTTCTTTTAAAAAATGTGCAACATTCGATTATCGACTTTCAGTTGTTTTTTTTATTCAGCTTAGACAATAAAGATGGATACTTCAAAAATTCGAGTGATTTTTAATACGAGTTCCGACGCAGAACTAACACGGCACAGCTCGCAATATCAATGTTGCGTTTGGATAGGGGACTGCTAATGAACGCGGCATGCGATTTTGGTTAAAACGCTTTCGTTATGGAAACTTTGATTTGAAGAATGAACCACGTGGAAGACCGCCCACACAGGTAAATAACAATGAATTGAAAGAGATGGTGGAAACCGATCCGAGCCAAACTACCCAGGAATTAGCGACATGGTTTAACGTTACCTTACCAACAATATCGCCTCATTTGCGTGAAATCAATAAAATAAAAAAATATGTCAAATGGGTTGAAACTAGTGTTGCCTTGTTGAATCGATATAGAAATGAAGGAATATTGGATCGAATTGTGACATGTGATGAAAAGTGGATTCTTTACGATAACTGTAAGCGAAAAATGCAATGGCTCAAGGTCCCAGGTCAAACGCCGCAACAGTGTCCTAAAGGAAAGTTTATCAATAACAAGGTAATGGTAACTGTTTGGTGGTCTCAGCATGGTGTTATTCACTATAGCTTTCTCCAATCTGGTCAAGCAATAACGGCAGATGTCTACTGTGCCGAACTCCGAACAATGATAGCAAAACTAGCAGTGAAACGAACCCACTCATGAATCGATCTTTACCATTATTTCTCCATGATAACGCAAGACCTCATACAGCACGAGAAACCGTTTTAACTCTACAGGAACTGCAATTAGAAACCATTCGTCACCCTCCGTATTTGGCCTCCCTCCGTCTTCTCAGGAGGCAGTACAAAATGCTTTCATACAGTTTCTCGAATCTAGATCACCAGAGTTCTATCGCTAAGGCATAAATGACCTTCCTATTAGACGGCAGCAATGTATAGATAATAATGATAATGGTAATTATTTTGATTAAGTAAATATGTTAAATAATTAAAAGAAACGAATTTCAATTTTTCAGTGCTAATCGGCAATTTCATACTTTAACCCCTAATACAAGATCTAAATCAACTTGAAAGTACATACTACGTTTCCCTATTAAAAATCTAATCATTACTTTTGACGCGAATACTTGCATCTTTATAATTATAATCTTATATAATAGTAATCTTTATAGTAACAATTAGATGTTGTACAAAATACATACTACGTTTACGCAATTGCTTATAAGTTATAACACACAGACGTGTATAAATCAAATTCGGAAAAAAAGCCGAAACTGTCTACGGGTATATTTAAAGTCATCATTCGAGCTAGTTTATTTAGTATATTTTTTACTTGCGGAGTAATATTTTTGTTGCATTAAAAGGAGAAATAACCACTGAAAAGGTATATTATGTATATTATCACTGATAAAGGTAAATGAAAAAAAAAAACAATTTATTATTATATTACAAAAATTACTCTATAATAAACAAATCATTTATACATACTTCAGGTTAAACATACATTTGATACAGAAATTGATAGAAAATAAGATTAGTCAAAAGTTTTTAAAACATCTAACAGCCCGTCGTGTTAGCGTCGAGGGTTAAAAATGTACATGAAATATTATTAATATTAATATCCACATAACACAAATATAAAAACGTAAATATTAATAATTGTAATAGTAATTTAAATACATTTCAAAAATCATAAAATAAAAGTGTATTTCATATCCATTTGTATCTATCCTTTTTGAGGTTGAGGTCTCCCTGTAACCATAAGTGTTGGGAGGTCATAGTCGTACATCGTCGTCGACACATGTACGGAAAATCTAAGTAGTACATAATATGTTAGCTTAAATTAGGTACTTATCAAACTGAAAAGAGTTACATGATTCTATCTATTTATATCAATTTATAAATGGTTGTTGGTGAACGTGTGAACGTATACTTACAAATGTAACATTTTATTGAAATAATAACTCTTAAAATACAATATAATATATGTATTTGTTTACAAATTAAACTATAATTAATTATAACGTAAAAGCCCTTAATCTCAAACTAAAAACTGTTTATGTGTTTAAAGCTTACACTTCTTTTTATCACCTTCTCTAATTTAACCTATAATTCAACTTCAATTTTTTCTGATCTTCCAATAAGACTAATAATAACGTTCCATATAACAAATATAAATGAGTGATGCCCGAGTTAAAATAAAAGTTTGAGTTTATGAGAACATAAGCAATAATATTTAAGCACACCTACAGAAGGCTAGTAACGGTAAGGATTCATTCAAAATGCCTATTTTTATCCTTGAACATTACCCAATCTTTTAAGAAGTTCAACATAAACATCTATGCCCTGTAAGTAGTCTTCTACTGAAATGTATTCATTGTTGTCGTGAATTCTTGAAATCATATTCCTTCTTGTACAAAATCCTATAGCCGGTATTCCTTTCGTTCGAACCGGAACCATATCAGATGTGGCTGCTAACATTGATGTTTTTAGAGGAATATTTCTGAAAAACGAGAGTTTCCTATTGGTTAACACACTATTTAACTTAGAACTTATTAAACGTTTAGATGAAAACACAATTATTATACCTACTAGAACGTAATTATATAATTTGTTGGAATCACTAAAAACAAATTAATAATAGTGATTAATACTCTGAACGGTCTTAATTACACATATCTGGATTTTTGCTCCAAAATTTACTAAAAAAAACGGATAAAGATACTGTTTTGAAGTAAACAGGGAAAGTCAGTAAGGCAGTATAGGTTTGATGTCTCCCGTGCCGCGAGCATATATGTAAGTCCACCTGGATGACTCCTACTTTGAAAAACAGGTTAAATGCCGAATTCGGCAGCCAATGAAGGTAAATTTTTTGAATAGTAGCTACGTGACTACGATTGGGTCATAGATTTCTTCTATAATCATTAGTCTTAAAAGAAGAAGCAGTTCACTCCGCGGGAGTCCTGAGTATTGCTCGGGGTATCTTTACGTATAACCTGCCAACCCAGGAAAATATAATTACCAGAAAAAATTACAAATCCAAAATGCTTAAGTAGTATTTTTTAGTTATTTTACTTTAGGTCATGTTTTATCGAAAATATTTTTGATGGTGACAACTGTACTAACGGTGAGTTACAAAAGGGTGATCTCAATTTTGGAAATGAAGAGGATAATCATAAATACATACAAATCTTTCATAGTTTCTCGCAGTGCCACCCAGTAGGGATTAGAATCGTCAAGAGTAGTCGGTGGCGAAATTTCAGTTTGTCTTAAAAAATTCAACGTAGAGTTAGTGCCCAACTTTGATAACCAACTATTCAGCTGAAATATAATTACTTTTTAGACATGATAATACTAATCACGTAAGTATATTATTCCAAATTATATTCCTTTCATTATTGAAAGCAATTAAAATGCAAACCAATATTTACAACCAAATTTTATAGAAATTGGTATTTTCTTTGTAACCTTTAGTTACCTACCTTAAGGATTCCTCACGAACTCATCGGACATTTGATTGGCTTTTATTACATAATTTCTACACGGTTACAATGATATTTTTTTTAAATTTGAAAATCTTACCATATCAGTAATTTCTGTTGTGTTCGCGTTATTTGCTAATCTCATGTCTATCACAACTGTCATAAAATTAGGAACAACATTAGGAGCCAAACCACCCTGAAATCAGTGTTACTTATTACCTTTTTGTTTTCGCGGGCAGTTTAAGATTGCATATGAGATCTTTATAAATAGAAGAAGTAATAATTGAAAGGAATTTGTGATTTAAAAGAATCATAAAGGTTGCCAACAACAATCAATGATTGTCGTTCGATCTACTTGTGTGGTGTGTTATCCAGATTTCCGCGGATTACAGCTAGACAACCTTTTTGATTTCTTTTAGAAGTAGTAATAAATATTTAGACGTTTCTATATTTTCTTAAGTAAACAAATATCCTTATACTTAACCACTTGTTGACACTTGGAAATATTATTTATCACGTTATTAGAATACTTACCGCAACGATATTCATGTTTACAGTTGTATACACTCCATAGTCGAGAGGATCTGATGATTTCATTATTTGTATTTGTTCATTTCTATATTCCATTGCATCGTCTATAAGGGTTTGCAACTATACCCGAAAAAATATCAATAAAATTAGCAAAATTATATCCAATAAGTACATTCTCATAGAATTGAAAAGGTAAGGGTAAAACTTTAGCTAACAGACTAACTGTAACAACGTCGTAATTTCCTTGTTTTTTCCACTTTCTCTAATATTTTATCTTTATTTTAAAAGTTTGGTATATACATTCTGTTTTTGTATGTCAGTATAATTAACATAAACAATAAATGAATAATTTAAAAAAAAAATTATCTACTTAATGGATATTCGTAATAGATATAACGTAATTTACTTATATTTAAATAGTTACTTTTTCTGCTGCAGTTCCTTTTAACATTATAGATCCGTGGCCGCCAACTCCTTGTATTTTATATTCTGCCTCTATAAAATAGAATCTTGTATAAATATCATAAAAGGCTAACAGGTTTTATGCATATTTTACTGATACAGCGTTGTATGCGATTTTTGGCGAAAACTAATAAACAAAACTTGTATAACTGGCATCATTTAACTGTTATGTTTAATAATTCATGCATTTATTTACACTATTAAAATACCACAAATATTGTTTTATTTATTTTAAAATTTTCAGTTTCACGGCTACTCCTTTTTCAGGTTAATTAAATTTATAATTTAAGTTTTCACAAAGTTTTTAAATACATAACTGTCTTGAGAATACCTAATTTGCTTTATACATTATGAAATTAACTTTTCAATGATATTATAATGTAACTTACGCCACGGTCTTTTATCCTGGTACAAGGCATACACGTGATCATCGCTAGAAGTTATGCCTTCATCTAAGGCGAACCCAATATTTAACGACTTGAACTCATCAGTTTCAAGAAACGGTATTATTCCATTAAATCCGCCGGTTTCTTCATCTGCAACATTTAAATTGAAAATGTAAAATAATCATACTGGTCTACATGTTATTGTATGTTCTGATTATTATTATCTATTTACCAGGCATAACTGTAACATGCAGAGTCCTTTCCAAAGTAATATTATTCTGCAACAGTACGCGAATAGCTTCGAAATATTGAACGCCAAGACTTTTTGTGTCCTGCGTTCCACGCCCGTACATGTTTCCATCAACATCAATATAGGCAGAAAACGGAGGATAAGTCCATAGACTCTAAAAAAGTTGGTAAAGTTAGGTTTTCGCCTTTAAATTAAATGTCAATTGCGTATCTTAACACTGCCAGCTATATTTTATACTTATATTTTATAATTGAGAATTTCTTAAATATTTTTAAATTTTCTGATATAGATATTGATGACCACGACCGGTCTGCCAAGACCGTATCGACCAAGAAGAAGAATATAGGTATTTGATAACTTTATAATTAAGCGCTTAATATTAGGTTGGGGAAAAAGTCTTTTCGCATTATAGTATGTATGAACTTGTAATAAAATCTGTTTGGCTATACTATTTGTATCTGTCTGGTTTTGGTATCATTAAAAGTTTACATTTTAAAGAACATAATTCCAAATTCAAATTAGGAAAATGTGTGATTTTATTTTTCGTACTGTGAAGATGAGTGAATCTAATGAAGAAATTCGATACATTTTAAAATTTAACTACAAAAAAGGTAAAAATGCAACGCGAAAAAAAATCGAGATGTTTATGGACCTAGTGCAGTGTCTGTGAGAGTAGCACAAATTTGGTTTAAGCGTTTTTAATCCGGAAATTTTGATGTCAATGATGCACCGCCCTATTACGGATGAAATGGATGCCATTTTTGAAAAAGTGGAGCAAGATCGGCATATCAGTAGATACGACGTAGCTGAAGAACTGGGAATTGACCTCAAAACAGTTTTGGCGCATTTGAAAAAAACTGGGTACTCGATATTTGGGTACCTTACGAGCTGACTAAAAGAAACCTAATGAACCGTGTACTCATTTGTGATTCTCTATTACCACGTGACCACCAAGCAGGACCATCGATTCTGAACTCTACTGCAAACAACTGATGAGATTAAAGCAAGAAGTTGAGAGAAAGCGGCCATAATTAATCAACAGAAGGGGTGTGGTTTTTCATCATGATAACGCTAGACCTCACACATCTTTAGCCACTCAGCAAAAACTAAGAGAGTTTGTCTGGGAGGTGTGCATCTGCATCCGCCGTATAGTCCTGACCTTGCACCTTCAGATTTCCACCTGTTTCGGTCTCTTCAGAATTTTTTAGTCAGGTTAACATCACGAGAGGACTGCCAAAACTACTTGTCGCGGTTTTTTGGTCAGAAGCCCCAAAATTTCTATAGCAATTGGATCATGTCCCTACCTACAAGATGGCAAAAAGTGATCGAACAAAATGGTACCTACATACTTTAGTTAAATGTAAATAAACTATATTAAAAAATGTTTTGAATTTTCTTAAAAAATGCTTTTCCCCAACCTAATATTAACATTTTAAAATTAGTCAAAATTAAAAAATTAGAAAAAAATGCTGGTGATATTTCACCAGGGGAATGGAATTTACAGTTTTCTTTGTATCCAAAAAAATCTTTAGCGACTGCTCTTCAAGACTCCATTTTTCAAAGTCCTTTAAGAAACTATATGAAAATTTTGGTTCTTCAGAATATTTCATATCTTAGTTCTGACAAAGATGTCAACTCTAGGTATGTGCTCAAGATATCCGCTTCTTCATTTAAGATGACTTACAAAACCAAAAGCTATCTATGCATTTTAACTTTAGACTCAGCAGATAAAATTCTATAACGATTGTATATTGTCAACTAAAAGGAAATTTTTATGTACCAATCGTATCATTTAATATTATTTATTTTTGTAGAAATACATTTTACCAGCTGGGCAAACTATTGATTATAAACAATATGGTTTGCTATTGTAATTTGTAATAATAGGTATTGTGTCATTTAACAAAACTTGTTACTGATCTGATTATTTTGTCATCCTTCCTGGCACTGAGACTATTGATGTAATGTGATGATTTGTATGAATGTAATGATTAATGTAATGTAATGATGATTTCTGACTTCTTTTGATAATGTAAATGTAGCTTTACTTCTTATGGACGTATTAATTAGTAAACCTAATAAGACGCAGTATTCTCGGAGTATTCTATCCTAAAAGAAAGTAGCTTTGATTTGATAGCTCTAATTATCCTGGATAGTCCCTTAGTTAAAAAGGAATGGAAGTACCAACCGTTTATCCCTTCATTTCGACAACCCAGAGAAGAGGACACCAAAAAACTTTTAAATTGATCATGGATCATGCATTCCACATTCATTCATAAATGATAAATACTTACAGTTTCAACTGGGACGACGTCCGCATGTGAATTCAGCATGATGCTAGTCAAGTTTGGATTACTTCCTATTAGAGTCAGTACGCATATCGGCAACCCAGCTGGTTTGTAAACAGCAAAAGGTAAATCTAATTCTGCTGCTTGACGTCTCCAGTACTCGACTACTTGATCTAAAGAAATATAATAAGTATTATTCAGGTGATTCTTGTTATCGATTTAATTAAGTTTACCTTAAATTAATAATCCACTAACAACATAGTAACCTATAGTAGCAAAGTAATCTCAAATATCGAATATTAGGTCTGATTTGTTAATTAATCAATTTTTACCGTCTAACTAGCGCAATCATCATTTTAAATATAAAGTACCTACATATAACTATCTCCCAAAAAGTTTGTTAAATATATCTATATAGTAATATGTCTTGCTCTTGTATCAGAAGAATCAAACAAACATCGACTTTTTTTATGTCCGCTATGTGTGGAATGTCCCATAAAAAACTCTCGTGATTATTACAGTATAAATGGCCATAATTATTGATTCCTTGCACTTTGAAGTTTAATTCTTTCACAGCTTCAGGAGAATATTTATAACAGTACTTATAACAATAATAATAATTTCTAGTTTTCGGATTTTTCCCCATACTAGTGCTACAAGACTTTGCTTCTTGCCTTCCCTAAGGTTCCTAGGTCAAAGGACCAACCCTGGGAATTTTGATTCTTGTACGACTGTATCTTTTCATTACGTTGACTTAGAAGTCTGATTTATCTTCACATTTTTCAAACAAAAAGTTTCTTGCGTGATTGTCAAAAAAAGTTAATTTTCTAGTGACGTAGGACGAAAATCACTTGTGCCTTGGCACCGTAGGCTCGAGTATTTGTTATTAATTTCAACTTGATACCTCCACGCTTCTAGAAGAAATGGGTCTTGACAAACAGACGGGCAACGAAGTGATTATAAAAGGTACGGAACCCTAAAAACAATGAAACCTAAAAGGTCCATAATTAATCATACTTTACTTTACTTTATTCGTCCGCCATAGCTTCGCAGAGCTAAAATATTTTAAGGCGAAAATAACTTTTTTTTGACATCTGATTTAAAGAAATATTTAAAAATACACTGTGAAAACCGTAACCACAATAGTTTTTATGTGATGCGCGTACAAACATGCAAACATTTTTAAAATCTTTGTTTTATTTTTTAATGATGGTTATATTTATACGAGAGGTCTTATAATTATTCTTAAAACAATTCTAAGTACACACAATCGATAAGTTCCATATTATTATATATTATGTACCTATAGATAATATCTTTTGATTTGGTAATTTAATTCAACTGTAAAATGTGTAATAATTAAAAATATTATCGGTGCTACAATGGCAATATTTAATCAGATTGAACTTTGTCGGAAACTTAAATAATTTAAGTACAATTGTTTTACAAATGCTATTTTTCGAATATGAATGACGTTGATAACATAATCATTAAATTACTATTGTGTGTTAATTATGTGTGCATATTGCAGGTTATAAGTTTATTTTACCTTACCTACATATTAACTTGCATATAAATTACTAACCTAATTGAAACAATTTTAATGTTACGTCCAATAAAATTGTTTTAAATCGTTTCAAATCATGGCTTTCATAGAACGAGAGAGGAATGATACCTACCCATTACTATACACGTTTGCACATGCAATTTAGATGGAGCCGAGCAGTGCGTGGGGCTTGAGACCCAGGAGCAGATTTAAAGAGCTCTTTCATAATATATTAACTCTTACCTCCGACCTCACCACTCGACCTCTTACGTGGACCTCAAGAAGGGAAACACTAACTTCCATGTATACTGCGCGCCTGCGCCCACGACTACTCTGTCGCACTAAAGGTTATATATTGTCTACACGTCGATATACTTGACATAATATAAAATGACCTACCCGCTAATACTCCCTTATAAAAGGTGCACTAACATGACATTTTACACTTTTTTATTATTAATATGATAGATAAGGAACAAACAGAAGAAGGTCCACCTTATGGAAAGAGGTCATGGTCGCCCATAGACATTGATGAAACAAGACGGTGTCTCTAGTTTCGAGCAAGAACCCAGAGTCCACCGGAACCGCAGCATTAATAGGATGAGAGAGAGGGGTAAGTCTGGCCCACATACAGCACGACCGAAACGTGTCTAAGACATTTGGCGGTCGGAATCGCATGTTGGTAGTCACAAGCCAGTCAAGGAAAAGATTCCCTACCACCAAGAGGTACTATGTTACTCCGCTCAAAATTTTATTCTCTGTCCCTCTATATCTCGTTTCTTATAATTAATTTAAATGAGAATGACATTTTTCTTCATTAATTTTATTTAAATTGATTAAATTATCGTCCAATTCTCCGACTTAATACAATCCAAAGAAACACATGAAATACTGACGAAACAGTTCCAGTCCATCCACCCACTCACTCAATTACAAACATTGTCAATGTCTTTGTCTAGATCGTGACATAACTTTAATCACGCCAAGTATAACGGTTGTTTTATGTGCCATTATCATATTTATAATTGTGTAAGAATAATTAATTCCAAGTGCGAGTTAGAGTCACGCATTGAGGGAACACTGTGGTCTCCTTGCACGGACATACATCCATCAACTCAACTTTTCGTCGTCCAATGCTGGACATAGTTCTCTCCCAATTTACGCCACATTACTCTATCCTCCGCCTTCCTCATCCACCATCCAGTCTACCCCGGCTATCTTCCTTATGTAATCTGCCCAACGGGCGTCCTACACTATGAAAGTCGATACGCGGTCTCCACTCAAGGACGCATCTGCTCCAACGTCCATTAGACGTCAATTTACCAAATGTAAAAAAAAAAATATTATGTAAAATTATTTTCAAATTATTTTCTCTATGAGATTTCTAGGTCTAGGTCAACGGGAATTACCTACCTATATTTAGAGTATATCGAAATATGTATAAATAGCCCTATCTCTTGCTTGCGTTCATTAAGAACATAGATGTTTTACAGCTTCATGTGACTGGCGTGAGAATTAAGATTTTGTATTAATTTTAAATGGAAATTAATTTCCCCTGATAATGGGTTATGATGCTACTTCTACAACTACTTCTTCTTACTATCGTAAGACTACTTCATGCTAAATTTTAGGACTTAGCATGAAGTAGTCTTACGATAGTAAGAAGAAGTAGCATCATAACCCAATGGACAATCCTCCAATATTAAGAAACTTATCCCAGGCACATGCCAAGCATCTTCTGCGCCGGTGGGGCAAAAAAGAAGTCGGGCGCCAACAAGTATACTGCGTGGCAAATATTTATGAGCGCCTATACCTGAAGAGCAAAAAAAAAGGTCGTTCGCCAACAAGTATACGGGGCCCCTGGTAAATTCATCAGATGGGGGCACCCTCCTCCAATATTAAGAAACTTATCCCAGGCACGTGCCAAGCATCTTCTGCGCCGGTGGAGCAAAAAAGAAGTCGGGCGCCAACAAGTATACTGCGTGGCAAATATTTATGAGCGCCTATACCTGAAGAGCAAAAAAAAGGTCGTTCACCAACAAGTATACGGGGCCCCTGGTAAATTCATCAGATGGGGGCCCCCTCCTCCAATATTAAGAAACTTATCCCAGGCACGTGCCAAGCATCTTCTGCGCCAGTGGAGCAAAAAAAAAGTATCTAACATATCATTGTCCAATAACGATGTTTTAAATTGAATAAATTATAGATTTTTAAATTGACTAAATCCCTAATTATATATCTATCTTATAAAGTAAATTATAATATATTCAGAATTATAATTAATTTCGTTAGTGTGCTCATATCAGTTTTCTGTTAACTTTCGCGTTTTTTTTTCTTTGGCATAATATATTGCGAGAAACTTGATCGATATATCTATTTGTAGTAACAAGTAGGAAAGATAGAAAGAAAGAAAATACTTTATTGAGACAAAGTACAGTTATATAACATATCTACACTATTATATAAAGAAGAAAGATTTGATTGTTTGTATGTTTGTTTGTTTGTTGCGAATAGGCTCGAAAAGTACTGAACTGATTTTGAAAATTCTTTCACCGATAGGAAGCTGCATCTTTTTCAAGTAACATAGGCTATGTCAATGTGGTGTTGCCATAAATACTCTAATTAAAAAGATATAAGGTGGTCATATTGTAAATTGAAGAGTTTCTAAGGAACAACAAATCCGATTTAAAAATTTTTTTCACTGTTAGACAACTACACTATTCGTGAGTGACAAAACTGATTTAGTGTTGCCATATACATTTTTCAAATAACAGAATATGGCCATTTTGTTGTTTCTAATCCGATCTTAAAAATTCTTTCACTGAGAGAAAACTACACTATTCGTGAGGGACAAAGGTGGTTTAGTGTTGCCATATACAATTTTTTATTAATAGAATATGGCCATTTTGTTGTTTCTAATCCGATCTTAAAAATTCTTTCACTGAGAGAAAACTAAACTATTTGTGAGGGACAAAGGTGATTTAGTGTTGCCATATACATTTTTTAATTAATAGAATATGGCCATTTTGTTGTTACTAATCCAATTTTAAAAATTCTTTCACTGTTAGAAAACTACACTATTCTTGAGGGACAAAGGTGATTTAGTGTTGCCATATACATTTTTTAATTAATAGAATATGGCCATTTTGTTGTTACTAATCCAATTTTAAAAATCTTTCACTGTTAGAAAACTACACTATTTTTGAGGGACAAAGGTGATTTAGTGTTGCCATATACATTTTTTAATTAATAGAATATGCCATTTTGTTGTGACTAATCTGATTTTAAAAATTCTTTTGCTGTTAAAAAACTTCACTATTCGTGAGGGACAAAGATGATTTAGTGTTGCCATATACATTTTTTAATTAATAGGGCGCGAATATGGGCGTTTTGTTGCTATTGATCCGATTTTTAAAATTCTTTCACTGAGAGAAGTCTATAGTATTTCCGTTTCTCTTCCTCTTATAATACTATTATTGTCTCTCATCCTCTCTCTTTAATTTTTATTTTTATCTGTTCATAATGATCAGTCTCTTTTCACTTTCTTTCTTTCGATTATCTCCCTCTCTCTCTTTTATTACTCTCTCTCTCTCTTTTTAAATAATGCAAAACTACAAAATTACAGATTGACAATTTAAGGACATCAATTATAATATTGTTTTAAATATCCGGAGCGAAGCGAGGGCAGGCCGCTAGTTATATATAAAGTAACTGCAAGAACGTATTATATAATAATACGTGTAATATTACGTTATTACCAACCATAATATAAATTACTATATTCGAAATACTAAAATAAGATAAGCGCCAACTGTTGAGCTGTACTGACGTTATTTTAGCATTTTGATAATATTAAAGTATCCTGCGTGGCAGATATTTATGAGCGCCTATACTTGAAGAGCAAAAAAAAAAGGTCGTTCGCCAATACCACGTAGACCAAGTCGCGGGCACAGCTAGTTACTATCATATAAACCTATTTTATCAAAACAAGAAAAAGTTCATACCTGAATTTGCTCCTCCCGTAGTATCTATTTGAATATATTCTTGAAGTCTTTTTACTACTAGATTTTCTTTATACATTTCAACTTGGTTTGATTCCGGCAAAATTGGATACAAGAAAACATTAGAATATAGTAAAAAATATGTAATAAAACGAAACATCTTGAAAAACTAATTACACTTAGGCAAATTAATTATTTGAGCGTCGTGTCTTGCGCTAACGTAGTTTTAAAATGAAATTCTTGAGTAGTATTAGCCGATTATCAATATTGCCTGTAGCTTGTATATCTACGACTATATTACTATACTGAAAAAGTTATGTCTGTACATTGAATTTTGAAAGTATTTCACTTTAAATAATACAAACATTTTGAACAATGGTTTCTGAATATTTTGATTTCTTCGTGTTTTGTTTATCTAAGAATTTTGAAGAAAGAAGCTCGATTTCCATTTCACAATTAGCCATCAAACAAAAAAGATAAGAAATAAAATGTTTATCGAGTCAATATTATTAATTGATAGCAACACCGTTTATGAAGTAGTATTAGCGGGTAGATTATTTTATTTTATGTCAAGTATACCAACGTGTAGACAATATATAACCTTTAGTGCGATAGATTAGAGTCAGTCTCTCTGGTGTTTTTGCGCAGTGTACATGGAAGTTAGGATTATAGTGTTGTGTTAAGCCTCCGTTATCGAGGAGCATGTAAGTAATGTACTTCATTATTTTAATATTCGGTAGCGAGGTCGAGCAGTGGAGGTGAGAGTTTGTCATAGTAAAAGACTCGGAAACAATTTCTCGTTGATAGTTATTATATAGATTAATATGTAGGTACATACCGAATACCACATTACTAACATTCAATCAAATAGGCTGATTTACTATAGCTTCGGTTTTCAACACTGTAGTCTCGACTGTACCTATTACCCGGACTTCGATCCTTGCTAATTTAGCATCAACAGTGTAGGCGCACTATAAATAGCTACCTCTTTCTGTCCAGGAGAGTTCAATCTTTGCTTGGACCCATAGTCGGGGGCCGGTGTGGTGCTGCCGACCTCTCTCTCATATACTTTTCTTAAATGGGTAAGTATTATGAGAGTAAGGAAGAGAGACTTCTTTATCTACTTACCTTTCTTCTTTATCCCTAACATCCTTCTAATGTCATTATTTATAAAATTATTATACATCTATGCGTCATCATAACATTAATATTACACTAACTTGGTAAAATGCAAATCGATATTTATTTAGTAAATTCCTATTGAAATCATACCACTAATTCTCTAAAAGAACTTTGATGGTTGTTATTTTCACTATGTATTAAGGTTTCTAAGCCTAACTAGATGATCACATGCCTAATTAAATATTTTATAAATGCTTTATACGTTATAGACTTGCCGTCTTCCTCTTGCGTTTATTGTATTTATTTATGTTTTTACGTATTCTATGTATCTATTTTATAAAATTAGCTCAACATATTTTCATTTAACACTTAGTTACGCAGTTCATAAATATACATGAAGTCTGCCTCGCATTATGAAACAAAGGACACTTGTTGCTTACAATTTTATTCACGCTTTTTAAATTTACAATTGATTTTCAATGGGTTTTTACAGTTTACTTCGTAAATAACCTTTATTGTTTTTTTTCGTTTTAAGATTCTAACCCCTTGTGAGGTGTTATTCTACTAGTATATATAGATAGGATGCCTGTACATAAGAGATATTTAAAAAAACAAAAAAAAATGTTTTTATGCGCATCACGCGAAAAGTACTGCACGAAATTAAATATGATTTACACAGTTGTATTGCCAAAGGTCTTATTTAAAACTTATGGCTTTTGTTTAATTTAAAGTTCCCCACGTCCCTGTACGATACTCTCCCTACTAACTTTCAATTCCTTCTTACTTTCCCAGACCCCTGTGTTGTTAAGATTCTGCATAAATATATTGAAATGGATAATATTAAGTTGTAGATAACAATGCAAAATATGTGTGCTTGCTTTTGTATTATAATATTTATTGTACTGTAACTTATATTAAGTATAATAAGCTGGTGATGGACTAACATTCAAGGTTTATTTTTTATGTGTTGTTGTAGGTATTATAACAAGAGAATCAAGCAGTCTCTACTAAGCTTATTAGAAAATTATAATAAGCATAATGCCAACTAGTCTCATACACAGTGACTTTTTCATCCTATTGACACCTGACAGTCACACTAAAGCGGCATAACAATCACCTACCGTACAACCTCTTCAGAAGCATACGAGAGAAGCAAATGGCATTGTAACTGGTCAAAAGCATCAAATTTGAAGAACATTTTCACATTGACACTGGCAGAATTACTGCTATTCAAAGTGGTAGAAAAGCCATAGACAAGAGAAGATGTCAGAAAAAAAGTATTTCTCATTTTAAATACTTAGTAGAAAAGAGCAAGATCATAAAACTTTTTTTTAATTCCAAATCATAATGCTCAAAACTATAAAAGGATCTGTAACTAAGGTCATGAGAAATCCTTTGATAGATTTTTTTTTGATTTCATACTTTTACAATTTATAACAATTTTACAATTTTAAATGAAAAGAGCTTTAAATTCTAAATATCTTTATTGAAAACAAATCGGGATTCTTATATCTTATATCGGGATAACAATGAATTCAAGTATTTTTGCCAGAATAGTAGAAAAGAGCAAGATCATGAAACTTTTTTTTAATTTCAAATCATAATGCTCAAAACTATAAAAGGATCTGTAACTAAGGTCATGAGAAATCCTTTGATAGATTTTTTTTTGATTTCATACTTTTACAATTTATAACAATTTTACAATTTTAAATGAAAAGAGCTTTAAATTCTAAATATCTTTATTGAAAACAAATCGGGATTCTTATATCTTATATCGGGATAACAATGAATTCAAGTATTTTTGCCAGAATAGTAGAAAAGAGCAAGATCATGAAACTTTTTTTTAATTTCAAATCATAATGCTCAAAACTATAAAAGGATCTGTAACTAAGGTCATGAGAAATCCTTTGATAGATTTTTTTTTGATTTCATACTTTTACAATTTATAACAATTTTACAATTTTAAATGAAAAGAGCTTTAAATTCTAAATATCTTTATTGAAAACAAATCGGGATTCTTATATCTTATATCGGGATAACAATGAATTCAAGTATTTTTGCCAGAATAGTAGAAAAGAGCAAGATCATGAAACTTTTTTTTAATTCCAAATCATAATGCTCAAAACTATAAAAGGATCTGTAACTAAGGTCATGAGAAATCCTTTGATAGATTTTTTTTTGATTTCATACTTTTACAATTTATAACAATTTTACAATTTTAAATGAAAAGAGCTTTAAATTCTAAATATCTTTATTGAAAACAAATCGGGATTCTTATATCTTATATCGGGATAACAATGAATTCAAGTATTTTTGCCAGAATAGTAGAAAAGAGCAAGATCATGAAACTTTTTTTTAATTTCAAATCATAATGCTCAAAACTATAAAAGGATCTGTAACTAAGGTCATGAGAAATCCTTTGATAGATTTTTTTTTGATTTCATACTTTTACAATTTATAACAATTTTACAATTTTAAATGAAAAGAGCTTTAAATTCTAAATATCTTTATTGAAAACAAATCGGGATTCTTATATCTTATATCGGGATAACAATGAATTCAAGTATTTTTGCCAGAATAGTAGAAATAGAAGAAAAGAGCAAGATCATGAAACTTTTTTTTAATTCCAAATCATAATGCTCAAAACTATAAAAGGATCTGTAACTAAGGTCATGAGAAATCCTTTGATAGATTTTTTTTTGATTTCATACTTTTACAATTTATAACAATTTTACAATTTTAATGAAAAGAGCTTTAAATTCTAAATATCTTTATTGAAAACAAATTGGGATTCTTATATCTTATATCGTGATGACAATGAATTCAAGTATTTTTGCCAGAATCTTTAGAATCTGATAAACTATTAAGTGCGAGAGAAACGAATTCACTTTCCATGGGCTCCTGTTCATGAAGTGGTTTTTCCTTTTCTATAAAATTTTGAACGTCATCCAGCGCTGTAAAAACCCCGTTGTTTTCTATTTTGGTCAAGATCTTTTTGTCGTGAAAAGAGTGGTTGTGTGGATTTGCTCTAAAAGAAAAAAAAAAATATTGTTTTAACTTATTAAATATGAAAATTAAGAAGGGAAAAAATTCAGGCGCCTACAGAATCGATCAATGAACAATAATCCGCGGTCCAAAAATTTTTATCACAATTTTAAATAAATAAAATTAATTATATATTTTATTTTTCTACGATTTTCCTTCTATTTTCTCAAAAACTTTCTACATGCCATTCCGAATCAAATGACACCTAAATCATAATTTTAGGAGAATTAGAAAAAGTTTCGCCCTAAAAAGCACTTGTGTGTAATATTGTTATTGTAACTTTTAATGATTATTGTTATAATTTGTTGCTGGTTTACTATAGGGATGACATATTCCCTGTTAGAAAAGCACTCTAAATAAAGATTATTTAAAGATTGATTAATTATGTAAGAAATAAATAATATTTAATATAATATGAAGACAAAGCTGTGAGTAATATGATGATGGTCTACCTATCATATCGAAACTTGAGTAGGAAATTTATATCATAACAATTATTTGATATAATTATGTGAATTATATCATAAATCTTGTACCTGTTCATAACAATATTGCCATCAGTGACAACGAAAGCCGTACACTTCTTGTTGCGATAGTCAATGCACCTCCAACGTCTCACCCCAGAGCTCTGCGTCGAGTGCAAATTGTATATGTACCGGTTCAAGATCACTTGCAGGGAGCCACGAATAGACACGGTGAATTGGAGGTTCGAGGATTTCACTGAAAAAACAAACTCACACATATAACATAATATACCAGGGACAGGGAGGTTAATTAAATTTTATAAATCAAACATACAAGCAGATTCACGTTTTTTGGGTGTCTCCAAAGTGTTATCATTGTAAGCATCATCAGAATCCTGTGCAGTATCGTCCATGGAATAGTTTTGCATGTCGTCAGATGTAGATACATTCCACAATTGGCTTTTACTCCTGAAAAATGATTTACATTTTCATAAATTTCATCTTATTTAAGTGGTAACGTTCGGTAGTTTAAAAATGTCACAGTAAAAACATACCCATAAGGCGAATTGCTCTCAGATTTTTGTTTAAGATAAATTTTCTTGGCGCTCACAGGCAATTTCATCTGTAAATGATATAATAATCATATATAATTTGTAAACCTCTAAAGTATACTTAAATGAGTTTGAAAAACTGTCCATAATTATACTTGAGTAAGTCAAACAATTATAAACTAAAAGAAAACCAGAAGAAACCATAGGGAAATAAACAATTAAAATCAGTCCCAGATATTAAAATAATACTAAAAGAATATGGAGGTAATCCATATCCTCCAACTATTGTTTAAATATATTTCTAGGGCTGATTTACCATGATTATTTCCTTATTTCATTTAACTTGTACACAATTAATGAATTAAAAACCTGTTCTGGAATGAGTTTATCTATCTTTCCCCCAGTAACAGTAGAAACAGTATCCTCCATGCTAATATCCAGTTTTGCTCCTTTATTGCCACTGTCAGCCTAAAAAATGTAAACAGCTTCATAAAAATAGATAAATAGGTTTGAAGAGAATTAGTAAATCGTAAAAATAAAATAAGATTTTTTTTTTCACAAAAAATAAATACAAAACAGTTATAAAAGAATCTTAATAACATTGGTTGTTGTAGTAGATTTTTGAAAATAATCAATAATTATTTATATATATTATATGAGAAACTCCAATACAAACTACTACATCATTATTGTAAATAACAACTTATTAATAAAAGTTCTAGGACTTACCACATTCTCTAAGCCCTTAATGTGAAGAGCTTTGGCTGCTTCAATAAAAGATGTTAAATTGGCAGAAGGAACAATTACCTCGCCTGTGTATATATATTCTAGAATTAGTGATAGTGTTGCATGTGACATGTTCTGTAATCAAAAAATGGAATATCATTAGCTAACATCATCATCATAGTCCAATAACAGCTCAATATTGAGTGGCTTTTCTTAATGAGAAGTTTTAAACACTAGGTTATCACTGTCTATTATTCCCACACATACTATTATAAATGTAAAAGTTTGAAAACACTTACAGAGCAATGAATAAATATATTTTTTATATAGTTAGCCTATGGACCAAGCCCCAACATACAATATTTTTTATCCTCTCAAAAAATCTTAATTCCTATAGGATAATAACATGTTCAATCTGTAACTACTGACAAGGGACCTGTAGGGCCGCTGCAGGTTGTTAATTTGTTAATTTACTCCTTCCCCTTGCAATAAAGCTCTGCACTCTTTAGTAACTGTGGTTTTAGATACGCTTACACGGTTGAGCGTTGTAATATTGCCAGCGAACACAATTTTGGTAAGTTATGTTAATTTGAAACTCGGACGCAGACTCTCAGGCTCCACGTCAATACTAGTTGGACGTTAATAATCAATTTTTGTTATACAATCTTAAAAAGCTAGGGTAATCCTCTAGTATCTCAATAACATGTATTATTTAGTTTAGTTGCATATTTTTTTTTGTACACATAATATTAACCATTAGAAATATGAGACTGAAATAAATAAACTATTATTTCATGCTTATAGAAATTGCCAATTTTTTCATTACTAAACTATACTGAAGAGATGCAATGCTAAGTTGTTAGAGTTATAATTAATAATCAGATGTATATTAGTACTTACGTTGAGAAAGATAACAGGATGTTGGCAAGGCGCCGACAAAATAAGTTGTTTCAAATAAGGGCTGGACAAAGCTATTAAAACTTGATGCACTTTAACAAAATGTCCCTCAGCCGCCAAAGTCATGTCCACGAGCTCTCCATTCTGTATAAAATACAATTCATGACAATAAAAAAGCATAATATTGTTAGGAGAATAATAATGTAAGTAATTAGCGAATAGTACATTTTTATTGTATATTTTTTACCTATTTTGTTTACCTGTTGTAACGAGCTGAAGCCCGTACAGATGTTGGATTTGTAAGAGTCCCAAGTTAACGAAAACTGAGAATTAACCATTTTCACATAGAATTAATCCTTAAAATTTTAACAACTATATTAACAAAATAGTTGAAAGTTTGTTTTACGCTATCGTTTTTATTGGAATTAAATTTACAAGAAACGCGCACATCAAACCACAGATTAATAATATAATGTAAATATAGATAATATATCAAACAGTATCTATAGACATTTCGCTTTGTGATGGTAAGACAGACGGTCTGGAATGACTTTGTTCTAAAAACCGATGCTTCGGTACGCGGTTGGGTGACATCACGCGTAATAAATTACTCGAATTACTTACACATCTTGTCCAGCCGTCCTCAAGTTCTAGCGAGACTAACAAAAGTCAAATCATTTTTATATATCATTATAAAAAATGCATAACATATATTTTACAATAATTTTCATACATACTTATATTATTTTAATAAAATCGATGTTGAAAACATTACCAGCAGCTAGAATTAACCTGTACATCACTAAAATCGGCAGGTATTACTTTTATATATAACAAGTTTGAAGATAATTATTTGCATTGACCTCTATACAGAAGACAACCTAAAATTTTGGCCTCGCTCAAAATGGCTGCTATGTATGCCTTTAACAAAATATCGATATCTATACACTTTTATTTAATTTCACCAATATAATCTACGTTAAAAAAAAATGCAGACTTCACTATTTTAACTTAAGGGTATCACCTATGACGGCTGGTTTTTAAGGATTTTTATTTGATGACTAATAAAATTTAAATTATAGATTTCGAACATGCTCAGCATATAGCAGTTACACCGGTAGAAATAATTACATAAAGGCAATATATTTATCTATATAGATTTTAATTTCGAAAACCTCAATAATTGATATAATAAGATTATGAGATTAAAGTTCACAGGAATCACTAAGTACAGAAAAAATCAAGAAAAATTAATTTTAGATACAATTATTTTAATTAGCACCTACTTATTCATTTCCAAATATACGTTGTTTTTTAAAATTTTGTTTTTGTTAAATAAATATTTTGCAAAAAACAGTGTAATATCAATGCAAATATTTTCTCGGAATATTTTTTTTCTAAAGGAAATCATTTTGATTTGTTCATTTCTCTCATAAGAAAAACTTTAGACTCAGCAAAATCTTTTGGGACAAGAGATTGTTTATTATTATAACTTGTATTTGTAGTTAAACACCAATTAATAATTTCCTATATAAATCCTCAATTGTGTTATTTTTTTACTCCTTTTCCTAATTTTCTCATTAAGGCGTTTTATTTTATTCCAATGTTCTATGCATGCTTGAGTAATTCTTTATCGTACATTTTAGCTGCTTAATCGCTTGTATATTTGAGCTGCACCAGAAATTATTAAAATAACTGTTTATAATTATAACTGTTTATAAATACAGATTATTTTTATTAGATCAATATACATAGGTAATAGCAGTCTTTTTTAATGATGATATGTATGTTTATATTTAAGGGATTAAATAATTGTCCAAAATACATAAAAATAAATACTCGTGTAAACAACACCTTTTCTTAAGTAGATGTTCAGTGGGGGGAAATGATGTTCCGATCAAGATAAGGAAATCTTGACTGTTTAACTGAAATAGACATTGTAGGAGTTTCAGATGACTGAAATTTTCTCTATATTACTTTTTTTACATAGACATTGAATATTTATACAAAATAAATCCCTCATCTACTAAAATTATTAAATCAAATGTTTGTATAACAATAATTACCTGTTTATATATCTTTTCTTGTGTATTCTGCGACAATGACGGTATTCCGGAAAATGTATTTAAAGTAGAGGTTTTCATAAATAGATTTTAGATGGCTAAAAATGTTTGTTTATGGTTAATTTAGTTTGTATATATGAAATAATCCTCCACAAAGTAAAATGCTAATCGTTTTAACGGCTAAATGACAATTTGTAAACAAAACCTCGCATAAGATGGCCGACAATGGCAGCCGCTATATTGAAATTGAGCACGAACAGTCTAAAAAACTATCTTTTTCTTTGAATGACTGTGTAGTAGGTTAAAAAGAGAAAATGGTATTTTTGATTCCATTTTTAATTATATCTGTTTTACTACATACGAGTTGAAGGTACCTATAGAAGGAGTGTTCTTTATTTCAAAAACGTCAATGTCAAATAAGTCAAACGCAATTTCAATTTAGTTATTAACTCTAACTCGAATAAAATAGTGTAGAATAGAGTACAAAGTTAAATAATTTTATAAATTAGTGTTCTTTGTCGTCAGTTTGCATTAAATTTTCAATAGTTATTTTAAACCATTATGTCAATTATAAGCAAAGTGCAAAATATACAACTTTTCACTCGACGTTATGGATTATTTAGAGATACGATTAAAACTTATCGAAGGTATTAATAGTATACATTAATTAATGCAAATGTAAATTTAGTTCTTTACAATATCGTTATTTTTTTAGTTATAGTGACGGAAAACATCCGTGTTATGATATTGCAGTAATCGGCGGCGGCATAGTCGGTTCAGCATCTGCGAGAGAATTAAAATTAAGACATCCCACACTAAACATTGCACTTGTGGAAAAGGAAAAACGTTTCGCATTTCATCAAAGTGGTAATAATAGTGGCGTTATTCATGCCGGCATATACTATAAACCTGGTTCGTTGAAAGCTAAATTATGTGTAGAAGGTCTAAATCTGGCATATAAATACTTAGATGAAAAAGGTATAAAGTACTCCAAATGTGGTAAACTAATTGTAGCTATCAATCGATCAGAAGTTCCACGTCTCTTAGATTTATATGAGCGTGGAGTTAAAAATGGAGTTAAAGACATTAGATTATTGGACTCAAATGAAATAAAAGACTTAGAACCTCATTGTAATGGTTTCCAAGCGTTGTGGTCACCTCACACAGGCATTGTTGACTGGGGAGAGGTGACTAACTCTTATGTTTCTGATTTTGAGAAATGTGGTGGAAAAGCTTATTTAAATTTTGAAGTTAATAAATTCATAGAAAATGAACATCCTGATTACCCTGTGACAATAACTGATAGCGAAGAAAAGACCATACATGCAAAATTTGTTTTGACATGTTGTGGCTTACAATCCGATACAGTTGCAGTTCTAACTGGCTGCCCAGAAGAGCCAAAGATTATACCTTTTAGGGGTGAATATCTGTACTTAGTGCCACAGAAAAGTCATCTTGCAAAGGCCAATATATATCCTGTGCCAGACCCAAGATTTCCATTTTTGGGTGTGCATGTAACACCAAGAATAGATGGTAGAGTAATTGTAGGTCCTAATGCCATTTTAGCATTTTGTAAAGAAGGCTATAGGTAAGAAAAAATTTTTTGAAATTGAAATTTGTTTATTCTCTAATCTTATGTTTGATCAATATGATTTTGACAGATGGAGTGATATCAATATAAATGAAGTAAAAGATATAATATCATTTTCTGGATTTCGTAAAATGGCACTCAAATATGCAGGTTTTGGATTAACAGAAATGACAAGATCCGTTTTCATGCCACTTCAAGTGATGCAAATACAAAAATATATTCAGGACATTACTACAAGTGATGTAGAGAGAGGACCTGCAGGAGTGCGAGCACAGGCCATGGGAAAAGATGGTGAGTCCAAATAGTACAAATATTATAAGGAAAATTGTGAGTCTGTCAGGGTTTTTCACATAACTAGGTAAATTATCCCTATTTAAGAGATTAACCTTGTACATTGGAATTAATTACATACATTATAATTTATGATTTGTGCATGTTTTCCTACTAAGATTAGAAACATTTGTGTCAGGTGGTTGGATATTTGTTTTATTGTGTTTATTCAAATCAAATAGTTTCTTGTCATAATTTTTTTGTTCATTAATGTTACATTACTCACCCATTTAATTAGTATTCAGGTTTATTGAATGAACAAAAAAACTTTTCAAGTTATTATGTTCATTGTTTTATTATTCTCAATTATTATTTTTTTGTGAATAACTTAGAACCATTTTCATTATCCCCCAGGTTTCATATTGATAAAATATTTTTTTTCTGACATCCCTTATGTCTCTTATTTTTCTTGGTTTTGTGCTTATAGTCGATATGTGTCATAACTGTTTCTTTTTTAAAAATAATTTTTATTTTAGGTACACTAATAGAAGATTTTGTATTTGATTCCAAGCCTGGATCAGGGGCAATCGGTAGCAGAGTGCTACATTGTAGGAATGCTCCATCGCCTGGTGCCACATCATCATTAGCTATTGCTAAAATGATAGCAGATAAGATAAAAGACGAGTTTAAGCTATAATTTATTTTATTTATTAGTTAATTTTTGTTATTTAAATACAGATGAAAAGTGATACTTGACTATGTGTCATTATTTATCAGTTAGGATTTTTTAAGCAATCTGTTATTAATCGGCAAATTGTATTGACTATTAACTATTTTGTTATAACTATATTTGTTCAGAATTTATTGATTTTTATTATAAATATTTTTATTGTTATCTTTTATTTATTTTAAGATACACTTTATCAGATGTTTGCATACTGTGATAAACAATTCTCTATTTATTTGTTTACATAATGATAATGTAAATGTTACATAATATGATAGTCACAAATGAAGGTCTGTCTTAACTGTGTTTGCATTTATATGCTTTTACAAACAAACATTTTTAAACATGCTGCAACCATTAAAATATAAAAAAATATATAGGTACAGGAAATGTATTTTATGTTTTTTTTTCATTTACAAATAATTCACAATTAATATTGGTAACAGAAAATTAATATTATTGGTAATATAACTTACATTACGATTGAAAACTGAATTGTAGTGGAACTCAGCCACAACATTCTTAGACTCTTCCTGTACCCTTCCTAGACTTACTGCCATGGGTAACAGTGACTACTTTCCATCAGGTTATTTTATCCTCATTGTACAAAGAAATTTTAACAGAGCTAGAGATTTTATATTAATACATACACATATATTGTATAAAAATATAGAATTCTATTTGGTTACATATATAAACATACATAAATATACTGTTAAAATATTTTATATTATAATCAAAAATAAAAATCAAGTTATACTTGGAAGTCTTTTGTTTTCCTGTATCTCTTCTTGTATAAAAATATAATTAACAATCCTTAATCAATCAACAAGGAAGCCATTTCTTGTAAAGTAAATGAATTGCTTACGGAGATCATACACTGTAGTCATATGGAATACTATATTGCTAATAACTACAATATATTCTGAGAATCCAAACATAGAATAAACTGAAAAAGAAATTTTATATAATTTCAGTATTTTATATTGAACATGTAAAGCATCAAAAAAATGCAGTTTGTTTTTTTCTGATAAAATTATATCTGAATGTAAAAGATTTTTAAGGTAAATTATGATCAAACATAGAGTTAGTGGACCAAAACAGATATTAACTTATACTAAGTTATTAATTATGTATTGGACGAAAGATACAAATAGTTTTATAATTTCTAGAGTCTCATGAATTATCAGTAAAAATTAAATAAAGTAAGAACTGTAGCAATATTCTCTTTACTCCATCTTTGAGGTGGCAATGCACCAGCAATACAAGAGAACACTTGTATTATTTATATCCATGGGCAATGGTGGCTACTTACCATTAGGTGGATTGTTTACCCCTTTATTGCCATATAATTAATTGTTTTATAATATGGACAATAAAAGAATTTAATTTATTGTCCATATTTATAATTAATTTAATTTACTTACCATAAGGTTCACAAAGTCGATTGTGCCTCAGGAAAAAATATGCAGCAAATGCAAATGAACCAACATTTATAAAAAATGCTCTCCATTTTAATTTCATTGATTGTATTTCTAATTGTGTCAGACTGGTTCTACGTCTATATTTTGATAACATCATACATGTACAAAGCATGTAGAATATAGAAGTTCCAATAAATAATTTAAAACATGCTTCATGGAATGCTGAAAAAGGTAACAAATCTATTTTAATTATTCATACAATATTATTTACCCGTGAGGGGACGGGTGAGAATACTATTCCCCTCTGCCGCTGGGAGAGCATCTCGTAAGAGCCGAGTAACCCAGCACTCCTTGGTGGTAGGGGATCTGTTCCCGGACTTGCTTGAGACCACCAGTATGCAAATCCAACCACCAAGTGTCATAAACACGTTCCGATCGAGCCGCATGTGGGCCAGACTTACCCCCTCCCTCTCCCATCCTATTAATGCTGGGGATCTAGTGGATTCTAGGCTTTTGCTCAGGGTCTGCTAAAACCGCAGCATATTTTTCTTCTCTCCCCCTCCCCACTCTATCTTCGAGGATGCACCGCATCGACAAAACAAGAGGGTATCTCTTGTTTTACTAATGTCCATGGGCAATGGTGGCCACTTACCATCAGGTGGAACGTCTGCTCGTTTGCATCTAATGTACCATAAAAAAATAATTAATATTAGTGCTTAAGTTCCAATAACACTTATAAGAAAATGATGACATATTTGATGACATTCAGAAGCGAATCAGAAGATGCATGATTTCAGTCTAGAACATTGTGTGTATGTTTTATATCTTCATATGTATGTATAGTATACAGGCATAACAAGAGCAATAGATTGCTACTGCAATGGGTTACATAATATTATTGATTGACCTCATCTCATACATGTTACATTTGACATTGATACTGAATGAGAAAATAAATCTACATAGTAGATAACTGAAAAGAAAAATCTCTTAACCATTGTTGGAAGCTACCTGGAATTTTATATTCAAAGTTAAAATATGGTCAAAGAAAATTATGGTTCAACCCTTTCTTCATGAATCAGCCTGTCCTATAAATAGGAATAATTTTAAATTTGATAAGATAAAATAAAAAAAAGGATGGGTCCATTAGGAGGAAAACTGTTCCCGTTAAGAGAATAACTAGAACAACCATCCCAAACCCATTTAAATATCAATTCAATATACACTTCTATGTGGTACACTAGTATAATTACAGTTGACATATACATTACAAAAAGACAAAGCGAAAAGATAAGAAAAATTTAAATAACTTACGATAATGTTTAGAAGAAGTCCAATGAGTTAGTCCTATCAAAGATAAGTTTTCAATTATATTTAAAAATACAGCTAATTTAACTACAATAATACAATTTCGACTAATAACATCTTTATAATACTTCCATCTTAAATATATTATGAAAAACCTTATTGGAGCATGGCTATAGATGGCAGCTCTCCAGATCGTACGCTGAGGATCATAGTTGCCAATGGACGCCGATATAGACGGAAAGATGTTAGGAACTTTGCAATGGGTGTTGTTAGCGCTTTCAAAGTCTTTATAAATTGTTATGAGAACACAAACAATAAACGCAAACAACGGCAGCGACACTGTGAGCAATCCCAGCTTTTTGATGGGTATTTTAATATAGTATTTTGTTTCAGACACATTGTGTAAGGGTAGATACATTTACTTAACTATTCCTTAAAAACTTAATTGATTCATAGGTATATTTAATCACGCTTCAGTAAAAACACGAAATCTTAAATTCTCGCTTTGAAGTTTGAACTTTGACATATCCCCGAGTAATTGTATTCTATGTTTGACATGACATTAGGACTAGGAGTAGGTTGATAAAATATCGATTTATCGATATTTATTACTAATATATTTTTTGACGATATATCGATAGTTTGATATTGAAATGAAGATATCGATGGTCGATATGTTTTTTAAATTATTATCTATAGTCGATATGTTACTTAATTTTTCTCTTTATAAAATCAACAAAATCATCGAATACTTAATCTACTTCATTTATCCTATGTTATTTTTTGTAATAGTTGACCTGAGGATAAGGTCGAAGTAATCAGCTCGGGGGCTCGATCCGAGCAAACCTCGGTACACGTGCTGTTACCCGCGCTTTTTAAAAGTATAATTTTAACTTTACTCACTTTTGTGATCTTACTAAGATTCTTCCATTCTTCTTCCATAATTTTTCTTGTTTTATCGAGTCGATTAAATTTTGCCACTGGGAGAGCATCTCGTAAGAGCCGAGTAACCAAGCACCCCTTGGTGTTAGGGGATCTTTTCCACGACTGGCTTGCGACCACCAGCATGCGAATCCGACCGTGAAGTGTCATAAACGCGTTCCGGTCGAGCCACATGTGGCCCCTCCCTCTCCCATCCTATTAATGCTGTGGATTTAGTGGACTCTAGGCATTTGCTCAGGGTCTGCTGAAACCGCAGCATATTTTTCTTCTCTCCCCCTTCTAAACAAGATAAAACAAGAGGGTATCTCTTGTTTTGCCGATGTCCATGGGCGATGGTGGCCACTTTCCATCGTGGACCATCTGCTCGTTTGCATGTAATGTACCATAAAAAAAAAAATTAGTCGAACCAATAAGGCGAGTTTTGCGAAGACAGATGTCATCGATCAAGCTATATTGGACAGTATAGTATCTTGTTTGTCACTTTCAACGTACATTTAAAATTTGTTTAATACATATATTGGATTATAAATTGTGTAAATCATTTTTGAACTGACTTACTTTTTTAAATAAAGCCGATCCTAAGTCGAATCGAAGATCCGACGGTTTAAAAATATCAACAGGTCTATATGACATACGGATCAAATAGGGATGGCGATCTGAGATCGATTAAGGATCTTATGAAACTAAAATATCTATTCTTTAGAACTATATTCGTTACTGGATCGATTCATTGCAATAATATTTGAAATAACAGAAATTACCAAATTATAGGCTTTAATCAACAAAATTTCATTACATATTTTTAGACAGATTAAGACATTAATGACATAGAATATTATAACATTATTTTATATTTAAATAGTATGCTATATATAAAAGAGGTTTTATGTCATTCTCCCCGACCAGTTTTATTAAAGATGATAATCTTTAAGATAATGTGGTTGTCGACAAATTCTTGTAGACCGCCGATACTGAACTGGTGTTTGAGTAGGAGTTGACCAATTTTCAGAAACTGGAGAATGAATGTCTGTATCCTTAATAGATGTATCATTACTTTGTTCATGGTTTGAAACAGTCATTTGACTCTCATCTGTGCTGATATCCAGATTGAGACTTTCTATATCAGGGATATCTGCATCACCATCTCCTAGTGGTGCTAGGTGTCTATTGGAGACAGTCGTCTCCCTCCCGTTGGAAAGACGAATATGAGAGTAATTCGGATTAGCTTCTAAAAGTGTCACTTCCTCAGTGATTGGCTGATACTTATTTGTACGATTAAACTTTTTCATCAAAACTTGCCCAGAATTAGTAAGCCACGATGGGATTGAATCCCCATTGGTAGAGCGTCTTGTATGCTTGAACATTCTCTCGTGTGGTGTACAGTTTGTACTCGTGCAAAGAAGTGACCTGATAGAGTGAAGAGCCTGTGGTAAAACTTTTTCCCAGTCTTCTATTGGGTAATTATTTGTCCGCAAAGCCAACTGAACAGCTTTCCAAATGGTCGAGTTGAGTTTTTCGACCTGACCATTGCACCTTGGATTGTATGGAGTAGTCTTGCTAGTAGCAATACCTCTTGAATGCAAGAAATTCCTTACTTCTTGAGACATGAAAGAAGTCCCTCGATCAGAGTGAATATAAGCGGGCATGCCAAATAACATAAAAAGATTATTAAGATGTTTGATTACGGTATTAGCGCTTATGTCAGAACATGGATATGCAAAAGGAAATCTTGAGAATTCGTCAATCATTGTTAAAATGTATTTATTAGCAGTTCTAGAAGGAATTGGACCTTTGAAATCAATACTAATACGTTCAAAAGGAGCGAGAGCCTTTATTAGTTTAGGTTGATCAAAATCTTGTTGCTTAAAGTATTTTGGTTTAATTTCTGCGCAGACTCGACAGGAACTCGTTATTTTCCGAACATCTTCGACAGAATAAGGTAAGTTTTTGGATTTAACCCAATGGAACATTCTGGTAACGCCAGGATGGCATAGAGCTTCGTGTAAAGAGATTAATTTCGATGTTGAAGATTCTAACGAAGCACAAACACGCGACAATGCATCTGCAGCATGGTTTTGACTTCCAGGTCTATATACAATGTCATATTTATATGGTGATAACTCAAGACGCCATCTTTGGATTTTTTCATTTTTAATTTTACTTGAGTGCTTTGTATTGAACATAAACGCCACTGACTGTTGATCCGTAATTAACTGAAAATGTCTTCCAATTAGAAAGTGGCGCCATTTCTTCAAAGACTCTACGATTGCATAGGCTTCCTTTTCTATTGCAGAGTGTTTCTGCTCACTTTGATTGAGCATTCTAGAGAAGAATGCAATAGGTCTAGAAGCTTGTGATAACGTTGCTGCTATTGAATGTTCAGAGGCGTCAGTCTCTACAGTAAAAGGAATGTTGTCTTGGATAGCATGAACTGTTGAGTTTAGAATGTCGGATTTAAGTTTTTCAAAGGCTTCTATCAAATCAGACGTTAAGGGAAAATTTTCAACTTTCGATAAATCATAGATTTTCTTCGAAAAGTTAGGGATCCATTTCGCATAGTGTGCGAACATCCCAAGGACTCGTTTTAAAGAGGCAATATTATTAGGCGGTGGTAATTTTAAAAAAGGTTCTAAGCGTTCTTTATCGGGTTTTATGGTATTATTACAGATAGTGTATCCTAAAATGTTTATATTATGCAACGAAAATTTTGACTTTTCTTTATTCAGAGTCAAATTGTATTTATTAGCGGCTTCCAAAAATTTACTTACGTTAATATCATGTTCTTCTTTTGTACTTCCGCAAATAGTGATATCATCGAGATAAGCAAATGTTCCATTTAATTTTTCAGTTCTGATTATCCAATCAATGGTCCTTTGGAAGCTTGAAACGCCATTCGTAACACCAAACGGGATACGCTTAAAATGATAGAGATTGCCATTAGCTTCAAAGGCTGTGTATAAACGTTCTTTCGGCAATATCGGTACTTGGTGATACGCGCTTTTTAAATCGATTGCACTGAAAATTAAATATTTCGATAGTTTTGCTACCATTTCTTCTATATTTGGTAACGGGTAGGCATCTAATTCTGTATATTTATTAATTGTTTGCGAGTAATCTATGACAAGTCGCCTCTTGTGGTTAGAAGAATTTGTAATAAGTACCTGAGCTCGCCAAGGTGATTTACTTTCTTCAATCACGTTATTTGTTAGAAGTTGCGCAATTTCTTCGTCAATAAATTTCTTGTCGACTTCAGAAAACTTTCGTGACTTGATTGCAACAGGCTTACAATCTGGAGTAACATTGGAGAAAAGCGAAACAGCCGGAACTGATGCCTCGGCTACATTACAAACTTTAAAAGGTTCTTTCGTGCCACCAAATATAAACTCGATTGAAGAATGCTCTTCGAGGACATCATGACCAATTATAATGTCAGCACATAAATTTTTGACAATCAATAATTTAACGTTGTACGAATATTTGCCGATTTGTATAATTTGTAACGTTTGTCCTAATACTTGTGAAGTATGATTTAATGAGGCCATAAATATTTGTTGACAGCATGGTTGTATTTCTAATTGGCACAATTTAGTAAAAGATTCATTTATAAAACTGGCTGAACTACCTGTATCCAAAAGAACTTCTGCTTTAATTCCTTTAATGAAGGCTTGTACAGTTGCCTTTTTTAGTGATTTTGGTGCAGCTGCAACAATGGAGGCTGTATTCAATTCAGTAGTTACTGCGTTAGTCTGATTTTTACTTCGGCATACATTCGCGAAATGACCTTTTTTAGTACAGAGTTGGCAAATTTCATTCAAAGCAGGGCAATTAACACGTCGGTGTACCCGTCCTCCACAGAAAAAACATTTACGGTCAGAATTTTCTCTTACCTCCTCTTTAACATTCGGTTTATTAATGTTTTTACGAGGTGAATTAGAAATAGCGTTAACTGTAGTACTAGTTTGAAAGCTTAAGCTATTGATTTCTGCTCTTTCCATTGCTATGGCTTGGTGATAAGCCTCGTCTAAAGTAAGAGATAGATTCTCTAGTAAACGTTGGCGAATTTTGTCAGATATGATTCCAGAAATAAATGCGTCTCGTATATTATCGTTTCGGTTGGTTTCAGCATCCACAGCAGTAAATTCGCAATTCTTTGATAGTTCTTTCAGGTTTTGTAGATATGTATCAATATTTTCGTCAATATTTTGTTTTCTTATAGACAAAATATGTCTTGCATAAATAACGTTACGTGGTTTTATGTAGATTTTGTCCAAAATTTGAATAGCTTCATCGAATGATGTGGTTTCGTTTATAAAAGTATATACAGAAGGAGATATGTGATTAATCAGGAGTTGTAATTTAATCCGTGGCCATTCTTCTTTATTAGATACAGCCTCTACGGGTTGAGCTGAAAGAAAATTACCAAACGTCTTCTTCCAGTGCTCCCATTCCTTCGATGCATTAGAATTATTTGGTTCTAAATCGAACCTGTCTGGACGCAAATATTTTTCCATTGTTCTTTTATTTTGTTGATTAAATTGAAATAACAGAAATTACCAAATTATAGGCTTTAATCAACAAAATTTCATTACATATTTTTAGACAGATTAAGACATTAATGACATAGAATATTATAACATTATTTTATATTTAAATAGTATGCTATATATAAAAGAGGTTTTATGTCAATATTACACCCTAATTAGACGTTTCTTTCTACTCTGTAAACAACTGAGCAATATTTTTTTTTTTAATGGCTTTGTATGTGCTTAAGCACAAAACATTCTGCCAGTGTCGCGTATAATGAAGAAAAATCGAGGGAGACTGAGCGGTAAAAATTGCCAAAGATTCAGTGATAATTTCTGTAACTACATTAGGGTTAGTGACGGTGAAACGTAGAGATGGTTATGCGACAGGAACCTACAAAGAAATAAAAATAAAAAAATTAAACATATTTATACATATATATACAAAGATACAACCTACATTGCATTACAATTTAATATTATTATCTATAATAAATTTAACTAATTTTGTAACAAACGGGCTAAAGACTAAGGTTAAAATAGTTTTTAAATGTACTGGACGTGGAATGTAATCAGGGATAATATCATATAGTGAATATTTTAATTTTGGGCAGTCAAAAACAATATGATTCATTGAACCCTCATCTAAACCACATTCACAAATAGCACTGTCTTTAATTCTTAGCTTAGCCAGGTGTAATGGAGTACATGCGTGGCCTAAGCGGAGTCTACAAACGAGTGACGTAACTTTGCGGTCAGCATTACGAAATCGGAAAAACCATGGAGAAACAGGGACTTCAGGTTGAATAGCACTATAATATGAACCTTTGATTAATTTTGACTTATCCCAAAACTGATTCCATGCACTATACAAAGTTTTTTGGATACAGGGCCCAAATCGTGAGAGAAATTAAAAAAATAGGAAAGGGAGCCAGATTGTGTTGCAGATTTGGCACACTTGTCAACTATTTCATTATTTTGAATTCCAGAATGACTTGGGATCCAGACAAGTGAAATGAGATAACCTTGTTGATGACAATTAAATAAAGCTTCTCTAATTTTAAGAATAATAGGGAATCTTGATTTACTTCGAAACGGATTTTGAGTTATTGCCTGCAGAGTGCTTAAACAGTCCGAAAAAATAACGACCTTATTTAAGTTATGTGAATCAGAAAACAAAATAGCTTCAAGAATGGCTATTGACTCCCCTGTAAAGACGGAGGACTGAGGGGGGCATTTGAAATTAAGGATGATATTAAATTTAGGGATCCAACACGCAGCTCCAACACACGATTCATCTGATAATTTAGACGCATCTGTAAATATCATAACAAAATCAGACCACTTTTTAGCAACTTTTCCCAAAAACTTCCTATTAGCCCCAGGGACGCCTTTTTCTATTCCCAAATTGGTGATAATCGATGGATTAAAAATTAGAGAAGGATAGGAACAGGAGTATAACGGGTTGAGATGGGATTTGTAGACAGGTGCACTAAACTGAGTAAATTTATTAAAACTTTTTAGAATGCATGGAAATTCTTGGCCCGGTTTGAGGAATTGCTCTAGCTGATAAAGTAACCCGAGCAATGGATGAGATGAAGACTGTAAAACTTTAGAAATGAATCGATCAGATAAATATTGTCTACGTTAATTTAGAGGAGGGTCGACACACTCAATCTGAAGTGCATTGGTGGGAGTGGACTTCATAGCCCCTAATACAATTCGTAGGCTCTAGAATTGAATTTTATTCAATTTTTCTAACGCTGATTTATGGCATGGGTCTAAGAGAAAAGTACAGTAGTCAAGATGGCTACGGATGATAACATTATATAGTAATTTTTGGGTGTATTGATGAGCCCCCCACCAAACACCCGATAACGCGCGTAAAATTTGGATATTTTTTCACATTTTTGTATTACATACTCCTAATGCGCTATACCAGATAATTTAGAATCCAAATGGAAGCCTAAAAATTTTACAGTGTTAACAACCGGGAGAGGATGATTATTGTAACTAATATTAATTTGAGGAATGATTCTTTTTCTAGTGAAAACAACTACGTTACATTTGGGAGCTGACAGGGATAGACCATGGGACAACAGCCATTCTCCCAGATAATATAGAGCAGAATTTAATTTTGAGACAATATCAGGCATATTTTTTGAACTAGAGAATAAAACTATATCATCTGCATATTGAAGAATGTTACAAAAAGAATCAACTGATTTTTCTAAATCATGAGTATAGAAACTATATAAAAGTGGGCTGAGAACAGACCCTTGAAGGAGGCCCTTCCATATTGTTCTTGGTGAGAGCATGACACCATTATGTCGTACTCTAATAGACCTACCCATGTAGAGGTTAAAGATAAAACGAATCATTTTAGGAGGAAAATTCAATATTTTTCTCAATTGTTTACAGAATAGAAATAATCTGTGCTAGTAAACAATGATATCCATGGCAATTAAAATATATATTATTATTGATACCTATTGATTATTCGTTTCCAAGCAACATTGACTCTGTAGGAGATTGCTATTGTTAAGTTTTTTTTACTTCGAGATAATGTTTCTCGGAGAAATTACGAAAATAAATATGCAATAGAAATGTTCTTAGTTTTTATGTAATGGAACAAATCCAAACCAAATATTCTTTCCGCTATAAAGGTATTAAAAATTCGATTGGTTACAACGCACAAGGTTTATTTTGCGTATATAGGCAAAATGGAAAATGGTAAGTAAAATACTTAGTCGTATTTTTTTTAATAATCTTAAGTGCTTAATAACTGACAAAGTCGATAACGTTTAAGTTATCGACTTTTTATATTATAAGTATTAAAAAGTGTTTGTGTTTCGTAGTTAGTTTAACTATTTTGTCGATAATATATAGATCAAATATCCATCTCTCCATCCATCCATGGATACTCGCACAAAAATACATCCAAGTTCATCTTTTTAAAGTAATGAAAGTCATCGTCTACAGAAATATTTTTAAATATTCAAAGGGTTATCTTAATTTAAATGAAACATTAATATTTTAGGAGTAATATTAAAAAAACAAAAGGTTTTCATAAGTTAAATAACAAAATTATAAAGCTTCGTAATTATTTTCAAAATTTGAGCCTTGAAAATCAGATACATATGGAAAATTCAAATAGTATCAGATCTAAAGTATTAAAAAAATATATGGAAAAAAGTCGAGATCATTTTTACAAAGAAAATGAAATGATTGAACATGAAATGGCATTATACATAAATAAATCGACGGTAGACGATGAAACACTACTGATAAAAAATGATCACGATTTTAGATTGATACCAAAGCGCAATTCAAATAACTTACTAGATGAAAACCTTGGCAATAACCATCGGATTATTTTAAAGACGCAGGGCAAGTTTCGAAATAGCTCCAATTACTGTCACAATACCGCCGAACGAAAAAAAGACTTCCAATTCCCACAAAATGAATGTAAAGAGAGAAAAGATGAAAATATAATGTATAATAATGACTCACAATCAAAATTTAATGAATATAGACATGATCTCCAGTCATTATTAATAATGATGACAATAGATTCCACCACTGATGAAAATAGAGAAGACGAAATAGACGGCATATTACGTACAGAGAAACTCGAAATAGAATATAAAAATAAGGACTCTAAAATGAAGTCAAACTATTCAGAAAACTTTCAGATTGACATAGGAAATGATCAAACTGAAGAACTGGTTCGATTACTAAACATAACATCATTAGGAAAAGAGTTGAGCAGTAACCAAAAACGCATAGCAAAAAAGGCTATAGGGAAATGGAAGTCATTTGTTGCAATACAAAAGGAAAATCAAATCCAAGAACAGAGACAAAAGACTTTGAATAATTTTTTTGACAAACTTTCTAAAAAAGTGAAGAATACTGTTACAAGACATGAGCCCATACAAAAAGCAAAATTGTTGGTTCGGGATTATGATACATATCATCACAGGTACATCAATTGATTTTCTTATCGATTATCTCTTTTTATTTCCTTTGTTTTAATATTAGTCAGTTCTTCTTATTAGGATATATATGAAAGAGAATATGTTAAGTTAGTTATGATTTTAAACATAAATATTATAGAACTTATATTTTTTAGGTATAACATTCAAAAGCATATTATTGCGCTTCAAAAAGCCAAACTAGAAGAACAAAATAAATTAATAGACCAACTTAAATATAATAAAATTATTGAAGCTTCTAGACAGTCATTGGATACTATGAGAGAAGACGTTCGCAAAACTTATTACGAGATAGATAAACATTTGAAACCAAAGATTAAATGTTTGAGTAACGAACTAAAAATCAAGGAATTTGAAGGTTTGAATAAATGTAACAAATATTTTTTGAGAGGAATTTACTGAATTATCGTAACTTTAATAGTTTGAATTATGTATTACAGAACCTTCACTTGTTCTGCATTGTTTAAAAGTGCCACAATTCCTTCAAAGAATGGAAGCAAGAGCTCGGGAAAGAGAAGAAAAACATGCAATTATTCGTGAAAGAAGAAAGCAAATGGAGGAGGAGCGAACTCGTCTGAAACAACAGGTATTGATGATTGATATTCTTTACAATAGATAATGTTTACTTTAAATATAAAAGAATTCTTACGTTTTACTTAAACTTCTTTATCAATTTTCATATTGGTTAAAAATATCTTTATCAAAAACCAACTTTTGTTTTTCAAGGCAGAATTGGCGAAAGCAGAAATGGATAAAGAGGAAAAGATACGGAGAATAAAAGAATTGCGTAATAAGAGAAAAAAAGAGAAAGTAGAAAATATTAGAAAGAAACAATATGCAGAAAGAATGAGAGCAATGATAGTAATGGCTGATCTGCATTATGAAAGAAATTTAATGAGCAAATATGGAATAAGACCATTAAAATTGTTAATAGAGATAAAGAAAGATAACTTAGAGAAAGCCAAAGCACATTATAAATTTCAACTGTTAAAGAACGTGTTTTTACACTGGATGTGGTATACGGAGGATATGTTGTTAGAAAGGAGTTATAAAGCTGAAAACTTTTGCAGGAAAAAGATTCTAAATAAGATGTTCAGCAGATTAAAAAAGGTAAGTTTGGTAAGCCTTAAGATTTCCCTGATAACAATTAAACAAATGGACATTTGATATAAAAAAAAATAGGTGATCAGTTGATTACTAAGAAAGTATTACTATTAAATTTATTAAATATTAATTTTTATTACAGAATCACTATAATTACTTATTAAAGAAACAAGTAGCGGAGGATTATTACGATTTGTATGTAACTCAGTTGGTATTTAGAAAGTTTTGTGATGCTGTAGCCATTAGTAAAAAAGAATATGAAGTAAAATGGATCAAAGCTAAAGTTTACTACAACAGGTATTATTGTTATAATTTGGTATTGATTTTGGTCTTCTTTCATGCAAGAAACATTCCATTGGAATTTCACATTGGTTTTTAATTTATTAATTGATTTACTTTTAGATATAATTTTGTGTATGAAAAGACAGAACGAAACTAAATGTAACTTTTAAAAGTTAATTTTTGTTATGAGAACTATAGAGCTAAGCCATGGAATTAGTTTTTAAAATTAGCATCTTTGTTCCTCTACTATATTCACGCAGTACCTAAACCATTTTTAAACTTTATTTTATATAAATGTAAACATTTATTGTAATTTTACAGCAATATACTGTTTAAAACGTTTACCTGTTGGAGATCATTGCCAGCCTTGAATGCACTAAAGAGAGAACAAGATGCAAGGAAATTAAAATGGAGGGAAAAAGTGTTGCTAGTAGTGCCTGATTACACACCACCTGAAGACTGATATCATAATATACTAATGCATCACAACAAAAAAACGATAGAGATTAAGGGAAAACTAAATAGCTTAGCAATATGTCGCCAAATAAAAATTGTACTGCATTATGTCGTAAATAAATGTAAGAATGACTACTTATTTCATGTAATAGATAACTATATAAAAAATAATTGATTTTAATTTACCTAAAATTTAGTCGAAAAATTCTGTCTCTGAGAAATCCGTTATAAACCTTATAAAATGTCAAAGAATAACGTTCATTTCTGTAGTAAAAAATGCAATACACCATTAACAAATATTTTTTGGAATAAAAAAAATTAACGCCCATATTTGTGATCTACATAATATATAATAGGTATGTAAGTATAACAGCGATTAAAAACAAAACATAAATAATGTAACTTAATTGTACAATACTGCGGTTTAACACGAATTTTACAAGTCACATCTCTATTAATAGTTTGGTAGAGAACTAAATTACTAGACATTTACCGTTATTATTAGCGCCAAAATAATAATAAATAATAATAACGAAATCAATAATAAATAAATAAAAATGATAATTGATAAGCTCGTAAAATGAGAAATATTATAGTAGAAAAATGCAGTGGTTATTAAGAAGAAGAATACAAATACGATCGTTTTGAAAAACAATAAAAACCACTCTTCGCTTTGAATTTTTCATTTCGCGCCACCTAGATATATAACACTCGTCGTCCCACGCGCAATCACCCGCGTAACGCTCCGCTCCTATGGGTCGTAGAGTGATGTCATATAGTCTATAGCCCTCCTCGATAAATGGGCTATCTAGCGCTGAAAGAATTTCTCAAATCGGACTTAATTGCCTTATATACAAGGGCGTCTCCGGTCTATGTAGCACCTGTGTACAATTATCACCCTAGCGCATAAAAAAAAGTTCTTCATTTCAACGAGCGCAAATAACAATGCTATTGTACCTTGATCTAAAGCTTCGCTGACGATGATGACTTTTTTTGGCCTTCAACTTTGAATGCTCAATATTTACACCACCACCCCTGCTTATAAATAAGAAAGCATGTTTGTTATATTCCCTTTTGCCACGACATAGTAGAACAACAGATCGACGCGTATAGGCTTGAAGCTTCCTATTGTACTGAAAATCTAGTTTTCGCGAGATACACAGTAGCTTAACTGCACAGTTACACTTAAAAGATTACAGTAATACATAATCCAGACGAAAGCCGAACAGTGCCTAGGGCTTGCGGCCCAGGCGCAGGATTAAAAACTTTCTACTTTCGATTACCAGTAAACACTCCTTCACCGCACGACCTCCTGACTCTAATATTTAGTAATCCACTTCTTCAGCAAAATAGCAATTACACTAATTATTTAAAAATTCAGCACACTATCTTAAAATACACAAACGAAATCAATAAATAATAGTTCCGAGAGCAATTAAACTTTAGTAAAAGTCATGCTTTTTATAATAAAAAATAGGGTCGTAGGCCCGTGTTACTACTTTAATAAAATCTAACAAATATGTTTTCGAAGACGTACATTGTAATATATTTAATATGGAAATATTATAAATGTATTAATGTGTTTTACATGTTTTCGTGTAAAGGCCGACGTAGAGTTGAAATTGCACCCGTGCAAAACATAGTACAATCATTTAAACATACTAAAATTCATTTATTAGAGACTGGCGATCCGCCCCGGCTTCGCATGGGTAGTAGAGCAATTATGTCTACATGTTTCAACAATCATCGTCATAATTCAAACAATTCACAAAAAAAAATTTAACAAATTATACATCTAAATTATGAATCACTCGATTTGATAGTTTGAGTACTAATAATTTTAATAACATCAATATTTTTTATGTGAAGATATTAATGAAACAATAACTAATGGTAAGTTTTTATAAATTTATTATAATTAATTTTACTGCTTGCTAACTAGAACATACAGTTTAACTATATCTATTACTGCAGTTTTTAAATGAATAAATATTGATATATGCTAAAACTAGTATTTATTTTATTTTAATAGGTTTGAATTGAATTAGGATTGTTAAAAAATCTTATTCACTAATTTTCATATAAATAAAAGGTACATGACAAACTTTATATACTAATATTAGAGCTAATAAATGAAAAACTATATGTAAAACAAATAATACAATAAGTAATCAAATGGAAGTTTATACATGTAAAATTATTGTAAATAATGGCTAATTATTATTATAAATAAATAAAAATTCATGATTTATATGACTGAATAAATTATATAAAAATATTTGTTATTAAAGTCTATAATCGGTCCATGACCACTTAATGACTAATAATACAATTTTAAATATCATTAATTTTATTATATAAAGATATCATGCAAATAAAAACAATATGTAAGATATATGTAATAATAATAAAAATTACCTTGGCTCGATCGGTCACACTCAGATTCAAGTATAGTAGAAAATTTTGTAACTACATATAAAAAGAATAATGGCTACCCTTCTGTAGTAAAATAATTCTTCTTTAACAGCCAGAGCACTAGTTACAAATAAAATTGTTTGTTTTTGTTACTAGGTTTTGTTAAAAATCTATCAACAAAAATTTTATGTATATTCCTACACTTTTCATATCACATAACACATAAGTGTATAAATTAAAGATAATAATACCTAAATAATCTTTTTACAATTCATTTGGTAGTAATAAAAGTATATATCTTGCACTTTTTTATATATTATTATCAGAATTTTGTAAGTACTACTTGAAACTTGAAATTAACAAATAAACTTATCTCTAGAAGATTATTTAGGTAATTAGTTTCAAATCTACTATTTACAGTAAATTGGAGATTTAAAGTTTCTAAATCTATTTTTTATACTGTTATGTTTATAATTTTACGCCATTGTGGTTCTGAAAATAAATAAAAATATTTAGTAAATCTGGAAAAGTACAGGTTATTTAAGCAATTTTTTGTAGTCAACTTACCACTATATTTTGGAATATAAATTAACAATTGTCTCAACAATACTAATGCAATAACAAGAGCATATCCCAGACCATAGATGCAGGATACAAAACATAGAGCCAAACTGTAACAAACCATCATTTATAAACTAAAACATTTCGCTTTTATTAATATTGTTTTATATGTCACCGTAAAATTGTAAATATCATTAGATTATAATATATCTAGTGAGTTTATAAACTGATTAAATCTATCAAAATGAAACCGTCAAATTGTGAATCAGGATGAATTTGCTATAGAATTACAAAACTATTACAGTTATGTCTACTATATGAAAATATATGATAAAAGGTTAGAATTTTTTTATTTGTTGTATATTTCATATGACGGAGTGGGCAGTGAAGCCTTGTTAACCTAACCTTAGAATTCATTAGTGACACCGGGCAGAGGAGGCAAGTATTGTAATTACTTAAAGGAGCTCCTTAAGCCTATACCTTGGTCACAAGTCCAAGGCACAGTCTGGGTTCCTGTTCACAAACTACAGAATCGTAAGAATCGATTACTTCATTTCATTCAAATCGACTCTCAGTCCCGACATTAGAAGTGGAATGGACCTTAAATGCTCTCCCACTCCCACTCCCACTCGATTTGATAGTTTGAGTACTAATAATTTTAATAACATTAATATTTTTTATGTGTAGATAATAATGAAACAATAACTAATGGTAAGTTTTTTATAAATTTATTATAATTAATTTTACTGCTTGCTAACTAGAACATACAGTTTAACTATATCTATTTCTGCAGTTTTTAAATTAATAAATATTGATATATGCTAAAACTAGTATTTTTTTATTTTAATAGGTTTGGATTTCATTTTTTTGTCATTAAAGTCTATAATCGGCCCATGAGCACTTAATCGTTAATAATGATTTTAAATATCATTAACTTTATTATATAAAAATTATGTATTATATAAATTCATTTCATTCAAATCGACTCTCAGTCCCGACATTAGAAGTGGAATGGACCTTAGATGCTCTCTGTCCCGACATATATGTAATTTTTAAAGAAATGTATATTTTTGAATATTTGATAAAACTTACTTAAATTCATAATAGACATCACTACAATCTTCTGGTAGCAATAAACTGCCATAAAATATATATGGCTGACAAACTGTTGTTAAACCCAAATTTGTTCCATAAATAAGTGTTGCAAATGCAAAAATTTGACCGGCCAGGAAATACATGTAATTTAATCTGAGCACACAGCAATCCCACCTGAAATATATTACATTGCTACATTAAATATAACACAAAGAAGTTTGAAGTCTTGAAGTAACAACAAATAGCTTTTATTACTTTTTTTTTTAAATATACATTTAGCTTTCATTTAAAAATTATTTTATTATTTTAGTCATATTTTTGAATTTTTTGCTCTTTAAACACAATAAATACTTTTAGGGTATGGATTTTATTATAATAAATGTATTTTTAATTTCGAAATTATCAGTATCAATCTGAAAACTATGCATGTTCATTATTAGCCTCCAAAAAAGCAAAATAGATCCTTCTCCTGTTACCTAGAACCTGTCTATTCTACCTCCTCCACATCGTGAAATTCATGATGATACTCCTGTTACTCAGGATTCTACTATTATGCTGCCCCATGAATGTAGTGGAGTGACAATTTTACTCCATGTTACTCATGGTGCAGTTTCTGGAACTTACCCTTTAACCACCTTGGGACTGGAATTTTAAAAAGATTCCAATCATCCTGCAATAATCTGTTTGCCAGTAACAGATTGTTATAATAATGATCGCAGACCTTACTTAAATATAACTGTCTACGGAGTTAGTTATGCCGGTTTATTAGACTCTGGTTTCGAGATATCGATTATAGGAAATAACTATGGCATCTCTTTTCCAATCATGCCACTTAATACAAAGGTGTGGATTTGGATTTTATTTTAACTGCAAACTAGGTTCTTCTTCTCCCATGGTATATTACTACTAATTGCTGGTCACAGTTGATAATCATTACCCCCATGGTTAAATTAAACATAATTTGCTTTAAATACCACCCAACGGAAGTGATCAAAGGGACAGAGGAGGTTACAATGCCGATGAGCAATGATATCTCATCAAATGATATAAATAAAAATTCAAACATTATAATTTATAGTTAACAACTTACCATATTGAATGAAAGTACCTCTTGTTAACTTCTATTTGACAAATTTGACAATAATAAGAATCTGATGTTAGCACTGGGCTGAAAAGGTTAATTTATTATTATTAATTCATAGTTTATCCATATTTTTTGTAGACGAGATTATTGAGATTGTTAAATGAATTTAAATAATATTAAGTAAGTGATTTTATTTGTATTAAATAGGATGATAAGACAAAAGCATTGCATCGGGGAGGCAGGAATCCTTCTTGGAATTAAAAGAACTCTCTCTTGACAGCTTTATTAATAAATTTAATATCAAAAAAGTTTATTACTTTTTTTAAATAAATAAATGTACACTGTTGAGACATTTTATTTGATGTTCAGTCAAGACTATGTAGAGCTGGACATCGGCCATCAGCTGGCAACAGACTTGTGGTAAGATGACACAAAATTAATTAATTGCACTTACCTGTATACTTTCCCTTTAGAAGTTTCAGTAACAAGTTCAAAATCAGCAACAGCTTTCATTTTATAAAAGAAATAGCATGTACATGCTAAAAGAAGCAGGAAAACAAAGTTTTCTAACTGTGTTACTTCTAATAATCTTAGCACACCAAGTTCAAACACAAGAAACATACAAACTCCTGATGCTATGGTCCATGAATAAAAAAATTGAGATCTGTAAACAAAAACGTTTATTTTATTAAATTATTTACAGTATAGTATTATTAAAATATATTTTTTTCTTTTTAGTGCTATAGTGGCTTTTTATCCAGGAGGTCCACGTTTGATCCTGGACAGACAAGTCTGACTTTATGAGTTGTTCTTTTTTTAGGCACTTAAATATCACTAGCTTTAACAATGAAGGAAAACATCGTGAGAGAAACCTGCACTCCTGAGAGTTCTCCATAACATTTTCAAAGGTGTGTGTAGTCTGTCAACCCACACTGAGCACAGCACGGTGGACCTTGACCTAGTGTCATTTAGAGAAAGAGATCCAGCTTAGTCATTGCTAATATAACATATTGATGAATAATGACAATAATGATTATGATTGTACTCACATATAAAATATGAAAAAAATTGAAGTATCTCTAAAACTTACAAAGAGAAACTTATTTTAAACACCATTGTATACTTATAACTGATTTATACAAGTGCACTTTATAATAATTCAATTTCAGAGCTTAATTCTAAGCATTCTTATCATTTAAATATGTGATGAATAGATCAATTATAGATGCCTCACCTAGCCTCGAGAATTTTTTTTATTTTTAGAGGTGAAAATATGTAACTGTATTTCTGTTTCTAGTATTTATATATTTAAATTATGTTTGGTTTAGTGTTTTAAATGTAAATAAATATTTGATGTATTATGAAGGGTTATATTAAAAATGTCTTAAAGGGAAGTCCAAGCATTCAGAATGTAAATGACTCATTCTTTTGCCTTATCTCATGGCAAGATTGTGTGGACTTGATACTATGGTAGTAATTAAAAAAAACTAGGCTAATTGGTACTCCAGGTTTGGCTTTAGAATATAGCGACATCAAGGAACCAGATAGGAGAATGATATTCTTCTGACTTTGGGACCATTGTGGACCAAGGTGGCATGCGACAGAAGTGGAGAATGGAGAAAGCTAATGCCAAAAGGCAAACCAAAATAAAAGACATTTTGTGAAGAAGTTGTAAAAAAAATAAACATATTCGGAATCATTAGACTGGCCTAGCTGTATCAATATAAGTCTGGCCTGATTTTTCTTACTGCATAGGCAGAGAACTGAGTTTTCCTGACATAGATGATAAGAAGAAGTCTTAGATTGTAAATTAGCCGAACTTTATAAGTATAACAATTGTGACAATACTGTGTCTTTCTAAAAACTGTTTACCTATTCTTTTGTCGCGGTCTTGACTGGGCATACATAGCTCCCATGGTTATAAAAATCATTACTATAATAGTGACTAATCTGGATACCGTTGATATCACCAACAGAAGTGGCAAGATAATAAACGGTAGTATCGCATCTATTTCCACTCTCTTATTTGATTTATTTGATCCGTATGGTGAAATGTCTTGGATACTCATAGACGTAGAAATTGTCTTCATGTTCATAATAATTGAGTTGTTTTAATACACAAATAAATAGTATTACTGTGTTCAATTTATTTTATGAGATTTACTTAATATAAAACTAATAAAATAATGTTTACACTTTACATTTACACCGTTTACACTTGACATTTGACAAGTTGACAGTAGATCAACCAGTCTGTCAGTGTTACCACTTAGATAATTAATCCAATGTTCCAATATAAGTGAATTTTTTCCTCGTAATGGCTTGTTGACACCGATACGCAACAGCGAAATAAAATAAGTAAATACCAAATCAACGTATTACCATAATGCGTATACATAGTAACCACCATCCACCAGTCTCCGCAGAACTTGTAATACATCGGTTTATGGTAAACATAGGTTTGATAGGTAAATCATAAGTAAACTACACTCTGTGCTTGATCGGCTGTCAATTATCATATTTTATTGGCAAATAGCCATATTTTAAAGACAACTATGATTCGACTAATAACTGATTATAAATTTACAAGATTACTCCAGTGAGTCCGAATCAGACTTTGATGATAATGATTTGAGCTTTGAACCATTTTAACAAGAATAAAAACGTTTTACAACTTCCTTTTGTTTGATTTGTTTGAAAACTTTAGTTGAAATATCGATAATTTATATCGATCTTATCTAGGTCTAGTTATTTCAAAGTCATAGATCAAGCTATGATAGACAAACTATAGATCTCTTTGATGTTCTTCATCGTAAAGTCTCCCTTCCTTTGAGTTCTCTTAAGTTAGCGGGGAAAAATGATTTATTAAATTCTACGGGGGCTATTTAAATCTCATCGAACAACAATAATAATAATAATAATATAAAAAGCTAAAGTCATAAATCTAAGATTGAATTGGGCATGAGCAAAAAAAATATATCGATATATTTCATATCGATATTTTTAAAATACATCGATATATGTAGAAAAAAACATATCGATATTTCGATATATTTATATTTTACCGTAATTATATTTTAGGCGCTGTGATCGGAGTTTGGCGCAGTTCGCGATCAAATACATGCGACGATAGTGAAGTTACTGAGAGCTTACTCTATCTACTAGTAGTGGGAGTGTGGAAATCATGGGTTAACAAGAGATACAAAAAGGACATGATTCAGTAGTGCTGTTTATGTATTTACTGAGCTCTTAAAAAATATCAAGTTTGATACTTCGAAATAAATATCGATCGAAAATATCTATATTTTTTACCCAAGCCTAGATTGAATTGACAAGCTGTATATAATAGGGATGGAAACAGCCCTGTAATCTCCGTCTACGCCTGTAATAGAAAAATAAATTACATGTCACATTATTCAAATGGTTGTCAGAGTAAAAATTATATGTAACAATTTTATTGGAATAAAGCCATTTTTTTAATGGTATTTCTTTAATTCTATATCAATTTATTCCAATAAAATATTTTCGAAATGAACGAAGAATTTGCTTTGGCTTCTACAAAAAGCTGCAATACTATAACAAAATATTTTCGTCCTGACACGTTTTCCGTTGGACCCAGCGATACGGCTGCCGACTTGCAATGGGCACATTGGCGGTATACTTTTATTAATTTTATATCTGAGGAAGCTATTAACGAAAGTAATGAGATGAAACTAAAGCTGTTAGTTAATCATTTATCGCCAGTAGTATATTCTAACATACGCAATGTTAAATACTATGACCAAGCCTTAGCAGTGCTAGATCATATGTATTCAAAGCCTAGAAATGAAGTTTATGCTCGATATACGGTTGCCTCAAGAAAGCAACGCCACGATTAAAACATATCGGAATATATTCGATCCCTGAAACTTTTAGCCGATGATTGCAAATTTAATGATGTTTCGTCAGAAGTATATAAGAATGAATATATTCGTGATGCATTTGTAGCTGGGATTTCATCGCAATCGATACGTCAAAGGCTCTTAGAAAATCTAAGTTTGAGCTTAGATGAAGCGCAAACTCAAGCAATAGCGTTGGAAACTGCTAAAAAGAATTCACATATTTTCACTAATAACGGCTTGAATTTAAATGCATCTCAGAAAAGTGTTGCATATACTGGTATTCGTAAGAAGCAGTGCTTCTTTTGTGGCGGAAATGTTTACCCTCGATTTAAATGTCCGGCACGAAATGTAACATGTCAAATTTGTTCAAAAAAGGGACATCTCGCGAATGTATGTCGCAACAACGGACAACAATCTCTAAATAATGTTTTTGATAAAGAAAATTCGAATTCTGAAGTAGAAACGGCTATGATTTTAGCAGCTTCGCCATCAAGTCTTAAGAAAGCTACCGTACCAGTTACGGTAAATAATACTAAAGCTGATGCGCTGATTGATACTGGCAGTTCTGTAAGTTTTATAAATAATACAATAGCGCAAAAGTTAAATCTAAAAAGAAAACCTTGTAGACAATCTATAACATTAGCTTCGCTTAATCATATTTCTTTTGTTGAAGGTCTCTGTCATGTTACAATAAAAGTTGGCCAGTATGTCTATGATAGCCTCTAGTAGATCTTCCAGTATCACATGACGCTGCCTCTCTAAAAAGAACTTTGGGATTATTTGCTCACTATTCAAAGTGGATACAAAATTTCTCTTACAAAATTAGACCACTTATAGGCTTACGTAATTTTCCTCTTAGCCAGGAGGCTATTAAGAGTTTTGAAGATCTTAAAACTGATATTTGTAGATCGTCTTTAGTTGCTATTGATGATAATGCAACGTTTATGGTAGAAACTGATGCATCAGAGTTTGCCATCGCTTCATCTCTATCACAGAACGGTCGGCCAGTGGCATTTTTTTCAAGAACCCTAACTGATTGCGAACGTAAGCATTCTTCAATAGAAAAGGAAGCTAGTGCAATTGTCGAGTCATTACGTAAATGGCGACATTATCTGATTGGAAGACATTTTCTTCTTTTTACTGATCAACAATCAGTCTCGTTCATGTTCGATCAAAAACATAGTGGCAAAATTAAAAATGAGAAAATAGAAAGATGGAAGTTGGAACTTTCTAGTTTTAAATTTGAAATTATTTATCGTCCAGAAAAAGATAACGTCATTGCTGACACTTTATCACGTGTGTCCGCATCCATTGACTATAACAATACCGGGAATATTGACAAGTTACGAAAAATTCATGAACTCCTTTGTCATCCTGGTGTTACGAGAATGGCGCATTGGGTCAGAATTAAAAATCTTCCTTACAGCATTAGTGACATAAAATTTGTTACCACGTCGTGTAGAGTATGTGCGGAAATTAAACCACGCTTTATAAAGAATCAACATCAACTTATCAAAGCTGCGTCACCCTTTGAAAGATTAAATATAGACTTTAAAGGACCTTTACCATCTAGTACCCCGAATAAATATATTCTTACAATTATTGACGAATTCAGTCGATTTCCATTTGCTTATCCTTGCAAAGATATGACTACAACTACCGTTATGAAGTGTTTAAATGATTTATTTTTTACATTTGGAACTCTGCTTTACATACACTCAGACAGAGTATCCTCGTTTATGTCTGATGAATTAAAAAAATATCTTTGTACACTCGGTATAGCTTGTAGCAAGACAACTCCTTATAATCCCCAAGGAAATGGTCAAGTGGAAAGACTCAACGGCACATTATGGAAAAATGTACAGTTATATCTACGGACTAAGAATTTGGAAATTTCAAATTGGGAACAAGTATTACCAGTGGCATTACATTCCATCAGATCGCTTTTATGCACTTCAAGTAATGCCACCCCCCATGAAAGAATGTTCAATTATGAGCGCAGAACGCCTAATGGCGAATCTTTACCGACATGGCTTTTAAATTCTGGTCCAGTATTGATGAAAAAAAACGTAAGAGCTAATAAATATGATCCTATAGTTGAGGAGGTGGAATTATTACAACCAAATCCGCAATATTCTTATGTAAGATTACCAAGCGGTAGAGAGACCACAGTCTCAAATCGACAGTTAGCCCCTCTACCAGAGACAGAGTTGAATGATCCTGATACTGTTGACGGAGAGATTTCCGAAGATGAAAATGATTGTTCACCGCCCCCTGCAGAGACCTCGGTACGTAGGTCAGAGCGCGAAAGGAAGATTCCGCATTATTTAAAGGATTATGTTTTATCTTAGTGTATCTTTAATTAGTTTAGTTTTTATAGTTTTAAAAAAGGGAGGGTGAATGTAATAGAAAATTAAATTACATGTCACATTATTCAAATGGTTGTCAGAGTAAAAATTATGTGTAACAATTTTATTGGAATAAAGCCACTTTTCTAATGGTATTTCTTTAATTCTATATCAAGCCCGAAAAAAGTCGACTTTTGACTTTAGAATCGACTTGGAATGTTTTGATTCTCAAAGTCGATTAATCATTGCTAAAAGTCGACTTTTTGACTCTCAAGTCGACGTTTTAAAAACACAATAACTATAGTACTCATGGTTAAAAGATATTTTACAAGTTTTATTAAACATATTTCTTTAGTTTTATTATCAATTTTTTTATCATTTGCACATTTTATTTAAATTACTTACACACAAAGAATTGTTTTTTATATTTTTATAAAAGATACATTCTATATCAAAATTGCACGTAGTATGGCACCGAAAATCAGTTTGTACTAATTTTTTACAAGAAAAAAAACATTAACAGAAGAAAATAATCTAAGAATTATTTATGATATATTTTACGTAAAATCACCAGTCTAAGTAAAAATAACTAATTACCTTTTTAGGTTGAATTACTGAATTATCCTCTTCTTCATCGTTGACTCTTTTCCGTGATGGAGTATTTTTGTTTGAAGGAGCATCAATTTTATGTAATGATTGCTTCATCATAGTTGATGTACTCTTATTGAATAAAAATTCCTTTTCACAGATATTACATTTAATTTTATTACCATGGTTGGTTTTAGAACAATAATTCCAGATAAAACTAGGAGCCATAAGTGTACACACTGATTATAAATATGTGGAAATGATATTAAATATTTAAGTTAGAGTCAGTTATACTTATTTAAAATGGTTACCAAGGATACCAGCGATGATATTTATTACGATCAAACCAGCAACCAGAGGTTAGTTTAAGAAAGCCATAAAAAAAATATGGAAGAGTCGATTCATGAAAACGGTACAAACTATACTACCATCATATGTTGAGTCTTGTTTAAAAAAAAGTTGAAGTCATCGATTTTAATCAACTCGAGACAGGTTCAAGTCGATTCTTAAAAGTCGATTATTTTTATGAAAGAACGATTCTTGACTAAAGTCAGAGTCGACTTTCCTATCCCTAGTATATAATCTTTTTTGACAACTTGACATAAACACTATCATATCAAGTTCAAGTATCAATCCTTGAACGCTATTTATTTTGAATTACTTTCGGCATTAAAATTTTAAATGCTATAACAAAAAATATGGATAATTTCTGCAGGGGTTGTTTGACCCAAAACGAACCCGATGATCTTTTTCAATACACTGAAAAAAGTAGAAGACTATTTGTATATTCAACAGGTCTACAGGTAATATTAAATAATATCAAATATTATTATTCGTTATTAGAATTAATTTGTTACTGAAACTTACTCAATTAGATGCCTTTGACGAACTTGTTTCGAAGAATGTTGCAGATTCAATTGTCCAAAACCCAGAATTTAGTGCCCATTGAAAGTACTAATTAATTAGATAGTTATATATTAGTATTAACCCAGTTCCCATAGCTTTGGTGAACATTTTATTAACAATTACTTCCATTAAAACAAATAATAAATCTCTCCCATAAATCATCCTTAATGATACACACAATTTTTCAGTTTTAATTTTTTTTAAAGAAATAATAATACTACAATATAGTTTTTTCTAGTTTGCATATTTTATGTCTAATTCATAAAAAGCCAAATGTAAGACATAAATATTTAGTTTAGGTGATATTTAGTTAGGGCTTAAGAATGTTAATAGTTAGTAACCCAAAATGAAATATATTCTAATCCATACAGTAAAAGTGAGTAATCTTTCAAGTCTGAGGAGCAAAGTAGACTGGACTTTGGCAGTCCTGTGTTTAATATATTTATTTTGACAAATTTAATTAAGTAATATATAAAATCTGCATTTTATTTCAGGCAAAAAGAAATGATACTTTTGTATTTCAACTTTGTAAAGAGTGTTGTGCTAATATGAAGGTAGCATGCAACTTTAAAAAGACTTGTAGAAACTCAGATAAAAAATTGAAAAGTTATTTGGAAAACAAAGAATCTGGTGAAAGTATTGATCTTTCTACATATCTAAAAAACTATGATGATTCTCTTAAATTTAGGTAAATTTATTAATTTTTTTTCATACTAGTTAATCTGCATGACTTTGTCCCCATGAAGTTTAGTACTGTACATGCTCACAAGTGAGTAACTTGCACATACTCAGTTACCATCTATTAAGTAAGACACACATTACTTGAGTCACTTACACATTCATTTGTTCATACACTACCTCGCTCGTATACCATATATGCCCACTACCAATCACTAACCCATTTGCTAACTCTTTCACTTACAATTTTGCTTGTTCTCATAAGAGTTATAAACATATCTTTCACCAGAAACTTCTACAATGTTGTGACCGAGAAAAATAGGATTTTTATTTATTTAGTTATATAAATAGTCAGTGATTAGTTATAGTAGACATTTTTTTATCCCGTAAACATTTAATTTAAGCCATAGATTTGATACTTGCAATAAATGTTTATATCCATATCTCTAAACACAAGAAATGCTCATTTAATGTTTTAAGTTAATGCTAATATTGACTAGCTCAACCTCTATGATGATCATTTAATAAAATATCTTTTCTATGTTTTCAGGCTTCCTTTAAACCTTGGTAATAGTACACCAGCTAACAATGGGAATAAAGATGATGATAATGGTAATAATTAAGTTCTGTTAGAAATTTCCATTTTATGTCACTTACATGGCCATTTCTTTTTAATAATTATATTTATTTAATGAGGTTGTTTTTTTTAATTTTAGAATCAACATGTACAAGTATACAAAACTTCATGACGGATATCCTAAAAGAGGATGAGATACCTGACAGTGAAGCGCGCATCATACGTGAAGTTATTGAGGAGGAGGCGGATGTATTGGAAGATTCTCTGGATTCACATTGGTTGCAGGATGATGTCTCTGTTGATAGTGATTATAGATTGGATTTTAGGTATGTTACGGTAACATTTAACAGTTTATGCCATACAATATAAAAATAAAAAACACTTTTCATTAGTCTGTTAAAACCATATTTTTTTTACTACCTTAAATTATAATCTACACTATTACATAAAGAGGAAAGATTGGATTGTTTGCATGTTTGTATGTTTGTTTGTTTGTTGCGAATAGGCTCGAAAACTACTGAACCGATTTTGAAAATTCTTTCACCGATAAAAAGCTACATGCTTTCCGGGTAACATAGGCTATGTGATGTTGCCATAAATATTCTAATTAAAAAGATATGGCCGTTTAAGTGCCATAACCTGGTCATTTTGTAATTTAAGGGTTTCTCAGGAATTACTAATCCGATTTTTAAAATTCTTTCGCTGATAGCAAACTATACTTTTCGTGAGTGACAAAGATGATTCAGTGTTGCCATATACATTTTTTAATTAAACGAATATGGCCATTTTGTCGTACTAATCCGATTTTAAAAATTCTTTCGCTGATAAAAAAATTTTCTTTTCGTGAGTGACAAAGGTGATTTAGTGTTGCCATATACATTTTTTAATTAAACGAATATGGCCATTTTGTCGTACTAATCCGATTTTAAAAATTCTTTCGCTGATAAAAAAATTTTCTTTTCGTGAGTGACAAAGGTGATTCAGTGTTGCCATATACATTTTTTAATTAAACGAATATGGCCATTTTGTTGTTACTATTCTGATTTTAAAAATTCTTTCGCTGATAGAAAACTATACTTTTCGTGAGTGACAAAGATGATTATATAAGTTCGCTTAAATTTTAAATATTTTGGTCACATAGTATATATATACTACGTACGTATATACTTACTACCTTCTTCATTTTAGTGTCAAAAATTATTTTTTGTATTCAGTAGGAATTATACTATTTTACACTTGTTGGCTAGAGCGTAAGGTAACCAAAGTATATGAACATTAATATTATTTAAAACATCTGGGGAGTTAATTAAATTATACACTAACTTTAAAACTGTTGCAGAATAAAAAATATCAGTCCTGAAAATGAAAAAAAAAACAAAAGAAATAAGAAAATTTTCATCTGATCTATTTATATAATGTATATAAAAATATATAATGTATAAAAAAGGCCCTAAAATAAGAATGTTTTTATCATCTATCATAACAATGTTTTTTTCAGTTTCAGTCCATTTACTACTCCTCATTCGGTATCTGATGGTTATTTTTCTCCAAAAAAATTTAATGAAATACATGAAGAGAAAATAAGTAAAGAGCTTAAGCAAAATTTTCAAATAATTGATAATGCAGAAAATCAGATACAAAAAAAATCAATGCCAGACTTAAGTTTGAATGAAAGTTTAAAGAAATTTAATGCTATTAAAAATATTGAAAAAAATAATTGTTTGAATGAAAGTTTGAAGGAATTTGATGCAAGTAAAAATATTAAAGAAAATAATTATTTTAATAAAAGTTTGAAGGAAGTTGATGCAAGTAAAAATATTAAAGAAAGTAATTGTTTTAGTGAGAGTTTGATGGAATTTGATGCAAGTAAAAATATTGAAGAAAATAATTATTTTAATAAAAGTTTAAAGGAATTTGATGAAAGTAAAAATATTGAAGAAAATAATTGTTTTGATGAGAGTTTGAAGGAATTTGATGCAAGTAAAAATATTGAAGAAAATATATGTTTTAATGAAAGTTTTAAAGAAATTGATGCTAGTAAAAATATGGAAGAAAATAATTGTTTTAATGACAGTTTAAAGAAAGTTGATAGAAGAAAATGTATAAAAGAAAAAAATTGTTTTGATGAAATTTTAAAGGAATTTGATTTTAATAAAAATATTGAAGAAAATAAATGTGTGATAGATGTTAATCTTGAGAAAGCTTTAAAAAATAATACAGCCGAGAAAGTTATGTTGGATGATATATTAATGACACCTCCAGGTAATTATAAATATAAATTAATATAACTTGATTTAAAGTTAAAATTATAAATTGTTATTATTTTCTTTCAGTAATTTCCAATATATCACCTCCATCTACTCCATTAATTAAAAATATACTATTCGGTGACAAAATAGATGATGATACAGAAAAAGTATCCCAAAACGAACATATTGATGTATTAGATGAATTTCTTAAAATAAATAGTTCAAAGGATATTAATTTTGATGACAGTTTAATGGATATAGATGATATTGAGAACATGCATGAATATGTTAAAGAAACTAATAATGAAAATCAAAAAGAATCAAGCGAAAACAAATATTGTATAACTAATTTTTATTGCAAAATGTGTAATCGCAAGTTTAAGAACTTAATGGCATTGAAAATACATTGTACAAAGTATCATAAGTTTAAGATTGAGTATAAAAAGTCTAGAATTAGAAAGCAGTATATATGTGATTATTGTGGGATAACGTTAATGTCGTCCCGATGTATTACGAAGCATTTAGCGTCTCATCAGGTTTGTTATCTGTATGTTTATCCTGCATTCTCCTATCAATATCATTGTTGTCCTTAATACGGGACAGTCGGTAGGACATAGACAGATCAATTACAGTCACATAATATTATTATAATTACTAATGCTAACTTCCTAACTTTAAACTTTTAAATTCGAAAGTTTTCACCTGACAAAACGAGAGTATCTCTTGTTTTGTCGATGTCCATGGACCATGATGGCCAATTACCATCAAGTGGACCATTTGCTCGTTTGCACCTTATCTACCAAAACAAAAAATAACTTAAGAGACAGATAATACATAAGAATATAAACTAAATAAATGAAAGTGCGATTTAATTTGCTACAGTGAGAGACTAGAGCTTGGAGAAGTTTTCTCTATGAGTCTATGTTTTATCGCGAAAAAAGGCTTGAAGTGGTTGAAATAGGAATTAGTCATATATAAATTATGTTGGTGTCGAAAGTTAATATAGTCGATTAATAAATAATGTCACAAATTAAGAATTTTATTAATATTTTGACTAATTACAAATGGTCTTTTTCAGAAACCAAAAATGTATAAATGTAAATTTTGCTTACTGAAATTTTCCGCCGAATCGAGACTCGAAATGCACATGAGTACTCACACTGGTGTTAGAATCAAGAAAAATGTAAATAAGGTAATTGTAGTTAAACAATATAATTCTAGACCTTTTCTTTTTTTACTTTTGTTTGGCTTTGGAGTGGAAAAATTATATTTTATAGGCAATGGATTTTAATACGGTTTTCACTAATAAATAGAGTGATTCAATAGCAAGGTTTAATGCATATTATAATAGAGAAACCGTGCATAGCTGGAGCGGGTCACGACTATAATTGTGCTTTTTTTACTTTTCAGAATTATGTTTGTAGTATTTGTGGAGCTACCTACACGAGCTCATCTAATCTAAAGGCCCATCACCGACGCAAACATCTTAACAATTTCGCTGTAAGTTGTTCAGAATGCGGCAAGGGATTCTATAGGATGTCTGATTTAAATTTGCACATGAGGTACATATCTATAGCTTATTTATTGATGTTTTTCATTCTTAGACATATAGGTTTCCATATATTTTTATTTAATTTAAGATACAAAAGTTTGTATGTTAGTTACTCAATCGCACAAAACGGCGGTTTAAAAAAATAATAATAGGGTGGATCGACTAATGTGTCATATATCATTAATATTTAAACATTATAGAAAATCTGCTTCACAAAAATGCACATCACTTATAAAAATACCAGACAACTATTTTATGTCTACACTATTATATAAAGATTTGATTGTTTGTATGTTTGTTTATTGCAAATAGGCATCAATAGAAATCTACATCCTTACCTGGTAAAATAGGCTACGTAGTGTTTCCATAAATATTGTAATTAAAAATATAAGGCCGTTAAAGTGCCATAACAAGGCCATTTTGTACAGTGAAGGTTTTCTCTGAAACTACAGATCCTATTTTAAAAGTTCACCTAGAGAAGTCTTTACAATTCCTATCTCTCTTCCTGTTTTATGCTTTTATTCTCTATTCATTCTGTGTCTTTTATTTTTAACTTTGCTCTGTCCTTCTATTAATATTATTGCAATGATTTTTTTAAACTCGAAGATTAAAAAAATATAGAAATATGTACATTAATAGTCTCTTTTCAACTTATTGTTAATACTAGAAACAGTAATAAACTTGTATTTTTACACTTTGTACTCCCTATAAAGTGGGTAATTCTTTTATAAGAAATGCCGTTCGCGTGTATAATATGATTCCACATCCTACATTAAATTTTCTACTTCAACAACTTAAAACTTGGGAATAAAAATCATTAATAAACAAACACAAACAATCAAATTGTTTTTTACAGGATGACTCTCAAGCTAAATGATTATATAAATAAGGCTATTTAAAAAAAATGACTGTTGAGTGTCTCTTGAGTAGCTCTTCTCAAAAGACACCTCCTTTTTAGCTAGTGTTTGGTAAATTCTGACCAGACTGGCCAATTAAATACGTGTCAAAAGTATTGTTATAAAAATGTCTAATTGAAACAAAATATTTTTCAATACAAGAAGTTCTTACAGGGGGAAAATTTGCTGATATACAAAATTAAGAACATATTTTAGTATTTTTTTTAAATAATAGCTTATATATACTGTTTTACTTTTGTACATTATTAAGCTTTATTCTAAGCATATTATCCAAATTTTTCATAATTAAATATTGAAAATTAAGCCACTGCGAGATTTGAGAGCAGAGTCAGGCAAAGAGAATATGACCATTTGGTACAAATCACATGAGAAGTGGACTGCCCTGGAGACTGATCTATAACTTGAAATCTTTTGCTCCTAATGATTCCTAATTTAGAATAGAAAATGGAATTAAAAAAATCTATTTTCATAACAACTTAATTTAATTTTTTTTAGAGTTCATACAGGAGAGCGACCATATGAGTGCAATCATTGCCCCAAGAAATTCAACAGACAAGATATCCTCTCTAGGCATGTGAAAAAAATACATATTGGTAATATAATTATTATTTGCTTTTGCTTTAATAATTTAGAAGACATATTTATGGTGTTTTAATTAAGCCCATCGAAAAAAATATTAGTAATAATTGTTATTTAGTTATGGATAAATCTCATATCTTGACATTTCCTTTTTTAGGCGAGAAACCCATTTCTTGTCAATTTTGTGGCGCCAAGTTTTGTAAATTATATGAACTGAAAGGGCATCAAAGTAAATCTAAATTATGTCTTGAACGACAAGGACTTATAGTGAAAGAGAAATCGGAAAACATCGTGGAAGAAGTTCTTATTACAGAAGCTTTAGTATTTTAACGGAGAAATATATATCATTAATGTTTTTGTTTGTTTTATTAGCAAAAATTACCTCTTTACTGCAAAACAATACTTAAAAGCCTTAAACTAAAAGATCTGCTAATTTTCATATTTCTTCTCCTTTACAAACTCATTATAATATATTGAATTATACACCCCCTCATGCTTATAAAATTAAACATGTCAAACTTATATTTATTTCATTAAAAATTTTCATGCTAAATGCATATAGTATAAAATGTGTAAACATAAATAAAATTTTATTTATTATTTGCCTGAGGATCGCAGGCATGTCCTCATTGAGGTATTTACTGAAAACTAGCATTCATGCGGAGCAACTCGTGTACTGTCTATGCTGAGTGACCTACCTTTGCCAACGTCACACTGCTGTACAGTAGTATTAAGTTTAGTTTAAAGTGAATATTTAGTTAAGAACTATGTAATTATTTAAAAACAGTATTTTTAACACAGATATAAGGAACTGTAATGCAGTGTGGTTTTTTAAAATTTATACATCAATAACGGGAAATAGATCTGTAATGACAGATCTTATTTTTTATATATTCGCTACCGATTGAATTACAACTGAAGGCTCTAAGTAAGCTCGCATATTGTGTCCTCACCGGCATAAGCAGAGTGGCGCAGTGGAAGCGTGCTGGGCCCATAACCCAGAGGTCCGTGGATCGAAACCACGCTCTGCTATTGACTAATCTTATTTTTTACATATTCTTGGTTCTACCTCGACCATTTTTATACTTATGTATTTCTCAGTGTCTATCTGAATTATTTTCTTGTTTCGTCCCTTTTTAGACCACTTATTTACGAAGTCAGGTTATAGTTTTTTAAACTTAATTTTTTTATTTATATATTCACTACCGTTTGAATTAATAATGGAGCCTCCATTACTAAGTAAGCTCGTATATTGTGACTTCAACGGCATAAGCAGAGTGGCGCAGTGGAAGCGTGCTGGGCCCATAACCCAGAGGTCCGTGGATCGAAACCACGCTCTGCTATTGACTAGTCGTATTTTTTATATATTCTTTTATCTTTTTGTATAGTTTTTTGTCCTAGGAACATGATTTTTGGCAAGAAGCTATCTGAAAACTGAAAAATTTGTTGTTTTTCCCCCACCTTCCGAACTCTCGTTGACATCACAGCATCCTTCAAACATCCTTTTACTATATATTATATTTCCTCAAGAACTGTCTGGAGAGGGCTTCCCCAAGTCAGTTTTAAGCCTATTACTATATAGAGTACTCACGATCTTGAATTATCAGTTAACAACTTTTATAAAGTTCTCCAATATGCTGATTACATTATCCTCTATTACGGTTCATATTCAGTAGAGGACACACACTTTCGGATCCACTATTTTGCTTTGCACTATCTAGGTCTGTGGCTCTCCGATCATGGGCTGTCTCTTTCATTTATCTAAATGCTAGGCAGTTTTTCTTACCAAAAAAAGTTTTTCCGGAGTTTATTTTTTCGTTTTATGATCGACATATTAAACTTGTAAATAAAGTTAAACTTTTAGATGTTATTCCCGATAACAAACTGAACGTAATTTCTTATATTACATCGGTAAGAAATGCGAGTGGCATCAATGCTATGCGTGATGTCTGGTGTGTGGTGGGTGGGTGTGATTTCATAGCCAAATCGTTACAGTTGTCATCGCATCCTCATTGGAGCCTCTTGACCTTTTTATCCCAACCAGTAAACCCACATTTATGTTAGAAAGTTTTCTAAGGTTTACTAAGCTCCCGCACTCTCTTACAACATTTCCAAATAACCCTTTATATACTACAAGTGGCCTGCCCTCGCTTCGCTCTAGGTATTTAAAGTAATATTATAATTGATGTTTTTAAATTGTCACTCTGTAATTGTGTGTAGCTTTTCATTATTTGAAAAATAAAGGAAGAGGAAGAGAGAGAGTGTAAAAAAGGAGAAAACACAGAAAGAAAAAAAAACTAAAATTGACAGATTATAAAAGAGCGAGAAGGACAGAACAAAGATAAAAATAATAGAAAGTTGATAGAAAGAGAGATAACAGCGAGAAAGTAAAAAGAGTTCTGTCTTTCTGTTAATTCTGTTAATTAAAAATATATATGGCAACACTAATCGACATATTCTGTTAATTAAATATGTATATGGCATCACTACATCACATATGTCACTCAGGAATTGTGTAGCATATTATCAAAGAATTTTCAAAATTGGATCAGTTGTTCCTTAAATTGCTTCTTTTATTCAAAAAGGCCATTTAATGGAATGAGAAAACCTTCAATGTACAAGATACAATAGGTACGTTATGAAAATTAAATGGCAATTTCTTTTTATGTAGATCATTTATGGCAACACCACATAACCTATGTTAGCCGGAAAGGATGTAGCTTAAGCAGCGAAAGTAATTAGTTGTTTTCTATTCCAGGGGTTAGATGATTTGTTCGTAGTGCCCATGGATCATACTATATATTATACTAGCTTTTACCCGCAACTTCGTTTGCGATATTAGGGTAGTTATGTTAGCCTACAGTAGATCGTCTGTAGACATATTTAACAATTTCATGATGTACTCATACTAACATTGCGCTCTCCTTTAAGGCCTTTAAGGGATTATTTTCAAAAAAAAATATTTTACCCCTGTTTCATGACTTCCAATGAAGAACCTTCATACTGAATTTCATTTCAATAACTTCAAAAACGGCAAAGTTGTATATAGGTCGGGGAAAAAGTTTCTTCGCATTTTTTAAGAAAATTCAAAACATTTTTTAATATAGTTTATTTACATTTAACTAAAGTGTGTAGGTACCATTTTGTTCGATAAGTTTTTGCTATCTTGTATGTAGGGACATGATCCCATTGCTATAGAAATTTTGGGGCTTCTGATCAAAAAACCGCGACAAGTAGTTTCGGCAGTCCTTTCGTGATGTTAACCTGACACTGCTTAAAGAATACTGAAGAGACCGAAATAGGTGGAAATCTGAAGGTGCAAGGTCAGGACTATACGGCGGATGCATTAACACCTCCCAGCCAAACTCTCTTAATTTTTGCTGAGTGGCTAAAGATGAGTGAGGTCTAGCGTTATCATGATGAAAAACCACACCCCTTCTGTTGATTAATTCCGGCCGCTTTCTCTCAACTTTTTGCTTTAATCTCATCAGTTGTTCGCAGTAGAATTCAGAGTCGATGGTTCTGCCTGGTGGTAACAGCTCATAATGAATAATGCCCTTCCAATCCCACCACACAAACAGCATCACCTTGTTGTGAGTTAACCCGGGTTTCGCCACAGTCTGTGAAGCCTGACCGGCCTTTGACCACGACCTTTTTCGCACGTTCTTGTTGATCCACTTTTCATTACCAGTTATCAGCTTTTTCAAAAATGGCTCAGCTTCATTACGTCGTAATGAAGGATCACAAATGAGTACACGGTTCATTAGGTTTCTTTCAGTGAGCTCGTGAGGTACCCAAAAATCGAGCTTTTTTGTGTACCCAGTTTTTTTCAAATGCGCCAAAACTGTTATGTGGTCAATTCCCAGTTCTTCAGCTACGTCGTAACTACTCATATGCTGATCTTGCTCCACTTCTTCAAAAATGGCATCCATTTTATCCGTAATAGGGCGACCAGAGCGGGATGCATCTTTGACATCAAAATTTCCGGATTGAAAACGCTTAAACCAAATTTGTGCTACTCTCACAGACACTGCACTAGGTCCATAAACATCGCAAATTTTTTGCGGCTTACGTTGTATTTTTACCTTTTTTGTAGTAAAATTGACCGTGGCGTGGCTAAAGCGGACCGCGTGAAGGAGCGAATAACAAATTGTCGGATTCCGGATGGCGGTTATGTAGAAAATGGTAGTGAGTTGTAGACGGCGCGGCGGTAGAAAATGGTAGTCAGTGATAAGCAGCGTTAGACAGTGGTCTACAATTTACTACTACTAACCTAACTGACTACCATTTTTCTACTACTTTCTACCATTTTCTACAACACCGCCATACGGAATCTGACAATTTAGACATTTTTATTCAGCTCCCTGCCAATTGGATGAGATTTCTAGTATTTTTTATTTGAGTAGCGTCCACCTATTTTAATAACCTGGCCGTGCTCCATACCCATCTCTGGAATCCTCGATGAATTTGTCAGAATGAATGTTGTTCTATGAACCATATCAAAGTCTTGCATAGTTTCAATATTGTAGTCTCTTTAATATTCCCCATATATATTTTATATGGAAAATAAACTCCGCCATCTTGTATTTTTTTCTGTTCATCAAGTAGACCTTTATACACTGATCATCTTTTTCCAGAAAATCACTCTTCCATCTTGTATACTTTCTGAGATAGACACCGATGAAATTTGCATGGCCGCCATCTGTATCTGCCATTTTGGTTTTTTTAAGTTCCCTGCCAATTGGAAGAGGAGACTATAATCGTGTGTGGAGACTTTAATATAGATATATTGATAGACACAACTTTCAGTCGTCGGCTGTTAAATTTATTTAAATCATATAATTTATTAAACTTATTCTCTGAGCCGACTCATGTTGGTGATAATTTTGCAACGTGTATAGACAAAATCTTTCTAAATTAAATTCTTTTCTCTTTAATCATAACCTTTTAAATCCATTGCAGTCAGGGTTGCGACCCGGTCATAGTACGACTACAGCTCTAGTCAAAATAACCGACGATATCAGAAAAGGCATGGATGAGCGCAAGGTAACCATATTGGTATTGTTAGATTTCAGTAATGCTTTCAATACGGTAGACTTTGATATCTTGCTTGCTATCCTTAAATCTCTTAACATATCTCCACCGGCAATTGAATGGTTTCGAAACTACTTGAATGGACGCCGGCAACGTGTATGTGTCGAAGACTTCTTTTCTGGTCTGACGTTTCTGCTGGCGTACCTCAAGGTGGCGTGTTGTCTCCTCTTTTGTTCTCAATATTCATTAATACAATATGTCCCAATATTTCTTCTCTTTACCACCTGTATGCCGACGATTTACAAATTTATAATCAAACAACTCTACCTGACCTTCCTAAAACAATTGACCAGATTAACACTGACCTTGCTAATATTACAGAGTGGGGGAAATGCTATGGATTAAAGCTGAATCCTGTTAAATCTCAAGCAATAATAATCGGTAGTCAAAGATTGATGGCAAATATTGACACATCACAAATACCACCATTAATACTTGACGGTGTTCAAATTCGATATCAAGTGACTGTTAAAAATTTAGGTATTACGTTTGACCAAAATCTATCCTGGGGTCCGCAAATAGGCGAAATAAGTAGAAAAATGTTCACTTCAGTCGCATCACTTCGCAGAATACGTAATTTTCTTCCTATACCTACCAAAATTGCATTAGCGAATTCGCTCCTACTACCAATTCTCGATTACGCTGATATTTGTTATCTTGATGTAAAAGAGGAGCATTTACTAAGACTTGAGCGCCTTCAGAACCTTTGTATACGGTTTATATTCGGCCTACGCAAATATGACCACGTCTCCGAATTTCGCAGTAAGCTCAAGTGGCTCCCAATCCGACTTCGCAGGAATACTCATATACTTCACCTTCTACACTGCGTACTGTACAATCCATGTTCTCCGAATTACTTGGGAGAACGATTTGAGCTTTTGAGGGATTCTCATAGTCGTGCACTCCGGTCTAACGATAATTTGTTACTAAACCTTCCAATCCATTCGTCTCACTTTTTTACAAATTCTTTTACAGTTGAAGCTGCACGTCTATGGAACTCTCTTCCTCAAAATATTAGGTGTGTAAACAATATTAACAATTTTAAACGTGTTTTAAAAGATTATCTTTCTCAAATATAATTTATTTAGTTTAGTGTGTTTTTGTATTTTTAGGTATTACCTATATCGTATAGTAAGTATTAACATATATGTATATTATTTATTAGTGTTGTATATGTATGTATATTATACTTATTATTTTATATAATACTATATTTAGTATATGTAGTGTATAGCTTGACATATGTTTACAGTAGTATTATATGTATTTTATGTATTATTTTTATTTTTCTAAGCAAGTGCACCACCTACCTTATTTCTGTGGATTGATATCCTAGCATCTTGGTTGCCTGGAAGAGATCGCTCTTAGCGATAAGGCCGCCTATTGTGCGTCATTTCTTGTATGTTTGTATTCCTAGTATGTTTGTATTTCATGGTGTACAATAAAGTGTATTTGTTGTTGTTGTTGTTGTTGTGTTTTGTGACTGTGAAGTGTTTGAGACTATAATAATGAAAAACTTAACTTCGGATCATTATGGACAGAAATTGACGTTAGTAGACCAAGAAATTAAAAATTCAAATAAGATTTCATGTAGACCAAAGTCGAGTAATAAAATTAACTTGTTTAAGGATAAGGTAGTACAAAAAATTTCTAGTTTGTGTTTGATTTATACGGACCCAGATACGTTATATAATAATTTATTTACTATGATTTTAAATGAATTTAATAACACATTTAAAATAAAAACTTTTAGTAAAAATTTAAAACTGAAATTTAGTGACTGGGCTACCATAGGTATATTTAGAAGTAGAGATAAATTATATGAATTATATGGTACTAGCGGCCCATCCCGGCTTCGCGCGGGTGGAATATTATTTTTAAAAATATATTGGCCCTCCCGCATTTCGGAGCCCCCTCTCTTGCCGCTTTACTCGCTGCGCTGCGTCGCTATACTGGCCCGTCGCGTCGTCGTGTATTTTTTGTTTATATTGATATTTTTAATTTCGTAATATCTTTTGAATGGAAAGTCCGATTTTAATAATTCAAAAAGTAATTTACAGGTATTGAAATAGTCTTGAATACGAAATAATTTATTTGGATAAGGATTAATACAAAGTTATAGAAAACATGGTCTGATTTTGATAGGCATTTTTATCAACTTTTAAAATGTAAAAAAGTAGTTATAGTGACGTAACTATAATAGTTGGACATATGGTCTCGCGGACTTTTTTGTAGATATTGATACGTTCTATAATATTGTAGAACATTTTTTTGTTCTATCATCAATACTTTTTGCAGCGCATGCGATGAAAGATATTTTATGGCTAATTTTTTGGCACCTTGGATTGGTTTTCGTGAGATTTCTTAAGGATCTCTAATATTTTCTTGTAATAAATATAGCCTATGTTACTCAGGGATAATGTAGCTTTCTAATGGTGAAAGAATTTTTGAAATCGGTCCAGTAGTTTTTATGTTTATTCGTTACATACAAAAATACAAAATACAAAAATACAAAAATACAAAAATACAAAAATACAAAAATACAAAAATACAAAAATACAAAAATACAAAAATACAAAAATACAAAAATACAAAAATACAAAAATACAAAAATACAAAAATACAAAAATACAAAAATACAAAAATACAAAAATACCAAAATACAAAAATACAAAAATACAAAAATACAAAAATACAAAAATACAAAAATACAAAAATACAAAAATACAAAAATACAAAAATACAAAAATACAAAAATACAAAAATACAAAAATACAAAAATACAAAAATACAAAAATACAAAAATACAAAAATACAAAAATACAAAAATACAAAAATACAAAAATACAAAAATACAAAAATACAAAAATACAAAAATACAAAAATACAAAAATACAAAAATACAAAAATACAAAAATACAAAAATACAAAAATACAAAAATACAAAAATAAAAAAATACAAAAATACAAAAATACAAAAATACAAAAATACAAAAATACAAAAATACCAAAATACAAAAATACAAAAATACAAAAATACAAAAATACAAAAATACAGAAATACAGAAATACAGAAATACAGAAATACAGAAATACAGAAATACAGAAATACAGAAATACAGAAATACAGAAATACAGAAATACAGAAATACAGAAATACAGAAATACAGAAATACAGAAATACAGAAATACAGAAATACAGAAATACAGAAATACAGAAATACAGAAATACAGAAATACAGAAATACAGAAATACAGAAATACAGAAATACAGAAATACAGAAATACAGAAATACAGAAATACAGAAATACAGAAATACAGAAATACAGAAATACAGAAATACAGAAATACAGAAATACAGAAATACAGAAATACAGAAATACAGAAATACAGAAATACAGAAATACAGAAATACAGAAATACAGAAATACAAAAATACAAAAATACAAAAATACAAAAATACAAATCTTACTTCTTTATAATATTAGTATAGATGAGGCAATATAATCGGGATCCAATATTTTTAGAACGCGTTAGGTGTTATTCTAAGATCTTTAAAAGTGTTTGCATTCAGGCAAAGGCAATTTATATTAGAAACAAAATACTTAACTCAGACGATAAAATAAAGGCTACCTGGGATATTATTAATAGCATAACTGGAAGATCTAAAATAGAAAACGAACCAATTAAATTAAATGTTGATAATATATTAATTAATTCAGAAGAAGAAGTGGCAAGCACGTTTGAAAAATTCTTTACTGATATACCTATCAAAGTAACATCTGCATTAAAATCATCGCCCTTAGATGCTATTTCTCTACTTAAAAATAAACTACCAGGCTATGCTTATTACTTTGAGTTTAAACATATTACTTCATTTGATATTATTAAGAATTTCAGGACACTTAATATAAAAAAAACTGGTGATTTATGGGACATCTCAGTAAAAATATTAAATACAATAATCAATAATATTGCCCCACATCTAGCTGATATTTTTAATAAATGTGTCGATACAGGAAAGTTTCCGGACTTAATGAAGCACAGTAAAATAATATCTCTATTTAAAAATGGAAACAGGAAAGATCCCGGTAACTATAGACCAATCTCTATATTACCATCACTGAGTAAAGTTTTTGAAAAGATTATTTTAAACCAACTTTTAGAATATTTTAATGAAAATAAACTATTTCATAGTGAACAGTATGGTTTTACTAGGGGTAGGTCAACAACACATGCTGGAGTTGCTCTTCTTAAGCATATTTATGAAGCATGGGAGAAATCACAAAATGCGATTGGTGTATTTTGCGATTTATCCAAGGCCTTTGATTGTGTTCAACATGAAACACTTTTAAAAAAACTTAATTATTACGGTATATGTGGTGTTTCTCTGGATCTAATTGCCTCATACCTAAATCAAAGAGTCCAGAGGATTACTATTAATGGTGTAAAATCTTCTGGATCTTTGCTACAAATGGGCGTTCCACAGGGATCCATTTTAGGCCCGTTTTTATTTTTGATTTATATTAATGATCTGCCATACTATGTGAGGAACTTGTGTGATATTGTACTTTTTGCTGATGATACATCTCTTATATTTAAAGTAAACAGAAATAAACATAATTATGACGATGTAAACAGTGCATTATCGCAGGTTCTTCAATGGTTTACGGTAAATAACTTAGCTTTACCTTATGTTAAAAAACAAAAATTTAACCTACGTTTAAATAATGATTCTGGGTATAACTTTAGATTCAAAACTCCAGTGGATCTATCATCTCTAGCGGGAAGACTCAGCTCAGCTGCCTACGAGGTAAGGAGAGTCAGACAAATGACTGATATCAATACTGCTAGGCTAGTTTACTTCAGTTACTTTCACAGTATTATGTCTTATGGCATTTTACTGTGGGGTAGGGCCGCGGACATTGAATCCATTTTTATTCATCAAAAGAGAGCTGTTCGGGCCATTTATAACTTAAGAGCGCGGGATTCCCTTAGAGATGTATATAAAAAAATAGACGTTCTTACAGTCCCATCTCAATACATATATTGTAATATTTTGTTCATTTACCAGAATATTCATTTGTATTCAAAACACAGTGACAAACATAATGTTAATACTAGAAACAGAAATAAACTTGTAACGCCGTACTATCGTCTCCACAAAGTCAGTAATAGCTTCATGGGGCTTGGTGTTCGCATCTATAATAAGATTCCACAGCCTATATTAGACTTGCCACTTCAACAATTTAAAACTCGGATCAAGAAGTCATTAATATATAAAGCATACTATAATGTACAGGATTACTTAAATGATGAGAATGCTTGGAATCTAAGTGACGTTGACTCTCAAGTTAAATGATTTGTATAATAGACTATGTAAACATGGCTTTTTGAAAAGAGCGACTGTTGAGTTTCTGGCCGGCTCTTCTCAACAGAAAACTGCTTTCCGAGCTGGTGGTAGCTTCAGACAAACTAACTGACCGACCAATTTTTGACGTTTCAAAAGTACTTTTCAAAAAAGTCTAATTGAAATAAATAATTTTGATTTGATTTTGATTTGATTTGATTTGAGGTTTCGAGGGATTTTAGTTTGAGAATCCCCCCACCTACCTTGAATACCTTATAATAATCAAAACTTGTCAGAATATAAGTTCTTCTATGAAAGTATGAACCGTATCAAAGTCTTGCATAGTTTCTAACTTTTAGCCGCTTTAATATTTCCCATACATTTAGTAAGGAAAAATAAATTCCGCCATCTCGATTTTTTTTTCTATTCATCAAATAGACCTTGAGGCCTAGATCATCTTTTTCCAATAAACCAATCTTCCATCTTGTATACTTTCCGTCATCTTCAATCCGCCATTTTGGATTTTTTTTCATCTCATTGCCAATTGGATGAGGTTTCAAATGATATTTGTTCGACGACCTCCCACCCATCTTAAATATCCTGGCTGTGCTCTTCCTCCGTCTCTGAAATCCTCAATCATCAGCTTTCTCCATATTTTTCCTCTGAATGAATTTTTGTCCTCTATACGAAACAATAAGTGTAAAAAAAAAATCATACAAAATTTTACAAGAGAGGGAGGAGGAGGATCAATCAGTCAGTCAGTGAATCAGCACAAACAGCTATATATATATATTAATAACTAGAGGCCTGCCCTCGCCTCGCTCCGGGTATTTAAAACAATATTATAATGTAAGTGTACTTAAATTGTCACTCTATAATTGTATAGTTTTTCATTATTTAAAAAAAAAGAGAGAGAAAGAGTAAGAAAAAGTTATAAAAAGAAAAATAATAGAAACAAAAATAAAAGAAAAGCGACAGATGCTAAGAGAGGAAGGACAGAGCAAAAATAAAAGTGAATAGGTAAAGGAGAGAGAGAAAGAGAGAGAGAGAGATAATCGAAAGAAAGAAAGTGAAAAGAGACTGATCATACTGAACAAATAAAAATAAGAATTAAAGAGAGAGCATGAGAGACAATGATAGCATTATAAGAGGAAGAGAGACGGAAATACCATAGAGTTCTCTCAGCGAAAGAATTTAAAAAATCGGATTACTAACAACAAAATGACCATATTCTATTATTTAAAAAATGTACATGGCAACACTAAATCACCTTTGTCACTCACGAATAGTGTAGTTTTCTCTGAGTGAAAGAATTTTTAGAATCGGATCATTAGCAACAAAATGGCCATATTCTATTAATTAAAAAATGTATATGGCAACACTAAATCACTCTTGTCACTCACGAATAGTGTAGTTTTCTCTCAGAGAAAGAATTTTTAAAATCGGATCAGTAGCAACAAAATAGCCATATTCTATTAATTAAAAAATGTATATTATGGCAACACTAAATCACTTTTGTCACGCACGAATAGTGTAGTATTCTATCAGTGAAAATTTTTTTTAAATCGGATGTGTAGTTCCTGAGAAACTCTTCAATTTACAAAATGGCCACCTTATGGCACTTAAATGGCCATATCTTTTTAATTAGAGTATTTATGGCAACACCACATAGCCTATGTTACCCGGAAAGGATGTAGCTTCCTATCGGTGAAAGAATTTTCAAAATCGGTTCAGTACTTTTAGAGCCTATTCGCAACAAACAAACAAACATACAAACAATCAAATCTTTCCTCTTTATATAATAGTATAGATAAAGAGGAAAGATTTGATTGTTTGTATATTCGTATGTTTGTATGTTATGATCAACAACGAATGTTGTGATCACTTAAAGGAGCTCCTAAAGCCTACACCTTGGCCACAAGTCCATGGCACTACTCAGGTTCATGTCGTAATAGTAAGAGATCATATTTGATTATTTTTTGGTTCAGTTGAAGTATCTACTTTGCGTTTGCCCAATAGTCCATTCAATATCATCACCCTCTTAATGTTTTCAATATACCTCCTCCTCTCCTCCCTTCTCATCATAAATCTCCGAGTTATATATGTATAAGCATAAATCAATAGTTTTATTACCGCTGACGCCAGAATGGCTCGAAATCTAGACAAAATGGATTATGAGTCCTTTTTGATGACATGAATACAAAGCTTCACGAATAATTGAGACAATATCTTGATTTATTACTAAAGGTTTTGTTTAATAGCCAACAAACAACTAAGTGAAACAGTCAAAATAACAGTTTGCATAACATTATAGGATAACAGAATAGCCCTTAACAATGCAACAGCCTCGTCTGTAAAAAAGATGATTGAGGAAGTCACTTAAATCCTACTAATAAGATAAACGCGAAAGTTTGTAAGAATGTATGGATATATGTTTGTTACTCTTTCACGCAAAAAGGATTTTGATGAAACTTTACAATAATATAGCTTACACACCAGAATAACTCATAGGCTATAATTTATAAAGATTTAGTGTGAATTATCCAAAATATAGCGGGTGAAACCGCGGGCCGGAGCTAGTTGCAAAATAATTTTGTACATGAGAATCCAGATAGCCATTACTACTGCCCAGGCTCTCTGTTTAAACCTAAATTTAGGTTAACCTAAGCCCACATATACCATATACAGATATTTTTACAACTCAACAACGGCTTGACCGATTTTGATGAAAAAGAAGCCTTAATAAGATGGGAGGAGTAGATCTGGCCCACATGCGGCGCGACCAGAACGCGCCAGAGATGCGAGGTGGTCGCAAGCCAGTCGGGGACCAGATCCCCTACCACCAACGGGGTGCTAGGTAACTCGGCTGTTACGATATGCTCTCCCAGCGGCAGAGGAGATTTGTATTCTAACCCGTCCCCTCACGGTTTGTATAGGAGTAATACGGTTACCGTTTTTAAAGTCAAATATATAGAAAAGTATTTTGTAATTTAAAATGTAAAATTATAGATAATAATAATACACGCGGTAAATAAAACTCGGGCTTATTAAAGTTTAATATAAAATTATAAAAAAGATTGGATACGTTTATATTGGAATATGAGAAGGTAACTATATTGTTAATAAAAACTGAAGACTCCATTTCTTGCGGTTGAGAAAGTGAAAGTGTAAACTTTACAATAGGTTAATAACTATGTACTTTATACTTATTACCAATAAATGTTAGTAAACAGTCATAAATTTACGTAGAAGTTTGCTTTTAGCGATAGCAGCACACTTACTCGTGTCCACTCTCACGAACAGTAACCAAGAGAGATTTAACTACAAAATACCGAATTTTCCGACAAATTTCTTCTAAATACAAACTAAAAGGCGTAATATGTCATATTCATTTACTTGAATTATTCCATGCACTTAATTTGTATATTTTATCCACTCCATCTATCTATACCAAAATTTATTAAAATTGGTTCGATAGTTTATGCAATACATATACAATAAATGTGCCTACGACTTCGTCCGAGTGGAATAGTGTCTAGTGGTAGCATATTTAATTATTTAGGCTAATTATTTTACAAATAAGACACATACGTTTTAAAAAATTCACATAAACCTATATTTCCATACAAAATTTTATCACCAATTCCCTATTGTTATTTTATACTCTTGGGAGTAAAACTTTTATAAACTCTGAATTTTCTATTTATTTATATCGGATCAAGAACCTAAAAAATAAGTTTCAAGCTTCTAGCTCTAAAAGTGACGATACTTCCATACAGCTTTTCATCCCCCTCTTTCAAACCCTTACAACCTTTTTTTCGCATTAAAAAGTAGCCTATGTCTATTCTCAGGCTCTGGACTATCTGTATACCAAATTTCATTTAAATCATTTCAGTAGTTTTGGCGTGAAAGAGCGACAGACAGACAGTTACTTTCGCATTTATAATACTAAGGATTTAGTAGGGATGAAAACTCCGAAACTAGGCTGTCTCAGTCAATCGATCTCTTTAAGGGAGTAATCAATAATCACGGAGAATTGAAACTATGCCTTAAACAGCGGGTACTTTTCATCAATTGCTAATTGTGATAGGTAGTTTGATACAATCAGCTCTTATTTATCATACGAGTACAACTGGCCTCATGTCGGTGGCCTCGGGCTGCTACGGTTCGATCGGTTCCTCTCCTCCACAAGCCACTAGTCAGTCGGATCTGCGTCGTGCACTCGTGCCATCGGTACGACCGACAGTCACACACATGCGCTCTTTAGTTAACAACAGTTTGCGCGCGCACGCGTAACGTTTCGTTATATTTTTTACCTTATTCGCCGGCAATGGCAACGACATTACGACAGTATTGATCGAGTCCCCGCCGCGAAACGGTGTTTCGAAAATGTGATACGAATTATCCATTCACAACCATTGTTTGATATAAGAGTTAAGCCTCAAATACTTTGTTTTAATTGGAGAAGTGAGACGATGGCGTTCTTGTGTTTCTGTAGCTATTAAGCTTAACGATATGTCGAAGGTAAGTGGAATGGTGAATGTATGGATTTCAGTAATCGTTACCTACCTAGTACCTATAGATTGCGCTTGCAGGTAGTTAGTTCGAAAATCATGGCCAAGGACGTTACTCGACTGTGGAATCCATTGAGAAATAAGTTTATCTTATCAGAATTTTTAAAGCTTGAAATAGCGATAACCGCTAACTGCATCAGTTTTAGTTAAAATATAGTCACATAAGTATACCCATATTAGCGCTCTTCAACGTAGCGTAGGTACTTTTAAACAATACCTTATACATTAAAGGTACGTTTTGAAATATACTACAAATATAATACTATAGATTAAAAAGCATATAACCTTTTATATGATATCACAGAGTATGAATAGAAACAAAAGACGTCGACCGCAGTTAAACCCTTACCTACTCGGGCATCGGCAATCTACACAACCATCCAATGAGCAAACATGAGCTAACATTAAGAAATAATCTTTTGTAACCTACTTCATAAATCATTCTTTAATTGACGAGTAAATAAACATTTCCAGATATAAAACCGGTTTAAGGTTAGCTAATTATAGGGTTGCCATCTAGATTTCTTTGTTATTTGTTTTAGTTTTGAAATTTCATACTCTTTTTCATATTTGAAAAGTTTATAATATAATCTTTTGAAAAGAGACTGCTTTGTTTCTTCGAAGGCTAAATGTAGATTCAATCTCCGAAATTGTATGCGTGTTTCTGCTGCTGAATTTTTAACCAATAAGAAATATACTGAAATATAAATTTATCAACAGGGTTGCCAGCTAACAAGAATTGAATATTTTAATAGACTTATGTCATAGAAAATTGAATAGCGTTGCTGTAGTGGAAACAGAATCGCGATATGATTCTGACTCCTTGCAGGCGGTCGCAGTGGAAAGCAATTGCGACCGCATAACGTCTGATCTAAGCAAAGGTTAAAAACCGTCCTATTGCAAAAAGAATTGTTCTTTAGTAATTTCTCGATTCTGAATTTCATCTTTTTTTGAATTGGCATAAAAGCCTTTTTTCATTCAACTTCCTATGGACTCTTTTTTATGGATTTAGATAAATTTCTTGTAGTTATAGATCAAGTGTTTTTATTTGGCGTTGCTAATTAATTAAACAGAATGTTAATAAGTTCGTTTTAAGATATTGGTACTTTTACCAAAACAAAACTTGTAGAATCATTGTTTTATCAAACTACAACTATAGCAAGATAATAGTAGCAATATAATGTAGAAAATATTGTAAATTAATTGCACATTATACCTACGTTTAGGATGTTAATAATTATAAATTAATTTTATATTAAATGTATTTATTTTAAATAAATGTTTATATTAAATGTATATAATTCAGTCAAATTAATGAGCATCAACTAAATTCAATTTATACATATTACTTTTTAACTTTTATAGTGTTACGTTGTCGAATGAAAAATAAAAAGAAGATTTATCAGAAAAAGACAATAACATAATTTGAAAAATAAAAAGCTAAGACACAGAAATCAACAATATACATAAATGATATTCTAATAATTAATCCTCACTTAATATAATATTATAAATGTGAAAATAACTCTGTCTGTCTGTCGCACTTTCACGTCAAAACTACTGAAACGATTTAAATGAAATTTGGTATACAGATAGTCTAGATCCTGACAAAGGGCATAGGCAATTTTTAATACGAAAAAGGGTAATAAGGGGTTGAAAGAGAGGGATGTAAAGTTGTATGGAAGTATCGTCATTTTTAAAGCTAGAAGCTTGATTGATTTTTAGGCTGTAGATTCGATATAAATAAATATGACATTAGGAGTTTGTAAATGTGGAGTAAAAATAATTTTTAAAAAGAAATTTGAATGTCTGATTCTTCTACTTTTCCTTTACACAATATCAGTAAGAAAATTATCGCTAACATTTAATATACAACCTTGTGTTAGTAACACCGTTTATACATTAGTATTCGCGGGTAGTTCATTAATTTATCTTATTGCGAGTATACAATATATAAAGCTCGTTTCGATAGAATAGAGTTGGTCTGTCAAGTGATATCGCGCAGTACATATTTATTATTTTAATATGCAGTAACGAGGTCGAGCGGTGGAGTTTTCTCAAGCCCCAAGCACTGCTCGGCTTCCATCTAGATTACATGTTACTATTGTCATTACTGCGTAGTAGCTCCCTTATTCTTAGAATTTGATTGGTTATGTGATGTATTTTGTGAACTTAAAACACAGATTGACTGCTCAGTGATGTAGCGGAGATATTGATTTTAAAATGAACCTATACTCGGTCACGGCTTAGTTCCAGTTTAGATACAGTCATTTAAATTTTTATTACGTATGTCCTTAGATCATAAATTATATAGAAAAACGTAATAAGGCACTATACTTATAGCATTACAGGAATTACGATTTAAGTTAGTTTTAGTTGCCTTCCTTAATAGTAAAAAAGATGTTTTAATATCGAAACAGTGTGTTTCATAATGAATGTTTGTCTACCACCTGAACTGCCATCTGTACAGCCGGTGCTGTTATTGCTTTGACAACAGAAAAATGATCGTAAATTCTTTCGATCTAAATATGACTGATGACGGAGACAAAGCGTCATTGGTGTGAGATCAGCGATGCGATCATTTCAATTACAATTTGACTTAAAACGCTTAAAACTATCTTCATGTTATCACTAGTGCCACCCAAAAACATGCAACATTTACAAATAAATGAACAATTCATTAAAATCCAGTTTTAAATTCCACTTAGAAGTACGAACTTGTTTGACCTGTTTATTTGCATCCTATATCTATATGGTAACTTGATGATGCCAGCAGAAGATCAAGACATTAAAATTAAAATGTTATAAAGATTTACTATATTTTATGCGTTTGGTTCACAAAATGTTAAAATTCTTTCTTCATCGAAGGTCATTGCGCGTCAGTAATATAAATTGTCCAGTCACGATTTCACTGGTATATTAATTATTAAGGCAGGCAACAATTCATTCAATTTCTTCATTTCATTTATTTACTTTATTCGATTTCTAAGAATTCGAAAAGTTGCACGCACACTTACGGATATTACTTCTTACTTTATAATTTGTACTTTAATTACATTAAGCTGATGTGTATTGGTATTTTTAATATAAAGTAAAAACAAAAAGACGTTTAGTGAATGGTCACCTTCACAATTTTTTACTTGTTGTAATTTCCGTTTAATGTAGTTTTATCTTATTTATAAAAATGTCTGAAAGGAGTCGAACTCCTCCGAAACGACTTTACCGATTTTTATAATTTTGTATTATTTCACAGTCTGAAAATAGGTCGTAGGCTATTTTATATCACTACGAGATAATGGTGGCCTTCTCCAGAAAATAATTTATATAGCAAAACCAGCATATCAACGAATACTTGACACTGTAATATTGCTGAAATACTTCATAGTTGTGAGTTCTTAACTACACCTTAAACCAGCGGAACGGACTTTGACTATTAGAACTAATATTCGTCTTACTCATACTCACTTTAATGGCCCAATTGTTGAGAAATTGGGCTAAGGTAAGGCTAAATGCATCCTCTTCGTCACTGAAACATCGTTACTTCTGTTTCTGTTGCCTTATTATAAAAATACGTCAATGAATCTATAAGTAATAGATTTATCCCAGTAGATCAGCGACAGTTTGGCGAAAAATTTCTAGCGTTTAACCAGTCAATGTTATAATAAATGTTATTGACCCTTACTTACTTGTTTTTTACAGTACTGTATTTGATATTTATAGAGTAAGCGATGAGTAACCCAACTGAGTGAACGATCTCCGTCACAAACCAGAGACTCGTCAGAGCAGCTTTTATATTTTTTTTATCCAATTACTGTATGTTATGTCATTTTTATAAATAACAAGGTAGAATAATGAACATGGGTAGTTTTGTAGTTATCAGAATTAGTTATAGTTTAACAATAATGAAAAATTATAATTTTAAAGTTAGTTTGAGTAACAATCTAAGAATAACAAATCAGAAGTCTAAATTGCCAGAATCACCAAATCTAAAAATTGTTTTCATAAAAAGACAGACACATAAGGCTACGTTTTCACCAGAGAACCAATACAATCATTTCATTTAACACACTCTGAGCTCTCTGGCTAGGTAAATGAAGCGATTTTTTTTTTCAAACATCCCGTGCAACGTGTCCTCGCTCATCCCTGGTGGAATCGCAACCTACAGGACACTGACCATTTTCCATACATCGTTAGGCCCGAAATATGATGAAACCGTTTCAAGTTCAAAATTAGTTTCATTTTTAACGCAAAAATATCAGATTTAGACTCACTTAATTTCAGTTTCAGGGTCCGAATTTATAGTTATAGGTTATGTTATTGATAATGTGACCATACGTTACGACCATTATACTTTAAGCTTCGGGACGCTGGATGATGTCATGTAGATATAGATAATTGTGACTGCGTAGAGTAAAGGCCGAAATTAATAATCAAACTCAATCCAAAATCATTAGATGACATTGGAGAGCAGATAACAGAATTATTTAAAAAGTTTGAATTTGAAACCTTATTTAATCTATTATCTAAAGAATTTGGATTGAGAATTCGGCTAGAAATGTATCAATAGTTCAGTGCTATCTTTCTTCCCTACTGAATGATAATGCCGCTTCATTTAGGTAATGTATGATGCAACAAAAAACATATACATTTTAAAATACTACTAGCAACTGTAAATTAATTTATATTTTTTTGATTTTATCACTACATAGTATAAAATAAAGTCGCTTCCCGCCTGTCTGTCACTGGTCTCTGTATTCCGTGGTCTGTCCCTATGTATGCTTAGATCTTTAAAACTACGCAATGGATTTTGATGCGTTTTTTTTAATAAATAGACTGATTCAAGAGGAAGGTTTATATGTATAACTAGTTGCGCCCCGCGGTTTCACCCGCTATATTTTGGAAAATTCACACTATCATTATAAATGCCTATGTGTTATTCTGATGAGTAAGCTATATTATTGTAGTTTCATCAAAATCCATTCAGTAGTTTTGCGTGAAAGAGTAACAAACAGACATCCATAGAGTCTTACAAACTTTCGCGTTTATAATATTAGTAGGATACATGAATATTATAATAGAGAAACCCCGCGAAGCCGGGGCGGGTCGCTAGTTCTATTATAAAATAAAGGATTTTTCAAATGCATTTTTCTTGTTACCATGTAAATGTTCGACTACAGTTGCAACGCCAAAGTTTACATGCGGCCTCACGGCGTTTAATGTGGTTGGTCGGCGCGTTCTCATCTTAATCAGGACAAGTTTGAACTCTAATTATTAAGCAACAGCATTTAAATTATTTGACATGACATGTTTCTACTCAATTTGAACAATATTGTTGCATAGTTAGTATGTTTACATTCTTTATTAGTGAGCACAGTGACTGCGTTAATAACACGTGGGCTCTGCGTGGTAGTTGTACTTACGAAATAAAAACTCAGTTACAAAAAGAATCCTTTAAGGCACCATCGTATTTCCGATATCGATATAGAGATGCCACGAATATTCGGCATCTATTCGGTATTCGGCCTATTCGGCTATTTTTTCACTATTCGCTATTCGGCCGAATATTGGGGACTATTCGGCCGAATACCGAATAGTTTCTCGATTAAAAAAATGCATAATATTACTCAAAAATATTTTTAATTTATCATATTAATTTAAATAATACTTAAATTTTACCAGTAATAAGGTACGATGAATAAAAACAATTTATTTAGAATTTGTTGATAGCAAACGTTTTACTAAATTTCGTGAAATAAATAGTTTTTAGAAGATATAAATAAAAATCTAAAAACTTGATTACTTATTTGATTTTTTTACATAAATTTTGAGGTTATATGAAAAAAGTTTAAATAAATAATTTTAGATTTTTTTATTACCTATAACTTTGCTATATCCTTCTCTTCCTTCCCTACCTCAGATCGCCCATAAATTATTTTTCCTTTCATTTTTGTTATATTCTCTTCCTTTTCCATCGATAATTTTTTAAACCAAAAATAATCGACCCTCGTCTATTAGTAAGTCACACGCGAAAGATTCTAAGTGTTGCCGAATATTCGGCGCTTCGGCCGAGAGACTCGCAGAATATTCGTTATTCAGTATTCGGTCAAATCACTATTCGTGGCATCTCTATTTTAAACCTTGACCAAAAAGAACTTGACGAAATTTAGTAAGATTTCCTGAAGTGCCTTATAAACTTGAAATACGCATCGGGATCGTAAAGCAAACAAGAAAAAAATAATAATATAATTCTAAAACTTTTACAAAATTACTTTTTTGTTCTTGATTTATCTATTCTTACTAATAAGGTCATTGTGACACTGACATGGTACTAGAATATGAAGTAATTATCCACCTAAATATTGTGCCAATGCCTTTTTATTAACGTTAGTTTCTCTTCATTGTTTCACTAGTAATGTTAGTTAGCTATATTTCGCACGATCTTCTAGTCTAAATTCTTCAGAAACCATGTAACGGATAAATCTCAATTTGTTCATTAATTGAGCATTCTCACGAAAAACTGATTTAATTACATCTGGATCTTCTATTTTGCAGTATACTTGTAAAATGTGCGAGTAGCATAGAATAAGACTTTTTATCTATACTAATAATATAAAGCTGAAGAGTTTGTTTATTTGAACGCGATAATATCAGGAACTACTGGTCCGATTTGAAAAATCCTTTCAGTGTTAGATACGTAGCTCATTTATCGAGAAAGGCTATTATAGGCTATATATCATCGCGCTAAGACTAATAGGAGCGGACCTACACGTGGACGAAATCGCGCGGGTCGACTAGTGTATTATAAATGGACACACTTTCTTAATTGTTACAAATATTTTATTGATTTAATTTGTTAAATTTTTATGATGTGAAAGAGTGAAAATGTAAGCAATATGTAGAAAGAACTGCACTTCAATTAAATTAAAAAATCTATTATAATTAATACATATACATAGGTATCGTTTTATTGATTTGTTTTTGTATTCACTCCACCCTAATTGCTTTATCAGTTGAATTAAACTCAGACATCATCAACTGGTTACATCACCAAGAACTAAAACGTGTAGGTTGTTTCTACGTATCTAACAGTAAATAATACTTATGTAGGGATGTGGATTATGGCATGGCGGTACCTGCTACCCACAGCGTCCCTGATTACTATTAACGTTAAGGAAATATACTATAAATAGAATCATTCATTCATGTAAGCAGTGATAGACCAGACATTGATGTCTACTCGGGAGGATTTGATCCTAGGCACACACCTCTGACTTTTCTGAGTTATGTCTATACTAATATTATAAAGAAGTAAGATTTGTATTTTTGTATGTAACGAATAAACATAAAAACTACTGGACCGATTTCAAAAATTCTTTCACCATTAGGAAGCTACATTATCCCTGAGTAACATAGGCTATATTTATCACAAGAAAAAATTAGAGATCCTTAGGAAATCTCACGAAAACCAACCCAAGGTACCAAAAAATTTGCCATATCCATATCCATGCCATAAATATCTTTCATCGCATGCGCTGCAAAAAGTATTGATGATAGAACAAAAAAATGTTGTACAATATTATAGAACGTATCAATATGTACAAAAAAGTCCGCGAGACCATATGTCCAACTATTATAGTTACCTCACTATAACTACTTTTTTACATTTTAAAAGTTGATAAAAATGCCTATCAAAATCAGGCCATGTTTTCTATAACTTTGTATTAATCCTTATCCAAATAAATTATTTCGTATTCAAGACTATTTCAATACCTGTAAATTACTTTTTGAATTATTAAAATCGGACTTTCCATTCAAAAGATATTACGAAATTAAAAATATCAATATAAACAAAAAATACACGACGACGCGACGGGCCAGTATAGCGACGCAGCGCAGCGAGTAAAGCGGCAAGAGAGTGGGCACCGAAATGCGGGAGGGCTAATATATTTTTAAAAATAATATTCCACCCGCGCGAAGCCGGGATGGGCCGCTAGTATGTTATAAGAATGTAAATATCACTTGCTTTAACGATGAAGGAAAACATCGTGAGGAAACCTGCACTCCTGAGAATTCTCCATATTCTTAAAGGTGTATGAAGTCTGCCAACCCGCATCATTCTTAGGAGGGGACCCGTCTCAGCATTGGACTATTACCGATATGAGACGTGTGACGATGATGAGAATCATTCATTGCCATAAACTCCTGGCTTGTCTACCTGCTGATTGAAATAATTTTCTTCGTTCCTTTGTATATAAAAATTTAATCACAATTCGCGTCACAATGTTTGTTCTCGAACTCCTCCGTAACGGCTTGACCTATTATTATGAAATATGTATGTGTATCGGTAGGTCTGAGAATAAAGTCATAGGTTTCTCTTTATACCCTCAGGTGATAAAGGTGGCGCACTAGAAATAATTTATATGGTAAAACAACGTTTACAGTGTCAGCTAATAATTGGTAATAATAGATAACTTTTTTTACTCTCACTCGATGAAATCACTCTTCAAACTATCGGGACATAGCTTAAAAGTTGTAGAATAGAATAGAAAAAATACCCACTGTATTTTTAAAATATTATAATCACAAATTATTTAAAATGTTGCAAACATATTATTATTTTAATTAAGATTCACTATTTTATATTTCAAATCATACAAAAATTTGTAAAGCTTCTCTTCTCGAAGTAACTTAATATATTTGTACCAATCACACGCTTAGTACAAAAGTGACACAACTCAAAAAAGGTAATTTGCGTATATTTGAAAGAAAGGCTTAAAAAATTACATTAAGTAAACTTAAAATTATCTCCCCCTCGTTTGAATGCAAATGATTTTTTCTTCTTAAATTTATCTCTTTTTATCACATGTTTGTAGCGGCTTTTAAAGTTAGGCAATTTTATGTCAAATAGAAATTTTGAAAAATAATAGGTTGGGGAAAAAGTCTTTTCGCATTATAGTATGTATGAACTTGTAATAAAATCTCTTTGGCTATACTATTTGTATCTGCTGGTTTTGGTATCATTAAAAGCTTAAATTTTAAAGAAGATAACTCCAAATTCAAATTAGGAAAATGTGTGAATTTTATTTGTTTTTCATACGGTGAAGATGAGTGAATCTAATGAAGAAATTCGATACATTTTAAAATTTTACTACAAAAAAGGTAAAAATACAACGTAAGCCGCAAAAAAAATTTGCGATGTTTATGGACCTAGTGCAGTGTCTGTGAGAGTAGCACAAATTTGGTTTATGCGTTTTCAATCCGGAAATTTTGATGTCAAAATGATGATCTCTGGTCGCCCTATTACGGATAAAATGGATGCCATTTTTGAAAAAGTGGAGCAAGATCGGCATATCAGTAGTTAACTGGGAATTGACCACAAAACAGTTTTGGCGCATTTGAAAAAAACTGGGTACACAAAAAAGCTCGATATTTGGGTACCTTACGAGCTGACTGACAGAAACCTGTGAACCGTGTACTCATTTGTGATTCTTTATTACGACGTAATGAAACCGAACCATTTTTGAAGAAGCTGATAACTGGTGATGAAAAGTGGATCTCGTACGACAAGAACGTGTGAAAAAGGTCGTGGTCAAAGGCCGGTCAGGCTTCACAGACTGTGGCGAAACCCGGGTTAACTCGCAACAAGGCGATGCTGTGTGTGTGGTGGGATTGGAAGGGCATTATTCATTATGAGCTGTTACCACCAGGCAGGACCATCGATTCTGAACTCTACTGCGAACAACTGCTGAGATTAAAGCAAGAAGTTGAGAGAAAGCGGCTGGTATTAATCAACAGAAGGGGTGTGGGGTTTCTCATCATGATAACGCTAGACCTCACACATCTTTAGCCACTCAGCAAAAATTAAGAGAGTTTGGCTGGGAGGTGTTAATGCATTTGCCGTATAGTCCTGACCTTGCACCTTCAGATTTCCACCTGTTTCGGTCTCTTCAGAATTCTTTAGGCAGTGTCAGGTTAACATCACGAGAGGACTGCCAAAACTACTTGTCTCGGTTTTTTGATCAGAAGCCCCAAAGTTTCTATAGCAATGGGATCATGTCCCTACCTACAAGATGGCAAAAAGTTATCGAACAAAACAAATACTTTAGTTAAATTTAAATAAACTATATTAAAAAATGTTTTGAATTTTCTTAAAAAATGCGAAGGAACTTTTTGCCCAACCTAATAACTTGATTAATTTTGGCTTAACCAATACCATAATAATTATCTAGTGTAGGTAAATTTTATAAAAAATGGGAAATAATTTAACATGTTTTGTTATCTTAGTTTCAAGGCTTACTCTTTACTCTTGGCATAATAAGTAGGTTTCTACGGAATATTTAATTCGTCACATTAAATAAAGACTTAAGTTGGCACTATTCAACATCTTAATTCTAATAAGTACATTAATTAGGTGGTATATGCAACATTTTGAACAAGTTTTATAAATTTATTATTCGTCGATCTTTTGACCTTTGGTATAAAAATATTTAAGGTTAAATGCGCTTGTTTAAAAAAGGTAGGAATGTTTTGGAAGCAAGGTAGAAATGTTTTTATTTTGTTACTAATATTAATAAAATAAATTTTATTTGACATATAATGCTATATCTTACTATACTTATAATACTTACATAATTATAAATGTGAAAATTTGTACGTTCGGATGTTCACACAAAAAAGGCTACTTTATAACCTGGATTAACACATACTCTTTATCCCGAATATATTCATAGCTCTTGCGGGATAATAATGTTTACTGTTGTAAGCGCCTGAACATTTTTATTTAACAACGTGGTAAATTTTTTCCGTCCGAAACCGGGTCAGGTCGATTAATAGTTAATATGAACATATAAATTTTGTCTAGGATGAGCTAGTCAAATGATATGTGACGGCATACAGGCCTTATCAAAGGGCGTCAACAGCGCCGAACGAACATGATAAGCATATCGCAGAATGGTTAAAACTCTTAGCACATTATAATATTTAAACAATTGGTTAACTGTAGGTTTAGGTGTGGTTATTGATAAGAATTAAAAATATTGATACTATGATAATTGGAAAAAAGATAATACGATTTAGGTTAGATCGCTACAAGTTTATTTTTCTTTGTGAGGAACTTCTAGCTTCTCCAGATGCATATATAGATATATCAGAAACAATCTACATTAGTCTAGCCGTATTCTATCTACCACTATATAACACTACAACATAATCACGACTTCTCCAAGAATTCAATTTCCGTATCTTAATGTAGAATACAAAACAGGTATCTATGTATTTAATTTGTGCGTATAATTCTGTAGATACATGTGGTTATATGTATAAAAACACTCGGATTGACCTTTTGTGAGAATTTAGCTCAACACGAACAATCATTAATTCAATGCCTTTTTGTATGTAATATTTCCGTATACTTTTTTATAATTTTATGATAATCATTGAATTTCCAATGGTTATCTACATATACTCTAAAAAACTAAGGCCAAAATTTAAAACTGCTCTTAAATAACTAAAGAATTTGATAAAAAGATGTAATAGATAAGTAGCACTTGTGAATTACGTCACTAAAAATGCGATAATGACTTTGTCTGTCTGTTTGTCTATTATTTTGTCACACCTACGCTGCTGAACCAACCTTTATGATAATTTGTATATATGAATTTATAAAAAGTCATACATTACATTTTATTAACAAAATATCTTTTGTATAAACAATGTTTCTAGAGTTGGGTGTGTAAAAATTTATCATATTCACTTTTTATGTACAAGGTTGTATAACTCGAGAATCAATTTTCTCTCAAGGAAGTGAGGACGGGTCAGGTCCTTATAATGATATGGCTTGCTAATGTAACACACTAAAGAATATAAGGTATTATGGATTAAATGTCAAAAAACTCAATTAAGTTTGTGTGACATGTTGTGTCGTACCGTAGTTTACAACCGACTTCAAAAAAAAGAGGTTATCAATTCGGTTGTATTTTTTTTTGTATCTACTACAATCTAATCACAGTAAGAAATACGATTGTTTGGCAATATTAATATTACGAGTTGATAAACAGAAAAATATATTTTTTGGATTTTAGCAAATTTTCGCTGACCGTACATTTTCTTTAAAAAAGCAAAGTTAAAACAAATTTAAATATTAGGTATGTGTAAAATCTTATTAGTAATACGCTTTTATTAGCTTCATACGTATGTTAGTATGTATGTAATGGAATCTTTAACGTAATTTTGACTCCGTTCAAAACGTCGCTCGGATTATCTCGAAATTTGGCATACTTACATTCAATTCAATATTTTAAACAGTTTGATCTGTTATCCTTACTAGGATAATCAGGATTAGCGACTTTTTGTTTTCCTGAGACCCGGAGTGTCTGCGTCAAGACACTTTATATTTATGTTTTATACTTTCCCTATCTTATACGTACATCATCCCCCTATATTCTAAAGTAGTTTTGACCCCCGTTTTATAGCAAAATTTATCGAAATTTTCAGTAAAATTGTTAAATTTTAAAAAAAATTGGTTCAAAAATCCAGTTTTTAGTACACAATAGTAATATTAGTTTATCCGATTTCGCTCGTTTATATACCGTTGAATAGCGTTTTTATCACCTATTCCTATTTAATTTTCACACCTATTTAATTTTTCGTTTTCCTGAAAGATATCTTAACAAGAGTTAAGATATCTATCTTTTAGGAAAACGAAAAATTAAATAATTCATTGATATTCTCCACACCGAGCCTACCTTATAGGTTCGATGTCTTATAATAAACATATATAAAATTTCAAAATTTAACTTAGTGTCCGTCTCGTTTTTGTTGTCAAATTTTTTATATCATCTCAAAACACCCCCCTGCATATTATTAAATATAATTTATCAAATTTTAATTATTTAAAAAATTATAGTTTAAAAAATATGCTTTTATAGAAAATCCAACTAAAAAATAGAAAATAAATTTTAATAAATTTGAATTAAAAATAGTGTAATTCAGGATGATATTTATGACGTGAAGATATTTTTTAAATATTATTTTAATGGAAAGATTATAGCGTCTTAAATTTAAGTAATTGTATATTATGGTGTTCGTAAATATGACATTTATCCATATTCGCCTTGGTAACCAATAAAGCCGTTTAGTCTTGTTAAGGAATGATGGATACAAAAGAAGAAATTGATTAAAGGATGTTATCGTTAAGCTACAATAAACCTTTTGTAGTTTATTCTCGTATCATTGATAACTTTTTATACTTTAAACAATTTGTTAACAAAATATGATATTTTTATTTTTATACATATATGTATTTATATTATATATGTCATAAAATAGGCGAAAAATTGTACGTTATAAGTGGATTAGGTTACAATTTTTCATGATTTTTCCACTCTTCTTGTATAGTTTGATTATAAAATTAATAAGACATGGGTAAAATAGTTTTAACAAAAGTATTTGACTACAAAATAGTTTTCGTTTTGTATTTAAAATACTAAATATATATTGCCAAAATACTTTATTCAAATAAAATACTTTTATGGTTTTCAAGTTATTTTATTTCTTTACTAAGTTTTTTGATTTAAGTAAGTCATAATTTTAGTGAAAATTTGTTCGATTTTCACTCATCTTTTTTCTATGTGGTCTCTATAAGAAAGAAGCCTTTCTATCGGAGCACAGAAGAAGAAACAGAGTAGAATAGCGAGAAAATTGAGTGGAATTAAGTAAAAAAATGTTACTTCACTAAAATATGTTTAAATCTGACGCATTAATATTTACTGTTATTCTTTGTTTAAGTAAATCCAAAGCATTTACACTAGTGGACACAGATTTTGAAAAATCTCACGTGAGGGGGAGCGGGTTGAGCTTAATCTCACAACGCCTCACGACGTAATCAATGGGCGCCCCCTAACTAAACAAAGTTAATAATTAGATAATTTATGATTATGTATAAGTAACAATGAAAATGTGATAAACACTGATTCTATAATTTGTTTGTTCCTTGTCCACTACTGGTTCCACTTCTTTTTCTTTTAGTTTTTAAATCAAACATAACTTTTGTTGTCAATCGAAAGCACCAATAACGGCTGAAATTGCTAATTAAATCAATCCAATCTTGGATTGAGATTAATTATTTATTTCAGCCGTTAAACGCTGAAAGGTTAAAAGAGTTCTTTTAGCTGTCATCAGTATTAAACTATTTTGAACAGTCCATAAAAAATAACTTAACAAACGTTTATGTTGCCATAATGAGAATAGTTTATCACATTCATTTATTGTATTAATAAGGATAAGGTATATTTTGTTAACTATATTAACATTTCCATTACGCAGTAAGTACGCGTTCAAAAATAATACGTTGCGTTATTGTCAACGTCAACTTTAATCAAATATGATAACACGGTTTGTGATTCGTATTTTGCGTGTTATAGTGAATGTTAATGAGTTACTAGAGCAATCAGGCTGAGAAGTCTACTTCGAGAAAACTATTGAACAATATTTCCGTTTACTACGAACGTTACATTCGTGGCTTTGCGCTCTAATACATTTGTACCAATTCCAATGTTTACTTTTCATTTGGGTAATGAGAATACATTGTATTGTTTAGAAATTATTTCAACTAATTAGGAGTACAATTTCCTAAATGATATTGTTAGCAACACTGTTTATAATGTAGTATTAGCGGGTAGGTCATTTTAAGTAACGTCAAGTATACCGACGTGTAGACCATTTACCTTTAGTGTGATAAATTACTCTCAGTCTCTCTGGTGTTTCCGCGCAGTGTACATGGAAGTTAGTGTTAAAGTTTCATGGTTAAGGTCACCCTTCTTGAGATTCACGTAAGTTTACTTTATTGTAGTTGGCGAGATCGAGTGGTGGACGTGAGAGTTAATATATTATGAAAGACCTCTTAAATCTGCTCCTGGGTCTTAATCCCCAGGCACTGCTCGGTTCCGTCTAAAATGCGTGTGTATACGTATTGCTGTACAGTAATGTGTTTCATTCATCTCTCATTCTATGACATGAACTAAGACAAATAGCAACACTGTTCATAACTTTTTTATCGTCGTAGTTCTTTTTCTTTATAAAAAGAACGAAACAAGAAAATAATTTAAGGTGGTAGCACCTTACTATTTATTAAAATTTAGGCACTAGGGTGGAACATACATACATACATAGACTGCCAACCTCGTAACCTCGTTCTTGACACATCTGAATCCTTCAAGAGATTTTATACATTTAACACAGTCTAAAGTAGTGTAAGTAATTTAAGGTCTTTCTTATACTTTATTTAATTTATGTCTGAGTAAAGGAAGGCGTCGTGATCACGTTAAGGACACAAGGTCCAAGTACTGCATTATACGTATTGCTGAATAGTAATAGGTAGTATTGCTATAAGTACGATAAATAGGCATTCGTTATAATATGTTAAAACATTAAATTGGTAACCTTTGTCTGTGCATGCTCATTGCATTGAGATCACCATCCATGACGGCTCGCTGAACCGCGATAACCGGCATATTGGTTCAAGCCTAAGAGTTTATATTATTATGTAGGTATTCATATGTTTAAGATAATCTAATCTGTACATATAGTGTGGCAAAACCTGTTTTTTATACTCGTCAGTGACGTGAAGATCGAAATTACTAGTGCACTTCTTTCAATATGACTTGTTAAATTTTAATTTACTGATCATAACTTCAATTTCAAACCAATAGTATTAGCGATTACTCTGTAGTACGTTTGTCATTCCTAACAACATAATATACATGTTTCTTTAAGATATTTCTACTTATATGGTTAAATATATTATCGGTGACGTCACAAATGGGATAATTCCTTACTAAATATTTATGAGTGTTTAAAGAATGCTATGTTTAAAACATAAAAACGTAATCTTAAACGTAGTTGCAATCAGTTATAACGCAACAGGAATTCATAATATCAACCAGTGTTTACAATTTATTTATATAATAGAATAGATCGTTTGTAATTTCGTTTGTTTGTTTGATCTGATGGAATTGGTGCAATTCTGATCCTATTTTTAAAAAAATACTGCACTACCAGAAAGCCAATATTATACTTCTATACATATAATAAAAATGTTACTAATGCTAGAATAATGTTTTTTTTTTAATTCTATTTTTCTGAATTTCCGTATGTTTCAGAATTAGTTGTTATTTAAATACAATCCTTAGTTGCAATTCGCGTAACAATAGTTCTTTAAAAATTATAAAAAACGTAGATAGAGGTACGTGGTGTTTCCAAAGTACTCTTACGCATTTTTGCACGAGCAACGACGATATGACACACAGATACTTTACAACCTAAATTAAAATATGGATTAATTTCCTAATAGTCATGTTATAGAAATTTAGTTAGAAATATACATGGATAAAATAGGCAGGGGTGGGTAGAATTTTTGTTTTAAGCAAACTAAAGTTTTAATTAATTTTTCAGTACTTTAAATGGAAAACTCACTTATCACAGCCATGCGAAAGCGGATCTTAGACTAGATTCTATTAAACGTGGACTACATCTTTAAAAACATTTTAGTGAAGTTAACGTAGACCGAATTTTGACTACAGATGAATCTTATTTTCGAAAAGGATATATTTTTGCTTATAAATGTACTTAATTACATTTATTTACTTACTAATTGATTAATCTATATATTTTTTCTATTCCAGATACCAATTGACAGACATGGCAAAACAAGATCGTTAAATCTCCGTGGAATTTATCCAAATGAACCTCCAAAAGTCAGAACTCTACAGTATAATAAAGTTAATATTAGGGAAATATCAGACAAAACAACGGAATTAAAAGGAAATAATGAATTAAAAGACAAATTATACTTCAAGCCTTACACATCATTAATACCTAAAATGAGTTTTACTCCCGAAAAGGTCAGTGAAAGTAATCCTCGAATATTGGACCTTAGGGAAAAATTAAAAGAAATATCAAAAAAACAAGATCGTAACGTTGATAAGATGACAAAAGGCATTATCAATGACATAACGCAGCAGTTGGTTGACGATAAAGAAAGCGATGAATCTGGACCTTATAGTCTGTTATTCGATTTACAGAACAGTCATGCATCATCATCAAAATCTTTATTAGGAACAGATTCATGGGGTTCTAAACATGATGAAGATAGTACTGAATTTAATACTCCAAGCTTAAACAGATTAACTAGTCTGACAAATAAAAGTATTGAAAGATTGCCAAATGTAGTAAATTTTGATGACAAGAATGTGAAAGAATTTGAATACTCATGCGAAAAAGAATTAAATATTCCCTCAAAGAAACAGTTCAATACTCAATCAAGATCAGACTTATGCTTACATTTAAAATCTCACATTCATCCTCGAACTTTCGATACGAATTTAAGTCCAAATGAAAATTCTCTGAATAGAAATAATGAAGAAAATTCACTTGATGACAGCTTAGGTATTCTTACGCCAGATCAAATGGATGATATATGTTACCTAGAAAATGCTTTTTCTCCTACAGTAGAAGGTTTGCCAATATTTTGCGACAGTAATGAGTATAAAACTTCCTCGGATAATGGAGATACCCCTTCTACAGATAAGACTGATAGTAATTCAGCAGCCTCTACTATCCAAAATGATGGTTTTGAAAATATTAACATTAGCTGCAAATTAAAAGAAACCGTAGCGCCGATAGCAACTTTAGATGCAATCGATTCTTTTTCAAATGAAGATAATAATTTTAGAACTTATTGTTACTCAATTGAAGAATCGATAAATTTAGATAAGAACTCAGTTAAGGATGACTCTGACTTAGGTAAAGACGATTGTGTTTCTAACTTAATTGAAGAAGAGTTTTTACCATCTATTCATGGAAGTATTTTAGAACCAGTGAGTTCTATTGCTGATACGACAGTAAATTTAGAGATACCGTTGGATTGTAAGCATGGTAATCCTTTGATTACTAACAGAATAGACCAAACACCATCGCCTGAAGATTTACCTCTCGACAGTTCTGATTTGAATGGTGAAATAAGTACTTATTCTCAGTTTTCCGCATCAACTTTACACGATTCACATACGTATTCGGATAGTAAAAATGATAAGTCAATGGAGACATCCAAAGTTTCAAATAGTTTTATTACAAGCATCACAAGTATAACAAGTCTGGATGGTTATCAAGGTGATGGTGAAATGTCTAGACCAGTAAGTAGAAGTGCAGATCATAACAGTGGAGCTCGAGAGGATGCTATAGAAATGGATTGGCAGAATATTCCTGTACCTAGGAGAGTTGACCCAATGACAGATTCAGATTTCTTTACTGAGAGTGATGCGGATGGTTTAGATGAACATATGCAGCGTGGTGATCGAAAGGCACAAGTTATTGATGGCGCTTTGTATGGAGGTAAAAATAAAAACAGCAATGCTCCTTTGATTGTGAATAGGAGTGAAGATTCTTGCATGGAATCAAGCGGAGTATACACTGACTTTGAAAACCATCGCGCTTCACCTGTATTTTTAAAATCTATAAGTGATATGTCTCCCGATTCTACATCTACACACTCTGAATGTAGCCAAAAAACGTCTGGTTGTGGTAAAATCAACAATTGCTGTACACCGATAGATGATATATTAGAAGAACAGAATCCTGATATTAAATCTCGCCTAGTGGATGAAGACGAAACACCAAAAAATACTAGCAAAAGAAATTCTCTTAATAGTGTGAAAGACGTGAGATATAACGAAAATAATAAGGAGGAAAAAAGAAGTTTTACGTTAAAAAAATATAAAATGCCAAAACGTGATGTGCCCAGTAAATTAAAAATTATGCTGGCAAGTCGTAAATCAGAATTAGGGGATAGTGTACAGAATAGTCCAAAATCAGCAAAAAAGCCAGATAGACGAGATAATTTGTTGAAAAAGAATGGATTGGATATGAAATTAGATTATAAGGCAAAAGCTTTTAAAGATATTAAGTCGAAGGTGGACTGTTCTTTCACTTTACAACGATCACAAACTTCTTGCAGTGTTACTAGAATGTTAAGCTCAAAATCGACAAATATTAACACGAAGCCTAAAAGGTAATAATTATGTTTCAAATTGTATTATTTTTTGGCATTTACGATTTAAACAAAAATATTAATTTAAGTCTCAATAATCTTTATTATTGAAATCATGCCATACTTTTGATTGATTTAATAAATAATTATTATTAAAGTAAATGATATTTGCCTTCACTGTTGTTTGTGTAATATTTTATTTTATCTAAATCTGTAGTATTTTTCAATATCTGGATACGCCTCTTATTAATTTTTGTACAGTTTTAAATTTATCTTATTCAAAGTAGTGGTAAGTAGAAGATCAATTTTATAACTATTTTATCAAGCAAAAGTTAGTTTTAACGAAACTAAGACCTTGCCATTAAATTATTATTATAAAAAATACATTAATATCCTTTATCTTCATCCTTTGTAATAATTTTACTAATATGGTAAAGTTCAAAAGAGATAAAATACCTTTAATATTTCAGTCGACACATGCGAATGCGAATGGAACTTGGTTCAGCGAATGCCAGCGGCAAGAGCAGCTTGCATAGCTCTCAGAGCGATATTAGCGCTTCTAGCACACCTCTTGGAAAGCACTCGACCAGCCGTTTTCCGTTGTTACGTAAGTTTTTTAAATTTATTTTTAAGAAAATATATTTTTAGAATTATAGAATACAATTCTTTTGTGGATAGATATTACAGCTCATTTATATAGTAAATTTTCAGACTGACGATGTTTGTGTGACGATGTTTGTGACCGACTTAGCCTTAAAAGCAGATTATTTTTCTATTTTATATCACAAAAATCACTACTAAAATGATTCATTTTAAGTTAGAGACCTAAATTATATCTCATCTTTCTCATAAGTACCGTACATACATTGTCATCTCACTTTATTAAAATCAATAATTTTAAATAACGTTCCTTAAAAGGCTATAAATATACTTCATATAATAAATTTTCATTATTAATTGAAGTAGTACTTGTAATTTAAACGAAAATGCATCCGCGGAAAATATGGTTCTTCACTAAACAAACGCCTAGTTATTTTTTATAGCAATAACTCATGCAGTCGAAAAGTGTATTGAAGTCACACATATGTACGTATGTAACAGATATGAGTTGCATATCGTACGTAGAAGAAAGATCATGTTACACGTGTAGATTAGTATAATAGTACCAAAAAAAATATTAATATATTGTGCACACACTACAGTAATCATATAGACAAATACACTTGGGTTATATGGATATTATACGCTTAACTAATAAGTGTTTTAAAGTTCCTCATAGAAAGATATTTTAGGTTAATTAATTGTTTACCTAAAAAATTGTTAAATTATATTTGTCTTATTTAATTAGTTTGAGTTTAAGACTTCAATTATGCAATAAATAAACCGATACTTGAATTTATTTACAATTGTCATCGGTAATCACAGACCAAAAATTTGTTGGAAATATAATATGGCAATGGAACAAAACTTGTTTACTCCGGTACTAATGATTTTTAACTGGCAGAGACTTTAAATTCAATATCAAAATATTTTATCACAAATCGCAATCGTCTACTATCATTTGCCCTTGAGGCATTGCGTTCGCATTGTAACTATGTAAGCAATGCTTCCTCTCTCCCCCTTTTCTGTCTCGTTAAACGCGATGGATCTGTCGACCCTTGACCTTAGCTCTTCGATTGGTGTCGCTGCAACATTGTTTTTATATACTGTGTTCATTTCTAGTTAAGTGTGTAACTTCTGCATTGATTTGTGAAGAAGCCTGCGATAGCCTTACATTTATTACATTAGCCTCAAAAGAATTGAATTATTAAGAGTCAATGAAAATTACAAATGTAGAATTTTAATGTTGAATAATATAAGTGTATAAATACATCTTACACAATTTGCTTCCAGTTATCTCCCAAACCCCCAATCTTTTTTTTTATAACAAAAATAATCACTATCTCTTGTAGTGTCCTTATGAAAGATTTCTTTTTAATTTACAATTTACAAATAAATGTAGGTCTACGTCTCCCGATATCAGGTTGTGCTATTCATTAACTCTATTATATATTCCTAAACTCTACCTTAATCTCAATTTGTTCTAAACAGGATAATAAAATGATCTAATTCTGTTCGTATCGTAGAGGTTTCGAACGTGTATTTTATAATTATCTATTTGGATTAGTATTTGTCAAATGTCAACACAAAGCGGAGGCAGCCTGTCACGATAGTGTTTCTCGTAATCAGCTGGGTCTGCACAAATCAATGCAAGAGGTCGTGGAAGTGAGTCGAGGAGGACAGCATAGCAACTGGTATTTCCTCCTGCCGCTGCCGTCTATCGAAGTTGTAATAAGTTGAGTCGGCAGTCGCCGGTGAGACGCGAGCCGGCGCGCGCCGTCTGCGCCACACTGTCGCGTTCGTGACGTCACGTGCTACACGAAAAATCAATGGTTCCCCTCCGTCCCTGAGGTTAACCGCATACCGCATTTTTATCAAAGGAAAATGTGACCTATGCTAGTGAAGTGCTAAAAACTACAGTTCAATATCAAATGACAAGATTTTACAAGCTGCTCAACATGTGAACGGTTCACTTTCATGTACCTGTTTCTAGTGTGGTGTCATAATTTTAGTCATGTTCTAAATTAAAAATTATATTAATTTAATAATACAATAACATTTTCTTAGAACTGAAAGCGAATACAAATTAATTGCATTAATGGGCTCGTTATGAAATTCTGTCATACCGTTACATAAAATTTACCTTATAATATATTATAATTTAATTACTGCCTTTAGAAGTTAAATACTAAGCAAAGTTATTGCGCATTCAAACCAAACGTTAAATTTTTAAAATAAATTATATCTACCTATAATGCGAAAATAAACATAATTATTCAACTTCAAAGTAAACCAAGGATGGTTTGATATTATTTCATCAAACCATCATTATTAAGCATACGAGAATTCCAGAGAGTTCTTTTTGTTTATTCAATTAGGTACTTCGAGGAAATATAATCTTATTATTTACGTTACTAATTTATTGATCTATTTAGAGGTTTACGCAAAAAGTTATAAATGTCGTGTCAATCTCTTAAATTTCGTTTTCTAGAAATTCCGATACTGCAGTGCCGTTTTGTTTGTTTGTGTGTTATCACTATCAGCCACCTACATCTTCCAACTCTACTTATATAAAATTAAATGCTTTGTTATTATGTCTAAAGTCTAAAGTGTTTATTGTTTATTTAAGAATAAATCGTCATCAGTGGATAATTGAATATCTATTTCATAAACATCAAAATTTTCTCTTCTAAAATATATTTTTAAACTATACTAACTTGATATTATTTGAGATATAAAAACCACACAATAGATAAATTAGAAAGTCTGATTGCTCGGCAATAGAAAATAAGTAATAGGCGAAATTAATTATTAGTTACTGGCTGGCGCATATTGTATCAATATACAATTTTTGTAATTTAGAACAGACAAGAAAACATTAATTTTAAAAGATAATCGATGACAATATACTTTTATACCTATATGAATTATAATCAAAAGTTTTATGACTATTCTCTACCTTTCACTACATAACTAGTCATGTAGATCAACACGCAATAAGAAACTGAGAATTAATGTATAAAAATATTATCACTTATCACTACATTAACAAAATAGAAATTCACCTTGTAATTGCTACAAATTAGCAAGATATTCATATTCTTTAATTAGCATAATCATATTATTAATGACGACTTAAATGTTTTTAACTAATGCAAGTTACCTAAAGCGATAGTTTTTATAATAGAAATAACCGTGGCGAGATGTTATTTCGTTTGAATAAAAGAACATTCTTAACCCGTTGATATCGTCTCCGGTCTTATCTAAAGTCGTCGATCATCAAGATAAAAAGATCAGCGACTGACAAAAATGTGTCCGTATGTTATTTAAGAGTAAAATTTATTATCTAATATATCTTAAAAATACTAAAATGAAACAAATCTATATCTATAAATATTGTTAAAATTATTCCCATATATTTTATGCAAAATTCAATTCCAGATTCTTAGGCGCAATTCGTTTACCATAATGTACAGTAGTTCCTCGTAACATTAATTAATATGGGCGAGTATTTTAAGGTCTGTTGAACGACTTAAGAGTCGCTCGGAGGCACGTTTTCCTCACTAGTAATAGCTACACCGATCCAAAAGATTGAAACATAGTTTGTTTTAGACATTAGTAAAAACAAAATATAAAAAAAAAAATTACAACCGTTTGTTTGTTAAGGTCGCTTAACTTTTCAGGAGATATGATTTAATTAACAATATAAAAAGTGAAATTGCCGTTAATTACTTTTGGCAGTACAGCACAGAATTGGAACTGTAGCTTTGATTACCCATAAAGCTCATGGCGACGGCGACGGCGTTGGTATAAAATGGTCTAATGGTCTAACAGGCAATGTTCGCGAGTGAAATCCGCTGGAAGGCGATGCAGTGTAACGGGTTATTCTCGTCGATGGATTTGTTGACGAGCCGAGAAACGTTGACCCCGTCGGAAAGGCGAAACTAAATACACTGCGAACTATCGAACTACTGAGTTAGGTCTAGCATCTCGATCAGGTGTCAATTTTGTGCCAATTTAAAACAATTAGTATTTCATATATTGGCAACGGGCATAGTTGCTAATTGGATTGAAGCAAGTAACAACTTTGATCTAACGTAAAATATTTAAAAACACAATTTAATTTTGTTGCAAAAATAAACAACAAACTTAAAACATTGATATAGATAAAACCTCAAATGAATGGAGATAAATTGCATAATAAATTTGATAGCGTCAAAACCTACGTGACATGGCATTCTATTATTATATCAATGGATTAGTAGTTTGACCCGTATTACATTTAACTGCCTTTATTTGTGTTACTGGTTGTGCAACCTATTCGGTGAATATCGAACTACTTTTTAAGTTACTACTAAAAACAAAAATAATGAACGTTAACGTAATAATTTGAAGAACTACGATAATTTTACGAAAAGTTCTGACGATTTTAGGTCTTTTTATAATCATTTTAAATAAGTGATATTATAACGAGACACATAAAGAACCTTCTTATTTGATTTATATTTTATCTTAACTGAATCTGCCAGAGTAAAAAAAATGATACAAAATCGTTAATTTAATAACTTTACGTACTTATGTATGTCATGCTCAGAGATCTCAACATAGTTTCTTTAATAAAATATTTAAGAAGAAAATACTCGGCGTAGTTATCAGAATCAGTGGGGCGTCATAAGTGTGATAAGTTAATTCATGTGCATACAATACAAATGATAATTTGTCACTTGCATCTCTTAAAAATTCATTTTGTATAAATAACTTGACGCCAAAATTAAGTCAATCAGTTACCATTTAGCTACGAGAGGTTATACTAATATCATGTATTTAATATACACAAACAGTTTCCTTTGTGTAACTATATGGTCACGAATTCGCGTATATTGTATTAATAGCCTTGATATATCTTGTTTTAATACCATATTAAATTAAAGGATAATGTTGACATAAATTTTATTTTTAAAACCTGTTTATAGAATTTACAGTTATACATCGTATCTATATTATATTAATGAATTGATTGATTGTACTTGTAGTACGCGAATTACTTTACAATCTTATAGTATCTTAACACTAAATTGATTAATTACTTGACAAAAATCTCCTTATTTTGTAAACCAACATTCTATTGGTATATTTATTTGTTGAGAAATTTTCTCTTAATTTCATTAATAACTTTTTTACTGTTTATTTTATTTTAAAAATGAATATAAATAAAATTCTGTACAATTCGATTTGCTACAAATTATGTTTACACAAATATTCTGTCCTATTGATAGTTTCGGAGATATAGCGAAAAAGTTGTTTACACCCCTTTTTCCAATACGGCGGCGGCCGCAGGACAAGGGTGCAACCCGACTATAATTTTGTAACTTGGAGTTAAGCTCCTAGTGCCCCCCTTACTCATCCCAACAATAAAATTGCTTCCATTAACATTTCAATGAACTAACTTAGTTTTAAATTATATACTATAGTGATAGACATATACTGATGTTAATAAAACAATGCTAGATACTTTACACAAAAAAGTGTGACGATCACCTTTTTGTGGTTTGGTGACCACAAGAACCAGTTTCAATGTAGAAATACAGGTGGTCAAAACAGGTTCTATATTGTTGAAAAATATATAGATAACAAGTAAACAGACGATGTTTTAACCGTATCAAATCAACTTTTACTCGAATGGAAGTTGTCGTCAATGGCAATATCTAGATGAATTATTTGACAGTAAATTCATTTCATATTGTTTATAATGCATATGATGTTATTATCTCACATATTAATAACTAGCAAACCAATCTTGCTTCGTTTTGATTACTATTAAACCAATAAAATTATATATCTTGGCGTGAGCTACATTAAAACAACTCCGTCAGGATAATCTGGCTTTAATTAAAATCTGTTTGATAGGTTTTGCGTTAAAAATTAAAAATACAAATTTTCACGAGTACAAAATTGTTAGATTTCTTGTTGTATTTTGGCTGTCAAAGTAGATAAAAATATAAGTTATTTTATATATTACAAATACTGTTTACCTATATACAAAAAAAAAATTACTTATGCTTATAAATTTAATCTGATCTAGCTTAATAATTTGCATGCTAACTTTAAGTTATATGAGGTAATAATCTAATATCATTATTATTTATTGAGTTAGAAAATAGACAGTTGATTTACGGTGCATTCATTATTTTTTATAACTCATAATTAAAGTCGATAGCGTAATTTTTGTTTTTGACTGAAATTAGAAACTTAGAATAGTAAAACTATACATTATAAAATAAACAGATTTTTTGTTTCATTTTGAAATTCTATAAATTCATTGTATTGTATGATAGTAACAGGCTGGCAGTTAGAGAAATAATGGTCGAAACTGTATGAGGCAAGTAGTTCGTTTACGTAACATCTGGTAACGTGTTCCAACTTTATAATTTCAAGTTACGTGACTTAAATTAATTATTTCGTTTTTGGTCATATTTCTCGATATACATGGGAGATCAGCTATAGTATAGCAATGGTATTAGCAAACTAGTTAAAGAACTCACTCCGTCTAACTATTAATATTAATTTTACATAAACACGTCTATTAATTTGTATTTTTTCGTAAAATTATGGATAAGTAACCAATGACCACACAGAAAAAGGGCAAAACTTTATAGAGGGTTGTGACTATGACTTGTATTGCTTACGTACAGGTACTGATGTTCCCTAAAAAGGTTCCCTATCAGATGGGTGAAGGTTGGTCTTATCTGGTATCTTAGACGAGAGCTCATCGAAATATCTCATCTTCTATGTATACGTATAATAAAAAGGTAGAACTGCTATTTGTGAGCGCATTACGTTAAAACTACTGAAAAGATTTGAATGAAATCTAGTGTACCTACGGATACTTTAGAAGGTGGATTAACCACAAAGTTTACTTTTGATCCCGAAAAAGCACCGTTCCGGGATAGTGGAAAAATTAAAGTTAAAAATTTTATGCACATAATTATATAATTAATTTATTATACACTTCATCGAACTAACGAAGTCACGCGAGTCTACTAGTTGTGCAATAAACAACAACACGTTTATTATTATCTTTTTTTAATTAAATTTTAAAAAGTGTTAGAAATTGTCAAAATTAAAAGATAGGTGACATGATTCGTGTAGGCGATATAGGGCTTCGGATGCTGTCGATTGTGTCGTTATCGATAAAATTAACTGTGTAAGTAATTAAGGCGATGAGGTTTTGGTTGGATACGGTAATTTTTTTTTGTTGCTATTATAATTATTAATCCAAGGAAACAGTTCAAGCAATTAATTAATATGCGGCAAAAAACGCTAGATGCCGCAGCAATATTGATTCATAATTCCATTCTAATTTAAATAATTACAACGGAACTTAATATTGACGTAGGAAACACAGGCTAAAAAATGAATTCCTAGTTCTATGATTTATTCTGCAATCATTTTCGGTAATCAGTCATTTTATAAATTATGCCGGTCAGAAACTTAAGAGGCGCCAATAGTCTCAACAGCTCAGCATTTTATAAAGAAAGAGTGATTTAGCAAATAGTAATATTTTTGCATAATAAGCGATTAACATAGAATTACGAAACAAATAATTTCTTTCCATATAATTTTTGCTGTTTTACTTTTAACTACAACTATTTAATCATAAATAAATATGTATTTTTAAGTGTGCAGTGAAGACATTAAATATTACTAGGCTACAAGATTATTTTCCGAGTTAAGAACCGGTTTCTTCTAAATGTGAAATGAGATATAACTACGAAATAATTTAAACATCTAAGCTGTGGAGCAAATAATATAATGCCTGGTTAACACCCAGAGACTCTACGTCATCCCGGACGTTCATCCAAGCGTCCTCTGTGATATGACAGTGTTATTGAGTTGATACCTACTGTGAATTATTACTGTTAAAATTAGATACTTGTCGAAAAATTCTCATGTTAATAATATTTGAAAAATTCTCATGTTATAATTTTTGTCCATATTATTTTAATTAAAAAAATATTACTCGTAATTCAGATTACAAACTATTAGTATTCTCGTTAAAAACGCTTGTGATATGATTAAGTTCTCAGGTCCTTTCTCTAGTTAATACAATGATTGATTTAGTGTAAAATTGAATAGTTTACTTATTCATTTACAATGTTTTGGATGCGAGCTCTCTTGTGAACAATCAGTCACTTTATTGTTGCTATATTTTATAATAATACAAGAAATTAAAAACAGAGACAATTACTTTAGTTAGCAAAAAGTTAATGCTATTCATATTTAATGTCAGTAAAATTAAACAGATTCTGTCGTTAAAATTATAGACAAGCAAATTAAACCATGTGTGGCCCTCATTAGATAAATATCAGCGACATTTCTGGTATTATTTTTAACTCGTTGTTGGAGCTCTCTATATTTATTAACTAATTTCTAATTTTGGCTCACTTAGGATGTTTTGGTTAGGTGCCGTAGGTGTGCCTAATAGTTTTTTAAATGGAATATGATAATTTATGTCTATCATAAAATAAAAGTTGATTAGGTCTACTAGTTGGGTAAAAGGTTTCTCCATCAACGGCTCACGGTGTTTCCTTGGTAGGACTGCATTTTGGAATAATGCCAAGACTGTCTTGGTGCTGTTTTGTTATTACGAAATTCCGCCAAAACTGTTGCAATGTACCGACCTCATTTTGAGCCACCATGTTTATGTGAGCAAGTCGCATTATGATTCAAATAGAAATATTCTTATTTATATCACATAAATCAATACGTGGAGTTTGCGTCTGTATTAGACATATTAAACTAGTACCTGGCATCTTCAGCTTTAGCTCTATATTGAATATGAACTTATATTACCAATAAATAATATAAAATTGAAATAAGTTTATTATTCTAAAATATCGTATTTTCTTTATCGTATCAGTCACATTAATAATACCTGTCAAAGTATAATAATTGTCTCTTAACTTTCTTTTACAATATTTCTTTTATACCTTCAGCAATTATCATATAAATGCAATCTTTGCCATCTAAACATTAATGTTCTGATATATGAGTATGTGAATTAGATTATAAGATTCACTCGAGCGTAATTTCTGTTCTAATAACTAACAAGACGTCTTTGTCGATCATATTCTTCATCTCTTTCGCTGCCCTGAACAATAACCGTTTAGCCAACAAGAACTCTGGATTGTTCCGGAATAAAAGTATTCTATGTGTTTAATGAAAAAAAAACAACCTTATATCCGTGGTATGAACAGTACCTTTCAATCCCACAGGAACGGTCCTTTTATCCGGGATAAAAAGTATCCTATTTCTTAATCCAGGTTATAAAGTATCCGTATACCAAATTTTATTGAAATCGTTTCAGCCGTTTTAACGTGATGCGTGCAGAAACAAATAGACAAACATTTCAAAAACTATTTTAATATATTATATTACTCATTTCATGCGTCTTCTATGTATAGATAAATATTATATGGATTAGGTACCTAACTATAGTATAGTGTTATTGGATGTTTAGATGAAATATATTTTAGGTCCAAATCCAGCTATATTAATCAGATAAAACATGAAACCAAATAAGATGTTATTGCGCTTATTTTTAGCAATGAAAATGTTATTTACTTTAATAATTACGATGCGAGTGACTAAATTGTACAAAAGATAAAGCAACATATTGCATAGTTTATAACTTATTACAAGGTTATTTTAGTCGATGCACAACACAGTATAGTAATAATTATGAGATGGTGACGGCATTAAAACCCTTCACACATTTTAAGTAAGCCTTAACTTAAAAAATTCAAAGCTGTTTTTACATTTTAACGTGTCAGTTTATTACAAAATCTACCAAAAAAAATAATACCTACATTGTTCTTTGTTAATTTGTTTAAATACCTAAATTTAATATTTATGTTTATAAAATGTTGTTTGAATAAAATAGGATATTTCGTACCGAGTTACTGGAGCCGGAAAGTTCTTTTTAAACTTTTTGTTCAAGGTGTTAGAAAAAAATAGATTTTTTATAATGAAGAGGAACGAGATTAATCATAGCAGCTTACTTTTTATAGATTTGTGTTTCAACATTACTGCTTATTGCATATTGTGGGGATTTAGCACACTACTGTGATTTCTTAAGAATTTTACTTTGTTGTGTCAACACTGTCTGTCAAAGATTTGTTTATTTTTATGTAAATTTAAGAATTTATCCTTGAGAGTTCTAAAATTGTTTGAAAATGTTAAAAGTATTTTGGAAATATGTCCCAATTATCAGTTATCTACATATTTAGTTTTATATTTTAAATTTATACATATAATACTACTGACTATTTTCAAATATAATGCAACTGAATAAAAATATGTTTATGATGATATAAGATTTTTCAAATGCTCTCTCTATATTTCATGCCCTTGTGCATCAAAGTTAGGGTCGCCAATTTTCAATAAACTAATACATCACTACATAGTAACAAAGTCGCTTTCTCTGTCCCTATATCCCTATGTATGCTTAAATCTTTAAAACTACGCAACGGATTTTGATGCGGTTTTTTTAAATAGATAGAGTGATTTAAGAGGAAGGTTTATATGTATAATACATATATAATATAGTAGAGAAACACTGATAATTGTAGAGGTTTCTAATGTGATGTCGTAAATAAACACATTTTTTTGCGCTTACATTGCAAACGCTGGCTGAATTCTTCGAGATAGAACAAATTAATGTACAGTATTGTACACCTTAGAAAGGTCTATAAAAAAGTCCGCGATGTTATATGTCTACCTCTTAGGGATAACTAACAATAACCATTTATTATCCTTTACTTTTTACAAAAAATAATGGTTTATTTACGTAGCGATTTTAAACAACACAGCATTAATCCTTATCCAATTAGGTACCTTAAATACATTGTTCGTTTAATAAAGATCAATATGGCCCTTTACAGCATGAAATTTAAACGAATATTTTTGAAGATATTTTGATTCAAAATGCAGGGACATAGCGGTTACGGCTAAATACACGTGTTAAATTGCACCCGGGAGAAGCCGGACGGGTCGACTAGTATTTAATATATTTTAGTATAATATTAACTATAGGCAATTGTACGAAATATTTTTGGAAAAATAATATAGCAGTTCATTATACATAATAAATTTAAATTATTTGCTTTTTTTCTTTTGAAAAATGATATAACAATAATGATCAAAGTAGAGAGGTACTGCAAATAAATGCATACTATATATATGTAATTGCTATTTAAAAATAAATGGCTGCCTTTTATCAAAACTTATTGTAGTATTGTCGAAGCGTAAAGCTGTTGTAAATTATTATATAATACTTTGCTATATATATTTGCAAAAGTTACAATAGTTTGGAACCTAAGGAAGAAATGAGTAGACATCGGACGCCTCTTTTTTAGCTTGTTTTACTAGACCAATAAATCGATATCACGGTAATCCTAGTGACAAATTATAGTAAAGCTTACAAAAAGGATGTATCGATTGAATATCGCATCGTGTCATAATGACACATAAACCGAATTATATATAACAGCAATAAGATAAACGATACATTATTATTGTAATAAAATTCCAATTAAGTACAAAATACCATACGACAGCGTATTGTAGATACTTTCGCGTTTATATGGGAGCCATTTATCACCAACTAAATATATATCACAACACTAGAGCACTGTTTAAAATATCGCTCGAAAGGACACTCGAGCGTCTAAGTTATTTAACCCTGAAAGCGATGGCTCCGAAATAGCTACAAATCTTTGAGAAGTTGTAACATTTGCTTATATTTAAGTGACTAATACGAATTATTATGGGAGAGAACATAGAGACACGTCTTTTTACTCGTTTCAGAGTAGCAACATTTGTTTCAATTGCTCGCAACATTTGTTTTTATTTGAACGTCAAAACGTTTGTACGGATCGGAGAAGCTTTTAAGATTCATAATAAATGTTTCATATACGTATAATAAATATGATTTTAAATTGTATAGCACTAGACTGTTGATTACCTTTGACTTCAAACTTAATAAGCCGCCCGTGACAGCATTCGAGATCGGAAATTGAGTCTTCGGTTTATGTCTATGTTACTCTCGCTCTGTAATAACTGTATATCCCGTTTTACGTCCGTTTTACGATTTCATATGTAAGTTGGCGGTACTGTAAAATTTTCTCCCTATAAGCTTTTTCAAACTAAAGAGTTTTGTACAAACTATAGAACGCTTCGTTAAAGAGAGGTGGACTGGACTTTAATTTAACTTTTTGGGCTTAATTATTTTTATTATTCAAACTAAAACTCAAATTAAATGAAGGAAAGATTGTTCTGATTTACTTCAATTAAAAATGCTGACATATTCTTATACACACAAAATAACTATCAAGTGAATTTGTATTAGTGTTAAATTAATTCTAATAAATTTTGTCACACAAATAACGCCTCGGTTCTAAGAAAGTGATCATCTTTAGCTTTGCTCTTAATGCAGCAAATTACCATCTAACGTTGATCTTCGGATTGCTCTTACCACGAAGATATATGTTGTTCTTGAATAGAAAGCTGGTTGTGGAAAGGATCTTTCTATCTGGTCGCTAAGTCGATGAGTCGGCTACCGAAATAGATTAAGACCAAGCAATAATTATATCAGAGTAGCTATATCACTTTGTTGTTGACAGTATCGCTATTAAATTTAGAAAATAGGTAGGCAAAATAGGTACATATATTAATTCAAGGTCTATCTGTCTATTTTTAATTTTAGCCATCGAAGTTATATTATTTATAAATAGATTATAATTAAATAATTCTTTAATATATTTTTTTTCGAAATTTTATAATAAATAGCGAAGATTTCAAGTCGTTGTCGCAACAGTGCAGAGGTTTTTTTTTTAAATAACTTACACTTAGGTGCTTATTGACGACAATTAAAGCCAATATTAAAATTATGACACCTTTAAACTATCTATACAGATAATTTATAAAACGCGTACAGCAGCTGTACAAACAAGTGCATAATAATAATGAGTGACTACGTAAGCAGTTGATACGGAAAACCACAAATGACCCGAAGCACGTAAGCAAATAAGTGATGTGATAAAAGTGATACACTATTAGTTCCTGAAAACTATAAAATTTATGTTATCGATATATTTACAATGTATACGTATTAATGAAGATCCTGAAGATATTGAGAATGGGGGCGCACGGGTCCAAAGAGAAACTTTATAGAAGTAGTTCTGAAAAATATCCGTCCAAACTACCAGTTCCTAACGACAAGGCGGACAAAAAGTATAAATTAGCTGTGAATCGAGAGAGATTCGGTTCTTTTGGCGCTAGAGGTAAGTCTTGTAGGTGTTACATTCAGTATCAACTTGTATAATCAGTCGTCGTTTGATTTTGGTACAAAAAATATTACGATAAAATCTTTTTATACGATATCGAATTGTAAGTGCCAAAGTTGACACTCCAGCCAATTCGTAATTTACTTTCTCAAGTTTTTCTTATTACACTGCAATACATTTAGCACAATACTTTTGTCTTATTTATCTTTGTATCTTAAAGTTTTTAATGCGTCTCTTGTAGCATACAACCTACAAGAGGCGCATTAAAAACTTTAAGGTAAAGATTTTTTAAGGAAACTATTAAATAAACATAATATATTATATGCAAACTAATAAATAATATCTCTACTTGAGTTGAGATGAAATAGAATATGCACAACAAATATAATACAACGTACATAGCTTGGTAAAAACTTGTAAATAGTAATATAATAACGTGTTCAAGATCTCTTATAGTGACTAGTTAATAATATTCTCGTAAATTGACGTCTGTGCATCTATAATAAACATACTAAATCTTGTAATTTCTAACTTTCCTTTTGCAGAGTTATGTTTGACGTGATGGCAAGATTATGATAGCAATCGTTGCATGTTGAATTATTAAAAAAGAAACAATTTCACGATGTGTTTTTATCGCCGACATATTGTGTAATCGTCTTCCCACGAACGTTGCGTGTTCGTTTGTCTTGATATATGTAAGCACTAAGCTGTGAAGTGATAGAGAATAAGAACATAGGGAAATAAAACGCTCAGTTTAAAGATTGATCAGATTTTTATTTCAACTAATATTATAAAATCGAATACTTAGTTAAAATTAAATGTGTTTATTGGCAAAATGTCTTGTCCTACAGATCTTTATACTTTATAAATACTAGAAAAGCATTACTTGTATCAAGGCTATTTTTGGTCATTTGTGGTGAAATCTCATAATTAATTAATTAATATCGCAACATACAAAGACGAACATAATTGTATCATCTGAAATCGTATATTGCAAGCAATTACTTATAAGGGGTAAACATAAACTCAAGAGTATCAATTGATTATATAAATCTGCATCTAGAACACTTTCTATTAGATTTTAAATTGTATTTTTATAAAGATAGCTATAGAAGAATCTTTTTTACAAGTTTCATCCATAATATATTGTCAGCACAAAAAGGAATCTATTACGAATTCTATACAGATATCTATACTTACGATCTCTTTACAGTTGTCTAGACTGTCGGGTGACCGCTAATTGTAATTCATACTTTGTATTTTAACCTTCCCGATTCCTTGTAAAAAGGATCACGTAAATAGAAAAAAAAGTATATGTAACAAATAGAAAAAATGTATGAGACTCCAGTAAACATTTTATTGTCTACTAGACAATCCGCGCGACTTCGTCCGCGTGAGGCTCCACTACTATTGGTCTTAGCGTGATGATATATAGCCTTTCTCGATAAATGGGCTAAGTATCTAACACTGAAATTTTTCAAATGGGACCAGTAGTTCCTGAGATTAGCGCGTTAAAGCAAACAAACAAACTCTTCTGCTTTATATATTGCTATAAGATATTGGAAGGGTTTAGTTAGCAAACGTTATTTGTTATATATAGTTAGATAGAGTTGAAAATAACTGTTAAGATTAAGATAAAAATTAATTGTATAAAATATTTATTAAATGAATTTTGCAAAAAATAAATAGTTCACAAAGAAAGAAATGCATGATATTACATACATTTTTAAGAAAAAATATTTAAATTGACTAACTAAAAAATGCTGTAATGTTATTATTCTTAAGCTCTAAAATTTGAACTTAGACTTTGAAGTTATGAGTATACGTAAAAATAATATATTTTATTTTATCAGGTTTATACTATCTTACTTCTCAATATATTTATAACAGATTTCATTACGCATTTTGATCTGATCAGATTAAAAAATTAAAAGTATAGATTTCGTGGCTGATATTTAATAATCTTTTTAATCAATCACATAGCAACACTAAAACTTTTTCTGTTTTGGTCTATATTTCGTTAGTGTAATTCTCTATACTTATTTCACCTTTATGTGAGTAATGCTATATTTATAGCCTGTTTACCCTCTTTTATGTTAATTCTGTCTCCATATAACCTAAGTGCATAAGTGAATGCACAGTACATTTCTATAGGGTCGATAAAAACGAGTAGGTATGTGCGTAATGAGGTATCGTCTAGACTCTACACAAGTTTTAGTAAAGGTCAAGAAGAAAATGAAGGCAGGCTGCAGAATATCAATAGTGAAGGTTAAAATTTTCTTCTGCACTGTGACGTTACATGGTTTTTTATTTTTATCAATTGAAATTCAAAATTTTGATAAATTGTATTGTGAGTTCTCTTAAAACCACGTAAAATTTTCGAGATAAATTTTTTTGAATATATTAAACAAGATCTTGTTCATCATTTTATTAGTGCCTAAGTTTTGTTTTGTATTTGTGAGGACATTACACTTTGTTTAGATATATCGATATCCCTTGCTACGTAGTATTGACATTAACGAGGATGATTAAAAAATTGAGATTTCAATATTATTTAACATTTTACAGGAAACGGAAAGAAACGGGAGAGCGCCCCAACGCCGACGACGCCAAGCCGCCCTACGGCTACTCCCCAACCCCTGCCTTCTACCGGTGAGTCATCCTTTCTAGAAACCTATATCTATACATCTATACAAAAAATAATTTTGCTTGGGTAAAACCTTTTATTAAACTATTCATAATAACTGTAATAGGTATTTTTGTTGGTTATAGTTAGTTGAAAAAAAGTATAGCTTAAATTGTTATGCTTGTTAATGTGAGCCCACATAATATTTTTTTTTATATGGCATGCTTATGAAAACGGACTGAATTGATTAATCCAACTGATAAAAATGTTTTATTTATAAGAGAATATTTAAAAAATGAAGTAGGTAAATATTCTGAATGTCACAACAATAAAACGTCGTACTTGGGATATTAGCCGCATTTTTACGACTCGTATACGTCGAATTTTTTAGCCTTGAATTTTGGAAATTTTAAGTTTCTTTTTTACGTTACGTTACGTTTATTCAGTTTTTAACAATGATGTATTTATAAAAGTAGTAGGTTAATTTGGAAAGAATCAATATAACCGCAAGCAAGGTGGATTATTTTGTAAGATATATTATTTTACAAAATCGCCCACTTGCTTGCTTATATCTTAATGAATATCTTACTCGGGAGGCCTGAGTTTGATGCGGAACACACACTTCTGACTTCTCTGAGTTATGTGTGTTTTAAGCAACCAAATATCACTTTAACGGTGAAGGAAAAACATCGCGAGGAATCCTGCACTCTTCTCGATCTAGTTCTTAAAGGTGTGTGAAGTCCATCAACCCGCATTGGAACAGCGTGGTGGACTATTGCCTAACCCCCTCTTCATTCTGAGAAGTAGAGCCGGCTCAGCAGTGGGCCATTACCGGGTTGTCATGATGATGATATTGATTAATAATTTGATAGCAATAAAGATTTTAGTTTAAATTCTTTATTGCAAACCAATAATAACGCTATAATGATATTTAATAACATAGTTAAAACAAAGGCGTTAAAACGTATAAAATGTTTATTTTTCATTCTATCCTTTTCAATCGTTGCATATCGTGCCCACAGCGCGTATTTCATAACATATTACGCAACAGTTCTGCTCATAAACAATAGATTGCAGAGGTTGTCCTTTAAAAGTATGCCAAATAGTAACCAGTTCGATTAGTTTTGTTTGGTGACTTGCAAATGTAACAATAACTATACACAAGAACAAACAGCTTTTATATTCACTACTCAATGAGTTTATTATAAACAAAAGTTTTACTATGTTTGAGTTTGCGTTTAAAATTATTTTATCATAATATATTATTCTTGGAAGCACATCGTAAAGACAAATTCTTTGTAAAGAGTTCTAATAACGTTTATTCAATTCGTGGAAATTTTGAAAAGACTATAATAATTTACGCAACGTAAATAAGATGGACGTTAGTGTTTAAAATTGAAAATTTAAACACCTCAATTCAAAAATAACCGACCGTCACAACTTCTAAAATGTAGGAGTTAGACTATGATGTGTATTCTATGTAGGAGTGGTTAAGGTAAGTCCATGACACCGGATTAACATTGACATCATAATCTGGTGTCATAACTAACGTCTATCTTTCTATGTATTGAAAAGAATAACTAACTGACTGATATATCAACGCCCAGCCCAAACTTCTGGAAACTTAAACCTGTGGTTTTATTCAGTGGTGGATTAACTTGTGAAGCAGATGTACCAATCGCTACGAGCCTCGCGCTTGGTTAATCCTCCACTGGGTTTATTTGAAACTGTAGGAGAAGACCAAAAAATGATTTTTAGATATGTTACTCTTAAGGTGGCAGGGTTATTCAAATCATACTAATGCTAGACCCTTGTTTCATTATAAATATTGTTATGTATGTATTACAATAATAATAATATTACTAATCAGTATTACTGATGTTGTTCCAGCTATATTAATATCAATATTTTTTCTGATGAAAAGGCTAAACTCGATAGATTGACGCGTTTCTAACAAATAATTTTAATAGTCGAATAAAAAATATACGCAGAAGTCTATTGCGAAATAATCTACCTAATATGAATTATTATGTTAGTCTTAAGTATACATAGGACCCCGTTTCCTATGCAAACTTTTGGGAAATGGTCAATTAATGTTTGTATTTAGCACCTAAGTAATAGTATGTTAACTCATTATTAAACGAATTTCTTAACAATTTGATACAGTAAGTCTGAGTAGATGATTGAATGACTGTAACAAAACATCGTTGCTGTGAAGCACGTTTTGTTACATTTGCAGGTTTATTAAAATTTACGTAAAATTTTCAGCAAAGAAAAATGGAGTTGTGCAGAAGTTGTCATCGTCACCAGTGGTGGTGCGCGCGCGCAGCTCCCTCGCCCCGCCGCCCTCACCGCGGAAACCCGTTCCACTCAGAGTGCCTGCACAAAGACCTAACACACTCTCCACTAGTAAAGGTAAGCTGATATGATAATGTTACCTTGTAAGCCGTAACCCTGAAAACTTATACCTAGTATGGAGTACTACACGATTAGAAACTCTTAATGATGTCTGTCGCAATGACGTTATTGATAACAAAAATTAAATGTCTTTTTAAAATTTCGGAAGTATGTATTATTAGTGTTCTTTTTCGCTTAGAAAACAGTTACAATTCACTACTAGCACTCCAGTTCTAAACATGTAGACAATTAGGAACTCATTATCTGCCAAAGATCCCTCACGTCTTTTTACTATTATAATATGTACGAGACTAATCAGTAGCTTGTTACCGTACTTGTACTTGTACTCTATTTTTTCATTTATAAATCACATAATTTTATTATTTGGAGTCCCTTTGTTTGTCTCAGTTTGTGAGATTTTATTATTTATCTATATAGAAAAGACCAGAATGTTTTCTTCATAAACATTGTTTCATATAATATATATTTCATATAATTTTGATTACAGTGATATTTAATTTGTAAACGATATAAACGATTTGTTGGCCGAGTTGCGTTTCTGACGTCACTTTATTGTGAGATACAGACATTTTACACAAATATGTATATGTAATTGATATCTAAATTACGCTACGTCAACGACGAAAACACTAACAACTAGTCTTGGGTAGTTCGCGAACGACCTAGTTCAAAAAAGTGCTCCTTTAGGTGAACTATACGAACTAGTTCGTCGCTCTTAGTTCTTTTTAGTTCTTATATTTTTTTTTAATTGAATTAATTACTTTTAGGGATGCTTATGCTCATCCATACTTGACTACTTGTTTTCTATAAAAATAAATGTGTAATAAATAAAAAGTATAAAAAATAGTGGATTATTTCTAATAAAAAATCGATATATATCAGTTCATAAACATCGATATTTCTAGATCAATGTTACACTTGGGAGAATATCGATGTTTTTTTCCTTTATTTATTATTCTTACTAAATTGTTTAAAAAAAGAACTAATGAACTAAAAGAGCGATCTAGTTCGCCTTTGGATTGCGAACTAAAATGAACGCTCTCATTGGTGACCAACTAGGCCCGAAACTAAAAAAAAGATTTTATTCGTTTGTTCGAAATATCGAACTAATAGAGCGAACTAGTTCGCCATTGGAAAACGAACTAAAAGGAGCGTTCTTTAAGGTCACCGACTAGGCCCAAGACTACTAACAACTACACTCCTTTATGCTCTTCCGCTGGCGCCCTCTCTAGGCTACAACTTAAAATGCTAAATTTTGGCCTCAAACTTCTTGACATAATTTTAAGACTATTATGTTAAATTCCAAAAATACAATCGGTAGGTTTATAATGTTCTCAAAAAATAATTTTTCAATCAAGTTGCCTGTAACGCCATCTATGTAATAACTGGATATACGTAAGAATATTGCGCAGCATATTATGTGCTCGTTCTTGTTTATGATAATAAAAATAGATGGCGCTGTATTATATTGCAGATGTAAAATCAGTCTCAACTAATAGGTGTTGTCTAAGCATATAATATAATGTTCATCTATTTTATCTATTCCAATATTATAATCAGTTATTAATTGTTTTACATACCTGCATTATGGTTTACTTGTAAGATATGGTATTTGTTAATTATTTAATTTTATTAAGTCTTTTATACTTATAAGTCCTAGTTAAAAACCAATAATCAGGATTTTTGCGCTATTTGTATACTTGAGATAGACACATCGATTTTTAATTATTATGGATTTCTATATAACCGTGTAAGTTTAACTGTAAGTGAAATAGAGCTTATTTTCTAAATGTATACAAAATTGGGAACGGACTTCTACGATTTTTTAAAATATTTAATGGTAAGGTCCTCAATAATTATTCGTGAGGGAATTCTAACCGCATCTTATCATACACCATACTTGGGGACGCACTTTAAAAAAAAGACAAAAAAGGTTAGATTAGAAAAGTTAAGTTTACCTTAATTTTCTTAATTTTTTTAGTAAGAAAAGTTAAGTTTACTTAAATTTTCTAATTTTCTTAATTTTTTTGACAATAACAAACATAACAAATAAGGAATTTAGTGAAATTGTTCCAAATGTTCAAGCTTGATGCCGTGCCCACGGGAAATAAGGATCGTTTTAACCCCGACGATACAACGAGGGGGTTAAACCGATGTTATATTGAGACGATGTTATTATTTTTTACGTATTTATATATTTAGTGTGTCTGTCTGTAGCATCGTAGCGCCTGGATAAATAAATAATTTACCAGGATTCTGATGAAGTTTTTTTTTGTTTGAAAGTTAATCTAATCGAAATGGTTCTTAACTATAATTTGCAAGATCTGATCAACCGTTTGAAAACTATCAGCTAATTTCTAACTTGAGAGTTGCGTGACAATATTAATATACTGAACATTATAACAATCTTGTAACCATGGTAACACACTGACATTGCTTAGACTGAGTAGAGCTGAAACGGTATATCTCAATACCTTTCTTTCGATATCAAGTATAAGAGTATCAAGTTTTTTTTTTATATTTTGTCTTCAACAATACAAAAATAACGATTTCTCTAAATTGATGTCGTGTGGGTATCGATACTTGGTGACTGTATTAAATTAGTTTTAGTGGGGGTAATTTAAAATTTTGATTTAATTGTTATTATATATATTACATACAAATTTCACATACATTTAATTGCTATTATGAGTTACTTTCAAATTTATTTTCTTATTAAAGTCGACCTTCCTGGTTATTCTTATAGCTTGTTGTGAATTACTACACTGAGCTACTTATAATTTTGGTTACGCTCCAGATCCTGAGAGTAAGATCAGATTCAGTTAGATCATTTAAGAACTTATAAAAATATATAAAAGGCAAAGAGGTAATTTCTAATTTCATTCAAATAATGTACTGAACTATAAGAAAAAATCGCAATGAATAGATTATTTCTTATAGTTTTTAGAACTACATAATAACTTTAACATGATTGTTGTATTACAAGAACTAAATGTCATTGTTCATGTCTAAATAATTTATTGTTAGACGCAGAAAATTTCGAATGAATTATTATATATTATAATAATATAGTACATATAATCTTTAAATAAAATAATATTTAAAGGAGTCGAATTACGAATTCAATTAAACATTAAAATTTTGCGTCAGTAAAATCAGAGGTCGGATTTTTGCACCTACTTTACGCAAGTCTGTAATATAACTGGTTTTTCTGCATATGCTAAAATGTAGAGCATCGTGTAATTACTTATATGTTTTGATAATATGTTTACCGAAATAGTATTAGGTATATAGTGATTATAATGACTTATTTTTTATTTCTCATTACTGTACTTATAACTATGCTGGTATTTGTTATATGATGATTAGCGAGATGTACCTCCTAATGAATTTTAATTATCTCAAGTTACGTGTAGGATATTTACATAATACCTTGTGGTTTTTTATTTAAATCGTTGTTAAGCCACGTTTAAATAAACACTTACTAATGTTATCACTATAATTCTAGGAAATGAATAAAAATATAAACTGCAATACTTGCACGTACGCTGCATGTTTAGAAGAAAGTGTGTAAAGTAATACATGTAATTGAAGTGCATACTTGTCTACTATTTTAGTATGTTATTTATTTTTGTGAAGTTAACACCACTTATTTAAAATAAAGCAAAGTCATTTTCACATAAGCTATGAAACCCCATAATCATCGTTCTATAAAGTAGAGGGTGAGGAATACGTAATGAAAGTTTGTTTACGGTCTGAAGAAAGTGCATGATACTCATAGAGGAGGACAAGCGAGTAGCGACACTGTTGCTCGAGCGGCCGGACAGCCAACACAAAAAGTTTGGCCTCCCCTCTCTGTCGTAGTGATTGAGTCAAAAACAAGTGTAATTGGAAAAAATGTAATACGTAACATACCGAATTTCAACGATTATTCAGACGCCCGCGCAGGGTTCTTCAACTTTCAGGCTTCAAATTAATCCAACTGTGACATGCTCGTTTCTAACAACCGTTAACCGCTCGATTCGCCAGTATAACTGTGCAGAATATTTAACTTTTTGCGAAATTTTTGATGAAAATGAGTCCGCTCCACAAATTTGTTTCATTTTTTCAACCGGATAAGAGTAACCGCAAGAATCTACTCGCTCAACAAAAGATTTTTTCTAGTGAGCTTAACATTCGAACCGAAATTGAGGATTTGAAAAACCAATGGGGCACTTTAATTGGATATCGACTAAAAGGTAAGGAATTAATGAAAAATATACTATTAAATTAATTATTTATTACTCTGCGTAGATTTTTAACAGAATTTACAATTAAAATTATCTTTATTAGTACCTACATAAAAGAGCAAAACTGCACCTAAAAATACTAATTTGAGTTATCAATAATTCGACTTCAATAAAATACGCCGAAAACGTAAATTTAAAGAAAGTTATAATTTGATTCTTATATCTTTATATATATAAAATTCTCGTGTCATTGTGTTTGTAACCAAACTCCTCCGGAAACGGATGATTTTGATGAAGTTTTTTTGTATATATTCGGTAGGTCTGAGAATAGGACGTAAACTATTTTTTTACTCCTTGGTGATAAGGGTGGATCACTAGAATTAATTTATATGGCAATACAACGTTTGCCGGGTCAGGTAGGTAGTTTAACTATATAAATTAAATTTGTATATATCATCTTTAAAAGGAGAATCTAAAAAGTTATAAACATATGTCGAATTCGGCCACAACGGCAATTCTTTCCCACTCTAAGTGAAGACAAAGTAAATTTCGTAACTTGCCCCACTAAACAACAACACATTTGCAATTGGCTATTGTTTTATAGTTTATAACTGACAGTGTGGGATAATGAAAATCAGATTAACCCTCTACATGAAACAATTGAATTTGCTATTATAATTGCACGGTTCATACTTTGTATTCTTCATTAAAAGAACAATTAGCGAATACTTTGTATTAATCAAAAGCTTAAGATAAGACGACTCAGATGGAGGTACTGTGTTCACACTTCACAGTTCTATAAAAATTGATTTTAAAGTTTTGCTTGTGTAATGTACCATATTGTTGCTAAGTGTTTAGATTATAAACCTACATAATCATTGACTACATCTAAAGTTTATTTACATCATCAGTATAACCGTGTTTTTAGTAAATTAGAGATCGTTAAACGTGTAATACATTCGCTTATGATTCCTATGAGTCAGTTGTTAAATTCTAGGTCCTCTATATCTAATATTTTTATAAATTGTGTCTTAAAAGGTAACTCCTTTTAAGACACAATTGGACTAATAAACGTAAATTAAAATAACACAATTTACAAATGGCTAGTTAAAAGCAGGTCGATGTATATGTTTAAGGTACGTTAATTAGATCGATAAAACGGGAATAATCCAAACAATTAATGTGAATCAAAGAATCGGATATAAGATATACTAAAAAGAGGAAAAGTAGAAAACCATTTAAAGAACAAACATGCGCAAATGAAGCTTGAAGCGGGGTGTAAATGCATCAAAGTGTCCGTCACACAACGGAAACGCCATTGCCATTTTATAAACGATGGTGAACGCAGTGTGGGTGGTATTATATCGACTATTGCGATCGACTCTAGATTTCTTTATTTTTGTTCTATATTTATAAGCTTTTATTTAACTTGCAATTAAAGTTAAATGTCAAATATTAAACCTTTTTTCAGCCAGGTTAATTGCAACTTATAGTGCCACTTAATTGTTATGTTACGAATTCAATAATGAAAAATGATTCGTGTTTATGTTATTCGTTCATCAAATATAGAGCATAAGAATAATTAAAGTTATTTATTATGCTATACGTCATCACATAAACTAAATTTGAAAGTAACAAATTACTTTTATCTTACTATATCATGAAAATACTAAAAGACATTAACATTTAAATTAACTATTAAAAATATGCAGAGAAAACACAAATGACTGTCTATTATTGATTATTGATACCTATAAACGTGCTTTACCATTCACCATCCGTTTTTTAGCGAACTTTGAAGACGGTTTTATAACCGTAATAAACATTTAAAGTATAAAATAACCGTTAGTATATTTACTAGTATTATCTTTATCTCTGCGTCTCAACATTTTCTATGGAACGTTAACTTGAATAAAATATATTTTGTTCGAATATAACACTTTCTTTACCTAACATATTAGATCCGAGAGTGCATCTCAGTTTCCGCATTATCAACACGTTGTTATACGCGTCACGATTTCTTTTTAATAGACCAATCTTTTTCATGTCTTTTCTGCGGTATGACATTTCTGTATTGGTGAAATTCGCGAAAGCTATTTGAGCAATATTAATTGCCTTTATTATTTTATTACGGAAAGTTTAGATTTTTACTTTTGAAAGACTATAGTAGCAAGTATTCTCATACCAGCTGTAACTACAGTACTATATCTATATAACTATTTGAATTGTGTTCTTGTCCTAAATTACTTGCTCTGTTTCATTTTTCAACTATATCTACTGTTTTATTTATCTCGTTATAATACTTCAAAAAAAGACAGTTATTTACATTTTCTGAAAGTGTTTCTAGGAACTTTTGAGATGTATAAGTTGTGATTATGCAAATATGAATGAATGGGCTCAATGTTTATATCCGTATAATAAAACTACAATAAACGTACAATAAACGTAGGGTTGTACCTATGTTCATTCGTCCTGTTTCGTCGGATCTGTCCTGCTTTAGAGTACGTCTGGAGCAGGGTAATCTGAGAATATATTTTAAAAAATGTAGGACTTGTTAGATATTTTTTCTTCTTTTATTTAAACAAACCGAAAATTTAGATAAGAACGTTGATAGTTATTTTTAATTGTAATTGAACTGTTTGGTTTAGAGTCTGTTTGGTTTCTAAAGACTTCATTTTTTATTTAGCTGACTAATAAAAATAAATTGTATTTTTAAATATTCTTAAGTCGAATTTTTAATTTTAAAAATGTATGATTTGTTAGATAGTTTTTCTTGTTTTATTTAAAGAAACTGAAAATTTAGATAAGAACCTTGATAGTTTTTTTTGTAATTGAAATGTTTGGGTTAGATTCTGTTTGGATTCTAAAGACTATATTTTTTATTTCGCTGAAAATTTAAATAAACTGTTAATTTGTCAGCGAAATCTTGACTGGGCGTTTTCTCAAATCTTGACTGGGTGTACAACTGTGCAAGTCTTATATTAAAGTCAGCTACCTTAGTAATACACCTAGCGTAAAGCTTCTTCATCCTACGTAATATTGTTGCAAATTACAACAGGAAGTTCCGGAAGTTGAACCATGATGTTCGTAATGTATTGACGCAGCTTTCTATTATTATAATCAATGCAAAAAATAATGCTAAGATCTTCTGTAAAAAAAATGACAAATTCATCGTTTGAATAAACAAGTTTGTTGTTATTAAAGGAAGGTTTGTTCACGAATAAAATATTGTAATAATAGAGATTCACGTAATATCTATCAGGAAATCAAAAAGCTGTCAGCAACATGATTTCAGTCAAAGTAGACGTGATGTGAGCAACATAACGGATAATCTTTTTGAAACAGTTACGTAATTTATCAAAACTCGGAAATCGCTAGATTTTGAAACCGGTACGAATCGTGTCAATACACTCGTGGGTGGATGTTTCTTTTATTAAAAGAAAGTGTGCGGATTGCAGTGTGGGTAGTAATAAGATTTTACAGCAAACATACATACATAAAAATTACTTCATTTTTTTCTGTTGCAAAAGTAACTATGTCGACTAAATAGGTCGTCTTGATATAATTATATTAGTAGAATTTTACGAAAAAGCTAGATGATATTTAAAACAACGAACACATAGACTGTTAATTATTGACACTTTATTAACATCTAGACGTTTTAAGGTAAAAATAGACTTCCTAGAAAACTTTCATTTGTAATTGGAACACTTTCAGTAGCAGTTTTAAAATTCATGACCCAAGTGTTTAGGAGATTCTGTTTTTTTGCGTCAGTTTCTAGTTAGTAATGATATTTTTAGACTACTCATCACTTATTATAGCTAAAATTTATTTTAAAAATGTGCTAAACGTTGTACTGCATTTGCATAATATGCTCTTAATATTTGCATTAGTTACTTTAGCAAATTGTAGGAAAAAGAAAAAGAAGATTTTATCTATAGTAGAATTAAAATCTAAATAGACTAAAAAAAACAATTAATTTTATATGGTACGATAGTCACAGTTCAATAGTAGTAACTCAATTATAATTGTTCGGTCCCATCTGATGTCATCGCGTCGTCAGATCTCTTCCTCTAATAGTGTTCAAAGCCCACCTCCGGGAATCCAATAGCAGGCACTCCCACGCCTTATTTATTGCTTCCTTGCTATATAATTGTTCTGAGAAAATGAAAAAAATCTATTATTGAAAACCATTTAAACAGTGCTTATAATAAACATTCAATGAATGATAACGTTCTTATGCAAATGCTAAGCTTTGAATCAAATCTTCTTAATAGTGCGAGAGGGACGTGTAAATTGTTTCGTATGTAGGAGTGAGCGTGAGAGGATGATAATGTGTATTATATTTATTATTTTTAATAACCTTTGGCTAGTAATGGGATATTTCTTTTATTTCTTTCTGAAGAGCCTGAAGAATAGCAAATATAAAACTTAATACATCTTTATTGCTCTTTAGCTCTATACTACTGTGTAACAAAATGTGTGTATGTTATCGTAATTTACAAAAGGTAAACGAACGAGTAAAATTAATAGTCATTGAATTTCTAAAATTACACTAAATAAGAACATAACCATTAACGCTTTAATTATACTTTGAACTTTGCTACTATCAATATTAAATATACGTAACTGTGTATTGTCAAACCAAGCAAACTTATATCTTATTACAATTTAAAAGAAAATCTCTTTTCAGTAACCATTTTGTCACGTGTTGCCGTTTTCGGTTAGTTCCGGTTCTTCCTCTTTCGTTAGTTACCAATTAATGATCTTTTTCCTTATTTACGATTCAGTTTTCGAGAGGTTCCTTAAATAATTTAATTAATCCGATTGATTATAGTAAGAAATATTAAGATCTTTTATTAAAGTAATTACTTGGGTTTTTATTACCTTTTGAAGTAATTTAATTGCGAAATTCAAATATCAATTAAAAATTTTATGTTTTGTTTAATGTTTTAAACAAAAACGTTCTATCTTTCAGCCGTTTTGTACTAGAATGATAACAATTTTGCATAACCACGTAATATTATCATTGCTGCGGTGCGTTCTTTAATTAATTTCAGTTAGGTTGTAGTAAAACAGGGCCTAGGATTTTTATTGGAGTTTGATATAAAATTGAATTTTAGTAATTTATAGCTGGCGACCAGTCCTCAGTTGGCAAAGCTAGTGGTGCTGATTATGGTCAGAAAAATTATAATTGGATTAGTCCACGTCAAATAGACTAATAGTTGGAATCGACCCCTTTTGATTTCGACAAATTTTATTCAGAAGTTTTCTTTTATCCTATAACGAAGTTCCGTCAAAGGAAAAAAAATTTTTTTTTTCAAAAGTTATGCAAAATAGTTTTTTTTATTATTTTCCATATTTTTTAAACTTAAGTTTTATAAATCTCGAAAATTCTATTGCATTTTTCTAATCGCTAAAGGTAAGTTTCAAAGGGGATACCTGGGGCTATTAAAAAAAAAATATCCGAAAAATTTTTTTGAAAATTCAAATTTTTTTGTATACTCTATGTAATATTAATTACTAACGAAGTGACTGATACATCAACGCATGAGGTGGTAAAATAGGGGATGAAAGTTTGTATGAAAATCCGTCATCCAATCTGTTATGTTATAATTTCGTGGTGGTAATGGTTGTTGCATGGAAACCACAAGTAAAGCGTTAGTATGTATGTTGTATACATATATAGGTAGATAAGTTATCTTTTCCTGTAATACGCATCGCAAATGAGACACCTCATAAGCCTACGCGGTTTAGCATCTTTTCGCACGTAATACTTCATAAGTGATCCTCAATCATTTCGAGTACAGGAACTGTCGACTCTATATGAATACGTAAATGTCATACATTGCAACAGTCGGATGCGAGGCGTGGCCGACTTAGGTAAGAGGTCAACAGCACCTAGATTTTAAGCCTAAAGACACTAATAATTTACTGTCGCTTACGCAATCAACTTATATGTAGAAGAGGTATAAAATATATTTCCGTATTCATAACTTCACTTATATTGAAAAATAATATCTAATTCTCTATTCAGTTTGGGGTGAGACAAAATGTACATATGTGTATCTTTATATGTTTTTTCAGAGATTAAAATATTTACTACAGAATTTAATTATTATAGAATTAACACTCATAATTATTAACGAATTACTGGTCGAGTATCCTACTATCCTACTAATATCATAAACGCGAAAGTGTAAGAATGGATGTGTGGATGAATGTTTGTTACTTTTTCACGCAATAACTACTGAATGGATTTTGATGAAACTTTACAATAATATAGCTTACACATCAGAATAACACATAGGTTATAATTTATAATGATAAAGTGTGATTTATCTAAAATATAACGATAAGTGTCAAGTAAGTAAGAAATAATCTGTCATCTTCGAGCTATCCTCGCGTGCGCCGCAAAAACCGTAGGAGTTACACGTATATAATGTACAATGGCAATGTTTATCTTACGAGTAAATAGTCCTAAAAAAAGCCCGCAACAGCATATATCCATCTTTTATGTGTCAACCATTATAGCCAAAAAAGTGCTGTGCGCGATCCGTAATTATCAGAATTTTCCATTACCACGAGGGTGAAACTGCGGGGCGCAGCTAGTAATTTATATTTTAATACTAAGTACATTTTTGCGATCCAATTTTAGGCATAAAACAAAATATAATGTATTCATGAATGCTTTTTTTTGTAAAATCTCTCGATTATTTGGTTTTTGGTAAGTACTTAAAGCTCTAAAGAGTAGCAATATATCAGTTTCAAAGCTCATGAGTAACCAGATGCGCATTTTATCGTTTCTGGCTAGTTTTCAAGTGCCGAAAACCCATTAGAGGAGTATTATACGATGTGAATAACTCTCAGATAAGGATATTTTTGCACAAGCAGTATTAATCCTACCTTCCTGCCCGTGCTTCGAGCAAAGCTTTCAATCCATTAACCAAAAGGATATTATACCCTTGCAGAAAAATACTTTGTTTTATTCTCTATATCTCTTTGCTACATTGTTCAGAGTCAAATGATTGCGAAAAGTCGGTTTTCCTATTTTGGCTAGAAATTAGTTTTTTAGGGCTCCGTACCCAAAGGTAAAAACGGGACCCTATTACTAAGACTCCCCTGTCCGTCCGTCTGTCTGTCACCTGCTGTTTCTCATGAACCGAGCTAGACAGTTGAAATTTTCACAAATCATGTATTTCTGTTGATATATTTATATATAAAACAATACAAAAAAACACGAGATTTCTTTGCCGTTTATTGATCGATATTAATAACGGCGACAGGTAGATGCACAATTTAAAAATAAAATAAAATAAAAATTTAAGGGGGGCCCCATATAACAAACATGATTTTAATGCCGTTAATTGCCGTTGCTGAAAATCACAACCAAAAGTGGGTCGTGCAACCTCGTAAATAAGTTATTTTACCAAATATTGGTACTGAACTCTTGGCCGGTTTTCTAATATCTAATTTTGGTTGGACAGAGTTTTTACTTTTTATTATTATTTTTTTACAACTTTCTTGATATCTGATTGAATGGAGACATACTTACCAATGTGAATATCGTGATAATGTAACAAAATGGTACCCTTGAGCTAATCCAATGATGGCGTTGAGATATAGAGAGCATATATATGTTAAGTGTTAACTAGACGTACAACTGAGGTAGGGCACAGCAGGAACTTTCCTGCTCAAATATAGAGCGGCCCGACTGGGGTAGTACCTCGACCTTACAGAAGATCACAGCTAAATAACACTACTCTAAAGCAGTGTTGTGTTCCTGTTGATGAGTAAAGGTGACCAGAGCTCCTGGGGGGAATTGGGGATAGGGTCGGCAACGCGCTTGTGATGCTTCTGGTGTTGCAGACGTCTATAAGCTACGGTAATCGCTTACCATCAGGTGAGCCGTACGCTTGTTTGCCGACCTAGTTACATTAACAAAAAAAAAGATGAGAGGAGTTATTCTGGAACATAAAACATATCTCATCTTACCCAATGCTTAACTATAATCGACCAAACCGAAATCTATTTTACTATATCAGCAACTTAATAAATATAAAAATATTGCATAAATAAAATTTTATAAAAACTAAGGTGCTAAATAATTCACAAGTTACATAAACTTTATGTTATGTATGTGATGACAAAATCTTAGCTGATTAGATGTGAATTTATCAGATTGCTTATAAAAAGTAAGTAAAGATTCGATTAAAATATGGACTGATTCTTCGTCAATTAGTTTTTAATAGATACATGTTAATCAATTAATGCCGGAAGTATAACCGGATCGAATGTGTGGCAAAGGAATCGAGAATATAAATTGGTCTTTTAGATTATATTATAATTTTACACAGATATCGTTTACTTTTGTCGCAGTATTATGAAATGTGTTAATTACATTTTTACAATGTTATAAAACCGAACTTCCATAATCCTTTTGAGTTCATCGTCAGGTCTGGTCTAAAATACGAAATACTAGCTGACTTGGGAAACGTTCTTTTAACATATAAATTAATTTCTGGAGAGGGCCATCCTAATCACCTAGGAGCATAAAAAATACCCTACGACTTATTCTGAGACCTACCAAATAACACGAAAAAAAAACATAAATTCCATTAAAAATTGGTCAAGCTGATTCGGAGGAGTTCGATAACAAACTGTGAAAGAAGATTTTTATATATAAGCTTAGACTAAGTTTAAAGAGTATAAGTATGTAAAAAAGTACAATATAAGTTTGGTTTTTATAAGACTGCTACTATAATTCAGTTACTTTGCGTGAGTTCTTACGACTACGTGATAATAAACGCAAAGGAAAAGGCTTTTGTGCCGATCTGTATAATAAATACCCATATTTGTTTGTCAGCAGTTCAGCACGCTATCACGCACCTTTACTTGCATACGAGTATGATGGCGCAACGACGCATGCAACTGATAGTTGTATAAAAAATTAGTATATTTCGTAACTTAAGTGTACAAAAAAGAAATTTTATTATTATGCAACGAGCTAAGCTGATAAGAAGTTCTTTGTCTCGTAATAAATATCACACCTTGAAATCGGTATGATTTACATTACTTTTCATTATATTTCATTAGCTATTTACTAATTTTATTCCTTTCATATTTTGGAAGATTTTGTGAACAGAAAAAAATAAAATCGAACAAACTATTTCGATCGTTTGTATATTTATATTATTTATAGTACCGAAGAGATCGAATAAGTATCGTTTGAGTATCTGAGTATACAATGTTAAAATTTTTTTGCACTTTATTAAATTTTGGAGAATTAATAATTATAATCAAACTTATTCATAGAGAAAATTTAAAGTAGAGTTTCTGTTGAGAACCGAACGAATTTAAACGAATAAAAATTAATTCGAATTGTAAGAGCCATTTCCTAGAATTCTTCGAATATAAAATCTCATTAAATCTGTAAAAAATTTAACCAAGTTTTTATTGCGTATACAGCAGATAAAGTTTTATGGTTTAAAAATCTGTTTAAAATTAACATTTTATTGTTCATCGAAATGCATTCAGATCGATTCTGGTTCCCATTTAAAACCAACACTATGGAGTGCAAGCTGAAGTACAAATAAATTAAAGTAATTACATAAACAAGTAAGGAGAATCGAATGTTACAGTAAACCCTGTTATAGCTCGTATTCGAGTTCATGGAGTCTCAAGTATCTGCCATACAAATTAAACTGAAACACAGACACATGACAAAAAGTTCTGAATAGCATAATTAAGGTTAAATCTGCTACCGATTGGGCATATAAAGCATTGGTCTAATAGGTGCTATAAATCAGCTTTATATGTTTAAATTTTTATAGTGTTTATTTTAATATTGATTACAACACGTTTTTAACTATTCTTTAATAAAATAATACTATTGTTAGACTGCGTTTGTGAACACTGTCAACTAACATTATTCAAAATCAAAATAAAATTTTCTAATTCTTGTTTGTTAAAGTATATTTAGCACAAATTCCTATACCAAACTTCAATAAAACATATATGTTATAAATATATAAATATCACCGTTTAAAATCCTTTATTTTGATACCACACTCGATGTATTTTGTAAACATTATTATTTTTACATTACTTTTTGCCACCAAAAATCCTTAATTTTGTTTTTTTTTTATTTTGATGTACCCAGTGTCACTCTCACGACTAAAACTAATTGACACCAATCACATAAAAATACGACAAGCCTAAACGGCTCTAGGGCGTGCCAAAGAAATATACATACATACATACACTCGAAAAACATAACCCTTCTTCTTTCGCAGTCGGGTAAAAAGAAGTTATGTTCGAACATCTTACATTTTAAAATTATCTTAATTAAGATAATATCAAAAATTTAAGAGAAAAACGAAATTCTAATGCTTATAGATCTAATATATTTTGAAATGCGATTTTGTAATGAGTAGCAATTTTCAGGCATAGAATAAGTTATTTTTCATAATTCTCAGAATAAGTAGTATTATTTTTAGAATATAGTCGATGCAAGTAACATTTCAATGTCATTTCAATCAATCATTAGTTCGTCACGGTGTTTTGGTGGCGACGCGTGGTTCCGTCCACCCCGAGAACTATTTACGTACCTTTCATTACTTCTAAGAAGCAAACCCGCGAGGAAGTGCTGAGGTTTTTTATTCGGAAACTGCCCTGTTTGCTTTATTTTTATACAATTTTGTAGCAATAAAGAACATTGTATCTCTTCACCGGAAAAATGTATGAAGTTTGTTAAGAAAATGTATTTCTTTTATACGACTGTTCAAATAAGGAGTGTTATGTGACTTTCTACATTCAACTATAATTTAAACGGAATTGGATATATAATGTCCATGTTCAAATGTAAAAAAAATGTACTTTTAATTCACTTTTGACAATGCACTCATGTTCTTTAATTATTTAATCATCACTAATTTAAAAAAAATAGCTGTTATATAAATAAACCTAAGTTTATTTATACAGCAATAAGTTGGTTTCGTATTCCAGCTTCGCACTAATTCTAGAGTATGGTTTACTGTGTTTAGAATTATTTGATTTCTTGGTTCAATTTAGTTCAATTTTCAGTGAAATTATATTGAGTTACGAATCAGGAGCGACTTTTTAGGTATTCGTATACATCCGTTGTTGCGCGTGCGTCGGTTCTAAAATATTAAGCATGTTTATACTATTCTGAATAAACTAGAAACTGTAAATTGAAACGCTGTTGCACATTCATCATTCAAACTGCCCTCGCTTCACTCCGGATATTTGAAGCAATATTATAAATGATGTCCGTGTTCTATAAATTAAAAAATAAAGGTATATGACAACCCTACATCACCTACGTCACTAAGGAATTCTATTAATAAAAAAAATTAAATATGGCATCACTACATCACCTGTCACTCAGAAGTAGTGTAGCTTTCTATAAGTGAAAATAATATTCAAAATCGGCTCTTTAGTTCCAGAGAAAACCTTCACTCTACAAAATGGCCACGTTAATGCACTGAAATGGTCATGTCGTTTTAATTAGAATATTATTAGCAACACATCAAATAGAGATGTATAAGGTAGTAGATGTAGATTATTATCGGTGAAAGAATTTTCAAAATCGGTTCAGTAGTTTTCGAGCCTATTCGTAACAAACAAACGTACAGAAATACAAACAATTAAATCTTTTCTCTTTATATAATAGTGTAGATAAGAGAAAAATAAAATACAAGGTATAAGTCAGTTTTTAATTAAGCCCAAAATAAAAGGCAACTGAATAGTAGTAAGACTTTATACTTTAGACTTTATATTAGTAAAATTTAAGTTGCTCAATAACATATTGCGTTATTAAGAGTTGTCATTTAATAGCGAGTAGAAAACAAGTAACAAAAAAAAGAACTGATTCCAGTAATTTTAACATATTATATTGCTTTTTAATTAAATTGGGTGATCGTAAGTGAAGTTTACACTTTGTGCATTCATTTAAATTATTTTTAAAGTGCAGTTTTATAACTGACAATGTTAGTTTTTCACATTAGTAGAAATGCTATTTAATTAATATGATGAATAATTTGTGATGCTATTAAATTTGAGTATATCATTAAAATACTTCTAATTTATTTTACGAGCATTTTAGGATAAGAGTTTCGACACACAATGAACTCCATTAGGCATAATATATTTATTGCCTCTATCGGCGATGGCGGCATTCCTTATTTTATGGGATAACCAATCGCTTATGCAAAATGCTGGAACTCATAACGCTTTCTGTAAAAGTAGATAAAAGTTTTAAAGCTAAAGTAATAACGAATATTCAAGATAGTCATTAAGTAATAAAGTTTTATCTAAGTCATTTCTACGAATCTAATAAGTATTTATAAAGTATTGGCTTATTTTCTTACATAATGTAAGAGAAATTTAAGCGTTTTTAGAACTTGAAATATATCTTGAAATAAGTGTAGATATTTCAAGACTTAGTTCATTAATTCGAATGAACGTAATATGTGCTAATTATATTACACCAATAACATACATTAGTTTACGTAAAAGTAAAAGCATTATTGCATTTGACATATTACGTTATGTGTAAAATAAATAAATATTTATAAGTTACTGACTGCACTGCGAAAACGTATATTTGTTAGATGTTTTTTATAGCTTAGTTATATCGCGTAATTGACTCCATTAATCTTAACTTTTATTTAAATGGCTTTTATAAGTCGTTTTTTTTTAATATGAAAAAAAGATCTTATTAAATGAGATTTTTAGAATTTTGAGAAAAGATACATCAGATGTCATTGGTAATTAATTATTATTAAAGTCAAAATATTAAAAATGCAGGCCAACCGGCAGCGAGACCTCAATCCAAACGTCGGCGGTTTGGGTCCCAGAGAGAAAAAGTAAATTCATTATTATTAACTTAGTCGACTCGTGGCTGGCAACTTTGAAAACTGTATCCAATTTTGTGCAGTAGATTTTGCGTGGTGTGCAGGCAGATACAACAATACATATAATAGGTTTCCCCTATTTTTTTATATTAGATTCATGAAGATTTTCTACGTAAAATTTTACATTTAAATGAGCAATTGTTCTGTATAGTTTACCGTATCGCCTGACTAAATTCATGCTAGTTTAGACCCCATTGTTCTCTATTGTCTAGGATCTAGATAACTTCGACGATGAATATATTATCTTCTAATCGAACTTGTATTTAAACGAGCGTTTAGTAGCACAGTTATTTTTGAAGTGATAAAAGTGATGTAGCAATTAAATATTGAAATTAATCTTAACATGCTACAAAACTTGTCGCTTGTCGCTGGATTATAATGCGGTTTTCACCAAGAGTGATTTAAGAGGAAGGTTTATATGTATTAAACATATATATTATAGTAGAGATTATATAAGTGTCTACTATCTACATTGCAACCGTGCTTACCTGGGACAGCAATAGTGATCAGTATAAGAAACGGCTCATTAAATTCAAAATGACGCTAGTTGATACTAATCCAATGATAGATTTTTGTTTCATAGATACTTACTTAAAAGACAATAATAACAAGCACTTTACTGTTATTGCCTGGAGTTTGAGCCCCAGGTGCAGTTTAATGGATTTCCTTGACATGTTCACAATACTTTTCGTCCTTGCTTCCCAATATTTAACCTGAGACAAGGACTCATGAGGTCTTCAATAAGGAATACTATGATAGTCAAAAATCACTCTTATTAGCATTTATAACTGTAGAGTCATTTTAAAATAAACTGTTTGCAAATCAATAGTTACCAACTTTTCAGCAGTGTTGTCAGTACTTAAGACACATTTTAGAAATTCTTAGTTAATCCTTTACTAAAAATAAAATTTACCATTACTTATAGAACAAGGATAATTCGAAATATACTCATATCCTGGGTCTATGTTTTCTAAAGTTATTGTTTATTTTTCTTAGCATACAAAACAAGCGTTTAAAAAATCTTTGCATTGATTTTGTGATCCAGTTTTTCTAAAATAAAACGTAACCTCAAAATTAAACAAACAAATTTTTATTTATTCACATAGAGATAGTTTATTTCAGTGAAACCACCCACATCATGAGATGTTGGGCGAATCACGGATATTAATAGTTACTTCTGTTATGTATTCGCAAGTCAGTCATTGATCTATATAAATGTAATGAACTTCTTTTGCAGGCACTTATTTATTTCTGTTTTGTTATTTCAGTAGTAAAAGGTGAGGGTTCTTTAAATATTTACTGTTTCGTTGTTTATCATTACGTTAAATATTTTTGCACGTGTGGTAATCTTGTATCAACATATGTCTATATCTTCTTCTTCTCTTCTATTATATAAAGAGGAAAGATTTGATTGTTTGTATGTTTGTTTGTTGCGAATAGGCTCGAAAAGTACTGAACCGATTTTGATAATTCTTTCACCGATGGGAAGCTACATCTTTTCCGGGTAACATAGGCTATGTGGTGTTGCCATAAATACTCTAATTAAAAAGATATGGCCATTTAAGTGCCATAAGGTGGCCATTTTGTAAATTGAAGAGTTTCTCAGGAACTACAAATCCGATTTAAAAAATTCTTTCACTGATAGAAAACTACACTATTCGTGAGTGACAAAAGTGATTTAGTGTTGCCATGTACATTTTTTAAGTAATAGAATATGGCCATTTTGTTGTTACAATCCGATTTAAAAAAAATTTTCACTGATAGAAAACTACACTATTCGTGAGGGACAAAGGTGATTTAGTGTTGCCATATAAATTTTTTAATTAATAGATTATTGCCATTTTTTGCTACTGATCCAATTTTAAAAACTCTTTCACTGTTAGAAAACTACACTATTCGTGAGGGACAAAGGTGATTTAGTGGTGCCATATACATTTTTTAATTAATAGATTATTGCCATTTTTTGCTACTGATCCAATTTTAAAAACTCTTTCACTGATAGAAAACTACACTATTCGTGAGGGACAAAGGTGATTTAGTGTTGCCATATACATTTTTTAATTAATAGATTATTGCCATTTTTTGCTACTGATCCAATTTTAAAAACTCTTTCACTGTTAGAAAACTACACTATTCGTGAGGGACAAAGGTGATTTAGTGGTGCCATATACATTTTTTAATTATTTGAATATGGCCATTTTGTTGCTACTAATTCGATTTTAAAAATTCTTTCACCAATAGAAAACTACACTTTTCGTCAGTGACAAAGGTGATTTAGTGTTGCCATATACATTTTTTAATTAATAGATTATTGCCATTTTTTGCTACTGATCCAATTTTAAAAACTCTTTCACTGATAGAAAACTACACTATTCGTGAGGGACAAAGGTGATTTAGTGTTGCCATATACATTTTTTAATTAATAGATTATTGCCATTTTTTGCTACTGATCCAATTTTAAAAACTCTTTCACTGTTAGAAAACTACACTATTCGTGAGGGACAAAGGTGATTTAGTGGTGCCATATACATTTTTTAATTATTTGAATATGGCCATTTTGTTGCTACTAATTCGATTTTAAAAATTCTTTCACCAATAGAAAACTACACTTTTCGTCAGTGACAAAGGTGATTTAGTGTTGCCATATACATTTTGTTTAAACTCAAAGTAAAATTGTTCATTTTCTATAGAAACTCAACAGTTAAATGTCGTTATTTATCTTGAAAGAAGAATCAATCTTCTGATTTTTTGCGATTAGACTGAAACATGCGTAGAGTAAAACTTTAGATGCTAGAAAACTTTAGCACAGATCTACGAAGTGCAGACGCACGATGAATTATATTAAAATATTTTTTTAATTACATTTTTCGATTAAAAAAAAAGTTTAATTTTAAATAATTTGTATACCTACAATGAGACAGTGTCTGAAATTCACTAGTATTCAAATAAAGAAAAGGATATATTATGTGTATAAGTTAAGTATGTCGAGTTTTATGTATTTATTAATTACGTGTGCCGCTCTATTGAATATTGAATTAAATGCAATTAACATTTGTCAGTCAGGATAAGGCGACTGATTGTAGTCACGTATTTCTGAAGCTCCATATTAATTAGTTTATTCACCTTCGAATTAAAAAGTATGACGTCATGTGTGACGTCTGTATGTACACTAGTCGTCCTTAAGCTTCATTCGACTAAAATATTTTGACTAAAATTTTTTTTCTGAGATCCGATTTAAATGATACCTACATTTTAGTTAGAACTGAAGCGAGTAAGAGTAATCATTTTTTTACAGTAACTTTTGTGTGATGGATAGGAACGTATTACGTATAGGAATCCCTCACATTAAATTGACTTAAATATTCGATAAGTTAAATTTTTGTTATATGGTATAGATTCATCTAACTATTCATAGACATAAATTACGCACTAGCATGTGACCATAATGAAGAAATAATTGAACGCTTAATACGCATGGGTGCATTCATACAAAAAGATTCGATCTACAAAATTCTAATAAACATTCTAAGTGCGAAGAAAGTCGAGTTTTCATGCCATGCATATGTATGCCTCTATGCTGGATGAAAGCAGCGGACCGAAACGACTACTGTACTTTTAAATTCATCTTGATATAAACATTTCCATTTAAACTTTTATAAGTAAGAATTTCTTTAAACAATTCTTTAAACAATGATGGTAAAAATTTATCTAAATTTCATTTTGATATGAAAAAATTATACATTTTCATATAAATATGTTGCGTGATATAAGAAGTATTAAACAATTTACTATCTACTAATTACATCGTATTATATAATAAAGTAATTGTATTATAATGGAAATAATACAAGTATTTGTACAAATAAATAACTTCGTGCTTCTGCTGCATTTACGAGATGTTGCTTTTACTCTAGCGGGTTATTGATATTTCTCTATAAGAGTCCCTATTGTTAAATAAATAACGATCATATTTGAGTGCGATAACACTAAATATGCGTATTCATACGGAACTAACGGATATGCACTAGTCAAAGTACTTACATTCTTTAGACGTCATTAATGACTTCCGTTTGTATTGTTTTGTGTTGCGACAGTATTAATGCATTTATGTCCTGTCATAAATTAAGTTTAAATTACGTTTCTAAAGGATATTGTAAATATTGTTAATCTGCGATATTTTGGTGCTAATTTTACATACTGATTTGTAGTTTAACTCTACGTTTTGTTTTCTAGTTAACAAATTGTGTTATTTAGGCAACATATCCGTATTACAAACATCAGTAACATTTTTTATTTGTTGTATGTTTATTTCTTTAAAGTAATGTAATGAATTATAACACTTATTACAAAACAATAAAGCTCTCTGACGTCTGGAAATTTTTTACGTTAGTTCGTCCTTGATGTGATCGGTTGTACACGTATGACCTCTATGGGGCACGTTGTCCAGTTGTATCCGCTCTATGTATTCGAGTTGCATCTTAATTAGCAGTTTACCTACATGTACTCTTTGTTATCGTATTTATCAATATATTACAAATTAATTCGTTAAATTATTGATAAATAGACGCTACGTCTAACGTAAATACACATAGTCGCGACTCTTTTATTTTATTACTATTTAATTTGATTTTTCTTAAATATTTACTGCGAACATTTCAAGAATTATTTATAGTTTCATTCATTAAACCAACATTTATAGTCAGTTTTCTTATCTTGCTTTCCACAATAGTTTGTTGAACTATTCAGTTCATAAGGGAAAATGAATGCGTGTTTGTAATAGGAATTATTAGCACACTTCACTTGTATCTAAGACTCATTAAAGAAATCGGGGGTAACTCGTCGGTATATTTTTAGTTATTTTACATTTCATTCCTTATACAGGGGAAAGAAGCTAAAATATAAATATTTTAAAAATTCAGTTAAATACAATACTTATCCATTTTGTTGTTATCTGAACTAAATATTTTTATGGGTTAAACGCTCTATGGTTTCTAGTATTTTCTAATGGCATGTACGGCAACATAATTAAAAATTAATTAACTTTGCCTAGCACGAATCACTCCAAAAGTTTTGTTTTGACATAATATACCTATACAATACTCAGGAATACTGCAGTGGGTAAAAATAAATATTATTAGATTACAATTCTTACAGATAAATATCTTCATGTAAAGAATAAAATTATAAATTTTGGATTTTTAAGTTGTTAGTGAATGAAAGAAACCACAAACAGACCGTTCGAAATATACGGTGCTCGCCAGTCTAACATACAACGCGGTTCTGGACACACGCACGGAAAGACCCTTGTGTACGTTTATTTGCGTTGTTCGTTCGCAAACGTTAGAGCCAACGTTGGCAAGATGTGGCTAGGATTTGGTGAAGTGTTGTGTGTGATTGGATTGACCCCGCTGTATAATATGAGTTAGCGCAATTTTCGCAAATGTTTGTGGACGGACGAGGTCAGTTTCTATTGTTTTGACATTATCTTTTTATTTACATATTATATTCAAGTTTTAGTTTTCCATCATACATATGTTGAAAAGGGAATAAATAATTAAGGTCATGAATGTTTCATGGTACGCATAGTTAAAAATATATTGTCTACCCCAGTTAATATGACTAAAACATTTCAATGATCTCTCAATGTGTAAGGTTTTCAAATAAAGATTCTAAAATTTTATCGATAAGACGATCGATAAAAAAATCAATTAACTTTCTAGTTATTGTTATTACAAATTAATGGAAACAACTTTGAAAAAATCTATATAACATAATAGATTTTCAGACCTGTTGAACTTTATTATTCACTTCATGATATCAACATAACTAAAATGAGAGTTTATACATAAATAACTGAAATTTTTAAGCATTAAATCTTTAGCAGTTTCATAAAAAAATGGCGGTTTAACTAAGTGTAATAGAAGACTCTTATGAATATGTTTTTTTACAATGTAAGTAATGTTATCGGCGCATAACTTTTAAACTGTGAAGAAACATAATATATAACAGTTTCCTTTTATTTTATCTCGCTTTATATAATTTTGTAAGTTTCACGTGTTTAATTTAATTTTGACCTTTTATGTTGGTATTAAAAATTTAACCTAGACATTATCAAAGAAATTAAATATGATTTTGTTAATCCGGTCACCTTGGTCACAGGATATTTAAAATTGCTTTAACAAGTAGTAATGTCGTAATAATTGATAAATCAATGTTGTAAAGAGTGCTACTAGTTATACATTTTTTACTATCTGAATGTAGTAAAAATTATTCTACTTTCATCATTTTAGAAATGGGTCGTGAGGTAATGTTTCTACACATGCTCGAGAAAATTTCTACCAACAACTGACAAGACACGATCCTCACGATCTTGGTACAGCAGTAGCAGTAGAAAAACATTAATCTTGAGCAAACTGTAAAACTAATATGTTGAATTATTTAATACACGTAGTTAAGGCTAAAGACGTTCTAAAAACTTTAGATGCTTATTGTGCCGCGACAAAACTTAATCATAAAATTTCGTAAAATAATATAAGTAGAGAAAGATTAAAAAGTATTGAATATAGAATTTTAATTAAAAAGTAATGTTACATTTCAAACAAATTGCATAATTTATCTAAACAACGAAATTGCTTGAATGTTGAGCAGTTACAACACTTTTTATGCATTAAATAGTCACTTTTCTGACTATAAAGTCGTGGACTATCACACCTTTAACGTATTCAGTTATTATATCAATTTCTGTATAAGATAACAGTTACGGAAATAAAGTTCCGTATTTCTCAATGTATATGATACCTGTTAGAACACACTCCATTTCCTTTCTGTTCACGGTCTATTAAAATATACGACAACGAATCGCCATTTGCGACGTGTGCTGACGTCTGCAATAGTGCAGAACCTTTACAATAAGAAAACTCTCTATATTTTAATATATAACAATACAATAAACGTGAATATTTTGTACTAGTATCTGCCTGTTAACTAAAGTTTTGGGTCCCGAATGAATTGAAAATATTGTACTCCACAACTCCTCTCACCATTCCATTAACTAACTTACTCACTCATGCACACTCACATAGATTGAAATTTTAATGTTATATCTGACACTTTTACGTCACAGCGATTTTTCTTAGTGGGATAAAAAGTATCTTATTTGTTTTTCCAGCTTATAAGGTATCCTTAAAGATCTTTGGTTTTTCGGGATAAAAATCGCATGTGTTAATCCTGGTTTTTGAGTTTTGCGTATGTCTATTGATAAAAAAATAAGGTGCTTGTGTCTTTAAAAACTATCTCTCTAATATACCTATCATGAGATCTCTGTTTATTTTTATGGAGGACTAGATGTGTGTCGCGGTTTCACCCGCTATATTTTGGATAATTCACACTATATCATTATAAATTATAGCCTATGTGTTATTCTGATGTGTAAGCTATATTATTGTAAAGTTTCATCAAAATCCATTCAGTAGTTTTTGCGTGAAAGTTACTCTTTCAAAGTTAAACATCCATACATTCTTACAAACTTTCGCGTTTATAATATTAGTAGGATCTGTTCCTTTCCTCTTCAGATTGATTACTCAAAATACACTCGCAGTAAAAATTTAAAAAGTAGGGGGTATTATATAAAAAAGATCTTTTATACGTTTGGTAAACATAGTAATTACCTGTACAAGTATTATTTTTCACGTAATACAGAAAAACTGCAAATGCAGTGCAGTTTTCGCATGCTTTATTTTTATGTAAAATAATATTAAAAAATAAGCATGGCAACACTATAAGAATAGTGTACACTCTTATCAAAACAGATCAACAATGTTTCAATCAATAAATTGACGAATTGCATTCAAGGAGGTTTTTATTATTGAAACAATTTTTTCTTATCAAGAGCTAATGTAGCAGTACTTTGGATGCATTTAGGGTTACCTAAGGGCTATTAAAAAAAATTAATAATTGTGGGTATCGTAACTTGATTACAACTGGATGTCCCACGACTCCTCTCAATTCTTATCTAAAACTATATTTTTATATTTGGTTCCTCCCTCTCTTCAATGCTTAATGTTCATCAAATCAATCTTTTCTTGTTTTCCAATGTTTATTTTGCTTGACTTTTCACAGACCATAAAAAATTAACAAGTCAAGGTGACCTTACGCTTGTAAGGCTACAAATATATGTTGAAAACATAAATACCTTCAGGTTGCATGCTCTACAAACATAAACTAGGCATATTGTGAGTAAAATGTGGCACATTCTTTCTGTTAGCTTTCGTTACATGATAAACTACTTATTTTATATACTGTAGCGTGTTTCTAAAACATGCAGGTTTTAACCTAGCTTCAGATTAATTGAAATTTAAGATAAGAATATGTTCTTCTAGAAGAGATCTCTAATAGATTATTTGTACCATACGAAAAAGACACTTTCTAACTCTAGGGAAGTATCTCGCTTCGACATGAGCTGAAGGCGATATTGATAATTTGGGAATAGATACAGGCAGTTAGTAACTATTAAATTTTGAATAAATTAAGTTGTGAGGTCTTATAAAGGGAATTGGCGAAGTGGTATTTATCATTTTGGCAACTGAGGTTTCGAGAATCCGAATATGAAATTGAACTTCTTACAATAGTTCGTCTAATTGCCCTGAGTTAATAAACAATTTTTGCGCGTTTAAGGTCATGGAAGTATTATTTTATAATTTTAGTAGGAAATTAAAGTAAGGGCTTTAGTTGGCGTGAGATGTATGAGTAGGTATTCAAAATAATTTTGGCGGTCAATTTTATATGAATATTGGATGCATGCCAGCCACGGGCAGGGCACACAATACCTGCTTATAAGATATCGAGGTCATTTTAGCCATTATCATTGTTACTTCAATGACTCTTAAAACTACACAAGTTTTTACGGGCCTTTATCAACGCTAGTTATGATATATGCCATTTAGACCTGAACTGTTAAAAGATAGGTAACATTACCTTATGCAAAACAGTTCCAGTTAAAATATATTTATGTAGAAATATGTAAATTAAATATTTAATTGTTGTCTAATATTCAGCCAGTCTACAACATAACACACACAACCTCCTTGATGCGTCCTTCTTTTCTATGAATCTAAACAATAATACATAACATTTATTATTAGTTCTATTATGAAAACTGTTGAAAACTTTGGATTATTTAGTCCCTGTTAGTTTATTTCACAGAAGCCCACTGATTCAACAATCTACTGTCTAATAAACCAGTAGATGTTATTTATCATAGTGAATATCTCTATCAGTTAATTCAAATAAGCCGTAAATGGTAATAAGGGAGATTTTATTTTTAAACAAAGTACTTGTTAGCAAAATTAGCAAAAGACTTAAAAAGTATTGTGACGTATTAAGAGTAATTTGTAAGAAAGTCTAATTGAAATAAACTATTTTGAGTTTGAGTATTGCTAACGTAAACGTAATAGTAATTTCCCGTCCCCTAATAAATATTAAGAAATATTCTATCACAAGGTAGAAAAGTTACATAATTAAATAAAGCAACTTTTCTTTCGCTTTTCTAACTTGAGGTTCAACAAACTGTACTGTACTTATAGTTTCCGCATTATTTAAACTTGTCCTCTTAATTCCACTTCCATGTTTGCTCTTTTCTCACGCAAGAGTCAACGCACTTACCAATCTAATTACGAGTATGTTTACTACATCTAACAAAAGGCAATACAGTTTTTTGTACTTTAATATGTATAATATTAAATTAAATTAATTATTTAAATCATCTTATTAAATTCGAAGCTCGTAATTTCACATGCTATGAATTTATCATCCTCCTACTCAAAACTTTCACGCATTAAGATGCACGTTACTATTACTTTTTAGTACAGCCGGTGTACCTACACTTATTTCAAAAGTACTTTAATAAATATATATCCTTGTCGAAAAACGGTTTTTGATTTAATATCAATATTCCATTGCTGTCACAATTTCATAAATGAAAAAAAAATATTTCTCAGATGTTAAATATGATTAATTTTTTTAAATTATTTAATATCTTATGATTGTGAAGTAAAAACTGTTTTACATTTTTTTACGTAATCTACACAAAAATTTGATAAAGCTTCAGAATTTTAAATTCAACAGATGTTTACAACATGGATAAATAAATGTTTGTTTACAAACTTTCGCGAATGATATCATGGGATGACGAAATCCAACGCCATTTGCTTTCTAACATAAACGGCGTAAAAGGAGATTTTTAATAAATCTTATACTAGAAGTCATTAATAATTCATTAAACTAATAACTAGAAACACCTTTATATGTCTGTCTTAAGAATTACAGAATTCGTTGCTAGTATTAACTTTTTCAATATTATCTTGTAGACGCAATAACACAATTCAGTTCTGTATGTTATGCACTGATGCAGTTTATTGATTTTTTTAATTCTTCTTATATATAAAAATCTCATGTCACCTCGGCTAGTTATAATATGATTATTTAATATTTTATAATAGTTTAGTACTTAGATAATATTATTACTGACAAGGTATATCACATTACATCTCAGGTAAGTCTAAATTATATTTTATAATTATTATTTCCTGAAAAAGTTGGTCGTTTCATTCACATTGACTTAAGTTGCCTGATTAGATTTTTTAAATACTTTTGACACACTGATCTTTTTATAAATTTTAATCACAAATATACAGCAGTTCAACATTCATAGCCTTGGATTATGGTTTTGCTCGATTTAATATTAATTAACGATCGTAGACCGGAAACGTGCACCGCATACTCGTAAAATATACTCTTAAAGTAATTTATTTTATATAAGTTCAATTAACTCTTAAACCTAATATAGTATGATGTTATGATTGACAATATTTGTGGAGTAAAAAATTGATATTTATTCAAAATAGTTAGTGTTTGAAAATACTGCGTGAAATTAAAAAAAAACAACGGGTTGCACCTCGGGAGTTCCGGTAGAAGTGAAAACTTGAATACGTTGTGGATATTTGGATATTTTGGAATGGTTAGGGAACAATTTCGCACAAATTTCTTTATTTATCGGTATAAAAGTACTATAATTTATGTGTTAAACACAATATTCATCTATTGCGCTATCGTACACAAATATAAATTCAGTTTTGTATAAAACGTGCTCCCAATTAAGCGTGCGAGCGCCGTCTTACCAATTTTCGATCAGGTCACGTATCCTGATACGAGTTTAACATTTTTACCCAAAAAGTGCACAACGCCGCTAAAGAAGTTTTCACCTCAAAAATAATAATACAGTTGAGAATCTACCCTTTATTCACGTCATCTAACAAGTGTCAGGGTTTAAAATAGTCTCAATGTTGTCCTTTTATTTTTTATAGGAAGTACGTGGACAAGAGCACAAAGATAATTTACCTTTGTACGAGATACAGCTCCTTTCTTAATTCCGAGAACGGGAAGAAATAATGCGCTTTTGTATGTCGTTAGTAATGATGACAGGTTTATTACCAACGTTAAAACTGCGACGTGAATCATGTAATCCGCGATAATTGTGAGCCATACACGAAATAGCCCTTAACGAGTACTACGCTCATAATAACAAATTAAGAAGATAAAAATATCTTTAAATTTGTGCTATTTGTTATTTTAACATTGCGGAATTGTCATATGAATTAGATATATATGAATAAAATTCCCTTCACTTTGCACAGGTACAATTTATCTATCAATGTGTAGGGTTAATAAAACAAAAAATATAACAAAAAATTTATATTTCTATGTAAATCCGTCAAGACGCATCCTGCAAAAACTATACCTTCCGATATAAAGTTGTCTGGATTATTTTCAGGCTCATAAACTATCAACCTATACAATAAATATCACATCGATCTATCGCTATAGCAAAAGGGAAAAAAGGATAAACAGACAAACAAAAAGATACGAATTTCTATTTATAATATTATAATATAGTACCGAAAATGTTGTAAACTTTCGTAATTATGTAATTATGTAAAAGAAATTATGTAACTAATATATTATTTTAAATTTAAATATTGCGTAGGTTATAGATAAATGAGTGATTAAGTTAATTAAGTTATCCAATATGACCTTTGTAGCACGGGTACCGGGTGTCCGACTACACGCGGCCCCCTGACATACATACACACAAACTAATTTTAGATGTGTGATTCTCACTACACGCTAGACGCAACGAATGGATTATTCTAAGTATTAATAGTCGCAGGTGTCACAAATATCAGCGGAAATGAACTGTTAACATTGATTTTATAAAATATAACGTCAAATTAAAAATAAATACTTTATTAAACTATTAACAAATCTATTGTATATATGGATATTTATATATACAATTACTACACTATACGGCACACACACATACTCTTACCTATGTTATATTATGTACCTCATAACCTATGTACTCAGGGCCGGCACGACTTCTGGAAATACTGACGACCTAAATAAGGGTATTGAACTGAAAAATTATATTATAATTTTAGTTATAGCCTCCGTTATTATGAGTTTCCCGTTTTTGAATTTCAATCACTAGTATATTTAAATTCATATGCGAATAAAATAAAATTTCTCTTAAATTTGACCATGCAAATAAGATTACAAAACCATTGATAGGACGTGTTTGACTTTCGACATATTCGCAGAAGCTGCGAAGGAAGTGATTATTGGCTTTGTGTCAATATCTGAATTTGTTTTAACGAGGTCGAATGTTTATCGTTAAAAAATAACGTGGATTTTATAATTTAAGTTATGATCTTCGAGAAGACATTTGCATTGAAGGTCGATCAAATTTTGATTGAATAAATACTGCTCGTAAAACTATAAAATGGATATTGGACTTATAATAACATGATAGTATTTTTTTTTCGCAGATCATTTATTTTGTTTTCTTGTTGCCTGCTGATCCAAAATTACTTCTCACCTTGATTATGATTTTTTTTAGATTTGGTTTGTAATATTTTATCAAGTTTTTCTGTATATTATAATATTAAGTGTATGTATGTGAAGTTTATTAAAACTGTAAAAATTACCATACAATACATTATTATTTGCAACTCTGTGTGTATTCCTCCGTTTTTCCAACATCATGCTTAGTTATGTATGAGAGAGGTCAACTGAATGTCTAACTTAATACTTGAAGTTAAACAAAGAAGTTAATTTTAATGAGAACTTTAGTATAGGTTTCCCAAAACCATTAAACGGAAACAAGTGTTTATTGGGTTATTTTCTAATGCTCTAAAAATTTATATTGTATTCACGTCACACCTGTACACCGTTACCCTACTCCGCAAGTAGGATAATGATGTCGTGAGGGTAACTTAGTAATATAATTCTGTATTTTATAGTTCTAAAATAAATAAATATCTGATTGATGCAGATTTAATTTTTGCTGAGTTTATATCTGAAGTCTATCGTAACGTTAACAAGAAATTGACTTGTCAAAATTTCATAATTTTTAACTAATCAAGACGACTGGCAGGCAGCAGCATAGATCCTAATTGACGACAGATTTTATCTGAAAATAAAAAGAAAAAAATACTTTTTACAAAATGACAAGTTGGTAAATTGGGTAAGCCTAGTAGTCCCAGCTGAAAAAAGTTTTGTTATCAGGCAATAATAAGGACTGACGGAAAACTCCTAAAAATACCGCCTCTACTTCTAGTAACAAAAGGCTGACTTGTCTTAAAACATTTTACAATTAAAGTATTTACCTATTTACCAATACATACAATAAGATATTTTTGATAAAATGTTTTAGTAGAATGTCAGATTAAAATATTATTTTTATTGTCAACACAATGTCTCCTTTTTTTATCTAAACCGTCTTGCATTATATATTGCAAATTAAGATTGATTGATATAGATTGCGCATACTCCGTTAATGGAAAGCGATATTTTTCAACATAATATGACAGATTTTATATTTTTTATACAGCGTAGGCGCATCAACTTTTTAATAAAAAGGGTTATGTATGCTTATCGAGAAATTCAATTCTCATTTTTGTTAAATACAATTTTACTCGCCTTGGCTTCCCACGATTCCAATGAAAATTAATAGTGTGAAAAATCATTAGTATATTTATGAAAACTTAGCAATTAGCATATATTATTATTTTATATTTTCAAGCAAAAATAGAATCCACGTTCCCACTATTCCGTCTTTCATAGCAAATTTTACAAAAATATTTCAAACATTGTCCTACCAAATACATAAATGCAACTGCTCTGAAGTGATGATACATTCGACAATTGTTTTTTATTTAATACTATCGACCCGCGCGATTTTGTTCACGTGTAGCTCTGCTCCTATTGGTCGTAGCGCGATGATATATAGCCTTAAGCGTTCCTTGATAAATGGGCTATCTAATACTGAAAAAATTTCAAATCGGACTAGTCGTTCCTGAGATTAGCGCATTCAAAACAAACAAACTCTTCAACTTTATATATGTATCAGTAAAGTAAGTATAAGATACATTGTGGATTAAAGAAAGAAATGTAGGTACCGAAAATTGTAACAATACGTTTTTTTTTACGATCGTTTCCCAAGAAACTCGACTTGAACAAAGTCTTATGAATAGGTATTGACCCTATTATAGTAATGGCATCCCTGTCTGTTTGTTAATTTGACGTTTCACTGTTCTCAATTGATGCCCACGCGCATGTTGTCGACTGGCTGACCCTCCGACGCTCATTCACGAAACAGAGACATCATTTTTTATGATTATCTCTTGTAGAATTAGTACTCGAGGTAACTTATCTCTAATTTTATCTAAAATACAAATATTATTAAAGTTTCAATAATGTTTATTTCATTGAGGCAAAAGAATTGTTGTTAAATGTTTTGTCCAACGGAAATAACAAACAGTCGAAAATTCGATTCAGTATTTTTTCAATCTATTCATTATGAAAACGGAAATGGGAGTTGTATCTTGTGGTTAATGGCGCGTGGACCTCAACAGGAATCTCCAATGAAGCGCGTGGGAATCGTTTCATATTACATTTATTTTATAAAAATAAAATATAAGTTAAAAACTCGACCTTCCTTTTGTGCTTTACATGAAATTTACGCGTTAATTCATCATCGAGTATAATACAATGCAAACTGTCGACAGATTGTGAACTATTAGTAGTGAACTATTTTACATTGAAAAAAAAAAAGCGATAACTGCTATTTAATTAATCGTCGGATTTTGTACTAAGCCTTTTGGGGTTTACTTATAAAAGTAATTAATCAATTAATTAATTAAGCAATGTTTTATATTTCTTTCAAATATAAATAAAGTTGACATAGAAAGGAATGGATCTTAATTAAAGATTGGTTAAGTTAATCATTGTTTATGTTATAAGAAAGAGCTTTTATGAATAGGCTACAACTTACCAAATGCGTAACATGGAGAGTGCAAGTAATGTTACTTTTCGAAGAAATGGCATGTGAGATCTAAAAGTAAATTCCTTATATAGATGTACGCACCTCATGTAACATCGTATTAGTCCAGCAGTTAGTTACATGCGCGTATTGCATCGAAAGTGCGTAAGTTGATTAATATTCGAGAATGTAATATTAAGTGAAGCGATTTCTCCTCGTGACGTTACGCGATAGTACGAAGGGCCTCATTGACTAATTCTGACCTTAGAAATCCATATTGAATTTGGTGTATAAAATTCTATAAGTTGGTATTTTAAATCATATTAGGAAACAAGCAAGCCAACTTTAGACAATTTATACTGTTGACGATTTTATACCATACTTAGATTAGATAAACATGACTTCTATCTTTTTACCCAATTATTCATTAGAAGTAATATAGTACTTTTTCTAGCAGTGTATCTAAGGTACATTACGATAAACCTTAAAGATTAATTAAGAAACATTGATTGTTTACAGTAGACGATTAAAAATTTCAGTTTGATATGCTTGCTTGGCATATAGGTAAACAATTACTGAAACAATCAAACCACTAAAACCGTTTAGATATAAAATCGTAAATGAACTATTTTTAGACAACTTTGATTACTTATTTTTACGATGTGTGTATTTACATTCAGTGTGGTTTGTGAAAGTGTAAATATACATTGTTTCTACGTCGTCCAGTCCATTATAAATAGAGTAGATGTTAGATGATATACATTTGTATAAAGATTCAGCTAAACAAAGCTCTTCAATGCAAGATAAAATCGCCGCTAAGAAACTACAAATCTTACTACATTGTAGAGCAATACTTACCTGTTTAATTGTTTTCATTGTTGTATCCTATTGTATATAAGTGTAGTGTCTATATAAGAGCCATTATTGTGTCTTACATATCGTGAGAGAAAACCGTGCAATTGTAAAACAAACAGCTGGAATGTTTTAATATTTCCCAAATTTTGGAACAAACCTAAGAGGATTTAAATGCTTCTATAGCAGTTCGTAGTAGGTACTTTTACCTAATAATAATTAATGGGTGTAATATGTAATTTTTTCTCAATCCATGAATGAAATACTTTCACATCGTTTCTGATAATGTAAATAGATATTTTTCATCATATAGATATATTTCTAATATTATCTTTTAATAAAATAAATATTATTCGATGAAGGAGAGCTGATAATTATAAACTATACAGTTCCTGTCAATTATGAATTAATTTGAAGATTCATTCAGAGTTTTAGAAATTTTAAAATAAATAAATTTTGTGTTTATTCCAGAACCGCCGCGCGTGACGACAGCAGTCGGGCCACGAGGCAAGCGTGTTCAAACGCCGCAGCCTGTCCGCTCGCCGCCCGCGCCGTTGGTCGCGTCACTGCCCCAGCAGCCGCGCGAGCATTCAGTCGCCCTCGCACACGCTACTAAAGGTGTTGAAGCGTTGGGTGTACTCGTACAATACCTTGTGTTCCGGGTAAGTAATAATATAGACATAATTTTAATAAAATTAATCTATTACCATTCACAAATTCACTTCCAGAGAGGTATAAAAATAATCCCATAACAATTTTTTCCAAGTGAAGTGATAGCGAACTGTAAACAAATGATATGATCCTTTATGAAATGTTATATTTTCCAGTTGGACGCATTGAATAGTGGATCATGGCGGCAAGAAGCCGAGCGCTGGCGATCCGTAGCAGCAGCAGAGCGCAGCAGTGCTGCCCGAGCCGATCGCGACCGCCAACAACGAGCACAAAAGGATCTTGACACCAGTAAGTAGTTTCAAAATTTAATATATAGTAAGCGCGCCAGTTTATTGCAGTCGGGGCATGAGGTAAAGAGCGAGAGCATGTACCCCGTCGTCTACCCGCCGCGCCTCACTTGCCTTTACAGTAGTGTAGTCCTTAACTATTGTCATACGTCATTTAATACTTATGTTGCGACTCTGCGGTATTGTATTGATAAAGAGATTTGGCACCTTTCCTAGTTAACTGGTGCACGTTATTGTTTGCTTAATGAGTACCTCACGTGTTACCGATATATCGAAAATCAATATAAATTAATAACAGAAATTCGAAATTGTCTTATTGAAAGACATAAGACAGAGATAATCATTTTTTGCTACATTAAGCAGTGTGAATTTGATTTAAGTTCATTTATAAAAGTGTTTTAAATATTTTATAAATAGTTTTATTAACAACTAAATATATTGTGCTCCTAGTGTTGGTTAATAACCAAGGTATAAAAGTAAAATAAAGTTAATTTTTATCGTCATACTCTTTGTAGTCTACAATAGTTAAAATGTTGTCACATCACTCTTACTTGACTGACACATTCCTTAATGCATTCAATTCGCGCGATATCTATACTTGTAGACGCAAGTTAATTCATCAAAAAAAAACTTTAATTTTTTTATTCTACTAAAAATCTTCTAATAAATAGTTAATTACCCATTGTTGAAGTTTCTTTTTATATACGACATATCTACATAATTATTATTATGTAAATCATAATTAAACAATGTAAATCCTAATAGTGAAATTTATTTTTTGTAATTTGCAGTCGCAGAATGCCTGAGCAAGATCTCAGAGCTAGAGATAGAGGTGTCGTCCAAGGAAGAAGCTAACGCTCGTTTGCAAGCCGCACATATTGAGGAGGTATCTGCGTTAGCAAACGACGTAAAAGGGTTAAAGGTAAGATGAGTCGAATGTTTAAAATGATAATGACTCAATGTGGCTATAATTTAAAATTAAAATACAACTAATACAAAATATATTTTCTATTAGAATTGTTTATTTCTGTGTGGAACAATAGAAATAATTTGTAAATAATATATGTATATGTTATTTTTTAAGGATACTATAGAAACGCTGAAGCAAGAAGTTGCTGAAAGCAGAGCACGACTGCACGCACACAGTGAAATAGAGCGAACTTTACGAGCGCAACTCGAAGCAGCGCGGGCTGAAATCGAGCGAAGCACCAAATTGCGCAACACGTTGGCCGATTCGTCGCGCGACATGTTGTGCAACATGTGCGACGCTGCTTGCGATCCGGTTTACTGTGAAGCGGAAGAGTGCGAGTTACAATTAAACACGAAAGAGGAATTGAGCACTGATGCCACTGAATTAGCGGCGGAGGTAATTAACAGTTTTAAATAATTAGGTAGTGGTTTTAGCAAGATAACAACATGTTTCTATAATACAATGATATTGGCCATTATATAATATAAAACATTTTTTTAAAGTAAATTTCCATTTTATAACATTTAAAAAAATTTTCAGGTGCGATCCTTACGAGCAGTAATCGAATTAAAACAGGCAGAGATGGCGTCATTACGCGACGCAAGATCCGAGCTATCAGCTGAGCGAGAGAGGCGAGCGGCTGCGGAGCGTGATGCGTGTGCAGCGAGGCACGCTGCAGAGGAGTTGCGCGAACGGGCTGCAGCACGTCAAAGAGAATCGGACAGATTACGTGACGATAACCGCCGGTTGCGTGAAGTGGCGGCAAGGGACAGGGATCACGCAACAAGAATCGCAGCTCTCAATGAGGAATTAAGATATAAACTTAGGCAAAAGTCTCAGGTATAATAAACAAGCTTAACCTTGCTCCAATATAAAATACTAGCGGCCTGCCCTTGCTTCGGCCCGGGTATTTAAAGCAATATTATAATTGATGTCCTTAATTTGTCATTCTGTAATTGTGTAGTTTTTCATTATTCGAAAAAAAGAAAGAAAGAAAGAAAAATGATAGAAAGAAAAAAGAAAACAAGAAAAATGATAGAAAGAAAAAGAAAAGAGAAGCGACATATCATACAAGAGTGAGAACAGAGCAAAAATAAAACTGAATAGATAAAGGAGAGAGAATGATCGAAAGAAAGAAAGTGAAAAAAACTGATCATTCTGAACAGAGATAAAGATAAAAAAAAGGGAAAGGAAGAAAGAGAGAATGATACTATATAATAGGAAGAGAGACGGAAATACTATACACTTCTCTCGGGTGAAATAATTTTTAAAATCAGATCAGTAGCAACAAAACGGCCATGTTCTATTAATTAAAAAATGTATATGGCAACACTAAATCACGTTTGTCATTCACGAAAAGTGTAGTTTTGTATCATTGAAAGAATTTTTAAAATCGGAGTAGTAACAACAATAATGGCCATATTCTATTAATTAAAAAATGTATATGGCAACACTAATTCACCTTTGTCACTCACGAATAGTGTAGTTTTCTATCTGTGAAAAAAATTTTAAAATCGGATGAGTAGTTCCTGAGAAACCCTTGAATTTACAAAATACCAGGTTATGACACTTAAATGGCCATATCTTTTTAATTAGAAGATTTACGTCAACACCACATAGCCTATGTTACCTGGAAAGGATGTAGCTTTCTATCGGTGAAAGAATTTTCAAAATTGGTTCAGTAGTTTTCGAGCCTATTCGCAACAAACAAACATACAAACAATCAAATCTTTCCTCCTTATATATAGTGTGTATGTAAATTAAATTAACAAACATTACATATATATTTGATTAATGAGTAAACGATAATGATACTATGAAAAAAGGTACAATATTGTAGACAATAAGAATTTTTTACGTGGCTTACTTCCCTAACACATTATTTAAATTTATTTAAAGTTATAACTAAACTAAGATTATTATATCTTTTCATTAGGTTGTGTCCCTCCTAGCTGGTGGTGGATATATAGAGCGTACTCCGATGCGGACACGCACTTCTTCGGGAGAGTCTGTGCGGTCGAGCTCTCCCCCGCCCGATACACCCCCTTCACCCGCATCTTCGCCCGCACCCGACTCTCCCCCACTGCCCGCCGTCAAAGGAGTGGTCGAGAAACACGATTCAGTCAGCTGGGTACTCGAAATCGAAGAAACACCTGAAGAAATGGCTTCGAGGTAAAACGATTAACTATTTCAGTCTTATTAGTAACATAAGTAAATTATTCTATCCGGTTTCTGTTATTATTCAGCGATGTATATGTTATGTTACAACATTTATCATTTCGTTCCACAGGCTAGCACGCAGATCTTCGTTCCGTGCAACAGCGTCTCCAAGCGGAGTGAAGCGTCGCGGCGGAGGCTCCCCCGGCAGTGGCTCCCCCGCCCCCGCCTCTCCTGCGCCCAACGCATCCAAACTCTTCCGACCGGGAGATCTCGACTTCCCACCGCCCCCGCCTCCTCTCAAGGAATCCGCAGGCGAGGCTATATATATTTATGATGACCGTCAGTATTGAGCTTCATTATTAATTGCTAGTGTTTGTGCTTGTGACGTAATTACGTATTTTTAAGATAACCTGCCCCTTCTACCTTTTTTAATGTATATTTTAACATAATATCTTAGTTTGTGTACACTTAATAATTATTGTAGAACTAGGTGCTCAAGTGATGATAATGCTTAGTCGAAACACGTTAATGACAACGCAGTTTCATACAAATATTTATTGATTAGTTAAGTAGTCGCACAATTTGTCGAGCAGTTATTTCTAGTGATTATTATTGTATTATTTAACATATACATCCCATACATTATTTGGGGCGGGTTACAATAACGTACAGTGTCTATAACATGGAAACGTATGATAATCTTGCCGGACTTTACTCTCATGCATAGTTTACGCATCTAAGGGACCCAACCAGATCGTGTATTGTATAGAAATACGGAGAAATGATAATGTATGAGCATTCGCTCGAAATGATAATATTTAAATACGTTGAATTCTCACTGTAACGTCTAATTTTTATTTATGTACTGAATATTACCAATTATTTATGAGCTTATTATTATTTTATTTTATGTAGTTTTAATATGTACGTGTTCGCACTTTTTCAGCGGGACTAGCCTGTGGTGATATGAATATGTTTTTTGTTCGCCAATGATATGTTATATGATAAACTGTACTACAACGGATAATTTATATTTTAAATATATTATTAATTGTAATGTATTTATCTCTTAGGTTATTTCGCTTTTTGGCACTTATGTTATCATTGTTACTCTCTCGAGGATGGAATTGTGAAATGAAATAAGAGTGTAAATTTTAAACTCGTCTATTAAAATACGTAAGTATCAGCTTTTCTCGAAATCTGGCCTCTATATTTTATCAATTTGGCTAAATTTTGTAAGAAAACATATATGTACCTGTACGTTGCGCCAATGAATATATTATAGGTACTTCCCGTTTCTTAGATCTTACTCTTAGAACTACTGTAATCTTAACTATTTATTCATTTATATCGATTTTCTTTCTCTTCGCTCGTTCTCTGGTACGACACCATCTTTTCTATCTTTTTAAAATATTTATTGGTGCAATAAAAATTCGAATAGCTTCTTAAAAATTGAGATAAAGAATTGAATCTATAATATTTAATATGTGTGTCAGCCGTAGCGGGTAGGCATCTGCTAATAGTATATTTTGTAAGTTAGTATTTTGTATTATTTTAAATCTTAATTATTATGATAGTCTATCATGGTTGTTGGTATTGTTTTTATTTTTATGTACAAATAACAATGGAAAATTAACGTAGTTTTAAGAATTTATTAGCGTTGAAACGTTATTAGCGGCGTATAAGATTGATGAAATGATTGTTTTTGATATTGTTCGATGCTTTGAAGGATGTTACGTTTAGTTATAATACACACAACCCGTTTAATGTTTAGTAGAATAGCAGTAATACCCTAACATAGAAAGACGATATCAAACCAAAGAGTCTCATTCATCTTAACTCTTTGTCATGTTCCTTTATGTTTTTAGGCGTGCCTGAAACATGCATGTGTCAATAATTCAGGTATATTTTAATTTTATTTATTATTAAGCTAAACAATATTAATTATACCATTCCAAATTAAGAATTGTAAGCAAAAATCAATAAATACTACATGATTAGGAGAATATCTATTAATACAAAAATAAAAATATGTCAAAATATTTAGACTTTTCTTTTTTATCCTTATTTCTTCCACTTTTTGTAATTTATTCTTTACAAAAAACTTAAGAATAAATTGAATAATTATTATATGATTCTGCAAATCATCTGATTTTCAATTCAAACTTTTTATTTAAATGCAAAATTTTAATCTTATTAAATAAAACTTTTAGTCGTATAAAAACTCACAGGGTACAAATGCAAAATAATAACATCAACGCTGTAGTAAATTATTATCATTGCGGCTTCCGAAGAACAAAGACCCAATGGCATTATTCATACAATTAAAGCTAATTGGAGTAACTGCTGTGTCCTGCTCAGGACTCGGATCTAGGACGAACAAGAGACCTAGCTAACCCACAAAATACTTCATTTAGAGAACCAACTAAATACTTACTTTTTGATAATTCAATGATAAGTTAATTTTCATCACAATCACGAACGATCTGCAAGAGAAGTTATGAAAATGTAGATATTATTTCGTTCTTCTTATATTAAGTTTTTAGGATATAAGTTTAAGGTTTAGACAATTTGAAGCGACGATATTTTAATGATTAATTTGGACTCATAATTGAGAGGTCGTTGGTCCGATTCTCACTCGCTGTAGGCACTATTGAACGACATTTAGCTAACGTGGGGCGCTTAAGTATAAATATAAGAAAAATAGTTATTATATTAATTATTAAGTATTAGTCGAACTGTCGTAGCTTCATTGGACAATATATTTCAATAGCACCTTTTTTCCTGACATCTGATCGAAATGAAATAGTGAACCTGCAGCTTTAAAACTTGGATTTTTTTAGCTTATAAATATACGTATAGGAGGGCAAAAAATTAAAAATTGATTGTTTTGGCTTCTATTGGTGTTATAAAGACCTCTGACATTCAAATTTTTATTATTTGTACTATACCTATATAGATAGGCCTTATACTTCTTATGTCCTTAACGGGTTTATTTGAGTACGAGAGGCCTCGCTTCGCTCCGGGTATTTAAAGCAATATTATAATTGATGTCCTTATATTGTCACTCTGTAAATGTGTAGCTTTTCATTATTTGAAAAAGGGCGAGAAAGTGAGAAAAAGTTATAAAAAAATGATAAAAAGAAAAAGAAAAGAAAAGCGTCAGATAATATAAGAGAGAGGAGATAGCAATAATAAAAAAATGATAAAAAGAAAAAGAAAAGCATCAGATAATATAAAAGAGGAGATAGCAATAATAAAATTGGATAAATAAAGGAGAGAGAGAGAGAGAGAGAGAGAGATATTATCGAATGAAAGAAACCGAACAGAGACAGACCATTCTAAACAGAGATGAGAGAGAATGATAGTATATAAGAGGAAGAGAGACGGAAATACTGTAGAGATTTTTCAGTGAAAGAATTTTTAAAATCGGATTAGTAGCAACAAAAAGGCCATGCTCTATTAATTAAAAAAAATGTATATAGCAACACTAAATCACCTTTGTCACTTGCGCAAAGTGTAGTTTTCTACCAGTGAAAGAATTTTTAAAATCGGTTTGGTAACAACAAAATGGCCATATTGTATTAATTAAAAAATGTATATGGCAACACTGCATCACCTTTATCACTCACGAAAAGTGTATATTTCTCTCAGTGAAAGAATTTTTAAAAATCAGATTAGTAACAACAAAACGGCCATATTCTATTAATTAAATAATGTATATGGCAACACTAAATCAAATTTGTCGCTCACGAAAAGTGTAGTTTTCTATCTGTGAAAAAAAAATTAAAATCGGATTAGTAGTTCCTGCTAGTCAAGATTTTGAACTGGAATTTTTTTAGTTCTGAAATAATAACGATTTCAACTGAATCCGTCTATCAAACTCAAACTCAAAATATTTTATTTCAATTAGACTTTTGTATAAAAGTACTTTTGATACGTCAAAAATTGGTCGGTCAGGCAGTTTATTTCTGTTTCTAGTATTAACATTATGTTTGTCACTGTGTTTTGAATACGAATCTATATTCTGGTAAATGTACAAAATATTACAATATATGTATTGTGATGGGACTGTAAGGACGTCTATTTTTTTATAAACATCTTTAAGTGAATCTCGTGCTCTAAGATTATAAATGGCCCGAACAGCTCTCTTTTGAAGTACAAAAATGGATTCAATGTCCGCGGCCCTACCCCACAGCAAAATGCCATAAGACATAATACTGTGAAAGTAACTGAAGTAAACTAGCCTAGCAGTATTGATATCAGTCATTTGTCTGACTTTCCTCACAGCGTATGCAGCTGAGCTGAGTCTGCCCGCTAGAGATGATAAATGGGGGTTCCACTGGAGTTTTGAATCTAAATTTATACCCAGAAATACCGTCGAGTCTGCCACATCTAAAATTTCATTATTTAACAGTAGGTTAAATTTTTGTTTTTTAACATTAGGTAAAGCAAACTCAACGCATTTAGTCTTTTTAGCATTAAGAACTAAGTTATTTACCGTAAACCTTTGAAGAACCTGCGATAAAGCACTATTTACCTCGTCGTAATTATGTTTATTTCTATTTACTTTAAATATAAGAGATGTATCATCAGCAAAAAGTACAATATCACACAAATTCTTCACATAATATGGCAGATCATTAATATAAATCAAAAATAAGAACGGTCCTAAAATAGATCCCTGTGGAACGCCCATTTGTAGCAAAGATCCAGAAGATTTTACACCATTAACAGTAATCCTCTGGACTCTTTGATTCAGGTATGAGGCAATTAGATCCAGTAAAACACCAGCTATACCATAATGATTAACAATCAAATGCCTTGGACAAATCACAAAATACACCAATCGCATTTTGTGATTTCTCCCATGCATCATAAATATGCTTAAGAAGTGCAACTCCAGCGTCTGTTGTTGACCTACCCCTAGTAAAACCATACTGTTGACTATGAAATAGTTTATTTTTATTAAAATATTCTAAAAGTTGGTTTAAAATTATCTTTTCAAAAACTTTACTCAGTGATGGTAATATAGAGATTGGTCTGTAGTTACCGGGATCGTTCCTGTTTCCATTTTTGAATAGAGGTATTATTTTACTGTGCTTCATTAAGTCCGGAAACTTTCCTGTATCTATACACTTATTAAAAATATCGGCTAGATGCGGGGCAATATTATTAATTATTACATTTAAAATTTTTACTGAAATGTCCCATAAATCACCTGTTTTTTTATATTAAGTGTTCTGAAATTCTTAATAATATCAAACGCTGTAACATGTTTAAACTCAAAGTAATTATCACAGCCTGGGAGATTAGTTTTTAGTAGAGAAATAGCATCTGTGGGCGATGATTTTAATACAGATGTTACTTTGATTGGTATATCTGCAAAGAATTTTTCAAACATGCTTGCTACTTCTTCTTCTGAATTAATTAATATATCATCAACATTTAATTTAATTGGTTCATTTTCTATTTTGGATCTTCCAGTTATGCTATTAATAATATCCCAGGCAGCTTTTATTTTGTTGTCAGAGTTAAGAATTTTGTTTCTAATGTAAATTGCCTTTGCCTGGATGCAAACACCTTTAAAAATCTTAGAATAACATCTAACGCGTTCTAAAAATACTGGATCCCGATTATATTGCCTCATACCATATAATTCTTATAATTTATCTCTACTTCTAAATATACCTAAGGTAGCCCAGTCACTAAATTTCAGTTTTAAATTTTTACTAAAAGTTTTTATTTTAAATGTGTTATTAAATTCATTTAATATCATAGTAAATAAATTATTATATAGCGTATCTGGGTCCTTATAAATCAAACACAAACTAGGTATTTTTTGTACTACCTTATCCTTAAAGAAGTTAATTTTATCGACTTTGGTCTACATGAAATCTTATTTGAATTTTTAGTTTTTTGGTCTACTAACGTGAATTTCTGTCCATAATGATCCGAAGTAAAGTTTTTATTATTAAAGTCTCAAACACTTCACAGTCACAAAACACATTGTCTATACACGTTCCAACATGAGTCGGCTCAGAGAATAAGTTTAATAAATTATATGATTTAAATAAATTTAACAGCCGACGACTGAAAGTTGTGTCTATCAATATATCTATATTAAAGTCTCCACACACGATTATTGATTTATTTTTAATGCAAATACGTTTAAGTACATCATCAATAGTGGACTCAAAAGTTTCAAAATCACTATTGGGGGACGGTACACGCATACTATAATGTAACGTTGAAACTCTACACAAGAAATCCCAACAATACGCTCGACAGAGAGAGAAACAATATCTTGTCGAGATTTACATACTGTATTGGATATGTCACTGCGAACTAATATTAAAGAGCCTCCGCGAATTGTTTTCTCTCTGACGAATGTACTTATTAATTTATAGTTATCCAAAAGTGACATAATACAATAATATATTTTGATTTTAATTTGATAAAATCTTCAATACTACTAATGACATCTTGCTTACTCACAGATAAGCTATTTCCATGCAGTAATACAACAGTAGTATTTTCATTTAAATGCATGGACTTGATTTTATCTATTTGGTACTGGTAACTGGCACCCGGAGTACACATATTACAGGAACCTTCTAAATAATTATTTAAAACAGAACCAAAACCTTTACCTAAACTATCTGATATAACAAATACCTATTTATAGCAGATTGTCATTACGTTCCCGTTAATCACTGAAGGAACCACATAAAAACTAAGAAAGTAACAGGAAACTATATCGGAATTATTAAGCAAAGTTTTTTATAATAAATATTAGTTTTAGCCGAACACGGTCGGTCGATGCTCTTGTATTGCGTCCTGAAACATCATCTAATGTGCGGTCGTGAGTGTGAAATTAGCTAAAGTACATCAGCTGGGTTGAATCAAGTGAGAGACAATAGCAGCCACAACATCTCGCTGCCCTTCGCCGCGTTACGATCGAACCAGGTTGTGACGGTTATAAACTTTACATAAAGTAAATTCAACATTTAAGATAACAATAATAATAAATAATATAAAGCGGTAATAAAATAGTAATTAATAAATATTATAACATAATATGTACAAATAAACATAAAAAGTAATTTATTTTATATTTAAAACGTCATTTAATACATTAGAAATAATAATTGATCATAATTTTCAATAATAGATATATTAAAAATAATGCAAACGGTTCGTGTATTATGAAGACGGTTCGTGTATTAGCTAGTATGGGGAAAGTATCGGAATGTATGGAACTGCCGATAGTCAGACCGATCGCCCAGCATATATAGGGGGGCAGCGTGAGATCGTCGGCACAACATCTCACATTCATGTACTACATATGATACCGATATAATAAGAGGTCATAAAAAGTATTTATCATAGATGGTTTGTGGGTGACCATCTAAAGAATTATAACAATATAAAACATGTATAGGGGCGATGCATGTAATAATAATGAACCTCTTAAATAATGAATATAAATATGTTTTAATAATAATATCTTATGTAGTTACGATGTTATGGTGATGCATGTGTTTAGATCAGCCTCCTTACAAAAGTGTTCTGCGAGAATAGTCTTGCAGGACCGCCATATTTCGAACGAGCTTTGGCATACGGACGGAAGGTGACTCTTAGATGATTTTGATTGTCTTTGAGAAGTCCATCTGTCTGTTGCTGGAGCCTTGCGTATCTTGGTGGTACGGACGCGAGATGCCTCTTAGTGTGATTAAGTTCTACTTTGAGAATTCTTGTGTACGGTGCCGGATATGCTTTATTCTTGACGATGCGCTGTGGACTGGTTTGTAGGCTTTGTGGCTACATCAGCTACTAGCAGACAACCCCCATGACAAGTTGTCTAGAATATTTCGTGATTTGATACTCCGAGGTCTCTGGTGACTCAGACGATGTTGTTTGTGTCTATCACTCTATGATTTGATACTTCAACGTCCTGATGTCCTAGTTGATATCGCTGTGTCTATCACTCTGTGATTTGATACTCCGAGGTCTCTGATGACTCAGACGATGTTGTTTGTGTCTATTGCTGTGATTTGTTACTTCAACGTCCTGATGTCCAGTTTGATATCGCTGTGTCTATCATTCTATGATTTGATACTCCGAGGTCTCTCGTGGCTCAGACAATGTTGTTTGTGACTCTCACTGTGATTTGATACTTCAACGTCCTGGTGTCTCAGTTGATATCGTTGTGTCTATCACACCATCGTATCCAGCTGCTGAGCGGTGCGGAGGCTGTAAGCCGAAGTGGTACGTTCTAGCGATGCTGGGTACAACCACGAACATTGTCCGTGGGCTTTGTTTATGGACATTGTGAGTGGCATCAATAGTCCTTGTCAGGACTGCCCCTTAGCTTAGTACTTTTAAATAGACATTGTAGCATGTCATAGTGCTAGGGTGTCTGGTGAATTATCCTTATGGGATGTTTACTAGCATATAGGACAGTGTGGCCTACTTTGTCTCTATACTTCCGTGGCTTGCCACGTAAAATAATGATCTGGCGTATTACGTCTCTTTGTTTGACTCATATGCTCGATGGGAGTGTTGCTTTTTGTAAGCGAGTTGTACATATATCATATTTCACATTCCACTAAGGTGGACCATAACACATATTTATATCAGCTACGGCTGCAACGATTATCAGCTCCGGCTGCAACGATTATCAGCTACGGCTGCAACGACTTATCCACTACGGTGGTTTTTATTTATCAGCTCCGGCTGCAACAATATCCACTTCGGTGGCAACATTTTATCAGCTCCGGCTGCAACGATTATCAGCTACGGCTGCAACGATATCCACTCCGGTGGCAACGATAACACATTTATGTGAATATGAATATGTGCATTCCTTGCAATCAGCCGCCTAAGTGCTGTGAGTTCTTACGAACTGATGTTTGAACCAGTGATTTATTTATCACTTTATTATTACAGCTTCGGCTGATTTATTAAGGCTTCGGCTTTCAACACTGCAGTCTTGACTGTATTACCCGGACTTCGGTCCTTGCTAATGTAGCATCAAAAGTGTAGGCGCACTATAAATAGCTCCCACCTTCTATCCTGGAGGGTTCACGATTTGGTTGGAACCCATTGTCGGTGGCGGGTGTGGGGCTGCCGACCCCTTTTTTCTTTTATATTTAAATATTATAAGAGGAAGGGAGAGACTCCTTCATCTATCTTCTTTATCACTAACATCCTTCTGATGTCATTATTTATAAAATTATTATACATCTATGCGTCATCACAGCATCGTTATTACATTAATTTAATAAAATGCAAATCGATCTTTATTTAGTTTAATTTATCTTCTTCGATGACCTATTGAACTCATGCCTCTGATACTCTAAAAGAACTTTGATGGTTATTATTTACACAACGTATTAAGGTCCTAACTAGATGATCACATGCCTAATTAAATATTTTATAAATGATTTATTAACCGTTATTGACTTGCTGTCTTCCTCTTGCGTTATTTATTTATATTTATTATGTATTCTATGTATATATTTTATAGAGTTAGCTCGATATAGTTACAAGGTAACCGCATTCCCACCACCGCCTGATTTATCCCATACAGTAGGCAATTCCTTTCACACCGTTCGAAGTCATCTAGTTCGTGGGTTTTTCGGCGAGGGCCACTTTTGCGCAGTGTTGTAACTTTTTTCGACGTCGAAGCTGCTACCTTACCTTCTTTGGTGATTTTCGAGACTGTTTTTTTCAGATATACCTAAAACAAAATTCAATGTTTATTAATTATTATTTAGGTATTCACTGATCGTAGGTTTCTATGTGTAAAAGTTCTTTTTTTAAATCCGTACAGTAGCGTTTGAGATTATCCATTATAAATAAACAATCAAACCCGCTATTTTTATAACATTAGTATAACTGATGCTGGTAACCCTATTTGACTAACCTGTAATGGCGGCGACCCGGGCTTGTATTCTTAATGAAATAAGTGGGGCATCGTTACGTTTCTCACGTTCACAAAAGTCCTTCACTTTCAACACTATCATTCTTTCACCACTTTTTGATGTTTTTGGCATAATTTTGTTAAGATATTCCAATTAAACTTAGCAAAACCTGCATGTACGTCATAACGCGTTGAGTCCGTAAAATGCTGTTGACTAGAAATGGGTAGTTATTTTAGCAACCAGTGCCAGCAACAGGTTGCGTCGAGTATAAATATGTAACCTGTTACCACAGTTTGTTAAATTAGGTTATTTCAACAACGATTCATAGTTAAGATAGGATAACGCCAGTCGGCTTGACGCATTTAGGCACGGCGCTAGGGAGGGGTTGCTTTGAATTATTTGAATGAGTATGGCGAATAGCGAACAGGTGACCTGAGTTCTTGGGTTTTCCTGATTGTGACGATAGCCTGCGCTTCCCTGAGGGTTATTTTGTTATTTGTTAAGGGTCTGCCCCAGAGGTAGATTCCGATCTCTCGGAATCGTCTGCAGGAGGGCGAAAACGCCATTTAGAATCAGATAATGTGCCGGATTCTGGTACGGACACCGAGACAGAAGAGAGATCAGCGGCCAAGATGAGCAAGGCGCGGAGGGAGAAAGTCCCTTTAAGGGGCAGACCTGCAGTTATAACTCGTGTGAGTAGTGAGAAGGATGCAGACGCGGAGACAATCGAGGTAAATCGTGAGGTCATCCGCAGGTCGCGTGAGGAAACGGCGTGGGAACCGACACAGGAGGAGATACCTCGCAATACCGAATCTGGGGCTACATTTCTCAGCAGCTTCTACAGGAGGGTTACGGGCGATCTAGGCGACTCTTCTGCCTCTGACATTGGCAGGACGGATCCTACGAGGTGCAACGTGGAGCAACTACGTGCTGACGCGGGCCGTAAAGCTGCGGCCATTTTAGACGTGGCAAGTAAGTCTATGAACCTGAAGGGCACATTTGTAAAGCAGCTGAGGGATGCTGCTTATGCCCTTCAGGATATAGTGGACGTACTTGCGGAGCGCACGGTATCAGAGGAGAACAGAAAATTGAGGGCGGACAACCTGCGACTAAGGCGGGATGTCACAAATTTAAAGACGGAGCTTAACGCCTTTAAGAAGGAATACGACGCTTCCAAGAGCGTTCGTAAGTCAGCCCCCCAACCCCTCGTTGCTGAGACTGGCAATCTAGCCGAGGAACTGAGGGCTTCAATGGTCTCCACCGTGGGGGAAATGATAAACGCTCGCTTAGCGGTTCTAGAGGCACGCCTCCCTCTGGCGGCGATCGACCGCCCTCCTCTCGCGGCGGATAAGAGGAGGCAGGCTGCCATTGGGGTGCAACCGATCGCGAGTACTTCGAGTGAAAATCCGGTGACTCCAGAGCCGAAGAAAAAACTGGCGAGGTCTGGTAACTCGACTTTGCGCCAACACCCTGCACGCGAGTATCCGCCGCTGCCTTCGACGTCTGCGGCCGTCGCGATTATGTCGGTACCTCAGACGGAGGATGAAGGCACCTGGGCCACTGTCACTAGGAAGGGGAAGAGTATGGGGAAGAAATCTTTGACCTCCCCCAAAATCTCCGAGCCCGCACCGGCCAAGTGAAATAAGCCGGCTAAGACTAAGTTTATCGTTCCCCGCACACCGGCAGTCGTTATCACATTAAAGCCTGAGGTCGCCGAGCAGGGTGTGACCTACGCCAGTGTGCTAGATCGGGCGGAACGACAGATCAGGGCTGGTCTGAAAATTAGACGGTCCGCCACCGGGGCCAGGCTATTAGAGCTCCCCAATGGGCTGACGTCGGAGCAAGCCGATCAGTTGGCGGGAAAGTTACGCGTGGCCTTGGATGAGGTGGCGATACTCACCCGCCCTACCTTAATGGTGGCGGTGAGAGTCGTAGGTCTGGACGACTCTGTCACTTGCGAGAAGGTAGCAGCAGCAGTGTCTAGGGTCGGCAATTGCCCTCTGACACAGGTAAAGGTAACGGAGGTCCAATCAGGCCCCACTGGGATGGGAACGGCTGTGGTGAGGTGCCCTGTGGCAGTTGCCAAGTCTCTAGTCGACGTCAGCAGACTCTTGGTGGGGTGGAGCTCCACCAGAGTCTATGCCCTGGAGCGGCGCCCTCTTCGCTGCTACAGATGCATGGGCACGGGACATACTCGACAGCTATGTGCGTCGGCTGTAGCGAGAGATATGTTGTGTTTTCGGTGCGGGAGCCACGGCCACAAATTGCCAACGTGTACCGTTCCAGTCCGTTGTGACGTGTGCGACTTCGCAAGTTTACCGGCGGATCATGTAATGGGGGGGAAGAGTTGCAACCCAACGAAGGATGGGTTAATGCGATGCCCCCCATCGTCGGAACGCGCACGCCGCGCGTCTGTGGATGCTAACATGGACCCAGCATGAGTACAGAAAAGGTTAGCATCCTCCAGATTAACGTCAACCACTCCGCGGGGGCTCAGGATCTCCTCCTTCAGTCCATCGCCGAGTATAGTATCGACGTCGCGGTTGTGTGCGAGCCGTACTTCGTCCCCTCCTCTTGGGCGGGGGATCTGGACGGTCTGGTGGCTGTCATCAGTGGAGACAGCGGAATCTCCCCCCTCTCGGTTTTGGAGAAGGGGTCGGGATACGTGGTGGCGAGGTGGAAGCAGTACACCGTGGTTGCGGTATACTTCTCCCCAAACCGCAGTCTGGCTGAATTCGAAATTTATCTCGATTCAGTCAGAGCTGCGGTCAGCCGGCAAACCTCGAACCAGATCTTTGTCCTCGGGGATCTCAGCGCAAAGAGCCGTGCCTGGGGTAACCCCGCCACGAATCCCAGAGGGAGGGAGGTCCAAGTGTGGGCCCTCCAGACAGGCCTCTTCCTACTCAATAGGGGGGAGGTTCACACCTGCGTGAGGCACAACGGAGGATCCGTGGTGGATGTCTCCTTCGCCACGTCCGCTGCCGAGCGCATGGTCTGTAACTGGAGGGTGGAGGAGGAGGTGGAGACACTCTCGGACCACCGCTATATTCGCTTTGAGGTCTCCAACCGTCCCGGGCAGTCTGCACAATTAGGGGGTCGTAACCGCAGGCTCCCTCGATGGTCTCTGGGTCAACTCGATAAAGAATTGGCCAAAGAAACGGCGATCGTCCAGAGGTGGGGCTCTGCTGCCACTGGCAGGCCAGGGGATGCCAGCGTAGGGGAATTGGTGGACCGCATGCACAACGCTCTTGTGCGGATATGCGATGCGGCCATGCCTAGGGCCAGACGGCAGAGGGTGCGGCGTCGCTGCGTCTATTGGTGGTCGCCCGAAATTGCAGCTCTGCGGGTGGCCTGCCACAGGGCACGAAGAGCATATGTCCGGTGTCGTAGACGCCATGATCACCATCCGGACCTAGTAGGGGAGCTAAGGGACACCTTTTGTCGGGCTCGGAAGACTCTCCAGGTCAAAATAAGCCGTGCCAAGGCGGCTGCGAGAGAGGAGCTCCTAGCCGGTCTGGACAAGGATCCATGGGGGCGACCGTATAAAGTGGCACGAAATAAATTACGCCAATACATCGCCTCCGTCATCGAGTCGATGACCACGGAGTCCCTGCAGCGGGTCGTGGAAGACCTGTTTCCGACTCCCTCAAGACATGTACCCCCAGATATGCCGCCACCCCTCTCTGCACTGGATGGGATGGCTCCGCCCCCTATAACTGAGGAGGAGATGGAGGTGGCCATTGATCGTCTGAGGGTCAAATCGAAGGCGCCAGGTCCAGACGGGATTCCCGGGCGGATCATGCTCATCGCTCTGGAATACCTAGGGGAACGGCTTCGAGAACTCTTGAACCGATGCCTCGAAGAGGGTGTGTTCCCGAAACCCTGGAAAGAGGGGCGATTGTGTTTGCTGCCGAAGGAGGGCCGGCCACAGGGCTCTCCGGCGGCATATAGGCCAATAGTGCTGCTGAACGAGACGGGCAAACTATTTGAGAAACTTCTCGCATCCCGTCTCGTTCGTCACTTGGAGGAACCGGGGCCGGACATATCGCCTAGTCAGTTCAGATTCAGGGCGGGGCGATCCACCATCGACGCCCTGTCCGAATTGAAGCGGGTTGCCACGGAGGCGGTGCGAGAGAGAAAAGTGATGCTTGCCGTCTCCCTAGACGTGGCAAATGCCTTCAACAGTCTCCCCTTCGAGACGTTACGTGAGGCGCTCAGGTTCCATGAAGTGCCTCCCTATCTCAGGCGGATGTTGGAGGCATATCTGGAGGAGAGAGAGGTCATATGGGAAGGGACCGACGGGAGGCTGCAACGTCGACGGGTGGAGCGCGGTGTTCCCCAGGGCTCTGTTCTCGGTCCGGTCCTGTGGAACATAGGGTTTGACTGGCTCCTAAGGCAGCCTCTCCCCGACGGCATAGGTGTCATTTGTTACGCAGATGACACCCTAGTGACAGCAAGGGGGGAATCCTTCCAGGAGGCGGCCAGGCTGGCCGAGGCTGCGACCTCCCTAGTAGTGGACCGTATAGGAAAGCTGGATCTGAGGGTTTCCATATCTAAGACGGAGGCCCTCCTTTGCCACGGTCCCCGGAGAGGAGCCCCACGCGGGGCGCACATCACCGTCCAGGGTGTGGAAGTGGAGATCAGGGCCCAGATTAAGTACCTGGGCCTGATCTTGGACGGTCGATGGACGTTTAGGGCTCACTTTAGCAACCTGGCCCTCCGACTCGTCAACTCGGCTGCCGCGTTGGGCAGGCTCCTGCCCAACGTGGGGGGACCTAACTCGACGTGCCGTCGTCTTTACGCCGGCATCGTGCGGAGTATGGCGCTCTATGGGGCACCCGTATGGGCGGATGCGATCACCGCTGGGAACAAGGCTCTCCTGCGGAGACCTCAGAGGATCATAGCGGTGAGAGCGATACGGGGCTACCGGACGGTGTCATGGACGGCGGCCACACTGCTTGCGGGCGATCCTCCCTGGGAACTTCAGGCGGAGGTGCTCGCGGCGGTGTACAGGTTACGGACGAGTCTAAGGGCGAGGGGTGAGTCGCCTCGAGAGGAGGAAGTCGGGAGGATCAGGGCTCAAGCCCAGCGAGCCCTGATCCAGAGGTGGGAGGAGGATCTGAGGTCCCCCATTGCCGGGTCGGCGACTGTGGACGCAATTCGTCCGCACCTTAGTCGCTGGCTCGGCAGGCGGCATGGCGTCCTGACTTACCGGCTTGTGCAGATACTCACCGGGCACGGCTGTTTCGGAAGGTATCTGCATAAGATAGTTCGAAGGGAAGTGACGCCGGTCTGCCACGAGTGTGGTGCGGCGGAAGACGATTCGCGACACACTCTGGCAGAATGCCAAGCTTGGGGACCTCAGCGCCAAGCCATGTGGTCAATTATTGGTGGAGACCTCTCGTTGTCGAGCGTGGTTGGGGCCATGCTCGAAAACCAGAGGAGCTGGTTGGCAGTGGCCTCCTTTTGCGAATCGGTGATCTCGCTGCCTTCAGCGGAGAGGGAACGTGAGGCTGACGCTCTCGCCGACCCAATCCGCAGACGTCGACCGGGGGGAAGGAGACGCCGATATGCGCGTCTTCTTCCTCCCCCGGACCACAGTGTGGCACTGGGCGTGTCTTCTCCCCCAGGGTGGGCAGGCCTGCTGTAGAGCGGGTCGACCGTCGAGGCGTCGCAGTAGAATGCGAATAGCGACCCTGGGGCGCCTCATCTTAGACGGAGAGGGTATCGCAGTAGGTTTAGTGGGTAGGACGGCGCTTAGTGGTATGCGTAAATGCATTCCCCTGCGACAAAAAAAAAAAAAAAAAAAAAAAGAAAAGAAAAAGGTTATTTCAACAACGCTCAAAAACTAACAACATGTTTTGTGCTAACGTTGTGCCATATGTGACACTTGACAGTAACAGAACAGAAGTATGGTGAATTAGTGACACCTGGCCTTGACGACTGGCGTGTGTGTAGTGTTGACAGACAGGGGAGCCAACATGACTAGAGATGTTATAAACGGCTTAAAATTGACAACGTGTTTAAACGTTTTCCTAATATCAAATGAGCAAATACAATATCAATGAACCTCCCTTCGTACTTAACAGGCTTAGGACAGTCTGACAATATTTGGGGTGCATGTCAGTCACCTCCCCGTGGTGCACCCTGGGCAACGTGGTCAGTGAACACCCCTTAAATAGAGTGGTGATTACTGACTATGGCTAACGACTGACGAAGGGGGGAATTCCGAAACCTTTTTTTTGTCGCCAAGAATGGACAAGCTGTTGGAGAGGTTCGTTGAGCTGCTACTAGTACTTTTCTGATTAGCAGAATAGACTGTGGAGTAGCTCGACGACATAGGTGACGTGAGTCACACGGGTGGAGGAAGAAAACCTCATAAAAATTACCCCGAATCCTAAGGTTAGGCGTGCCGAGAGGATGCATGGCCGGAGGGTATCCGGTTGCTAGCGCTTGTAAAAAGGGACCTTCACCTTTTAAAATAAGAAGGGAAAACGATAATGGCAGACGCAACGAATAGAATACCCCAGGAGGGTACCGACCGCAATGCGGTAGGAGAATCCCTTTCGAGGCCCGAAGACTCCGTGTCCCTCACGGAGTCTTCGGACGTCGAGCGCCCCTTATCGAATTCTGGAGGGGGCAACGTATGCCAGAAAGAAAATGTAGTGGAAGTGCCCGCAACGATTGCGGATGATCCCACAATTGACCCGGCGTTGTTAAAGGATGTTCGAGTGCATGTGACAAGGTTGTCAGCGGCGGGGATATCCGGGTTATCCAAGAGTGGTTTGGTGGTTGCTGGAGATGGCCCGGATGTCTGCGCCTCTAGACTTTTTCGAAAGCGTGGAGCTGAGGATCTCATGGAATTGAGTTCAGAAGAGGATGTTTCAGACAATACAGTGCGCCAAACACTGGTCAAAGGTGTAGCGCATAAATCGAAACGAGGAAGAGGCAAGCCCCCTTTAACTGGTAATTCCATAGGTCTTGCCAGAACGAGACGAGAGTATCTCTTGGCTCGAAAAAATCAAGAAGAGGCATTTACAGCTGAGGAATATGTTTCCAAAGCAACAAATGCGGTATTGCGCATGAAGGAAGCGCACCGCTTAAACAAAGACGTAGATGTGGCGGAACAGTCAACGGAGGTATTAGCAAAAATGGTCATCGGCTCCCTCGGCGTTATCCGTGACGTGGCCCGCAGGTCTAAAAACCTAAAGGGCACTATGGTGAAGAGCTTGAAGGTAGCAGCCGATACAATAAAGGATGCCTTCGCAGAGTTACACTCTCGAACAGTTCCCGAAGAGGTTGCATTGTTAAGGAATGCAAATGCGGCACTTGAGAAACATGTGGAAGAACTACAACATCAGGTGGCCGAGTTGCAGCAAAGGCCAGCGGTAGCCCCTTCTCAGGGCGCGGCGGACTTTGCGGATGAAGTGACCCGGAAGGCTCTCGCAGCTGTTGGCGGAATGGTAGAGGCTCGCCTAGCGGGTATCTCAATACCCGCTAGGCGAGCCTCTACCATTCCGCCAACAGCCTCAGATAGGCTCCTACCAGAGCCTCGGTTACGACCTGCATTGGCTGCCGACAAGAGAAAGAAGGTACTAGCGACTACTCAAACAATAGAGGAGCCGCCCCCGTCTACATCTTCTTCGCCTATAACTGAATCAGTTGGTGCAGCAACCATTACACCTAGGCAAGAAGAAAAGAAGAGGAAAAAGAAGAAGAAAAAGAAAACATCTATGGCGGCACGAGAAGCAGTTGCAGCGACGGTAGTATCACAAATGGTTGATAAGTCTGTGCCTTCCACGAGGATTGATAGCTCAGCACCATCATGGAGTGCAGTTGTAAATCGCACTGCCACGTCGGGCGCTAAGACTACAACTTCGCAAAAAAAGAAGAGGACCTTAAAGATTCATCCGCCAAAGACGGCGGCAGTCACGCTAACACTGCAGTCAGGAGCGGCCGCATCGGAGACGTACGAGTCGGTGCTCAGTGAAGCCAGGAGGCGTATAAACCTAGCGGCTATTGGCATCGATTCAGTACGCTTCAAAAAGGCGGCGACTGGTGCTCGTCTTTTGGAGATTAGCGGTGAAGATGGGGGAGCAAAGGCTGACGCCCTAGCTGCAAAGTTAAAGGAAGTGTTCAGCTCTGAGGTGGTAAAAGTCACCCGTCCGATGATCCGTACTGTCATCCGCCTCAGTGGTTTAGACGACTCGGTCACGCCAGAGGAAGTGGCTGCGGTTTTATCCAAAGTCGGCGGCTGCAACGCTGACCAGATCAGACCTGGCAAGATTGGATCCACAGGTGCCATATTGGCTCGCGTCCCGATTGACACTGCAAAAAAATTGGTTGATGCCGGCCGAATTGTAATCGGGTGGATTTCAGCTACCATCGTAGCAGTGCCTCCGAGAACGAAGAGATGCTTCCGTTGCATGGAACCGGGGCATATGGCGTTGTCGTGCAAGGCTGAGACGAATTACATAGGCCTTTGCTACAAATGTGGGCAATCGGGACATATATCCCGGGAGTGTCAGCGGGAACCACATTGTGCTATCTGCGCCGCCGCTGACAAACCTGCAGATCATTTAGTAGGAAGAAATGGTGGCACTGTCGCCAAACCGACGACGCCGTATCAAGCGGGCCGACAAAGAATGAATAAAGGTGGTCAAGGGCGTAAAGACCAACAGCCATCTGAATTAAGAGGGGTAGAAATGGACATCACTCAATAGATGGCTTTTCAGATGTTGCAGGCGAATATCAACCACTCCGCACGTGCCCAGGATCTTCTTATTCAGACACTGGCGGAGTGGCATATACAAGTTGCAGTAGTTGCTGAACCCTATGCTGTCCCTATCCGAGAAGACTGGGTAGGCGATAGCGAGGATGTGGTGGCCATTGTTGTCCCGAAGAACAATCAGTCACTAATGCTTGAAAGTAAAGTCAGGGGACGAGGATACGTCATGGCTGTCGTAGGTGGTATTGCCATCTTGGGAGTGTATTCTTCTCCTAATACAAGCCTCGCCGAGTTCGAGCAATTACTCATAGAAATTGGGGCTCTAGTCGGGAGGACGTACCCATGTCCTGTGCTAGTCTCCGGGGACTTCAATGCCAAGTCAACAGCGTGGGGTTCTCCAAGAACGGATGCACGGGGGGAAGTGTTGGAGGAGTGGGCTGTAGGTCTTGGTCTGGCAATCCTAAATAGGGGGCAGGAGAACACGTGTGTGCGCAGGCAGGGGGGTTCAATTGTTGACATTACCTTTGCATCGGCTCCTCTAGCTCGCCGTGTTGAAGGATGGAGGGTAGTGTTAGACGCGGAGACCCTATCAGATCATCGATATATTCGGTATGGGGTAGCCGCATCGTGCACACAAGCGAGATCAAGGATCACATCCCTGGCCGGTAATGGCCGTAAGTGGGTCATAGGCTATTTTGATGCGGATATAGCCAGGGAAGCAGCTATTGTAGAGGCCTGGGTGCGGGGTACTTCTATCGGCTTTGATGCAAATGCGGAGGCTGAATTGTTTGGTGAGGCACTCACTCGTGTTTGTGACGCATCTATGCCGCGAGCTAAGCCAGTGGCCCCGCGGCGTTGGGTATATTGGTGGCGAGCTGAGCTCCATGATCTGCGTAGAGCTTGTCTTCGCACCCGTCGGCAATATGCACGTGCTCGGAGAAGGAGAGTGCGCAACAGGGAAGACGAAGATCGTCTCTACGAGGATTATCGGTCGGCATGCCGATCTCTGCAGGTAGCTATTGGCGAGGCTAAAGAGGCATCATGGGTTGAGTGGCTCGACTCCCTTAACAGGGATCCTTGGGGTAGGCCTTATAGAGCAGTGAGGGCAAAGTTCCGGCAATGGACGTCGCCTATCACTTCATGTTTAGAGCCACAGTTTGTGCGTGAGGTAGTTGAGGTTCTTTTCCCTCGAAGAGGCCAGTGGATACCACCACCAATGGGAGGTTCTCAATCCAATTACCTGAGGCCAAGCGTTGAGGTCCTACCCGTAACAGACGTGGAGATGAGGGTAGCTGTACGAAGGCTCCAGTCAAAAAAGACTGCTCCGGGCTTAGACGGCATTCCAGGTCGTGCATTGGTTGTGGCGTTTAAGGAGATGGAGGATTGGGCAAAGCAACTTTTTACATTGTGTCTCGCCCAAGGGGTCTTTCCGCAGAGTTGGAAGATTGGGAAGTTGGTTCTCCTCCAAAAGGACTGTCGGCCGGCTGACGAACCGTCGGCATACCGTCCAATTGTGTTACTGAGTGAGGTGAGTAAACTCTTTGAGCGGGTACTCGCTGCCCGGCTTGTGCAGTCTATGTCACCAGGGCTGCACAGTACACAATTTGGGTTTAGGCAAGGAAGATCCACCATCGAAGCGATAGCGCGTGTCAAGAAGCTCGCGGAGGAGGCTGTATCGCACGGTGAGGTATTGTTGGCGGTGTCATTGGATATCTCTAATGCCTTTAACACCCTACCATGGGAGACAGTTAAGGCGGCGTTAAGGTTCCACAATGTGCCACAATACATATCTGACGTAGTGGCCGATTACTTTGCTGGGCGTCAAATAACATATCCCACGAAAAAAGGTGGATGGGAGAGGTGGACGATGTCGTGCGGTGTTCCACAAGGATCTGTCCTGGGTCCTCTCCTGTGGAACATCGGTTATGACTGGGTACTGCGTGGGGAAAATCTCAGAGGTATCACCGTGACTTGCTATGCGGATGACACCCTCGTGACTGCCCGGGGCCGTAACTACCACGAAGCGGTGGTCCTCGCCACGGCGGGAGTTGCGCAGGTGGTGCGCCGTATAAGAGCACTAGGCTTGGAAGTGGCCCTCCACAAATCCGAGGCTATGATGTTCCATAGACCTCGCAACGGCCCCCCTCAAGGTGGTAGCATTGTGGTGGATGGTGCGAGTATCGTTGTGGGATCCTGGATCAAATATTTGGGTCTCATCGTTGACAGTCGGTGGTCATTCTATGAGCATTTCCGGCGCTTGGTCCCGAGACTGATAGCCACTGCCGGATGTTTGGGCAGAATTCTCCCCAACTTGGGAGGACCGAGTAGTGCATGTCGACGCCTCTACACTGGCATTGTGCGCTCTATGGCGCTGTACGGTGCACCTATTTGGGCGGATTCCCTCAGCTCTCGTACAGCGGTCCTGCTGCGTCGCCCGCAGAGAACCATGGCAATAAGGGTGGCACGGGCGTATCGCACTGTGTCGTACGAAGGAGCATGCGTGCTCGCTGGGTCGCCGCCATGGGACCTTGAAGCTGAGGCACTTGCGGCGGTATACCGGAAGCGTGCTCTCGCGCGAACCGAAGATGGAGAGGACCCGCCTAAGCAGGTTATAGCCCAGTGGAGAGAGGACGCACGGGAAGAAGTGCTGGAAGTGTGGTCTGATAGAATTAGGGACCCAGGAGCTAGTCGGGAAGTGGTGGCTGCAATCAGACCCATCTTAAAAGAGTGGATCGACCGCAAACTCGGGTCCCTCACGTACCGACTGACGCAGTTGTTGACTGGGCACGGTTGCTTCGGGCGGTATCTGTGTCAGGTGGTACGAAGAGAGCCAACCACCACTTGTCATCACTGCAGTGAGGACTTAGAAGACTCGGCATACCACACGCGCGAAGTCTGTTCTGCATGGGAGGAATCCCGTGCCGTTTTAACAGCAGTCGTGGGGCATGATCTGTCGCTGCCAGCCTTGGTAAAATCCATGGTCAGTAGCGAGGATGCATGGCATGCTGTCGCGGCATTCGCGGAGGCTGTGATGACGGCAAAGGAAGAGTCGGAGAGAGAGAGAGAGAGAGCTACAAACTCTCATCCTATGCGCCGGGGCAGAGGCGGTCGAAGGCGTCGGGCTTACTTGGCATCACTGCCGCCGTAAGAGCGGTGACTATATGGACCATGGGTGACAAACGGGGGTTTCTGCCAGCCATGTAAAGAGGTCCAGTGGTGGAATGGTTAACCCAATATAGACGTGGATGACTGCTGACGAGGTTGCGGAGCAAACCAATATCCCGTGACTTCGCCCTATTAGCAGTGAAGTGAATCACCCCGGAGGTTTAGCGGGTCGGGCTGTTTCCTTCTGAAGCAGATCCCAACCCCGCATAACCATCCTGAGTCCCCGCTTAGGATGCTATCTGTTGAACAGATTCCTGCCGGGTTTAAAAAAAAAAAAAAAAAGTCAATATTTACACTAAATTGACATTTTTTTTCATTTTATAAATACTCGTGAAGTCAGGCGTAGTTAGGAGTTCATCGATTTACATTATTTATTTACTCATTTATAATATTTAATTTTTTATAAACTAATCGACAACTAACCTAAAATATAATAAACCTAAATTATACACAGTCATTGTTTATTATACTACTATATTTTTTCTAGCCTATACCTAATAATTAAAAGTAACACAATTAACCAAAAATGCAACGAAACACTACAACAAAACATCGAATGTACTCTGTCAGAGTCCAGAAATCGCGCGCGAAAGTTGTTATGAACAACGACACAGTACACACACGTTAACAGTGCAAAACACACTAACGTTGTATTTACTAAACGGAAAAATCGTTTAAACGGAAGTATAGACAACAAAACAATGAGGTACGGTTAATCAAAACAAATATTACGTAAATATATCAAACGTAATTTCTAAAATGAGTCTTATTCACGATTATCATAATATATCACGATTCAGTCCAACGAAAGGATTTCGTTTAAACGAAATCAACTTACTCTTGCATGCGTGTTTGTGTATTTTATTTGAAAAGCAGACTGTTCTCAGAGCTTTTCGTTTAAACGTCCACCTTTAAACATGACAGCATAGGAATTATAAAATGAAACGCACTATAGTAACGCACAAGACTTATAACTAAATTTTCAAGTTGGACAACATACCAAGCTGAGAAACTCTTCAATTTACAAAATGACCAGGTTATTGGACTAAAAAGGGCCATATATTTTTAATTAGAATATTTATGGCAACATCACATAGTCTATGTTACCCGGAAAGGATGTAGCTATCTATCGGTGAAAGAATTTTCAGAATCGCTTTTCGAGCCTATTCGCAACAAACAAACAAACATACAAACAATCAAATCTTTTCTATTTATATAATAGTATAGATAAAAATAAGTGCTACGAGAGCGACGTTACTTAGAAATAATATAAGTAGTGATGTACCGATTAGTCGGCGACTAGTCGGTAAAGCCGACTATCTGGCCACTTTCGTAGTCGGCGATTAGTCGGCAAAGTGGGCCGACTATCCGGCTAAATTATATGTATTTCTCAATAAAATTATATAGAAGGAATACATTCAATAAAAACCCTCATATGTTATGTTTCCTATAATTAAGTTATGGCTGCATTCATTTAGAAGCCTGATTTTTTCACAAATTCAAGAGACTGTAGACTTGTGACTTGAATTTGTGATACTGATTTTAATTTGATATCTTTTTGCATTCTCCAAAAATGCTAAGGACCTTTAGTTATAACATTTTTTTCGGGATGTAACAAAGAAATAACTCAAGTTTTCTGATTTTTCCTATACGTACTTGTGCTATAAGGCTTTGTTTTGTCCAACCGCGGTATTGTGCGACATTCAAAATATCAATATATGCGTTATAGATAGCTATATGTTTTGACTACGATGAGATTTGCTTTTTTCGCAACTTCGAGCGACTATAGACTTATGTATACGATATTAATTTTATTGTCTTTCACTTTAATGAACAGTAACTGTGTTATCTTTATTTTTTAAGCAAATACACGGCTCTGCATAATACATGGGTATTAATAAAACTCAAAAATCTGAGGAAAAAACGTTGCGACATGCGCGCGAATCAACTGTTGCGGATGTGACGGAAATTGCCAAATGGTCACTGCCAAAACCTTGATCAAGTCTTAGTCGGTACATCTCTAATTATAATATATTTATTATGAGAAATGTAAGGTGCCTATAAAAATTAACAATTTTTTGCCATACCATTCCTCCTGAAGACGCAGACCTTGCATCGCCAGAGCATTTTCCTATACCATCACTATTAGAGCAGTGGACGGTATAAAAGGCCTTCGAAAAAATATTTTTTTTTTTAATTAAACCATTTTAGCCTTAATGTTTGCTGAAATTACAGTCATTGTCAGGTGTGTTTTTGATATTTTTTTAGGGCAAATTATCGTGCCATGACATCATGAGCGTTGTAAGTACACAATATTAGAAAAACCTTCAATTGGGGAGATAACAAAATTTGGCTATTTCGCCACAATGACTGCATACTCACAGATATCAATTGAGTGAAATGACCTGGTTTCATTTGCTAATTTGATTAAGCAACATTCAATGCAAAATCATTTACTTGGAAATAAATATAAGTTTTATAGTCAAAGGAAATATTTCACGTTTTTAAATATCCATTTCTTATATTACTACCCGCCACAGCTTATGCCGGTATGTCTCCCACAATGCATTATTTTGTTATGTCAAATTTCAATAGATGTGCACGCCACTACCTAATTTTTTTTCCTGTATTATTAATATAGCGTATGTTACTCGGGGATAATAGTGAAAGAATTTTTGAAATCGGTCCAGTACTTTTTGTTTTTGTTTTTCTTTACAAATATACAAATCTTTCATCTTAATAATATTAGTATAGATTAGTAGTAGTAGTACTAGAAACACTACATCGTTTTGCAACTTCATAAAGATTATACTTTCTTCTTCTTCTTAGTTTAATTATTTCTAGTTGTGCACAATAGATATGCACAGGGGATCAATTTAAAAAAAATATTTATGATAGATTTTTTTCTAATTTAATTAAGTTAATAACAGTTACTTAGTAAAAAAGAAGTATACACTCTTAAATAAAAGATAATATCACTGGAACTCTAATAAATACTTTTATTAGTATCACTATGTCTATAGACTTATCTCGCTGATGTATAAAGCTGGCTTTCCACAGAGCGCGATTCTGCACAGGGGCGTCTCTAGACCATGTAGCGCCCGTGTGCAATCATAATCTTAGTTCTCTTGTTACTAAAAAAAGGTCTCCATATTAGCGGACGTCCTAGATCTGAGGCTACGTAGACGATGATGACTTTTATTTTTGCGCTTTATTTTATTAGAAGGCGTTTACTACAATACAAGTGTTATAAATGCGGACTCAAAAAACTTTTGAAACAAAAAGAATCGAAGAGAAGAATCCATCCCTATGCTGCTGGCGCCCCTAAGACCGCAGCGCCCGTGTGCAACACACACCCTGCACTGTAAAGCCGCCCCTGATTTTGCAGATTATTCTTGAACGTACGAGTATAACTATGGTGTATGAGTTTTGAAATTAGAAGCCTGACAGTTTTAAATACAAAATTAAAGAGACATACTGAATCAGCCTCGGATCTTGTGGTATTTTTAGTATAAATTATAATATTATATGCTCTAATAATGCTCTAGTATGAAAACAATATTTTTATGATGTGATTAAATTAAACAATTTATTAAGTATTATTTAAACACGACAAACCAGTAAAATTACACAGAATTTATACTTCAAACTATCGAGCACTATTTTCTAAATGGAATACTACACACGTAAAAGACAACAATAATATGCACTTTAAACGTAAACCGAGAGATATAATCCAAAACACTGACAATTTTTTTTTTTTAAATCTCTTTATTGTACACAAGTAAAATAGAAATAATACATACAAAGTAAAACTAAAATATACGAGTACAAAGGCGGACTTATTCCAAAAAGGAATCTCTTCCAGTCAACATTAAATTGATTAAATGGAATAACAATGCTGAGATGGTTAGAAACGTAATACAATTTTTTTTAAAATAAAAGGTGTTTGTGTACGTTAAAAATGTATATAATTAAAAAAAAGTCGTATAAATATACAAACTATACAAATTATCTATCTATTTCTATACATACACATTTCACATACATACATACATATATACATACATATATACATACACACATTCATACCTGTATTTTGGCCAAAATATTACAATACACTACATAGCAGATCCATAAAATTTCTTCAACCTTTACAATGGAGTCCCAGCATAACGATTCACAACCTTGTGGTCACTAGGCGAGCTTCCTTTGGGGGCCATTCATTTATTAAGTAATACGATTTAGGGAGGGAGGGGTTGACCATGTCTTATTTTTTCTTACTAGCGGGTGGGAGGGAGTCTCTATAGTTCTTACGTATGATAACAAAAATGCAAAAATACTTACCTTAAAAAAGCGCGGGCAACAGCGCGAGTGTCTAGTGTCAAGTGGTTTTGAGTCCCTGGACTGAAAATCTTATGCAGGTAAAGATGAACGATTAAAACCAAAGTTTATTACTACCAAAAAAAAAATTATTAGTACCTTTGTAAGTAAAAATAAACATTTATAAATAATGTTACTTGGAAAAATAATTTTTTCCATTAGATTCTTACGTAATAAATATTAATCAGGGGAGAGAGGGTCGGGCCTATTCTTATTTTTTCTTATAATAGAGGGGGTCAAAAACTATCGGAAATAGTCTTACGTAATAAATGAATGGCCCCTTGACAGCTGACGCAAGTCTATCGGATCGTTACGTAGGTATAATTGAAATAAAATAAAAGGAACTACTCGCGAATGACGGTGTTGCTAACTTTACCTAAAGTTAATATGTCTAGGTGATACCACCCAAGAATCTATTGCCATTACGCTAAACACGAAATATCTGCTGTATGTGGCTGAGGAGTTAATCATGGAACACTTGATGCTGCATTATAATCTTAAGGTTGAAAATATCCTATAAATACACCCAAAGTGACGATACATTAAATTTTAATTCAAACGAACTTGTGAAAGTTGAAAAAACTATCTCAATTTCTAAATGTCTCAAAGACTGACTAGAGCTTCACAAGTTTTGTATATAATTTAACTTAATCAGTATCAGTAGCTAGGTGAGAGGTTGGATTCTCGATCGATAGGTCGTGGGTTCAAATCTCAGTCATCAGCTGACGTGGCTTCATCCTAACACAAGCATTTAAGCTTAGTTGGAGGGGTTAAAAAATACTAGTAGTGTGCGATCCATTCTCCTAGTATTTAAAAAAACTTAGCTTAGTTGGAGGGGTTAAAAAATACTAGTAGTGTGCGATCCATTCTCCTAGTATTTAAAAAAACTTATTTTTTTTTTTTTAATAAATTTCAATTAGACTTTTTTGAAAAGTACTTTTGAAACGTCAAAAATTTGTCGGTCAGTTAGTTTGTATAGCTAAGAACTGTCTCGATTAAAGAAAATATATAAGTTATTTATGCAACTGTTGTATAATAAGAGGCATTAAAACACGAATGTGGGGAATAGTATTACATGAGTGTTTTAATACTTAATTATCAATAGTTGCATACAAGACTTTATCTACACCCATAATTAAATCCTCTATAAAAAATTCTAATTAATGTTAGCAGTAAACTAACTGTTTCAGTATAATATTTATACATATGAACATTTTCATTTTGTTAGCAAAGACTTATCTATTAAAGACATAGTAAGGAAATAACATATAAAAGGCTTAAAGAAACCAACTATTAGACCGTTTTGTTATTGTTTGCATAACCTATATCGTTTTTATACATTTAAGTCCTAAGCAATTAAACTATAATCAGTGATAGTTTAGGAGCTCATGGTTAAATTCAATAATCATTTAGCATAGCATTATACATATATAGTAACACTATTTGGTTCGTTTTATATCTTTGTTCCTTTTATTTTTCAAAATGCTCTACATATAACGTGAATATTACTGCTCTATAAAACGGTATAAAACTAAACATAATAGAAACAAAATATTTTAAATATGATAGTGAAATTATAGTATTTACGTAAGAAATTAAATTGGTTATTGGACACTTATAATTTTATATGTAAATCTTCAATTTTATTTAAATGAGGCAAAATCTAGCTGAGTTACGTGATTATGGTATATCCAATTTATGCTCAGTCTGTCTGTCCATCTTTCACGTGTCAATTTATGATTTTATTACTGAACATCAAGACTGAGTCAGTGACATTTCGCTTGCATAAATATTATTAATTGAAACTCTTTGGGTTTTTTTTTATCGTACATATTACATTTAATTTTTCGTGGCACAAACTCCACGACTATAACAATATAATGTCAAGGAAAAGCTTTAACTAAGGACACAAGCCCCTATATATAAACAAAATTAGTCAGACAAAAAGATGAGTTGTAACACAAACACACAATGAGTACAAGTGTTTTCGGATTTTATTTTGTATTGGTTATAGGTAAGTTTAAAGTTTTAGTAATTTAGGTCTAATTACAATATAACATAAATTTCGTAGTTTAATAGTATATTAAAAAAAATATTAATCTGTATTCATGAAGGTTTTTATGCTATCCACTTGTTGTAAATCTCCACTCGATAGCGATGTGGGAAAACCTGTTTTTTTGCTGAAAAAATAAGCTTTTAATCGCTAAAAATAAATAAATCATTAAACCGAGTTTCGTGCTAATTTAGAAGTTATTTTGGAAAGTTAGGACCACCTTCTTCAACTCATTATAAGATTACTCATATGTTTATTTATATTCTTTGATAATTTTTTCTGTTACGTATTTCAGTTTCCAATCAATCTATTTCGTATCAATTAGTTAGAAGTGAAAATTAATTTATTTTAAAATTTTACACTTTTTAGACAAATAAAACATTGTAATTAATAATTATTTGTGCAAGCACTGAATACGCGTTGGAAATGATTTTTCCATACGTATTTTAGATAACTGGGTTATCTTTCATCCATCCGAGTTCGTGTTGATAGATAAAATTAACAAATACATTTTTATTTGAAATCGACATTGTGAAAATTTTATTTATTTTGATAACAATGATCAAAATAAAAATTTCATTATATTATATACCTATTTGCATAGGATAACATTTTTCTACTGCTGTTGAGCGAGTACTGTGTGTTTTTTTCAAATCGAATAGCGTTATATTTAAATAAATATTTTTGTTTTGTATAATAATCCAATTTAATTCAATTAGTATTTTTATCGTTTACAGCATGTTGCACCGCCAATGACCAAGAAGCTAAGTTAAGATTTTATTATGGGTATGTATTTTATAACAAGTATTATTTTTTAGCACATACTGTATTATATATATTTTTTATTTTATATAAACTTACTATTTTTAACCTTTCAGTTCATTTGACAATTATACGGAGCTATCAGTAACAAATGCTTATGAAATTGTCCATACGTCGTGGTATAACCCCACTCGTAACACTGTTATATATTGTTATGGATTTACAGGTATGTAGAATTTTTTAATACAATGATTTTCAATTAGGAAAAAACATAGTTTTGGACGTCTGTTGCATTGCCTATACAACCATCGTCGCTCGGTTAAAATGACCTCATACATATTATTAATTCTTGAATCTTAACTCTCAAGTACAAAAGAACTAAAAAAGATTACAGTTGATATATAAAATATTTTAGGTATACCAGAGGGCGAAGCAGTAAAAGCAGTCATAAAAGCATATTTAGAAGAAGGAGAGAGCAATGTAGCGTTGCTAAATTGGGAATACTTAGCTTCATCACCAATGCCAAGTCTTGCTAGTTCATATGTAAATTGGGCAGCGCCTAACGCCAGACAGGTAAATAATGGAAACAACAGATAAAAGGTCGTTTAAGAGCTGAAAGGTGATAGATAATATATAGTACGTAAAAATATCGCCATCTAAAATTTCTCAACCAAACAGGCACTCATTTGAACATTTTGTAAGTTGTATCGTAAATATCGCTTCAATAGTAAACACGTCATAATGTTTGTATACTACCAAACTAAAAAATCACACTGCTGCACGCTAAAAGTTAAGGGGGTTTTATGAATTTGTGTAAATATTCACACACTGAATGATATGATCGCATTACTATTAATATGTCGACTATGTCCGTATTATAAATAACTATTAATAATTAACGGAGGACAGTTACCGTGGAACATATTATATGCGTACGATGTTGTCCTAATGTCTGAAAATGAGGCCAAACTCCAAAATGACTTCAATCAATGGATTGAAGTTCTTGAAGGAAACGGCTTGAAAATAAGTCAAAAATGGATCAAAATGCTGGACTAGAAACAAGCAACATCTTAATAAACTTCACATCTCTGAGATGCGCATGTTGCGTTGGTCAGCAGGAGTAACTTTACTAGAAGACAGAACACCTATGTCAGAGGTAGCTTTAAAGTCGCTCTTATCGTAGAAAAAGTCATTAAAAAACCTTTGAGACGGTATGGCCATGTTCAAAGAAGATCACCAGACAATATCACTAATACAGCCTTAAACCTGGCAACGACGAAGCGGAAACGTGGAAGGCCCCCCGCCACTTGGCTGACAACGGTCCAAAAAGACCTACAAGAAAAAGACCTCGACACAAGTCTCACCGTAAATCGTGCAGAGTTTAGACTCATGACAAGGTAGGCCGGCCCCAAATAACTGGGAATAAAGACACAGAAAGAAGAAGTTAACGGAGGACTGTTTTGAGTGTAATTTTTATACATGTAATATAGGACTTGTATTTAGTTATTATTTGTTTCATGTTTTTCGGTACTTTACTTACCGGTATATCAGACTTATACATTTCTTGCCAAGTAGCATGAGTCTAGTAGTTGTTTACGACTTTTTTATTATAGAGCTCACATGCAGCATACATCCAAATTATATTTTACTACAGGCCTGCCCTCGCTTCGCTCCGGGTATTTAAAACAAATATTATAATTGATGTCCTTAAATTGTCACTCTGTAATTGTGTAGTTTGTTATTATTTGAAAAAAGAGAGAGAGTAAGAAAAAGTTATAAAAAGAAAAATAATAGAAACAAAAATAAAAGAAAAGCGACAGATATTAGAGGGAGGACAGAGCAAAAATAAAACTGAATAGGTAAAGGAGAAAGAAAAGAGAGAGAAAGAGCGAGAGAGATAATCGAAAGAAAGAAAGTGAAAAGAGACTGATCATACTGAACAAATAAAAAATAAGAATTAAAAAGAGAAAAAAGAGAGAGCATGAGAGACAATGATAGTATTATAAGAGGAAGAGAGATGGAAATACTACAGACTTCTCTCAATGAAAGAATTTTTAAAATCGGATCAGTGGCAACAAAATGGCCATATTCTATTAATTAAAAAATGTACATGGCAACACTAAATCACCTTTGTCCCTCACGAATGGTGTCGTTTTCTAACAGTGAAAGAATTTTTAAAATCGGATCAGTAGCAACAAAATGGCCATATTCTATTAATTAAAAAATGTATATGGCAACACTAAATCACTTTTGTCACTCACGAATAGTGTAGTTTTCTATCAGTGAAAGAATTTTTTAAATCGGATTTGTAGTTCCTGAGAAACTCTTCAATTTACAAAATGGCCACCTTATGGCACTTAAATGGCCTTATATTTTTAATTAGAGTATTTATGGCAACACCACATAGCCTATGTTACCCGGAAAGGATGTAGCTTCCTATCGGTGAAAGAATTTTCAAAATCGGTTTTAAAAAACAAACACAAACAATCAAATCGTTACTTTATATAATAGTATAGATATAGATTACTAGCCGAACCGCGCGACTTCTTTCGCGTGTTACTCCGCTCCTATGGGTCGTAGCGAGATGTTAAATAGCCTAAGTTACCTAGTTAGTCTTTGTTACATTAGCTATCTGCCAGTGACAGTCCCGTCAAAATTGGTCCAGCCATTTCAGAGATTAGTCGGAACAAACAGACAGACAGACAGACAAAAATTGTAAAAAATGTTGTTTTGGTATATGTATCGTGTATACATCCACACTACATATACAGTTAGTAAAAAGCGGTTATTTTAATATTACAAACAGACACTCCAATTTTATTTATTTGTATAGATAATATAGTTTCAACAACATTAAACATTATCAAAACCAAAAACTAATTTTACTTTTTATATTAGTATTATTCTAAGGTCGCCTAATGAGGGTTTTTTTTATTCTAACTACCGGCGATTCTAACTTATAGAAAGGTCTCTCTCATCGTCTCAACCAAATATAGGTACATATAAAATTAAACAATTTCAAAGTTACAAAATATTTTCATAAAGTTGCAAAAAATAGAAAAATAAATAACAAAACAAGGGTTCGTTAAAACTGTATCTTAAAAATAGCTTTTCATTTCAAATAAATTATTTTTAATGTATAATTTATTGAAATAGTATTGTAAATAAAAAAACAATGTTACGCCATCAATTAAAACTTTTTGAATTGTCAAGTCATTGATTTTTTGTTATTTGAGGATTGTAGGAAATTCATAATGAAGCTTGTAGCAATCGAGTTAACCGAAGCTTAATTAAAGAACACAAAACGTTTGGACGTTGCCAATTAGTTTACAACGGAATGGCTGTCTGTGGCTTTGTAATCCGTAAGGCTTATAGATTTTTATACATAAAATGGAAGCTTATAAAATTGTAGAGTTCAGAGTTTGTTGTCAGTACCAATGTCTATATTTTTTTTATCAGTTGTGGTCTTATTAAAATTTGGACGTAGAACTTAAGATTTTGGTTAACGAGATACAAACTGAAGATGGTTTTTTATTAAATGTTGCGTCACCATGGAGAAAATAACTATACGTAATAAATAGTAAATATATTGTTTTCTGGTTCCTAGCTGGGTATTCGTTTAGTAGATCCATTTTTGAGCCTTTTTGCTGCCGGATTAAATTTGACTAAAACTCATTTCGTGGGTCATTCTCTTGGAGCACACATTTGGGGTATACTTGGAAATACCATGAAAGAACGAGGAGTGAAACTACCTTGGTAAATATTATTGTAATATTATTTTATACCTTACTATTTTACTTCGTACCGCCTAACAGTCAATGAATGTCGTGTTATAGATTAATTGAACTTTTAAAGACGAATATACTCGTATATGTCAATCCATTTCATTACTGACATTATACTACATCTTTAAAATCTAAAGTGAGCCATTATCTGAATATTGTGGATATATAAACCCATCATTGTATGAGAAAATGTTTTTTCCTTTATTTTGGTATTCGGCACATATACAACAAATCAAAATCCATGAAAATCGGACCAGCCGCTCTCGAGTTATAAGTGTTTGAACAAACCCGACTTTGTTTTATATATATAGATTAACTTTAACAAAAAAATTAATATAGGTTACTTTTAACTTAGTAGTTTAGTTGTATATTTATGATATTTTTTTAGGATAACGGGCTTAGACCCCGCTGGAGTTGGGTTTGAAAATAAGCCAGCAGCCCAAAGACTCAATCCATACTCAGCTGTATTTGTAGATGTAATACACACAGATCCTAATAAATATGGAGTTAATTCACCTGAAGGTGTTGTGGACTTTTGGCCCAATTATAGGAACTTTGGACCAGTTCAGCAACCAGGCTGCTCTAATAAGCCATCTCCTGTTTTTTCTGTCGATGGTAAATTCGTAAATTATATTCGTTATATCTTTATCATAAAAACTTTTGTTTATTTCTGGAGATTAGACGCTAACTTTCACTATAATAAGTGACGATTTTATGACAAATAAAATGCCTATTTTTAATTATGTTCATTGAAACTGTAATAATTCATAAATATTTCAAGATGATTTAATTAGCACAAAAGTTCCATTATCGGGTTGCAATGGAAGTATGCTCACATGTATAAAAGATTACTTTCCTTTCAACTAAACTGTTGTATCTCGATAATGTATTTATAGCAAATAAAACACGTGAATACCTGAGTAATTATAATAAAGCAATTAAGTATGATTGATGATTTCTCTAGATTTATGCAAGCACAACAGAAGTTGGAAACTATTGGTCGATTCTATTAAGTATCCAGGCTATCTTATTGGATCCTGGGCGAAAAATTATAAGACTTGGAAAAACTACTCGGAGGACGAAAGAAACGCTATCACACTTAAAATTGGCAAATACAATAAAAATGTGTATGTAAATTATTATACATTAATTTTTTTCAGTTTTAAAATAATCTTGAATAGAATTGAATTTAATGGTAGTCATAAAAATAACAATATTGTAAAAATCCTATAATAATATGTTCATCTCAAAGTAAACAGCGTTGGTAAACAGTATAATGTGATATGACGTCACGCTAGACTATGATTATTCTGAAAGCGCGCTTAGGGCAGAAAGTCGTCTGCTCCGCGGAATTAGCTTATTTTCTTTAAGTTACGGAACAAATATAAATACAATATATTTCAATTGATTTCAGACGTCCTGGAAATTACTACCTTGTCACAAACTCAGAATCTCCCTATGGGCTTGGAAGAAATGGATTATAAAAGAAAAATAGAAAATATGTTTAGTATTTATATAAGTGTATTCATATTTATAGCAAATCTATAAGCCTGAGACTGCAAATATTCGACATAATCGTATTCATTTGATTAAATATAAGCCATAAATTGATCGAGAAAGTAGAGTAAGATAAAATTATTTATTATTCATAGCAGTCGTCGTGAATACATTTACATTTTTATTTAATTCCATATCAGCAGTATATTTAGCTAGTTATTCGATTTTGACGAGTTAGTTAAATTTCATGATATAATTTGTAATTAAGTTAATCGCTTATATCTAATGATTAAATGATTGTATTAAAATTTGAATTTTACCTTCCTTCCTTTTTATTTAACGATTTATTTCATGCTTTTGATGTCATTTTGTCTGACTCTTCGGGTACTCATTGGTGTCAAAATTAATATGAAATATCTACTTAAAAACCGCGAGGTTCTCGATCTCGAAGGTCTTATGAATTACGATTTTTTAAGATTATTGTAATGAATTACGCTCAAATTACTATCATTGGACGATCTCTAGTTAACTCAAATAGAGGTAAACTATTAAGACTTAACATTCAATAAAGCGTTGTATTTAAAAATAATACCGTCATCTAGTCGGTCTATTAACGCAAAGTGCTGTTATAAAATAACTAACCGAAGTGCCATTTCAAACCAAACCGCATTAAGTTTCAGAACTCAATATTCGGAACTAGAATATTATGTATTTATATATGGAGCAAGTTTAAAATTTGTGTAGTTGCGGAGTAAACTTAATAAACTTTAATTGTCATCATATTATAGAGACTATAATAATAAAAACCGACCAAGTGCGAGTCGGATCCGCGCACCAAGGATTCCGTACAAATAACTTGTTTTTGAGGTAGCACGACCCACTTTTGGCAACGGCATTAAAATCACGTTAGTTGTATGGGAGCATACACCCCTCCCCTTAAATATATATTAATTTTTTTAAAGGATTTGTATTATTATTACATAATAAGTTTTAAATGAAAAGAAGCATTTGAAATTTATTTAATTTATTATCACTAACGATGTGAACGCAAAAAAACTATAAGACCAACAACGTCATCTATTGAATGCTTGTCCAAATGCTCAAAATTTGATTGAAAGAAATTTCGAACTAGTTTACACTGCCATTTGTTAGAAACTACTTGAGTTTTTAACAAATGCCTATAAAAAAATAACCCTTTATCTATATATATTTAATTTAAAATATAATATATTGAGGTCAGGTATTACTCGGGTAAAACTATCCTATCTCCCAAACGTCTTAGTAAGATAATAAAAAAACCTGCATTAAAAAATATACTTCTGTACAATATAAGCGCGAAATTTACAATGATGGTGTTGATAAAAATTTTATAACATTTTAAAGCGCAACGTAACCGAAGTCGTTCGCAACATCTGTTTGACAATTTACGCTTTTAATAGTGGCTGGCATTGCCTTTGAATCGCGTACGAATTAACGCAGGTCTAAATTAAAGCCTTCAATCTTTTTAGCAGACCCCATTGGCACAAGCCAGTTTCTCTTTGAACCTCTATCGATCCTATCAATTGTACCTTTCCTGAATATTATCGACGTGGATACTTTTTTCTTTCAACCTGTCAAAGAAAAATAGTATCCACGTCGAGAATATTTAGTTCTTTTAACAATTATAAGTTTGTAATAAGAATTTTTTTATTGAAATCAAGGCACACAATACAATGGATTTGTTGTAGAATAACTATTAAATTATAAAGTTAAATTACCCCCGACTGTAACTCTAATTATTTACAGTCATAAAGTATCGATACCCAATTACCCACACGACATCGTTATAGAAAAACCGATAGCAACTTGTATTAGTTGATCTTTTTGTATTATTGAAATATATAAAAACAGCAGTCTATGAATCTTGATATTCGATATATAATTTCTTATGGAGCTAGACAATAATTTAGAATTTTTTTAACATTATTTAGTTGAATTTTCACTAATTGAATTTACTAATGTGTTTGAAGTCCTATTTATGTATCTCTTGGTTAGTATTAATAGCAACTTTTATATAACATTTTACAGCTTTTACTACAGAACATGTTCTTTATATACTAGAATAGGTTTACATTAAGAGGACTTCGTACAAACGACACTTTTGAAAAATAGATTTTTACCAAAAATATTGGTGTCGCGCTGAGCCCCAAGCTTACCCCTTACCGTGAGATAGAGAGAACTACAGCTCGAACTGATTTCACCTACGTAACATTAAGATAATCGTCTTTTCTTAATCCCCTATTTTCTCCTCGAAATCTGGACCGATTTTAATATTTATTTCGTTAAAATGCAGTACAGGGTCTAAGCTATGCCCGTACGTTTTGCTTTTATGGTTTATGTTAGTAATAATTAGTTTGCTGGATGTTTGCAAATGTAAATAAAAAAGTCGTTTTTTTTATTTTAAAAGTTTTTTTTCTATTATATTAATCAAATAATTAAAAAAACAAAACGTACAGTCACGGCAGAGGCACGTATATATCGCATGGTATTATTTTTCTTCTGTAACTTCATTAACCTAGGAGGAAACAGGGGACTACGTTTGTATGAAAAAAGTGTCGACTGATTTCACTTAATATTTAAGTTTACATTATAATTTTGAATATCAACATAATATATTATGACTAATTCCTAAAGACATAAGTTACACAGCTTGATATGGTCTTCATCTTCTTTCCCAATCACTAATCTTCCAATCACTAATTTTATTAATATCGGTTCAGTGATCTAAGCGTGAAAACGTAACAGACAGACAGAATTACTATAGAATTTGTTAGCAACACCGTTTGTAAATTAGTAATCGCGGGTAGTTCATTTTAACCTTTTTTCGTGTCGCGCAGTACATATTAAAGAATTGACTAATAGTGTAGTGTTGCTTGGTGGCGTGGTGTTAGGCCTCCGTTATTGAAGAGCACGTGAGTACTTTATTATATTAATATTTGGTCATGAGGTCGAGTGTGGAGGTGAGAGTTTGTGCATAGTAGAAGACGTCTTTGAACCTGCTCCTGGGTGTTAATCCTCAGGCACTGCTCGGCTTCTAGATAGAAGATAAATTAAGAAACATGTTAATCTTGTCGTTTGAGTGTTACTGCATAGCTCCCATACTCTTGATTAGGATTTAAAAAAAGACACATCGGTAAATAAATATTATGGATCCCTAAAACAGGAATATCGATGTAAAATATTCACGTGTGTCAACATTAGAATTGTACTCCTTTAAAGGAAGCAATTATAATTACTACAAAGCACACAGAAGGTATGGGTTTTCTTTGATGACCAGTCAGCAGTCGGTTTCATAATTCATGCTAATAGCAGGGACTGAGTGACACTACAGTTTACATAGACATTGGTTACACATAATAATTGAAAATGTAAGTGCATTAAAACAAGTTAATGTTTGCTTGGCATTTGTATTTTTAATTATTCTTACAATAGTTTCGTTAATATAATATTTTTATAAATAATAAAAGGCTTGAATTAAGAGCAAGGGCCTATTTTCTTTTCAAAAAATCGCATATTGTCAGATTTAGTATTTGGACTAATTATGTCGATACTTTGGCATTTTTGGAACTCAAGAACTTAAAAAATGTCTGCGAATAACGTAAGAGCACTTTGTAAATACCGCGTATTTTAATTTAAAAAAATTGCATTAAAAATGTCCAAATGAACTTCTAAAACATAAACATATTCTCATGAAAGAACTATTATTAAAGTATTAATAACTTTCTGCTCACCTAAACATATATTATAGTCATATTTTTAACTAAAAGAACAGAAAAAGAAGAGAAAGAAAAAGAAATTACTTTACCACTGACTGTTGTAAAGTCTACATCTCCTGAGGATGCTTCGGTGACGGAGAGAAACGTACGTTGAGTATTGTGTTGTGAATTTGTGTGGTGTTCTTTGGTCCAGGTTAGCTTTTACAGTTGGCACCTCGGGCCCAAGTCATACTATACAAATTCACGTGTTGTCCGCGGATTATAGCAAACATGAATCTCCGCAAAGTAACGCCCGAATCAATTCAATGCATAAACATTAGTAAATTTCAGTCCGAAGGACAGCTAAAATTTAAATCCTTAAAAATATGGGAAAAATACCTAAATGAAAGTAACAGATAAAACTTTGTTAAATTTTATGAATTTAATCTGGATAATAATTGCAAAATAATTTAATTTGGAATAAAGTATTGCAGTCGAGTAAATGAATTCGATATTTCCATAAAGTAATATCGGTATCGGAAGGGGCTAGAAGTAATGTACCGGCTACAGACTTATTGACCATTGCTACTTATTCCAACATGGACATCAATTGGATGTAGCTGTACAAGAAAGAGCTAGCCCCGTATATTATATTTTATTATAGATTAATCAACACATATACATTAAATTACTTTACATTTTAAAATATAAAAAACAACAAAAATTCTGACTTCAAAATTTTCATATGGCGCAAGAGTGAAATTTTTTTCCATAATTGTTATAGATTATGGAGAGCATAATGAAATTTGCGAAACTTGATTCGGATAGCCCACGTACGTAGGCCACAATAGGCCTTTGTGGCCGTAAATAAAATAAGTGTACTGTGCTAATCAATTAATATTCAAATTGATAATATACATACGTGCATTTTGAGTACAATGGAAGTATTATTATAGTCTTAGGAACATTTATGATGGCTAAATTAAATAGACTGGTTTAGAAGAAATTATAATGGGCATTCTTAAAATGTTAACGAAATCCTAGAGTGTCCATAAATTTCGAAAAATTGATTCTTAAGTTGAAAAATAAAATGGAACTATTCTTTATGGTGACAGGTTACATTTGAACATTGTCTTTTGCTTCATAATTTTTAATACTTTTGGTTCTGCAAACACGCAATTTCTCTTTATCACTAACACTGTGCTTGTTATGATTTCTATATAATACCAATTATATTCCTTATATAATGTAAGGTGTATATATTGTTTACTAGTCGACCCGCCCCGGTTTTGCACTGGCAAGTTTACCTACTTAGATTTAACAACATTTAATTTCCAATGTAATGCTATATAAAAATATTCAGGCGATTAATAAACATTTTATTAATATCCCGCAGGAGCTATAAAGTTTTCCGGGATAAAAAGTAGCCTACGTGTTATTCCAGTTTATTAAGTATAAGTTAATCCAAACATACAAACTTTTAAATTTATAATATTAGTATGATGATTATTATTATTTATTCAAATGTTAAGCACTAGCCTTACGGAAATACAACCAAACTCAATTGAGCATACATTGGATTTTGTATGATGGCGCTTTCTTGTATAACATCGAACTGGCGACCGTAGTTTTATTGAACTTCTATTCGCGTTGCATTTTATTATTAAAGTGTAAACTTTTCAGTATTCAGTAGGGATGGCTGCTGTTAGTCGTAATGCAATATAGTGAGAATTGCGAAGTAAGTTACAGTCCGACGTGGAATTAACGAGAATGAACACTTTGACAAATCTCATTTTAATCATAGCCATAGTTTAGAAACTCTTTTAAGTAGCATCTCGTGTGATGATTTTTTTTAAAAAGTCGAGCGGACATTGCAGTTTATTATAAACTGTTCAGTATGCGGTAGAGTTGTTGCTGGCCGTCGCTCTATATTGAAATTGGATTAAAGCCGCGACGCAAGCGGCATTCGTTCAAGTGCTATTTTGTAGATATTTGTACCTACTCAATAAAAATAAAAAAAAACAGAATTCACACTTAAGGAGTATTTTTTAAATAACCTTTTAAAATAATTGTTATTTTAGTTCTCTATGTAAAATATAACTCCGAGGAAAGTAGGAGAAAGAGAAGGAGCAGGAGATTGGATATACTGAAAAACACTACAAGGGGTGTGTGAAATTGAATAGACTTGTGTAAACGCAATGTAGATACTGCTACTGAACCGATAACTAAGTAAACATCATGAACTTAAAGGATCCTTTCATACAATTGAAACACTCGCTTCCACTGCCTAGGCTCTCTGTTCAAACCTAAGATTAGGTTAACTTAAACCTAACATATGCGCCGACATACATATGTTTCAGTAATATAATTCAGTAATATAATTTTATAAATTCAGATCAGTTCCAAAAATATATTATAACGTTCTAAAAAATGTTAATTTTTAATTATAACTTTAATGACAATACTACTTAACAATTTTACTCAGAAAAAAAGTTTGTAGAGTCAACCCTGATTAAGCAGCTTAGCTATTGTTGCTATTGTTAAACGTTTTGAATATTAAAACAACTAGAACTTAACTACTAGTATGTAGATATGATTATTATAGGTTTTTTATTGGTTACAAATAATTGAATTATGCAAGTAATTAACTCAATCGATTTCGTAATGAATGCACAGTGTTATTTTATTGTACTACCCGCCTCGGCTTCGCGTAGTTCCTCTACTATGTTTATATGTATATATTAAACATATAAGCCTTCGTCTTAAATCACTCTGTCTATTGGTAAAAACGGCATTAAAATACATTGTGCAGTTTATTTAAAAGATCTTAGTGTACAGACAGCGGGAAGCGACCTTTTTTATACTAATAATATATAGTATATACTTACTTATATGTACGATAAAGCGTTGTACAGCAACAGATAATAGGTATATATATATATATATATATATATATATATATATATATATATATATATATATTAATTATCTACATTACTTCATCCAACGTCATTTATATTGTGTTTGAACTGAAACGAATTGACCTTTGATAGTACGACCATATTGATATAAAACTTAATAATATTAATTAATTAAGATTAATTAATGAATATTATTAAGTTTATTAATTAAACCAATAATATTTAATCATTTTCTTATATACAAGTTCCTGACAATTACAAACATAAAAGAAGAAAATTCCAAATACATGTATTGTGATATGATACGCTTACTTACCCTATCTCTCATTCGTTCATTAATTTACTCGCTTACTTTCCAGATGCTTATTCACCCTCCATTTATTCATTCACTCACTCGCCTTTTTATTTACTTAGCATTTATTTTTATTTATTATTCATACGTTAACATTTTAGTATTATTTTTAAAACAAATCCCAAAAAATACTTTCAATAGTAAATTTCTATAATTTCCATTTTTAAAACTTTTAAAATATTTCTCTTCATAAGAAATTTCTTTGACGGCTACAGAATTTTACAGAATTATACAGAAGTTTAAGCAGTAAATTTCTACGTATTGCCATCGGGTGAATTAAAATGCATCACATTAATTCATTGCTAAGGCCTGAGTCGTATGGCCTAACCCCCGCAGAATAGTTCACGCTGGCCCAGGGCGGATTCGCAGACTTCACACACCTTGGAGAACATGGAGGACTCTTAGGAGTGCAGGTTTTCTTACGATGTTTTTCCCAGTTCCTTTACCGTTAAAGCAAGTGATATTTGATTTCTTAAAACACATACAACTTAAAAAAGTCAGAGGTGTGTGCCCAGGATCGTACTCAGACTTCCCGAGTAAGATACCAGTAGGTTATGACTGCGTTTTTGCACACCATATAAAACTACTAATATAAAAATCATATTAACTTCATGAAACTTAGGAAGTAAATCAACAGACATATACGCATGCGTAGAATAAAGAATATTTTGTACAAGTCCAGTCAGTGCGATCCATCCAGTTCGGTCAGTTCGTACCATCGTTTGTTACATTTTTACGATCTTTACAAGTTGTTATGGATTCTGCGATCGTGCTCCTCATATTTTATACTCGTGTGTATTTTATGTAAATGTATAAATTAAATTTGTGGTGTTTATAAGTGATCGTAACGCAACCAAAATTTTCTTTGCATTTTTCATATTTTCTTGTGGCTCCATAGAAGCTTTGTAATTAGTTAATAAATTTTTAACTTTATATGCCTTTAAAGTTAATTTTGAGTAGAATAAACACAATAACTTTTATCTTAGAATGCACTAATTTTTATTTTCATATTGGTTATTAGTTTGTATGATAACTATTTGAAAAGTTTAATACGTTTTATATATTAAGTATGTCTTTAATCCTAAGGAGAACGATTTCAAGGTAACAAATTTCTATATTGTTAAACAATGGAAAGGATGTTTTGTTAAAATCATATCCATAAATAATAATTATAATTAACACGTTTATATCAGTATAATAACTTTGTATTTATTTATTTGAGCATAGATTTTCGCATATTTTCAACAGAGACTTACTTGCATTTATATGATCATTTCTTTAATTTCATAGCGTAAAAATATTTGTAAAGGAATTAAAAATATTTATAAGTGGAATTTTGAAAAAGTCTGGATAGTATTTCAATGAACTTAACTTACAAAAATTATGTATTGTGCATAAACACTAAATTGTATCATGTTAAAATTTTTGAATAATGTGTAACTTGTGTGCACACATACATAATTCATTTAAAATAAATAAGTATTTTAAATGTGAATGTTTCGAAAAATCCAAAAATAACTTTAAACAATGCAACATTATGCGTAGATTTATATCTATCAATTAATATAATATGCCATATTCAACTATTATTTAATAACTAGCCGACCCGCGCGACTTCGTTCGCGTGTTACTCCGCTCCTATGGGTCGTAGCGAGATGTTAAATAGCTTAAGTTACTCCTTGTTACACCAGCTATCTACCAGTGAAAGTCCCGTCAAAATCGGTCCAGCCATTTCAGAGATTAGCCGGAACAAATAGACAAACAGACAAATAGACAGACAAAAGTAGTAAGTTGTTTTGGTATATATAGCGTGTGTACATCCATATGCACTTAGTAAGAAGCGGTTATTTTAATGTTACAAACAGACACTCCAATTTTATTTATTTGTATGGATGACGAAGAGTACAAAACTATAACATATTAAAATACATATTTTTTGACATGATTACGTAGTTGATAATAAACATACTTATTATTTTTGGAGACGAATTATTTAGAAAAAATTACATATAATGTAAAAGCAGATAGTGTGCGATAACATTGAATAACAAAACATCAAAACGTTATTTACTCTTTGTCTCTATGTCGTAAGATGAACGTTTATACAGAGTAATAAGCAGCCGAAGGTACCAATTTTCGTAAAAGCCCGCAATTTTGTACATGTTTTGTGTAGCTCCAATGCATAATTCATGGCAGCTCTTCAGATATATCTAGCAAAACAATGTATTTATCATAACTCCACATAGTTTATGTATGGATCCTCTTTAGATTATTCATTTCATACAAATAATCGATAAGGTACAACTTCAGTTTTATTACTCTAAGAACTTTTTTTTATGGTACATAAGGTTCAAACGAGCAGATGGTCCACCTAATGGTAAGTAGCCACTATCGCCCATAGACTTCGGCAATACAAGAGATACCCTCTTGTTCCTCTTCTTTTGTTGATGCGTTGCATCCTCGAAGATAGAGTGGGGAGGGGGAGTGAAGAAAAAATGCTGCGGTTTCAGCGGACCCTGAGCAAGTCCACTAGATCCGCAGCATTAATGGGATGGGAGAGGGAGGGGGTAAGACTGGCCCACACGCGGCTCGATCAGAACGAGAACAGTTCCCCAACCTCCAAGGTATTATATACTTATCCGATTTTATTGTTATTGGAGTATTTGAATATCTCTACATAATATTTAATTTCGTTATAAAAAAACATTACTAACGATTCCGTAATAATTATAGGGATTATTTTTTATTTTTATTGTGTACTTTACTTTCACTATCGTTACTCATACTAGTAGCTTCAAGTGACGACTACTTTTATCTCATTCCGATAATTTAAGTTAGATTTGCAGCAATGCAACTGTGAAACCGTATTCAATTTTATACATTCATCATTGCGTTGTGTATGTGCATACAAACAAGAAATTTTTTTTTCAAAATATTTTGGCTACCATTGCTTGTTTAAAGAGCCCACACATTAAGTTTCCATAAATATCTTTTCTGTACACTCATGCGACATGTCACATTTTTATTATATTTATAGATTATACTAAATTTAGGAGGAGTTTTGCTTTCCTACGTTTTCAACTTTTTCAAGACACATTTTCTTATATATAAAATTCTCCTGTCACAATGTTAGTTACCATACTCCGGCGAAACGGCTTGACCGATTGTTATGAAATTTTATATGCGTATTCTTCAGTAGGTCTAAGAATCGGCTACTATGTATTTTTCATCCCCTAAGTGATAAGGGTGGCCCAACCAAATTTATATGGCAAAACAAACAAACAGTTTGCCGGGTCAGCTAGTTTTCATTTAAATATTGAAATTGCATAAATATTCTGCTTTTTATTACAACCTCCATATACGAGTATTATACTTTTATCATAATATCGTTGTATGTATTTTTTTAAAGTCTAATTTGTATACGTTATACGAACTCCGTAAATGTTATACGAACTGCTCTTCACATGTGTAATAACAGGAAACTTTCGCAGAATGTGTTGCTGTAAATATTCAACGAATAGAAGTTCCTGCTTTAGTAGAAATGGGCACGGATTCTGTAGTTCTAGACTGTCAGTATAGTACAGATACCGCGGCTCCACCTGGTCTGGTCATGAAGTGGTTCTTTAATGGCTCTTCTGGGCTAGTCTACCAGTGGATACCACCTTTAAGGCCACAAGTCATAGGATTACTTAAAGGAAAAGTTGATTTGGATTTTAGAATATCAGGTATTTAACATTGTTTAATATTTTTGATTAGAATGATTTGTTTGCGTACCTATGTTACTTGCAAAGTTGTTTTTAATAACTGTCTGTCTCAGGCAAGTTTGATTAATATACTCTCTTCAATCTTATGTAAATTTCAAAAATTATATTAACTAAATCGATCCGCTAAAACTGAATCTAAAGTTTAAGTTAAAGGCCAAACGGGCTTTTCTTTCTAATTTTTCCTGTTAGGTATATTGAAATTTAAACATTCGTAAAAAATCAAGGTTAGTTGGTCCTTTTTTTATTTTCTAAATTCGGAGAGAGAGAGAGCATCTAAATAATTTAAAAAATTTAGAGTAAAGTACAATTATATCGGATTTTGAGCTTTTTGTAATATTTAAATGTCTTTCAACTGTTTGAATTCTTTAAAAGTAAAGTGAGGGGATAAAATATTTCAAACATGCCTCTTTGTAACTATATCTTTGTAGTCTAACTGTATTACCTTTATAAATCTTTAAATACATGTGATTACAGACATAATATTTTTCAGAGGAACCCTTACAAGCGTACCGTGCTATCAAAATACTGAAACCTACTACAGACCTGAGTGGAAATTATACTTGTGTAGTTTCTACGTTTATGCAAGAGGATAGACAAACGCGATCTATGCTGGTGTATAGTAAGAATTTAATTTAATATTTAATTTAATTCATTATTTATGTTTTATTTGAGGCATTTTCTTCCAGTTTACCTACAGCGGTGTTGACCAAATTATGATTATTGAGTTCAGATACATTTGGTGTCTCATTTTTTAATAAATTAAAACAAAAATAATCTTATACCTATATATGCGCTTGGCAAATATGAGGTTTTTGTTATTTCAACTATTATAATGTTATTATAATATTAATTATAATAAGGTATGCGTAGATGCATACCTCCGCTTAAACCTATTCTTACTGCAACAAGCATGTTAAATAAAATCAATATAATATGTATAAAATGTAATATTAATTATCCTATAATCTATTTCAAATAACTATATTTAAATAACATACTTGGTTTTATTAAAATCACGGTCCAGATAGGTAAAAAGTCATTAAAACTTAAGTTTATTATATATTTTTCTTATACTTCTTTAATAAATTACACCAAAACTGTTTTTTTTTTAATTTTTAGGTCCAGGTAAAAACTTTCATTTTATTCAAGAGAAAAAGTATGTATTCTTTGTAACTCTGATATGTGCAGCAGAAGATTTGTATCCACAACCAGAAATAATCATGTCTACAGAGGAAGGGTTGGTTTTTAATATTTGATTTTTTTAACACAAAAAGGGATATCAAATCGTATGCTAAATATCTGGAAATGACACATCAATTTTTTTGTATTAGTAAGAAAACCGACTATTTTCAGTAAAGAATTTCAGAGTACTTTATAAATATCTAGTTAACGAGGGAAGCAGAAATATTCAAAAATTGTACGAAAGTTTAATATCAACTTAGTACATTATAATTTACAGCGAATGAAGCCATGAATATAACCAATTTGATAATATTTTAGGAAACTTCTAACTCAAGCCGTATCTGAGATAAAAATGGACTCATGGGGGCTATACTCAGTAACGACAAAGGCAGAGATTCACGACGATGACGTCATGGAACCCTATGAGAAATATGTTTGCACTTTAAATTTACCTAGTGCTAATTATACTGTCAACAAAACAACGATATACTACCCAGGTGTGTAGTTAACAACTAAGGCTGTTTAATATATTTGATGTTTAATATATTTAAAAGATCCAAGAAGAAATTGTATTTTCGGGTGAAAATACAATTTCACTCTGTCGATGCCGACGAAACGATGATCTATACATATATTTATAGGACTAATGCCAACAGGATACATAGCAGCTTATGAAGTCCAGAAGCCACAAGAACACCAAGCTAATGGTATGATATCTTTATAGCGGTTATACATATTCGTATTTCATGTTCACAACTTGACCTAAACTTTGACATAAATCTGTGAGTAAAATATTTTATCAATCAATAAGAAACATACAAGTGAAGATTATTAAAGTAAAAAAAATACTGAATTGATAAGCTCTATATTTTAGAAGTAGAAAATATTTAGACATATACAAAATAATATGTAGATTATGAACTTTTGCAAGAAACGAGACAAAAATACGTAGTTTAGTTAACGAGAGTTGAAGACTTCTTTCACATTTATTATGCATAGTTTCATAGTTTCTTGTAAACAATTTTATCGAAGAAATTTCATTGAATAATATTCAAGTATTCTAAATCTTAAATAACTTAAATTATTGCTAAGTTGGTAAAGTTATTAGCCGATAATTCTAATAACACATATTCCTTTAAATCATTATGAAATATTTTAGATATTGCTTTTAGTATTTTTCCCAGCTATAAATATATCTTATTATAATGTATGTACCTAAGACTAGTATTATTTTATGTAATAAAATAATTTAAATCAAGTAATAAAGATATTTATTTATGCAGGTAACAAAACAATACCAAGAAATTCACTACTCCAAATAATATTCGTGGTCTTTTCAAGAAAGTGGATTAATAGTTATCTAAGTTAAAACATTGAATAGTAAATTTAATTTTGGCTTGTGTTTCATTTATTTGTTATTATTGTTATCTACATATAAAAATTTTGCCGACTTAAAACAGCCTTTTTACAAATTTAGATATATTTTTTGTAGTACACATTAATGTCAAATAAAACACTTAATTCACTTATATTGTATACCACTTTTTTACATGATCTTTAAGCATCTGAAATTGAAGAATTAGCCTTAAACGAGCTTAAGCTACGTTTTACGTAACATTTAAGATTTTTATATTTTTAATAAATAAATTTATAAAATTACAAATAAAATAGAGATGCAGCAATAAATTCAAATATAAGATCATGGAAAAAATTAGTACATCTTAATTATAAGTTCAGGAAAAATATCGTGGTTGAACGTAATCATGGACACCGCTAAGATGACTTTCAGCATTTGCTTGTTACACCCTATACTATTAATTAGTAAAACATAACTTACTAGGTGATAATATATATTATGAACAAATTAAAATAGCAATCAAAAAAATTAAATATTTCCTACGTATTTTCGTTCCCCAGGCGCCACTAACTTTATACAATTACCTTTTAAACATGACATTTTTTAACAAATAAAGTGTTTGTAATTAATTCTAGTCTTTTTAGAAATTAACTGTTAACTTAAAACTTTTATATGAAGTAAAACTTAAATATATAATTACCTATTTATAAATTATTCTTTTTTATTTCATCTACCATGTACCTAATACTCGTACCTACGTAACAACAATAGGATAATTGAGACGAATCATAATTTGTCATGAAATATGTTAATTTTTTATATTACAGACAAGTAACAAACAAGCAGACGGTCCGTCCACTATTAGTACGTTATTACTATATGTAGTATATATATACACATATACATGTTTTTGAAAGCAAATACAACACCTACCATATTTCCGCGACAATACCGCCTGTTGTGAGTCATTTCTTTGTCAAGTTTTTGCTGTTGTATGTATGTGTTTTATGGTGTACCATAAAGTGTATTTGTTTTTGTTGTTGTTATCTGTCTAAGCGGTCCTCGCTTATCTGAGATTTTTTTCATATAATCACAACCATTAAAATTAGACCGTCTGCTCATTTAAAATTAGTTCCAGCAGCGAGGCCAAAAAAGAAGATCGAGAATATGCACATGACGTATTAAATGGCAATAGATTTGTCAACGCCTTGAAAATTGATTGAGGTGAAGCGAAGCAAAGAGAAGTACGGTGCGGTTGAAGAACATATATGAGACCTTTGTACGAATTGGAGGCCACACCATTACTCTTATTAATACAAAATTAAATGTTTCAGGCTAAGTGACTAACTTTAGTAAACGAGTTTAGTTCCTAATATCTTTGCTGATAAGTTCCTAATTGCACTCCACTAGACGGAAATATCCAAAATGGGGTAAAACGGGAAGCGATGGGCAGACACGTAGCGTACGTGCCTGAAAATGTAGCAGATTGTATGAGAATAGAGCAAAGTCGAAGTCTGAAACAAAATAAACTCTAACTTACACCAACTTTGAAATTTTCAACTTCAACTAGCATACGGCATGTGAATAAGAACTGTTTGGAGGAAAATCTTATACTTGCTTATTATATCTATAATAGTTATTTAATATAGTTATATTGTTAGTAATTAATTTAAATATGTGTTTGTTGTCTTATTTGTATTAAAGAAAAACGACCTCGTGTCACTAGAAAATTCAACATATTTAATTTTAAATACCTTAATAAGATTTCCTTTGCTTTATCGAACATAACTTTAACACTAGTTTCCGAACTGGTATTTGTAGAAACTTCGAAAGCAAAGGAAACTGTCCACAAGTACTTTGCGGAGACCAAGTTAATAATGAGTATTGATTCTTTTATAACCACCCCTATCGTTGGGGAGATTTAGACCTTCGCCCAGCTGTGGGATCAAATAGGTCAATAAAAAAATAGTGGGTATATTTATGTATTATATGATGCAGATGAAAATGACTTGGACATGAAGAAGGAAGGAAAGGCGGAAGATAATTTTGTCAATTTAAATCTTAAATAATAGATGTAATATATAATTAACAGTAAGATAGTCGTATTTTAAGACGTGATTTTGTTTTTACAGTTACATTATATTAGTATTAGGCATAATAAAAGCTATGCTCTAGTATATTAATTGCAGTATAATAGGTATATATTAATATACTACATTACAAAGCGGTTAAAGCCCAATAGTTAAAACATTAATGTCTTACTCGGGAGGTCAGAGTTTGATCCTGAGCACACACCTCTGAATTTTCTGGGTTATGTGTGGTTAAAAAATTAAATATCACTTGCTTTAACGGTGAAGGTAAACATCGTGAGGTAACCCGCACTTCTGAAAGTTCCCTAAATTTATCAAAGGTGTGTGAAGTCTGACAATCCGCACTGGTTGACGGTGGACTATGTCCTATCCCTGGAGGAGACCCGGCGCAGCAGTGGGCCATTAATGGGTTGTGATGATGATTATGATATATTAATATTATATTAATAATCACAGTTCAAAAACGACCGCGAGAATTCTGCGTCTTCTTATCGACTATTTTGTGCGTTATTTCAAAAAACTAAGAAAATAAAATCTGTATAAAAAGCTTGTTTTTCAGTACGGTGTCTCAAGTTCCCGTTTATACATTCAAAATCATGGGGTATGCTATATATCACCGTGAGACGTCGTCGATTGATCTATCTATACGCGATATTTTCGCCTGTGTTAACTGAAAAAACAACAAATAACAAGGCACATACATACACATGGAAAAAAAGTATATATTAAAGGAAATAAGATCAGATACAACACTTTTTACTCGCTGCAATTTAATGACCTACGCTCAAGTAATGATACAACATACAAAAAACGTTTTTTCTTACCAAAGGGAGGGCTTGTTTCGACGTGAGTTGAAGGCTAATGTCGAAAGCTTTCGTCCCGAGTGTAAGAAAAGCCTTTTGGGTCTGTGCGAACAATATTTTTTCTACTACATCAAAGAGAGAAAAAAAAATACAGAGATAGTGAGAAAAAAAAGTATGAAAGAAAGGCTAAAAAGTGAAAATAGAGAGAACGAAGGAACGAAGGAGAAGCGAGATAAAAGAGAGGATAAGAAGCAGAACGAGGATACAAAATATGGCAACATTATTTAAAGTAGCTCTTCATAACTGAAATTTTTTTAAACCGAATCAATACGAAAAAATGGCTGCTAAATAATGACTCTAAAATGCACAGTGCATTATTGGAATTTCCATACGATATTAATGCACACTTATTAGTCTCATTATGTAACGGGACGAGAAAATTCCGTTTTCAAAAACAAAATCGACTACTTTATTAACAGCGCCATCTAACGTATTATCAAGATATTCAGCTGAACAATCATAAAGGTTCATTCAGATGACATTAAACAGTAGTAGTAGTAGTAGTAAAATCTTTCAGCCGCTTTCCACTAGATGGCAGTATGAATTTATTTCTCTTATAGTCCGAAAGCCCTGGCCAGACGTAACGAGAGTAAAGAGAAAATAAAGTATTAAAAAATAAAGTAAAACTGTCAGAATGAAAAATATTTTACTTGAAGAATTTGCCTTAGGTAGTAAACAGTTTACTCATTTAGAAATGGTTGAAATGGTTTTGTCGAAAAATAACCATCAGCTATAATATAATCTGATATTTTGATGATTACTACAATTTATAAAAATGCTTTTAAACGGAAAGCTTAGCTCAGTTTAGTATATCCACTGCTCGCGGTGTACCTAGAACTTGACCTACTATACGGTATCCTATTATCGGTACTTAATCGTTATAAAGATGTAAACAAAATTACTATAGAAAAAAGGTTCTGGTTCTGTCTAATTAGCTACTTAAATTAATTAGGATAAATAAAATAAGTCGAATTTACCGGTTTTATATATAACTAGCGATCCTCCTCCGCTGAGCCCTGGTCAAAATAGATTAGGCAGAGCTTTCGATAAAAGCTCCCTGGTGGCTTTACTTTTATCGACTTTTTTTATTAATATCAAATTTCATTCAAATCCATTTGAATGATATGTAATGACATTTTTCGACATTATCAACAATTACCATCATTTTTCAACTTAACAAATTATACACTTTGTTCGCCGCATGAAAATTCGTTCAATAGTTTTTGAGATCATCACGAACAGACAGACACGGCGAGGAATATTGTAATAAATAGAGACGAGCAAATACAACGTATGGCACAACAGCATAAAATATTCAGAAGATCATAGAAAGTAACAAAACAAAGTATAAACCTGTATTTGATTGTCACTTTCAATATAAAAGATATTTTTAAAATTTATTTATATTCGTGAGATAAAGGTTGTTTTCACTGAGATCATTGGAAACTTGTTTGCGATTAAATCCCGTTACACTCTGAGCCCACTGACCGAGAGACATTGTAATCACTTTCACCTAGATTCGTCATCTGCAAGTCAGATTTACCTATCGATTTTAGATGCTCTATGCTTTTTTAAATTGACTATCGTGTAGTGCATATAATTTCTAGCAGCGACGTACCGATAAGTTTTTCCTTGGTGACCATAGATATTTTTTATGTAAATTTACAAATATTAACATATTTAGATACTACAGTGCAATTCCTGTCTCTGAGGAATAAAGGGCAAATCTCCTAACTTAAGAGGAAGTGTTTTAATGAGATTTAAAGACCTCATGCAGTTTTGTTTTCAACTTAATCTGCCGCGACTCCCTCTGCTGTGAAGCGTACTTTCCCGAACTTGAAAAAGAACCAGTCAGCAAATGACTTTCTACATATATACACGACTCCCTTTCTAGGACACTTAGGTCTCTTCGCAACATAATTTTAGTTTATAATCGTATTAAAATAGATCAAAGATGGATTTAAATATAACTCCAAAATCTAGTTTTTGTCCTAGTTCGCAGATTTAAGAACTGGCAATCCTATCCCTTTTTTAATGATCAAGTTCGAAATAGTATTGTAGCATCATTGCAATCAAATATAATTCTGATCCATTTAAATGAAATGTAATATTTACGAATAAAGTAAAAATAACATAAGTATGTATGTTAAACCATATACCTAAATATAATATTTTGTTTACATCTCAAACGATAAGAAATGCAATGTAGCTTAACGGAACTTGTCAATTCCGTTATGAGAAAGCTAAAGTTCTGTGCTAATTTAATGTAAATGCAGTTTATAATTAGTTTTTGTGGTTCCGTACTCAAAAAGGAACTTATATAGGATCACTTTGTTGTCCGTCCGTCTGTGCGTCTGTCTGTCTGTCAAGTCCCTTTTTCTCAGGAACGCGTGGAGGTATTAAGTTCAAAATAATATCAAATACAGGCTTGAGCATGCGATCCCTTGCGGCTGTCAAAAAATCAAACTTCTATGTTCAATGTTCACGCAGAAAAATAGCCGTCAATGTGTTTACTCGCAGAATTATACTAGGTACTCCTCGATGACATAGAATCGTGAAGTATGAATGATCTCATAGCACAAATAAAAGAAAAAATTCAAAAACTGTAAATTTTTTCTACATCACTTGAAAAATAACTTTTTTTGACTGTTACGTAAGACTTTTTTCTCAGAAAAACATGAAGGTGTCAAGTTGAAATTAATATAAAATATTCAAATCTCGAGTCTCTCGGAGCTATAAAAAAATTAAACTCCTAAATCAACGTAATAAAAAGATGCAGCCGCCTAAATGCAATGTATTGTTATTTAGATTTTTCACTAGAATCAAAACTCCCAGCGTTGGTGAAGTCCCTAATTTTGAAGTCGGTGAACATATATTAATAAAATACATATAGCCAAATAAAAAACTTTCTTCTTTTTCTAAAGTCGGTTAAAAATAATTTATAGGCAGTTACTTTCAAAAACAGCAAGCTACATACATGTAATATACTTAGCTTTAGTTTCATTTCATATTGGACGGACGAAAAAACATCCATGTTTGCGATTTTACCAACATTCTAATATGTTATGCGAATACATGTCTTCGTTACAGATTTAAACCATGATTAACGTTAAGCTAGAGAACTTTGAAAATTTATGAAACTGTAAGAGGTGACCAACTTCAAACCTTATTAACCAGTGTAAAAATGTAAAAATTTAATAAATTAATATATCGAATTTAGCATATTAAATTATTTCCTGGAATATTAATAATTTTTTTTTAAATTGAAGTTTCCTAAACTTAACGCGTTTACCAGAGTTTAAATTGAAAATTTAACTACTTGTCATAACTACAGTATAAATAGCCATATTCATAGATTCCTTGCACTTAGAAGTTTGATTTTTTTACAGCTTCAAGAGACTATAGACTTACATGTTTAATATTAATTTCAACTTGATAGCTTTTCGTATTCCTCAAATAGTGCGTTAAAACTTAAAACCAAAATATATAAAAGATCATTTTTTACGTGATGTAACAACCAATTTCCATTTTAAAAAAAGAGTCTTGCGTGGCCCTCAACAAAAATTTAATTTTCTAGTGACCTACATCACTAGAAAATTAAAATAGAAAAATTCAGTTTTTTATATTTTTCTTTAACTTATGCTATGAAACCTTGCTTCATGCTAAATTTAATGATTCTAGGTCATCGGGAAGTACCCTAAAATTGCAAGTAACTACATTAACAGCCATATTTTTTCATTGGGTGGACATAAAAGTTTGACTTTTGACAGCCGCAAGGGACCACAGGCTTGAGTATCTGATATTAATTTCAACTTGATACCTCCACGTGTTCCAAATAAAAAGGCTGTTGACAGACTGACAGACAGACAGACGGACAACGAAGTGATCTTATAAAAGTTCCTTTTTTCCTTTTAGGGTGCGGAACCATAAAAATGGTTTCAATGTCCGCGGCTCTAACCCACTATAAAAAGTCATTAGACAGAGTTTTGTGAGTTACTGAAATAAGGAAGCCTCTTCTTTATTTCAGTAACGATCTTTATCGATATCCGTTAGTAGCCTTACCCGCTATGTTGAATCAGCTACATTTAAAATGTCATTATTTTATAAAAATTATTGCTGTTTATCAAATTCTACTAAGTAGTAATACGAATATAATTTTTAAAAAAATGTTCTTTTCAAATATTTAAGTAATTATTTATTTTTCAGACAATATAATAATTCTTATATGCATGTACACGAAACGTTTTATTGTTTAACACCTTTCTCATGTAAGAATTTTACAAAACTCGTATCATTTAATAAAGAATGTCGTTCAATAAAGGCCTTGATCATTTATTAAAGATGATCGTAAAAATGCTTAATACCCATCCTTGCTAGTTAAAGTTATGGCTTCTTGTAGCTGGCAATATTATGCTTATAGCAATTCTTTTTAAATTACGATGACAACTGTTATTAAATTTAATTTTTACCGGTTGAGAATTTTAATGAAAATAAAAATCTTTTATTTCCTTGTTGTTCTACCTTGTTGTGCTACCTGCTATGTTATGTTTATTACCAATCAATTTTGTATATTGCGTGTAATATCTGAAAAACAAGATGTATCTGACAAGAGGTTATGTAACATATACATGTAGAGTATATCAAGATGTTTATAAAGATAAGCGCCTACGAAATATAAACTCCTCTTCCATTTAATATTTACCTATATCCAATAGAGCAATAACAAACCACCTTTTTGGTAGAAAACTTAAGTGTTAAATCGCGCGGACGGAGGAGTATGATATTTCCCACACTTATAGTTTATATAGAGAATGAGTGCAGAATGCTAATATTATTTTAAAATTATGCATAAAAAATACATTACATCAATAAAAAAACATTACACTCACTACCATGTATTTGACACACATACGCATATATACTTTTTTGTTTATTGTTAACGTAATTTAAATTAATCATGGTCGAACCACAAGGCGACCACTATTAAGATGAAATTTTTTACAAATACACTGTTGAAACTATATTTCTTTCATGAAAATAAGAAATTAGTAAAATTACACACGAGAAGAAAATTATTGATAATTTATTATTTTAAATCATTCTGTAAACCCTATAAGCGTTTTTTTATGAACAAAATATAACCGTTTGGCTACAATCACACCTAATGGAAAACGATGAAGTAGCCTAAGATGTAGCGCGCTCTCTAAAGATGCCTATTCACTCTCTTTTTAAAACATCTAAAATGTACGTTGAAGCTCCAGACTGTGTAAATTTCGAAGTAATAAGATATCAGATCACTTATTTTACACAAAGACGATTTCTAAAAAAACCTAGACGTATTTTTTATAGGCAAGCTTTTATTAGTTTTTACTAAAAAGGAAGTAATAAGTAATCTTTTTAATGAAATATTTAGAAGTTATCACGGAGTATAGATTTTAAAGACTTGTTATAATAGAGTTTCCCATCATAAACATCTTCCGGCGCCATCACCAGATTAGTTCCATATCAATTGTATTATTTACAATATTTAGGAGCTGAAAACTAATCTCATCTCTTAACTCGATGTCTAACTTTATTAATAGTAGAAAATATTCATTATTTTGTTAATTTTTTTTCTATCAATAAAATCAATAAAAATTAAAAATTATTGTATAATCATTCGATTTATGTTTGCATCCAAATTTGAGAAACTGGATATTTACAGAAACTGGAAAGTGGTCTTTCAAGATTTAATTATAATTAGATCAATACGTAAAAACTATCTTTAAATATTTTTTTAATCGCTCGTTGTTTGTTTATAAGCAGGTTAGCACGTTCCAAATAAAAAAAACTAATAAAGGGAAACAGTTGTCACGGTACTGCAAATAAATTGCGAGTCACATTTATCGAGTTCGATGTTAAAGCCGGTTGCAATCCAACAGCCAGGCTATCAAAGCCAAACTAAAATAGTTAAGCTAAGTTAATATTTATAAATATAAATCTAAAAATTATTATAGGTCACCTAAGCTAGAGGTTCCTAAACTTATTTTACCCGTAAATCAATCACCATATTATTCGCTTGTAGACGCCTTTCTCAAATTCCATATACACAATGTTGAATCCTAAAAAAGGAAATATTTAGAAACAGTTATTCAATTAGACCCGGATTACAAACATTCGATACCCACAGTACTTTTGCTTTTAGGTGGACCTCCGGCAACTAATCGTCGGTTCTTGAGAGTCAATATATATAATTATATAATTTTATAGTCCTCTCATACTATATAATACAATCGACGTTAACCACGGGCCACTCTACAACTAGCGAGGGTTGTCCAAAGCGGTCAAAGGTGGTCAGCTTAACTTGCGTAGCTTCAGATCGAATCTGCAACTCAGTGTGATATATTTCTAAATATAAGTATGTACAACCCCAAATATGCGTGCTAAGCTATACTAGCTTAGCTTAGTTCACAGTCAACAACCGGCCTAAGAGCACATAACGGTATCGCAAGTGCACGGTCAATGGTAGCTACCACTCTACCATTGGAACAGTCGCTCGCCGACCGTCTGCTGAACCATAGTGTGAACAGTGGGATACCTAGAAAAAAATATAGGTAAAAAAACAAACATCCATTTTTAATTGCATATTGAGGTAAGCATTAAAATATCATATGTTTTTTTAATAATCAAAAAAAGAATTATATTTTTTGTTCTATTTCCTTAATTTTTCACAAATTTTATTATTCGCAATATTTAGAAGCTGAAAACTAATCTCATATTTTCCTAATTTTATTTTTATCAATTGTCATCAATAAAATCAATAAAAATTAAAGATTACAAGAAAATTTAATTGTTAAAAATACTAAAATAAATTTTCTTTTATTATGATATAAAACGCGTTGAGGTTTTAATTGAATAGAGCTTTTTACAAGCTTTTCGGAAGCAATGGAACTGCACAATACTATTCTTTTACTGATATATACCTATACACTATTAAATATAGAGGGAAGATTTGATCTTTTGTATGGTAGAAATCTGTATTATTCCCGTCTCTCTGACTCTCTCTTCTATGAGAGATCTTTCATTTTTCATTTTTCTTTCTTTCTTTTCAACGATGAGAAGTTACACTAATGCCGAGTGATAAATTATGGATATTATAATTTTTCTTTAAGTACCCGAAGCGGTACGAGAGCGGACCGCTAGTTAGTAATACAGTGTAATTAAACCGTTCAGTGTAATACATATTTCCAATCAATATGCAGATAATTGAGTCTCAAAAAAATTTTTTTTTTGTATAACTAAATTTTGACGGTTCTAGACCCACGAGTTAGTGTGCTGTGCTTTGATATTCCCGACATACACACTTTTTCACTTCTATTGAATATCGAGAGTTCTCACATCATAAGTTTCAAAGTTAAAGAAATCTAAATAATATCTTTTCAGTAGAAAATTGCGCTTGTGCGAACCCTGGGCGAATACTTAGGAATATAGAATTTATATTACGTTTTTATTTAATGTTATGTCCTAAACATAAAATAATATAATACATATTTTCAATCATCAATAATGCTATTTCCATTCAAGCGTTTTTCTTTGTTTACAGGAATTATGCAGTGTTTAATTTATACAACCTTGCTTTTAAGTGGATTTATTTATATAAATGCATTAGATGTGTACGACGATGAAGATTTTGCTTATGTAGAAGATGAACCAAACAGTATCAGTTATGAAACCGAAAGTAATGCAAATGATCCAAGTTTTAGGAATGGTCGAATACTTTGGCCTTATCCATTAAACAACAAAACTGATCCTATCAATGACAATGATAAATTAAGACCCGAGGAATATAGGCAACACCTATCTAAGCTTAAGGCCCAAAATAGAAAAGCTAGATTCGGTTTTTGGCCCTACCCTCAAAGTCCAATAGTGGATATGATGATGCAAACAGTTGCAGTGAATTATTATCCCAAAAATGATAACGATCCGTTCGACTTCTTAAGGGACTCTTACCCATTGCCGAAAGGTTAGTCTTAAAATTTTAAATTCACATGCCAGTATGATTACATTGTTTACAAAACAATGTTCTTTATTATAACAATAAGTACTTATGTTAAAATTCACGGTCAAAATCCAGATATTCTCGATGAATTGTTTATAATGCTGGTTTATCAGTTAATTAGTTACATTTGAATATGGTTTCACAACTACTTGATTAAGATAGTACAAATTAATTATTACTGAGATCTGGGATGTATTAAATTAACGAGGAGTGTTACATTTATTAAGGTTGGCTTTATTGTTTTCTCAACGTAAAAATATTTTCAGATAAATTAATTATAAATACTCATTTTCATCTACAAGGACAACGTATCGTTACGTTCCGGAATTTTAATAAACGTTATATATAAAGGTTATTAAATGATATTTAAATTAATCATGACGTGAAAATATAAACGAAATAATAAATATTATGTTTGATTAGATTAATTGTTTACTTGTTATATATCATAATTTCCTAATTTTATCCAAGTTTATTTTAGTTATTTTTACAAAAAGTCCTAAAAACAAGTTGTACGATTAATCTATTTAAAAATAAAAACTGAATCTGATCGGAAATTTGAACAGACTGCACGCTTCTGCTGAATTTGGAGTCTTTAATTAACTATGAAATAGGCCAATGTGCAGTCTGTGCAAACCATGGGCTCAATAAATGCACTTCTTCTTCCTCAATTCGAGCACATTCACCCAATAAATGGAGGATAACATCTATTCTTTTACAGTTCACCATTTGCTGGTCGAATGTTCTCGAATTGATGCTTTTTTAAAGCTAAGTCTAGACGCACAAAGAAAGTCCGTAGAAAGTGTATGTCCAATCTATGCCAATTTTATATACTACTAGAATTATCTGAATAAGTTTTTCACTTTATGATATATGATGTATATATGATCTGAATCAGTATCTATTTATACAAATATCAACGAAATCTAGGATTATATTAACAATATACAGCAACAAATCCATGAATAAAATTAAGTTAGCCTAAAACGTGTGAAGCATTATGTTACGATTAACACGTGAATATTTTATTTAGGTTTCAACCAAGCTTTAGACGAATATGATTACGTAATAGTGGGCGCAGGCTCTTCAGGGTCTGTACTAGCAGCTCGACTAACTGAAGACAAGCCTCGAGCAACTGTCCTAGTTATAGAAGCTGGGCGGCCAGAAATGCTTTTGTCTGATATACCAGCGTTATCACGACACCTGCAGCAGACTGATTATGTTTGGCCATACACGATGGAGCATCAGCCTGGTGTTTGCATCGGTAAGTGTTAATTTTATTATTTATTTATTTTATTCATTTAACCCGTTCATTGATTAACGTTTGTAGCCAAAATAGAATATGATTAACATATGTCAACATTGTTTTCATCGGTACATATGACATATTATAAACTTATTAATAGAAGGAGGTATAGATAGGCCAACTACATATATGCACATAGATTAAGCTCATACTTAACAGGCATAAATAAAATATTAAATTAATCTTTAAAACGATTCTTACTAACACATAAATGTGTAATAAATAATTGCAACAAATTTGTGCGCGGTTATTATTTTTCTATTTCAGTTTTTTGTTCCTACATTTTTTTACATTGTTTTTGTAATTTTGACAATTCAGTTTTGCGGACGTGATAATTTAGTCGCTACTAGCGGTCGAAAATAATAATCATTTTCAATCTGTAATCTGTAAATTATGGATTAAAAAATATATATCATTTTCAATCTGTAATCTGTAAATTATGGATTTTATATGTACAAATTTGAATTTGTACTCTATTTTCGATCCATAATCAAAAGATTTTGAACTGTGATTCGTTATTAATTTCGTCCGTAAGTAAATATTTAAAACAATAGTTTCGATTAAAAAAGGATCTTAACTTAAGATTAATTATTAATAAATCCTTATTATAAGTTATTCCATTTCGTGAGTGAATATTAACAAGAAAAGTTTGACAGCTTATCATCTATTAACCACAGTATTTTACTCGTATATGCAGTGCATTTCTTGAAGCGGGAAAAACACAAAGACGGTTGTACAAAGAGAGTTTTCATTCCACCGCATACATAAGCACATAATAACCTACTTTGTTTTAATGCACGAGAAGCTCATCCGTTTTTTTAGCTCTTATTTTTACGACTGACAAGTTTTTATGTAAGAATGGCAAATATAGCTGTTAAGATTTCTCATAAATAAATCACAAATAAACAAATTTGTACCTCCGCTGCTCTCCTGTTATAAATATGCTGCTGATGACGTTATCCCCATAGAGATATCTCAGCCATTATCTCATCAAAAATCAGCAAAGTGAGGCCCTTATTTCTTAACTAATCCATGAGCTAGGTATTTATTGTCAAATCAAAAGATAAAATAATTAAAAGTAGTATTTGATGTAAAGAGAGATACCACGATTGTAAAAATCGGCTCTATTGTCATTTTTGATGATCATAATGGAATTTAATATATCCTGTTCTGAAGTAAACATAGGTGCCGAACAGGAATTGATGCCAATTAATTAAAAAAACACTTTCACCAATCATCAACTTCACACATACGTGTGTGAAAGCCCCGCTAATGACTAAATGATGAAAACCGTCAACAACTCAAATGTATGAACTATATAAACAGTTAGGAACAATTTATCACGTACTTACCTACTTGTTTTCTGCGTAGTTACTCGTACACCGTTACCTAGCCTTATTTCTTTATTGGCAATGAATAAATATAATTATCTTTTTAAAATTAAATACTCTTGTTACTTCAACTTTACTTAAAATGTCATATTAGTAAACAGTCTGTAGAAACTTCTGTCAGCTCGAAAAAAGCATATTGATAAAAATATCTGACAAAATATGTCTCTTTTCATTTTACTTTGCCTCATAGGACAATTATGCAGCAATTTTTTAATCCCAAGAATTTTTAAATATCAATCAGGCAATTCTGAAAAAAGTTTTTAACAAATCTTTATATATAATAAGATTTTATCGATTTAAATAAAATCAATATAATTATAAGATAATGTTTATTTAATAACTAATACATACATACAATATTTCAATACCTTTTCGCAAAGCTGAACGTATTTAAAATGTTGTTTCTTTTTCATACAATCATAACTAATAGAAAGAGCTGTAATTAGTTAATAAAATATAAATACAATGCATAAAAACCGTATAAAATGTTATAAAAACAGATTTGCATGAGAGATTTCCCAAGCCGCACTTTAAACATGATCTGAAAATCGCGTTGCATAAAACTTTATATATTGATAAAACACATTGAACGATGAGTATAAGTTTACGATTACGAAAATCCAATTGACATGACGGACCAATTATAAATGTTACAACGGTATTTAACTGTAGTTAATCTCAAGAGATAAATGAAAATGCCACCAAAACTCCCTTGACGCTTTAAAAACATTTTACAACGAATTTTAAGCTCTCAGACTAGCTTTAAAAATTATCTTTTATTTATCTTTTATTAAATAAACGACATATAGTTATACTTATTTTCTCTATGATGATGATGATTTGCGCAAAAATATTATAACCCAAAGGTAAGAAATAATCTGTATTACTTTTGCTGTAATTGAAGATTTCAGTTAGAAATTCATCAGTCTTGTGGGATAAGGATTCTAACATATCTATTGACTAATTGAAACATATATTCTATCATTAACTTCCTTGCAAATATTTAAATTGTATGTTAGTGTTGATACAAGAACATGTGGCAAAGCAAAGTAATTATCATGAGGACAGATCATTTACATTCATAACTCACAAGCATTCATAATGCACTTAAAAGCAAACACTCCGAGGTTGTAGGTAGTTATGCTTTATGAGTTTAAATAACTGCGTATGGAATATATAGTGTGGATGTGTTTATAAAGTCCTTAAAGTCGCCTACAAAAATATTTTACGGATTTAACTCTTAACATAGCTGTTTCGATTTGAGTCTAGAGCCATAATTATCTAAACTCGTTTGGGACGTAGGCTCCTAAAACTTAATACACATCGTAATATATTTATTAACAAAATATATACGTGTTTATACTTCAAATTCTATTTAATGAAAATTCTGCCACGTACGAGTGTAGAACTCGCGCATTGAGGGTTCCTTACTAATAGAATTAAGGGAGAAACTTAACTTTGCCGTCGGTGAATTAATAAAAATCGGAGTCAGTTTACAACTACAAAAAATTCTTAATAAGTTGAAACCCATTGCTTCTTTAAAATCAGGTTTCTAGGTCAACGAAGAATACCCAATATACGATTCCTATAAGTGTATCATCTTTATCTTTATCGACTTAAGAATTTCGATATTTTCCATACTTCAAGGGGCCGAAGGAATTAAGTATGGTAATTTAATAATATTTGACAGATTAATGAAGTGATCCTATAAAAAATAATTTTTTTCCTTTAAAGGTACGGAAAAGACAGACGAACTTAACGACTTAAAAAAGACTTAAAAATATTTTATCTTTAAAATCCCTCTAAATATTCTTTTTGAATATTTGTAGACAAAAAAAACCTATAGAAATCAAAAACTTAGTATACATATGTTTTTTTCTAATGTAACCTTATATCTAAAATTAATATTAAATTAAAAATTTCTTATATCTTTAATAGTACTCATGATCACTTATGGTACTATTTCAATAGTACATCAAATAATCTAGATCTTTTACATGTTTACATTGCTTGCTTTTCTTAAAATTTTACGCATTTTGAACTAAAAATCTTCAAAATATCAACAAAAAAAAGCAAGCAACATTATATGGTAAAAAAAAAATTAAATACAAACAAGTTTTCTCGTATTTATCTCTTAAACAGTATGTTAATAAATATGTATGTTTTGAGGGACGCTTATCCACCGCAAATGTGGTCAAGGGTTAAACAAAAAAAATCATTAAACATTTCACGTTACGTCTGATTTCGTATAATTAATACATAGTATGACAGTAAAGTTAACCTTTCTATGAATAAAAATATTTATTCCAAACGGATCTACCACACGTACGTCTGAATTACCGTTGCTGGCTGAAAAGGTCAAATGATGCTACTAAATAAAACGCTGTCTACTATATTAATGGTGTTAGGTGAAACATTAATATTTTATGTTACGTTTTAATAACTTTAACCGACATAGATTCTGATAAGTATGTAAAGCGGAAGTAAATTATACATGGACTTATTACTTACGTTGTATTATAGTATCTTTTCAATTCTATGAATTGTGTGAATGTTTAATGGAAATGTTTGTAATCAAATTAGCTAGTAAAAATAATCTGAACTGAAAAATTATAGCGTTAGACTTTAAAAAAAGAATCTACGGGCAATTTAAGAATTAGGTCCAAAAAAAGTGACAATTATGAGACGAAATTCTGTTGTCAAATATACAATCATTTAGGAACAAAAAGGATCAAATGTTAATGCTAATCAGACGTTCTTGCGTTAGGTATACTATTTTGGAGTGGAGATCTTTAATTTAACTTATTATAATGTTGTATTTAAAATATTAAAGGCAGTGAAGAGCAACGCTGCTATATTCCACGAGGAAAAGCTGTCGGCGGCACTAGCGTCACGAACAGCATGATCTACGCCAGAGGTCGACCACAGGACTGGGATAGGATTGCTGCTGATGGAAACTACGGATGGTAAAGAATTTGAAAAAAATTATTAATATTTTATTTTTTAATGATTGTCTGTGTAATTATAGTTGTTCTTTTCAATTCCGGCCTGCACTCGCTTCGCTCTGGGTCGTTGAAGCAATATTATAAATTCATGATCTTAAATTGTCATTCTGTAATCGTGCAGCTATTCATTATTTGAAAAAAGAGGAAGAGAGAGAGTGAGAAGTGATGATAAAAAAGAGAAAAAGAGAAAGGGCATAGATAATAAAAGAGCGAGAAGGACAGTAAAAAGATAAAAATTAAAGAGAGTTAGATAAAGGAAAGAGAAAGAGAGAGAGAGAGACGGATGAGAAACAATGAAAGTATAAAAAAGAAGAGATACGGGAATAGTCTAGATTTCTCGCAGTAAATATTTTTTTTTTAAATCAGATCAGTATTATCAAAATTGCCATATTCTATTAATTAAAAAAAGTTATGGCAACGCTACATTACCTACGTCACTTAGGAGTAGTGTAGATTCCAATCAGTGAAAGAATTTTTTAATTAAATCTGTAGCAACTAAATAGCAAAATTCTATTAATTAAAAAAAATCGCATCTCTAGTTCCAGAGAAAACCTTTACTATTCAAAATAGCAACTTTATGGCAAGTTATGACATTTTCAAAATCGGTGCAGTAGTTTTCGAGCCTATTCGCAACAAACAAACATAATTATATATATAGATATACGTTTATTTTCGTAGACAATGTTTCAAGGAAGTCACAGTGTTCAATTTTTCTTTATTATTCAGCCATCTCGCTGACACTATACCGGCGTTATAAAAGGGCTCGTCGTAAATTTCTACAATAGCGTTCCTTACTTATATACGTACCTACGTCGCATTCATGATATAGGATTTCACATTTATACCAAATTTTTCTTGAAAATTCCTCGATTAAATCGTATAATAAATATCTAATAACTTTCTTAAATTTCAGGTCTTATAATGAAGTTCTACCTTATTACATCAAGTCGGAGAAATCAGAGCTAAAAAAATATAAAAACACACCTTATCGCGGCCGTGAAGGCGAACTTACGATTGAAAATGTTCCATTCAAGTACGTATTTGTTTTATTTTTAAAGTAGTTAAACAGAATGCAATACCCTCTAAAATATTAATGTGATTTTTTTATTTTTTTCAGAACTGGTCTTGTAGAAGCATTTCTTGCAGCTGGAAGATTATTTGGAAACCCCACTATAGATTATAATGTTCCTGATCAATTAGGTTTCGGATATGTACAAACCATCACCAATAAAGGTCATAGATTAAGTGCTGCAAAAGCATTTCTTCATCCGCACAAACGTCGCAAGAACTTACATATATTAACCGAGGCTAGAGCTACCAAAGTTATCGTAGAACCACAAACTAAAAGAGCCTATGCAGTTGAATATATAAAAAATCATATCAAACACACAGTACGTTGTAGAAGAGAAATTATCCTATCTGCTGGACCTGTAGCTTCACCTCAACTGCTTATGTTGTCTGGTATAGGCCCTAAAGAAAATTTACAAACCCTTGGAATACCAGTACTCACAGATTTAAAAGTCGGAAGAAGCCTATATGATCATATTAGTTTTCCTGGAGTTGTTTTCAAATTAAACACGACGAATGCGAGTCTTCTGGAACCTAAAGTAGCAACATTGCAAAATCTCATGCAATGGCTACAGTTTGGAGATGGCCTTTTAACAACTCCTGGTGGAATCGAAGCAATCGGTTATTTAAAAACATCTCTTTCGGAAGACTCTAATTTACCCGATATTGAATTGGCAAGTATGGGTGGATCACTGACATTGGATTCCGGTGGCGCGATAAGGAAAAGTTGGAAAATATCTGATAAGGTATATAATAACGCCTTTGGATCATTAAATGGCGCTGATACTTGGCAGGCTATACCAACACTTTTAAACCCTAAATCAAAAGGTTACTTAGAACTTCGTGATAACAGTCCGTTTTCTCATCCTAAATTATATGGAAATTATTTGAGTGATCCAAAAGACTTAGCAACTTTAAAAGAAGCTATAAAGTATATTATTCAGTTAGGTGAATCAGAAGCATTTAGAAGGTATGATACATCATTATACTTACCTTCATATCCTACTTGTTCATCTTATCCTTCAGGCTCTGACACATACTGGGAATGTGCTATAAGAACTATGGTCGTTTCTGGTCAAAATCCGATTGCAACGTGTAAAATGGGTCCTCAGACTGATGCCGAAGCCGTAGTAGACCCTGAGCTAAAAGTGTATGGCGTAGAAGGTTTGAGAGTTGTCGACGCTAGCGTCATACCACGACCGTTGAGTGGACGAACAAATACTGCTGAAATTATGATTGGTGAAAAAGCTGCCGATTTGATAAAGAAGACTTGGTCTAATATAGTTTAGTATTTATTGTTAAATTAAATTATTAATAAACGTTCCTGATAAGATTATTATTGTTATTTATTCTAAATAATATACAAGGTGTCCCAAAACTTAACGATAATCTGGTACCAGCCAAGAGGCTATATCATACCAGTTCGGGAAAAAATAAGTTAAAAAATTCCATGCACTGCTAAATTGTGAAATTAGTGATCACAATACTTGAAAATGCGATCAAAGGTGTCGGTTTTCAACTTTTTTGAAAAAATATCAATTACCGCTTAACTAAGTGACATGGAATTTTTTTCTTTTTTCCAGAACTCGCCTCTCGCCCGGTACCAGATTATCGTTGAGTTTTGAGACACCTGTATACGTACTGTTAATTAATAAAAGAAGAGAGAGAAGAAGAATGTTGTAGTAGCCTATACGCAGACTAACATTATGACGGCTTAACTATAATATCCTCCTGGGGTTATAACTTTAGACTCAGAGCTTCAGAGTTACTACTAAGCATACTAGCGATATAATCCATGATTATTCTGTCGTGATGGCGTATTTTGCAATCCCCACTTCCTTGGTTTGTGTTTATCAGTTGGCCAACATTCAAGTAACAGGATGCTACCCATATCAGTCGTACCAACGTCAAGATCAAGAAACAGGATGCTACTCATATCAATCGTACCAACGTCAAAATCAAGTAACAGGATAAGTGTTGCCAACATCATAATTAACAGTACCTAAAATTAAAAGAAAATCTATAACTCAATAATTATAAATTATGTTAATTCGTAAACATATTTTATAGTATTTTATCATTAACTCTCAAATTAAGACCCTAGATTAAAATGAACAGTCATTGTGGATTTCTAAAACACCATCAAAAAAGTTGGTTGCGAGATTTTTTGTTCGTCATTTTAACCTCGATACCGAATAAACGTGGATCTTCAATATATAAATCACAGTAACAAATATTAAAGAATACTTAATTTTCTATACGATTACAATTAAATGAGAATTTAAGCATTTGCGCAAAATAAGAGATGATTGTTAAATGGTTTTGAAAAATATGTTTTGTGAACGTGCTACTTTTTATTATTAGTTTTCCGACTAAAACCTTAATAATATATTATGACGGAGTTAATATTGTCAAAAGCGGTAGGATGAAATAGATAACTATGTAAACGCATCGGTTGTTGTATCGGTATATCTATATCAAAAGCTACGAGCTACGAGCGTGGTACTGACATGGAAGTTATCAATAGAGAAATACAAAGTATCGCAATCTCTTACAATTGGCTTGGACTTTTGACCAAGGAGTATTTTTTTGTATTTTTTACGGATGACTAGGTTCACTGTTTAAACGTTGCTTTAGGTTAACATAAGCCTAATCTAACACAAACCTTTTTTTTTTTAAATCGCAAGTTACCAGCGATAAGCGTCGGTCTACCCTACTAAAAATTCACCACCGACCGTGCCGTATGTTAGGGAGTGCCTCGGTACCCTCTACTCCCGCCCATGGGCTCGCTTTACCCAGCAACTGAAACATCCAGCTCCCGAAGGAGTCAGAAGTGGCCTATATCCCTCGAGATCGGATCGCGTACAAGTCATCTCTGCAACAACCTGGCAAGTCAGCCTATTCGTCCGCTTCCGGAACATGCAGGTCCTTGTTACAGGAGACGAAACCTGGACCCCCGGCGCAACCAACTATCGCACTTGCACGCTCAAACATTAAGCCCACCCGCCGACATATCCGATTACCCTCCCGATTATAGAGCACTGCTGGTGCACTAAGAGACTACACCAACAACGGAAGTGTAACCGACCACGCTGATGCAACACAGCTGCAATTGCGCCTGCGGGCTTCGGATATTAGCCTCCGGGATTGGGCCTCCTCAGCGGGAAATTGCAACCCGTAATTGCCCAAGATGAACCGGTCTAGAAAATGGTGGGCTCTCGAAGAGCTTTCCGCAGCTAGCTCCTCAACTTAACACATACTAATAATTATTATAATTACAAGCGTTAATTTAACATACAATTTTCTTTTGTATTCGTTTGTACGTTATACATATATGTATGAATATGAATTTTGACGTACATAACGTCAAAATTCAACACATGTTAGCAAAACCAAAGACACAGTGATTATTATTATTTTTATATGGTTAGTATTTACAGCTTTGGTAGCTTGTATTTAAATATGACTAAATTTTTGGAATTATTATTTTTGTAAATAGCCACTTATTCTATTCCAAATACAATGTCAAATCCAAATTCTAAGTATTTATTACAACAAGAATATTATGTTTATGTTGTTTTGTCTGTCTGTTGTGTAATTTAAGACTATTTTTAATATAATATATCTAAATGTTATGTATATATATGTCTGTGGTTCAAAAGAAGAGAGCTTGTACATTCTGTCAGATAAAAGTCAGTGCGTTTATAGCAATTTCATTATTATTTTATCTTATATATAACATTGGCGACAAGCTATTTTTAATCCACGTTACGCAAAAAATAACGCAAATTTTTCTTTGTCATGGCATCGGAATATTGTCGAATTTTGATCATAATTTGCAAACTTGGCAAGGCAGGGCGGCTAGAAAATTGGTTTATTGCGAATGATGTTACGGATGAAAACGATAAATTGAAGATTAAAAGACGTGCAACATTGTTAAGCGCACTCAGCGAGGCCACGTATCAGCTTGTATGTGATCTCGCTTTACCTAAAGACCTTCATTCTGTACCATATGAAGATATACTTAAACTTTTGGACAATCATTTTACTCTTAAAATATGTGGATTTGGCGAAAAATGTAAGTTCTACTCGGCAGTTCAACTTGAAGGTGAAAGTTATGCTCAATGGGCAGGAAGACTGCGAGGACTGACGGCACATTGTGGATTTTTAAACGAAGCATTAAGGGACCATTTTGTAATGGCAATGCTACCAGGCTCTGAGCGAGAAAAGTTGTTCGCTCAGGATCCAAAGGAATTAACACTATCAAAAGCAGTAGAGTTGGCAGAAAACATGCGCAGTGCACGTTTGGGAGCAGCAAGCTCGGCGATTTTGGGAAATTCTTCTCAGGCTGAGAAGCTCTTTAAGATAAGCTCTAGGAAGAGTGTTAATGATAAAATTATGTGTTCAGTTTGTGGTCTTAGCAATCATTCGTCAATCTAATGTCGGTATGCTAATTATAAATGTAAACGGTGCAATGCAGGGTCACTTGCGTAAGATGTGTAAGAAAATTAATTTTATAGAAAGCAAACTCGTGGCAGTTTGCCGTGTAGAGGCAACTCCTGAGAGCGGCGATGATGGTAAGTTTTTTTACATTCGTTCGTTCCACGGTGAACCAATGACTGAAACTGTTACTGTTCGGGGAGTTCAAATGACGTTTCACATCGATAGCGGATCAGCTGTTGTTGCGATTTCTGAAAAAACCTATTTGGAATATTTCAAAGATACATTTTTTTCTTTTATTATTTAAGACTGACAAACAATTATTGACGTATACTGGCAGCAATATTTATTGCGTAGGCGTGGCGCGTCTACCTTTTACTTATACTGGGAAAACTTTTAACTTAAATGTGTATATCAACCGTGACGGAGGTACACCCCTTATAGGTAGAGATTTTATTTCACTTTTCAAATTGGAAATATTACCTATGAATTACTGCGACCAGTCGGTAAGTATCGTTGAGCAATTACAATCACAATATCCTCGTGTTTTCTCTGATGAATTGGGAACCTTCAATAAATATAAAGTGAAACTCAATTTGAAGGCAGATGCGAAACCAATTTTTTTCAAACCGCGGCCTGTGGCTTTCGCATTACGAGAAAAGATTAATGAAGAATTAGATCGACTAGTGCAGATAGGTATATTAAAGCCTATAGAATACTCTGATTATGCATCACCCGTTGTACCCGTGCTAAAGCGCGATGGATCTATTCGGTTATGTGTTGATTACTCCGTATCTATTAACAAGCAGCTTCTAGTTGATCAATATCCTTTGTCTACGGCTCATGAGCTATTTACTAAGTTACAGAGGGGTTGTTGTACTAAGTCAACAGTTTAATAAATTAGATCTTTCTCAAGCTTATGCTCAGTGTGTTTTAGACGAAAAATCACAGAAGGTTACTTGCATGAATACACATAAAGGGTTATTTAAATATACGCTGTTAAATTTCGGGTTAGCAAGTGCTCCCGCTATTTTTCAACGTGTCATGGAATGTGTGTTAAGCGGAATGCAAGGTGTGTTGTGCATGCTTGACGATATTTTAGTCACGGGGTCTAATAAATCTGAGCATTTAAATAGGTTACATGAGGTACTTCGTCGGTTGCAGGATGCAGGTTTAACCCTTCAGAAATCTAAGTGTGAATTTCTGAAAGATGAAGTTGAATATTTAGGGTACATTGTTAATAAAAATGGTTTAAAAAAATCACCAAAAAAGGTAGATGCGGTTTTTAAAGCACCAGTTCCAAATAGTGTTAGTAAATTGCAATCATTTTTGGGATTAATTAATTATTATAGAAATTTCGTTCCCAATACGTCTTCTATATTATGTCCTTTGTACAAATTGCTACAAAAGGATACTAAATGGCAATGGGACGAAAATTGTGAAAAAGCATTCAATTAAAAAGCTTTTAGTTTCAGATCAAGTTTTGGCTCATTTTAATACAAATGCCACAATTATTTTGACAGTAGATGCTTCATCCACAGGATTAGGCGCTATACTATCGCAATTTGATGATAATATGGTCTAACGGCCGGTATCTTTTGCATCACGTACGTTAAATGCAGCCGAAAAAAGGTATTCTCAAATACAAAAAGAAGCAACGGCAATAATATTTGGTGTCCGCCGCTTCCATCAATATCTTTATGGTAGATCTGTACCATTTATACTTCGAACAGACCATAAGCCATTGATTTTTTTTTTATAATTAATAAGGGGCAAGCGAGCAGAAGGTCCACCTGATAGTAAGTGGTCACCGTCGCCCATGGACATCTGCAACACGCGAGGAGCTGCCGATGCGTTGCCGACCTCTGAGAAACCTGTACACACGCCATTTGAAGACCCTCATTTTGTAGTCCTCTGGGAATACCTCTGGGGGAAGGTCATTCCATAGCTTGCACGTGCGTGGGAGAAAGGATCTTGCCGCACGTACATTACTAGGACGCCAGGCGTCCAAATGGTGAGAGTGGAATTTGTCCCAGCCGCGGAGAGTGCGATGGCGGAAAAGGGTTGGGGGCACTAAATCGAATAGTTTTTCAGAACATTGATTACCATATGCCCATATCGGAGAATACCCGAGGTATCAGCTAATAGGTTATAGAGGTATGCGATGTTTCTAAGCGCGTATAATTTTAAGATTGAATATATTCGTAGCGCAAATAATTGTGCAGATTATCTTTCCCGTGCAGGGTCCATTACAGAAGAACTAGAAAATGGGAGAGGCCTAAGCGAAATACCAGAATTTATTGAGGATAGGGCGTCATATATCAATTTTATAGTAGATGGCAGCTTGCCTATTAATATTAAAGAACTACGGGAAAACACAAGTAATGACGTGATTTTGAGGAAAGTACGCCTGTAGCATTGGTCGCGATTGTCCTGTTCAATAAAAGTAGGGGGTGGGCGGATTTAAATTGAGTATTATAAATTGTATGTTAAAACGGCTCAACGCATTTCAAAGACATTTGGCACACGTGTACTTTATCTGTACTATTGTATAAAGAGGAAAGATTTGATTGTTTACATTTGTGGTATTTTTAGGTATTTTTTGTATAGCCTTTCGGTTTATCTCTGCTTAGGCCTTCTCGCTCTTTTATTATTTGGCTCTCCCCTTCCCTTCCCTTTTTGTCTTCTCCTCTTTTCTTACTCTCTCTCTCTCTTTAAAAAAAATTAAGTTTGTAAATACAATTACAGTGACAATTTAAGAATATCAATTATAATATGACTTCGAATGCTTTTTTTTGGAGATTTTTACCCAAAAAAGTGTTTCAATATATTTTTTAATAAAACGTTGAAAGTTGAAAGAGTAATAAAACGTTGTGTATGTAATACAAACTTTCTATTAAATAGACTCATTTATTAATGTTATAGGCTTTTACAAAAACAACGTGATAACTTACTTTTTACTTTACGTCACGTAGTCGTAATAATTTCATCAATATTTAATTGCTTGTTGTTTCTATATAGTAGGCGTAGGTAATTATTCTATTTTAGGCTATGACAAGATGTACGCAATACGCTCACTCCTACGTGACTGCTACTCTTTTAAACGAAAATTTCAGGAAAGATTGACTATTCTTTTAAATGTTTTTTTTAAGTTAAAAAATTGTGTCATTTTTTTGCATCAATTGCAAATATATTTATTTTTTAACTTCTACAAAGTGATAATGTAAGGACATAAATTATTATTCACCGCCCGCTCGTTTTATATAAAGAAGAAAGATTGTATTTTTTTTCTGTTTGTGTTTTTGTATTTTTGTTACGTATAGGCTCATAATAACAGATTCAAATGAGATAAATCTTTTACCGATAGAAAGTAAAATCCTTTCCGAATAACGTAGAATATTTAGCGTTTCTATAAATACTACAATTAAAAAGATGTTATAAGTGTCATCATATCAGTTGGTTATTTAGCAAGAATTACTGTAAAGCTCGCTATCTCTCTTTCCTCTCAAACTCTTTCCCTCTATACCACTCACTCTTCTTTTTTTTCAATGATGAAACGTTAAGCTAATACTGAGATTCAATGTAAGGATGTGGATTATAATCTTCCTTTGAACACCCGAAGCGAAGCGAGTGTGGGCCGCTCGTAAAATTTAAAATCGTACGATACCAGGGTGAGTTCGAGTTACATTAGTATCGCCCCCTTTGAATGAATGGCAGGGAAGCACACTCAACACTGCACAGTCGGCCACGCTCCCTCGAGCGCGCGAACGTTGATAACGGACAGTTTCAACAACTGTACTTACTTACACCCCTATTCGAGTACAACGGAAAAAAATGTGAATAAGTGTACAAAAGTGACGAATCAATCACAAAACTGTCAGTGCTAATTTATAAAAAAATACAGGGGCTTCAAGAATGAAATAAATTTACTGATAATAATACACACCAAAAATGATTAAAAACCATTATTACTTAATATTAAAAACAAAAAACATATGAAAACAAAACTATAAACTTATACAAACCTTCGTAAAATATCTTAAATTACTAATAGTTTTTACCTAGTGGGACCTAAAGCAAATCGAGTTTAAAACTGCAAAAATTTTGACATACACACAATTTTCCAATTTAGTACTTATAAAATAATATGCAACATTTCATTTATTTTAGCAACACTCAATAATTAATAATGTATTCGGAGTTTGGTTTACTCTGACTAATTGCAGTGTGAGGTAATTAATAATTCGCTTTACACACCAGATTATCCGACACCGCGACAATATGGATCCTTTTTCAACTTACAAATATATTTTAAGCCGCAAGAAACAAATTCCACATTATAGTAATGGTCTTTTAAAATATTGTCTACTAACTTATTAATGCTAGCCGTTCCCGTTCTACTTTAGCTATTTTTAAAATGTTCAATTTATTCTTGAAATGAAATGAAATCTTTATAGAGCTTATATAGCTTACTGATTTTATTAATACGTGCCTACGTTTCAAATGATTCAAAATTAAAATTCTATCTTTTAACGATATGAATCACACTATATTATATACAAGTCGACCCGCCCGGCTTCGCACGGATGCGATTCAATAACGTACAATACTTAGATTTATCAAAAAACATTTAATTTTCAATATATTGTTGCTAAATAAAAATGTTCAGGTGCCATTATCCCGCGGGAAATCTGAATTTTCCCGGGACAAAAAGTAGTTCAAGTTATAAAATATCTGTGTGCCAAATTTCAGTGAAATCCATTCTGCCGTTTTTATGTAATTGAGTAACACAAAAAAATAAAGTTTAAAAACTATAACCCGACTACGTAAAAACGTGGTCTAAAAAGGACGAAACAAGAAAATAATTCAGATAGAAACACAGAACCTACCATGTCTGTTTCATGGTAGTGTGTTAATCACATAGGTATACCTCTAATCATGTAGGTATAGGTATACATGTGATCGACCACGGTTCTACCTTGACCATTTTTATACCTATGCATTTCTGTGTTTCTATCTGAATTATTTTCTTGTTCCGTCCTTTTTAGACCACTTTCTACGTAGTCGGGTTACAGTTTTTAACTTTATTTTTTTATTTAATAGTTTTCCGTTTCCTGATCGATCGATAACCTTTATAGTCTCATATTGAACCGTAATGTTGGTTTTTATTTGCTTAAAAGAGTTAATAACTGCAACGACAGGACCTCGCGGACTATACGACCGCATTTTAAATATATATGTTGACTTAAATAACAAGATATATATACATATTTGAAATGTGCTCACTAAGACCTTTCTTTTGATACCAAACACGTGATAATTATTTCAGTTTTATTTTTTTTTCGAGGTTAGAATCTGAGGTCATAAAAAAATCATAAAATTTTTATAGCCTATGTCACCCGCGCCATTATTACGAATCTATTGACACCTCATTCATGAAAATTGGTTCAGTAGTGTAGGCGCTAGGGTGTAACATACATACATAGACTGCCAAAATCATAACCCTTCCTTCGCCATAGTCGGGTAAAAAAGCTTAACATTCATAATATTAGTAGCTTGAGTAATTTTCCATATTCATAACACAAATAATATACTACTTGAATACCATTAATGTTCAATTTCAGAGGTCATATTAAAGTAAGATATGTAACTGATATGTTATATTTATCTGTCCCTATCAACTCTTTATCTCATTGAATACTCATACCACATCTTATAAATATAAGTACTTTAAAATAAATCACATGTTAAAAAAATTAAATTGCTTACGAACAAAGCTAATCTATCAAAAACAGTAATCAATCCATGAGCGTGTGATATTTCGTCAAAATATGAATCAAAATATAAAATCGTAATTAACTTGTGAGCTTTTCAGAATTTTCATCAGTACAAATCCTTTAAAATTGATATTCAGTTTTAACAATTAAAATTTTGAGTCATGTTTACTAATTAAAAGCAATGGTTTAGAATATAGAGCGTCAAATAAATGCATTGTCATTCACAGTTGAATGGCCAAAGCAAATCTTGAATACCTTTTCAGCGCGTGTGAGCTTTTCATAGCTTTATGGCGGAGTTAAGCGAATGCATTCACATACGCTTACGCGTAAACCATCTACTCATTTGACAAAGTTTACACGAATCGTTTGTATATAAGTTACTTAAACATAAAATATTATCATCATCAATGTACTTAAACCATTAATGGCTCACTCCTGAGGACAGATTTCTTTCAAGTTGAGAAGAGAAAATGATTGATATCTTTTAGAATGCAGGTTTACTCACTATTTTTCTTCATCATTAATGCAACCGATATTTAATTACTTAAAACAAAACCTCCGAAAAGTTAAAGATTAAAGTCAGACCTCTCGAATATGACAGCAAAGCCTTGAGCACCAGGCTATCTTCGCTCACTTATATAAAGACTTATTATTGACTTTAATATTTGTAATAGAAAGAGAGAGTACCTACAGTGTTTCAAGTGTGCTCCGGAAACAATAAGTATATACTTGTTATTTCTTACTCCATTTTTCTCATTTTCATGTTCAGTAGTGATCCTTTTCAGCTCAGTTCAGGTGCCATCAACTCTGCTAGTGTTGCCCACTCGTCGAAGTTCTAGTTCTTTAAAAACCTCTTAGTTCATTTACTTAGTTTACAAGTTTCATTTTAAGTATACACTACACTAAATCGTAGTCTTTTTTTTAAATATTTTCTATCTTACCAAAGCCCTACATAAACCGAGATTTGGCCTTGGATGAGTTTTTATAGTGCATATATTAAAGTATACTTAATTAAGCTCTACATATTGGCTCCGGTTCCACGAAAGCCTTTAGATCCGGGTCAGAAATGACCTGTAGTAAATAGACATAAATACTGTTTATTTTTAAATATTTTATAGAATAATTGTTATTACAATTACTAATTAAAAACAAAACAATTTTGTCATTTACACAAAAAAAAATTAAAACGGCAATGATAATAATTCATTGAAGAGACTAAAGTGCGAGAATAAAAACTTTGTTATAAATTATATTTTAAAGTGCTGACTTTAAATTAATCCTCACTACAAAACTACTGCTTATATTCTTTATTATAATTGTGAAATATTTCCTGTGCATGCCTCGGTCTCTTTTACAGTCCTTTCAAGTAATGAAAGCGCAACTTCATTATTTTCTTGAAACAAATGATACCTTATAATTATAAAAAATGTAATAAAGTAGTAAGTTAGTAAGCGTCAGTAGCTCAGTGGTTGGAGCGTTGAATTCACGATCGATAGGTCGTGGGTTCAAATCCCAGTCGTAGACCTACTGATGTGGCCCCCTCCGAACACAAGCATTTAAGCTTAGTTGGAGGGGTTAAGGAATAAAAGTAGTATGTGATCCCTACTCCTAGTATTATTATTTTTTTTTAATTAATACTTTACATTATAACATCATTATTTATAATTTGTACACATCATATAATAAAGTATTTGTGCTCTGCACTATATTGCGCCTTCCAGTTTAACGACAAACTTCTTAGAACAACGAGAATACTTAATAACGATTACTTCACTTTATTACCTGCATTTTTATTTCTATTCTCCATTTAACGATTACTCCCAATAATTAAATGAAGTTCTTACTCCCTTTAAGTTTATTATACTTAAGTTTATCATTACATATGAAGAATTTTTATTGAAAAACGTGATTCAACTAAAACATCTCAAATCTCTTTTGTGATTAGGATTAATAACGATAATGTCTCCAATAAAAAGCAAATAAGATGACAACGACTTAGCGAATAAACCAAATCAGGAACAAAACACAGGAATAATATTGACATCTATTAAGTCCATCGTAAAAGTCCCTCATAAAAGCGGTGTTTTATTGAAGTGGAAACAATACTCGAAAAGCAGGTAATTTATTTAGGTTCGTTACAATCAGCTTGAAACGGTTCACTGGAAGAAGAGTAACAACGAGATACGGTCATTCGACCAATCGCTAACGAAGTGAGTGCTACTAAAAAAATAACGTTAGTTACTAATTACAATCAAAGAATAAGTCAAACAAAATACTTTGCTTCTACTAGGTTTTTGCAAACTGTTTTGGATGACTTTATGATCGAGCGCCCTGGCCAGCCAAACATACGTTAAAATATAAAGTCTGTATAAAAATCGTATGAAACCTTGCCATAGGTATTATTAGTTGGCTATTATAAATATCCAGTGGCGGTTTTTTGATGAGGTAAATAAGTGGAATCAAAGGCTAAAACCTGATGTTTTGTATGATAGTATGGGATAAGATTATAATTTAGACACTTATCTGCCAGTCTCAGAAGATGTCAAAACATTGAAGACGTGTGATAGAAATTTACTACAAGGGGGGTGTGACATTGAATGAATTATTGGGAATAAGCAACGTAGATACTGCTACTGAACCGATAAATATACAAACATTATGATCTCTTACAATTGCGACAGGAACCTAAGCAGTGCCTTGGACTTGTGACGAAGGTAGGCTTAAGGACGTCCTTTATTCAATTGAAACACTCACCTTCACTACCCAAGTTCTCTGTTTAAACCTAAGGTTAGGTTATATGATATTATATATAGGATTAATTTTTAAATTGTATCTATATAGTTGATGGCAAGTGATCACCCTCATTGATACTTACAGACTGTTTAGTATCCTCATAAAGTGTTATACGGCCGAAACATATACAAATTTGAACAAGTTTGTAATCTATTTTCAATTCATAAACAAACCTTTTGTATTGAGTGATTATTGATTTCGGCCCTTAGACGAGTAATTGACTGAAAAATTTAAGTCAACAAAATATTAAGGACAATATTTAGTTTTATATGAGTGCTTATTTCCTAAATATCCTGATATATTGTATACTTGTTTGTTAATATGACATGCAAAAACTATTTTTGCATGTCATATTAACAAACTTTTCCTTTCATATTATACACGTTTTCATTAACTCAATCTCAAACGCCACCGGCGAACATTTCCAATTAACTACGAATTTCAATGCAATTTTTTTCTGCGTTTATATTCTATCGTTAGCTAATAACGAAACAAAATTAGAATAATTATTTCAGTATATATGGACTCATTAACAATGTCCTTTTATAAGAAAATTTTATAGTCCTGCTCACAAAAATCTTTTCTTTTTAGTATTTAAATATTTTCCTTAAGGAATTAATTATGCTGTACTACTTTAACATAATGTACTCGTATATCTATTAAAAGAACTTTTGACAATGTTATTTTATCTTAAAACTTCTACCAAAAACATAATTTAGTATAATTCTCCCAGATGGCGTTTCTACTCTCTTTTATATATTTTTTTTATTATAAGTTCAAAATAAGTTTTTAAACTAAGCATCAAACTACTAAACAGAGACTTGTCTCAAAGGAAATGAAAGTATTTTTATTAAAGCAGACCAACCTGCTCTAATGAAATTGTCTCATTTCGTGACCCAGTTTGGGCTGGCTGCAAGGCTGTTGTAATAGTACATAGTACTATACAAAAAGTTGAAATTTCAACTCAATTCCAGGTTCCCTAAAACTAAAGAATAAACAATTGGGACCTCAAACTAACAACACCAGCACTAACAATTTACAACTTTGTAATCCACTTCTACGAACTCGCCCCTAGGTTTGTTATACACTAGATAATTACTCCTTCTCTGGCTTGTGTTAGTCGCAAACTACAATATTTTGAAACAATTATTTTAAAATTTTATATAAATATTGTTGGTAAAATAACGTGGAGTTTAATGTTTGGTAACCAATAAATAAATATCTAAAGAGATGTCTATTATTATATGCTGTAATAGCGTTAACTCTCTACATTGTTTCATTTTGTAAAAAAAATAACCCTATAAAATATATAGATTTTTGTTCATTTTTTTGGTAATTATAATAATTATCTCAAAGACCGAAAATCATTAATTATTTATTTATTAGTACAGTCAATGAGTTATCTGAATAATACAAACGATTGTAACTGCAGTAGTTAAAACAGATTACTAACGGCGTCAACAAAATATTTACAAATGAGACAAAAAAATTATGCGTAATTTACATTTAAAATTATATGTTAAATTTTTAAAAAATAGACTAAAAGTATCTATAATAAAAATAATAAATGAAGTTTTATTGTGTTGCCCTTAATTACCGAGTTAATTAATAGGAAAAACTATACTTCCATTCATGCTGAAAAGGATTGACGATTTTGCATAGGGGTAACTTAATCACCTGAAACCGACATAGGTTACAAAACAAAATTATAGTTCCTGTGGGATAAAAATAAAGTATGGTTAACAATACTAGCGCCTGAATATTTTTAGTAAGTTTTAAAGCTATATCTTGAAAATTACATGTTTTAAGTTTTTTAAATTCTATTGCGTGGCATCAAATATCATTTTTCAGATAGCTAGCTAGAGCTCTATCATTTAAAAACTTCTTAAGCAATTTGTATGCATAGCTGTGATTAATAAAAACATATAATGGCCTTTTTAACCCCCAACGCTAGACGGGTTAGGTGTTATATTACATTTCTTCGATGTCAAGAATCGAATGGAATCTAGTATCAAGCATTTTAATTAAAAGGACGTAACAATATATATTTTATCAATTTTTTTTACACCTTAGGAATATTTGTTAAGTTTGTATGGACTGTTGATTTAAATTTAGTTTTCCACAATACAAAGAGGTGGGACTTATACAGGTTAATATCAATTCTTCTAAATCGATCTCGTGTGGGTATCGATACTGTATTCAATTGTGAAAAGATGTTGGGGGGCGGGGGGTAATTTAAATGTATATTTAATAATTATTAGTAAATAGTAAGATTTCAATTCATTTATACAATACATTCATTCATTACAATACAAGATTGTAGTTTATCATACAAAAATAATAAAAAACAATATAAAATTACTTTACATAATATATATGTCGGGGATTTTAAATGGTGTGAATGGAAATGGAAGGAGGAAGATGGGGAATATTGGGGAACACTAAAAGGGGGTGATGGTATTGAATGGAATATTGGGTAAACGCAACGTTGATACTTCTATTGAACCGATAAATGATCAAATATGATCACTAACTATTACGAGAGAAACCTAAGCAGTGCCTTGGACTTGTGACCAAGGTGTAGGCTTAAGGAGCTCCTTTAAGTGATCACGACACTCGCCTCCACTGCTAGGCTCTCTGTTTAAACCTAAGGTTAAACGCACATAAACCTAACATAACACGAGACGTGGAAATTAGATTGCAAGGTACTCACGTGACCTTGATCGGACAGCACTCCCAAAACACAACACTGCACTGAACACTTCACTAGCACTATCTAGAGACTACTTCACTTCTTCAGAGACTGTCGATGGCATATAAAGGGTCGAGGGTCGAGACTGTCAAAAGGACGGAAGTGACTACCCTACTCCAACGCCATAGATACCGATGACGATTCGATTATCCGATAATCTTTTACTATTCTCCGACATATATACTCATATTTTAATTCAAAACCCGTGCCGGACATTATTTATACTTAATTATCAAAAGTCACTATTTTATTAATCCCACAAGCGAGAAATATATATTGAATTAGTAAAAATATGAAAGCCCCATGGGAAACCGCAAGCGGTGGTTTTCACGATAGCTGCAATTTAATTGTGCAAATTGAAAAGCTTTCAACACAACACCTTTTATGAATATCACACACACCTTAATATATACTAAATATAAATAATATAATACTTCTTATTTTGTTTTATAAACATTATTTTATTAATAAGGTTTGTATTATTTGGACTTCCCTAATTCATTAGGTTGTGTATCATAATTGCTAAGATATTTTACCTCTTCGTTTAATATATTAAGAGACATCTGGCTAATTAAATAACATGGCTGTAACGCCTCAGGTTTTAAGGAAATTATACATATAATATTCCTGTAAGTTTTAAAGTTTTTAACAGAATTTGCCCTAGAAATTAGACCGATGTAGCTAATTGAACCAGCAAACAAACTGATTAAAAAAGAACCTCGGACAAAATAGAGAATATTTCAATTATTTTTAGTCAAAAAATCAAAAAGATTAATATTTATCAAAGATTTGTGCTGTCAAATAATAAAATAAATAAATAACCTTTTTGTTCAAGTAAATAAAAATTCAATTAGTAAAATAAATAAAATAAACAATAAAATTGAAAAGTGACTTGTTTCACTCTTCTATGAATATATAAAATGGGTAATTATATTCTAATGTTTTTGCTACATTTTAGACAAAAATGTTACCGTCAGGATATCTTGTATAGAGTGCGTGTATCACACGTTTCGGCAACGCCTAGGAGCTTGGTCACGCAATGTGTTCGTCCAATTTAACAAATGACCATTCCTCTATTCTACATATAAATACGTTTACCTACTAATAAATTCATTTCCTCTACGTAGATCGTTTTCCCTATCTAAATAATGTTGTTATATCCGTAAAGTAACGCAGTATTTCTTAAAATATATTTGTGATTTAATCTCAGTCATATATATATGTATACCTATAGAAAAATTGTGACTAGTAATTTCTGAACATTAATTATATTCTTTGTGTATTTAAAACATACTTAATAAAGACAATTCAAATTGTATAAAATATAAATCATAATAGCAACACTGAGCTAGTTCTCGAAATTAAACTTTGCTGCAATCCTGACAAATCAGCACAAATCAAATAACCCTAGAGAAATTTTCTTGTAAAATGAAACTTACAGTAGAAATATACTAAAAGATATTTTTATATGAAAAAGTATCTCTTTAATGTTATTAATTAGATGTTGTCTTATAAAAGGAAAATATTTGAATGCATCCACGTAATATGGCTGGTTATAAAATATTCAAATTGTTGACTCGTAGAAAGTAGTGCGTTTTTGTTGGTGCGTGGCATGTGTACAATGGGGGGTAGTATTACAGCCATAGCAACATTGACGATATCTTAGATTTAAATTGTGTCTGGTTACATACTTATTAAATGTCAGTTAATGAAAATTTAATTTATAGTTATACATAAATTAATAATTTTCATTAATGATGATGACATGTTATTCCGTTCGTCGACCAATTTGAACATTGTCTTTTCTGATATCGTTAGCCTTAATACATTTATTTAATATCCACAGTCAAATCAATCCTTCACAGTATTAAATAGGACTCCATCACGATAAGTATAAATCAAGATACAATCTTTTCAACAAACCTAAATGGCTAAACCTAATAGCAATCAATCAATACTATTGTTACCGCTCTCACACGAGACCTACGACACTTTACTTAAACGGACTCGAATACAGATACTTTAAACTGATTCATTTTATATTTACTCAATTAATTGCATCTTCTAGAAGCCTATACGTATTGAATTTACTTAATCATATACTTATATAGTTTCCATGACAATTAATTTATGTTGTTCAAAGAATGTTCGAGCCTGGTAATGACATTTTGATTATATACAGAACAAAAAACACGCACATTCGCTGCCACAAGGGCGAACATATTTAGAACTCTTCCTATTTGAAACAATTATTTTTTGAATGCGTACCTCTGAAAATAAGCTTTTATGATTCAATCGATTGTACTATAAAGCACAAATTTATTTCCAGAATATATAATATTAGGCATATAGGGGAAAGGATGGATACTTGTTCTCTCCGATAACTTGATACAGTTAAAACTAGCAACATTTGTAGACTATTGTACAAGTAGATTTTGTATCATATTTATCTCGTATATGATACAAGATCTATCTCGTAGTCGAGCAGTTTAAATATGGCGGGCGCTTCAAACTCAAACAACTTTCGATTTTTACTCACAATAATACTATATAATCACTTTTAATATAACTTTAAAAGTTTTTCACGAGTAATTCCTTGATACATTCTATGTAAAATAGTAAGAATATATTCTTGTAAACTGTTTCAGAAGTTTGATTAAACCTCAAAAATTAAAGGGAGTTGCCTATTAAATTAATAAAAGTTTACAAGAATATATTTTTCCATACATCTTCTTATATATAAAATTCTCGTGTCACAATGTCAGTTACTATACTCCTTCAAAACGGCTCGTCCGATTTTTATGAAATTTTATATGTATAATCAGTAGGCTTGAGAATCGGCTACTATGCATTTTTCATCCCCCTAAGTGATAAGGGTGGCCCACCCCAAATTTATACTAGTATTGTATAATATGATACACAATGAATTTTATTGGAAGTGCGTATTACAAAAACAACAAAGTGCAATAGATTAACTTAAAATATGAGTTACAGATCAATTACTGATAAATAATCAAAAATTATAACATTGCTCAAATTAAAAAAAATCTTTACTTCCTAAAAAATTGAGTATTAAATTTGTGTCTTTCCAACATATTGTATTTATACATTTGTGGTTTTTGTGGTTGAATAAATTTTCATAATAGACACATGACTATGAAGAATGTTACTTTCTGTGTGAGTGTGAAAACAAACAAATATGTACTTGTGGATAATTAGGTTTTAAATTAATAATGTATCCAGGTTCCAGTTAGATGATAAGTGAAGTTATAAAGGCAAAATGATGGGCAGGTACGACGGACGGGTCCTCTCTATTGTGTTTAGTACTTTGCTGCTGGGACGAGCTATTGCAGGTAAGTCAAACCATCAATTATGTTATTCTATATACTTTTTAAAATATTAAATTAAAAGTATAAACGGAATTCCATAGTTAATCTGCGCCTGCAAGTATTTTATTTTAACTTTAATTAAAAAAAAAGGAATTAAATCTTGAACTTTTAATATGCTATGATTGATAAGTTGTATTGGTTTAGTTGAATGCCATGTTACAAAATTATTAATTCTTAACAAGAGAGAAGAGAAAGATTACATTTCGAGCGTAAATAAAGTTATTTTGTACACGGTACAAATTATGTTTTCTACTACCTGTAATTCCAATACTGCGACACGCAATATTTATGATCTATCTATATCCAAAATCTTTGGATCACGGATTGCAAACATAATCCAAATCAAATTTGTGTATAAAAAATTCAAATTTAGAATCAACTTTCAATCTATAATTTCGTCCATAAATAAGACATTGATATGATAGGTATACATTAGACACATGATTAAAAAAACTTAACACACACACACAAGAAAAATAGAGATCTAAATCAGAAAATTATTTATTATAAGAACTATAACTGTTTATTATAAGAATTTAAACATCAGGCATAAAGCCATTTAAAGTATATTTTTTAGTATTTCGGGGTTGAACAAAAATATTTATTTTATGACAGGAGCGTACTACAATTTACATTACTAAATAGTAATACTAGGTCCAAAAGACTGTGCTTAATATTAAATACAGAGTTATATTATTTAAGCAAGGAAAACGTGATAAAATCAGCAGTCAGGAATGCCAGATCAGTCAATTAAAAGGATATTAGTCAATTAAAAATTTTCAATTTACGATACTGATATATTTTATTTGTAACCCAAACAAAGTGAAAATAAACTCGTTGTAGGCGAAAATTTCTTATGAAAATCCGGCTATTCTCTTCGTCCATTTCTAACCAAATCGTTTTGGTAAGGAAAGTTACTCATTCTACGTCTATATTCATTTTCTTTTATATATTTCTATAAATATTAGCAATTCAGTTCAGCATTGGAGTTAAACCACAATTTCAGTACCGCGTAGCACCCGTTCTCACTACAAGCTAGGCTGCTGCATATGATATGATGGCCTTTACAAATTGTTATAGTCGGAATATACTGTTATAGCTCTCATAATTCATTGACGAAATTTTATTTCAGGATATACATATCTCATTATTTTAAGTTTCATAATAACCATTCAGAAATTATTGTAAAGCACTAAGCACTTTTATACACTAAGTTCGACCATCCCACCACTTGCCATTATTCCAGTCCCTACATCCCGGCTTATTATCAGATTTAAAAGTTAATCAGACTATCATACTTAATATACTAATATACGTTACCAATATTATTAATATAATACATTCAAAGTTTGCATTTTTGGATATTTAGATGTTTAGACGTTTGAATGTTTGTTAGTTAATCACACAAAAATGGTTTAACGGATTTTATTGAAATTTAGCAAACACATAGGCTACTTATTTTCCGAAAAAATCATAGTCAAAGTCAAAGTCAAAGTCAAAATTTTTTATTCAATGTTGGAATTTACATTCTCTTATTGAACGTCGGAATCTACCACCCTTTCGGAAACGACCTAACCCAGACCTGAGAAGAATGGGCGCAAGAAACTCAGCGGGACTGTTTCTTTTGGATATTTTTTATCTTTGATTTTTTAAACGCCAATTTTTATAACAAGTATATTTATACATTGAGAAAGCCTGGAGCGAACGCATCATTCCCAAGGCGTGACATCTTCCAAAAAATCTTTAATGTTATAATAGCCTTTGTCACACAAACGTTTTTTAACTAACTTTTTAAATTTTCCTATAGAACAATTTTGAACGTTTTCTGGGATCCTGTTGTAAAAGCATACACATCGCCCAACAAAAGAATTACTAATTCTACTCAATCGAGTAGTAGGAGTAACAAGTTTGTGTTTGTTCCTAGTATTGATGTCATGCAAGTCACTATTTCTAATAAAATCATTAATATTTTTACGCACATACATAACATTTTCAAAAATATATTGTGAAGCAACAGTCAATATATTAATTTCTTTGAATTTATCTCTTAAAGATATTTTAGGGCCGAGACCATAGATTGCGCGAATAGCCCTCTTCTGCAGTATGAAAATCGTGTTTATGTCGGCTGCGTTACCCCAAAGTAGAATGCCGTAAGACATTATACTATGGAAGTAGCTAAAGTAAACTAAACGAGCCGTGTCTATATCAGTTAATTGGCGTATTTTTTTAACCGCGTATGCTGCAGAGCTGAGTCTATTGGCCAACCTCTCAATATGGGGGCCCCATTGCAATTTAGAGTCGACAGTGATGCCCAAAAATACGGTAGATTCCACCGGTTCCAACTCCTCTCCATTTATAAATACACCACTCTCTATTTTCTTAACATTGGGTGTCGTAAATTTTATATATTTAGTTTTCTTACTGTTTAACATTAGATTATTAGCACTGAACCAATGTACAATATCAGAGAGAGCATTGTTTACATCGTCATATTCAGTTTGATAGCGTTTCACTTTAAATATTAGTGAAGTGTCATCAGCAAACAATACTATCTTGTTCTTTTTTTCTACAAGGTTTGGCAGGTCGTTTATATAAATGAGGAAGAGAAATGGTCCAAGAATAGAACCCTGGGGGACCCCCATATCCAGACGAGCCCCAGGAGATCTCTTGCCATTCACGTCAACCCTTTGAACCCTATTGTTTAGATAGGAGTTCATAAGGTCGAGCGCAGTTCCTTTGATGCCATAGTGGCGCAGCTTTCTGACCAGAGTCGCATGTTGTACACAATCGAAGGCCTTAGATAAGTCACAGAATATTCCAAGTGCATTCTGTGATTCCTCCCAGGCCTCGAAGATATTCTTAATTAATTCGACACCGGCATCCGTTGTTGAACAACCCTTAGTAAAACCAAATTGTTTCACATGGAGAAGTCTCTGTGAATTAAAATGAATCAACATTTGGTTTAAAATTAGTTTTTCAAAAATTTTACTAAGCGTTGGCAATACTGAGATGGGTCGAAAATTATTTGGATCAGTTATACATCCAGATTTAAATATAGGCGTTACTTTACTATGCTTCATCAGGTCAGGAAACACGCCACGTTTAATACATGTATTGAAAATAGTAGCTAGATACGGTGCAATGGCATCAATTATGGAGTTAATTATTTTAACAGAAATACCCCAAATATCAGCTGTTTTCTTCATATCTAGGGTTTTAAATGTTTTAATTATATCTTTACTGTTGACAGTACTAAATTCGAACAGTACATCACATTTTTTAACATTTTCTAGCAATAATGATTCAGCAACGCTGGCAGATGAAATGAGAGAACAAGTTGTTGAGATTGGAATGTCAGAGAAATATTTTTCAAACGTGGATGCAACTTCCTGATCAGTTTTGATATTAATGTTATTATAAATGAGATTATACTTGAAGTTACGATCTCTGACTCTTCCAGTTTCCCAATTGATAATATTCCATGTCATTTTTATTTTGTCTTGTGCATTATAAATTTTTTGTTTAATATGTAACGACTTTGCCATGGAACACACTTTTTTAAATAACTTTGAATATGCTTTAACAAAGGCTATAAAGGACTCTGAATGGTTGTATGATCTCTCATTATAAAGTTGATATAGTTTTTCTCTACTTCGATGAATACCAACAGTTGCCCAATCATTAAATGACAAGAGACCACCCGAATTGACTGTCTTGGTAGTGAATATAGCAGTAAACTCTGATTTTATTAATTTAAATAGTGTGTTATATAACATATCAGGGTTATTGTTATCAAAATTTAAGTATGTGAGTTTTGCTATAATACTACCTTTAAATTTCTCCATACGTTTGGAGTTCGTAGGAACAAACACAATCTTTTTATTTTTATTTCCTTTTTTTAACTCACAGTTAAAGGAGATTAATTGCCCAAAATGATCCGAACTCAACTTTTTAATAATTGAATATGAATTGGGTTTAAAGTTGGTAAATATATTATCAATACATGTTGCTGAGGTTGCAGTTACTCTAGTTGGCTCTAAAAATATATTTACTAGGTTATATGAATTTAACAGGGATCTGAATCTAACACTTGTGGTGGAGTTTTCTAATAGATTAATGTTAAAATCACCACATATTATAATATATTTTTTAGACTCAGATAATTTTAATAGTATTTCTTCTATCACATTTTCAAATAATTCATATAACGCTCCAGGGGGACTGTATATGCTCACAACAATGAAGCGCTCAAGTTCTGCACAGGCTATCTCAATAGTACGTTCTACAGAGAGGCTCACAATGTCTTTGCGTTCTTTAAATTTAAAAAATTTACTTAAAATTATTAAGGAGCCCCCACGTAACGATTTTTCTCTGCAGAACGCACTTGCTACCTGGTGACCACTGAAATTAAAGTTCTTGCGGGATAATAATAAAGTATGTTTATTAGACGGCTGATTATTTTTGTGCAGCAATTATAAGAAAATAATATGTTTGTTGTGAAAAGAGGCGACCTATAAAAAATATTTTTGACTAAACAAAATATTACATCTATAAAATAATACATATATCTTTTATGTTGTTTGTAGATGTTTAAAAATGATATATTAAGACGTGACAAAAACAGAAAATCTAGAAATAGGCCATAATAAATGAAACAATAGGAGCGAAACGCGTTGAAAAGTTATTTATAGAGCGGTTGGAACATATTTCAACATAGTTGATGCTCCCAGTAGATTCAGTAGACCTCTCGGAATGAATCATTAAGCAATTCCTCGGTACAGGAAACCGTAGCCTCGCAGATCTAAAACCTAACCTGAAAAAGCCGCTAAAATATGTCTTGGTCATTCATTATTTTTATTGCTGCTTGTGTTAACTGAAAAGCCATTTAGAAAAATATATTCCTTTGGATTCAACACTTATTATATCTTATAGATAAAATATATGAAAATCACCCATTATTTAGTTTGGGTATGAGAATAACATTTTTTCGCACTTGAGTTAGAAAGTCATACTAGTAATCTTCACCTTCAATTCAACGTCGAAATCTTCCATCCGAGGGTATAAATAGTTATTTTGTACTCGATATGATCGATGATGTTCTCTACTATCATAAATTTCGTTACATAAAATCAGGCACATCAGAATTTCTTTTAAAAAAAATCGCCGGATCTTAATGTTTTCCTGGCTGACTACTAACTATAGTTAATATAAGACAAGTTTCACTGGCATGCTAACTTAGAGATAAGAGCTCACAACCACAAATTACCACCATACTAAAAGTAGATATCTTGAAAGTTTGAAAATGATTGAGGGCATATAATTAGATTCTTTAGATCCACGGTAAAAGGTAAGCCATTAAAGTTGGTTCGGATCTAACTACGAGTATCGCGCGTAATCTGCGGCCTCGATATTTCCAACCCTCATTTACACCACCATACTTAACGGTTAACACTATTTAAATAAGAAAATTATAAATAACTAGTCGACCCGTCCCGGCTTCGCCCGGGTGCAATTTAACACGTGTATTTAGCCGTAACCGCTTTGGCCCTGCATTTTAAATCTGTAATATCTTAGAAAATATTCATTTAAGTTTAATGCTGTAAATAGCCATATTGATCTATATTAAATATATTTAAGGTACCTAATTGGATAAGGATTAATGCTGTAATTGGTTAAAATCGCTTCGTAAATAAGCCATTATTTCTCATAAAAACTAAAGGATAAAAAATGGTTATTGTGGGTTATCCCTAAGAGATAGATATATAGATATATCGACGCGGACTTTATTGTAGACCTTTTTAAGGTGTACAATACTGTAGTACATTATTTTGATCTATCTCGTACGGTTCAGCCAGGGTTTGCAATGTTAGCGCAAAGATATGTGTTTTTTTTATGACATCACATTAAAAACTTTCTCTAATATATTATGTATGTATTATACATATAAGCCTTCCTCTTGAATCACTCTATCTTTTAAAACAAACCGCATCAAAATCTGTTGCGTAACTTTAAAGATTTAAGCATACATAGGGACATACAGAAATACAGCAGGAAGCGACTTTGTTTTATACTATGTAGTGATAAATACAATATATTTAAAAAAATGGATTATATATAACTATATAAAATTAATAATTTAAATTACACATTACAAAAACTATTTTAATATACCTACTCGATATATACTTTATTTCGATACCATCGATTTAAAAGAATCGATATTAACTTGGATGAGTCGATCGATTCAACGAATATTCATAAAAAATTTACAGTTAAAATATATGTTTCATACATACTTTTACAAAACTTAATGCTCGATTCCATTGGTACTTGATATCGAGAAATACCTTTTACCTCTACTCAGTCTAAGCAATGTCAGTATGTTACCATAGTTACAAGATTATTATAATTGTCAATATATTAATATTGTCACGCAGCTCACAAGTTAGAAATGAGCTGATAGTCTTCAAAAGGCCGACCAGATCTTTACAAATTATAACTAAGAACCATCTAGATTACCTTTCAAAGTATTATAACTTCATCAGAATCGGCCCATTATCTTGGGCACTACGATGCCACAGACAGAAATACAAATATAGAGACACATAGATATAGAGACACACACATACACAGATACACACGTTATACTTAAAATACCCCGTGGTTGTAGCGTCAAGGGTTAAAAACAAAAAAGGGGAAAACATACAGAGAAAGAAGAAAGAACGTAGAGAAGAATAATGCGATTCAAGAGGACCGGAAGCTAAAGTCTATATCCCACCAAACGCTCTCTAATGGGGTAGTGAAGAAAGTGGCTTGGCGGACGGATTTGCATACTGGTGGCAAGCCAGCCGGGGAATTGATTCCCTTACCGAGGGCTGGATTATTCGCATTTTACGACCCAGTAGTGTTTTCCTAGCGGCAGATGGGAATTGTATTCTAACCCTTCCCCTCTAGGGTAGAGCGATGAAGTTTTATCAATTTAATATTATTGGAATAACGGAATGGATAATAGAAGCAAGGAAAAAATCGTTAAGACAGCTCAAGCTGAATTAACTATCATTCAGTATCAGCATAATACTCGTATATAATATGTTCGTAAATCGTTTATATTCTGTTCTCAAGGAATTCTAAGGGTCTTGAGGAATTAAATGTCTTATTCATCACGCTGTCTGCAGCTACGCCCATATTATCTGAATATTATATACCTTAGAATTTTCGATGTAGTAAGTAAGAATCAATTAAAGTTAGTTTGCAGCAACAATACTAGATAAGTTAATATACCTTAATACAAAAACAGAGGTGCCCTTTACCGTTGAAAATACTCAAAACAATATAAATAACAATCAGACACTAATAATAATAAATGCTTGAAAAACTGAAATATATAATAAGCTAGTGACAGGTAAAAAAATCCAAAAACAACAGAGATAATGACAAATAAAATTGTTTAAATAATTAGAAAAGGAAATGATATCAGTAAATTCATAAATAGAACACAACAACATATTATTTTTAATTTGCTTTATGGTGCAACCAACCAACCAATAATCTTATACTTACTTAATATATAAAGCTGAAGAGTTTGTTTGTTTGAATGCGCTAATCTCAGGAACTACTGATTTGAAAAACTCTTTCTGTGTTAGATAGCCCATTTATCGAAGAAGGCTATAGGCTATATATCATCACGCTATGACCAATAGGAACGGAGCTACACGCGGACGAAGTCGCGTGGATCGACTAGTTTGTTAATATAGGAGGAAAGAGGAATACTTGTTGCCTCCGAGAGACTTGGTACAGTCATTTTACAAAACTATTTTGAACCTAGCATTATAAACATTGGTACTCTATTGTACAAGTAGATTTTATGTCATAAAGATATACCTCGTAGTCAAGCAGTTTAAATATAGCAGGTGTGTAAGGTTTTTCTCGTGATTGGAGAAAATTTTAATGAGTTTTTGAGTGAAAATTTGGCTTATTCATTTCACACTCAATGTAGTCTCAAATCTCAATTACATAATATATCTGAGGATACCTGGTACATTTTTTCCCGAATGGTTGATCCATTAGTAAAATCTAACTAACTGCTAACTAATTTTAAATGTATTTCACATTTAATTCTTAAATAAATTCTGCATAAATCAATAAGAAAATATTCTTGAAATATTTTTAGAACTTTGATTAAACCTCAAAAACAAAAGGGGGTGTCAATTCTCATATAATTTAGTTTTTGTTACCAACGAGTAATAGTGAATAAAAATTTTAATAGTGTAAAACAAAAGTAACTCTTATAGGATGATTTCGCTGACCATCTATTTATGTCTGCCAAGACCCTGTTTTTCAGATCAGCTGTAAAGTGCAACTATAAAAGCATTATATGTCATCGCAATCAAATACGGATATTTTATATATTTATTCATATTTTAATATTCGCAAGCGTTTTATAGTATTGGTAAAATGATCGTGATCTATATTGACGAGCAGTAACAACCGTTTTCCAATGGCAAAGTTAAGTTTATACCTCAATCCAGATTGAACGGAACTTTCAGTGCGCGAATTTGAGTCGCACTTGGCTGAATTCTGAATATTACTAACTGTCTAATTAGTAGATACAGTAGACCTGATTATATATTGAACTCATTTTCAAGTCGAAAATCAAATTTTTTATGTTGCACATAATCACTGTTATCTCGTTTATCTGTAATTCTCTAAAGCGGTCGCTAGCCGTCCTAAACACGAGGCAGCGACCGCAGTTGCTTTGAATGATTCCTTAGGGAGGTTGGTAGACATTTCGCAGGCTTCACATTTACGTCTTAGTCCATGAAGACAGCTATCTCCGTAACCGACCGATCGTTAAAGTTTCAGATACACTTTACGATATGACGCTTCTCTTCTACGCGGGTAACCCTGCGGATAGCCCTGACCTCGATATCACTTCGAATACATTTTTCTATAATACTATATTTTAATAGTCACCGTAAAATAAGCGTTGTCACACAAGTAGCGTTAGTTTTTTTAAATTCATTAGTGAGATTATAATTTTCTAATGGATTGTCGACGAAGAATTTAACTTACTTATTTTTGGATATTAATGATCCGGCGATGTCTATTGGTTTAATATAATCTATAGATTTTCTATCATCATATTATAAACAAACATGCACCATATAGACTAGATGATAGATGTGGTGTTCATTAAATACATTCACCTTAAAAGCTAAAAGATTTTAAGTAAAACATTATTTTATCTTGTAAAGTCAAAAAAACTAGGATTTATACATTTCTCGTATTAAATATAATAGTAACTGAAATTTAGCAAAGTTATAATCGAGCTATAAGTTTTATTCGATCACACTCCCGCCAGTGACAGATTTTCATGACCAAGTCCCTTCCAAGCGAAAATTCGTGAAATGCATAAGCGGTTAATATGATTACTAGTGACCGTCAGCTACGATTCCGTGGGTGGGGCGAGCAGTGGCAGCCTCTCAAACATGTAGAAATCATTTTTTTTACAGTCATTTCCTCCCATTTGAAAATTTGTCGGATTATAGTTTACCTAGTATCTTGAAGGAAAAATAAAGTCAGCTGACCATAACGTGGTGGATTATACGTCAGCTGACTGCTTGACCAAGTGACATTTTGATTTTTTTATAACAAAATCACAGTTACCATTTAAGTAGCTTTTTACAAACAGGAGTTTCATAAGTGAATGAACGGAGTCGAAGTCGAACTCACGAAATTTATTAAGTGTAAAGTAGAAGATAAAGTGTGCAGTCTTTATCTTCTGCTTTATACTACTGGCTACTGAAGGTACTAACTAATAGTTTATTTTTGTATTAATTATATATATTTGTGATATCATGGAACTAAGAATGTATAACATACTTGATGATTTATGAGAATAAATAAGGTAGGATTTTGTGCGTTATCATTCTGGTACGAGTAACAAGAAAAGTTTGGTTATATCAACTTAGAGGCAAAATTGAGCTTATATTCTTTCTTCATCGACATACTTAAACTTCATTATAATAAGTACAACGGATAAATTATTAATTCAAACTTAATATGGACTTATGTAAGAATACGCTTCCGCCGGACTATTTTTACTGTTAAATTTAGTCACTGGCCTTGAGACGGCAACACCGAGGTATATTTATACATTTGATATAATTAGAACCAGTAAGGCTATTAAGTTATATATTTATACTCGAAGTAGTCAACCCATTCTCGTTTCGCGAAAGATTCTGAAATTATATCTTATTCTCACATCTGATTATGAAAAAAGCCTTTTTGTTCCAAGTCAAACATTGACTTCACATTAAAAATAAATATAAACCCTTTAAAATATCTGATATATTTTATCCCCTGAAATAGGAGTTGTCTACAGAATCTTAACAAAATCTTTCAAAATTTAACTTTTCCCGTAGAGATTCAATTTCGAAAAAACTTAAATCTTAAGTGCTCTTTAGGTCGCATAAAAAAACTAATGTCCAAATTTCATCTTTCTAACTTTCCTTTCATGAACAATGAATCAGTTACGTGTTTATTTATATACCTACCTACTCGTACTTACTAGTAAAACCATTAGACTTAAAGTTAAAAAGAAATATTAAACATATTTAATGCTACAGGATAGTTAGCAAACATAATCTATTTGTATAGAAATAAGTTGTTCTTACAACTTCCATTTTACTCAATTGTATTTCTATATTCTGCGGTAGTTCCGGAATGCAAAGCAAACGTTTATATAGGGCGTCAAACAAGCAGTGCCGAAACTTTGCCAGCCAACTTCGTCTGGAGCCGTAAGATCTAGAAACTTAATGTCTTAAATACAAATTAGGAGCCTAAGAATATATTATTTTATTCATAAAGTTACTATTTTTATATAATTTATTTATATAACTAAATTCTAAGAAAATATACTGTACTATCAAGGATATTTTTGATGATTAACTCCTTATATACTTTACAATCTCTTTGTCTTTAATTAAATGTATCTTTTATTTGATTCAAGCTACAAATTAATTAATTATTTTCAATCATATCCATTTAGCTATTTTCGCACCACTAACAGCGCTCAATCACAGTCAAAAATTTTAAAAACTATTTTTATATGCTCTATTACTTATTTCACACGTCTTTCTCTACTTTTTTTCAAAAATCTCCAACGTACACAGCAAATCTACAATATTACAATAAGTAAAGATAACTAACGGATGGAGAATTTTGGAAATTTAATCCTTTTTGGCCTTCGAAATTTTACCGTACTTCATTAAATTTTCAACTTTGATCGTTGTATTACATCAATACATTTGTTAATTCTATTACGATTGCTAAAACTTACATGGTCAATGTTTAATATTTTAAAAGACCATAGAGCAAAAACTATCTTTTAATTTATTCTTTTATTTATTCTTAGTGATTATTATGCTCCAATAAGTTAAAATTATATTCGTTCATAGTTTCGTCAACGACAGCAGTTTTACATTTGTGTATAATTTTTTCATAGGAAAAGTGTTTCGTGTCATATTCTTAGCTAAAATTGAATCATAATATTCAAGACAACGCTGTGAGCCCTCAGAATGCATAACATGAAATGACTGATTTAATATTGATGAATTCTACTTTGCATTACAAGATTACTATGTAGAAATATCTATTGTAAATTAAACAATAAGGAGCTGTTTTATTAAGCAACTAAGAAGTTATGAAGAAATGCCTAAATACTTCATAAATGTCAGTAATAATAACTATAACTAATTTAATTTTATAGTAATAAGTTATAGTTATTTTTACTGACCTTTATGAAGTATTTAGTTATTCTATGCGGACCGCCCCCACTTTGTTGGCACTAAATGGATCTTTCCTTAAGCGCCTAGTGCCGAGTTTCAACAAAGTGAAAAGCAGAAAAACCTTTTCATAAAGACATATTTCATAATGTTTAGTCAAACGTTTAGAAAGACCATGAATACCAGATATATTTAAATATAGAAAGACTTTACCGCGCTTAAAAGATATTAAGCCCACCGTATACAGGTATGAATTTCTAGCACGACTTCAGTTTTCCTCTAACTCGCTGAAATTGCTATAAATCTTCCGAACCAGCGCTTCGTACAATTATGATAGAGCACCAATTGACGAAGATAATATTATAACTTTAATCATCCATTATAATTTGTACATTCAGTTTAGGTCTGTTTCTAAAACTATCGAACATTATTTAATATTCTAAGTCTTATATATGTTACAGAAACACAGAAATTCCTTAAGATAATATTTTTGATTATTCTAATGTTTTGTTACTCTATGGTAAATTCATCCTGATTCACAATTTGACGGTTTCACTTCGATGGATATAATAATACGTTAAATTGGAAGCAGCACGTTACGATTTACAATTTAATTTTAACATATACTTACAAACAAAAACAAAATATCTTTGTTATAGTAAATACAGTACTTAATATATGAGATGTAATACATAAGCATTTCTAGAGATTTCCTCTTCTAAAGCTTTGGCAGATATTTATTAATTACATGATAGAAGTTTTATAACAGAGTCCCCACGCTGATTTAACCCAAAATACTGTAAAGCAATTGTCCATGACATTATGCGAATTGTAAAGCAAATTTTTGACCTTTAGACACTTATTAATAAATCTTACATACAATATTTTAAATTAATTATTAAATTTCAATTTCAAAATAGTGTGATGAATATTGATAATCGAGAAAATTAGTCTAAGTGCGTAAAAAAACGTCACCATAAATATAATTAACGATATTGGTCCTTGCTCTAAGTTAATGAATCCCATTCTGAAGCAGTACACGTCCGTGTAATAAATTGTCTTAAAATTGTTTATAAATGTTCCAACATCGAGGATATACTTACACTTTTACTATACATCTACATTTTATTCTAGAAACTATTCAACAAAACTAGAAATATAAATTAAATTGTTTATCTATTGCCATACTTTAAATCCTCTATAAAAGATTCTGAAACAGTTAGCTTATTGCCAACATTAAAACACTCAATGTCCTAATAAACATTATATCACCCAAACTGATCATATAATGCTGTACTGAGTTTCATAATAACACTCAAATTCCTTCTGCGCAAAGGGACACAGACACCCATATTCTTACAGCTCGATGCGTGGTATCTGTATGAATTTAAAAAAAAAGCACATCTGTATGAATTTCAAAAAAAAGAACAGTCATTCACGTCGTGCTCCGTAAAAAAATGTTATTCGAATCCCCGACATTTTTCTTTAATATTTTTATTGTTTTGTTTACAAAATAAATGAGCGATTACCTTCTAACATTAGAAAACATATTAAAGTGAATTTTAATAACTGCACTCTACAAAATGTTCATTAACTATTATAAACTCTAAAATCAAAAATAGTTTTGTTGCTGAAACTAGAATAAATCTACTAAAGTAATCACATGTTTTACACATATCAAGTATTAAGTTACTATGTTTCAAAGGATTGTAATTCAACGTATGCTTCATGATGTTATCTTAAACTATAATTGAGTTACACGAAAATTGACCCACTGGAAAGTTCTACGTAACTTAAACTTAATTAAGTAACATGTAACTAAATAGCTTACTGTTATAAATGAAAATAATGCTAAGTATTTTATATTGTTACTAGGCTGGTAAAAAAGAACTGAGTCGTGTGTGTGAGAAACACGATATAAAATACTAGCAATCCGCTTCCACTTTGCCGTATATAGGGGATATATGCTATATCCCTAAAAAAATTCATTTACCTTTTTCAGTAGATTTTCGATTTTTCTCTCCATACAATCCTTGTAACCTTGTGACGAAAATTGTGTTGAAGTGAAATACATAAATATAGATGCAATTGATTTTTATTCATAAAGTATATAGATTTAGGTTAAACAAGTGTCATAATCCTGTTATTAATTTCGAAAAAACACATAGCGCCTATAGCATAGAAGTAATGTAATTAGAGGGCTGTCGTAAGTATACCTAAGATGTACAATATAAGAACATTAAGCATGGTAAACATTGACACTAACGTTTCTGCTACTTTCGGTAAACTTCCTCCCGTCCTCTTTGTGAAAGTTCATAAGAATAGCTTCATATTTTCTTATTATGAAATTTTCTTAGAACCAGTTTATTTTTACTTTTACAAGTACTTATATTTTTCTGATAAGAATGAAGTGAATTAAAATAACATTAAGATAATATAAATGTTTTGTAAAACAGATCATGCAAACCATTGCTACACCATATTATTATCATCATATTTCTTTTTCTTCACTATTAACGCTTAGAATATTTATAGTATAATAATATTTTTATTTTATGGTACAGTTATGGTTTCTCATTATTTTTTCCTTTAACTTTTACTACCCATAGGGGTACGTACCATAATATAGTATAAGAAAATGTATAACAATGTATCTCTTCTCTACTAGCCCATACAATTTTTGTATCAAAAAAATCAATGAGATAAATAATAGATAGATAGAAACAAAAATCTCGATTAAGTTATAAATCTTTAACTATATGTATGTCGGAGAATAATAAAGGATTATCGAAAATTCGAATCATCATCGATATCTATGGCGTTTGAGTAGGGTAGTAGTTACTTCCGACGTTTTGATATGCTGTCGACAGTCTGACTGTAGTCTTAATCGTGCGCGGTCTCTCAAACCCTTGAATAAGTCCCCGAATTGTGTTAATGCCTGGGAGTGCTGTCCAATTAAGGTCACGTGAGTTACTTACAATGTAATTGCCACGTCCTGTGTTAGGTTAGGTTTATGTGTAAAGAGTGCCTGAGCAGTGGAGGCGAGTGTTGTGATCACTTAAAGGACGTCCTTAAGCCTACACCTTGGTCACAAGTCATTGCTTAGGTTTCTCTCGTAAGTATAATGTTTAGTTATTTATCGGTTCAGTAGCAGTATCTACGCTGCGTTTACGCAATAGTTTATTCAATATCGTCACCCCTGTTAGTGTTTTCCAATATTTCCCTCTCCTCCTTCCTTCTCATTATTAAAATTCCCCTCATGTATGTGCATGTATACTTATATTAGTAGGGTAGGTCAAAAAATTCTTTTTCTGTTCTTTTGTGATACTATAAAATTTTTGTTCAAGATGATGAAAAAGAAATTTATCAAAGTTATTCAAGGACAAGTTTCTACAAATAACTTATAAATAAATATGTCGGAGTATAGTTGGGGTAGGGTAGGGTAATAATAAAGACGACTTGTTGTCACTTCCGTCGCGTCATTTTAATTTTTGACGACTTTAGATAGCGAGTAAACGATTAACGAATAATCGGAATACGAGCGACATCTACGGCACTTTATTCGACGATTTTTAATAGCTTCAAGCGAGTAATCGGTTCATTCATTCATTCAAATTGGCTTTCTCTGTTCTGACACATGACCTAAAAAAGTATTTTTGTATCACAACTGAAAGCCCGGCATCTGTTTTGCATATCCAGTACATTTATATACCAAAATATTCACACGTACTGTTTTGAACACATGTTTAATTTAAACTTAATTGTAAAGTAGTCGAGTCTTATCGTCGGTAGCTGGTGCCTGGTAGTATATCACAGACTTAAAACTTTTATTTTTCGCTCTAATTGAAGCGTTTTCTAGGTCGCACTGCTTTTAGTTAAAGCTTTGCAGTCGTGAAGAAAAGAAAAATATATTTAAAATACTTTAAAGATATTGAAGAAGCCTTTGTGATGAAAGTTCTTATTAAATCTCAAGGATAGATAATATTAGATCCATTAAACAAAGTTTTACTTAGCTCATTTAATTTTTTATTTTAGATATTTCCAGCTTTTCTTTTTAAGCATTTCTATTTAATACGTTCCCAACAAGTTAAATCGTGAACATGCATATTAAATGGTGAAAGTGGCGAGTAAAATCGAAACGAAGATATTGAATTCTATTATATACCTACCGAAATTGCTCAGGGGGACACTTCTATTTCAATTTCACGAGTGTGTCGGGCAAAAATTGTATTAGGTAATACCACCTACCGCAGTTTGCTGCAAATAGATACCAGTACAAAGGTACTCCGTCTCCTCGTAGAGAACTGAGTTTGTTTCGAAGGAAATGTTCAGAAAACTGGATTGAATTACTTTCCTACATTCGAAGTGGAATAATGTATAGCCCGTGTGAGCGATACACAACTTGTTATGCGCGCAGCGATGGAGTGCCGCCTACTTTCTTACAGAATATCGCTACGCCTGAACGCGTACACGAATAAACTATAAAATATTTCGATTACTTTAGACTAACTTATATTTCAGGAAAAACTGCACGTAAGTTATTGAGTACAATATTTTATAAAAGCATATAAGTTCGAAAAATATTGTAAATTGGGACAAAGAATTTAATTTCATATTTGAAAATAATATTATAATTTGAAATACGAAATTTATTTCTGATGAATTTATTTCCACAAATGAAATGCTCCCAAGAATTAATGAATACTAAATACCTCCCTTACCAGACTAAACTCCCTTTTTCTAGAATCTATATGGACTTAAAATTGGAGAGAATAGCAATAAGTAAATTGTACTAGGAATAACTACTTGTTAAATTAAAAACTTAAATTACCCCCGACTGAAACTTTAAGTTACCAGGTAGCGATACTCAAAATAATTTAGAAGAATCGATATTAATCTGTATGTCGATTTATTAAATTGTTGTAAACAAAATATAAAAACGGCAGTCGGTACAATTTATACTGTAACATACTTGAAACGGCTTGAAACGGATACTCGAATATATTCGATACTTACTATCGAAAGTAATAATATCACGACAACTTCTGACTATAATAATAAAGGTTGATGAAAATTGCTTTAAATTGCAATATTGAAAGACAAGAATTTTTAAAAACACACGAATGACGGACGCGCAATTCACGTACCAATTTATCGTCTCTTGTTAATTGCTCCTTTATTTATCTGTTCATATTCAAGGTACATTCAGAAACTGTTTCAATATATTAAAGGTGTTTTTTAAGTTTTATTCCGTTCGTATAATCAATTTTACCTGTTTGGACAATACATAATTCTGACTCAATACTCACCATATTAAAAATATATTAAACTAGCTCACCCTTCCTCGTTTCGCGAAGGTGTGTATTTGACTATAGGTAGCAGTTTTATCAAAATCATTTTAACATTTCTCACAGTTTAAACTTTTCCTGTTTTTAATTTTATATAAACATATAGATTTTTAAAATTGCAACTTAAAATAAATTTTCTTTAAATTTAATGTTTAATGGTTTATATGCCTTAAATATATACCATTTTATCCGTTAAATATAAACATACTATTACTTCCGAGGATTATATATTAGACACATAGCAACAGTTAACAATACATTTCCATCTCAATTAATTTCTTTAAAATAGTAATCTTCTTTATTCAGAAAATTATTATTACGCTTAAATCTTTTAAATCGTTCCCTTTTATTCCATTGCATTGTTACGTCGTTACATTAGCTATCTGTAACTTTTAATGGGTAAAAGTATTAAGCTCAATTAAGCAACTTTGTGGAAGAACTCTAAACAGGCTCTCTCACAAATTAACGATGCGAATCAATGTTTTCCTATTTTCGTATTCCGAAAGCGTTCAGCCCAGAAAGGCATCTGAAAATAAAATTATTGGTGACTTGCCCTCGGTGGAAATAAACCTATCGGGTACGTGGTTGTACTGCGATTGCTCTTTAAATCTATTACTCCGTTCTTTATCAATATTACTAGAAGAATATTCAATTTATACTCAAATTAAGTTTAATTCAACAAAATTTGTTTTTTGTAATCTTTCTCTTTAAATGAAATAAAAAAAATGTTTGTTAAGGACAGATACAGACATTCTGATAATAAACGGTCCACCAGTCATCAACGACTCGAGATCGAGAATTGAAGTGACCAAACAATCACATTCTGAAAGTTTTCTTCTAAAAATATATTGTTTTACTCCAGACATTACACGAAAGACAAAATTTATATAATTGAGTAGACGCACAAGCGGCAGTTAGGTGGTACTAAATATACCTCTGTATTACGAGTACTGTAGAAAGTATGTAATGAAAATGTGATTATAAATAACAACCGTAAATATAATAAAATGATAGTGCAGCAAATTTTATAAATTTTATTATCGTTACATTTTAAAATTATTGATATTACAATTATTATTTAATGTTCGTGTCCAATCACTACGAGAGGTATGTTATTCGAATTGTTTGAATTGTTAGTTTTTTGAAGTGACCAATCAAATCGCATCAGTCTTTCCTTCAGCGAATGCCGACACTCAACACGGAACAAAATGTTCAAAATACGGAATCTATTGGGATATGATCTCTGGTATCACCCTATCCAATTTAAAATAAACGACAGTATAAAAGAGATATACGCAAACATAAACGACTTCCTTCCATCTTCGTAAGTTTATAAACATGATGAGGATCGCGGATCGCGTGACCGGCTGTCGATCGGAAAAGCTTATCGCACCAGGAACCCCACCTCGTGTAACATGTTTACAACACGTAACAGCCATGTTTATGGTTTAACTTAAACGTCTTTCTTTATCTTACTTTATTAATCTCTTAAATTGAAATCCTTATTAAAACTGCCAGCAGTGATTTGTTAACCTTTGATTGTCTTGTAATTCCTAAACATTTATTTCAAGAAAACTCAACTGCATCTACAACTTATAAACTCTATCTCGATAGATCTGAGACAATCTGACAAGTGATTTCACTTTCCATACTTGCTTTCCATTGATCGACCTAATCAATGGAAAGTAAGTGTAAGTGAGACCAGGCAGCTAAGGCGAGTGTCGTAATTAAAGGAGCTCCTTAAGCCTACAACTTCGTTACAAGCCCAAGGCACTGCCTGGGTTCCTGTTCAAGAACTACAGAATCATTAGATTCGGTTCCTTCATTCATTCAAATCCGATCTCTCTTCTGACATACCTATTCGAGTAATGTTACTGGTATGATTCCAAAATAATATTTTACCCATTAAAAATTACAGAAAAGATCTGACAGAAAAATTATTCTTTGGCAATTTTGATGCTTAAGTGAAATGATATCTTTACTGTAGTAGTCATTAAAATAGCTAAAAGGTACTGACCCGTAAATCCGTCCATACTATAAGCTGTAACAGAAACCTTACACAAACGATGCTATTTGAAATTTTGATATTATCCGCACGACCCCTCTAAAGTGTTCAGAACTGCAACTAACATTTTGAAAACTGCCGTTACCTTCACGCTTACTTACTTCAAATAAGAGCCATCATCTTAAATGTCCTGATATTCTACATTATTAACGATGTTATCATTCCCCCGAGTATCGAAGATGATGTTTAAGTATAAGATAATATTAATGCATTCCCAAGTGCCTGAACAGAACGGTGAACGTATTCCAGAAACGTGTCTCTTAAGATTTATGCATTTGACTATGAATAATATATAACATTTATATTATGCATTTTCTTACATTTTCATGTCAAGTTACAAGAATTTTGAGTACGTAAGGGGATTAATCTGTAATTCTATAGATATTTAGCTATATTTTATGAAGACGTAAAAAGTATTTTCTAAAGTACCTTCTTCAAAGTAATATTACTTTCTTAGTTCTAATATAAAAACATTACACTTAAATAACTAACATGCTAATTGCCACTGCAATGTACTAAAAGAAATTTAATGCGGTTTTTACTAATGGACAGAGCGATTCTTGACGAAGTTTAGGTGTATATTTTGTTAAGGTTTTGTATAAATTGTGGTGATAATTGTTGAAATTGACTGAAGCTTTCATCGAAAAAACTAATCACTTTTTAAGATCATTGAGACCCTACAGCAGAAGAGCATATTGATATAATACCCATGCAAACTGGAGTGGGCCATTAGTTTTATAAATATTTCAAATGCACATTCTTCATTAACTCCTGCGGCTGAGTAAAATTTGCTGATTTAACTCACTCCTAGTCTTGGTTCAACTTTACTAATTTGAGAGCAGTACGAACAAGAAAATTTACTTCCCTACTTATGTAGGTCACCTGAATGAAATATTACTAGCTACAACTAGAAGTTAAGATTGGAGTAGATCAAACCAAGAAATTATTTCTCTGAAATACGATAACATAAACTAATTCAAACTATATATTTCAATGATTTAGTAAAATACTACTAACATATTAAAATGTCAGGTGTATTTGAGTAAGTAATTACACTTTATTTTCGATAGCATTTTTTCATAGACTTGTTTTATATATGGTTCTTATATTATCATCATTAATAAAGTAACTAGAAAACTATTAATAGTTACTTACTATATCTTATAAAATTTATCTATTCACTGGTGGTACAAGTAAATAGATAAATTTTCTATTTAATCCATGAACCTTTCGATGTTAGGGTAAAATAACAAATGTACCTATGAATATCATAAGACAACTGATTTTTATTTATATAGATAGATTGTGTATCTACGTATATAATATTATTATACACTTCATTCTGAATCATCATAACAAATGCTACAAATTTTAATAAAATCCAGTCAACTAAAATTATTTTATTTAAATATAACTGAAACTGTGCCCGCCTGACCTGAATGATTCAGTCTGATGGGATATTGGTCATATAAATTTCATGTAGAGATCGAAGTGTTGAGACTTTTTTCTAAATTAAAATGTATCAATAGCATTTTTACAAAAAAAATTGAGAGCTCAATAATAAATAGAAAATATGTTCTATACTCCGTATAATTTTATCCCACTTATCCTCGTACTCGCATTACCTTAATACCATCTACTACCGATTGTAGTTCAATTAAGTATTTTCAAAATTTTTTTTACAATAGTTTAAAACTGACGTACAACGACATATACCAAAAGCTATTTATGTGAACCACTTCTTATTATACATGCAATTTGTTAAACCTCTATTTTTTCTTCTTTAATCATCATCATCTTCACGACCCGTCAATGGCCCCATGCTGAGCCGGGTCTCCTTCTCAGAATCAGGAGAGTATTAGACCATAGTCCACCACGCTGCCACAGTGCGGGTTGGCAGACTTTACACACAACTTAGAGAAACATGGAGAACTCTCAGGAGTGCAGGTTTCCTCACGATGTTTTCCTTCACCGTTAAAGCAAGTGATATTAAATTTCTTAAAACACACATGACTCAAGAAAATTCAGAGTTGTGTGCCCAGGATTAAACTCGGATCTCCCGATTAAGACATTGAAGTCTCAACCACTGGGTCATCACTACTTGCTTTTTAATAATATACAGTAATACATTTATATTTTAAAATAGAGAACAAATATAACGTTAAACATTAACCATATTTTAAACAAAATGTAAATCAGACTAATTAAAAATTTTGGTGTATTCATACATTGACACTTTGTTTTGTAATAATATAAAAAAAAATATCTACCTATGGCCAATAAGAGCGTTAACTTCAGATGCTCCCTTTATCTCTAATTTTATAAGAAAAGTAGCAAAAAACAGTTTTGAAGTTTTCAACTTGATCCGACTTTGTTATAAATCTGTTTCACGAATTTTCCAAAGGGCCGCCTCTGGCCACTATATCAACGAGTTCTAATGAAACTTTTGTCTAATCTCTTGACATTTCTATCTTCTTTTTTTATAATTTTAGTTTTGTTCTTGTCTGACTTTCATTCATGTTCGAGTGTTTACTCGAATAGTAGTTTTCCTATAACAGTTTTGTATGGAATATCGCCGCGTTGATAATTAATTTTGATGCACAAGAAATTAAATTAGTCAAAAAAATGCTTGAGATACGTAACATTATGTTTGATTTTTCCAATCACATTATTCCAAAGAATATAAGAAATAATTTAATATTTAAAATCATTATTTTTTATTTTAGTCGATTTATTAATTTACTAGTCGACCCGCGCGACTTCGTCCGCATGTAGCTCCGCTCCTATTGGTCGTAGCGTGATGATATATAGCCTATAGCCTTCCTCGATAAATGGGCTGTTTAAAACTGAAAGAATTGTTCAAATCAGACCAGTAGTTCCTGAGATTAGCGCGTTGAAACAAACAAACTCTTCAGCTTTATATGTTACTATAAGATTAAATTTTTCCTTTTTAGACTGGTTAATAAGTTTTGAAGTTAGGCACCTCTTCTAGTTTCTCAAATTTAGTTTAACGTTAATCAGGGTTTAAATCTGTACCGAAGAGTAGAGTGTAATTAAGTGAGGTTGGTTCTGTGCAATAATTACGAGTATTCGCAACTTAGAACCGTTGACTGCTGGTGAGCTGTAGATGTTTACTTTCACGAAGACTGCTACGAAGGCGCAGCAATTACGTTATAAAATTACGTCATTAATTTCATACATAACGATGACTTCATTTTTGTATCCCTTAGTTTTTACAATGGTATAAATTCTTTATTAATAGCATTAAAAACGTTTTTATAATATAAGGTTATATAATATTTATTTCATTTGGAAATAACAATTTACGAAGTGTTTTTTTTTTCATCACAGCTGATACTCAAAGAACAACGCAATAGCAGGGGACCTGATATCAGTTTATCCTTCATTTCGAGACTGTTAATGAATAATTCCTCCGGCTTTTCTTAATTGGCCGATTGTAGCTTTAACGCACGAGCTTCACATGGACGAGTATAATTAGGATTTCCATTAAATCATAAACTGATATCTGTAGATAGCCGCGGAACATATTATTTCTCCTTATTTCCAAGTACAACATTGTTCAGGAACAGGCCATAACATCTATGTAGACACGGCCTACCAACCCTATTCTTTTATTTTTACATCACACTGTCCGTGTCCGAGAATTTTCTTTGAATGTATTCGGGATAATCTCCGGCTGGTGTCACATCACAAGTTAGATTATAGCGCCTTAATGCTCCTCAGTCCACACACGTATTTCGAAGACTTGGGTTACTGTTAAGCTTATTATAAAATAAAGAAGTTACATTTCATTTTCCTAAAAATTTTAATCACGTAACTTATTAGAGTAAATTAAACCTTTAGAAAGAGATATAGTGAGCCTTGAGCATTAGTTTGTTCATACATAAAATATTACATAAAAGAGAGCTCATGCAACGTTATAAAACGAATGAAAATTATTTTATCGAATAAAAGCAAATAGTTTTATTCAGTATTGTTGCTAGAGCGTATAAAGACTGACCTTTACCCGAACCGCATCTCAAGTAGCTCTGTTCATACATAATACTGAATTATATAACTGAAGAATAGTTGTTAACAAGGACAGTATGACTGTATGAGTATGTAGAAGGAAACATAGAATCAATTTCAGTCACAACTTAGTCGTAAGAACTAAAAGCATATGCAATAATTTACTATCTTATACAATTAAAATATTTCAATTACCTACATTTGTATTATTTATAAATATATTTTTTTTGTGTGTAATATTTATATTTGTATCCGTAATAAAAACTGTTTGAATGACTATTTTTCACGACCATAACTAATCTCATAATCGAACTTTATAAATTGAGCCATGATTAAGATTTGGCTCACAAATAGTGTAATTTTAGAGGGACAAAACAGTCAAAATTTCTAAAATAATCGAGACACTTATTATTTTTGTTTTAAAGATTACTAGCAGTATGGATAACATACTACTAGTATTTATTCCCTTTACCCCTCCTAGTAAGCTAAAATGTTTGTGTTAGGAGTGGGGTACGCAAGTAGTCCAATGTCTTTGGATTTGAACCCACGACTTATCGATCGTGAATCCAACGCCTGTACCACTGAGCTACTGATGCTTCAATATTCAGTTTATTTATTCAAATATTTCAGCTTCGGTTACTTACGCTTCATTTTGATAGTTCATATTCACTCTGTCTATAAGGACTCTCTCACTCTATAACTATTAAAACAAAGCTTATTTTACAAACTTACATGAATATCGTATATTCCACCTTTTAAGCAAACTGCACTTACGATAATTGCAAAAAAAATGCAGTTATCGTAATGAAAAGATGCAGCCGTTTATATCTCATGTATTGTTCACACAAGAATAAAAATTCCCAGGGTTCGTCATTTGACCTAGGAACATGGTTTTTGGCAAGAAGCAAGTTCCTATAGTACTATTATGGGGAAACATAGGATAACTGGAAATTTGTTATCACATCTGTAGGTTTCGCCTGCATTACTTGAGGAATACGTGAAGTTATCAAATTGAAATTAATATTAAACATGTAAGAAAACCACAAAATTACATAAAATATTTTATTACAATTGGTACGTATAACATACATTGTTGTGTTCATGTTGTAACCGAAAGCCCTGAGAGGATACGGATATGGACATCCGAATCCGTCTCTGCCATTATTTATTGCCATGTACCCACAGGTATATATTTAGAGGTCATCGTCTTTACACTGACCTATATAGGTATCTTACCGCTCAGAATTTATGTTCACCTAATTTGTATTTATGTACTGAATATAATATTGTGTTTTAATTAATGATAGATGTATATTATTATAATATAAAATAGAAACTGTTTGTTGTAAGCGCACGACCTTTTTTTAATGTCCGTAATAATCCGGATTAAATCTTAATGGAACAAGAAATTGGAAAGCTTTTGTCATTCATTCTCATTAAATATTATGAAAACTCAATAATCGTTTAAAAAAACGTTTTAATTTATTCCTTATGTTTCTGGACAAAATATGGGAATACTTCAAACAATTATAATAATTGTACCAACACAGCACTTAGTAGTAGACTGTATTTAAAGAATTACACGATATCCAGTGAGAACATAGGAAAAAATTCAAAGCCTACTCACCAGCCACCATTCACACGTGATCTTCTTGGTAGGCGCCGACTATGTTCCAAAGTTATGTGAATGACGAACATACACTTCACTAATTATATTTTTATTAATTTTCGAAAAATATGTGTTGCTACTACGACGAGTTTTGAGCGAACAGAAAGAGAGCGATGGCATCCGCTATCTACCCTCACTGGATTTTTATAAATCTAATTATTATTTTACTACCGACAAAATATGTTATGATAAATAATTATGACGCTAATGTTATTATTGTTTTACGAAAGTTGTATTAAACAATAAAACGAAAATAAATGTAATTAAATGAACTAATAATTTAAATTATATTGAATATAAATAATATAGAAATAAACTTTTATTTAAGCAAATTAACCCAGGTAAACGAATATATTTTTAGCCAAGGAAATTAAATTGTCTTTATTTCAAATGAAACACTCACCTCCACTGCCCAGCTTATCTGTTAGGTTAAGTTCAAGACATACATATTACAAAGTATATAATACATACATGTACTATGTCCCTGTAGTAGTTTTATGTACTCAAAGCTTTCAACAGAGTGTTTTAGTATTTAATTAACATAGTTTCGCTTTATGTCGCAATTAGCTTAAATAAGACTATCGCAGACTTCACTAAGAAATGCCTTCATAATATACGGCCAAATTTACAATATACACACAGTATTATATTTGAAACGTTGCTGTATTTTTCGGTTTGTTTTTTAGCAGACTATAGATAGAAGTTATGATCAATATTTGAATAGTTACTGAATTGCGTATTTACAATCTTGCGCCCATTCTTCTCAGGTCTGGGTTAGGTCGTTTCCGAAAGGGTGGTAGATTCCGACGTTTAATAAGAGAATGTAAATTCCAGTAATGAATAAAAAAAATTGACTTTGACAATATTGTTTTTTTTTTGAGAATAATGAACTTTAAGGACTATTTTTACAAAAAATTTTAGAAAGCGTTTGTTTAACATAGTTATTGTTCAACCGTCTAGCATAGACGGTTGAACAATTGAACAATTATGCTCTATAATCTATTTTGGTATTTTATTTTGTGGTAATGGCGGTTAAATAATAAACAGGATAAAATATATTGATCTGTCAGTGGTAGATAAACCACTAACGCGGAGAACGCAGCATTTTGTACAGCGACTATCAAAAAGAAAGCCCCCATCGGACTAGCACCGCAGGGCCCCTTAAAGTCCGAGACCCGTAGCAATTGCTACATCTGTTTCATAGCTATTCCGCTAATCCGCTACTCCAGGACCGTCCCGAAGTTTAACTTTATATCATTTCGTTATATGTACTTAACAAAATAGAAAGTTTATATTGAAATCGTCGAGTGATTTTCAAAAATAGATGAACGCTAGCAAAAAATGCTGATAAGTTTATATTGACGAGCACTTCCTATCGATTTATTTAGAAATACTCACTGCTTCCACAAATTATAGTCATAAGCTTAGCCCCGAAGGTTTACCGGCAGTTTGACAAGTGTTATCAGAAAAAGAACATTGTCTTTTATATCCATTGTAAATTTAATATCCTTATAAACACACTGTAATACTTGCTACAAATTACAGGCCATCGCACAAATCTCGCACTCACTCGCCGATGGCTCGAATATATACTGCCGTGGTGCACACGAGATTTTATGTGTCTTTACCTTGAGTAAATATAAATATTCAAATAGATATAACAGTAATGCATATACTATAATAAGGGCTTAAACTCTGCACTACTCGGCTAGACTAATTGGTAATAATGTAGGTTACCACATAGCGTATTAGGGCACATGTAGTCTCTGTTGGGGCACATATAGTTTATTTAGATCACGGCTGTTATCCTTGCCCAGTACTACATCGTGAAATGGGAAAAGGCTTGGATGCTTTTTTTACTAGTAGCGCTAGTTCGCAATTGCACGGTAGTAGGAGTATATTGACTTTATTACATAAAGGTTTACAATGCTCGCAATAATAAAATTATATATAGTAGGATGATATAAAAAATAAAATTATAGTAAGATGAAACCCATTGGAAAAGGAAAGAATATAACAAAAATAAAAGGAAAATAATTTACGGGCAATCTGAGGTCAGAAAGTGGAGGGAGGGGGGGGGTGTATAGTTAAGGGTAAAAAATAGTTTATCTCGATTTCCGGCAAAACTACAAGTCCTATGGAAAAAAGTTTTATGGCAAAGTTTTAGGTAATAATAAGATAGGTCTTCAAATATGATATTGAGGTTTCTAATATAATTTTTTTCTAAACTGAATAGTTTGCACGAAAGAAGGAAGTACCAAAGTGGTAAAATGTATGTAACTTCTAAAATAAGAGAATCAAAAAAATATATGATGTACATTACCATGCAAAATTATACCGAAAATTGGTTTGAACGAGATCTAGTTAGTAGTTTTTTTTAATACATCATACGAGGAGGCACACAAATTAATAAGATTTTTGGAAATATTTCTTGTCAAACTGGAATATATATTAGCATGTTTAGCTATCACAAGCCTATATGGGCTCGCATATAGTTAGATCTAAATCCCATCGTTTAGGTACCTAATTATAATGTTTACTTATCAATAATTAAATTTAAAAAAAATACACTATTATTAAAACATCGATCGAAGTTACAACGAAATACAAGAACTTTTATATGATGTTACTTGCTGCTACGGAACCCTTCATGGGCGAGTCCGATTCGCACTTGGCCGCTTTTTTTTGTTTCAAAAATTATCGACATTGGTCTATAACACCACATACTGCACCAATACTTCATTATGAAGGAATTCTTCACTATTATGTCGCAGTTTATGTAATATGGCTTAAAGTTTATGATTTTTGTTTTGTTGTTAAGAGAATGGTGTGTTGATAAAATAAATCGTATATAACTGTAATCGAAGCTCGTGAAAAATGTCCTTGAATAAAGTTCTAAAAGAGTTCCAGTCAATCGGATAGCTGGTAATGTTACATACATACTATTCAGGTATATGTATAATGGAACGGACCGGCTACAATCTGTCTGTTTGACTTGGGATTCAGTCATGTTTGCACAGTCCGCGCAATCAGCGCTTCGACAATAAAATATAACTATTACCTATATCTATGTTAATAATATTACTGTAGTTTTACTCCTAATTAGTAGAGTATATGTATTTTTATTAACTTAATTCTTTGTTCTATCAGAAGAAAAATTTTGTATCTTAAAAATTTGCTTCGGCTCAAATTAAATTCCACACCAACATTGATATACTATCAGAATCTATAATTCATACTAATATTATAAATGCCAAAGAGTGTTTGTGGGTTTACTGGTTTTGGACAACCTTTCTTCATGAGCTGCTTTCTATCCCGAAAAAATTACAGTTCCAACGGATTAGTAATAAAATATGTTTAACAATACGGCAGCGCCTGAATATTTTTACATAGCAATAGTTTAATAAAAACATGTTTTAAGCGGTAATTTGTATTAACTAATGAGTCTTTACAAGTTTACATTAATCGCAGCAAAAACCAGTATTATTTTAGTAAATTGTTCTAACCCTTATATTTGTATATACTTAACATTAAATACACGTTATTAGCAACACAGCTGAATCATCACAAGAATGGCCAGCCAATTGGATCACACCGACATAGTAGTATAAGTTAAAACAAAATTCCAATAATTATCATGTATTTCTGTAACAACAAGGAGTTCAGCTTTTGACGGCTAAAATTATTCTAATCAAAGAGCACCTTTGAATACCAGAAACATTTAAATCAATCGCTCCATATCAAGCAATAATTTTCTAACTTTAGCATTTACAAATCCTTTTATTTGATTTATTTGCACCACTTATGCTGCAAAATACTTAGGTACTTTCACCGTCACGTACCGAAGACTTTGCTGGTCTTTGCAATCGTTTTGTTTTTTTGATTGATTGCGCCCTAATGTCGGATTATCCAGAGTACAAATACGTTAAGCTTCAGAATGCTGAGAAAGAGCTTCGTTAAATGTTAAAAGCTTTTTGTAGAAAAGTAAAACCCCAAAGAAGTTGTATTTAATTTTACTAAGAATCAAATAGTAGCAAGTAATTTATATAGAAAATTTAAAAAAGTTATGAATACTTCTTTCTTACTCGTTATCGGCACATTAGCTATAAAAAATGTTAAACAGCAGAATACTCAACAAAAGACTACAAGCGTCCGAAAGGCCTGCCTCCAATGCCAGGCATTTTGCATGGTTCTTGCCCTCAGTCCACGTCTTCAAAGTTCTGAGTATCTTCTGGCTCTGGCATGGCTGGTTTTATACTTTGACATTAGCGTAACTACACATAATGTAGATCTGTCTGGCCAGGGCTCTCAGACTATCGGAAGATGTGATCAACATACCGCCTGCCCAAGTCTATTGATTATCGCAAAATCCCCATAAATTAGACCTTAATATCTTTAGAAATGGGTAGATGTTAACTAATTGAGATACGAATCTCTCTCACTCTCTCTCTCATCTCACTCTCTACCCACTCATCTAACTAATCTTAATAATAAAATAACGACTTACGTAAACCTCAAGGAGTATTACAGTTCACTAGGATCAAAATTGACTTTATGAAATAATTTATGAACAAAAGTTTTCGACAGTATTGGTAATATTTGCAAATGCAAAATATTATAAAAGTACATCCAAAAATTAAAAAAAATAATAAAACGAAAGCAAGGTATACGACTTAGACATGTATATAATTGTATACTATACTATGGCGTTTGTTCTGATCAGCTTGACGTAGCAATTCGAAACAAAAGAAGTGGATTTCTTTGTAAAATTGTTGAAGCAAGGAGTTCTTCTTAACTCAAGAATCTTAAATATGAAATACCCTCTAAAAATTACCACTTATGTTAGCAATACAACGCAGTATAGCTCCTATACATCTAAGTATGGAATGAATATGCTAATTATTTTAAAATACCTATCAAGCAATTAAGCAAACTAATTTTAAAGTTTAGAAAAGTATAAATATATTCAAATATTTTCTTTATATATATAAAATAAAAATAAATCGTCGAATTATATATAAAATATACCTTACTTAGCGCATTTCTTTGGTCAAGGTTTGTATGAAAATCTTCTGTTATCTACTAGGAACCTCGGAAAAGGATGCTATCGCTAGTGTTCCGTAAATCCATAAGTAAAAGACAATTTCCATTTTAACCAAATGTCATCATAGTAGGTACTCTCCTGTCTTTTTAGAAAGTTATATATTTCACATATGCTTTTAGCTGAAGTGCGTCTCAAGAGGTGTAACTATATAGCGTAGAAGTTATACTTATACACTGTCTTGGCTTTTACACTATTTCAATTTTTAGTGATAATTATGTCTAAGAACCTTGCATATAAACACAAATGTCGAAATACATATCAATACAATTTGATTAAACTGATTTTTCTGCCTTTGGTATACTCGTAAAAAGATTTTTAAATAATTTTATCTACATTCATTAGAAAATTGGCTCTAGTTTGTTTTTAATCTTTACTTATATAATGCTTTACTTATATATCGGTGTCTTACTCGGGAAGTCCGGATTCGATTCTGGACACACACCTCTGACTTTTCTGAGTTATGTGTGATCTAAGAAATTAAATATCACTTGCTTAAACGGTGAAGGAAAACATCGTAAGAAAACCTGCACCCCTGAGAGTTCCCTAAAAGTTCTCAAAGGCGTGTGAAGTCTACAACCCGCTCTGGGCCAGCGTAAACTTTGGCCTAACCCTCTCCTCTTTCTGAGGAGACCCGGCTCAGGAGTGGGCCATGAATGTGTTGTGATTGTGATGATGATGATATTTCGCACTAACAAGCTAAAGTACTAACAAGTTTTTCTTTTATTATATATTTTTTATTGCACAAAAATAAATACAAAGAAAAATGTTACAATTCATCATAAGCAAAGGCGGGCTTATCCCAATTATGGTAATTAGCCAACCAATGAGTGTGTGTGATAGAGTAACGTAGCGGGTATTGTAGTGGAAACAAGGTTTTATTCAATATAAATACTTAAGATAGTTAAAGTAATAAGTAATAAATCTATATATATAAAAGGAGAAGCTGACTGTCTGACTGACTGACATATCAACGCAGGGCCTAATCTATAAGGGTTAGAAACTTGAAATTTTGCACAGGGGCTCCTTTTATAACGTAGGGGAGCACTAAGAAAGGATTTTTGAAAATTCACGCCCTAAAGGGGTAAAAAATTTTTTTGAAAGTAATGCCTTAAGGGGGTAAAACGGGAGTGCAAAGTTAGTATAAAACTTTGCCGTTTTTGAAGTTATCCTAATGAAATTCAGTATGAAGGTTTTTTATTAGAAGTCATGAAACAGGGGTAAAAATGTTTTTGAAAGTAATCCCTTAAGGGGGTAAAACGGGGGTGCAAAGTTAGTATGACTACATCATGAAATTATTAAATACAAGCGGTCTGCCCTCGCCTCGCTCCGGGTATTTAAAGCAATATTATAATTGATGTCCTTAATTTGTCTTTCTGTAATTTTGTAGTTTTTCATTATTCGCAAAGAGAGAGAAAGAGAGTGAGAAAAAGTTATAAAAAGAAAACTGATAGAAAGAAAAAGAAAAGAAAAGCGACAGGTAATATAAGAGACAGGAGAGAGCAAAAATAAAATTGGATAAATAAAGGAGAGAGAGATATTACCGAAAGGAAGAAACAGAACAGAGACTGACCATTCTGAACAGAGATGAAGATAAATATTAAAGAGAGATGATGAGAGAGAATGATAGTATATAAGAGGAAGAGAGGAAGAGAGACGGAAATATTATAGACTTCACTCAGTAAAAGAATTTTTAAAATCGGATTAGTAACAACAAAACGGCCATGTTCTATTAATTAAAAAATGTGTATGGCAACACTAAATCACATTTGTCACTCACGAAAAATGTAGTTTACTATCAGTGAAAAAAAAATTAAAATCGGATTAGTAGTTCTATCCTGAGAAACCCTTCAATTTACAAAATGGTTATGGCACTTAAATGGCCATATCTTTTTAATTAGAATATTTATGGCAACACTATGTAACGGAAAGGATGTAGCTTTCTATCGGTGAAAGAATTTTCAAAATTAGTTCCGTACTTTTCGAGCCTATTCGCAACAAACAAACAATCATACAAACAATCAAATCTTTCCTCTTTATATAATAGTATTAATGTGTACAGACGATCTCCTGTAGGCTAATATAACTACCATAATAATGCAAACGAAGTTGCGGGTAAAAGCTAGTAGATACATAAACAAATACATAAACACCTGCATACTATAAACATACCATTACATATACATACTACGTATAAATGTATACAAAAATATGCTTCAGTTTATTTTATATATGTCGGAGCATAGTAAAAGATTATCGATTAATCGAATCGTTATTGTTGTCTATGGCGTTGGAGTGGGGTAGTAGTCACTTCCGTTGTTTTGACAGTATCTACCCTCGACCCTTTATATGCGATCGACAGTCTAACTGAAGTCTTAGTCGTGCGCGGTCTCTCAAGAAGTGAACATCTAAGTAGTGCTAGTGATAGTGATAGTGTCAAGTGCAGTGTAGTGTGGAAGTGCTGTCCGACTAAGGTCACGTAAGTCCTTACAATGTAATTGCCACGTGGTTAAGTAAACACAATGTTAGGTTAGGTTAGCCTTGGGTTAGGTTAGCCTTAGGTTAGGTTAGCCTTGTTAGATTCGGTTTATGTGCGTTTAACCTTGGGTTTAAATAGAGAGCCTAGCAGTGGAGGCGAGTGTTGTAATTACTTAAAGGACGTCCTTAAGCCTACAACCTTGGTCACAAGTCCAAGGCACTGCTTAGGTTTCTCTCGTAATTGTTAGAGATCATATTTGATCATTTATCGGTTCAATAGGAGTATCTACGTTGCGTTTACCCAATATTCCACTCAATACCATCACCCCCTTTTAGTGTTCCCCAATATTCCCCATCTTCCTCCTTCCATCTCCTTTCACATCGTTTTTAAAATCCCCGACATATATATTTATTTTATATAGAAACATTTGTCAGGAGATGTTCTTTTAAATACATCAACAGAGGGGCTATTTTGGATGGCTTTCGGCAATTGGTTCCATAAAGATGCAGCTCGTACTGAAAATGAGTAAGGCAAAAAGACAGTGTTATTCCTTGGAATTTCAAACATTTTAGTGATGCAAGGCCGTCTGGTACGTGGTGGAGACGACATTAATTTAAACCTACTACGGAGGTACAAAGGATAGTAGGGATCCCAGAGAATTTTAAAAAGAACCAAAAATATGTGCATATCACGGCGAAGACGAATAGGGAGCCATTTAAGTTCCGCGCGAAGAGAGGAAACTCGGTCATACTTGCGTAAGCTGTAAATGAACCGTATCGCAAGGTTTTGAAGGCGCTTTAGCTTATTAAAAAGCTCCTCCGATACATCTAAAAAGCAAACGTCAGCGTAGTCCAAAATAGGCAGTAAGTGATTGTGCAAGCATAATTTTTGTTCTATAAGGTATACAATACAGAAGACGTTTGAGAGAATGGAAATGGTAAAGTATACGTTTGCTAACTTCATTGACATGAGGTACCCACGACATGTTGCATTCGATGATAAGCCCCAAATTAGTTACCATGTCACATTATGGTATCTGAATCCCGGCGTATTTAAGTTAACTTTTATTACTAAAATAGCTGACCAGGCGAACTTCGTACCGCCTAACATTCAATTATTGTCGTGTTACAGATTAGCTGAACTATTGACGACCAATATATATGTCAATCTCATTTCTTTACTCACATTATCCTACATTACAGATATATCTTGTCAATTCAAAACCTTTAATTAAATACGTCGTTTAATTTAAGAAGAGAGTTTGCCGTATCGACGGGATGAACATTAAATGTTGAGAGTTACAAACCCATCAACAATTTGTATGGGATAATGTTTTTTCTCTTCTTTTATTTTTTCGTCAATTATCCAATGTTTTTAATTGTTATTCTGCTATTCTTTGTATTTGCTCCAATCGGAGATAAATACAAAGGCTAAAAAAAACCATGTTCGAACAAACCCGACTTTGATTTAAATATTATAAATATAGAAGATTATGATACTCTTATTGATTCTTAAAACAGTCCCCTGCTGGGTTTTAGGTTCTGGTTCATTCTTATGGTAAATTTTTTGATTATTGGGAAAAAATATACTATTTCTAATCTATTAGGTACTTAAATTTAGAGCCAATCCAGAACTTTCAGGAATATATTCCTAAACTTTCTATTTAAAGTTTCTGTTGTATTGATATTAACGTGATCACAAATATAGGTCACTTTATAGAGTTTGGACATATGACCCCTGTCGATGTCGACGTCGGCACGGTCATATTTTACTTGGGACAGGTGCTAAAAGAGTAATGGCAACTATTTCACGGGTTAGCCTTTCTGCTCCGATATTTCAAATGTTAGTTTACTAAATCCATCACGTTTACCTTTGCAATCTTCATGTCTGTATATCATTAGGGCAAATATATACAATTACTGAAGTTTAATGCTTTGCAAAAAGTTCGATGTATTCGCGTGATCATGTTTACTGTGTCAACTATGAAGCTGATATTACTACAATATCTTTTTATCGTCATTTGATTTTAAATGTTTCAATGACGTAGGACCTACAGATGCGCCGTAGTTGTTAATGCACTGTAAGTGTCAAACATCTAAACATACAACATTTAACATTTATAATATAAGAAAGATTAGAACAAAACGCCTGAGGCATATAACGATTGAATATTTATACTTTTTACCCGATGAAGTCGTTAGATCTTTATTACCTTTATGGATTCAAAATGACGTTGATGCTCAACTGAATGATTATACCTTTGTAAAACAGATTGATGTAAACTATGGTATTTTTAGAAGATCAACTATTTAACTTATTCTTGCCAGTTCTTCTCATCAGGAAACTGCTTTCCGAACTGGTGGTAGCTTCAGACAAACTGACTGACTGACCAATTTTGACATGTCAAAAGTACTTTGCAAAAAGTCTAATTTAATAAAATATTTTGAATTTGTAATTAAATGTAAATGACAGTGATAATATTTCTTTACTTATTAATCGACTCATAATCACAAGATATACATTTACCGGTTTGGTTTTAACAATTAAATCTGAGAATCATGTACAGTTATCGGAGTCCATTACCATAAATAATAACATTTATGTAGACCAATTTTTAGGTTTTATTCCCATCCAGTTCTTCCTGTCTTATCTAAGACACTAATAGATATTTTTCTTTATGCTATTTATATTTGTTAATTTTATACCTTATCATCCATTAGGTGCATACATATTTTGGAAATTCATTTTACTTCAAACTACCACACTGAAACTCAAATTATCTTATTTCAATTAGATTTTTTTACAAAACTAATTTGACACGTCAAAAGAACCCAAAATTTAACAGTTTAACCTACTCTCTATCCAGTATCATCTGTATGAATAACGGAATAAGCTTCTGCCCCTATTTGAATTCAAAGTGTGCTGTGAAAATTGCAAGGTTTCCTTGAATTATATTTTTAACTTTCTATAGTATTTTGCATTAACACAGAATAGCAAATGAGAGATAAGTATGCAAATATTTTAAATAAATGCTGGTGTATAATATTGCGTTTATTAATTAATGCGGCGGTAAAGGGCAAGGTCGAGTTTCAAAGAGATGTCGTATCATAGTGCCATGGTACCTTGAAGCAGTATATAAATACATAGGAATATTATTGGAATATTATTATAGCAGAACTACTAAATTAGTCTTATTCTATATGTTTTAATTGTCAGGAAAAAAAACCATAGCTAAAACTAAATCTACTTAATTAAAAACTACGTTAACTGTAATTTTTACCGTACTGTAAATCCTAAAATTTTCTTGTGCAATGTAAGATTTATCAACAGTTAATTTTTTTGTGATTTTGAACTAACATCACTATTGACTAACTGATAAATATAAAATTTAACATAGAGACACGTTAACTGTCAAAAAACAAAGATATTAATTTATTTTTGTTCTGAGAAAATCTCATAATAAATAGTAATTTAAAAACTAATGTCTACAGTTTCAATCTAACTCTATATTAGTTTCCCGTAACGAATAATAGTTCATTAAAACTAGTCTCAGTTAGGGTTAAATAAAGGATAAGTTAGAACTTTTTTATCAATCCTATCATTGTTATTTGTATAGTGAACTAGCCGAAACGCGCGACTCGTTCGCGTTTTGCTCCGCTCCTGTGGGTCGTAGCGAGATTTTAAATAGCCTTAGTTACTCCTTGTTACATCATCTATCTGCCACTAAAAGTCCCGTCAAAATCAAACAAACAGATAGACAGACATACAAAAATTGTAAAAAAACTGTTATTTTGGTATATGTACCGTGTAGACATCCATGTGCACTTAGTAAAAAGTATTACAAACAGACACTCCAATTTTATTTATTTGTATGGATATTAAATACACTTAAGGTTTTATAAACTTTCTTGATTACTTATACCAAGATTTACCGACGTATGCTGGTAAATCCTAGGATTTATAAGCTAAACCTAAGATTCAACATTACAATAAAATTACTTTTAACCATTGCTCAGACTTTTACAGTAACGTATACTTCGCTTATTTTTTGTCTTAAGAAACCTGTCTCGTTCACTTTTGTATGTGGGTCAAGTGTTTAAGGGCCGTCTGGGTAAGTCATTGGTTACAAAGATATCATTCTAACTTCAGATATTTTAAATATCTTAATATCCATGATTTAAAAATAATTAAATAATAACTGAAAGTAATAAGAAACATATTTTGAATTACAACATGTTATAGCTTAAGTTTAGCCTTCAAAAGTTGGGAATGTTCTGTTTGTTGTTAAAGTGTTTAATAGATAACACAAAGCCTTCCTTTTGCGCCCACTTAAGATTCACGAATCGAAGTTAATCCGTCTAATGTTTAAGCTTACTGCTAAAATGTTTTATGTGGTTTCGGAATTATCATCTTACTATGGGTGTTTATTGTGTACATTATAATATCTGGGATACTCTGAATAGTTAAAACTATTTTTAGGTAACATATTCAATTTGAAGTTATGAGTAATTTGGTCTTAAGCAATTAAACGATGTTTGTAAAGATAAATGAGTTATCAGCGCATAAAGTTGGCAACAAAAGAGAGAGGTAATTGCCACAAATTCAATTAGTCACGTTACGTAATGTTTTAGCATTTATTATTCAAATTTTAATACTAAAAGGAAGTAAGAAGGATTTTTCATGCATTTAATAAATATAGGATAAAGTTTTGTGTTGAATATTAACGATAATTTTTTTTCTAATTTAAAGAGCTTTGTGGCTGTTGCGACCATATCGCTCTGTCAGGGAGCAAACTAACTTTTAATTATTCTGGCTTCAACCCATTTGTATAAATTTCTAGCCAATTGTGCATCAGGACAACATAAAATATTATATTCTCCAGTATTATTAACAAAAAGAATATCAGGAAACAATTCACGTCTTACAGACTTATTCTGAACACATTCCATCAAAATATTTGTAGGTCATCCATGGTACCACATATTTCGCAATTAGGCGAATTTGTTTTTCCCATTAGATAGCCGAATCTATCTGACGGAATGTGTCCAGATAAGTCTCAAACAGGTAACTAAATCTTTTCAGTTCAATTTTATAGTGTGGATTGAAAAATTTGTAAAAAAAAACAGGCCACCTCGTCAGCTTTCATCAAAAACTCTGCCGAGCAAGTGTGAGGGGGCGTGTATAATTCGTCTGTTTTATATCATTGTATGTATTTCCTAATGAAGGCTAAATTATAGAAGTTGTGTCAGAATTTTAATACATATAATTATTGAATATTCTATTCACAAACTCGTTGTTACACTACTAAACTATTGATTGCTTCTAGCTATAGTAAAGCATTTAATGAACTTCGTCGTAACAACTAATTATATACCAAGCCTTGGATTCATTAAATTTTAACTTCATGTATGTGTTCAAGAATTACGGTTAAAGAAAGTTACAAAAAATAATTGCTATGTTGTAAAAATATATACCATAGAAAAATTAATGAGTCAAGCAATTAATAATAAAAAAACATACATTGCACTACTATTTGCCGCTAGCAACAGACAAACAAATAGCAGAACTAATCACATGTTATTAAATAATATCTAATTATACTTTAGAAAGAAAAGAAATACCATAGAATGAGAGAGGAATTATACCCATTACTGTACGGTAATACGTATTCACATGCAATCAAAACGGAGCCGAGCAGTGGGGTTTGAGACCCAGGAGTAGGTTCAAAGAGCTCTTTCATAATAGATTAAACTCTCGCTTACACCACCCGACCTCGCCAACTATAATCCTACTAATATTATCAACGCCAAGTTTTGAAGAATGTATGGATGTGTAATCCATACATCATGAATGTTTGTTACTCTTTCACGCAAAAACTACTGAATGGATTTTGTGGAAACTTTACAATAAAATAGCTTACATATCCAGAATAACACAAAGGCTATAATTTATAATGATATAGTATGGATTATCCAAAATATAGCGGGTGAAACGTGGACCTCATGAGGGGTGACCTTATCTACGACACTAACATAGTAACTGTTAGCAACACTCTTTATAAAGTAGTAGTAGCGGGTAGATCATTTTATATTATTTCAAGTATACCGACGTGAAGACAATATATAACCTTTAGTACAATAGATTAGTCTTAGTCTCTCTGGTGTTTTCGTGCAGTGAACACGGAAGTTAGTGTTATAGTGTCGTGATTAAGGTCACCCTTCTCGAGGTCCACGTAAGTTTACTTTTGAGTCTAATATATCACACTAAAGGTTACATATTGTCTATATATCGGTATCGGCACAGAAATTCGTGAAATCTTGAAAATCGAACTAACAAATCATGTTTTTATCTTTTATGAATTTCATAACTTATTACAAACCGAGTAAAATGATCAACAACAAAAATATATAGATTTTTATTTGAAGAAAAAGAAATTTTACTGTGTAAAACGCAAACGTACCTTGACGCTTTGTATTAAAATATTTGCAACGTTTCCCGCAAAAAAGCAATGAACAGCGATGTTTGAACAACAAGTCCGAAATCAGAACCAAGGCTCAAACATCATACATAATACATAATCTTCACACCAGCCACGTACGCGCCATTTTGCTGAGACGAGTCTCGTACACGTTACTACATAATTTTTTTTAAAAATATGTGTCTTTAGACCTGGATTTTAAAAGCTAAAATTCCACGAATATAGTACTTGAAGTAATATATGCAAAATAGCGAAATTATTCATACCATAGTAGTAGCTAATAAAAGTAAATCACGAGCAGAAATAGCCCAGTGGTTAAAACTTGAATGTCTTACTCGGGAGGTCCGTGTTCGATCCTAGGTACACACCCCTGACTTAGCAGAGTTATGTGTTTTAAGCAATTAAATATCACTTGCTTTTACAAGGAAACATATGAGAAAACCTGTACTCCCGAAAGTTCTCAAAGGTGTGTCACCAGTGGACTAATAACAGGTTGTTGTGATGGTGATGAATGGAAAATCAATTTTTATCGTTACCGCATACGAGATAAGTATATAGGTATTTATTTTTAATTTTTTTTTTACATGTAGTCAAATAACATCTAACTGCCCATAAACATTAGTTAATTGCATATTTACTATTTACATTACCTAACCATTGCAGTATTTATATAAAGGAATGTAAAAAATATCAGTTAGGTACTTATATATTGATTAATCAAAAGCTGTTTAATTTAAAATTCACAAATTACTAATTATCATTTTATTCATCAATAAAAATTAAACATAAATGTATTTTTACGAATTTTATTACATCGGTGGTTTTATTAAAATTTAGCGATATGCTATTTAATAATATTATCCCAGTGTACCCTTATCTTTGGATATGAGATGTCAGAGATTCTGGGATAAGCCGCGATCTAAAACAATATGCGTTGTTTTATATGCTCAGACCTCGCAAAGTTATTGGTTGTTTCCGAGAAATAATCAAATTCGCAGGATCTGCCATCTCAAAACGAAAGGACTTGGACAAACTTTTATTATATGACCAATCCTGAAATCACGCAAGAATCAGCTGTCCCATAAAAAAATATCAAGAACACGTAAAAAATTTAATAAATCCCACAATTCAACTTCCATTTATATCAACCAATTTGTATCAAGCAAAAACTACTGAACAGAGTTGGAAACGGTATTCAGTTGTAGATATTGCTGAAAATCTAACTTAAAATTATTAAAATTCTATAGAAAAATGTATTAATATATCAAGGGTCAAGAATAAGTTAGTGTCTTTTAAATATATGTAGCCAAGGAAAGCTAGGACGATATGACTAGTATGCTAATACCAAATTCTTTGATCTTAAAACTTCTCAATCGGTTTTGATGAACTCTATTGAGTGTGTTTAAGTATGTCCCAAGGTAGTTTAAATTCATAATATCTGGAACGGAACTGCCGATTCCGAATTTAAGAAAAACAATCTAATGAACCGTAGTGAAGCGAGAGCAGATGTCTATAGATAGTGTAATTTTATTTTTACTTCCAAAGAAATAGCTTTCGTAAAAGATACAATTTTTTTTAAATAATGAATAATCGGTACAACCCTAAACAATTTCATAAATTATAAAATAATTACTGAATTGACTATCAATTCTATTGTACCGTTACGTACCAACTGAAACTTGCATAGTAGCGTCAGAATTCATAAAACGTGCAAATCATAAAAGCGGGAATGGTTTACGACACGCAAGAAGGATGCGAGCCTTTTCACGTGGCGCCTCCATTTTACTAGATTGCACATTATATTTCACCCCTATCCTTGTTTCAGCTAAAAGAAAATGCGGAAGGAAATTATTGCATTTTATTATATATTATACATATACATACTATATGTCGGAGAATAGTAAACGATTATCGAATAATCGAATCGTTATCGCCATCTATGGCGATGGAGTATGGTAGTAGTCACTTTGACAGTCTCGACTTTTTATATGCTCTTGACAGTCTGACTGTAGTCTTAGTCTTGCGGGTCTCTCAAGAAGAAGAAGTAGTCACTAGATAGTGTTAGTGAAATTGTCGAGTGCAGTGTTAGTACTGAAAGTGCTGTCCGATTAAGGTCACGCGAGTACCTTATAATGTAGTTGCCACTTCTTGTGTTAGATTAGGTTTATGTGAGTTTAACCTTTGGTTTAAACAGAGAGCTTGAGCAATGGAGGCGAGTGTTGGAATTCTGTTAAAAAAGCTCTTTAAGCCTACACCTTGGGCACAAGTCCATAGTCCATTGAATATCATCACCCCTTATAGTGTTCTACAATATTCCCTTCTCCTCCTTCTTTCTCGTCATTAAAATCTCCGAGACATATTATATTATATTCTTTGTAGGGATGAGCAGTATTAATGGGAATATCGATATGTTTTTTTATAATTTTTAAGGTTCCATACCTTAAAAATAAATATTATTATTAATATTATGGGTGGCGTTTATTCTCCATATGATATGGAGAATAAACGCCCCCCATAACTACTTTTGATGATATTTTGACCCGTCAAACGAAAATCAAAAATGTTAAAATTGTACGTAACCCTCAGTGCGCGAGTTCTACACTCGAATTATTTATAATCCTCCAATCACCATTATTTGACTGTTTTAGGTATAGGTAACTAAAATTCTGAACAAAAAGTTGAGAAACTTCTAGAATATATAAAATGCTTAATAGATGGTTTAATTTAATTAGGGATATTGATATAAATATCGATATTTCACCAACACCCATATCGCTCATCCCCTATTCTTTTAATTCTCAAATACATAGGAACATAAAACATAAATACATATTAAGATTAATTATTTAAGTTTAATTTTATTACTTTGTAAACAGCTTTTCAAAGAAACGAACAACATTGTTTTTTATAATAATTACAAACAAAAATGTAATGCTATTGTTAACGATATCTCACGCAACTGAAGGCATTAAGTATAATCGTATAAAAATAACTCTTGCTAATGTACTGACTTCGAAACAATTTTATTTCTTGGAATAAACAGCTTACTCTTTTTAACCGACTTCAAAAAGTAGGAGGTTCTCAATTCCATTGGTATATTTTTTTTATACCGATTACGCTGAGATTTATGATCCGATTAACATGATTCTTCTTTTGTTTGATGCGAAATCGTTGCCATTTGGTCCCATATAAATTTAAAATAGTTTGGCCCAATGGTTTTCATTTCATGAACCTTCAAAATGGACGAGGTTCACAATTTGATTGGTATGTTTTTTTAAATTTATGTACACCGATAACGCTAAGATTTATGATCCGATTTACGTGATTCTTCTTTAGTTAGATGTGGAATAGTTGCCATTTGGTCCCATAAAAATTTAACATAGTTTGGCCCAGTAGTTTTCATTTTATGAACATTCTTTCCGTTTCTGTTTCTTGGGATCTATATAATTTAAGGCGCGCGGCACCTTTCGTAAGCCTACCCATACTACTTAAAATAAAATTTTTATTGTCACAACGTAAGGATATAGTCTACCTGATTTACAGAACAACCTATTACAGACACTAAAAAGTAAGAAATAATTCAGTTATTGATTTTTCTCTCTATATTAGGACAATAATATATAATAACTGTTATGTTTGTAGTCGGTGTCAGTAATAGTAGTAGTTAAATAGATATACCTATTATTATTCTATCTCACTACACGTCTGTTCACCTGGCTGGCACCGACTTCAAAAATAACAATTATTATATATTATTGTCCTAATAAAGAGAGAATAATAAAAAAACTGAATTATTAATACTCGCTCTGTACAAAACAACGTTGTAATTAGGTAGGTACCTATTCCCTATTTAACTGTAAATTATGGGAAACAGCCAAAAAATATAGAGACAATGTTTCGTGACAAGGTCAATACTAAGCGATCACATAAATAATTTATATATGGCTTATTTTCCAGGTCTAATACGTACATATGACAACAACAATTTTATCGATTATAAGGTCGATATTAAGTATTATAATTTTCTTTATATTTTGTACATCGTTTTTTACTGAATCAGTAGAGCTCAATTCCCTGGTCACCAGTAATAAATAATTTAAACTGTTTTTGTTGCAGCATATGTTTTACTAATTATTTGTTTGACCTAACGAGGCAGGATTAACTGAGATGACATGACGCAGAATCGCAATCGTAATTAAAGACTAAATTTAATAAATATAAAAATTAAATTGTGTGTAACCACGATTAGTACCTCAGCCATTTTTTATAAGGTAGAAAAATTTATGTATTTTGATATTTTAAATTTCCAAAATAATAATATATTGTTAAAAACATCTTATGTAAAATATTATAGAAGCTTTACGAGTAAGTTAAATAAGTACCTATTTGGTATACCAAACGCTATATTTAAATTATAGAATACAACTAGCTGACCCAGCAAACGTTGTTTAGCCACCGTTGGCTACCATTATCACCTAGTGGTATAAAAAATTGATGTTGACCGATTCTCAGACCTACCTGACATGTACACAAAATTGCATAAAAATCGGTGGAGCCGTTTCGGAGGAGTATAGTAACTAACATTGTGACACGAGAATTTTATATATAAGATATCAGTTGATTCAGTAATCCAGAAAATCGTTTCGTTTCTCATTAAGACAGCATTGTCCTGTTTTAATTTATTTTCGATTTTCATTCCGTTTTAATCAAAATTGTTTACATATTCCATAATCAATCTGAAAATAATGGTACGACAACGAATTAGCATATTGCAATCAGGTTCGTTTAGCAATCAGCTATGATTCAATTCTGAATACTGTGGTTTTTCTTGTGGGACTATTATTATTTATATTATAGATAGTTCCAAAATCACAGATATGCTTCTTTTTAACTACGGAATGTAAAAGTATCTGAGTTGCTGTCTGGAGCATCGTAGCTCCCAAATTTGTCTTACTGACTTCACAGTTCGATTAAATAGTTTAAAGATTTAATGACAGTATTGTTACATTGGTTGTATTTCGTAGACTTGGCAACCATTAAATGATGATCTTCGGCATTATCAGTAATGTAGAAATACCCAACTCCTCAGCAACTTACCCAGCAGATATAGCGTGTGGGTGGTTAAAGAGTGTAGGTTGTACAATATAATTAGAATTTCAACATATGGTTAGTAAACATTTTATGGCGCATTTATTTCATACATATATTTATTTATGCTATCCCATGAACAAGATAGACGAGTATAATAGGTACTTTATATTATAAATAAAAATCCAGTGTACTTAAAAACACTTCTGTACCTTCTATATTATAGAATAAAATTAAGGTATTAATCGTGTATATGCTCAAGACCAGTCAACACAAATTTGGGTTCGCGTTTTCAAAGTAAAATTTTGTTTGTATTTCCAAATCACTTATTAAAGAAAAGTTTAATTTGAGTATTCTTTTGTAGAACGAAATAAAGTTTAAGGAAAAACAAAACGAACAGTTTAATTTACAAAAAAAAAGAAAACTGTATAATTAATAAGTATTACGTAACATGAAGCAATGGCTCATATTGAAAACTTAGACGTAATTGTATAGTCAGTAACTTGCCGACAAAGTCTCTAACCATCCTTTAGTTATGATGGGGTACTAATTACTAATTAGTGATACTAACACGACTAACTTGATCCTATATCACGTGTACTAACGGCACTACTTTTGAAAATTTGTTGCTAACAGTATAAAAAAATTGTGATAGTTCAGGGCTGTATAAATGTTCAATCTCTATTTGTTACAGCTCGTGGTCACACAGAAGTAAGAGTGGAACTACAAATGGAGAGATGGGCCGCTCGCGGAGGCTCCGTCAGGCTGCGCTGCCTGCACGACGTACCACCGCACTTGCTGGATAAAGTAGTTTTTCTTCGTCACGGTACTAAGATCTTCCAATACATAAGAGATAGAAAACCACCGTATAGAAACTTCACAACACCTGGAGCTGTTCTTAATGTGAGTATTGATCTTAATATTTTTAATATAAATCCTGCCGCCTTATATTTATATTATTTAATACAATCATAATTCATACTAAACTTAAATTTATATTAAAGAAATAAACCCTCTTATAACAAAACTTCAACGAAATATGTTCTTTTTGTAAAAGTAATTTCCGTAATTTTATTTTTGTGAAACGTGACACGCTTGTAAGAACTTTTTGTGATTATTATGATATAGACACATATGCACGAAAATATTAACGCTTTAAAATAAAATTGAAATGATGACCTACTTACTTGTAACAAGAAGGACATTTACTGTAGATAAAGTCCTTATCGACTTATTTTTTGATAGGGAAGCGACCGAGGCTTTTATTACGTATTATCATGAACATTATGTATTATCACATTTTCATAACGCCCATATAATAAACCTCAACCAAGTGCGAGTTGAACTCGCGTACCGAGGGTGCCGTATAACTCTAATTGAGAGACTAATTTTGCCGTCGGAAATCTGCTGTCCCCATACGTCGACATAGGTCATAGTCAGTTTATCAACTGTAAAAAATGATGTTTGTTATTTAACACGGTTTTCTTACCAATAACTTCGAGATAATACCAAACCAATTTTCTTACCAAAAATTTTTACCAAATTTTGATTACGTTTACTAAGAGTTTAATGTTTTCGCAGTTCTAATGTATATATACAAATATAGTAGTCAAAATACCGGTACTCCCGGTACACAGAACATCGCATTAAACAAAGTAAAACGTATATTTCGTAAAAATACACAGAAAAACTCATTTTTAATATTGACAACGTCTAAATAATACATATTATAATAATAGCCAAATGCTTAAAATAAATAAATAACCTAAGGAATGTTTCTGTGTTACGAAAATGGTCTTCACTCAGCATTTGCTGATTCTGATTAGGCAGGTCAGCGCTGGTCTTCCGTGAAACCAGTTTGACCTCTGGGCGGATAATACATAGACATATATATGTATTTATTTTATATAGAAACATTAGTCGAACCTACTCCTCTAGTTTCTTCCACTTATTACCATTTAATGTTGTCTTATTTAAATATAATCCTTCACTGACCTGGATTATCTGTAGGACAGAGAAGAATAATCGCCGGTTGGTGTGACGAGCTCACAACACATTCATATTAAGTATTATGATCCTGTTATATATACAGCAAAGATAAAGATGGCAATTGTAGAAAATGACACGACGTCGCATTATCCTGTATATAACATTAACACAAATTGTGATTAGCGATGTCTTGGAGTATTATAACAATAATTGTGTATAATGTTTAGGTTATAAAATTGTTAATTGACGCACATTTAAAGGTAAAACTTAAAAATTTATTACTTTAATTAAATAATATATTTTGATTTTAGCTTTGAAAAGAGTTTTAGAGTATCAATAGATTTAAGGAGCAATGCCACCTTAATCATTATAACATTCATAAAAAAAATCGTTTATATAATAAAACGAAATGATGGCTGCTTAAGAGATTGCAATCTAAGCATTTACTTTCAGGCCTGCAGCATCCTTACTCAAAGGGAAAATTTTATCTGGTTTCATAATAATAATTTTATTCCGCCCAACTGTAACGCCGTCATTACGAAAGCGTCAGCCATAAATAAGGACTCTAAATGAAGAAACTGCCACGCTTCTCGTATTTTACCACAACATATATATTAATGTGGAATATTTAAAGATTTAATTTATTTATACATTTGATGATAATTTTAAGTAAGAAAGCTTTTAGTACCACTCATCGTTTTTAACTCCCGACTAACATCAAGCTCTATTCAAAAGTATAATAATAATGTATTAACACGGTATTTACCGAAGTGTAGCGTAAGTAAAATAAAATCTTGAGAAGATAACAAACCGACCGGTCTTCTTTTATAGTTAGGTTTAATTTGGCCTATAAACTTGTTAAAAATTATAGGTTTCAAATTCTTTACAAAACAGTAGTATAACTAGAATATATTATGAACAAACCTTTAAAAGCTAGGTGGATACCAAGTAATGGCCCGGGCGGAGTTAATTTTCCGGGTCAACGTTAGGTAGGGTAACCACAGTTTAGACTAGACAAGTAGGGCTCATTTTTCATCAGAGAACAAGCTTAACTACTAGCCGCTATCTAGATTTAGTTTTAGTTTACATATTTTACAACTTTTATAAATAAATAAGAAGTTTAATTCTTTACCAAAGTTACATCTACATAGTTATTATGCGGGGACCTTCCAGCTAGTATCATATGATGTATTAAAAATTATACATAATTTGTAATAAAGTAATTATAAAAAAAATATATATATATGATATTGTTATAGAAAACGATGACGATGATATTATTAAAGAAGATTGTCCCAATAACTGCCATTTTCAGCTGAACAAAACCTTTTCTCATGTTTATTTTTAATTCCTTAAGTATTCAAGTAAAATCAAGAGCACAAGTTTGCTGAAGTTCCGCCGTATAAGTACATGGTAGTCGCCCATGATCATGCGAAATTCAAAAGCATACCTTTATGACCCCTTCTTCTTGATTACCTTGATTGATACGCACCTTGTAATTGCGGCTATATTTCTGGATTTTCACTAGATATAGAGTGAGACGTCGAAAGAATGAAGGTCTTCAAGTACAAAACCGCCCAATTGGGAAACTGTAGGAGCCACGTACAAATTTTAACGTACTTATAATTTAAAAAAATATAATAAGCAGTCACTCTACGGTTCCCCTTAGCCCCTGTTTGCTGTTTAGGTTCTAATGAATTAAATGTTCTATGTTAGCGACTCTGCGAAAATGACAACATTTACCTTGTCGCTCTAAACTAGCACTTTTAATGAGAATTTTTTATCAAAGGTGCTAACGATGTTACATAAAATTATTATTAGATTATTTGATTTTCTTAATGAATTTATGAATCCTCAGAATTTTGCACACTAACGACATAACAAAAAAAATTAAGGATAGAGGATTCATTCCAATGTTTCCTCTGAGGAGGCTCAGACTGGACGATAATATTTATATTATGTTTGAGATGCGATCATTATCTATATGATATAAATGTTCTCGCTAAAATCACTATTTCATATTGATCTGTTTTACCCATTCATATAATATTGGTTAGTGAATTATATTTGAAGCCAGTCTACCCTGTCCATTTTTAGCCTACCTAAATAATATCTATCACAAATTATTATGTAATAAGTTCGAACACACTGTTAAATATTACCTAAACTGGGGGAAAATGTTGCATATAAATAATAAAATTTTTACCATTTTATTGGTACTTACGTGATTATTTATAACCTGATAATTGGAAGGAAGCTGTAAGGAATTGTTCCTTAAATAAAAATGTCTTAATTGTAATATTATGACATGAACTTATTTACTTTAAAGAATACTTTGTAACTCAGCAAGTACTTCGCAAGCAATTTAAAAGAGCAATACAAAAGAGCACATAATTTAATTCGGTTTGCGTTGCATACCGTTGCATGCACCCAACTCATTTGTAAGAGGGCGTAACAAGTTGACCCCTTTCAGGTCAGGCCAGGAACGGCGAATAAGTGAATCCAGAACACAAAAAATCCTAATGCTAATTGGGACTTTTTGTTTCACTTTTCACTTGGTTTTTTAAATTGAATACAAAAATTATGCAAATGTTCTTGAATAAATGCAATGTTCCCCTTACTAAAAAATTGAAAAGCTTTAGCTGAAAAAAAACCTTTTATTACGACTATTTGTTTTAAGTTGTGTTTACGGAAAATAATGGATATTGCTTTTTCAGATTGCACTAGCAACAGAAAACTCCATAATCCTGCAAAATTTGGACTTCGCAGCCAGTGGCAGCTACTCATGCGAAGTATCGCTTGACACACCAATCTTCACAAAGGCTTCTAGCGAGAAGCAACTCACTGTTTTTCGTAAGTAATATGTATATGTATTCGTAAATCTTGGAACGTTCAAAGTATTGCGATTATTCGGAAATAGCATTAATATTTATCATTACAATCAAATTGTAAATAGGAATTGTTATTTTTATATTTAATACGCTTTTGTCTGCTGGTAGTTTCAGTACATTTATTATAAAAAATTCCCTACTTCTTTAATCACTTATAAACCTATATACGTCCCGACAGAACTGAAGCAATCTGATAAGTGATTTCATAAAGTAAACATAGTCTACTGTAAGAGTAATTTAAATAGTGTAGTTAAGTATGATCGTCCTAGGTCTTTTGACGATCACGTTTTCTCACTTAGTTTGAATAAATATTGATTAGAGGTTGATTTTAGCTCCTTAGATCCGTTCCTTATTCTCAACATTACGTTTACTTCAGGGTTGTGTTTAAAAGATCGCTCACTTAACGGTAAGCCGTCTATTGCGTAAACATTTTCAGTAAACAATCTTGTAAATATACTTCACATGTTACAGTACACAAGAAATAATACTGCTAATGTTTATTTTAGGAATAAGCCTTATAAATTATGTGATTTTATACGTACCTAAGTTTATAAGCACGCTGTTTGGCTTACTGATCGGCCAAAACATTTAATTAACTACAAAGCTCCGCAATTAATACCAATAGGACATTAGTACCCTGGTATTGTATATTCTCTACAAATCTACAATGATAAATCGAAACCAATGAAATAGCCACTAATATGGCAATTCCTTTTCTTTTAAGCAATATGTCAAACGTTAAGCCATAAATCTTGTATTAGCGTCTCTATTGTTACGATGTGAACGCGGTAAATCTATCCCTGGCTGACTGCCAGTGATCGTATCGTGATAACGATATCAATTATACTTTACAATTTCACTTTTTGTTAATCAATAGTCGATTAATGTTTGTTAATAATTGGCTATATGCATTGAATTACATAAGTATATATTGTAGATACACACGACAACAGTTGATATGTCGGAGAATAGTAAAAGATTATCGAGTAATGGAATCGTCATCGCCATCTATGGCGTTGGAGTAATAAAGTAGTAGTCACTTTCGTCGTTTTGACAGTCTCGACCCTTTATACGCTTTCGACGGTATGACAGTAGTTTTACTCTTGCGCGGTCTCTCAAGGAGTGAAGTAGTCTCTGGATAAGTGCTAGTGAAGTATTAAGTGCAATGTTAGGATTGCTGGGAGTGCTGTCCGATTAAGGTCACGTGAGTACCTTACAATATAATTTCCACGTCTTGTGTTAGGTTAGGTTTATGTGAGTTTAACCTTTGGTGTCTAGTGGAGGCGTCTCGATCGAATAAAGGAATTCCTTAAGCCTGCACCTTGGTCACAATTCCAAAGCACTACTTAGGTTACTCTCGTAATTGTTAGAGATCATATTTGATTATTTATTGGTTCAGTAGAAGTATCTACGTTGCTTTACCCAATACTCCATTCAATATCAACGACCCTTTTAGTGTTCTTCACTATACCCCCTCTTATCACTAAAATTCCCGACGAATATATATGTATATTTCCTATAGATAGTTCAACCCACGACGTTGTCAATTGATACAACTACACAAATGACATTTTCAAAATTTAAATGGAAATAGTACAGACAGAATAGGACGATAATAAAGTTGTAATGTAAAATTAACTTAATTAGAATACTTCTTAAATTATAACCATAGTATATAGAAATAGTGTCATCCATTTCATTTAAATTATCTCAGTTAATATTTTTTTTGAGTTATGAATTAATATTTTATTATTTATATGTCAAATTAGATAAAAAGTTCGATTTCATTCTTAAAACGCCTCAGATTTGGCTTGACCCAATCGTGCAATCTTTAATAAAATTTTTGCTTTAGAAGCATTTCTAAGAAAATAATAATAAATACTACAATTGGAATTCTTTTAACAAAACAAAGAAAGACTTTTATATGAGATCAATATAAACTAGAATTACCAACATGAGTACGGAAATATACAGGCAATCTACGTGTCAAAACATAATCATTAACATCCAATTTGAATGCACGATGGAGGCTAATCGTGCCTTGCATCGTAAATAAACAGACTCCTCTCGTTAATATTTGGAACTTCAAATATGATTCCAACCCTAATGCTTCGTAATAAAACACAAACATACGAACTCGTTCAGATATCTATACGGAATAGAGCTATTTCAAATCTGAAATGGTTCCTACGTTCATTGGATTTGAATTTGCTTGCAATTAATACAACGAATTGGCTCGTCACTGACCTCAAAGACTCTAAAAGTAAAGTCATAAAGGCTTATTATATACCTGCCGATACAAAATGAGACGAAAAACTTATATCAAAAACAAATTAAGTTAATCCTTAAATTTCTCTCAAATTTTAAAATAAAAATAAAAATATGAACACGAATGAAATAAGTTACTTAAGGTAAGAAAGAAACTGTTATATTGGGACAATAGTTTGTTTTGTAAATTCGTCGTAAAATAAAAGTGAAACAAAATATATCCTTAATTAAAATGCAGAGAATGCTTGCATCGTATTTTTTCAATAAACTACATACCCTAATAGGTGAAAGCTGATATTTTAAAACATTTCAACATCGCTTCGACCATCAAAGTATTTCTTTTGTGAAACATTGCAAACGTTTATTTTTCAGAGTCATTTTTCAAGTTTGGGTCGAATAACAAATATTGTGGGTTTCCAGTACTGAGAATTCTTCGCGTAACCCGTGATACCGTCTCATTTCTTATTGATGCCTACCCTTTTCCAGAAAGATGACTCGACAAAATTGAAAATATATTTTCCTTTTAATTTAAGTGCTGTTTTCATTTCGCAATTTCCATTAATTATTTAATTTTTACATTTTGTGCTTTATTTGAGAAAAAGCAATTGTTTTACATGTTTTTTGCTTTTACTTTGCCACTACAAAAATATAAGAATTCAGCGGTTTCGGTAGACGCAAAATAAGAATTCAGATTCCACTAGAATCATAGCATTAATAGAATGGATGACTGATGAGTAAAGTCTGGCCCAAGTGCGGTGCGACGAATGCGTCAAAGACACGAAAACCGAGGTGGTACTCACATGCTGATGGTCACAAACTAGTCAGGATGAAGATACGTGGGCAAAATTCCTAAAATCCTCCCTTTAGTTAACCACCCACAGAGACAAAGAGAGTACATTCAAACTTTAACGTTCCTAGACTGTTTGCATTTATATTAATATCAGCTAGGTATTGATTCTAAAGAACGATAGAAGAAATAGTCTTACAACGCTTTTTAATCAAATGATTAAATGAAATTGACGTTGAAGTTCGTTCAAGGAAAAGATTTATTCTTAAATGCATCTCCCTTCTTCCTGTGTGATCATTAAGGGTAAAAGAAAGCTTAAAGCACGACGCTAAAGAATTACGAAAAGCTTTTGCTTGTTACATTTCATTTTACATTTTTGTCAACTTTAAAAAATACCTTATAAAGAAATATTGTGTAGCAACTTTATTTCATAATAAAATGAAATTATAATATAATTGTACATAGCTCTCTCAACCGATTAAACCTATCCGTCGAATAAACACAACTACAAAATAACCGCTATACATCTACTATACATTTCTTTTACGTTTTATATTTCGAAATATGTATATAATTTAAGAATCTTATAAAGTAATTTGTAATTAACAATATATTACAGGTTTTAGTTACGAGAATAATCAGAGAACTCATATTTCTTTTTTGCATAAATGCATAATAAAAATCCTATTATGAAATAATATTTGTATTGCTTTTTTTGTGTTTACCATTTTAAACATAAAATAATTAACTCACTAATTATGTTGATCTCACTAATAATGATTTTTAATATAAGTACACATTCTAAACCAAAAAGAAATTTTGTCTTGTCGCACTTATTCACTTTGAAGTTAATAAGAAGAGATTTTTAAGCGTTTACTTTTAATTTACAGAAAAAAACATGAAAATTGTAAAAACCGAGAACTCTATTTCTTTTTTACATAAATCCATCATAAAAGTTTTTTATTTATTAAAAATCCTATTATGAAATAATATTTGTATTCCCTTTTTTTTCTGTAAACCATTTTAAACATAAAATAATTAACTTACTAATTATGTTATGATTTTTAATAAGTACGCATCCTTAACCAAAAAGAAATTTCTTCTTGTCGCACTAATTCACTTTGAAGTTAATAAGAAGAGATTTTTAAGCGTTTGCTTTTTAATTTACAAAAAAAAACAAAATAAAATTGTAAAGAATATAGAATTTTTATTAGTAACCTGCCAAAAAAACATTCCTTGCCATTTATTTCTTAAAGATTGTTTCATGTAAGTATCGGCTATGACAACGTTTTTATGATAAGGGACAAACGAGACAGAAGTGGACAAGGGTCCACCTGATGGCAAATGGCCACCGTCGTCCATGGACAAGGGCAAAACTGGAGAGTATCTCTTGTTTAGCTATTTTTTGTATCTCTTGTTTAGAGAGTTTTTCTTGTATACTCCCCTAAAAATTGTCCAGAGACATTAAATCAAAGTCCAATTTTCTTCAATTAGTATTCAATAACGTAAAATTAGTGCGAAATTTGGTGAGAATTTAAGGAATAGTGACCACTATAGTCTGCTGAGTAGGGTGATGGCAAGTACGCGATACACATTTTTAACACAGTATAACTGATTTTCATGGAAAAATGAAAGATTTGTAACCGTTGTTCGTTTGTAAGTCTCTCCATTATGAAATGACAATGAAATCTGCATAACTAAGTTTGACAAATGGCAGGAATCACGAGTGATCTGTCAACAACAGTGCGTTATAAAACCAAATATTAAAAAAATCCCCCATAGTAGAGACTTCGAAGAATTTCTTAACAACTCGTAACAAGATTTAATGTTAGCTCTCAATAAAGCTTATATTGGCACTAACTTTAGGGAAAAAGAATTCGCATCAACTATTTTATATCTTCCTACTCTTATACATCATGGTGACTTGTTTAGAATTCTCAATAAAGATACCCTTTTTAATCTTGCGCAATAAAATACCTCGACGAACCACCTTGGTTTGAGAATGTATTTCTTGTTTTTATGCAAGAAACCTTTTTACCCTTGTTTCCTAGATAGTCATCTACCTACCTTCACATTTGTTGTATAGGAAGGCAATATTTTTCACGGTTCTTAGCTTTTATCTTAAACTAGAAGAAGTGAAGTAGACAACTTTTACTAGTTTTGTAAGTACATACTCTGAGATATTTATGAATATAGAAGATATGTGAAGCACTAAAAAATGAGCGAAAATGTAACGTAATACAGTCAGTCACACTACATAGAGCAACTATTGTCTAAGCTACACGTTAAGTTACGTAGTAGTTTAGCAATAATTATTAAAAGTTTGTAAATAAAATAGACGTTGTACGAATTACATTTCTACTGAGAGAGGACGAAAATGTCTTTCAATAGGCTAGTTGACTAAATTTGAAACTTGGTGAATTATATACTTTAATATCTATTTTATCCCAAGAAACCTATACTTTAAAGAAAAAGCCTTACATTTTGTATTTTAAAAAAGCCATTTAGATTTCCCTCGAAAACGCTGAATAGTGTCATGGCGTCTTGAATGACGTCACAGTCTACGAAATAACATGCTCTGTTGTATGAAAACGTTATAAACAACATGTCTTTGCTTGGCGTGACGTAACACTTTCTGATCGGTGTTCGCTGTCACATGATTTAATGCCTATTTCTTTCGAATTTATTTTCTAAATATATTAATAATCTTTAACTTTTACGCGAAATAGACTGTTTTTTTAATCTACATAAGAGACGTATTATTTATAATTAGACACCATAATCCAAGCAATTTTTTATTAGTGGACACAAGCCAGTAAGAAGTAAATCAATTATATATCAAAGAAAAACGAACGTGGGGAAAGAGGGGTTAGCTATTACAATCGGATATATGCATTCCAGATACACATCGGATGGCCTACCTTGGAAGCTACGCCTAACATACGGCACCATCTTCCGTGCCGTATGTTAGGCGCCGCACGCGTTAGCATGCCACTGCGGCCGCCTTGCCACATCCTCAAACCTCCGTACCGGCTGCTCGACCGCTCCCCCCATCCCGGGTCACGCTACACCGAGACAGGAGTCGAAGCCGAAACATCCAACGCAAGCACCACTCGTGCTTAGGCGCTCCTATCATGACGCCTTCCCGCCCCTCGACATCAGATATGTTCGACCGCCCCCCACCCCCCCGATCATGGGTCATGGAGCACGGCTGCGTCACTGAGTGGCGAAATGGTGGGCTCGAGGAGGTTTCCGCAGCTAGCACCCCAAGACTAACCTAACACAAGGCTAACATAACCTAACGTTGTGTTTACACGTGACAATTATATTGCAAGGACTTACGTGACCTTAATCCATTCCTAGCATCAACAACACAACCCAGCACTTCACATTTTCACTACAGATAAGAAGTACTATAAAAGACCAAGCGTGAAACTAAAACAGAATATAAAGGGACAAACGGGTGGGGTAGAAGTAAATGACCCCTACTGATTGACCGCTAACCAATCAGAGGCTATCAAAACGACGGAAGTGATTACTATTCAACCCCAGCGCCGTAGATGGCGCTGGCGTTCCGATTATTCGATAATCGTTCACTTGTTCGAGGTTATCAAAATCGTTGGATACAGAAAGACGCGACTGAAGCGATAATAAATTCTCTTTACCATTATCCTACCCTAACATTGTACCTCTACATAAAATCCTCGTATCATCTTATATATAAAATCCTCGTAACACAATGTTAGTTACGATACTCCTCCGAACCGGCTCGACCGATTTTTATGAAATTTTATATCAATATTCAGTAGGTCTGAGAATCGACTACTATTTATTTTTCATCCCCCTAAGCGATAAGGATGGCCCACCACAATTTTTTATGGCAAAACAACGTTTGCCGGGTCAGCTAGTTTAAATTTAGATAAAGAAATATTTTGTTATTATTTTATACTAGTCGACTACCGTGACTTCGTCCACGTTAAAGTATATGTTAAATTAAGAATATATCAAAAATAAAAATAAAGGAGAGAGAGAGAGACTCTCGAAAAAACAAACCGAACAGAGACCGACCATTCTGAACAGAGATAAAGATAAATATTAAAGAGAGAAAAAAGAGGCAGGATGAGAGAGAATGATAGTATATAAGAGGAAGAGAGACAGAAATACTGTAGACTTCCTCAGTGAAAGAATTTTTAAAATCAGATCAGTAATAACAAAACGGCTGTGTTCTATTAATTAAAAAAGTGTTTATGGCAACACTGAATCACCTTTGTCACTCACCAAAAGTATAGTTTTCTATTAGCGAAAGAATTTTTAAAATCTGGTTAGTAACGACAAAATGGCCAAATTCGTTTAACTAAAAAATGTATATGGCAACACTGAATCACCTTTGTCACTCACGAAAAGTATAGTTTTCTATTGGCGAATTAATTTTTAAAATCGGGTTAGTTACGTCAAAATGGCCAAAATCGTGAATTAAAAAAAGTATATGGCAACACTGAATCACCTTTGTCACTCACGAAAAGCATAGTTTTCTATTAGCGAAAGAATTTTTAAAATCGGGTTAGTAACGTCAAAATGGCCAAATTCGTGAATTAAAAAATGTATATGGCAACACTGAATCACCTTTGTCACTCACGAAAAGTATAGTTTTTTATTAGCGAAAGAATTTTTAAAATCGGGTTAGTTACGACAAAACGGCCATATTCTATTTATTAAAAAATGCATATGGCAACACTAAATCACCTTTGTCACTCACGAAAAGTGCATTTTTCTATCAGTGAAAAAAAATTAAAATCGGATTAGTAGTTCCTGAGAAAACATTCAATTTACAAAATGGCCACCTTATAGCACTTAAATGGCCATATCTTTTTAATTAGAGTATTTATGGCAACACCACATAGCCTATGTTACCCGAAAAGGTTGTAGCTTCCTATCGGTGAAAGAATTTTCAAAATCGGTTCAGTACTTTTCGAGCCTATTCGCAACAAACAAACAAACATACAAACAATCAAATCTTTCCTCTTTATATAATAGTATAGATTATTAAACTCTTCGGCGTCCGAAATTGTGTATTATAGTCATTTAGAGATAAGCGTATTATAGGTTTTAGAGAGAAGACCTGGAGGTCTTTTAGGAGGACTGGTTAAGAGAATCTTAACCATTCTTTATGATGGCTCTTAAAATCTCATCTTCCTGTGAGACAACCTCCTAGACATACAAACTCTACTACTCTAAAATCACAAGCAGCACCGTCTATGTAGAAGAAATTCATTACACCGATAATCAGTGATCACGTCATCAAAAACAACACACGCGTTTCATACGCTTCTCGTAAATTAACAAATGATAGCATAACATTAACCTTATAGTAATCTCTATTATAAAGCAAGTAATTGTTTTAGATCAAATTATTTTCTAAATCTATTTATACCCATCTACTAGTACCATTCTAAATTTAGAAAATTGAATAACAAATATAATCGTTATAAACTACACCCATGCGAACCCACGTAGATTATAACGATTATATTTGTATTAGTGATACAATAATAAATTATAAATTTAACATAGCTTTTCAATGTCAAATAGATGATAGTGATTCTTCCAAATCTTCTGTATCCTAAAAACTAAATATATTATATTATTTGCGTAGTTTAAACATTTAAAAAAAAGCAACATAAGCTTAAATAGGCAAATTGCCTGCTAACAGAATGGAGAAGCAGTTTTTAATATAAAAAAGTCTTTCAATGGTTACTTTGGTACCTAAAATTGATACTAGTTTACTAAAAATTAATTCAATTGAATATGAATCTTGCTTTTCCAGATCCTCAAAAACATCACCCCCGTATTGACTTCCCAACTCGCTATCTAAGCTTTGGCGAGACACTAAAAGCTAACTGCACGACCGCGCCTGCGCTACCGGCCCCGCACATCACATGGTTTATTAATGGCAAAAAGGTAATATCATACCTTTTTCAATATTGCTCTTCGTATCTCGTATGTGAGCGGATTAACATCGCTACTTTTCATTAAGATATTTACGAGGCTTATTTTATTAATTTAACAAACGAGCCTGACGATATTATAATAAAATATACCTACTCCCAAACTTAGATAATTATTACAAACTCCTTAAACAATAATAACAATAATATTTGAATCTTTCATTCTTAATTTTATAGACGCTTTTCTCTAATATTATTTACGAAGCTAACATTTAACTTAGTTTTAAAATTATTCCAGATGGATAAGATCGCCCACTCTCACAAAATTCGTGTGCCAATGAACGAGCGTAATGGTCGAAGAGGCTTTCAAAGAGGTTTCGATCAAGATACTGAAAATAGTTCTCCTCCACCAATCATCACTCTCACCCACATATCTCACATTGCAACTAGACCTCCTGGATGCCTTCATAAAGAACATGATTACCAGGTAACTTAGTCAAGTAACAAGCAAGTAAATTTTATAGTTCAAATTCGTTATGGACCGGGTAATCAAATAACCTTTAAAGTATATCCTCTTTTATTATATACATATTTACGTAAAGAGATAGGATCTATGGATTATAAAATACGTATTTATTTTTATTTACATATAAAATGAATTTAAGATATATTCTTTTAAATTAAACTACAAAATTCAGCTAAGGCCGGCCTTAGGAATATTATATGCGCCCAGGGCACTGACGGATTAGCCATAAAGCAGATGTGGCAATTGCTACAGGCTCCACGCTTAAGGGTCCCGAAAATCACTTTAAGACCCGCATTTTTTCAAGTACTGGAGGTACTATTCCTTCCTCAAATTAATTAGCAAAAATAGGCATGGTTGTGTGGGTGACTTTTTTTTGTTGGTCTCTGTAGGGCCCACGCTACTAAATGTGATTCCTCTCACAAAGCAAACTACGATGTTTTAAGGGAAATATTTATCGATTCATCTATCTAAAGTATCGATATACTTTTAATACATAATTATTGTTACGGCAATAAGCGTGGAGCGGCGCCCCAGGCAACGGTCCACTTCGTTCACCCCTATGACCAGCAAGCCGCCACGAACGTAAACGCTAATCGAGTGATTGACGTCACGACTTAGAAAACATAATTTTGTTTTGTTTAACTTTGACTATACCTTTATTTTGTTATAACTCTTATTAACAGAATATAATTTATATTAATTATACATTCAAAATATATTACGATAAGTATCAATTCAACGACACCGCCGCGGGCGCAGTGGCGTGGTTAGTTTATATTGAAGTTATCTATTATACTAAAATATTTTTGTAGAAATTATATATTTTTTAGCAACATAAGATAGCCTCTATCAACGTAGAATAGTTCAAAATCAGTTATGATATCTATTATATTTATATCTATCATATACAACTACGTATATAATACAACAACAAATACAACTAACTAGTTAAAGTTTCTGCTACAATGTGGTTTTGCCGTCATGTACTGGTTGTGGTACTAAATAATTTTGCAAATTAATTAAAAGTTCTTAGAATAATTGACAATAAAATAAGTAACTTTAAAATAAACATTTGATAAAATCAATACGTAATATATCACAACTTCACTAACAAGAACGCCATTCACAAAGGACTAACTAAATTGTACCTACCACCTCTAATTTGGAATAACTTTGAATCCTCGCTTAGATTATTTCGTGTTACGAAATTTCATAACCCTACACCCACAAGATGGTTAATTAAAACATTACGTTTATTAATAAAACAGCAGCAGGTCCCATACATTTTGTTATTAGGGTCCTGTAGAGATCACAATTCAAAACAATCTACAATTTTTGTCAGAATAATACTATTCAGATTGTTTTTAGGGTTCCGTACCTTAAAAGGAAAAAGGAACCCCTATAGGATCACTTCGTTGTCCGTCTGTCTGTCTCTGTCTGAATGTCCGTCTGTCAAGACCCATTTTCTCAGGATCGCGAGATTATTTAATATCAAATACTCAAGCCTGCGGTTCCTTGCGGCTGTCAAAAAATCAAACTTCTAAGTCCACGCATTGAAAAGATATGACCGTTAATGTGTTCACTCATATAATTATAAAACGTGAAGAAATCAAGATGAAATTTATACAAAATATTCTTATCTATAGTTCCTCAAATATGTAAAAATATCAAACTTCTAAGTCAATCTAATGAAAACCCGCAGCCGCTTTTGTCTCATGTATTGTAATTTTGATTTACGAGATAAATCTAAATTCCCAGGCTTTGTCTTTTGACCTAGTAACATGATTTTTGGCAAGAAGCAAGGTCTTATAGTACTAGTATGGGGAAAAATCCTAAAAATGGCAATTTTTAGTTACATCCCGAAAAAAACGATCTTTTATATATTTAGGTTTGACGCATTATTAGAAGAATACGTGAGTTATCAAGTTGAAATTAATGCTAAACATTTAGTTTATAATATCTTGAAGCTGTGAAAAAATCAAACTTCTAAATATAAGCAATCAATAAATATAGCCATTTACACTGAAGTGATAACAAGCAAAGATTATATACAGGAAGACAAGTAGTTTTTCTATAGGGCATTCCACATGATATGCGGACATGAAAAAGTCGATGTTTGCCATTTTAGTAATATTCGAATATGTTATACAATATACTTCGCCTCGATACAGATATAAAATATTTTTACCGTATTTTAACTTTAACGAGTTTAATTTAATGAAATTCAAATTTAAAAACTTTAAATAAATTTATTCCAAGAAAGAAAGAAATAATTGGTAATGTAAATTGTATATTAAAAAGATTATTTGGTAAAATATAAATTCCATTAAATAATTAATTAAATTTTTAATCTTTAGACTGGGGAATAAGGTTTAAAGTAAGGCACCTCTTCCATTTACTTAAATTTTCAAAGCCTCTAGCTTAACGTTCATCGGGTCTTAAATCTGTGCCAAAGACGTGTATATGTATAGATATTTATAACATAATCGAATGTTAGTAAAATCGCAAACATGGACGTTTTTGTCGTCGTATCGTGTGAAATGAATCTAAAGCTATATCAACGCGAATCCTAAGCAACGGCTGTTGACATTAAATGACAACTAGTAAAATATTTTAATTGCCTCTAAAATAAGAAGGTTCTATATTTAACAATTATATTTTATTGATATATTTTCACCGACTTTAAAATGATTTTAGTGAAATTATTTTCTATTGCATTTTTTTGTTAAAATGGTTTTATCATATTTTCTAATATTTTTTGGAAGTAATTATAAATATGTCAAATGAAATACGCATTAGTAATGTCGGAAATAAATGACTTCCAATACTACTTTTGATAATATTTTAAACCGCACACGAAAATCAAAATTTGATAGTTTTTGTACCTTTATTGAAATTGGATGGAACCCTCGCTCTGAATTGACCGAATTATTTTTTTATATTTTAATTTTCTATCTTATGTAGATATTGATTGTTAATATATGTAATACTAGCTGTGCCCGCGAGTTCGTCCGCGTGGAATAGTGTCTTTGGGTAGCATTTTTATTTATTAAGGCTAATTATTTTACAAATAAGACACATACGTATAAATCATTCAAGATCAAAAGAACTTATATATATCCATACAAATTTTCATCTCCTATTCTTATTTTACACCCTCAAAACTTTTACAAACTTTAAAAATCATATTTATTTATATAGAATGAACAGCCGAAAAGAATAAGTTTCAAGCATCTAGCTCTAAAAATGTCGATACTTCCATACAACCTTTCCCCCCGTCCCCTTCCATTTCTCTCCCACTTTCCCATTTATAATATTAACAGTTAATAATAAATAATAATATTATAAGGATAAGGATTTATAAGGAGTAAGGATTATTAGGCAATTTTATATTTTCTTCATAATTTGACCACTAATCCCAACCTATTTTAACCCTCCATGTGGCACTAAAGTATAACTATTTTCTGTGCCTTCTAAGATGTCATGATGTAAACAAGTATTCTACTAGTATTGTGTATCTTGACGACAATATGTGAAATGTTAATTTTGAAAATTGAAAGAAATAAAATATATTTTCAGACAGAGTCAGCTTTAGATCACGACGACACAATGATGGTGAGTCGCCATAGAGGTCGGCGCCCTAACCGAGGGCATGACCTATACGTCACTGTGTCGGAACTCGAAATGATTGCCACTGGGAGACTGGAGGTCACCTGCGTCACCACTATTCCTGAATTTAGAAATATTGAAGACAAATTTGCTGATATTAGAAATGACACTGTGATAGGTATGTCTGAAGCAGCTTTTCAATCTTTCCTTTCTGGTATAGCCAGACAAATGGTACGGGAACCAGTAACAGATTTTCATGACCAAGTCATTAGACTTCATGAAAATGATTGGCCGAATTTGAATCTGGCTCCCGTACCAAAGTTAAAATTAATGTTTTAATTAATTTTATTTATAACTTAACAAAAAATAAAATTAATTTTTGTATGCTTTCAGTGGATGTTATAGGGCCTTCTACATACACGCAATTATTGACCAACGACACTCTGAGCAGCTCCAGAACCTCAGACAGGAGTATAGCGATATCTTGCTTACTTATAGAATTTATCATCATTTATCTGAAGATTATTTGTTAGCAGATGATTGTATAATAATTTAACTGAACGGGGCTGTGATATAAAATCTTAAACACGAACTCTAAAACACAAGTGTTAAGATTGTTCACTAGTGTGGCACTCGAGATAATGCGACCAACGTAGTAGATATCAAGAATGAAGTCTAATGGCGTGTGTATGATAATTAATTGTCTTCATTAATTTAATAGAATAACCATTTTTAATATAATACTGTGGGTGATTTTAATCTACAATTGCTAAATGTAAAGATATTGTAATTGAAAACGTCGCTTTCCTGAGTTTTATTTAGTAATTAGTAGTATTAATTCTTCCAGATTTTTCTTTAGTATATGTGTGAAAATCATAATTTAAGGATAGTTCATTAATTGTAATATTATAAATGTGTTTAAAAGGAACAGCCGCATTAAAATTACCATTATCGTGCCTAGATTTTATTGAAATCGCCAAAGTAATACATATCATTCTCCACAGGAGACTTAGATTTTAAGGTAAATTAAAAATATAAAATTTACAAAATCCTATTTAAGTCTATTTCAGTGTATAATTGAAACAGTCCAAATAAGCATATTGTTTATTTAAATATATGAAAAGGCTTTGAAAAGAAATAAATTCAAATTATCATTATCACCTTTTAATGGCCCACTGCTGAGCCAGGTCTCCTCCTCAGAATTAGGAGGGATTAGGCCATAGTTCACCACGCTGGCCAAGTGCGGGATGGCAGACTTCACACACCTTTGATTACATTGAGAACTCTTAGGAGTGCAGGTTTCTTCTCGATGTTTTCCGTCACCGTTAAAGCAAGTGATATTTAATTGCTTAAAATGCACATAACTCAAAAAAGTCAGAGGTGTGTGTCCAGGATCGAACTCGGACCTCCCGAGTAGACATCAACGTTCAACCACTGGGCTATCACTGTTCTGCAGTATCTAAGATGAACGACAATGAAACACGCTTTAATGCCTTTAATTCAATTATCATACGTATGGGATAGTTAAAAATAAACATTAAATTAATTAGAAAATACGGAGATATCAACATATCATTTTAATGCCAAAATAAAGCGAGGTGGTGGGCGGTGAGTGGCGATAAAATGTGTTCCTTTAACTAAGAAATTAAAAATTTAAAGTTGTAAATATTACTTTAACAATAGGTACTTTTACTTTTTAATTAATCTTATTCATTGCGGCATACATGAATAAATAGAATATTTTGTAAAAAAATAATTTCAAATTTAATTTATATATAAATAACCTACAGATTTATTGTAAAACTTTATATATGTATATACACAAGTATATAATTAAAGTTTATGAAATAATTATATTAATTTATTAAGAATTTATTATAAAAAAATTCATTTCTCTTGTACCTACTCCGTCCAACCATTTATTTTACTTTTGACAGCTAGAGCCTTTAATACAATTTGGTTCATAGTTCATAGTTAAGTATGTCAAACAGGAAATAAATGATTGGACAAAGTATACCTACGGAAATACGATAACCTCCGTTAATTAGAGATGCCACGAGTATTCGGCCGAATATTGGGAACTATTCGACCGAATAGTAAGTAAATCACGACAAAAAAGAATGCATAATATTACTAACAAATATTTTATTTTATCTATAACTAACATATTAATACTTAAAATCTACCAGTGGTAAGTTATGATAAATAAAAAAAAAATTTTTTTAGCATTTGTTGATAGCAAACGACTGCGCTTTTCCTCATAAATTATACCTGCTTACGAAAATAGCCGCTCACTACTCTCACACAGTACTACCGGGAGATGATAAATAAATCTTAGCAAATTGTGCTAGATTAAGGAACCATTCATTTATTACGTAAGACTATTTTCACTAGTTTTTGATCCCTTCCAATAGGGGGGCCTATTATAAGAAAAAATAAGAATAGGCCGACCCCTTCCCCCCTGTTTAATATTTATTACGTAAGAATCTAAATAAAAATGGTTGTAAATTATTAGTATTAGTATATCATATAGCTACACTACCCACTCTAATTCAACTTCCTTCTCTTTCCAAGACTGGGTTGTCTGGAAGAAATGGCTACTTAGCCATAAGACCGCCCATTGTATATCACTGTAAATTTTATGTTGTGTATCCTTTATATTATATACTAGTCGACTACCGTGACTTCGTCTACGTTAAAGTATATGTTAAATTAAGAATATATGTACAAAAATAAAAATAAAGGAGAGAGAGACTCTCGAAAGAAAAAGACCGAACAGAGACTGACCATTCTGAACAGAGATAAAGATAAATATTAAAGAGAGAAAAAAGAGACAGGATGAGAGAGAATGATAGTATATAAGAGGAAGAGAGACAGAAATACTGTAGACTTCCTCAGTGAAAGAATTTTTAAAATCGGATCAGTAGTAACAAAACATGTTCTATTAATTAAAAAAATGTATATGGCAACACTGAATCACCTTTGTCACTCACGAAAAGCATAGTTTTCTATTAGCGAAAGAATTTTTTAAATCGGGTTAGTTACGCCAAAATAGCTAAATTCGTGAATTAAAAAATGTATATGGCAACACTGAATCACCTTTGTCACTCACGAAAAGTATAGTTTTCTATTAGCGAAAGAATTTTTAAAATTGGGTTAGTTACGACAAAATGGCCAAATTTGTGAATTAAAAAATGTATATGGCAACACTGAATCACCTTTGTCACTCACGAAAAGCAAAGTTTTCTATTAGCGAAAGAATTTTTTAAATCGGGTTAGTTACGCCAAAATGGCTAAATTCGTGAATAAAAAAATGTATATGGCAACACTGAATCACCTTTGTCACTCACGAAAAGTGCATTTTTCTATCAGTGAAAAAAAAATTAAAATCGGATTAGTAGTTCCTGAGAAACCCTTCAATTTACAAAATGGCCACCTTATGGCACTTAAATGGCCATATCTTTTTAATTATGTAGCTTCCCATCGGTGAAAGAATTTTCAAAATCGGTTCAGTACTTTTCGAGCCTATTCGCAACAAACAAACAAACAAACAAACATACAAACAATCAAATCTTTCCTCTTTATATAATAGTATAGATAAGTTATTTGTGGTGCACAATAAAGATATAAATAAATAAATAAAATAAAAAAATGAATACACGTTTGGTACGATTTCGACTTGGTGATTGGTTGGAAAAGATATTTTTGACAATGTTTTGTTAGAAATTTGGCACTATAGACACGGACTTAGAATTAGTTGCCTTAACAAAAAACGCTCACGACCGCAGTTTTTGCCGTTCCACTTGTCCGGGAGCGTTACCAAGTGGAACGGGTTATTGAGCGTTTTGAGCTTTAACGTAAATAATTCAAATAACGAGTTATATAGCTATAGTTTCAAGAGGTTAAGTTTATAATTATTGGTAGAATTGATTTATATTCATATTTTTTATTGATTGATTTTTTTATATTTATAATTTAGTTGAAACTAAAATTAATTTTACATAAATATGCGCTGCAGAAACATTCACGTCCACTAATAAATCTCTATCCGTATCAAATAAAGTTATTTACAACGTCGCCATTTTTGTTGTTTTAATAATGCCGCCAATTTTTGCAACCACAGATCACTAATTTTGCAACGCTCACAACGACCCACGATTTGACATGGGTCGTCGTGAGTTTCGAGTGAGCACAAGTCATGACGTCATTAATGACGATTTCGCCGCGCCCACAACGCCCGCGATAGTCAAGTGGAACGGTTAAATGAGCGTTGGGACGTTGAGATCGCTTAGTGGAACGCGCCGTTACTGTACAATTGACATACATCAATAAAAGAAACTATTCACAAACTTCAATATTTCAATTAACTACAATATTAAAATCAACAACAACGAGTGTTTACACAAACAAGTGACAACTCTAGTCCAAAGATGATAATATATAAAACTCTAGTCCACAAGCGGGGATTTCCCGGGAGGCGCAGTGCGGATGGCGAGGGTCCGTTGCCATGGAAATGGAAATTGCTTACCTATGCGCATACGTTGCCCGCGCTTTTTCAAAGTATAATTTTATCTTTACGCATTTTGTGATCTTACGTAAGAACTATCGAGACTCCCTCCCACCCCCTTGTAAGAAAAAATAAGACATGGTTGACTCGCCTCCTCCCCTAAATTGTTTTACGTAATAAATGAATGGCCCCTAATATAGTATTGTTTTGTGTTTGCTGAGCACCACTTATAAGGATCTCCTGTCCTATCAACAAACAAATAGCTCACGACGCATCGTTTTTACACGTACTTTAGTAGAACGATCACACGCGAAAGATTCTAAGTGTCGTTTCGAAGAGACTCGCCGAATATTCGTTATACGGACAAATCACTATTCGTGACATCTCTAGTTATTATAATCCCCTATAAAGAATGACGAACGACACGTCACTAAAAGTAATTATTTTGTTAATTTTAAATTATTGCTATTTGTTAACAGTCAGACGCTTCCTCTTGAAGTCTTGATATTTATATTATAGCGTCTAGCATTTAATAAAAATAAATGTCTATTAAATCAAGACAATAAACAATGACCAGTTTAACATGTTTGGTCCGTCCATCTAGGCGCGGCGATACTAAAAGCTATGAAAGAACAAATTTTTAGTAATTGCTTGTTTAAATTATCATATAATCATTATCAGCAAGTGGTTGGTTATCTGGTAAAGGTATTTAGGACATTTTCCATTCGACTAGTCACTAGATTCTTGTTCTAAAAATTGGAATGCTCCTAGGAGTCGTTAGTTAAATGTTAAATTGCCTAAGTTACTCCTTGTTACATCACCTATATGCCAGTGAATGTCCCGTCAAAATCGGTCTAGCCATTTCAGAGGATAGCCGAAACAAACAAACAGACAGACAAAAATTATACCTCCATATGCACATAGTAAAAAGCGATTATTTTAATATTAAAAACAGACACTCCAATTTTATTTATTTGTATGGATTAATTAATAAATAAAAATGTTACCAAAATTAATTACTTACATATATTAAAAGTATTATATTTTATTGAAATTCAAATTAGATATTAAGGTAAATAACTGGTTTTGTAATTTACTTTAATCTTTTGAACTAATAAGAGATTTGAATATTAAATGTAAAACTATATTATAATACTTACTCAAATTTAAAAAAGATTAATTCCAAATCTTTTAAACACGGTAACCGTTGAGAAGCATATCAAAATGGTAATGAAGATTGTAAAGATTAATTATATTAATTCCACTCTAAAATGTGTTTTATTTGAGTTTAACCCCTTCTTATATAAAAATAAAAATATCACTTATTCTTAACAAATTCTTTTCAATATTTTGTAAGTAAAATTAATAAATTTTAGATTTATAAATGGGAAACATTAACATATTAAAGAAAAAACAACGAGCTCTTCCATACACAAATTTGAATTTGGAATATATTTTCAATCTATAATCCAAAGATTTTTGATTGAGATTGATTACTAATTTCGGCCGTTAATATCATAAATAATTTATCAAACTTACATTAAACTTATTTCCCTCCTTTCACAATAGTAAGTGCAAACTGTTAAGAACGTTTTAGAAAACTTTAATATAATATAGCCAACGATACTAGTGGGTGTGTGACGGAAGTAGGAAGTCTGTAGTTATATATACTTATAGACATTTTAGGTTAAGCTTAAAATTCAAATTTCAAATAGGACGTATTTTCAATTATTTAAAAAAAATTGATCGATTTTCAAAGCAAAAAGAACGAACCATTTTAACAAGATGGCTTGACATGGGTCATATATTGAAACACATTATAGTTGGTTGCAAATAGTTTAATCAATAATAGCTTAATGGAATATTTTGAATGTAGTTGGGTAAATAATTAAGTAGTAATTTATAAACAATTTTATTAGAACAATAATTTATTGGAATGAATCAACATATTAATAATTTATAATAACTATAGAAACTTCTAGAACAAATGACTTACATACATCTCTAATGGAGAAAAGGTCAATCAATTAAACCAATAGAATGCACCATATTAACATAAAAATTATAAAAACAGACGTGATAGCGTCCACAAGCAGTACTAGGCGAATTATAGGGCTGTAGGCCCTAAAAAACTTGATATAAACAAAAGTAGTTTTTTTGAAATCCAAATTTCATATAATCCAACCTTTATAGGATATCTATAAAAGCAGGGTAAATCCCGCAAGTAGTGCTAGCCTAGACCTTGAATTCAAAGTACCATGCAAGAGTGTTACCAGACTCTGTGCAAATTCCTAATAAACAGGAAAAGAACTAACTGTTGTTAGGAAAGTACTGTTACATATTTAGTGCTTATAAGTATCATGTTCGCAATATTTCGTAATAAGCAATAACAAAAATTTATTAATAATTGTGCTTTATGTAACTTATATACAGGCAAAGGTTGATCTAGTTATATTATCTAAATGACTAATACTATAATATTTATTTATTAGTTAAAATAATATTAAAAGTAAGAATATAAAGATAAATTCTGGATCTTACTATTACTACAAATACTTAAAACAAACATACCTGGTATTGTATAACTAATTAAATTAGTATCACCAACTTGAAAAAAATAATAAATCAATTTTGTAAATGCTACACACTTCTAATGACTATCAAGACACTTTAAATATTTCAATACTGTACTTTTTAAATTGCAAAATTGAATATACATCTTCATAACACGTTAATGATCTACTATTTGTTTAAAGGTTTAGGGGTAGTCAGAGACATGAAACAATGAGAATTTTCAGTATATTTTTTTGCCATTGATTCAATTTATTTTATAAAATTAATAAAATTTGAAAAAGAAAATTTATAATTTCAAAAATCTGAAGAAAAAAAGCTTCGATTAGGCACAAGATTATCTACTTATAATTTTTTTTTTAACTTTTCGTGACTTCAAATCAAAATATTGTGTAATGAGGCTATATTATTAATTTTTTAAAATAAAATGATTTAATGGCAAACAAATACTGAAAATTTTCATTTTTTTATGTCTCTGACTACCCCTCACCCCTTAATGTAATAAAAAAACTTGTTGAATTAATTATTTGGATGGATGCTTAATAGGCTTCATTCGCGTTTCTTTATCACAAGATAATATAAGTACATAGTTTTTAATGCTACACCTACATATTGTACAGATAAGTCTACTTTTCGAGCTGTGTTAATCTTTACTAGATACTATCAATTCAATTTTTGGGCGATAAGTTTTTATGATCAAAATTTATTGTAATTTATTATCTAATTGTGAAACAATTTGATTAGAAACTATTTTTGTGGCTACAGTGGCATTAGGAATCAGAAACCTATCCATGTCTTTTATTAATAAGTTGTCACCATCAGGGATACCATATTTGAACGTTATTAGCTCAGGGTGTCGCTTTTTTGCTGTGATTTTGACTATTGTTGAAAGTGGCCTCCGTGACAAAATTTTAGCAAAACCTTTTTTGTTCGGTATTTCTCTTAATATTATAAGATGTGTTTCAGTTACTATCAAATGAGAATCAAACATGTAACCATTTGACAAAACTTCTTGGCATGAAAAATTGTCTATAACAACCTGACGTTTAAGGAATGATTGTATTTCAATAACTTCCTCCTGAGCATCTGTGTTTGCGTGATCGCGACACAAATTGGACTGAGGGTCGTCATCTTCATCATTAATACTAAAAACAGGTGGTACATTTCTGTACCGTTGTTCCTTTCTATCATTAGCTGATACATGCCATTCTCCATTATTTACATTTGCATTTGGGTTTACAATATATTCAATTAACTTTCCTTTAACTTCTTGACTTTTCGCTTTCATAGCAGTTGAGAGCTTGCTAAATAGTTGAACAGCTGGTATATTATCTCTCCTTTTGTGCATAGTTGAGTTTCCATCATTATTATTATTAGGTGCACAAACCAAGCACATTGATGTATTATGTTCTTCCAAACAATCAGTCATGTGAGGACCAAAATAATCATGAATAGCTACAAAGCCACCATCTAACATTGAAACATGTTTGATATTTCTCTTCAGGAATGAAGCAATCACCATGTGCGCATAACTATCTTCTTCTGTTCTACCGGAACTTACGAAACACAAGTGTTCTCCAGCAGCAAGAGAACCTGCAGCTAATGCTTGACGCTGTGCATTTAGTAACCCTTGCACAGCTGTATTAAATGCATTAGGTTCTTGTAACATTAGATTGCAATCAAGATGAAAAGCTGTAGATAAATGACCAGCATTATACTGTTCAGCAGGCCTACAATCAACTAAGAAAAATTTCACAGTATCAGAATCCACTACATCTGCAGTAGCACTCTCAATCAACTCATGCACAGCTACTGGAAGACATAAAGCTTGAGAATATAGTTTAGAATTTATTTCTAAACCACTTTCAGAAAATAACACTTCCAAAACATCTTCTCTGAATGATACTGGAGTTTTCAATGAGTAATAATGTGCTAATGGGCAGAAATCAGAAACATCATTAGCATCAAGGTCACCAGGCATTTTACTGAGAACTTGAATTATAGTAGTCTTATCTTCATTCTTCATTTGTAATAACTGTTCTCTAGCATTAATTATCATGATTAGGCAAAGAAAGAATATAAAAAATGGGTCAGAACGCTGAAAATACAAATCCCACATAAAAAGAACCACTTCCAAATTGCAAGTTCCAGAAAATAAGGATTTAAGCCATGGCATGCAATATTGTTCAGGTGTAATCCTTTTAGTGTCCAAAAATGAACACAACTCGGGGTCATGATACTGAATTAATAACCGCAGAATATGAAATGGTACTCCATTAGATGCACATCCATTTGGCACATACAGCTTTAAAATTCGTTCAAACAGATTATATGTATCAGACCTAGGCAATTTTAAACTTAATAAGGGATACAAAATTTCTATCCAGCCATTGTTAGATGCATAGATTAGTGATTTTGATTTACAATAAAAAGTAAGAATAGATTCTATATCAGATATAACAGCAAGCTTTTCATCATCATCATTGTCTAGCCTTCTTACAAATCTCTTAACACTATCTCGCAATTCACTTTGATTGGCTAAATCAAACATTTCATCAAAGAGATGCAGTTGGTTACCCATCTCGTGGCAGTTAAGACACACAAGCCAAACATCTGGTCGTAGACTTTCTGGTATTCTTTTACCTTTAGTAATAGCATTGATTTCTTTAGGTGAACATCCATCTAAAAGAGCTGACTCCAATTCAATCAACCTAAAACAAAATATATATTTCTGATAAACTCTGCTACACTTGATAGATTTACTAAAGAAATATATGTACTAGCACTAAATATTATTATAAGTAAAAAAGGTACCAAGTGTTATCATCTTCTTCAGAAGCCATTTTTTCAGTTTCCAAATTCCAATAGTTCTTCAATACCACGTAAATAATCTTTACGGTCCAATATCTTGTGTTCACATTAACATTTCAAATGATACGCACTTCGCGCACACGAAAAAATTACATGCATTTAGTAATTTGAATATTTAGTTTTAGTAAATCTGTTACTCCAATTAATGTATTGATTGAATTATTGGTCTATTTGTTTTATTCACAATTCACTTTTTATATGACAAAGTACCTAACAATTGACAAGTTAATGAAATTGACACTTTAATATCTAGGGATGTTAACTGATCGAGTTATAGAATCGATCTTCTACCACAAAGAATCAAATTTGGATCTTTCTGTTGTGTTTTATGTTTATCTTATATAGTTTATAGAAACTATTTATATTTTTGTGTGTCTTGCATCGTGAACGACCGACGACTACATATAAATAATTACAACCTAATACACTACCACAAATCACTATATGTTTTTAAGAGTACCATTTATTATTACCCTATACCACATATTGTCACTCGATAATAGCTTTTCGCCATCGCCAGTAAAATAATCCACAAATTCTGATTAGTACAAACAAAATGACCATATCCTTTTATTTACAACGTTACAGTATGTCACTGATTTGCACTTATTAGTTTTACGTCGAAACACATTCCTCTTCATCACTGACTGTCTTCTGTATCACTCACTTATTCATCTATAAAAACTTTGTCTTGACAATAACGAACACTAAAAAAAAGAATTACTAATTTGGTGCAGTTCATTCTGAACTTAAGAGTCATCATTCATTTTTATTTATATATATTTGTCGGGAGTTTTATTTGTCTAAAATCTGAATTTTGGGTTGGGATTTCGGCAATGATTTGATTTGGGAAAACGAGAGGGTCATCTGGCAACACATTACTTGAATTATTGACTGTGTCAAAAATAAATTTCAAAACTAGTATTTATGTGATAAATAAATCAGGAAAAATTTAAATAAAAACAATAAAATTATCTAAACGCTTGACAGTTAACAGTTCAAGTAGTCGATATGAAGTAATAATAAGCATTGACTGTACGCCTAACGCCCTATCTGACTACTGTAGGCGTAATATTAACAGGAGAAGCCAAGAAATTATTTTTTAATTAGTAAATGACAAATTTTAAAATGAAATATTGGAATAAACTATTTCCTAACAAAGAAGCATTCGTGACTTTTGCTTTATATATAATTCTATTTGTATTTCAAGGTATTTATCAAAATTTCTAGATAAAGTGTCCTTAAATTAGCTTAAATATTTCTAAACTTTAAAATAAATCATAAATTTGTTTCTCAGGTGTTTTCATTACAGCTTCAAAAACTGAAAATGGTTTATATGATTATAATACGACTCTTGTTGTATTCCTATCAGAATTATTAAAACTTGTTATCTCTGGAATATTATACACTTATAAACAACAGTGAGTAATAAATCAAAATAATCGTAGAATTCTCTAAATTTTGTGTGTACTTTAATACTTTTTATGTTGTTTCAGGAATAAACCAAATATATTTAGAGCAGTTCTAATTAACTATAAATTGCTTCTGTATTATTTCATACCATCTCTTTTATATTGTTTTTACAATAATTTGGCATTTATAAATTTATCTCATTATGACCCCACATCATACTACATTCTATTGCAATTCAGAGTGGTCTTAACAGCATTAATTTTCCAGGTAAATAATTCAAGAAAAGATTTTCTAAATGGTACATTTTTTTAACTCTTACTTACTTACTCTTACACTGTACTTTGAGTAACAAATTTATTCAAAGTACAGTGGAGCCTAAATTATCCAACATATATATAGATATATATTATTGATCTGTGTTAAAAGGATTTAAAATTATACAGATTGCCAACTGCAGACAAATATATTGGTTAAGAAAATGTAGATGTAGAAAATGATGCAAGACCATTGCATACGCAACATACTTCAGGCATTTGAAAGCCTTTCAAATAATTTGAAAAACAAATTTGTAATGTAACAAAAAAAAGTGCATAAAAAATCAGGTTATGATTTTGGTTTTTTAAACTGATTCTCAATACAACAACAATTTGTCCAGTTATCAGTCTACTATAGTATACATACCAAGCATCTATAGTTCTATCATTAAATTTTTAGGCAGGACTGTACTCAAACTGTGCATGTTTATTATTTTAATTTCCTGATGCTTCCAATTAATGTCAATCTTTCTTTTCCAGTTCTTATTCAAAAAGAAGCTTACATTTATCCAATGGATCTCATTAGGTATTCTCACATTTGGATGTGCAATAAAAAACTTTGACTCTGCCACTATTAAATTAGAAGAAGGAACAGATCTTTGGTCTCAGATATTTAATATCTACTTTTTGTCAATTAATTTCCAGAACTTTTGCTCCTGTTTAGCAGGAACATATAACGAGTATTTGCTTAAGACAAAAGGATCCAATGTCGACATATTTTTACAAAATGTCTTCATGTATCTAGATTCTGTTGTGTGTAATTTGTTTATTTTAATATTTAAGGGGGAATTTACTTCAATGCTAAAGGACTTTGAGTCACTAAATGATACATTTGTGATTCTGATTACAGTAAATAGTGCAATTGTAGGTATAGTCACTAGCTTCTTTCTTAAGAATTTAAACTCCATTTTAAAAACGTATGCCAGTGCTCTAGAATTAGTAATAACTGCAGTAGTTTGTTATATACTCTTTCATATATTAATAACTTGGTACACAATAATATCTATTTGCTTAGTATCTGTAGCAGTGGCCATGTATTTAAAAAATCCAGTGAATAATGTAAATACTAATAACGCAATAGATAAAAAACCTTTACTAGAAGTGGTGACTAGTCAAGATTAATATTTTTTATGTAAAAATGTTTACTAAGAAATGTTCATACTTTCATAGGAAGGGAGAAGCAATATCATGGGACGAATTAAAATGTGTCCCATAATATCTTAAAATAGCAATAAAATAAAAAACAACATATACTAGTGATTTAAACATAAGCACTGCATTACCTATTATTAAACCACTAAAGTTTTGAATATATCTATCTATCTATATATAAAAAATGAATCCCTATTTCCTTTAGTCATGGCATCATGCGTGAACGGCTGGACCGATTTCACTAAATCTGTTGTTTTTTAATGTCAGGAGAATATTCAATATTCATAGTTTAGAGAGGACAAGTCTATTGGGTTAGCTAGTAGAACAATAGATATGGCATCATTCTTTGTTTTAGTGACATAGTTTGATTATCACTATCAAAGAATGTTAACAATGAAACATTGCCACGCTAATATTAAAGAAAAATTAACAATACTAGTACTATATTAAATTCAATACTCTTAATAACTAAGTAATGTACTTGTATATGTAGTGTTATGTTGGATATTCATTGTTATTTGGTGGCCCAAAAAGGGCAGTTCATATTTTTGAATATTATTTAAAGGTTTCGGCAACCCTTAATGTCAAATGTTAAACTCGACACTATCTTTTTTAAAAAATGTGTACAAATTTCATTTATTTATAGATTTAATAAGTATACAAGTGTATACTTTCCTTTTTACTTAAAAGGAATAGTTCAAATATTATTGTACATTAATTCAAATATTATTTGTACATTTTGTAAGTTTAGGTATTTAATAGGTCTATCTAGATCTAAGTTAGTTTTATTTTACAATGGTAAACCATGTTTAGTGCATATTTTTACCAGTTATTCTTTTTAAGTTAATGTCATTACCAATTTAGATATTAACCTTTTAAATACAATTCAATCAATCATACCTAGTGAATTTAACAAATAAGATATTATATTCTATTAACTAATAAAATCAATTTGTCATTCTACAAAACATGCCCCTAAACGGTCGATGATTGATGATAAGATTATGTATATTTTTACTTAATAAATTGTTTTTTTAAGTTACTTGGTAAAGTATTTTTTATGTATTTAAAATAATTGTTGTCAGTATTGTGTTAATCTCAAATAAGACCAAAGAATCAAAAGAGTAAGTTTAAAGAATTAAATTGATATTTTGTTGATTCATTTAATTGATATGATCAATAAAAAAAACTATAATGACTAATAATTTTTAAATATTTTTTGGATCTGTTATTATTAGGGATAAAAAAAATATAGATTTTGATCAATCTTTACTTTGAAACATTAATTCTTTTGAATTACCTAACTGATTAATAAAATAAATAAAAATATTAGAATACTTAATCTTTTCTTTTTATTGCCTCCTACTTTATTTAAAAAAATTGGATTCTATCGGGTAATTGTAAGAAGAGCCATAAGTTCAATCAGATTATAAAAATCTTATCAAAATAAGCGCTGTTTCATACCTTAAGAGCTCGCAATATGAGAGTTCTTGCCATATTTTAAGTCCTAAGGGCACAAACATATCGCTGGCCCCGTAAAATAAAGAAAGTAATATCAAAAACTTAAATTTACAAGAAAAAAAATTTTTTCTTCATGATATGAGAAAAGAAAGGGTATATTTTATTCTTCTTTCTAAAAATATTATTTATTCCTAACGTAATGTATTATTTCTCAAATTATTAAATATATATACTACAATATTAAGATATAACTACCACTTCAATTTGCAATGTACATAAACTACCTTTTCATTCACCTATAGATTAAAATTATAATAGCTTTATTAGAATTATAATAGCCTACTACTACTTAAGTATGTCGCGCGATATTTACCTAAAGAGAGTCGTAATAGGCGCACAGATTAAAAAAGATTTTAAGATTTACCTAATAAAACAATAAACATAATAATGGTAGTTATACTTTTTACCATATAATTTTTTTTAAAATACCAAAACTAGCGTAAGGTTTATTGTAATATTTTACGGCCGTTTTAAAGTATAACAGAATAAGGCAAGGATAATCCTGTCCAATAAAGAAAATTTGAAAATATTGATCTGATACCTACTTAAAGAGCTAGAAATACGAAAAATAGTTTAACATAATAAAAGATATAACAGACTATTTACTGCTCACACCGACTAATTTGATAAAATGTAACTTCTTTGTTTACTAAATAGGTAAAATTTTCCAAATGGAGTGGTTCGGTTTGCATTTTTGAATATTCCCAAAGAACAAAATTCAAAAAAACCAAACTGTATCATTGAGATCTGGCTTACATACGGCGAGACCAGAACGTAGAATTATATTTTCTTTCCAGTCCTGTGACAGAATTTGGAAAGAAAATATAATTCTACGGTTTAAGTAACCCAAAGAACAAAATTCAAAAAACTGTATTATTGAGATGTCGCTTACGAATTTTCGATCAGGCCTCGTGTCCTGACGCGAGTATAAGATTTTTTTACTCATCCCAAAAAAAATGTACACAACTGCACACTGCCGCTGAAGAAGTTTTCCCTGATTTAGTGTATGTTCATCGATTTTTTTAATGTATTTATTACAAAAACGAGAATGACATGACAACTATTAATTTTAAGTAATAACCAAAATAGATTCGAAAACTAGAGGATGTTATCTAAGATTGAAACAAATAATAGGAGATTTAATATATTGCACAAATTCACATACTTATTATATTTATTTCTACAACACTATGAAAATGATCACAGCAACCACTATTAATAGCTTTAAGGCATCAAGAAAGATACATTTTATATAGGCTTGTAAAGTAGTGTAGTAACATACTTCTTCCTATACCGATGAGTTGCAGACAGTACCATCACTCCATCTTTAATAGATAGCGCATATAAATGATTTAACATCACATGATTTGGTTCAGGCAGTAATGTTGGCTCACACTGAAACAGAAATAATAGATTATAATATCAAAAAAAATAATATATTTTTCAGTTTCTTGTGAGAATATTTTAGTTTATCATATTTTAAAAGCCCCTATCAAAATGGTAGTTTGATTAAATATATCCAAAAACATAAAAATTTAAACTTTTTTTTCTTTTAATGAAAACAAATCAATTGATTCTTAAAGACAAGGTTGAACTTTACGAAAACATGTATGACAATATTTTTTTTTTAGATTGTGATGTGTTATTTTTCCCTGTCTAATAGACAACTGTTTTAAACATCACATTGACATGACAAAAATAAATAAATTAGTAAATAGAAAACATTTAAAAAAATGTGTTTAATTGTATAAAAATATACATACAGATAATGGAGTGTCTTTGTTTAGAATAACTTGGAGAAGATGTGGTGGTAATATTGGTGGACCAGTTACTTTTTCCCAAGGCTTTGATTGTGGTATTTCCTGCAACAAAAAATTCAAGAATATTTATATTAAAATTCTTTTAATTGTAATTTATTGCAGTTCTGGAGGTCAAACTATGTAATTATTTGAAATTCATTTTAGGACATCTTGATTTGGTAAAATTGATACTTTCATTTAGCATAACAATTGATACTTTCATTTAGCATAACAATTGAAAATTCAATGAACATCTTTAGTCTGTTTTTAACAAATAAATACTTTAGGCTAGTAACACAATAATGTGTAAAGTACAAATAACATAACTGAAAAAATCATCTATACCTGAGAATATTCAGTTTGTGCGCTGCTGTGTATACCTTCACTATCTTTGGCAAGTGCTTGGAAAACCTCAAAATCTGACAGTTTTACAGAAACTAAGTTATTCTTTGACCCCATGCCATTATCCACCAGTTTCTGAAAGTTATACAGATAATTTATTGATAATTAACCAAACACTAAATGTTTCATGTATATGGAAATAATAATAGAATATAAAAATAATGGGAAATACAAATATAGACAGAGGGCTGAATATAATATCATTTCATCATTATTGTTTTTATTTAGGAATTTATTACAATTATTATTTACTGACAAAATAATATTTATTATATTTGCTTGTTTAGATTATTATTAAAAAAAATATTTATTTTTTTCCGTTAAGTACATAAAATATAAAATAACTTACAACAGTTGGATCATGGCGCCATTCTCCATCAACAAAGTACTTGTATTGATGTTCACCTTCAGGCAAATCAATGATAGTTACAAAATCACCATGTGATTTAACCATGGGAATAGTTTTCCAATCAGTAAATGTTCCACTTATGAATACCTGAAACATTTATAATATTATTATATTTATATTATAACATATATATGCAAAGCTGAGGATCAGAACCTGACTGCTCCATATGCTACCAACATTCTAATATTTCAGACACATCATTCAGTGAGGGAATGAGAAGCCACTCAGATGGGCAGACCAGGCAGTGCTGGGACTCCAAATGAAATATATGATTTACAGCAACCACAGAAAAAGAGAGAAATTCTATTTAAAATCAACAATGGAGCAGTATGACCGTCTGATATTATTGATAGTCTGTCTAGTAAAAAGTTATAAGGTCAAATAATAACTTTTAGAGCTTTGAAAAAAGTACTTCATTTTGTAGCTCATAATATCTTTAAAGCTTATATATGTATTTATATAACATATATAATGTGTTAGAATTTCTAAAATACACATAATAATATACTCTAATAAAGTAAATTTATGAGACCTTGAGTTATTATTCTTCTGAAGATTTACTTGAAAATGCAATTCTTATTAATATTGTGACAGATTTTGTATATGATAATTACAACTTTTCACAATTTACTCGGGGCAACAGACCTGTTTACCTCCACCTTCCCATTTAAACACTGTTGGCAGCACTTTTACTTCCTCTACAACTTTACTACCTTCAGTTAGAGTATCAGACCTTTCGCGCATAATTGTTTCTTCTATATCGTGTTCAGGAACAGCTTTAGTATAGTAAGGGGCTCCATCTTCTATGTTATTGTCGTCTTCTCTTCCGCCACGGTCATCATCATTTTTCTTGTCAAAAGTAAAAGCTTCTCCCTCTTTTGCAGGGGATGAAGGTCCCACATCTGGTTGCTTAGAGGAGTGGTCTTTATGCCAATCTTTTGGTTGATTACTTCCCGCATTACCCATTATTTATAGAAATATCTTGAATGTAAAAAGTTAAAACTACCAAAAGCCAGTGAAATTTTGTTTGTTAATAATAAGGAAATTTAGCAAGAATAAATGAAACAAAAACTCCTCATTAAGTTAAAAACTAGAAGATGTCTTAATGATCTATTTACATTTTAGAATCCAATTTCAATAACACAAGTATTTATATACTTTTATTATGGCTTTGAAGTTGAAGCCTTTGATTTTGAAGTTTGAATCATATATCACAGAAATAGATACCTATATGCCCAAAACATTATTCCAGTGTGTTGCCTTAAATAAAAAAAACAATCAAGGAGACTGCGCGGTATTTTCTCTAAAATTTAAAGTAACTATTTACTATATGACTCAATGATGACTTAAATCTATGTTTAATATACTAATTGTAATTAAAGAATAATACAGTTTATCATAATATGTAAACTGATTAATACGCATACTGAAGTGCTCAAATGTATGATTTTTTGATTTAGATGATAAATATATATACTACTATATAGATCATAGAAAAACATCACTATTTTAAATAATTATACTAAGTTGCCAAACTACAGAAACAGTAGATTTACTCCGGACGAGATCCGTTATTACGATTACTATTGTCTGTCTGTTACGGTTTGATCATCTGTAAAATATTACTGATATATATTTTACTGATGTTTATTACTGATCTGTGGCCATCTGAGATTGAACCGTTGAATAATTTTGGATAGATTTACCATACAACAAAGTGCGAACATACAAATTAATTAGTAAGGCATAAAATGTAACGTTGATAACCCGTGTACAAACTGCTAGGCCTTAAATAAAATAATACGCGGTGTCGCAATTGAATTAATCAATAAACTAGTGTGTTTTTATTTTATTACAGGTAGCACGATGTAAATTTATAAAAAAAGATTTTGAATCCTTTCTTGTAAAAAATTAAGTGCTGCAATTAAAAATGACCGACGAAAAGCAACCCCTTCTTACTGGCCCTAACATTCCTATTGACAACGCAGATGTTCAAAATGTAGAATTGGTGACGAGTTCATCAATCCAACTATCCCCCTTTAAAGATGAAAAAGTAAAAACACCCGAATATAATCCTGCATCAGAGCGATACTTGGAACATCCGACGTCTAATTTCGACACATTAATACATCTTCTGAAAGGCAATATAGGTACAGGTATTTTAGCAATGCCTGACGCCTTTAAAAATGCTGGTCTTGTTATAGGTACGTAGATATATTTTGGTAATTTGTTTTATTTTTATTCAAAGTAAGTGAGTTTTTTCTATGAATTAAAACTTTTACATCAATGGAAAAATATTTTTTTTAGGTGTAATTGGGACATTATTTATGGGAGCAATATGCACTCACTGTATGCATATTTTAGTACAGTGCTCACACGAGTTGTGCATAAGGAATCAGCGGCCAGCAATGAGTTTTGCAGATGTGGTCGAAGATGCATTTGCTATGGGACCTATATCCTTGCGTCCATTTGCTACAAAAATTAGGTAAGTGCTTTTTAAATTTTATGTTCATTTTATGTTTTAAGTAACAACAATCTTCTGATTGTTGCTTCTATGTCACCAACCTTTGAACCTTGTTATTATAGTACTAAAAAAATAACATTACATTATGTAGACATAATATAATGTTATATATAACTATGTTCAATAGTAAACACACATTATTTGGCACATAGACTAAAGACTGATGAATATATCTATTCTAATTTAAATTAAATATTATATACCAAGAACAAATGGTACAATAGATATGGTTTTAAGAAATTCTATTCATCAATCTATTATGAATTTATAATGAGATAATCTATTTTGAGTAATAAATTTTAATTATGGTTTTATTTATTGTAAAGAATAATAGCTTCTTCATAATAATACTATATAATACTAAATCTGCACAATTATACTACAAAGTAACTGCAGTACTTAGATAGATATACATTAACCTCGTTATGTAGTAGGTACTGGCTGAGAAATGGTGGCAAAAACTGATTGCTGGATTCCAGATATTATTCTAAGTAGCTGATATTTAAAAAAAATACTTTGATTTTATTTAATGCCATGAAGTATTTTTCTTAATCAATGTTATTATCCGAATGAAATACATATATCATTCAATGCTATAAACATATTAAATAAAATTATATTGTTGGAGTCTAGTTAATAACATGATAAGATAATTGCATGGCCGGTTCTTGTTTCAGGAATATGGTCAATATATTTCTTGTAATAACACAACTGGGATTTTGCTGTGTTTACTTCTTGTTTGTTGCCACTAACTTGAAGGATACAATGCACTTTTTTGGTGTGAATATGAATGTGCACAGCTACTTAGCATTGTTATTCTTGCCCTTAATGGCTTTGGGAATGGTGAAGAATTTAAAGTATTTGACCCCAGTTTCTCTGATTGCTTCTATAATGACTGCTTGGGGCCTTGTTGTAACATTCTATTATATATTGCAAGATTTGCCACACACTAGCAGTGTAAAAGCATTTGCCACTTGGCATCAACTTCCATTATATTTTGGAACAGCTATTTATGCATTTGAAGGTATTGGAGTGGTAAGTTAATCATTTGTGCTTATTTCCTACTTTGCTTTTAATCTTAAATTACAATAGTTTTTATATTTATAAAATTCATATAATATATTGACATGTATATTGATCATTGTTAAATATGTTGTTGAACTAATTTTGGAGGAATTCTTATATATTTAGTTAGTATGCAATATTTATAAATAATTTGAGTTTAGACATTTTAATATCAGCTTTTAAGTACGTAAAAATTTTTTTTTGTTATTTTTAATCAAGACTAGACTGCCCTCAAAATTACTATAAAAATGGCGATTTATTGCAATTATAATATCACAGATAAGTCATACCAATTAGGTATTTTAAAACTAAAATGTAGATACGGAACGCGAAATATTAAACTACGAGCTATGTGTGATTAGTCAACCTTCTATCTCTATCTCTTGTCAATGTCTGGCGTATTACGATAACTTGCTGGCATTTTGCATATAATAACATCGTTAACATTATCAATATGGAACACATCCTAAATTCTGCCTAATTATGATAAATTTATCACTTAACTATTAGAATATAAAGTCGATTCCAAAATTGCAGTCACGGACGAGTTACGCACTTGGCATTGTTGATGTTTATATGGAAAAAAGAGCAGAAAGCTTTAAATACATCAAATAAACTAGTCATGTAATAAATATGTACTACATTGAATAGGAACAAAACAAGAAATACTATTTGTTAAAGTATTGTTAATTTTTTTCATTTCTCTACAATTCCTACTATTCACATTTTTAAATATATCTAATAAAGTAAATACATTTAAAAATATAAAAAATAGAAGCCAACCGTTAGTAGGAACAAGGTCCATACTATCGATGGTTAGGGCTCCAGAGAGAGGAACTTCTGCACGATACGTGCCGTGTCCTGTAGTACCGCTTTGTGCATGAGGCCCTTGACCCAGCCATCTTACGCGAGCCTCTTAAGATGTTCGAGACTCTTGGTCATTAGGCCGTTACGTTACTTTTCTCTCGTAACTCTTTTTTGATTGAATAAATAATTTATGAAATGATCAAAAATTAAGTTGAAAGATCAAAAGTATTCAGGAGTTAACAATATGTACCTATAATATAATATTGGAGATAAGTTTTAGGGATAAAATAAAAAAATATTGCTGTGACTAACAACGTTTTATAAAATACAAGATTTTGATATCATCATAAATCATTATACTCCCACACTATTGTCACTTATTGCGCATGGTGACGCTATACCAAGCACGCCATAATTACCGACATTAAAATTGTATTTGTATGTATCGTTTTTATTGAAGTACAGCCATATACCCTAATATGGTGGTATTCCAATCATTACACAGAACCCAAAAAACATAACAAATATCACGATGAAGTAGGAATTAACGACTTCATCTAATATAGGTTTTGCCTTTGGAGAATAATATGAAAACTCCTGAAGACTTTGGCGGATGGACGGGTGTTCTGACTACAGGGATGGTGATCGTGGCTGCTCTCTATACTGCTATTGGATTTTTTGGTTATTTAAAATATGGCGATCACGTTCTTGGCAGTATAACACTTAATTTACCGAATGATTTGTGAGTATTCATAATATAGAAGTATATTGTAATATGTAAATGATGGTATTTTATTTGTGTTTCATTTGTAGGTTAGCACTCAGCGTCAGAGCCATAATGGCGGCCGCAATATTCCTCTCGTACGGCCTTCAATTCTACGTTCCTATGAATATTGTCTGGCCGTATATTAAAACTAAATTGAATTCTGAAAAGGCAGTTGAATATGGAGAAGCTGTGACTCGATTTTTCCTTATTTCTGTAACGTGTAAGTATGCTATGTAATTTATATGTTTTATCTGTCATTTGTATAAATTTGCATACATTTAAAAATTTTTTGTATAAAGTAAAAAGTAAGTATAAAGATAAGTATATTCTTATACTCCTCCTATGATTGAGTATTGATTGATAATTGATTCTAGGACCTGTCGATCGGAATGTGATATTAATTAAGACGTTCGAATATTTTTACTTTTTAATACAGCCAGTTTAGTAGTATGCCATGCTCAATGGTCACCCGTAATCATAGCATAAGTCCTTACATGAGTTCGTAATGACGTCACAGCTCTGTAGTGTCCAGCGTTTTAAGATCGCGGCTTTCACTCTTCGATTCCCATGTCCAAGTTTCTAAAGATTACCAGCCTCTTTAAATAAATCAAATTTAGATTTATTTGTGATAAATGTTAATTTAATTAGACATAAATAGATAGGCAAAAGAAAAAATTATTTAAACACCCCCATTTTTATGAGGTAGTCTTCCAAAGAAAAAAATACAATTCCAAAAAATGGGCATTGTGCAGTTAAGATTTTGAAAGACACGCGGTTATTATTTTAATTTAATGAATTGAGTTCGGTTAGTGTTGCCAGAAAAAAAATGTGTGACTATTTAGCTTTGCTACAATAATAGTAGAGTGAAATAATGTTCTCATGTGATAGAAGAAAAAATTAAACTTCGGTCACCTATATAGGTGTTGAATGACTCTTATATACATAACTCTTTTTTATCCTTATCTTTAATGTACGTAACACTTACTTTGTAAAAGTAAAATATGCATCAATCTCAATAAATATAATTATCTATAAGGTTAATTGTCTGTAACCTATCATAATTTTTATTGGCGTTCAGTAGGACTATTCCTTTATAACTCTTTATGCTTGGATGGCTCTTATCAGTTCTGTCTGAATTAATACGATTTTATTTTTATTGAGTTTATAACTAGCTCTCAGAAATTAGGTCGATTTTGAAAAATTTCCATTTGTATTTGGAAAGTAAAAATCAATAAAAAAATCACTATACAATTGATACACTGTGAGAAGTAAGTTTTCACAATATATTATAAATTATAATAGACCAACAAATAATTTATGATTCGATCAATATTATCATTTAATTGCTTTTGGAAAATTAGGTCTCAAAATTAAGTTTACTACTACTACGTACTGGTACGCAAATACATAACAAATTTTTTAATTACCTTTTATTGAAAAATATTATATTCTTGTGTACAGTTGTTACGTAAAATCTATCTAAATAACGAAATCTCGGGTAGTTAGTTATATTAAAGAGTGGTGTGAGGGCTCAGGTCATATGAGAAGATACATAGAAATCGAATTTTAATAATAAACCAGGAGTTTATAATAACAAATGTTCTCAGCAGCCAATACATAAAATCTGAGAGTCAATTAAGTATTTTCACGAAAATGCGCGCATATTATTTACAGAGGAGCTGTGTAAGGTCGGCCACCCTTAACACTTAGGGGTATAAAAAATAGATGTTGACCGATTCTCAGACCTACCCGATATGCACACAAAATTTGATAAAAATCGGTCGAGCTGCTTCGGAGATGTTAGGTAACAAACACCGCGACACGAGAATTTTATGTATTAGATGGATTGGTAGGAGCGAGTAAAATTATTATTATTCATTATGACTACGGCTCGTGCGTGAATAATTAGAAATCAGGTTTATATTCGATAAAACTTTAGTAGCTTCGATAAAATCTAATTTGCATATACTACGATCGACCGCGGCTGTCATTGCGTCATACACTTAATATATTTAACATAATGTTATGTTATCGTAGTACTCGAGAGACCTTTATCAAGAGATCAATAATATAATAACAGCCACGAATATCGTCGAGAATTTTGGTTTTTAAATGTCAAATTCACGTAAATATTTTATAAATGTATAGGTATATTAAATTAAGGATCATGTATAAATTACGTCACATACAAGGGACTATAGGGAGTAGTCCCTTATGTGTGACGTAATTGGTGTAGGAAGATTGTATGACAAGGCGTAGGAAGAGGGGAAGTCATATGTATACGAAGCTATTTCTATATGCCTAATATGTGTAAATAATTCCGAGATGTGAAATTTTGAAACATCATTTCATCATAACCCAATGGTCCACATCTGAGCTGGGTCTCTTCAGAAAAAGGAGGGTGTTAGGCTATAGTCTACCACGCTGGCCAAGGGAGGGTTGGCAGACTTCATGTCCCTTTTTTAGAACATTATGGAGAACTCTCAGGGATGTAGATTTCCTTCACCGTTAAAGCAAAGTCAGTGTTGTCTGACCGGAATCGAACTCGGACCTTTCCAGTAAGACGTCTACGTAAGAAGAATATTTAAAAAGCGATGACTATTATTGAAACTGATATCGTCACATTGATAATTTTCTTAAAATCTCATCAGATTTCATTGTTTATTGTTTAAACTAATATTGTTATTGATCCATTACCTTTCTACAAAAGTTAATTACTTGTTTACTTGTTATTTAGGAAATTTACTTGACTGATAAATGTAATTGATCCACGAGCGGAATAGTCCCAGGCCTGTGTGCAGTGTGATAACAGAACCTATCATCAAATATTTTGTTCAATATTACTCTTAATAGGTTTGTTATTTTACACACTGAATTCTAGATTTGTTTATGCAACTTAAGCATATACATAATCTACATATCTTCTCTTCTATTTATATAAAACAATGTTGGGTTTGTTCGAACACATATAACTCGATAACGGCCAGACCGACTTTCATGGATTTTTATTTGTTTCCGTACAGAATAGCAGAATGACTATTAAACATAATAAAAAAAAGGCATTTTCCCATACAAAATGTTAATGGGTTTCGTAACTGTCAAAATACATGATTTGTTGTAATTGAAATACAAATTACAAAGTACTTACTATTCACAAGTATTTAAAATACAAAATACTTTCAAGTCATGTATTTAAAATATAAAATACAAAATACAGTATTTTAAGTATTTTTATGCAAAAAGACAAAACATTAAATACAAAATACATAAAATGAAATTCTTAAAGTGTCATTCTATAAGAAATCGTCTGAAAATTAAAGGAAATATCGTTGAGCAATTTTAGATTTTCATGTAGTTTGAGACACTTCTTTAAAGTCCCAAATTTAATTTATTTCACAATAAATGCGTAAAAGTTACGTAAAAATCACAACTAAATGTATTTCGTGAAAAAGTATTTTGAAGCTATAAATATTTAAAAAACCAAATACATTTTTAGAAAGTAATTGAAATACAAATACCAAATACGTATTTCAATTAAAAGTAATTCAAATACTGCCCAGCCCTGACTGTCAGTAATGTTCATCCCGTCGATACAATAAACTCTCCCACAAATTAAAGAACGTATTTAATTAAATGTTACGAATCAACAAGATATATCCACAATATTCGGATAATGGCGTATTTTAGATTTTAAAAATGTAGAATAATGTCAGTAATAAAAAAGTATTGACATATACTCGTATATTGATTGTAGAACAGTTCAGCTAATCTGCAACACGACATTCACTGACTGTTAGGCGGTACGGAGTTATTTTATGTTTGTCCTCTATGCGTTCATAAGCCATTTGTTTGTGAAGAAACTTTAGTAAGTTGTTGTAGGTATCCTGGTAAAGGTTACGCATAAGAAAAATGCTAAACTTGATAAAACATTTATCTTTATCCTAATAAACAGCGAAACGAATATAATACAATTGTAACAATCGGACCTCTGTACAATAGGAAGATACTTAAAAAAAACTTAATGTGTTAACACATAGAAGCAAGAACAATAATTTTTATAATTTGTCTGTTTTCCGTATTTTCGGACTCGCGTCATGTAAAAGCTACTGCACTAAATTAGATGCGTTTATTACTGTTGTATTCTTTGCTTTATTTTATTTAAATAGGAAGCTTATTGAGAATTAACATTAGCTGATTGAGAATTAACAGTTTGTAGTGCAGTTCAGTTTTCGAGGAATTTGACGAGTTCGAGGCAAAGGTTTTATTTAAAAAAAAAACAAAAAATTTAAAAGCATATTTATAAATTACTACGTGAAAACTAGAGGGAGAGGGGGAGATCATTTACTACGTCAACCCGTACAAAAATCTAGATAAAAATAAAACATGTAAAACCTGTAATACGATATTGATGTTTTACTTTATTTCTGTTTATGGCTAAAAGAAGCCATTACATTTAGTAAACCCTTATATTAGAAAAAAAATTAATTCTATGCTATTATAATTATTTACTCTTAGTTTTCCTATGTTACCGTTATTGTTATTTTATTGTGTTATTGTTAAACGCATTAGCCACGGCTTCGCTGGTTACCATGACCACAGATTTTCATGCCTTATTTCACCACTTATCTTTTAATTTATAGTGTTATTGTTTATTTTCAGTTATTGCTGCGTTATTGATACCCAACTTGAGCAGCATAATATCATTAGTGGGAGCGTTCAGCAGTTCGGCGTTGGCGCTTATTTTTCCTCCCATAATCGAGATAATTACCTTCTGGCCCGATAGACTTGGAAAACACGACTGGATGCTATGGAAGGATATAGCAATTATTCTGTTCGGTATAACCGGCTTCGCATTTGGTACTTACGCTAGTATTGAAAATATTTTAAAGCAATCTTAAATATGTTACGTACGATTTGATTAATCATGACAATAATATTAACTAGATCTGACTTGGTTTTTACATGTTTTGTCTTAGTCAATAGGTATAGTCAAAATAAAAGTGATGAATATATTATTTTATTGTAAGAGATGATAGTATTAAAGAATTAAGTTATTGCTCTGTATACAAGAAAGCTATTTATAACATTAAATCTTCGCTGAGATCGTGTGCTAATTATGTGCTCTTGTTACTCTTTATCTAATGTATGTTACATATGTACATTTAATATTCGTATTTGTTTTTAATTAATAAAAGTAATATTGAAACATTATAGTGACAAGAATGTAAGTGTATAGACTCATTTTTAATTTATAAATTATGACTATTACATCTGTACCTGTCTTATTTTTATAAAAGATTTATTTATACATTCTTTAAAATGTGATATAAAATGGTTTTAAATATTTTACTTAATAGTAAATTGATTTTTGTGTTGGAGGCTTTAATTTGAATGTTACCAGTTAAGTTAACATAAGTATTCTACTTCAATATGACCTCATAAACATGTAGCATAATCTGTTTTTACAATTAATTTAAATTGGCGTTAAGTTGTTTAATGTGCAAATTGATATGCTATATTTAATGTTGTAGTTACCTTATGGCCTTACATAGGCAATGTTAATCCCTTGAATAATCATAAATATAGTAAATGTTCAAAACTTTATAATGATCAGCTTTTAGGAAAGTAATGTTTAGTTTTTAATGTATTCCTCGTATACTACGCAACATTTACCTGTCTGCATTTAAATTGTACAATTTTTTAGTCTGAGCTGCACAATGTTATTTCAAATGTAATAATTATTATTAATGTTAAACTTAATAGCTATATATTTTATGTATGTCAAATATACTCAATAAAGCTTTGTGAAATGAAAATTTATTTAATCTAATATTCTATTTATTATTTTTTGCTTCTGGTATTTTTGAAACGAACTTAAGAATATAGTTAAATTAAATTTACCCAATACAAATTTAGTTTTGTTACACGAGTCTAGAAATCCGTAACAATTAAGAAATATGTAATATGTACAAGATTTCTAATATCTCATACACACAACATGTACGCTCATCTACACAAATACAGAGTTGCATATAATTATAATTTATTATTTTGTTTTTTCCGAGGGTAAAGATTTTGAATTTATAAGATAAATAATTGTACTACAATAATATTAACGATAACAATAAAATTAACTGTTATAATAAATATGTCTAATAATATTAATTATACATTAATATTTCTAAACATATTTTGGTTTAAGAACGTGTAGGAATTCGGGTTGACACATTAACGGATCCCGATTTGGGACCGACCACTATTCATTCCGGCCAAGTCGGCTTCCATCCATAACGGATGGTGTGTGCTGCCCTTAAATCTGAGCATAATTAATATGTAGCTACTTAATTGGTAATTTATTTGACTGACACCTGTGTTTCACTCCTATCTCTGTGGACACAGAACAGCCTACTGTAAGAACGACCAATCAGTGGCCAAAGCGGCCTCTGATTGGACAGCGGTATCTTACGGTTCCCGATCTATCGACAGTTCACAGTATTGCTAGGTAGATTATAATCTAACGATGTTGACAATTTCACGGTGACATATATACGTTTATATATATACTATTCTAAAGGCAGAATTAATTCTTAAATTTGCTCATAATCGAGGCTAGATAGTCAATTAATTAATTAAGAAACGGGGTAAATCTCTAGGTCCTTGTTAATAATATTGGTAGGATAATATAAAAAAAAAACAATCTTTTTGAATTTTTATTTTAAAACTAATTCTTTTCTTCGTTAGTTATTAAATTCTTTAGGAGTGTATACAGCACTGAGCAATAGTTGTCTAACTGTAAGCTCTTTTTTTTTACTATATAATTTTGTGGTAGTATAGGAAAATCGTAAGGAATAAGTATAATAATATATATTTTTTAATTACGAGATTTTATGTATTCTTAGATTGTATTAAGCATTTAACGATGAAAATGAATGTGATGAAATCACAAAATATATCTTATATGAAAATCTATTTGAGTTTTAGTTGAGTTTCCGAACGAAATGTGGTCGCGGGCAACATTATAAATAAAATGTCATTCGCATACAACAATTGAAAAATGTCGGAATCGTGTCAAGACGTTAATTGTCATGGAAATAATGAATTTCGGCCTGATGAATCACCTACGAAGCTTATTGTTAATTATATTCCTGAAGTTATGACGCAGGATATGATGTTCTCCCTATTTTCAACAATGGGTAAATTAGAAAGTTGCAAATTAATAGCGAACAGAGGGTACGGGTTCGTCGAGTACTCTCGTCCAGAGGATGCGGTCAAGGCGCGGAAAGCCTTCAACGGGCTGCTAATGCAGAATAAGACTCTGAAAGTGTCACATGCCTTACTCAATCCGGAACTGAAACCTCCCACCAAACCGGAAGCAGACTGGAACCTGTACGTGTGTAACCTGCCTAATGAACTGACCTTGCAAGATTTGCATGGACTTTTCGCACAATTTGGTAAAATAGTTAATTCTCGTATCGCTTCAGGCATAGCGTTCGTTTTGTATGAACATCAATATGAAGCAGATAGAGCCATTCATAATATAAATGGTACTACTCCTCCAGGTTTTTTACACCCATTAACTGTTAAGTATGCTAATAAGAGTAATCCTAATAAACATAAAAACAATAATAATAATTTTACAAAGAATTCTCTTGTGAAACCTTTTCATTGGATTAACCATGTGGGTGCTATAGGAGACCACAACTCTCCCAATACATGGTCTATATACATTTATAATATTGCTCCTGAAGTAGAAGAATTGACTCTATGGCAACTATTCGGTCCATATGGTGCTATTGTATCTGTTAAGATAATTAAGGATCATCAGACAAATAAAAGCAAAGGTTTTGGATTTGTGACGATGAGAAACTATGACCAGGCTTCTATGGCAATACAAGCTTTAAATGGATATGTGCTCCACGGCCAACCCCTTTCTGTTAGTTTCAAAACGCAGAAGAGATAATGTAAAGACAGTATTATCTTTACAGTATCAGTACAGTAACGAATAGACAAAATGACTCCTTTTCCATTGATACACATCAATTAACACAATGTAAGGAAATAGTGCTGAGACGTAATCCCATTTACAAGATTATCTTAAGTGCAGTCTGTCAACTCTTGTTAAATATATTACTTTGAGCTATCAATATTGTTAAGTTTGTTTCTTATGAATAATAATTTATTCAGTTTGCTCGTTAAATGTTTCAAGTTTACTAGAAGTTTAAGATTTGTATTGAAGATGATTGTTGTTTGAAAGTTCAACATCAGTTGTGAGCTATGTGCTTTGATTATAATTTTTTATCTATTATTTAAGAATATCATTTTAAAATGTGCTTTTACAAGATCTTACTAATATATGCCACATTGAGATGTTTAATCAGCTACTAGTTTTAGTTGTACACTTTTTTATATAACATGATGTCTATTTAGGTAGTGAAAACAAAATCTAGATTTTATCATATTTATACATTTAGTATAAAATTTGCTGAATTAAAATTCATTTTCACAATTTTAATATGTGTTTTCATGTATTTATTTTATATAATTACTATGTTATTTAATTTAATCGATGATTATTATTTTCATATTTTGGTTGGAAACCTTAAATCCTAAATTCTCCAACCGGGCTTTGCTTCGCTTTAATAAAATCGATAGACTAATAATAATATTATTTAAAAATGGGAAATTATTCAATAATTATGTTATTCCATAAGCCTAAAATAAGGAAAGTATTTCAATTGGTTTATTATATCATTTTACATTGGCACTTAAAAATGAACCTTTATAATTTTAAATATTTATTTTGATATCAAATAGTAATTTTAAAATGGTAGAATGAGAAAGTGCCCTGTGAAGTATGTATCAAGAATATTTTCACTTCTCACATGCAACTGTTGCATGTAAGTGCTTGGTTTGAAATTAATAATACATAAATACTTATATTATTGAAGTAAAATTATTTAATTTTAAATCAGTAAATTCTATTATAAAAATGTGGATTGGTCTTTTATCTAATTTTAAAATATTTAAATTTAATTGGTTGTTTATGATTTAATTATCTATTATACTGATAATGTTATTGTATTAATTAACATCTTATAGTTATACTAGATTAACAACAATGAAGCAGAGTACGCTTTTTAATCTAAGAAACTGCCTTAAACATAGCAAAATTCTAAATTGTGGGCCAATTATGCTTATTAGACTGGTTTTTAAAATTTATTTTCCTTCCAATGCGGCGCCGTAAAATTCCTTTTTATATAAATATGAGAAGGATTATTTGTTACACACGGATTTTACTTTACAAATTAGTTAATATTTACAGATCAAAATAATATTAATAATGTTATAGGTATTGTACATGAAATCAAACTGGCAGAAATCATGATTTTGAAATTTTTGTCAAAAAAAGTTAGTAATATCATTACTAAGAAATTAATTTGAATTCTTGAGGTATTTTTTCATCAATAAAATTTTAACAAACAGTCTAATGCTTATTTTAAAATTACTTTAATTATAAAGGCGTCTTTTACTTATAGTGCTAAACTAATTTAATAGTTTTGACAAGAATTTTTTCAGCGTGTTTCCTGCATCATAAATAAATGAAATAAAATATGGCTAAATACAATAAACCAACTCGTGTTTATGAAAATTCCGCATTGAACTCATATTACTCTGATAAGAGCCTAACATATACATAGAACTACACGTTTTAATACTAGATCATACAGTAAAATGTTTGTGCACTTTAATTTACTAATTTGGTTTTATGTATATTAAGGTAATTTTTATCACATTCATAGTTAGCTTATACCTATATACTTTCTACAATATATACTTATCATATCCGTAGATTAAGATATTTATCGCAATATTAAATTATACAAAAATTATATTTATTATCAGATTTTGATAAAATAAATAAATATTAAAATGGTTAGTGTTGTTTTTGATTTTTAAGTTAACCGCAATGATATTTTGGCGCACTCGAGGCGCATGCTCCAAACTGCCTCGATGCCGCAGCCGACAATCGATTAAGTTCAATGTAGGCTACGGATGTCGTAGCGCTAAACTCATTATTGTTAAATAGAAAGAAATAGAGCTGGTTCTTGGTTTTAAGGATATTCGTGTTTGTGAAGTGGCGGTGGCGGAAAGTGAGGGAACTGCAGTGGCGGGAGGCGTCGGCCTCACCGTGAGTAGCAAGGTGAATAGTTATTTCATAGAATTTAATTATTTTAATTTTTGAGTTTGACACTTAGAATATTAATCATTTATATTGAAATATATATGCATAATAGGTATACCCAAGTCCGGGGGCGGCGCGCGGCGTATGGGCGCTGCCGCAGCCGCCCCCTTGCACCATGGCAGCGGAGGAGTCCCTCCCGCCCTGCTCGCCGATGTCCCCCGATGCACCAGCGACACAACCACGGATTACGACAAACCTAAGCCATATCTCAGACTTTCATCAACTCATATTTGAAGCAGTTCGCTCAGGGTAATATCATATTTTGTTCTAAGGTAAGTACTTAGTTTTTGCATGAGTAGAATAACAATCTATTTATCTTACAGAGAGGTGTCAGAGATCGAAAGATTGGTGGAGAAGCTAGGGGTGGAAGTGTTAAGTGCACGTGATCAACACGGCTACACGCCAGCACACTGGGCAGCATTAGATGGGAGTGTAGCCGTGATGAGATATTTAATAGAACGTGCCGCACCAGTTGATCTTTCTTGTTTGGGTACTCAAGTAAGTGTATATACTTATTTATTTCATTGTGGTCTTTAGTGACGTCCTGGATATACTTCTCACGCCGTCTCGTAAGTGGAATATAATGTGTCTATTTAATCTAAAAGATTAGCGGTTATTTTCAATATCCTTCGAAATGGTTAAACTCTTCATATACAGATGTGGGCGTCCAACAGCATGAAACTAAAAAAAATTATAACATTAAAATATTATTTTGGTCAAATAAAATTAACATTATCTAAACAAGCGTAACTTTACTTTTAAGGGACCTCGGCCAATTCACTGGGCTTGCCGAAAGGGACATGCATCCGTGGTACAAGTGCTCCTCCAATCAGGCGTAGCTGTAAACGCTGCAGATTTTAAAGGTTAATTAATGAAATTCAGGCATATTGTAACCCAAATCCATTAATGTACATTTGTTATTAAAGTTGAGTTTATTTCAGGATTGACACCACTAATGACGGCATGCATGTATGGGAAAACAGCGACCGCGGCCTACCTCCTAGGCATGGGTGCAGCTACACGTCTATCCGACATCAACGGGGACACCGCCTTACACTGGGCAGCATACAAGGGACACGCGGATTTGGTCCGCTTGCTCATTTATTCTGGAGTCCCTTTACACTGCACAGATAACTTTGGCTCCACTCCTTTGCATCTGGCTTGTTTGTCGGGCAATTTAACATGTGTTAGACTGCTTTGCGAAAAAGTAAGCAAGAAATAATCAGTCTTTTTGTAAAAGTATTTTAATATTTCCTTTTATTAACCCTATAAAACATATATTCTTAGGTAAAAGCTGAACTGGAACCTCGTGATAAGAATGGCAAGACACCATTAATGCTGGCTCAAAGTCACCGTCACGCTGAGGTGGTAAAACTTTTACAAAAGGAAATGAAACGCAAATCGCATTGGATACCGCCACTCTCTGAGCTCTGGGCTTTACTTTTCGGAGGTGCAGGAGATTCTAAAGGACCGCTGTTATTTTTCCTCATTTCGGTTCTCCTGTGGGGTTACCCTATGTACATTATCAGGGTAACATAATATATATATATATATATTAAAACCTATTAGTTAATTTAATAAATTTATTGTAAATTATGTAATTGATTGATTTTAGTGCCTGCCACTCACTTGGAACACGCTGCGTCTTTCACATTATTGTTTCTTATACTGGAACGCCATTATGTGGTTGAGTTGGGTAATCGCAAACAGACGGGACCCCGGCTATATTCCGCAAAATTCTGAAACTTATTACAGAGCTATAAGGCAGATACCTTATTATGATAAATGGAAGAAGAGAAATATTATTCTGTCTCGCCTGTGTCACACTTGTAGGTGTTTGCGACCATTGAGGTAAATGGACATTGCTATTTTTTGTTATAATTATTTAAAATTTTGTTCAAATGATTTATATTTTACAACAGCTTTTAAAATAGAACTGGTTTAAAAATCTATTTAAATTGAGATAATTGATTTGAGATTATTTAATTGATTATGCAAATTGTCAATTTTGAAAATATGAATATATACGAATTTCATAGTAATTGGCCATAATTCATATTTATAGCACTGAATGTTGTAATATGAATGATTATGAAAGTTGATATTTTTATGAGAAAATCCTTGAGTTATTACAAAAATTCCGTCGGTAACTAGTGAGTATTTAATATAGCTAAATATGCAAAAAGACAATTTAGATATTATTATCGAACATTTTAACGCAATTTGACATTTTTTTAAATATTTCAATACTAATTAATAATATCAGTGATAGTCTAGTGATTAAGACTTTGGTATTTTTTTTGTGGAAGTCCAGAGTGTTTGTGAGTTGCTTTAACAGTGACGGAAGACACTCAGTCACCCTCTGCTGCTGGGATAGCATTTCATAAGAGGCGAGTAACCCAGCACTCCTTGGTGGTAGGGGATCTGTTCCCCGACTGACTTGCGACCACCAGCATGCTAATCTGACCGCCAAGTGGGCCAGACCTACACCCTCACTTTCCTATGCCATCAATGCTGCGGTTCCGGTGAACACCGGGTTTTGCTCGAGGTCTACTGAAACCGAAGCATTCTTCTCTTAGCTCCCCCTCCTCTCTCTATCTTCGAGGCGGCAATGCATCGTCAATACTGAGATATTCTCTATTTTTGCCGTCCATGGGCGACAGTGGCCATTTTCATCAGGTGGACCGTCTGCTCGTTAGTAAGGGACAAATCAATCTATCTCAACCTACTCAACTTATTCTGGGACCTGTACACAATATTTGGTATTTAATATGTTGATGTGATGACCTCTAATTAATATTCCTCAGAGCGAAACACTGCCGCATCTGTAAGCGCTGCGTTGCATACTTCGACCACCATTGTCCCTTCATCTACAACTGCATCGGTGTGCGGAATCGGATGTGGTTTTTCCTTTTCGTTATGAGCGTGGCCATAAACTGCACATTGTCTATTTATTTTGCCTGCTATTGTCTACTTCTAGAAGGATTTGGCATTCTCTACATACTGGGATTATTGGAAGCTATTACGTTCTGCGCCCTTGGTTGGATACTTACATGCACCTCTGTGAGTCTTATTTATGTAAATTAAAGCTTGCGTAGAATAAACAGCTTTTGACGCATCGATATACAACTTTAAAAAAACACGTCTTTTTTTAAATTATTGTTAATTTTTACAGATTCTACACGCGTGCATGAATTTAACTACAAACGAAATGTTCAATTATAAAAGATATCCTTATTTACGAGACAAGAGAGGACGTTACCAGAACCCTTTCTCCAGGGGCCCTATAATGAACCTGATAGAATTTTTCGTCTGTTTGCCTGACAAGTGTGATGAACAAGACCTATTCTACGAAGAAAATATATGATGCGAGTCCGCATGACAGATTGACGTCACGACTAAAAAAACGCATGACGTCATCGTCTGGCCGGCTCCTTTACAATCAAGTGGAAAAATTAAAATGGAATTACGTTATAACACTGAAACTAACGTTAGGTCATGAATTAAAAATTCATGTCTGGCTATTTAAACTTCCCACCAAACTAGATAAGGCTTAGAAAATACAATTGTTATTAAATTAATTATGGAATCTTCGTATAGCTTGGCAGTTCTAGCTTTCATGATTTATAGGGTTTTAATATTATATAATTAACACAATATTTTTCTAAAGATTTTATAGCAACTCTGTTTTAATTTGATAATTCCATAATCATCATTACTATGAAACGACTAATTGTTTTTTAAAATAACAATGTATTTATCATATTAATAAAACAATTTCCTAGTAATTAGTTAAGGTAATTTTTGAAGAAAGAAGTATCATTCTATCGCCGCGTTGCTCGCTGCGCTGCGTGGCGCTCCACACCGCGCCGGCCCGTCGGGGTGTATTTTTTGTTTATATTGGTATTTTTATTTCGTAATATTTTTTGACTGGAATGCCCGATTTCAATAATTCAAATTCAAAAGTAATTTTTTTGTTCTATCATCAATACTTTCTGCAGCGCATGCGATGTAAGATATTTTATGGCAAATTTTTTGCACCTTGGGTTGGTTTTAGTGAGAATTTCTGGGATCACAAATTTTTTTTTCTTGTAATAAATATATCCCATGTTACTCAGAGATAATGTAACTTTCTAATGGTGAAAGAATTTTTGAAATCGGTCCAGTAGTTTTTATGTTTATTCGTTACATACAAAAATACAAATCTTTCCATTTTATAATATTATATAATATGTATGAAACATATTGATATTAACAAACTAAGTTGAATCGATTCGTTTGACACAAGTGGTTAGTTATGAAAAAATTTTAGGTGTATCATGTAAGTTTGCTTATTAAGAAATAAATTCATTATATTTTAGAAAAAATATAAACTGTAAAAACAATAATGTAATTGTTATGATATGATTGTAAATCTATTTTAAATAGGATCAAAATCAAAGTTGTACTGACTTCTGATATTTAAGTTATAACTTATTAAATTACTATAATAAGAAGTAAAATCTCGTTAACTAACAATGACTGTAAAGGATATAAGTAAAACAACATTCAAATTTGCTCTACTTTATTTTCGAACAATATAATGGATTATGTCCAGCATAATTATTATTAACACTTATGTCTCTATAAAGCTCACTTTCCACGCAGTGCGATATTCGTGCGCTACACGACATAGGCACATAGCGCTGGTCTGTCTACATTTACAATGCGTGTTCAGACATAGCACGTCGTTTAAAGCAAGCTTAGCACTGTACCACAATGGGATGACAGATAAAACATCTATTTAATTATTAAGAAATATTTGTGCTGTGCGCAAATGAAAAATAAATGTTATTAAAGATGAATTTGATACGCTTTCATTTCAAATTTAATTACCCTTCTAAATATCACATTTCCCTTTACACATCAGTCGAAATAATAGGCATTGTGACCACGATAAGTTACGCTTTAAATTTAGGAGATTCACAACTATATTGTTATTGTTGTTATAGTATCGTAATGCCAATGCCTACATACAGTGTTTTTTTTATAAACCACATTCGTATCCTACAAAACGTAAAACTAATATTTATGGAACTGTTCTATAACAAGGGGTATTAAAACACGAATGTGAGTTTGTGATAATAGTACATGAGTGTTTTAATACCTAATTATCAATAGTTGCATACAAGACTTTACCTACACCCATGATTAAATCCTCTATTTCTATAGTCTTCTGTTTCTGAAACAGCTTACTGCTAACATTGAAAGAGCCGCTCCTGGTAACCTAACATCATCCATTACTGAGTATATACAAATAAACTAAGTATTGATGAAAGCATTATTTAATGTAGTTGTAATCAACATTTTGTATATTGCAATTATTAAAATTTACTTCAATATGTTCTATAATGTTGGAAAGCAATCGCTCATTTTTTTTTGTAAACAAAAGAATAAAAATATCAAAGAAAAATGGCGGGGATTCGATTAAATTATTTTTTACAGCGCACGACGTTCTAGATTGTGAAATGCGCTTGAATGACTGTTCTTTTTTTGAAATTCATACAGACGTTCTTTTTTTGAAATTCATACAGATACCACGCATCGCGCATCAAGCAGTAAGAATGTGGCTGTCTGTAGAGTAAACCCTTTGGAGCAGAAGGAATTATGAAATTCAGTACAACATTATATCATCCGTTTAGATGATTGTGTGTTTTAACGTTGGCAATAAGCTATAGCGATATAGAGGATTTATAGTATGAGAGTAGATAAAATATTAAATATGCGAGATAGTTATGAATAATTAACGGTTTCCGTTACAAAGACCAAACGATATACAACCTAAATGCGATCGACTAGTGCATACAAGTGTTTGTATGTGGTGTATAATACCGATGTGTCATATAATACAAGTAATAGACTCACACTCAGATATTATTAAGCTATGCTCGTTGTCACCCCAACAATAAATAAATAAATAAATAAGCTTTAGCCCAAGGCATCAGTGCATGTTACTTATACGTTAATTTTCAAACTTATTTGCTTCGAAAGCAATATTAAGGAAGTCTAAAAAGTTCCAATTAACTTATGAACTTTCTATTCTTTCCTTTGAAAATGTAAAGGCGCATATCATCTGTAACATTTGAATTTAATCTGGACTCAATTTTATACGCCTTTACATTTTCTTACAATTACTTAATGCATATTCGATAACTGGTTAAATTCGCAAACAAAAGGTACGATTCGATTAAATTTTAAATGAGTCTCATGAAAGGAAGACAATTCAATTTGGTACGAAAAAAGATCTAGGAAAAATGGAAGTTAATGCGCAAAGGATATCATTATTTAATAGAAATAACCGATTGAGATTGATTAATCAATGAAAGTATTATTTGTATTAGATCTATAAATCTAAGAATCTCAATAACGATTTCATATATTTTTATTAACGCTATGCATTGATCGGTTATTCAACAATCGGCTACTAATTTTTTTTATTTATTCGTCTTTATCGTCCTTAGGATTAATTCGAATAGCGGCATTCACTTCTTCCGCAGCGTGGTCCTTGTCACCCCAGCCCCATAGGTGATGACTTCCATCACCAGTACGCTTCACTCTATTTTGTACAATCTCATCCGAAACTGTCTTAAGATCGTAAGCCCAACCGATTTTTGCAAAAAAGTTGATGAAATTTGTTGTAAAATTAAGTCTGTTATTACCAAGTTCAGCAGTTTTGTAGTCCCATGGGAACGTATGGTGGTAGTTGTGGAAACCTTCGCCGAGCGCAAACACGGACACGGATATGTTTTCAGAAGGCTGGATGCTCTTGTCGTAGGGCTTGTCTCCCCACTTGTGAGCGGCGGAGTTGACGAGCCATGTCACATTCAATATAAAAGCGTATCTAAACATGGCGGCTACGAAGTACGCATTTATATAAGACTCTCCCCAGAAATAAACTGGTATAATAGTAGGGAGGATAAAGCAGGCCAGGGGCATTAAGAGCAAGTAGTACCTGAAAAAAAAAATTCACAGTTATTAGGCGGCAATTAGGGGGCCCAAATTTTTAGTTCTACTTATGATATCGTAGCCTACATCATCGTAAGTTACTTAATTATTTAAGACTAGCGGCCCATCCGGGCTTCGCGCGGGTGGAATATTATTTTTAAAAATATATTGGCCCTCCCGCATTTCGGTGCCCACTCTCTTGCCGCTTTACTCGCTGCGCTGCGTCGCTACACTGGCCCGTCGCGTCGACGTGTATTTTTTGTTTATATTGATATTTTTAATTTCGTAATATCTTTTGAATGGAAAGTCCGATTTTAATAATTTAAAAAGTAATTTACAGGTATTGAAATGGTCTTGTATACGAAATAATTTATTTGGATAAGGATTAATACAAAGTTATAGAAAACATGGTCTGATTTTGATAGGCATTTTTATCAACTTTTAAAATGTAAAAAAGTAGTTATAGTGACGTAACTATAATAGTTGAACATATGGTCTCGCGGACTTTTTTGTAGATATTGATACGTTCTATAATATTGTAGAACATTTTTTTGTTCTATCATCAATACTTTTTGCAGCGCATGCGATGAAAGATATTTTATGGCTAATTTTTTTGCACCTTGTGTTGGTTTTAGTGAGAATTTCTGGGGATCTCTAATTTTTTCTTGTAATAAATATAGCCTATGTTACTCAGGGATAATGTAGCTTCCTAATGGTGAAAGAATTTTTGAAATCGGTCCAGTAGTTTTTATGTTTATTCGTTACATACAAAAATACAAAAAATACAAAAATACAAAAATACAAATACATAAATACAAAAATACAAAGAAAGTGAAAGAATTTTTGAAATCGGTTAAGTAGTTTTTATGTTTATTCGTTACATACAAAAATACAAATCTTACTTCTTTATAATATTAGTATAGAAGAAGGGTTCCGTACTAATATTTGGCAAAAAAATCACGTTTTATGTATATTTTTTTCATTCTGTTTTTAGTATTTGTTGTTATAAGTGGCAACAGAAATACATAAATTGTGAAAATTTCAATTGTCTATCACGATTCATGAGATACAGCTTGGTGACAGACAGACGGAGGGACAGCGAAGTCTTAGTAATAGGGTCCAGTTTTTACCCTTTGGATACGGAAGTAAACAATAATACTCACTTTTTCTGGAATCTCAGTATCGGATCAGCGTATAGGTCGCTCAGATCTAGTCCTTTGCCCTTTTTCTTCAGTTCAGGATGTTTTCGAACCAAAAGCCAGCCGATGTGCGAGAAAAAGAAACCACGAGTAGCATTGTGCGGGTCTGCGTCGGTTTCAGAGTACTTGTGATGCATGCGATGGTCACGCGCCCAATCAATTGCAGAATCCTAAGGTAAATAATACACTGAATTAACCTACATCATTATGTATTGAGCACTTCCAAAAACTCAAAAATGGACCCGCCGAATAATAAGATAAAAATTTTAATGTACAATTTAAACTATGTTATTGCCAAACTAATTATAACAATTTTTATTTATAAATTTTAATTTTAACAGGAAGTCTAGTATATTTCCTCATCCTGTTCTAATATTTGACTTTACATAAAAGGTACATAAAAGGTGATCTTAAATCCACATCCTTTGAAGTTGAAATAGTTAAGACGCACTATGTAAAGTATTTTTAAACAATAATAATACTAGATGTTATGTTTATATAAAATACTAGCTGACCCGGTAAACGTTGTATTGCCATATAAATTTAAAAGATTTGGTGTGGGCCACCCTTATCACATAGGGGTATAAAAAATAGATGTTGACCGATTCTCAGACCTACCCGCAATATGCACTAATAATTGCATAAATATCCGTCGACCCGTTTCGGAGGAGTTTGGTAACAAACACCGCAACTTAAAGAATCTTAACTATAATTATATAAATGCGATAGTACGAGCGGTGTTGTACGACGCGGTGATATTTTGTTTGTTTGAACGGATCAGAATTACTATCTAATTGTCAGTCTAACTGCAGAGGCATTGTATTCATGATCAAGTTCGAGGTTTAATCACACTTATTGCACTATACACATATAAATCCAATACATGACCCAAATTTTAAAAAAATCTCCTTTTTTCTTCAAACCAACTTATTAAGTCAAGTGACTAATATTTAATGACAACTACTTTATACCACATTTCAGTGTTATCGCTCAGTAAAATTCAATAAGGTGTTAAAATATTAAAGTTAGTTAGTTAATAAAATATTATCCTAAATTAAAAAGATCATCGTCACAAGTCAAAATCATTCATCTAAAGTTAAGAGATCCTCAACATTCTGCGATAAAAGAATTTAGGATAAGAGTTATCTAAATAAACAATAGTATCTTTATACCTGAAAAGCCAAGGTGTTGAAAATAACCAAAATTAGACGAAGTGGCCACTTTGCTTTATATGATTTATGAGCCCAAAGTCGATGAGCTCCTGCAGTTATCCCAAGTCCAGACATCACATATAGAATATAGGCTGAAACAAAATTTAAATATAGTATTATGTTTTAACAATATTTCTAAACATCATAACCCAATTAACACTGTTTATTTTCTGTTGCTTAACAAAAGTATATAAGACTAGGGCGGGCTATGTAACTAATGAACCATAAATTGCAGAGATGCAGGTTCTCTCTTATGGGAAATCGAAAAGTGTGATGTGGACAACCACACACAGCTTTAATTTTATTGGGTCATATTTTAGAGGCCTATTTTGACATCTAAACGAAACATTGTCTTATTCCAAGATTTTTTTTTTAACGTCCTAATATAATAGTCACATTGTATTTGGTCATTTACTACACTCATCTACAAACTAAATTTTGTGTATGCAAAATGAATATGGTATCATATAATGCTAATCTGACTAAAACTTAAAATCTGTAAAAGTAATCCATAAAAGACTAAATTTAGAAATGATTGGTACTCCATTCAAATATTTTATTTTATAAAAAAACACTGCTAAAAACAAAAAGCTGTTTGCTGCCTTTTTTTCTAACTTCCTTTTGGCTGGCTTTAAATACCACTCCAGTTATTTTAAGATCAAGCAATTAAAAATTTAAATAAATACCTAATGTCAACCGAGACATTTAATAATTTCTGTATATTAAATGTCTCAGTTAAGATTAGGTATTTTGGTAATAGATTGGATAGTTAAATTTTGAATGTGACATTGTGTACAGGAAAAACTTTAATTATACACTTATTGCCACATATTGCCACTAAATGCCAGATTTAGCTATGAAGCAAATATTGCAATTTGTAAAAAAAAATCTTGTTGCTTGTTGGTAAGGGAAATGTGTTGAAATCCATGGAAAATCAAGTGGCCCGCAATTGCTTAATTGGTCACTATTGCCACTATTTTAAATCTTTCAAAAATTGTCTAAACTACATTTTAAAAAATTTTTTTACTTTTTAACTTCGAAATTCTGTAGTTTTGTGGCTTAAAAATTATAGCCAGATAAGATTTTTTTTTTTTAAATCTTCAAAATTATACAATTTCTAGCAAAGACTCATGAATAAATTAGCTTTCATTTCAAATTCTAGCCTAACTGGGGTGATTAATATTAGTAAGAGTTATATAAATATACAATTTAAGGCATAGATTAATGGCTGATCACCAAAGTTTAACCTACATAATAAAATCCATATAATATTCCTACCACCCCAGCTTCGCACAATTTGTCAACTATTACATGCATGTATGTATTATACTATCTCTATCTGCAAAGTAATTTAGAAGATCTATACAGCAACATTTACTTAGTATAGAAATACTAAGTAAACATGTTGTACAGGTTAAAACAATGTTCAGTTTATCCTCAAAACTTGCAGACATTTTTAGATAGGTAGGTTAGGAATGATCTCAATTATGATTCATAAATAAATGATGTTATTGTGACCTTGTCCCTTACACAGTTTGTAAGGGACAAGGTCACTTATTTGACAAATAATTCATTATTATAATTTTTCCATATATCATATTTTTGTCTTTGTAAAAAATTATACATAAAACATCTTGGTACTTCTTTAGAATAGTGAACCACCTCTATTTTTTGTAATATTCAATTATTGATAATAATAACAATCATAAGTGTATTTCTGAAATGAAGTTTTTCAGGAAATACAGTTTTGAGTTTTTGAAATTATATCAAAAAATACATTTTTTTTTTTTTAAAAAAAAAAATGTATTTTTGTAAAAAGATTACTAGCAGTATGGATCACATACTACTAGTATTCCCTTTACCCCTCCAACTAAGCTAAAATGCTTGTGGTAGGAGTGGGCCACACCATATTTTAGAAATATTTATTAAGATAATATTTACCATCCTAATTGTAATTCTGAAATCTGTTTCTCTGGTTTTAAATTAAAATTTATAGTTTTAACCTATCAATATTCAAATTCTACTTAGATTTAAGTTTTCCAGGATAAATGTTGCCAATATGTTAATACAGATGTATCTGTTTATAATTTAATTGAGATCCTTTCAGCCATTTTTGGTGTGATTGAGTAACAAGCATCCAAATATCCTAACATAGAAACTTTCAGGTAAATAATATTTGTAAGAACTGCAAAAAATATTTTCATGTTGTTCATGTATAAAATAATGTCAGGTTGTACTGTTTTATGTAATATTATTACTGCAACCTTTGAGCATAGAAATATATAGCAAAAGTCATATATTACTAAACTAAATATACTTATAATTAAACTTACCAAATATATCTGTTTGCCATTTAGCAGAAAAGAGAAACAAGTATCCACCATAAATTGCAGCAATATGTAAATACGTGAAAGCGATGATATTTCTCCAAACTAATTTTCTTGGATAACTGTCTGCTTGCTGGATAGGAGTGATAGGCAAAGCCATGTCCGGGGTGGCCGCATCTGTCTCGAATAGCACCCCATTTACATCTACCGTATTAGGTGCCATTTTAGGGCCTGTAAATAATGTTATTATTTTAATACATACTAAACATTACTTATCTTCTTAAGGACTTTCAATGTTAAATTATCTCTGTATAACATGCCACAATGTGTACAAAAATAAGATCGATAGACATATTTATTCAATAAATACACCGGTTAGTTTTCCAGGGTTGTATAGTTTTTCCTAAAATATTTTGAAAATACAAGCTTATGGTATTAAGAATTATTGTTTTATTCCCTAATACCTGCAGATTTTCATAAGAATTCGAAGTGATTAATGGTTGTTTAAATTTTTTAATTGTATAAAAAGGGTCAAGAAAAGTTATAGATGAATTAAGTCAAAGAAATTAAGTAGACATAGGGCATAGATAATAGATATTTTAGGATTACAGAACACAACTCAAAAGCACGAGTACTCCGGTAGTGTTGCCATAAAATCAATTTCTTTTTTTGAAACCCGATAAAATATTGAATGAACTTCTGTATTTTATAAATAATTTTTATGTTATTGTTAGGGGACACAAGTGCAGACATAATCTTATCGCGAAAGATTTAGAACATTTTGGGTGACGAGTTATTTGGAGTTACTAAGGGTCCATCCACACTAGCATTAAACATCGCGACATACTCGATATTATACTAAAGTAAACTAAATATTCTGGAGTACTACTTAAGTATTTTATTAACTTACAAACATTATATTTTCAATAATTCGTGGAAGAATGAGATGGATATCAAGTCGTCGAACATTACATACTTTCAACTTCCTTGCGTGCCCGTCAACAGATTACATAATATGTCGTCTATAAACGAGATTCATCAAAATGACGCCTACTATATACTGTAATATATAAGCTATATTGTTTTTGTACTATTTAGATAAGACAAAACTATTTTGATTTACAAATATATCATATTTTACTAACTTTTCCAAAGACAAATAGGGGGCAAATGCGCAGTCACCTAATTGTAAGTGCCCACCGACTTACAACGGGCTTCACCAAAAAAGTGATATTGTCTTGAATGGTCCATGCGTGTCAATGAAAAATTAAGAATATCTGAGTTTTTTAAAATAGAATTACTAAGAGTTAGGAGAAGAATTCTGCTGCTTTCAGCGCACCTAATGCAGGAACATTAAACACACTAGAAGAGGTGAGCTCAGCCTGTCGGAGAAGATTCCAAATATTGTATGCTGAGTTACAAGATGCTTTCCCAGCGGGAGAGAGAATTTGTACTTTAACCCACTCAGAAGTAAAAACGATCCCGCTACGCTGGTATGCGTAAGCGTCCACGTGGTGTATCGCTATAGCGGAGGTAAGGGGTACCGTTGGTTTTAGTGGGTGCCTTGAACCGTCGATAGCCTTCTACGGGCAGCATCATTAAGGAGTTCAAATTCAATTTCCAACATAAAAGGGTTAAAAACTTAACTTACGTTAAAAGGAATGATGATGATCATTTTGATTTTGACATTGGACAATCAAAACAATATTTTAACAAAAATTTAATAAAAATTATTTTTTCGTTTTTAAACCACTAATAGTAGTGGTAAATAAAGCAACGAATCTCCGATATTGTTTAACACCCTAAATAAAGTGACTGTTGTCCTTTGATACTTGGTGTCGCTAAGACTTTGCGCTCATGTGAATGTTGCCTAAGGGATTTAATTTATGCAACAAACAACGATAATCAATGAGCCGGCATGCCCATGCCGATGCCGGCTTATTGACTCAAACTCGGTACAAAATATCTTTTATCTACAATGTTTATTCTCACTTTAGTTTACTGCATGAAATATGATATGAAAAACCTAAGTCATTCTCAATTAATTTGAATTTGGAAAAGCGTATATTCATGACAGATAATATATACTTAATTATTTATATAATTATACAAATTGAATAGTTTATTAAAATAAAAATTTTATGACAATTTTCCATAATTAATTTAAATTACTTTAACAATAAACAAAAGAGTATATATGTCTCATGTAGTTTTTATACATAATTTTTTTAAATATTAGCATTCTGCAATCTCTCCTTTATATAAACTATAGCAAGTGTGGGAAACTTTTTCCTCCGTACGCGCAGTTTTCCTAAAAAAGGATTACAGTTTTGCTTCACGTTTTAATATATAGATTTTACGTAATGCGTTCTGTAACAACTATTTTAGTAGCTTATGAAATACGTTTTAAAAATATCTTAAAATGTCAATATATCATTATTTTTTAATAGAGTTTAAAATATATACGATTTTAGTAATAAATACATTATAAATATTTATAAAAAAATGTTTCTTAGGATAAAATATTAGAAAGAAATTGTTTACTTACTGATAATAAATAACAATTAGCAATGCACAATGTTAATGTTCCGTCAACGATCTTCTAACTAGAAATAATATTTTTTCACGGACGCGCACAGTTAAATACAAGGTTTATTTGATCCGGTGGTCATAGTATGTGATATGAATACACAAAGTTTTCCGATTGTACTACAATAATAGTACTTTGAGATGAGTATTGTGTGACCGGTGACGCTGACGACGTGAGTAGGGACTATGCGTCTAGTGGTTATACGAGTGAAGTGGCAGGCGAGCGGCGGAAAGCGATCCATGGATTGGACGGCAAGGTGGCGCGATGTTAGGACCACGTCACGGTTAAATCATTGCAAAGCCACGAAATGTTTAAGTGATCGAACGATTTTGCAATCGTCTGAAATTTACTCAGTACGATGTGTATACAAGAACATTGTTATATATCACTAAAGCTTTTGCGTTTTGTATATGGAAGCACTATCTATACTATAATATATGCTGAAGAGTTGTTTGCTTAAACGCGCTAATCTCAGGAACTACTGGTCGGATTTGAAAAATTCTTTCAGTGTTAGATAGCCCATTTATCGAGGAAGGCTATATCATCACGCTAATATCATTAGGAGCGGAGCATCACGAGGACGAAGTTGCGCGAGTCGACTAGTATTTTATAAATAAAAATGAATGTTTGAATGTCTGTCCTCCATACGTTCCTGAACAACTCATTCGATTGCGATGAAATTTTGGAATCTCGTAGCAGTTAGGTACTGAATAAGTGACTAAACCCTTTCTTTATAAATTTTTTATTAGTGGCTTAATATAGATACTTTAGCAAATCGAGGACAATTAACTTTTTATTTTAAAGATAAATAAATAAAAAAAATAGGGTACAAATATATTGGCTCTTGTAATTTGTATATTAATAATTAAGTTCTTGGAAATTAGCATTGATTAGGATGAAACTACTTTAGAAACATAAAAGATAATAAATGTCTGACAACAAAATTAACTTCTTCACTTTTATTGTTGGATATTGGAAAACGTAATATAAAATGACAAATAGTAGTTTTCAAATCTTACTTATAATATTTGTTGCTCAATCACACATAAATATTACATTATGAATTAAGAATTTTAATTCTAAGAAATAAAGCCATTCTTGTGTAATATTGCGCAAGTCCCACGAAAATTAGGGGTCGGAATATCGCAAGTTTGATGGTTTATCAATGATAATTTGCAAATAGCAATTATGGAAATTCTTTTAATATTCTAAAATAATGAAAGTTAAGTAAGTTAGATAAGTCAAAATAATATAGATAAAGGTTTAGAGATTTATGCATATTATTCATGGCCCGTCCTCGCTTCGAGGTATCTCAATTGTCGATGTTGGGGGCTAAATTTTTACCTGATCATTGCTCCTCCTCCCACTGTACAATTGTGAATATAAATCACCCAGTTATCTGCTCAAATCACAAAATCTCATCAAAATTGGTCTAGTCATATCAGGATCAGGAGTTGTGATCAGTGTTTTATAGCTATTCGCCCTCGCTTCGCTGAAGGAGCACATTTTTAACAAAATACAAAAAAAAATCACACAAACAGTGATAGCCATGTGGTAGCCTGACATTGATGTCTTACTCGAGAGGTCCGAGTTCGACCCTGGTCACACAACTCTCACTTTTCTGAGTTATGTGTGTTTTAAGAAGTTATGAATGTCACTTGCTTTAACGGTAAAGGAAATCTTGAGGAAATCTGCACTCCTGAGAGTTCTCTATGTTCTCAAAGGTGTGTAAAGTCTGCCCGCACTTGGCCAGGGTGGTGGACTATGGCCAAAACTACCTCTTCTTTTCTCAGTAGGAGACCCGGCTCAGTAGTGGGCCAGTAATGGAATGTGATGATGATGATAAAAATCTTAGAAATATAAATCCTCTCTGCCACAGGAAGAGCAACTCGGAAGAGGCAAGTAACCCAGCCACGACGCGTTCCAGTCGCGTCGTATGTTAGTCTCCTCTGTGGTCTCAGTGGACTCTCGGTGTTTATTTACCCGAAGCATTCTTCTCTTTACACACCCTCCTGACTCATATAACAGTGACGCTGACTACTTACTATCTTGTGGACCTGCTCTTTTACCCCCTACTTGTCATTTAAACAAATAATTAAAAATGAAAAATTACGTTTAGAAACTAAATAATGAATCAACAATCGCATCATAATAATTATAGCGTATAATTACGCGTATCAATAAAATAAAACATTAATATATAATAGTTATGACCTAGAAGACCTTAGCAACAGTTTAAAGTCCTCTGTGCAATTATCTATCAAGATGAAAAACAACGCGTGAAAAACACGTGCTGACAGCACTTACGTGTAATAAATATAATCTTGAACGAACTTGATACATAAATAGATTTTTTATACTAACCCAAGGCCTGGCTTTGCATGATTTCAAAGTGCTTGCTTTGGGTTGACTAAAAAACATAAAACGTATCCTTCTAAATATCTAATAATATTTTCTTCTTCCTTAATATGTTGCAATCCAACTCTACAAACATATTGTTATTAAACAGAAACTACGTTTTTCACTAGCACAAACCAACAAACACACTTTCAAAGTTTTACCTTTTATTATTTTTTTTTCTTCACAATTTACATGTCTGCTTAGTTAATAGAGGCTAAAAAGAAATCAACAAAATAAAAGAGTAAATGTCATTACCGTTTATTCATAATCGTGAGATATCAACTCTGGTGGCCAGTTACTAATTTTTTTTTGTACTAGATCTACAGGACATAATATTAATTCATAAATCGAACTTAAAGTATAGCTTCCTAAGCAATTAATAACCCATTCGTAGTTTACTGGTATTACACTTTTCTCTATCGCCAGATCTGTAACAAAAAAAACTTAAGTTTCTCAATTATACTATCCTTACTAATTTTTAAAATGCGAAAGTAACTCTGTCTGCCTTTCGAGCTATCACGCCAAAACTACTGAACCCATTTAAATGAAATATGGTATACAGATAGTTTAGAGCCTGAGAAAGGACATAGACTACTTTTTAATGCGAAAAATGGTTTGTAAGGTGTTTAAGGGGGGTATGAAAAGTCGTATGGAAGTATCGTCATTTTTAGAGCTAGAAGGTTGAAACTTATTTTTTAGGCTTTTCAATTGATATAAATAAATATGACATTCAAAGTTTTACCCTCAAGGGTGTAAAATAACAATAGAGAAAGACACTATTCTACGCGGACACAGCTCGTAAAATTATAAAATTTGATGGTTTATTCGAATGCGCTAATTTCAGGAACTACTGGTACTGGGATACCCTGGATGGCATTTATCGAGGAAGGAAGATACATACATGTATGAGCGGAGCATCGCTAGTGACAATATAATCTGTTACAATTAATAAGAACTTAGGATCTGCTTATTCTTATTCGAAATACGGTGTCCATTAAAGAACAAACGGAATGGATGAGTACCCTATCATTAATCATGAACTACAACACTACATATTATAAAATAAAGTCCCAAAGCTGCATCGGTCTGTGTGTTCGCGTGATAAATAAGAAACTACTAAACGGATTTTTTCATGAGGTTTTGATACATAGATAGTGTTGATAGTGTGATTTGTTAAGGTTTTGTGTATTTTTATGATTTTATTCATTAATTTGTGACTACATATACTATAGTATTGTTTAAATATATTTCTGTCCTTATAGTCTTTAAGTTCTTCCTAAACTTTACGGAAGTAACTCTTGGGAGATAAAATTATCCTATCAAGTATTCAGTTAGGATAGGAGATTGATGAATCACAACTCAGCAAAATGATGGCGGTTTGACTAGTTCCAAATAATGATTCAAAAACAATGACACTTCATAAACAATAAAAATAAGACTGTAGGTATATAGATACGTTATATTATGCATCATCACTATTATTCTTTTATCAAATGACGTATTACGTGTAGAAGTCTTAAAAGGATTTGCTAACTCCATATTATAGAGTTCATTATTATTATGTTAAATTTTTTTAGAAAGTTTATTTGTAAAGGTATATTTTTATCAGGAAAAAACTATATAAAGTAAAGCAATACAGACAGTTATAATACCGTGATTATGAAACTGACATTATAAATGAATAATAAAAACGAAATAAACAAATAACTTTACATACACGTAAATTGATTATCTTCAGTGTTATCGGGCTCGGCGAGCAGCATCGCGGGATCGGGACTTGCTTCAGTTACTCGGACGCTGTTCAAGTCTTCCACTACACGCCCACCGGCTGATTGTAAGATACTCTATAGTCAAAGGATATAAGGCTTTAAAATAATATGCAGATTTATATAATTTGAAAACAGCTCAGTAGCTTGTAGACTCATAGGTTGCATTAAGAAACCATGAAGAAAGACAGAATATAATTGTTTAAAAGTGCACAAATTGTTGTCAATCCTATATTTTTATACTAATATGGGTTCACTGAAAACATATATGTTTGTCAAATTGACGCTTATTTAAAGTTAATACTAGAGATGTATTGAGTAGGACTTTAGCCGACAAGCTGATAAGTCGCTCGTAAAGAGGCCGATTAATCAGCCAAGCCGATCACGGTTTCGGCAGTGTCCACTTGTAAATTTCCGTAACACTTTGTTTACGGCAGATTCGCGCGCAAGTCGCAATCGCCGGCGCCGCCTACAAGCGCGTCGCAACATATTTTTGTGCATTTTATTAATGCATGGGTCAGATCAGATTTTTTGCGTGAAAAATAAAGACAATACTGTTCTTGTTCATTAAAGTGAAAGAGCACAATTTAATATAATTATTACAAAAAAAATTACATCTGTAGATGGCCTATTATTTAAGATATACATAAAGTTATCATGATGAAATTAACATCCAAAAAATAGGTCTATATAGTAGTTTGAAGATGCGAAAAAAAGCAAACCTCTAAGTCATTGTAATCAAAAAATAATATATTGATATTTTTAATGTCGCACAGGAGGTTTTGACCGGTGATTTTTAATATGATTTTTGGCATGAAACGAAGACTTATAACACAAAATAGGAAAAAATCTGAAAACTGAAATTATTTTGTGCATCACGAAAAAAGTATATATATCTAAAAAGTCATAGCATTTGGGGAATGTAAAAAGTTATTATCTTTTTTTCTCCTCATACATCGTTGACCTACGTACAACCTACGTTGACAACAGTTTTCCGACGCCAAATTGTAGGAAACGGTACTCGGTATATCCCGAGTTCCTAGATTTATATTTAGATTCCGCGAGTCAAATATTACAATTCTAGTACACTTTCATGTAAAAAGCAATTTTGATGTAGATCAGTGATATTTTTGATATGATAAGCAAGGATTGTGCTTACCATTTTTTTATTACTTTGGATTATTATTATAGCTGGAATAGAAACTGCTTACTAGTTTTATTCTTAATTAGTAGTTTTTATGTAACGATGAGAACTGCCTTAAAATATTAAACGAAAAAGTAAATACCTTCAAATAGTCAACATTTAGAACGCTGAAGGGTGGCTTGCAGTAAAATGTGATGTCTTGGAACAGTTTTTGTTTGGCGATACGTGAACGGCGCGGTCCCGGTTCGCCCGTCGCATCTAGGGCTTCGAAAGGTTCCTATTAAGATTGATTTTTTTAGTGTTACCTTGCCGACTTTTGCTTAAGCAAAGATTACATGTTTTTATAATATATACTTTTTTCTGTTACCATTCAGTAAATGAAAATCAACTTTGATATTCAATGAGAATTCATAAGGGGTAAAATGGTAGCTTTTGAAAATAATTTCTAATCTGTAATTGATCTTTGTATTTATAATGGCAGAAAAAATTAATTACAAACTCACCTCATCAACAATATCTTTAGTTTTTAAACATCTTTCAACCCATGTATATGAAACGATCCACTTGGCTGCTGCTAGTGCACAGATGTATTTTACTGATCTACAAATACACATTAGATGTTTTTAACTCATTAATTCCCAGTGTCACCTATAGTAACACTATTTTTTTTTTCTGGCAACATTAACTAAATGTTATTTGTCTAATTCATTAAAGTAAAATAATACCCGCTTGTCTTTCGGAATCTTAACTGCACAATACCCACTACTGCCTTTGGAAGACTTCTTCATAAAATACCCCTACTTTTATGAAGAAGTTTTTTTTGTTATATAAATTAATCTTAAATATCACTTGCTTTAACAATGAAGGACAACATAGTGAGGAAACCTGCACTTCTGGAATATTCTCAAACTGGGCCAGTGTGATAAACTAAGGTCAAACATCCTCACACTCATTCCGAAGTGGAGGAGATCCGGTTTAATAGCGGGCCATTGATGCGTTATGATGATGATGATATTCATTAATATTTATTATATACAATAATGAGCAGATGAATACCTTTGTGATCTATTTGTTTCATCAACTCCCACAACCAAATGTGTCACATCTTGAGTATATTTATCCATATATATCCAACACCTTTCAGAACAGAGAATTTTAAGATCTGCTTGTTCAGCAGTAGATAAACATGAGCCAGCAATACACAGCTTCTTGACTCTATTCTTATTTTGTATCTGTAGTGGTGAACACATTGACTGATCAAAAGCATTTCTTAAAAATTCTTTTTCTTGTGTTGTATTGGCTGCTACTAACGGACTTGGACAAAGGGTTTGGGAGTCGACATCTTTCTTGGTCTGAAAATTTAAAGATTTTCTAGCAACAGGAGTGGATTTGTACTGGATTTGATCCACAAATTTTTTTATTGTGACTGGTGTCTCCAAAGAAAGTCCTTTGTTTCTATCCACAATGGTTACATCGTCACTTACTTTTGATAAATCACCTATAGTATCTGACAAGCTTATAATACCATCTGTCTGTCTATTATCTGTTCCATCTATGTGATTTGATTTCATAATCATTTTTGTTTTTGACTGTTGTGCATTACTGTCAACAGGTACTTCATTCTTGCTTTTGTTTTTAGAAAAAGATTGTACTCTGAAAACAATAAAATGTATTATGAGATGCTATTTGTTATTATTTAAAAATCGCTTATTAATTAATAATAAGTACTTTTGAGGAGTTTCTTCAACAATGCTTTTATCAGAATCATCATCTTGCACAGGAGTACCAATTTCATAAAGCATCATATCGTCACATTGAGAAGATGGCTTACTATTTTCTTTGTCTAATTTAGTGACTTCATCCATAATTTCTTCTTTTTTTTGGGTTAAACTTTTTTTGTTATTCTCAACCCCCATCTGAAAAATATTCTATTGTAACAATATTCAAAAATTTTTTTCTTTCACCTATTTTTTTTAATTCCTTAACATCTATCCTAGGATTGCATAATATGTTATGTGATGTATATCTTACCTTACTGTTCGATGTGAGCAATATTTCAGAGTTATGGTCATTTTTAGATAACGAAAATATGTTTTCGCTAAACTTGTCATTTACAAATTTGTTTACATTACTTGTCTGGATAATTTTGCTGTTTTGGGAGGTCTGAGTGGTTTTAGGCATTTCCATGTCAGCATCAATACTAGCAAATACTTGACTCATTACAGTATCATAATTGATATTTTCACTGTCTTGTTCAATTACCTCCCTTTGCCCAGATTCTTCAACTTTTTTCTTCTTGCTACTATGAAGATGTTCAGACTGAGTAGAATCTCTAAGCCTTTTATTGTTATATGATTTTAATTTATTACTCTTCAAAGTAGGCATCAAAATTGCAGAGGAAATATTTTTTGAAGACTTAAGTAATTGAATGTTTGCTTCTTTATTAGAATTATTCTTTGAGATATCTTCAAGACTTTTTGGTCCACATTGAGTTTGACACTTAATATCCATGTTGTCCATTGCTGGAATATTTTCTAATATTTTTGGAAGATGTTCAGAATGTAGGTTATATGAGTTTGCTAACTCTTTTTCAACACTTTCAGTGATTTCATTCTGGACACTTGCTGTGTCAGCAGAAGCTGTATTTTTCTTTGATGATATGGATTGTTGCACAGTTTGTTCTTTTTGTCTTATAGCAACACTTTTACTGACTATGTCATTATTTTCATTTGTAACATCTACCGGGTTTTTATTGTTTTTTTTGTTTATATTATCTATTGATGTTGGAATTTCAAGATCAGAGTTAAATTTTACTTGAATATCATTATCTTTTTTATTTATATAAATATTTGCTATGGTACCACCAATTTTTATTGTTATCTCAACATCTGAGTTAGCAGAAATCATGTTTGGACTTTCATCTGGCCGAGGACACATTTTTACACCTTCATATAAATCACTTGCATTATTTTTGTTTAAAGCACCTTTCTTCAAGAAGCAGACTTTGGTGGGCCGGTTATTTTGTATACTTTTTTCAGTTACCTGCACTGGGTTTTTATCTACAGTAGTTTGAGTTTTCTTACTTACTTCAACAGAAACATTCAATTTATTATTATTTTGTTTATTTACTTTATTAAATTCTTTTTTCATTTTTGTAACAGTGTTCCAATTTTTTTTTAACTTATTTTGCTTATTTTCTATATTCAAATTAGATACTTTTTTAGTGTTGTTTTCAGATAAATGTTCAATAGAAACTGTATTAATTTCATTGTTTGCTTCTGTTTTTCTTGAACTTCTTCTTAGATTATTTGATGAATATACAAAATCTTGATCTACTGGATCTTCTTGATATTTATTAATATTTTTTTGTGTATCATTCACTTCTTCAATTTTATCCCAATCATCTTGTGGATGAACATGAATAATGCTAGGCTGATTTTGCGCTTTTTCATTTAAAATATTGTTTTTTTCATTGAGGATTGTTCCACTTTGATCACCCTCAATGACAAATTGAGAATCTGTTAGTGGTGCAGAAAAATGATTTTCAGAACTTGCTAACCAGGCAGTAACACTTTTATTAGGATTGTCAGTTTTGTTCTCATTTTGATGATTTATTAAAAGGTTATCCACTGAAAAGTAAATTATACAAAAATTTAATCAAAATAGGGATTCAAAACTAAAAACAAATAATAATTAACTTACAATTTTGTTTAAATTGTTCTTCAAATGCAAGTATCAGATTGCATACATGGTCTTTCATATTTTGTAGTGGTAAATTCAACATTAACTTTTTTTTGTCTATAGAAGACCCACACAGAGGACATCTTATTTGTCCACTCCAACATGCGTGGCATAGTGAATGTCCACATTTGGCTGTAGTAGGTACAGAGTAATACTTGCAACTAAAACATTAAATATTAGCAAATTATAATAAAAAATCCTGCATGGATATAGAATACTAGTTGTGCCACTCTTGCTTTGCCGAAATAAAAAATTACAGACCCCATTCTATAACTTAGGAGATGAAATTGACAAATGCTGAAATAAATTTTCAGTACTTTTACAAAAATGCACCTTAACATGTCTGATCACAGAAACTACTGACGGCTGAGCATAGAAGAATCAGTCAAATAGGCTGTATGGTCTATGATATGACCATGACCTTTTTCATAAAAGATATTGTTATATTTATAATTAATTCATATTTTTGCATTTCAATCAATGTTAAACCTAGTGAGGGTATATAAATAATTAAGTTTAAAGAACAGACAAGATTTTTATATATGATTAAATATAAATAAAGCATATTATAAAGTACAGGTTACAGGTACATGTTACTTAAATGATGAGAATGCTTGGAATCTAAGTGACGTTGTCTCTCAAGCTAAATCTTTAATAAATTTGTATAACAGACTATGTAAACAAACATAGTGTTTTAAATATAGAGACTGTGTTTTCTGACCGGTCGTCTCAACAGAAAACTGCAATCCGAGCTGGTGGTAGCTTCAGACAAACTTACTGACTGAACAATTTTTGACATATCAAAAGTAATTTAAAAAAAGTCTAATTGGAATGAATTATTTTGAGTTTGAAAAAAATATAATTAATTTCTAAGTACACACACAAAAAATGACTATTACAGACATTCTTATAACAATGTAATCTAGTTCTAATAAATAATGGAGCTTCGGTAACAGTCAATAGTAACCACAAATGAGCATAATGGTCTTAAGATTTTATTGCTCTGTTGTTTCGAATGTTCTGATTACTATTTAATATTTATAATAAAAATATAACTATTATAGTCCTATTTGCAAAAACTTACCACTGAATGCATGAAATGTAATAGGTTTGCAAAGAAATAAGATTTTTTAATTTATTTACATCTAAATCCTTAAATATCATATTGAGTCCTTTAAATCTGTAGTGTCGGTTCCAGGTACAAAAATATCGAAGTACTTGATTTTGATATCATATATTTAAAGTAATAAACTTGCATATTGTTTGACAAATAACATATTAAGTTAAAGACAACGACAAGTTAGAGTTAGACTTTACACTTTTTTTTACTTGGGTTCTCTTTTTCATCTTTGGTGTGGCGCCAAAATATATCGATATATTTATTTTTAAATATATGTGATTAATAAATATCGATATTTTTAATATTATGAAAATTAATAATAATTTTTAATATTAAAAAAAACGATACTTTTGACATTTCCAAAAAACCCCATAAAATATCCAAAATGATTTAAATTAAAATATCTTATAATCTACTAGTCGATTTCCTGGCATCGCCCGGGTGCAGTTTAACACATGCTCTTAAATTTAACAAAAAAAAAACTCATTTCAATATATTGCTGTATATTGAAAAAGTTGAAAATTGATATATGTTGGAGAATAGTAAACGATTATCGCGAAGTCACTTTCGTCATTTTGACAGTCTCTAGTCAGACTTTATATAACCTCGTCAATCGGATTGCAGTTTTAGTCTCACGTGAGGTCTCTAAAGGATTGGATATCTGGGTAGGTGGGAGTGCTGTCCGATAAAGGTCACATGTGTACCTTGGAATTCTGTTAAAGAACGTCCTTAAGCCTACACTTGGGTCGCAAGTCCAAGGCACTGCTTAGGTTACTCTCGTAATTGTAAGAGAACATATTTGATTATTTTTCGGTTCAGTAACAGCTACTACACACAGCTACAATATCATTACCCCTTGTAGTGTTTTTCAATATTCCACCTCTCCTCCTTCTCATCATAAAATCTCCGAGATATATTGTGATTATCTTGCAGGAACTATGATTTTTTTTAATAAAACGGTGTTATGAAGTCTGTGGACCTAGTGTCAAAAAACCGTTTATCCGTTTTTTTATGATTTAGTAATAAACCTACAAACTTTGAAATAATATTAGTAAGACTAGATTTTTAATCTTAGAATATGCTAAATTGAAGTATCCAATTATAAAGTTTAGAAATATTATTTGCCTTAAAGTTTTTTATGAATAAATCATATTATTTACAATGTGCACGTTCTTTGATATTTTATTTAAATAAAATAATTGACTAATGCCATCTTTATGTTTTCAATTATATATAAATTATTTCAGATTTGGAATTCTTACTTAATAATAGATTTGTTGTAAAAGTAACTAGAAATAACTTAAATGTAAAAAGTAGCTAATTTTATTTCGAATATATTTAAAGAAATAGAGGTATAAAATAATTTTATAATAATTAAAATGACCACATAAATGAATAGTTATTGGCTCAAATTAGTTAAAAAATTTAGTAAAAGAATAAAAATGCGTTAGATTAAAAAGTTGCTAGAAAAAGTAGCTAAATAATCTAGCCATCATTTTTTTGGTTTGTGAGCTACAAATGAATGTGTGAAATAAAAAAGTCAGATCTATCAACAAAGTAGCTAAGTTGGCAACACTGTTAAATGGTGACTTCTAATTAGGGATTTTTTTGAGCCCTCAGCAATATCGATATTTCTAAAGTTTTAAATATCGATATTAAAGAAAGCAATATCATTGATTTCAATGTCGATATTTCTCACCCCTACTTCCCAAGAGGCAAGAGATTGGCAAGAGGAAACTGAATTTTCGAAATCAGCTAATCCTCTTTATTAAGTGTAATATAACAATACATAAAAATCTAAAACGAAGTGAGTATTTATAATATTAAAGGCTATTATTGTTAACTTTAAAATACAGAACATACAGCTGATTAACGCTATTTGAGTGTATACTTAAGGAATTATTACATAATGTTATTTTTATTTTATTCTTATTTTATTCTCAGCCAGATTTAATAATAGTTTTAAGAAATATTTAAGGGTTTATTTCGTGTGTTATGTCATTCGTGATGAGAGTTGGAAAAAATGTAACCATAATTAAATTCGAAGAGGTTAGAGTATTAAAGTATAAAATTAATTTATTAAATGATTTCTTAACTTAATTTATTGTATCCAACAAACATGCGCCTTCTGTGTGTGTCTCAAGACTGGAAGTTGTCCGAAATGTCAGAAACTTATTTAAAAAACTTAACATATACTTATTTAAAAAACTTAAGATATAAACCATTTGAATAGTATCAACTAATTTATCAAATTAAAACATATAGTTTTTAAATTTTTCAGAATGGCCCTCGCTCTTCGTAATATGTTGAGAAACGTAGGAAGGAAAATCCAAGTACGTGGATTTGCAGATGCACCCAAAGAAGGAGAAATGGCACTTACTTTTGCAGCTGGAAATAAGGTATTATAATTTTAAAATAAAGTTTTTGTCAATAGTGCTAATGCACTAATGAACTGCATTAGCACTAATGAACTATATCTCTATGCAAGTAAACTAATAATACTGCCAATCTACATCTACCGGCAAGCAGACCGGTAAGCAATTTTCAGTGCAACAGCACAGTGATTGTTCAATTTGCTTATTTTAATAGTTTTTTCTTTCGGTACCTCTGTTATTTTTGCAATTTGATTAAAGTACATTTTTTAAAAGTCAAATAGGAATTTACATACTCTTATTGATATTCTTTGATCACTGTAAGGCCCAAGTATAAAAATTATAATAAAATATTAGTACATATTTAGATGCAGTACCTAACCAAGGGCATAAGTAGGGACAGCTGCCCCCCTATAGAAAAAAAATGTAGCCAAATTGTTGGACCAAGCCTGATTGAATCACAGAAAATCAGATATTCTATACAAAAATATCAACAACACGTATAAAATTAAATAAATCCTACACTTCTTAAGGTGGTGTCCCCACCTTCCATTTATATTCACTTGCCCACCTTAGAAAATCACGCCAAAACAACCTAACATTTAATAATGGATATTTACAAGGACGGGTCAGCTAGACTTTTAATTGTGGGTGATAATGTCAATTAATTATGTAGAATATTTTCAAAAAATATTTTTACTGTATAGGAAAGGATCACATTGAGTCATACAGACTGTAGAAAAATTATAAATCTATATGTAATCCATATTAATGTAATGCACAATGGATGTGCCCTTTGTTTGCATTGTTATAAAGTGGATTGATATAGTTTTTTGCAAAGAAATAGTTTAATTATTTTCAAATTCATATTTTATAACTATGGTCCATACAGTTTAACAAAAACCATATAATTTTTTTTATATGATAGATAAGTGACAAACGAGCAGATGGTCCACCTGATGGTAAGTGGCCTCGGTTGCCCATGGACATCGGCAATACAAAAGAGTGACTTGTTTTTCGAATTTTCAATAAATATTATAAATGCGAAAGTAACTGTTTGTCTGTCGTGCTTTCACGCCAAAACTACTGAACCGATTTAAATGAAATTTGGTATACAGATAGTCTAGTCTTAGCGCGGAAAAAAGTGAGAGGTTGAAAGGATGAAAAGAATGGAAGTATTGTCATCTTTAGAGCTAGAAGCTTAAAATTAATTTTTTAGGCTGTTGATTCAATATCAATAAATATGACATTCAGAGTTTTCCTTTAAGGGTGTAAAGTAACAATAGAGTATTGGTAGATATATATAGAAAGATTTAATTTATTATCCTGCAGAAACGGTGTTTTTTCCAGGATAAAAGTAGCCTATATATTAATCCAGGTTATAAGTTTATTTTTTTGTGATTGAGTAACAAATATCCAAACTTGCAAACTTTCATATTTATAATATTAGTTATATAATTTTTATGTCTTTATATATATATATTAATTAACATATAATATTTTTTAGGTATTCTATAACAAACAAGTTGTAAAACAGATTGACGTTCCTTCATTCAGTGGAGCTTTTGGTATCCTGCCGAAACATGTACCAACATTAGGTAGGTATACAAAAAAGACTTGTTTAGATGAAATTATTCCAATGATGACAGTATTCCAATGATCACTGCACAGAATTCATAATCAATGTTATCCTATCCTATTGTTATGTGTCTTACACAAGTAAAGTAAATTTTTATGTTTTCATTAGTAAAGCCCAAGTGAAAGATCTAACTTAATCAAATTATACATAAAATACAATTAAATTCTTTCTCACTTGTTTTATTATTTAATAGGAAATAATTTTCAAACATTTTCATAATTATGATATATGACATGTGTAGCGTGTAAAATTCGCTACACCCTATTCTTATTATTTTTAATACAATCTTCTTCAAATATACAAATATTTTACTTTAAATTTGTTTAAATAGTGCATACTACTGCCATCTATGGTGAACCATCCACACTAAGCGTGAGCGCCATCTAGTTTCGAACGCGTGATCTAGCACGTATAAATCGATTCGTTTGTTTAGTAATATTATATGATTTCTTTTTTTTATTTTCAAATAAACAATTTCAAAATTAATATTAACCAATATTAAATAAATTATAATTTTTGGAACTTTAACAATTCAACAATTAAATTATTATTGATATAATGGTACACGGACCTATATTTCATTATTCGATTTTTAATTGTCTCTCGTAGGGAGCTGGCAATATTTTATTTCTTTTCCGTCAAGTTGTCGTACTTCATTTCTTTCTTTTTCTCCATGTCGTTTGGGTAGGCGACTGTTCCTTGTGATTCCTGGAGAGGTGCCAGGAGCACCTAATATTATTTTCTTTTTTTGCTGCCGCGACGCGAGCCATGCTGCGTGCGAGCATGCCTTTGATCATCATGCCAGGCTTGGAATCCTTAATGCCCTAACAAGCCTGACATACTAAAAACCTCCACAGGGGGCGTGTGTACCTAGGGGGCGTGTGTACCTAGGAGGCGTGTGTACCTAGGGGGCGTGTGTACCTAGGGGGCGTGTGTACCTAGGGTACTCCGTATCCGGAAGGTAGTCTGTATCCGGATGTTAGTCTGTATCCGGAGGGGATTGTGTTGTTGGTGCGTGGAGTTGCGTCCGGAGGACCCTTGTTTCCCGAAGGACAAGTTCCTAGGATTCTTTTCTTTTTTTTACTCCCTGCATACCCTGCTCCGGGTTCCATTATGAAGGCGATTAGGAGGCTGATGCTGCCTCTCCGAGTCGCCCGGCTCCGTGAGAAGCCCGCGGACTCTGGCATGCGCGCCGTCAGGCGTGGATGACCGTGAGCAAGTAACCGGTTGTTTTTTTCTTTTGTCTGTTAATTCAACTCAACCCTTAAATTTTACCACTGTAAGTCCTACGGTCAGTCCCTCAGGCGCGCAAATCAAATCCTGTAAACTATACTAGAATGCGAAGGAAGCTTTAGGTAGCTTTTCGATTCATTTCTTGCTAATAAAACTTTATGTAGTAAAGAGTTGTTTTTTTTAACAATTGTAACTGTGGAATCTTCGGATCGTATTGTCATTAAACAATTCAATTTAATTTACATTTTTTTTTGTTAACCTCCCACCCGAAGGGTAGGAGAGGTTACAATGGCGACCCTGCCAGGATTAAATTTGCTGCGCGGACGTTGTTTAGTTCTTTTTAATCGAGTTTTCTCAGTTAATTACTGTTGGACTGATTGTTGAGTTGAGTTGACATACTACTTACTACCTGGTTAAGAATGTATTTTCTTAAGCCGTTTATGTGTTACTTGGTTTACCTACATTATTTTTTTTACTTGTATTATGTATGTAATATTTTACTTGTACTACTTTGTAACTACCGTTATATTTAACTGTTCAGTTTAATACACTGACAGTATGTATTATTCTTACTTAAATGTTACGTATGTACCAATGATCTAGGGCATTTTAATTGTTTACTATTTTTTATTGTTTTGTATTATACCTACCTTAGAGCTTCACTCTAAACAATTTGTTATTTCTACATTGTGCTCCGTATTTGCTATCCTGGGCTACTGACCATTTATTTTTTTTATATTTGCTTTATTTAATTAATTAACAATGGAGGAACGACCAATTAATTTTAACCTTTTACATAAAGATGAGTTGATATACGAAGTCTTAATAAGGGAAGCCAAGCCTGCGAATGCCGTTGTTGGCTTGCGTTCCCAAATTAAATCCTTAGCTAAAGAATATCCTAGTGATGATATCGATGTCTATGAGGGTGACATTGCTGTCGAATTAAAATTAATTTCCTGTAAGTTAGTTGAGTTGTCCGGACTTATGTCCGAAAAGCAATTGCGTTTAAAAAGTTTAAATCGTATTCATACTTTAGGTAATCATTTATTTCATCGGTTAGGAAGGTTGAAGCCGGTCGAACCTGATGATATTACTTTGCATACCGATCTACAATCACAATTGGATAAAATATTAGACAAGTCTGATTCCGTTTTCGTGAGTTACCAAAGGAGCTTGAAGAACTCAGTACATTCCTTGTCCATCGAAGCAGAGAGTGCACCGGAACCTAGTGTCAGCGCGTGTTGTGATCGAAGTAAGGGAGTTCACACGCTCGGTATAAAGTACAACGGTCGCTCTTGCGTGCTTTCTTTTGTTCAGCGGTTGGAGGAATTGTGTTTGTCACGAGGAGTGTCTCACCAGAGGTTGTTTGAAGGAGCAGCGGAATTATTTACGGAAGAGGCATTGTTTTGGTATCGTAGTATTCGTGATTCGGTACATTCTTGGTCGGAACTTAAGGAATACCTATTAGATGATTATTTGCCAGTGGATTATGACCAACGGTTGCTGGGTGAGATCCGAGACCGAACCCAAGGTCGTGATGAGTCTATAATTAGTTATTTAAGTGTAATGAGAAATTACTTTAGTAGGTTACGGGTTCCTTTAAAGGAAGAGGAACAGCTACATATTGTTCGATATAATTTACGCCCTCATTTTTCTTCTCAATTAGCTTTTGTGGATATTCATTCTTGGTCAGAATTAAAGTCCAGGTGTCTTTTGTTAGAGTACGCTAAGAAACGAGCGGATTCATTTACCGAACCCCCTCGATTTAACTCAAATTTAATTGCCCCAGATTTAGTATATAAAGGAGTGCAGAAGCCGTGTCATGTGGTTTCTAAGTTATCTACAAAGAAACGTCAAGAGTTCTGTGTACGCTGTCGTAACAGCGGACACACTTTAAAAAATTGTCGGGAGAAGCCTTCCTTGGTTTGTTATCGTTGTGGTGAGAAGAATTTCACGGCGACGAGTTGTCCTCAATGCAACCAAAGCCAGACCAACAGGCCAGGTTCGAGTTCTGGTACAAAAAACTTGCCAGAGCGGACCACAGAAGGAAAGAGCTAGAACTCTCCGACTCTATTGATAGTCATATTCGTCCTACCTCATTATCTATGAGTGAGGATCCGGCTATCTCTTGTACAAGCTCAAGTCACGTTTCGAATTATAACTCCTCTTTGGTCCGCGAAACGAATAAAAATCGTGTTCGTGTTTTCCCTACCCAGGGCATACGTAATGTTATTCCTGTTACCCAGGAATTACCTATTTCTCGTCGTGAAACCCACGATGTCATTCCTGTTACCCAGGAATTACCTAACTTACCTACTCCACATCGTGATACCCACGATGATATTCCTGTTACCCAGGAATTACCTATCTTATCTACCTCTCGTCGTGTTACCCACGATGACATTCCTGTTATCCAGGAATTACCTACTTCACATTGTGTTACCCGCAATGTTACTCCTGTTACCCAGGACTTATTTATTTTACCTAGTACCCATCGTGTTACCCACGATGATATTCCTGTTACCCAGGAATTACCTACTTCACATCGTGATACCCACGATGATAATCCTGTTACCCAGGATTCTACCCTTAAGCTGCCCCATGTTTACAATGGCGTAGCAGTTATACACCATGTTACCCATGGTGCAGTTTCTGCTAAACAGAAACTTACCCCTATTACCACTTTGGGACTGGAATCTCGGACTGATTCCAATTGCCCTACATTAACTTGTTCGTCTGTAACAGATCGTTATAATAATGATGTCAGACCCTATTTAGATACAAATATTTACCGTGTTAGTTATGCTACCTTACATAAAGATGTGGATTTGGTTTTTATTTTAACCGCAAAGGGTTCTATATCTCCCGTGGTAGGTTACTACCTATTGCCTGTCATGGTTGATACTTTTACTCCAGTGGTTGAATTAAAGACACTTTGTTTTAAATACCGCCGTAAACGAGGTTTATGTATTTCTAAGGTTTATTTTATTGTTTCAGGATGTTCTTACTTTTATTTAAGGTTTCTTTTGGTGTTGTTTAGTTTAGGATTAGATTTTGTTGCTGTTTTACTTTGGTGTAGTGAGTGGACGGGTGAGGGCACCCGACGAATTTTCTATCGTAAATTCTTTCCGATGGGAGGGGCACTGTAGCGTGTAAAATTCGCTACACCCTATTCTTATTATTTTTAATACAATCTTCTTCAAATATACAAATATTTTACTTTAAATTTGTTTAAATAGTGCATACTACTGCCATCTATGGTGAACCATCCACACTAAGCGTGAGCGCCATCTAGTTTCGAACGCGTGATCTAGCACGTATAAATCGATTCGTTTGTTTAGTAATATTATATGATTTCTTTTTTTTATTTTCAAATAAACAATTTCAAAATTAATATTAACCAATATTAAATAAATTATAATTTTTGGAACTTTAACAATTCAACAATTAAATTATTATTGATATAATGGTACACGGACCTATATTTCATTATTCGATTTTTAATTGTCTCTCGTAGGGAGCTGGCAATATTTTATTTCTTTTCCGTCAAGTTGTCGTACTTCATTTCTTTCTTTTTCTCCATGTCGTTTGGGTAGGCGACTGTTCCTTGTGATTCCTGGAGAGGTGCCAGGAGCACCTAATATTATTTTCTTTTTTTGCTGCCGCGACGCGAGCCATGCTGCGTGCGAGCATGCCTTTGATCATCATGCCAGGCTTGGAATCCTTAATGCCCTAACAAGCCTGACATACTAAAAACCTCCACAGGGGGCGTGTGTACCTAGGGGGCGTGTGTACCTAGGAGGCGTGTGTACCTAGGGGGCGTGTGTACCTAGGGGGCGTGTGTACCTAGGGTACTCCGTATCCGGAAGGTAGTCTGTATCCGGATGTTAGTCTGTATCCGGAGGGGATTGTGTTGTTGGTGCGTGGAGTTGCGTCCGGAGGACCCTTGTTTCCCGAAGGACAAGTTCCTAGGATTCTTTTCTTTTTTTTACTCCCTGCATACCCTGCTCCGGGTTCCATTATGAAGGCGATTAGGAGGCTGATGCTGCCTCTCCGAGTCGCCCGGCTCCGTGAGAAGCCCGCGGACTCTGGCATGCGCGCCGTCAGGCGTGGATGACCGTGAGCAAGTAACCGGTTGTTTTTTTCTTTTGTCTGTTAATTCAACTCAACCCTTAAATTTTACCACTGTAAGTCCTACGGTCAGTCCCTCAGGCGCGCAAATCAAATCCTGTAAACTATACTAGAATGCGAAGGAAGCTTTAGGTAGCTTTTCGATTCATTTCTTGCTAATAAAACTTTATGTAGTAAAGAGTTGTTTTTTTTAACAATTGTAACTGTGGAATCTTCGGATCGTATTGTCATTAAACAATTCAATTTAATTTACATTTTTTTTTGTTAACCTCCCACCCGAAGGGTAGGAGAGGTTACACATGTAATCCACTTTTGACCTTTATTAGCATTGAGACATTTTAATTATAGATATATGCTAGGGTGCTTAAAAAAAATTGAGTCCTTCAGAAAATAAAAGTTTAGTAATTTTTATTTTCTGAAGGACTCAATTTTAAAAACTGTGTTAATAAATATATTAATAAATTAAATATTGATAAAAAAGATAAATCTCCAATATTAATTATATGAGATATTAAGTCTTGTTGTTGAGTTGGGCTGTAGCTCGTGTCTTTGGTGAGAACTTTTTTACGTCATGTAGAAATATGAGGGGATAGGAGTAAAAAAGAAATAAAATATTTTTTTGCAGCACCCTAATATACTTAGACATACATACAAGGTAATAAGTAATTTGTATGTTTTTACAGCTGTACTCCGGCCTGGTGTAGTCACAGTAACAGAAAATGATGGCAAACAAAGCAAGATTTTTGTGTCCTCTGGCACAATCACTGTAAACGATGATTCTTCAGTCCAGGTAAAGTATTTTATATTTTTATCAAAAATCATATTATTAGAGTTATTCTTTTGGCGAAAATTTGCTTATTTACTTTATATAATTTTCTGAAATAACATCTATCTAGGTATAAAAATATAATGTTAAGAATTTGTTTACATCAGGTGCTGGCTGAAGAGGCACATCCACTTGAGAGCCTAGACCGCAGCGCTGCACAAGAAGCACTCAGCAAAGCTCAGTCGGAGCTCAACTCTGCTGCTAACGAAATGGTATTTTAATTCATTGTTTCTTTTATTTAATTATAAACAATTCAAATACTTACAAAAGTAGCATTATACATCAGAGTTCACAAAGGCCTTTGGTTATTATATATAATACTAGCGACCGGCTACCGGCTTCACACGGTTTCTTTCTTTACTATAATATGCATGTATTATACATATAAACTTTTGGAATCATTCTAAAAAAACCGGATCAAAATCCGTTGAGAAGTTTTAAAGATCTAAGCATACATAGGGACAGTCGGACGAGAAGTGACTTTGTAGATACTATGTAGTGATAAATAACCATATTTTCTGTAGGTAGTAGGTATTCTAATATTAATAAGTTGAATTATGACAATAAAACTATTTTTAATTTTTTCAATATACTCCTATTACTATAAAAACTGCTTGTAAGCAGTATGAAAATGTCGGAAGTTAACAAAATGTCATAGAGTCGTGTTTTTTAAAATTACAGCCGTGTCATCTGTGAGAATTGAACCCAAGATAATGGAAATTGCTAAACCAATGTCGTTACAATATTTTGTTTTTTTACAGGCTAAGGCTGAGGCCGCGATCGCTGTAGAAGTCGCTGAAGAAATAGTAAAAGCCGCATCGGCGTAAACCTTTCCATTTTAAATTCGTTAGTTAATTAATTATTTAACTTATCAACTATTAAAGTAACTGCCATGCCATAGTAAATTCTGTTTACTTCTTATGTTGTGCAATTTTGTAAATGATATTGGGGCTGAAATAAAAGATTGATTCGTAGTTGAAATATGAGTACTTTATTCAACACAATTCAAACACTTTGGTACAAATAGTTACTTGCAATCAGCATTGTAGATTTGCGTTTATAAAAAAGAACATTTAACGAAGCCGCAAACAACACTCAGAGAAGCAAAATCAAAATAATTGTTACAAATATTCAATCCCGTAATATGAACGACATTAACATCTCTGAACTTATATTAGTATAATTTTGAATATGCTTATTTTAAATTTCATATTAGAATTTTAACTAGAATTTATTAATCCAAAATTTCTAATTGGAAGGTTTTAAAGAAGAGATCGGTTTCTAGGAAGTCGCGAAAACCTATCTACAAGCTACTCGGCGAAGCTTAGACGATGCCACAACATATAAGAAGACATCTAGAAAGACTTACATACTAACAATTTCATATAGAGAATATACGAATATAGATTACGATTATTGAATAAAATGCACCTTATAACAATCAGGGTAACGTTTACTTGTAGAAAATGCTCTAGTGTTGATGGAGATCTGACCGTAGCCGTGAGTTCTTACCAGTCAATATTAAGTTATGTTGCTAAGTGTGGTACACATACTGGAAATTCAATAATGCTCGTCCTTACATAACTAGCTACAGATTACATAGTTTTTGTTTAAAGAGTTTATTAAGATGCCTTACGTCTAATTCTTACACCTAAGAAATTACGTAAACGCAATGGAAACAATACAACAATGCACAATTCAAATAATCAAATGGTTAAAACATAAATGATTAAAAAGCGTCACTAAACCGTAACGTTTAAAGGAAGCATCGTACCAACCTCGTGGTTGACTGGTTACTTAATTGATCGCCTTAAAAATACACAAATATAAATAACGTTAGTGTTAGTATATCATATGTAAAATAAAATGGGTAAAAAAATTCAAAATATCACATAATTATATGTTGAGCTTAATTTAAATCGAAACGAGGTAAATCACCCCAAAAGCAGCGCATCCTTCGTTACGTTTTAGTTTTTAAATTAAGCTAAACAAATAAGATCAAAATAATTTAGTCGCGAGTAACTCGTCAAAGTTGGGCAAGCGACCGTACTTTCGTATGAGATAAATTTTTAAAGCGCGTCGCCCTCTAAAGGAAAATATATCATTTGAATAAACTACCACAACCATAATTTTCTGTTTCACATGGTAACACTATAGAGCGACGCGCGGGACACTACGGGAGGGCACGTACACGGGACCGAGAGCCTTACCCAACCTTGCGATTTAATCGCGCATGTTCCAAAAAATTATATTATGGCACAAACGTGCGACATTACAGTTAAAAAAACTAACTAACGCATTATTATAAAATTATAATTACCGACTTACCAGATTTAAAACAATGGAATAGAGTAACGGCCACATTCTAGCGGAGCGATCGTGCAACGTAATCGCGCAAATCAGGGAACGTAGAGAATATGCAATAAAATCAAAAGAGCTGCGCACAACTAGACTGCCGTCGTTAATCCTTTAGCGGTTTATAAATGAGCGGGTGTAGGTAGTGGTAGGTCGGTGATAGGTATGCGTTTACAGGTTACACTGCCACAGTATCGTAGGCTGTGAGTCCCCGCCCGTGGACTGCTTGCTGGGGGATTGGGGTGTTTGCTTCTGGTCTGCAATATCAATTATGATTATCCATCTTATAAATTAGGATTGTCTTGTTTTAGTAGGACTGTTTTATTATACAAATTAACGTCGTAATCACTCATTATAAGAGTCGTTTTAGACAGTCCTACTATGGTTTCATCAAATATATATATTTATTAATTCTATATGATATTTTTAAAAGGATATAGATATATATCAGCGTAATGTTTAGCAATCAGGCAATATAGAATATGAACGCATAAAAGGAAGATAATAGCTGTTTTAATAATATTTGTATAATATGGTTGGTACTCTATACAATATAGTGATAACTGCGATTTATGATTAAACTGAGCAAGTAAGGTAGCTTGTGAGATACGATTAAATAAAATTATCGATTAAGATATACTTAGACAAGCTATAGTTATTACGAATTAATAGGTTGCCAGTTGCATCGATAACTTTAATTTGGTCAATGCGGGGCCATCTAGATGTAAAGTTATGCTACAAAGCATTTAAACATATGATAACAGAACAATATTGCGGTATTACTGTAGTTTTGTGACAAATACTGAGTGAAAGGGCTATCGATATATTTTTTCAAAATAAAATGAAACAATTTCTCTGAAATTCAGCAAAAGAAATGATTTAGTAAGTGCATATGATAAGGTGTTAGCCACGTAATGTTAATTGTAAATACATAAAACAAATCAGGCAAAATGAAACAACATTCAGCAAAATATTATTTGTCTTCACATACATTAACTTACTGTTTCCTGGAGACCATGGGTGCAGAACATAGTACATGCTTATTACCGGCACTATGCATACAACAATTATCTAAAATATCTTTAATTGTGTCTCATAATGAGCGCACACACAACAAGTCTGAGAATTATTAAGTGTGTTCAATTTGTTTAAACGAAGATGTGTTAAAACAAGAGAAAAGTAATCTCTATTTATGTGTAGCTGTAATATAACCTTATAACAATCATACTATATGTATCAAATATATATTACATACAGGCATTCCTTATGATTATTTACCAATTAAAATCATCTTATTTCTTAAATATTAGTAAGCATGCCACACTGTCTGGTCTTCAGATGTATCTGAGACCTATCCACTTTGAGAATGACTCATTGAAATATTAAAAAGTGCATTTAAATTTGCCAAATTATAAAACATGTAGTGTGCGTGTGTGTAGGTAAATGTAAATAGCAAAAGGCCTGATTGAACTGACCTGTCAATGAGTTTCCTCATTTCATCGCTGTGCAAGCCGTCCTTGGTGGTATGGGCCCTTACTGCAACAACAAGTCACGACGCGTCTACACTAGGAACGACAATCGACCCTGCCCTCTACTCTCTCCCTTACCTAATATCCACTAAATCACGTTCACCTGCTTCTTCCAATTATTATTTAAATTGAATCGAAAATATAGTTTCATATTTAGTGGACATTGTTAAGGGGTCAAACATTTGAACTAATTATCTACAGAACCACTTCATAGAGAAAAAAATTGTTAACACAATCACGTCTAAGCGATGTTTGAATTTTTAAATTTGAATTAAAAATTAGGTTTTTTGTTTTATTACATTTATATACTTGGTAACAAGAAAATTTATTCTTATACTACTTATTTGTATGAAGTAATTGGATCTCTCTTCAGCTAAGAAGACTATTTTACCAAGCAGATAAATGTTAATAATTGAAACATATAAGACAAATTTTGAAATAAAATAGAAAGCCAATTGCCAGAACTTCTAAAAGCTTGGAACATTTTCACTCATAATAGAGTAGCATGCTGTCAGTCACAAGTATTAATCAATAAGGAAAAAATTACAACTATTGATTTAAAACAGTTTTACCGTCTTCTATTCAGTTGACATCCATGAGCGCACGGACCAATTCCATAATTAATTTTAAATATAATAATTAAATAAGTGGGATGGGATTATTGATGAATGACGTGAAACATTTTAAAATTGTATTATTTTTGCACCGTTTTGTTAACTGACTTTTGAAATAATAATTTATATCTAAATATAATATTAATCCAAAGATTTTAGATTAGGATTGATGATTAATTTCGGCCGTATATGATTTATATTATTTATGACCTTATTTTCTTTGCTTTGTCTCTTAAGGAAAAGCAAAGGCCGAAAACTTTATTTTATTCTTTCTTTGGCAAAAAAAAATATTAAAGAGACTAATCGGCATTTTTTGCTAGAAATTAAAGATGGAACAAGTTTATGTAAATTTCACTACCGTTTCTATATCTAACTGACGAGTAATAATTTCAAATTAAATAAATGAAAATAGATAGTGTCAGGAAATATAAAATATGTGTGTACTGATTACAATTATGAAAAAAATGGAGTTATTTAATTCAATCTGATCTGACACATATTAAAATAGATCTATAACAAATTTAAAAATCTATATACTAACTGATAGAGATTAATTTATAATTGTTTTTATTATAATTACTTAAGTTTATCTATTTCAGTAGGATTTACTATACTTTTCCAAAGCTGTTAGCAATAAATAAAAAATAAATTTTACAATGCTTAATATGTTGTTAGTGAGAATTCTTATAATCTCTGTAGTCAATTAAATGTTTCGGCTGTCCTAGTGAAAATCTTTAAGAAGATATTCGAATACGAAATTATATATTTAGAATTATTGAAAGTGAAATGGCTCGTATTTGTTTTATTGTGTAAGCTCGCTATCTTACCAGGATAGTTTCGTGGTTGATCGCATTCGGCTTCGGAGATCTCGTTAGAGTCTTTGCTTTCGTTAAAGGAGGAGGAGCAGTTATTTTCGGTAGTGGCGTTGCGTGGGGGTGGTGGAGGAGGCTCGGGAGAGCTGCCACATTTGCGTGTTCCTGAAATACATTATTTATACTATTACAATAGGTCAGCATTATGTAACACTAATAGGCTAGTTGACTAAATTTGAAAACTTGGTTAATTTTAAAAAAACTTTAAAGAAAAAGAAATATTTACATTATGTATTTTGTGTTTAAAAAACCAATTTAGATTTCCCTCCGAAAACGTTGATTAGTGTCATGGCGTCTTGAATGACGTCACAGTCTGGGAAATAAAACTTTTTACATCTGTGTCAATCTTCTCTGTTGTATGAAAACGTCAACAACAACAATAATGTTTTGCGTGGCGTGACGTAACTCTTTCTAATCGGTGTTGCCTGTTACGTGACTTAATGACTATTTTTTTCTTATCTACGTCTCTTTATTTATAATTAAAAACTATAAACAAAGCAATTTATTTCAGTGGATAAAAGCCTATTATATTAAAGATTAAAGATAATTAGGATTATTTTACACGAGAAGCACTTTAGATTAGATAAGATTTAGTGAATTTCTAAAAGATTTCTTTATTACTTTTAATAAGACTATTAGACAAAAGTAATAATGTTACCAATGCTGGGTCGTGATCCATAGTGGTCAGAATAGGGAGTTCCATAGGCTCCGGTGTACTGCTCGTCCTCGGGTGCGCAACATGCGGGCTCATCGTACTCGGGTCCACAAGCATACATCGGGCGGGAGTAACGGGCACGCTATTGAATATAAAATATCAAATGAAATATTTGCCTTAAAGTTAATACATTTATATAGTACTAGCCTTCGCTTCGCTCCGGGTATTCAAGCAATATTATAATTGATGTCCCTAATTTGTCATTCTACAGTAGTTTTTCATTATTTAAAAAAATAGAGTAAGAAAAAGTTATAAAAAGAAAAATAAAAGAATAGCGACAGATGATAAAAGAGGGAGGATAGAGCAAAAATAAAATTGAATACGTAAAGGAGAGAGAGAGATAATCGAAAGAAAGAAAGTGAAAAGAGACTGATCATTCTGAACAGATAAAAATAAAATTTAAAGAGAGAAGATGAGAGACAATGATAGTATATAAGAGGAAGAGAGACGGAAATACTATAGACTTCTTTCAGTAAAAGAATTTTTAAAATCGGATAAGTACCAACAAAATGGCCATATTCTATTAATTAAAAATGTATATGACAACACTTAATCACTTTTGTGCATCACGAATAGTGTAGTTTTCTCTCAGTGTAAGAATTTTTAAATATGTATAAGTAACAACAAAATGTCCATATTCTATTAATTAAAAAGTGTATATGGCAACACTAAATCACCTTTGTCACTCACGAATACTGTAGTTTTCTCTCAGTGAAAGAATTTTTAAAATCGGTTTATTAGTTCCTGAGAAACTCTTCAATTTACAAAATGAACAGGTTATGTCACTTAAATGGCCATATCTTTTTAATTAGAATATTTATGGCAAAACCACGTAGCCTATGTTACCCGGAAAGGATGTAGCTTTCTATCGGTGAAAGAATTTTCAAAATCGGTTCAGTAGTTTTCAAGCCTATTCGCAACAAACAAACATACAAACAATCAAATCTTTCCTCTATATAATAGTGTAGATTATTTTTTATTGACTAACGTATTGATCCTCTTCTGCGCAGGTAGCGGGGTCGTCGTACTCGGGTGCGGTGGAGTAGATAGCGCTCTGGCCACCCTGGGAGTTCTTGCGAGCGTAGCGGCTGTTAGCTCGTGGCTGCGTAAATCCATAGATAGTTTTATATGTTATTATTATATTATCTACATGTAATCTAACTAGTTATGATGGTTGAAATACAGGTATATTTTGTTGATTTTACTTCTACAAAATATATTAAAGTACTTGAGATTTTTGAGTTATGACATTGCAATATATTTTGCAGCATTTGTTTTAATGACTTGTTTGTCGACCATACACAACCTAACGAAGAAACTTAACGATATATGTTCATCATCTGATTTGGTATTTCAAAATAACTTACCATGCTCTGTGATCCAGCGCGGGAGTGGGCAGGGTGGTGGGGATGTTGATGAGGGTGGGCCAAGGTTCCGGCGTGAGAGGGGTGGTGATGAGGGAACGCGATGGCTTTGCTGGGGTCCATCTCCTCACGGAATCCTAGCAGGTGGAACGTCGCGTAGGGGCAGATCTCGTCTTCCATACCTGTAAAAACAGAGTGCTGTTAGGATGATTCATATAAAATGGTACATTTATACCTCATTTATGATTTTGGTGTAGAAGATAACAAATATATTTTACTTTTGACTTTATATAACAAGGGGTTATTATAACTTCAAAAATATTACATTTAAGTTAAGTCTACAGGTTAAGGTATTTTATTCCCACTATGTAATGTACAAATTTGACTAAATATCACTCTTTGTGTTACCTAAAGATACAAATTGTTTAAAGATATATAGGTTATTATATTGTTAAATTTTAATATATTTTTTACACTAAATTATAAGACAAAGATATTAATGGCACACTAAATCGTAATGAAAGATAAATAATATTGTTAAACAAAAATAAAATAATTTCGCAAATATAAAAACTGGTGTTAGAAATAAAAAGCACATTTAAGTTTAACTAACAAACTTGCACCTATAAAAAACTGTACTCACCATTTTAGCACTGTGTTAGTATCTCACATACTGTATAATAATATAATACTTAAAATAATGTTAAAACTATCATCATTGTGGCTACAATAGAGATAAGATTTTAACAGTCATAAAATGAAAATAATATTGTTATAATTTTTTTTTAAATATTTAAAACAAGAATACTAAAGAACCACAACATTGATAGCAGAAATGTTTTTTAATAATATATATTTCCTAAAAAGCTAAGCAAGCATTCTGATTGATCTTCGAAGTGGTATGAAATGAGACAGTTAATTACTATCGGTATTATTTTAATTTTAATGATTTTTATCTGAATGGAATGAGTATTAATAGATAAGTAATTACAATGAAAAAACTATTTTTTAGAAAAATTCCTTAACGTTGCTTGAGGTTGGATTTGCCTGTTTTTATTACGCCATTTAATATCTGAAATATCACAATAAATATTGTGGTATTTAAGGGATACAAAAAAATGTATTAATACCCTCTATTGAACATAAATAGAAGTACTTTTAATACTAAATAGGAAGTGTATTAAAATTTGCGACTTTTTTAAAACCCTGATATAACAACTGTCTCATATTCTCTCATTGCGTGTGTACTGACCTGTAGATATCGTTTCCCCTGATCCGGTCCTGCGCATGAGCGGTCGTCGTACTCTCTCATAATGGTGCCTGCGTGGGTCCCACGTAGAATGCGCCCCCACTAAACCACACTACTGCGTTACATGCGCTAGTCACTACTTTACTTCCGTTCACCGGATAGGCCATATTGTGAAACACATAATATCTCACCATTATACATACACTATGCAAAAGGGTCAAATGAGTCTTTGGTCTTAAACAGGGTATAACTGTGTGTGTGTGTGTGTGGTTTTCAGAAAGTAAAGATCTTAAAAACAATGGAAAAAACGTTTATGTAAAGACAAACGAACTTTCTCTTTATTAGTGAGATATTATCTGTGTCATAAATGTTGCCATAAGTACACCAAATGATTTATGGCCATACCTGTATGTTTTGACGTATCCCCTATTTGATTCAGAACAATAAAATAATGAAATGACATGGAAAGTAAAAAATAAAAGTATAGGAAAGAGGAATAAGCCAAAACATAAAATAAGTAGAACTGTCACCAAAAATTATTAAAATAAAAGATTAGAGTTTGAACCACAAAATAAAGACTGTGAATAAGAATATGATTCCCGTAGATCTTTGTTTTGGGGTTTTCTAAAAATAAACTTATCACTAGAATTTAAAATATGTTGTAAAAGCTAACAAAGTATAGGATTATTACAGCTTTAATTCAGAGTCTTTTCGCAATAACGAAAATTTACTTACAATATATACATAAAATAGTATAAAAAAGCTTTAGTATGGGCAAAGTTAGGACTTATAATCGTGCATTAAGTAAAAAAAACGCTCAAATGATTAGAATTACTGTTGTACAATGTACATATCTAATCTGTACCTGATGATTTCAATAATTAGGTGTCAGTATACAGTTATAGGCTGTCCCAAAAAATGGTGCTGGAATTGTTAAACTCATTTACTTTAGGATTATTCCTGTTCACTTACAGATATCTATCCAAGAACATCCTCAGAAGAAACTAGATCTTGCAAGTATAAAATGACCAATCGATTCAGTTTATCTACTCATTACTTCAGATTCAGAGAAATCAATCATTATTCAAAGCAGGAACGATTGAAACAAAAAATAATAAGCATACTCAGACAACACTTATACTGGGATAAAAATTAGAAAAGCCATCGAATTATACATTTTTTAATTAAGACATTTCTGTTATGTCTGTTTTATGTCAGATACTTTCCTGATTTTGACGATTATTAAAGGTAGATTTGTTTCTGTTTTATTTTTGTCTAACATTCCATTTAGCCATGATGGAAAATGAGGTTTATTAAAGTAAACAGTGCTGCCTGCAGTGATGAAAAGCCAAAAAGACTGTGAATGTAATGTCTGAAGAAAATATGAAACTGGAATAGGTGAGATATGTAATGACAGTAGCGCTGTGTCGTTGTTATTACTTACTGATAACAGCCTGTCGTTTAACTCGGTCGCAAGTATTGTAGTTGGATCCAGGTACAGGGGGCAGTTTACGGTTGGGGGGTGCAATGTATCCTAGCTCGTCGCGTAGGCCACCACGCTTGTCAAGCGTTCCACCGGCTCCTCCCATCGCGGCTCCAGAGGCATTATACACAGCATCATCTGGTATCAAATGGTTTTATAATGTCTCGGAAGCTTTTAACTCATTATTATGCTTACAATAATTAATAGAATTTGTATGAACATATTGCTTTTTAGCAAGATGCTTATTGAATTCAAATATGACACAAAAAAAACATTTGAATTGGCTAAATAGTCTCTTAAATGTAGGAAGTATCTTATTTATGACAATTAATTCTATTAAAGTCGTGTAAAAATTTATCATCATTAAATTATATAATAAAGAACGATAATAACATTATTGAAACAGTAATACTGGAAAAGCGCCTATGACTAAAACATGTGTGTCAAAAATGTTAAACAATTACTAGCAAGAACCAAACAAAAAAATGAGTAATGGTTTAAAACAAAAGGCGCCATATTATTTACATGCGCATAACGATTTTTTATATGATTTGGTATACATATGCTAATAACTTCAAGCAAATAACATATTTTTATGTCAAAAAGCTTTTTTATTCTACAATTTACTTACAACTTTTTTTTATTCTTACAGTATATAAAAAATACGTAATTGTAATAATTTGGAATACAAATGTTTAGTAAGTATTGTTGTTAAACACTCCAACTAAACTGTTTGGTGCTAGGTTTATGTTCACGATCACGTAGACATCGGTCACACTGCCTCTCGTAATCGTCGTTTGTAACCCAACTACCTAATCATTGCGCTATTGCCGTTTTATATAAATGCTAGTCGAATTCGCCAGTATCCAACACTAAAATAACTTTTCAATTCGAAGCAGTAGTTCCTGAGATTAGCACGTTCAACAAATAAACATTTTTCAGTATGATAAATTAATCTATATAAGGCTGTTCACTGTTATATAAATTTATTATTTAATTTTCATCCCCTATTTATGCAAAAGTATAAATAGAAACTTATACATTACATTTTGCTCATATGTGATTTATTCTCATAGTTTTTCTATAATTCATTTAGTCCATTGAAATGTTACAATTTAAGGACTGAGTATTGCATTTATTAGAGGACGCAATTTTATTTTTGGGACATGTGTGGGGGTTCATTAGAGCTTAACCTCAAGTTTGTGGGGTCGCCACCCTTGTCCCTCGGCCGCCATCTTAGAAAAAGGGGTGGAAACATCTTTATCGCGATATCTCGAAAACTATGCGTCTTACAAAAAATACGTAAAGACATAATTTGTGGCAAATTGTTTTGCCTACAAATATGTTTATATAACTTTTTACTCTAAATTTAAAATTCAAGAAGTTTTAAGCAAAAATGTGAGAAAATTATTATAAAAAAATTCTTTTTTGCTCTATAACCGCTATAAAGCTACAAAAAACGTTCGCCAACAAGAGAAAGCAAAGATGAAGAAGGATCAACCTTCTCACTCAGGAATAGCGCGATACCACCAGCTAATTCAGCATGTTTCTCCATAATTTTTATAAATTTTAATTTCCCCATATAGGCTGCTGATGTTGTTCGTTTTGACCGAATTCTTATGAGCATTGACGAACCCGATCAACTTGGGAGCGCTGTGATAGCGTTTAAATGAATGAAATTAAAAAAAATAAAGTGAAAAATTTTCTTCAAAAGATCATCTACAAGATTGGTCTGAGGTAATTTTTTTGTAAAATGTATAAAAAAAAAGTTAAAAATCAAAAAAGAAAATGTTTATAAAAAATTTCTCATTTTTTTGCTTATAACTTCTTTAATTTTAAATTTAAGGCAAAAAGTAATGTAAACATATTTGTAGGCAAAACAATTTGCTACAAATTATGTCTTTACGTATTTTTTGTAGTATTTTTGTAGTTTCCGAGAAGTCGCGAAAAAGGTGTTTGCACCACTTTTTCCAAGATGGCGGCCGGGGGACAATACTGGCGACCCCCCAAACTTGAGGTTAAGCTTCTGTTGACCCCCCACACATGTGCCAAAAATAAAATTGCGTCCTCTAAAAAATGCAAAGCTCATGTAACATTTCAATGGACTAATTTCTATAAACAAATTCGTGTAGGTATTTTTGTTTTAAAAGAATATTGAAACGGCTTTTTTGCCAAGATTTATTATTAAACTATATTTTATGGATAATATGAATGATAAAAATAATAAAATGAAGCGGTCATGCTATACATACAGTACGCGTCCTTCTGACCTCGCAGGCGGTGCGGGGTGTTCCTCCTCGCCAACGTGAGGCAGATCACCACCATGCCGACAATGAAAACTACGATCGTGGCCAATATTGGTACCAAAACTTCCGGTTCCAACCATGCCTTGACCCATGGTGGCAACTCTTTATCACCGTCAGCGTTACCGGGCAGGGGTGCGATGGTTCCTGAATCATTAATCAATAGTCTGCATTTATTACCTTTATGGTGGTGCTCCCTAGCTCCCCTGACGACGCACACGACTACTATCGCTATAATTATAACCAGGATGGCGGCGACTACGGGGACGATAAGATTCAAGTGAGAAAGTATAATCTTTAACGTTTGTTCGGGCGTGAGTGTTCCGTCACCGAGTTCCCGCGCCGGCGCAACGGTACCTGAAATGCAAGCCTTTAATTATTACACACGAACAAGATTTTTTAAATTATTGCAAAAAATAAAATAATTAAGGCTATGCATTTCAGGTATCTTTAATATAATAGTAAGACCGTCTTTATTTTGCTTATAAGTACTATGTCTTATGCATAAAGTTAATTATTTTTATGTACCCGTGTATTTTTTAGTAAATATTAATTCCTGCTCCTTTTTATAATAAACTTATTTAAAAAAAATAATAAAACCAAATAAACTTCTATTGTGAGCAGAAATATTTGTATAAATTGTAAGTGGGTATAAATGATTTTTCGAATAATAATAAAAAGAATAGTACCTCCAGTCATAGTGAGAGTCGCAAATTCGTATTCAGCGACGTTAAATCCAGCATTATTATGGGCGGTAATTCGGAGCACATACCAGGTAGCGGGATCGAGGTCTGTAATAATATTATTAACATTATCTATAATAGTAAGAAATCAATCCAAACTCAAAAATAACTACATAAATGTACAAAATTAAACAGGTTGAACGACAAATGATTTTTAAGGAAATCAGATAGCTTTAGTAGGGCTTACATACCGAGCACAACAAAGTTTCCACCAGGTTTGACAGCGTTTGAGATCTGGTTCCATTCTCCAGCACCCCTATAAATTGTCTTTTATTAAATTGATGTCAAAAGTTTAAATTTAAATAAATATTCAATTATTTGCTCCTAATTTGCGTTATATTTTAAAATGGTAATGGCAAATATTATATATATTATATATAATATTATATATAACAAGTTATAGATTTCGCGTTAAATACACTTTCACATACAATAGTGAAGTCATATCAAAAAAGTGAGATTGTACATTTAAAAATATTATTTAAATTGAACCATAACATTAGATTAAAACTTACTTCTTTTTGTTCTCAACTACAAAGTGACTCATGGGGCAGCCTCCATCTAACCACTGCTTCAAGTGTAAAGTGACGGATGATGATCCAACTTCGATAAAGTCAGTGGCGCGTGGAACTGGTGGCTTGGATCCGCGGGTACGTGCAATCACTACGTCAGATGCTTCGCCAGTACCGATGCTGTAAAAATTCCTTACTTATTGGAGTATGGTTTCTACCCAGGTTATAATACAAACGTACTCTATTTCAACTAGACATGTAGTACACAACTTTATACAACATAAATTTAATTGCCAAGTATTGCATGTAAGCTTGACTTCCCCATATTCCCTATCCATCAACGTATTTAAGGTATCTTTAAGTTCAAGATGACTTTTATTTTTCTTAAGACTGTAAAAATCTATACTCTATAGTCTACAGGGAGTAAAAAAAACAATTTTCTTTTTTCCTTTAGTTTCAAGTGTATCAGATATGTCTTGTGCTGCTGATATCTATAAATGACTGTGACCACATTATTAGGCGCAATATACTCACAATTTTTCTAATTGTTATAACTGAATAAACAACAAATAAAAAATAAGAGATTTATACCTATAAATAAATATACTACTTATTAATAACTAGTCTCGTTAACTAGTAACCAATACCACAACTCACCCATTATAAGCAGTAACATATAGCTGGTATCTGGAACCGCAGAATAAGTTTTCTAAAGTGTACGTATCGGTGTTGCTTGGAATCTGAAATAGGGGAATAATTAATTTGTCAAAATTTGTAATTTTATCTAAATATACAAATCCACTATATTTGCCTTTTCGCTGAGCTACAAACAGAGCTCACAGAAAAGGCAAATCTAGTGGATATTAAGAATAAGTTTTTTTATGTTACTCTTTTAGAATAGTGGTATTTTGCACACATTAGTCAAGAGTAAAAATACATTGTTCCATTATCTTTTATTGGAAATCTTACTTATAATATTAGAAAAAGTGAAGGTTTGTATGTTTGGATATTTGTCAGTCAAGGACGGCACGGGTCAACTAATAGTGTATATTTTTAGTCACCTGGACAGTTTCCCAGTCGCCGAATTCTTGTTTGTAGTGAATAGTATACCCTGCAGCGGGAGATTGGTCGGCATCCAAAGAAGGCTTCAAGCGAAGAGTAAGAGACGATACGGAAGATGACGCAATGCTAAGTTGTGGCGGGAAAGGTGGCGCTTAAAAAATATACATAAAATAAGTTTCAGTTTATAATTTGTTAGTATCCAGCTTTTTGTATTTTAATATAACATACCAAGTACTGAAAGTGTATGAGTGACAGTATCAGTTCCAAATTGATTATCAACGTGGCAAGAATATTCTCCAGCATCTTCGCGTGCTACACCGGCAATTTGAAGGGATCCTTCGGGAAGTTGACGAACACGTTCTGAAGCTTCGAGAGGTTTTCCTTTGATCTAGTTCAATTATTCGGAATTAAGTTAAAGCAAAATTCAATAATGGTATAAAAGTTATCACAAATATTTCGAAAAGTTTTATTTTCTTACGGGTAACTAAAACACGAGTAATATAAAATCTAATATAGTCTGACCTTCCACAAAATGTTAGGTGGTGGCACACCGACAGCGAGGCAGGGCAGCTTGACGTCTTCCTTGTAGGTTGCGGTAAACGATTCATCGAATGAAGCGATCTTGGCTGGTACTGGAAATCATTTTTCTCTATTAAATATAAGTCAAGCAAAGAAAAAGCAAACAGCAGTCTATTAAGTAAAGAAATTTCAATTGTGTTAATTTATTAATATCGAATTTGATTCCGATGTTGGTAATACAGGAATAAAGTACCTTTGTCGCTAGGGCTGCAGGAGGCAGTAGCTGAGGGCTGCCCTTCGCCGATGATGGTGGAAGCGGTTACCCAGAAGTCATAACGGCCTGCTTTTAATTCAGTTGCGGAGTAGCTTGTTTGAGATGCGGGTACCTAGTAAATTAATTATTTTATACTTAATTATTAATTCACCAGTGTGTCTATCATCCACTACGTAAATATATACACTTCTTTATGATATAATTTAACCGTAAAAAAATTATATCTCATATAATTATCTATACTATTATATAAAGAGAAAAGATTTGATTGTTTGTATGTTTGTTTGTTTGTTGCGAATAGGCTCTAAAAGTACTGAACCGATTTTGAAAATTCTTTCACCGATAGGAAGTTACATCCTTTCCGGGTAACATAGGCTATGTGCTGTTGCTATAAATTTGCTAAAAATATGGCCATTTAAGTGCCATAAGGTGGTCATTTTGTAAATTGAAGAGTTTCTCAGGAACTACAAATCCGATTTAAAAAAATTTTTCATTGATAGAAAACTACACTATTGAGGGACGAAAGTGATTTAGTATTGCCATATACATTTTTTAATTAATAGAATATGGTCATTTTGTTGTTACTAATCCGATTTTTAAAATTCTTTCACTGATAGAAAACTACACTATTCGTGAGTGAAAAAAGTGATTTAGTGTTGCCATATACATTTTTTAATTAATAGAATATGGTCATTTTGTTGTTACTAATCCGATTTTTAAAATTCATTCACTGAAGAAAACTACACTATTCGTGGCGGACAAAAGTGATTTAGTGTTGCCATATACATTTTTTAATTAATAGAATATGGTCATTTTGTTGTTACTAATCCGATTTCTAAAATTCTTTCACTGAGAGAAGTCTATGGTATTTCCATCTCTCTTCCTCTTATAATACTATCATTGTCTCTCATGCTCTCTCTTTAATTCTTATTTTTATTTGTTCAGTATGATCAGTCTCTTTTCACTTTCTTTCTTTCTTTCGATTACCTCTCTCTCTCTCTCTCTCTTTCTATCTCTCCTTTACCTATTCAACTTTATTTTGCTCTGTCCTTTTCAAACAATGAAAAACTACACAATTACAGAATAACAAATTAAGGACATCAATTATAATATTGTTTTAAATACCTGGAGCGAAGCGAGGGCAGGCCTCTAGTCTTTTATAATTGTAGTTAAATTACCTGCTTTATTTTTGTCATTAGTCAATATTTTGAAGGAACGACAGATTTGTATTGTTTTATTGAGCTATAAGATCACTTTCACATACAATTACACACAGTTTGAACGTGGCATAATATCTCATTTTAATCAATGTTATTTCATATTTACGGTATAAATATACTTTATAGGCTGCCAAATGCTTTATCTCTTGACATGTCAAGTCCATCGTATCACATACCTTACTGGGATGAGGCTCAGCGTTTTGTGCTTGTGTGTATACATTATAGTGCGTAACGACGCCATTTGGTTGCGCAGGGGGCCTCCATGACACAAGGATTGAATCAGCTGCCATTACTACAGCTTTGACAGCGCGTGGGGCCTCGGGTACTAAGGAGAAAGTTGAAACAATTATTATATAAATAAAATAATTTGTAAAAACTAGGCAAGAAAGTTTAACGTACGAATTATTTGAAGGTCAGTAAACATCTACCATTTAGATTAAAGATCGATAATGTTTATTAAATGCACAAATTACATACCGTCTTGTTCAGTCTGACAGTGGATAGGTGCTGATCGTACGCCGTCTCCTCCGTTAGTAGTCGCGAGCACTTCCATAGAGTAGTTAGTAAACTTTTTCAGGCCGTGAAGAATAGTTTCGCTACTGGCGGTGATCTTGGTGTCTTTCGTCTTTTCATCTTAAGTAAAATAAAGCAGAAAGATTAAACTAACAGTTTCAGAGTGTAATAGTTAGATATAATCATTTTAATGCACTTCCAGCTTTGTATCAATAGTTTGAATCTGAAGTTTTAAGACATAGAGTTTAAGATATCTGTCAGTATGTTATGGAACTTTATATACTTACCATACCAAGTTTCACTAGGTCCATAAATTACTTTGTACGCCTTGATTAGTCCATTAGCCGCTGCTAGAGGAGGCGATACCCAAGACACCCTGATAGTTTGTGCGGTTAGCGTAGTACATAAGACGTCCTGTGGTGGGGCAGATGGAGCTCCTTCAGCGGTGTATGCACGTACTTCGTTTGAGATTGGCCCAGATCCCATTTTGTTGAAAGTTTGAACTACGATCGTGTATTGGGTATAGGTTCTGTAAAAACGATATTTTTGGAGTTAAAATTAATAAGTTTTGTAAAGTGTACAAATTGTCGTTTGAAATATAAACGCAGTCCTATACTATGAAGAAACTATGAAATACTTACTTGAGATTAAAAATATCCAGGTGATGTTCCTTTCCAGATTCCTTAGAGATGTCAACGGTTTCAAAAACGAAGGACTTGTTGCTTGAGGCTAGCTTGTAACCCACATAGTATCTGTAAAAATTTCATTACATATTTCTTACATTACCGAAAAAATTTATTTCAAATTCTACGTTGTGGCACACAACATATAGCGGAGAGGTGCAGCCTTCGGTGACTTCACAATTGTTTGTATTTATTGTTAACCTGTGTATAGTAAGCTTAACTACTATTTTTGTAAAATTATTTGATGTAAGAAGACGTGCGTCATTAATAAAGCCTTTTTCTTTAAATATTTTAAAAATAAACTAAATAAGAAAAATGTTAGTTGCGGATAATTTAAAATAACAAAAACTAGTGATTTTGTGTGTGATTTTAAAAACATGTTTTTTTAAATTCCATAGAATGAGAATGAGAATCCTGTACAGTAACAAACGAAGCAAAGTTAGAGAAAATAGTTTTTTATATATATTCTTTATTGCACAGGAAAATAAAAATATAGTACAAAATGTTAGAATGTTGGTTGACACAGGCGAACTTAGCTCTAGAAGAGATCTCTTCCAGTCAACCTGCGAAAGTGAGATAAAGTGTCTCATATAGCGGGGGACGTTAGTGCAAAACCAAGAGACAAAAAAAAACGTAAATATAATAATACATACATGAATACATACATACATATATGTTATGGTAATAAATATATATATCATTAATAATATATAAATAATTGATGATTATGTAGTACGAGAGACTTGTGCAAGATAATGTTGTTTTAATTGTCTTTTAAATAACATAATTGAGCGAATTTTCTGAATGTCTTTTGGTAGTTTATTCCAAAGTTCTGCAGCACATGCTGCCGAGAACGAGTTCAGCAGAAAATTCGTTTTACTCCTTGGTACATGTAACATCGAGGTATTGCAGGGCCGTTTAGAGCGTTTTGGCGTGGAAAGTAGAGTGAATCGTGAGCGAAGATAACCCGGTGCTTTGGGATCATTTAAAATATTGTAAACTAACAAAACAATGTGCATATCACGGCGAAGACGGATAGGGAGCCATTTGAGCTGAGCGCGAAAGCTTGAAACTCGGTCATATTTACGTAAACCGAAAATGAAGCGTATGGCAAGATTTTGAAGGCGCTCTAATTTATTTAATAGCTCCTCAGTCACATCCAAAAAGCATACATCGGCGTAGTCTAGGATGGGTAGTAGAAGTGATTGCGCAAGCATAATTTTGGTGCAGAAAGGGAGAAAAAATTGCAGACGCTTAAGAGAGTGTAGAGTAAAATGCATTCGTTTGCTGATGTCGTTGATGTGAGGTACCCAAGACAAAGTGCAGTCCATTATTAAGCCCAAGTTCCTTACTTTATCACAGTATGGAATAGGTACCCCAGAATATAAGATGTCAGGAATTGAATCCCAGATAATCTTACTCCTTAATCTACTGCTACCAATAATTATTAATGTTAGCTAGTGTTAAGCCAGTCAGACGAGTCACTGTCATTTAATACGCATTGCTGACGTCCAAAGAGATAAGAGTTTTTTGAGTGAACTATAAAAAAACAGTCATTATAATACAACAATTTATACCCTTGAAGTTCGCCATTCCAGTCATGAGGTTGGGGTGGCTTCCATGTAACTCTCAGAGTATGTTTATCAACGGCATCGACCTTAACGTCTTGTGGCATTCCAGTAGGTGCTTCTTCAGCAGTAATTATAGTAACGGTTTCAGAAGGCTCGGAAGTTCCCAATTCGTTTTCAGCTACGATTCTAATATGGTAGGCGGTGGCAGGTTTTAAACTAAACACTCCGGCTTCATTCGCATCTCCTGGCACAAGAACTCTGTCAAAAAGGAATGATTATAAAATCTTTGATTCAACGTCCATTACAGTGTAATTTATATCTTAATTTAATCCTAATACCGATTAACAGATGAGTTTAAGAGGAATTGTAACAGCGAGTGGTTTGAAATTTCAAATCAATTCCTATTGGAATTTGAAAAAACTACTGCTATCGCACGATGATCCCGCGGGAGAGCCGACGACGCGCGGCGGTAATGCGCGATCTCCCTATATATGCGCATCAGTAACTGACATAATACTCGTACATCAATTTCATGATTTTTCCATTCTACATTATAGTTAATAACGTGGTTCACAACGTTACTACCTTTATGAAACTCTTACAATTTTAAATATGATGTCTCCATTGTGCTGATGTAATTACTATATTTATATTTAAAACTCTTTAATAGTTTAAGATTTGTTCAGTTTTGAATTATTGATTTTTTGGTGACTGTTTTTGTCGCAAAAACTCGGCCCCAAATTTTATATTATTTTTCTTACTTTATAATTAACATACCTGTCAATATCCTTCTCCCAGTTACCCTTAGCTCGTTTATACTCAATTAAGAACTTCTTGATTGGGGAGTTTCCGTCATAAGGGGCAGCCCAAGAAAGTTGAACAGTTCTTCCGGATTTGTCCAAAACTTTCAAGCCATAGGGGGCCTCAGGTACCTCTACAGATTAATAAAATAATTTTTACATAGTAATGATTGAAATAGTAATTGATTTCCGTTCATCTGTTTATTATCAGGACACAAACATAGAATAATAGAAGTGCTTTGACACCCGCACTAAGATACCTTGTGTTGCGGATTTCGCTGCATTCCTTCGGACCTTTACCTTTAAGGAATATGTCATACTAAATGAATGAGATGCAATGAAATATAATCCTGATAATTTAGGTTTAGTAACCAAGAGACGAGTTTCTGTTTACAATCATGCTTAGTTATGTTCCTGATTTGTAAATTTTTATATAATTTACAAATAAATTTTACACTAATTTTAATATTTATAACTAATGATATTAAAGGATTTATAAATAGTTAAAATTATATTTAAAAATTTGTAACATTATGAAACCGATGTAAAATAAAAGACGCCAGAGTAAATTTTATAAGGAAACCTGTTGAGACCTTTTCTTTAAGATTTAATAATTGAATATTAAAATTACCTTGAATAATCATGTTAATGCTAGTGTCGTCGGATCCAAAAGCATTAGTAGCGACGCAAGTAAAGAGAGCACTGTCAGATCGCTCGGTTCTTCGGATGCTGAGGTCGGACACTACACCGTCAGGTAAAATCTCTTCGCGGATCGTATATCTGGGGTCGGATTTGGGTTCCAAGCGTTTGTTGTTCATGTTCCAGATGATTCCAATTGGCTGTAGACAGGAAATAAATTTGAAGCGTCAGTAGCTCAGTGTTTCAGGCGTGGATTCACGATCGATAAGTCGTGGGTTGAAATACTGGACATTGGACTACTGGCGTGGCCCACTCCTGAGACAAGCATTTTAGCTTACTGGGAGGGGTAAAGGGAATACTAGTAGTATGTGATCCATGCTGCTAATAATCTTTAAAAAAAATATAACCTTAAAACTAGTAGTAGTAACAGAAACACATTCATTTTTAATTTAACATAAAAAGTGGCTAAAGTTATTTATTTAGTATTTATTGGAAAAAGGAAATAAAAGGAAGATACATATGTGAAATAAAGATATATACAAATTGATACAAAAAATGAAGAAGAGAAAGTATTTAAAAACGAAAATCTCAATTACTTTAATAACCCTTATAATACATTTTCAAATTTTAATCATCTCAAATTAATAAATAAATTGTTTAAAATTGTAATAATATTTAAAAAAGAAATAGTAGCAAACAATTACCTTTTCACCCTTGGCCTGACACTGCAATACAGCGGGTTCACTACGGCGAGCAGTTTGATTGCGCATTTTAATTTCAAATTGTGGGGGAGCTAAAAGAACACGACTTAATATTAATATCCTTAAGTAATTAGGTATAAAATATTATATTATATATATAGGAAAATGAGTTTAAAGAGAAAATTTAGAGAAAGTTACTTACCTTGTACACTAATTAAAATTACAGCAGACAATCCAGATCCGATTCCATTTACAGCTTCACAGAGATAGTATCCTTCGTTGGTTTTTTGAATATTCGCAATAGTCAGTGTGCCATCCTCAACATTGACATTAGGGTTATTAGGCTTAAGATCTTTGTAATCGCCGGGTAAAGCTCCTAAAATTGTAGTGTTATCAATTTAGTTATATTATGATGTTGGTCATATTACCTAAAGGAATATTTCATTTTTACAGTCAATATATATATGTATACAAATTATCATACCTTCAGCCCTCTTCCATGTAACTTGAGGCTTAGGGAACCCATCGGCTTTACATTCAACTTTAGCATCAGATCCTTGGGCAAAAGCCTTATCAGTTGGTTCCAAAATCCAACGTGGAGGAACTAAAAATGTATCCCGATCATAAGAATGATGTTTCAAATAAAAATAGTTATTTCGATATTAATCAATAATTATTTTTATTCAAGGTGTTATTTATATTTTTTAAAATATTTTTCATTTAAATTTTTCTTAAAATGTGAATGCAACTAAATTTAATAATCTGTTTAGTAGTTATTGAAATGTAAACCATGAATTTATTGCAATGAAATTATTTTAGATAATAGAATTCATATTTGAGAATTAAAACTTGAAAATTGGATATTGAATTTATATGATATGGAATTTATATTGTTTCAAATCTTAACTTATATTTTATATTAAATAAACTGGAATACTTATAACTATTTGTTAAAATTTCTTTCTAAAGTACAATTATCCATACTTTCGTTTTATAATTCGATATTTATATTCGATATCGAGAATATAATTCGATATTCGATAATAATTCGACTTAAAGTTAATAATTGGAAAAAAATTTTCAAAATTCTTAATATTTGTAAATTTAAAAATATTTAATAGGAAGTCATTTTTTAGTTTTTCTTAATTTAAATATTATTCCAGTTTATTTATGGATAGTTGAAAGCTCCTATATCATTAAAATTTTAAATAAATATTAATTAGACATTATAGCATTCAAAAGCATGTAATGCCATTGAAATTTTAATACAATACATTCAAGTGACGGCGTATAATTTGCAAAGCTAATGCTATAGAAGCTTTGTGTATCCATTTAATTTACTTTTAAGAGCAAACCAAATCCCAAGAAGCGACTAACTACAGAACAAAAAATAAGAGGATTGTTTAAATAAACCATAAAAGCCTTTATAATGTTGCAAATGATTATCACTTGAGACAACGTTATTCCAATAAGTGAAATAAATATTATATTGTTTCATCCATAAAGGATTAAAGCAAGAACAATAACATGATGCCGTAGGATATAAAATGGTTAATCGGTACAAACTCGGCACTTCTCACTGCAATTACTATGAGAATACAATTTGAAATAACATAATTTCAAGTGATAGGAAATCAAGCATTAACGACAGCACAAACAATTAAATATCCAAATATGCAAATTAATATAAAGATAAATAAACATACAGATGGGATAAATAGGTTACAGGAGTGATTATGGGTCTGAAAGGAGGGGAAGTAGAAATGGTTTAATCGATGATAGCCGCAGCCGGTTCCTATTAACGATCTTATCCTACAATATTATGACTATATAATGTGCAACGGAAACTCCTTGACTTCGTGACATATTTTATTTGGACCATAACGATAATTCAAGTGTATTACTGCAGCATATTTATTTAGTCAGTAATAATTCAATAAGACAATATTTAACAGAAGCTCACGATACGCTACGCAAAGCTTTTTCGTGCTAGGAGTAAAGGTTTCATAGTTACAACAACATGTACCGTGTACTTCTAATGATGCGGAATAGTTGGAAAAACCGGCAGCATTGCGCGCGAGGCATATGTATGTGCCACTGTGTAACCACCCTGCTGGGTCGATGAGAAGAAGTGAAGCCCTATGTGCTATTCTAGTGGTAATAACACCGGCTATTTCTTTTACTGGCCGGTCTTCAAAATACCATTGAATATCAATTGGAAGATCGCCTTCGGATATTAAGCATGTAATCTGACTCGCCTGACCCGCATAAAGTGCAGTTTCAAATGCGAATGGAACTATTCGGGGTAATACTGGAAATAACCATAGACGGTCATGTTAGATCGATTTTTTGCAAGCAATGTTAGTATCTTGTGAGGAATATTGTAGAATGTGCCTGAACAATGATTGGACTGGGCATTTCTTGGTGCTAAATCGTGATGTTAGTCCTTTTTTATAAAGATACAATTTTGAAACGTGCCATTTACGACTAAAGTTGCCGCATGCTCAGAGCGACCAGCTGCGTTTTGAACTATACAAGTGTAGTTCCCCTGGTGGTTTGCGTTCACATTGTTGATTGTGAGAACCGATGCTCTTGGACTCAAGGGAGTTGTCATAATGTCTCGATGTAAACTCGACTCTATAGTTTCACTGCTGAACGTCCAAGAAATTTCAAGTGGCAGGTCTCCTTTTGTTGCAACACAGTTTACTAACACAGCATCTCCAGGATTGGATGGGACCTCCCCAAAACTGAATGGCACTATCAGGGGTGGAACTAGGAGAGCAAATATCTTTTATTGAAGCATTTTTTTTAACACAAGTCAGCTAAAATATCTTTTTATTAAATAACTTATTTACTGCACCCTTTACAACTAACTCCGTGGTATGAAACACAATGCCCCCAGCATTACTCGCTGTACAGTTATAAAGGCCTGCATGTTTAGCATCTACTGACTCTATAGTGAGCACACTACTTCTTCGATCGACGCTACTGACACGAGCTCCAGGGACTATACTGGCTGATTGATTATTAATTGTCCAATCAATTTTAACCGGTTGATCCCCATGAGTAATAATGCACTGAAGAGCAAAGTAGTCTCCTAAGAAAGCCGGTTCTGGACCGGAAGTAAAAGGTGCAATCTTGGGAGGAACTGAAACAAATTTTATCTATATGACTAATAATAGGTTTCTACTATTAATCTTTTCGACTAACCGTAGACAACTAAATCAGCTAAATATGTAGTTCGTCCAGCACGATTTTCACCGATGCACGTATATGAACCAGCATGTTTCGCATCAACTGACTCGATTATAAGTAAACTACTACGCTTAGAATTTGTCAAAGAATAATGATTGTTTCTTTGTGATATTAATTGGCCATTAAATGTCCAAGTGATTGTAAGTGGTAGGTCGCCAAAATTTACTGTGCACGCTGCTTGTAAGTATTCGCCGACATTTGCTGGTTTTTCGCCGAATGAAAACGGTAGAATGTTTGGGGGTACTGGAAGAATATCATTATTTATCTATATCATAATACAAATTAAAAATTAAGATAAAAATAAAAATACATAATAATAACGTAAAAAATGTTAGGGTCATATCTAAGCACCGTTTATTATTAGTATCGCGGTGTGCGAATCAATTCCCGCTTCGTTTTCTGCGACGCAAGTGTAGTTGCCAGCGTGATTGTGCATTACAGAACCAATACTAAGTATAGCACTTCTTTCTCCAATATTAAACACTGTCACCCCGGACCTTGGTTTAATAGGTTCATCATCAAATAGCCATCGCAGGTGAAGTGGATGATCGCCCTCAATAACTGAACAAGCTGCGGTTACCACTTGCCCAGAATTCATTGCAACCTCTCCAAATGAAAATGGTTGGACCACGGGAGGAACTAAACAGTAAGCAAGCAACACCTGTTTATTATTAAGATATGATACCGATTACGTTAAGTGTAGCTGTGTGATTGGCAGTCCCTGCTTTATTACTGGCTGTGCAAGTGTAGTTGCCACTGTTTGCTCCAGACGCTGATAGAATATCCAGCACAGAAACCCGTTCGCTTAAAGTTGTCATTTTAACGCCCAGTCTACGTGACATGAACTGTCCTTCGAAAGTCCACGTAATATTTATAGGAATATCTCCTTTCGGAATGTGACAATCTAAATGAACAGATTCTCCCGCGAAAACAGCTTCGTCCAATTCAAATGGTTTGATGTGAGGAACGACTGAGCAAATAAAATAATATATAACGTTAGCAATTTAGATAAAACATGCTGGGACATTAAACTGTAGAGTTGTACCATTAACATGTAGAGTTGTCGTGTATCTATGTTCTCCAGCTCTATTCTTCGCAATACAAGTATAATTACCGCTGTGTGCACCAGTTACTGACGATATAGATAAAAAAGAAGTTTGATCTGCCATTTTCATCGTCTTGATTCCCGAAACCGTCGAAAGGTTATGCCCTTCAAAAGTCCAAGTTATGGACAAAGGCCGATCGCCTTTACTAGCATGACAAGTCATTTGGACTGATTCTCCATAAAACACAGATTCTTCAATTTCAAATGGCATTATGTGAGGTGGAACTAATAAATGAACAAAAAGATAACGCTAAGATTAAATCTAAACGTGCATTATTTTTCTATGACGTTCAGAGTCTAAAGGAAGGGATAGGGCGACATCTAATACCATGAATGTTGACGAGAACGGAGTGATGGGTGCGTCCGGCACGATTACTGGCTGTGCATGTGTAGTTTCCGCTATGTTGCCCCATTGCAGTAGGTATGCTAAGAACTGACGCCTTTTCTCCTAATTTTGTTGTAGTTACACCCATATTGTTATGATATGGAATTTCAACATCCTGAAAACTCCACATTATCTGGAGTGGCCGGTCGCCTTTCGACACATGGCAAGTGAGATGTACTGATTCACCAGCGAAAATAGATTCTTCGACTTCAAACGGGATTATGTATGGAACCACTTGTGATTAAAATAATAAAATTTAACTAAGTTAAGAAAAAATAATTGAAAAATTATATTAACAAGCAGCGTTAAGACGCTAGAATGTATTATGTTTATTAGTACCAGTAATTTTAAGAATAGTACTGTAGAAAGCAACACCAGCGCGATTTTTTGCGATGCACGTATAGTTTCCACTATGAGCATCGGTTACGGATGGAAGCATCAACACGGATGATCGTTCACCAACTTTTGTAAATGTTCCTAATTTGTGTGACAACGAATGCCCGTTAAACTCCCAATATATATCTAATGGAATATCTCCTTTTGAAATGTGGCACATCATCTGAACAGATTCTCCCGAGAACAGGGCTTGGTCGACGTCAAACGGTAATATGTTTGGTGTGACTATAAGAATAAATAATAGAATTTCATGAAAAAAAGAATGAACAAAACAAAAATAAGCTTACACTTTTTTAAGACATGAAAATAGAATTCATGCGGATTCTATTAACATAATCTTTAAAAATACTATAAACGAAATAAATACAATATGTATGATGACATGACTAAGTTAAACTGACCATGAACATTAAGAACAGTGGAATGATTAGTTGAACCAGCACTGTTAGTAGCTACACAGGTAAAATTGCCACTGTGGTCGGCGTTAGCAGCAGCAATCGATAGAAAAGAGGTACGCGATGTCATTTTAGTAGTCATTATGCCAAGATGTGATGATGTATTTTCAAACCCATGGAAATGCCACTTAATGTTAAGAGGCAAATCACCCTTCGATACGTGACAATTTAGCTGAACCGATTCACCAGCAAATACTGACTCGTCCGCTTCAAATGGTACGATGTATGGTAAAACTGTTAATCCAGAAAGCTGTAATTATTATATATGCAAGCATGTAGCGTGCGGCAGTGCAAGCGCTGTAATTGGAATTTATGAGATACCGTGAACATTAACTGCGGTAGAGTGTATGGCCAGGCCAGCTTGATTTAAGGCGTGACAGGAATATTCGCCACTGTGAGTAGCTGTGGCACTAGGGATCGTAAGAAGTGAAGTTCGTTGGCCAATTTTCGTTGTCATTATTCCTTCATGGGAAGATAAATCTTTTCCATGGAAACTCCATGAAATAGTAAGAGGGGTGTCGCCTTTTGAGACATGACATGTCAGTTGTACAGATTCGCCGGCAAAAACAGGCTCTTCAGCCTCAAATGGAACTATATGTGGAGGAACTGGTGGGAAAAATAAATAAACAAAATAAAACAAATGTATAAAATTAATTGATATTCTTGTACCCTGAACATTTAATTTAGCAGAGTGGTTCGTAATTGCTACAATATTAGAAGCAGTGCAAGTATAATTTCCTGTATGTTTTTCAGATACGTGTGGGATAGCTAAAATGGAACTTCTATCGCCCATGTTTGTTACGATTACAGCGTCTTTTTTTTCTATAGGTCGACCCCGAAATAACCACGTAAGTTTAATCGGCATATCTCCTTTCGGTATGTGACACATAACTTGAATGCTTTCTCCATAAAAAACTGCTTCGTCAAATTCAAAGGGGGATATAATAGGTGCCACTGTAATACCAATTACTTTACATAAATACATTATTTTTATAAGTTTTTTTCAAGGAAACAGGGATAACAAAACACGAAAAGCACGTATGATTTTTCTTAAGTATACCCTTCACATTGAGCGTTGCATGGTGACTAGCCTTGGCGACAATATTAGATGCAGTGCACGTGTAAATGCCTGAATGTTTTGCTGTTACAGTAGGTATTATGAGAACTGAACCCATGTCCCCAACATTCATTATGGTTACCCCAGAGAGTAAACTCACATCGCCTTCACTAAAACTCCATTTGAAACTTAACGGTTTATCGCCTTTTGGTACATGGCACATAACTTGAACGCCCTCGCCGAAAAATACTGATTCGTCGAATTCAAAAGGCGTTATTATTGGTGCCACTGAAATAAGTGTTAACCTTACTTATTAACGCGGTAGATTAATTTATGGTGTTATATTTATTCTTATGACCCGCCAAAGTTACTGAGGAGAGGAAAAAAGCAACATATCGAAAAATTCTAATTCTACTAGGTTAGGTTAAAAAATAAATTTTGTACCATTTACATATAGCGGGGCAGTGTAATTCATAGAGCCTGCCTGATTTGTAACAACACAAGTGAAATTTCCTTGATTTTGATGGCTTACTGATTCGATGCTTAATTGACTTGCGCGTTTACTGTTCATTAGAGATATTCCTTTATCATCAGGCACCACTATGTTTTCATTGAAGAACCATTCTATTTTTAATGGTTGGTCTCCTTTAATAACCGTACATGTGACCAAAACCATCTCTTGAGCGTTTACTGGTCCTTCGCCGAATTCAAAAGGCACAATTTGAGGAGGGACTGTGACAGGAAAATATTGGAAAAATAAGCGAAAAAGTAAACAGAGTCAATGTTTTTTATATAAGTACCATTAACATATAATTCGGCTGTGTGATTTACAGCTCCTGCCTGGTTTTTGACTGCACATGTGTAGTTTCCCTGATTGTGATGAGATACGGATTCAATGGTAAGCTGGCTTGTTCTTTTAGTGTTAGTGAGTAAAACGCCATTATTATTGGATTTTATAGGTAACCCATTGAAATACCACTGTATTTTTAGTGGTAAATCTCCCTTACTAGCTGTGCAAATCACAACAACCATTTCCTGATCATTCACTGGATCAAAGCCAAAATCAAATGGCATAATTTGTGGCCCAACTACGACAAAAAAACTTGAAAATGTTTAATAACTTTAAATTTAGTCTGATTACTTTTCCTTACTATCTATTGACTTTTGAGAGGTAAAAAGCAAACATAGATAACATAGGTAAAAAAATTACACTAATAGAATGCCGTGCGTGAATAAGCTTTATTTTATTTAGGTTCTAAAATACCGTTGACGTTGAGAATCGCGCTATGACTACTGCGACCGGCTTCATTTTCCGCAATACAAGTATAATTGCCAATGTGCTCGTGTTGAACATTTTCTATACTCAAAACAGATATTCTCTTTCCGTTTCTATTTATAAATAGACCATTACCGGTATTCAATGATTGATCGTTTAGATGCCAATGAATTTGTAAGGGAAGGTCACCCTTTCCTACAGTACATGTGAGTGAAACCGTATCACCAGAATTAAGTATATCTTCTCCAAAATCAAAAGGTGTCACTTGCGGTAAAACTAAGTGAACAAAATTTATCTAGATTATTTGTGTGAAACAATTTTATTTTAATATCTAAAAGTTTTAATGGAGAAATTACATAATGGGATAGGAGGATATTGAGAATAATAAAAAGCTGTTCTTTAATATAAGATTTTTGATTTACCGTTTACAATTAATTTAGTCGAAAAATTGGCATGTCCCGCTTGGTTCCTAGCAAGACATGTGTATACTCCTGTATGTATAAAGGAAACTGCGTCTAATGATAGACTGCTCGATTTATGGCCAATTTTAGTAACAGTAATTCCCGGAATCGTGGTAACATCTTTTTCGTTTAAATACCAAGTTATATTTAATGGCGCATCGCCTTTTGTTACCATACATTGTATTCCGACTGTATCGCCTGCATTGGCTGGCTCGTCACCGAAGGTGAAGGGGTGGATTTGGGGTAAAACTGTATAATAAACTACTTTAATGTATGTGTATGTAATCTGAGAAGAAAAACTAAGCCTAGGAGTTAAATATTTGTAAAAAAAGACCATTAACTTCCAGTGTCGAACTATGGTTGACGTGTCCAGCTAAATTTTCTACGTGACACACGTAAACTCCTCGATGAGTTCCGTTTACAGAATCTATGTTAAGAATGGACATCTTCCGACTCATGCTTCCTATCACAATTCCCATGGTATTGGTTTGTGAAATTTTTCTCCCATTCAAGCTCCAATAAAAATTAGCCGGTAAATCGCCTTTATTCATAACGCACTGGACAGAAGCCGTATCACCAGCGTTTGCGGGTTCATCACCGAACTCGAAGGGTAAAATTTGGGGAGGTACTGCAGTAACATAAAAGCGTTAAAATACAAATTTTATTTTGTTGCAAGTAGTAGATAAATATGCCAACCATTAACACTAAGAAGAGTAGTGTGATTAGTTTCGCCTGCTTGGTTTCTGATCTCGCAAGTGTATGTTCCTCGGTGGATAGCACTGACAGATTCGATGTTCAAAATGGAAGTTTTCTTACTTATGGTAGTTAAAACAATGCCAAGTTTATTTCTTTGTCTTATCTCTTCTCCATTAAATAACCATTTAAACGCTACAGGAAGATCTCCTTTGTTCATTACACAAGATACTGACGCCGTTTCTCCTTCATTTAGTATTTCTTCGCCAAATTCGAATGGAGTAATTTGCGGGGAGACTAATGAAAGCAATTTATTAAATTAGGTAATAGGAGATTTATGGAATTTTAATAATTAAAAAGAAATAAACAAGCTAAATGTCGATAGAATCAGTACCATTGACTTCAAGTAACGCGCTGTGGTTGACGGATGCAGCTAAATTTGTCGCCACACAATAGTATGTACCCCTGTGCATTCCATTTACGGAATCAATATTTAGAATCGAAGTCTTTCTGTTTACGTTTGTGAGTATAATTCCTAAGTCATTTTTTTTAGATACGACTTCTCCGTTAAAAATCCATGTTATGTTTAATGGTTGATCACCCTTGCTTACAGCGCATGATATTGATGCCATGTCTCCAGCATTAGCAGGCTCATCGCCGAACTCAAATGGCAATATTTGCGGAGGTACTGTGTAAAGCTTTAATTTTATATTAAATAACAGACAGGGGTATGTGTGGCAAGCAATGTAGCTTTGGCGGGCATAAATAAACTAACATTTTAAGTATAACATTAAAAGTTTCCTACCACTAAAATTGTAGAGTAAATTTACAATACATCCCTGAAAGGAAAAACGGTTTAGAATACTTAATGTCTAAGGAAATAAAGTCACGAGCCAAATTATAAAGAGATATTATAGTATATGAGTTCAGTATTAAAAACTTTTTTCGTTCCTTCATTGGATCGTGACGATATTTTAAAAGAGCCATTCTGAGTATGAAATATTAAGAAACATATATATATTAATTTAAAAGGTATGGTATTGTAGATATACATATCACACTCATGACATTGCTTATTACTCCAACAAGAAACTAGCTAACATATTGAATTAAAAAACCTTGAAGTAAATATAAGAAACAATTACCAAAATAATAATTTTAAAAATAACGCCAGAAGTAACATTCAGATACATCTTCAATTTATTATTTATGTTGCAGACGAAGGTAACATAAAAGTATATACTTAAGTGCATCATCAAAGCCGAGGTCACCTCTGAAAATCAGTTTTGTAATCCTAATCATAACATAAATTGAGAGATAATGTCACAATACTTTTAGAATAGGATGATATACTTGTATAATACTAAATCTGTAAGAATTACTGTCACATAGATGATAGGATTTGTGATAATATCAAGTAACATTTTTTTTCTTTTTTATAATATTAAAGTGATGGAGCAATAAGCTATTAACTCTTTATAATAATAAATTATATACACATAAAATGTGTAAATAAATGACGGTATTATCAATAAAATAAAAAATGTTGAAATACACCGTCATCACTATTTACGGTTTCTTTTGTTTATTTAGTTTATGTAATTTTAATGAGCTTTTATTCTTAGTATTAAATATTAAAACGTTGCTAACTGTGTAACATCATTGCATGTTTACATAAACCAATATAGTAAAAAAAAACCTTTTAAAAAGAGAGTTTGAAATATATATAAAGATTTTAGGTAATTATTTAATTTAATTCTTAAAACATTACAGAATATTAACTTATTGTTTAGGTACAGTAACATAATATTTATTATGATTGTTTTAACATCTTAAATACTTTAATGCTCTCTTTTTAAACACGTAACAATAAAATAAATAGGTTAAGTTACAAGGAACCATCTATCTATATAAATCCGCTCTCGAACATAAAACTCGTTATAATATCATGATTAAGGTAATATGATTTAAGATTAACAATAAATTAATATCTAATAGATATGTTCCTTTTCGCTCCGAGACCTTATTTTAAAACTTATTAAAGTAACATAATCTCTATGATAGACTTTTACTTTTTGTGTTTTTTACAATACAATAAGTATACAAAAAAATATTACTGAAACGTAACAGTGTTTAGTACAAATACTTCTCTTTGCACATTAATTTCATTTAAAGCTAAAACAACTCAATATTTTTAAATGGTATTGAAAGCCTATCATAGAAATTATGTAACCCAGAAATTTATATAGTTTATAGTAAAAAAATCTTACCCATAACTTGTAGTTCGAGTGTGCCCCTAGCACTGTAACCTTGCGAGTTTTTGGCAACGCACGTATATGTGGCCTGGTCGCTCATGCGCTCTACGTTCTCGATGACAAGTGTGCCGTTGGGGAAAACTTTTTGCTTGCGGTTGATTGGCAGCACACTAGAACATGTTATAAATCAATTTCATAAATTCATTAAGGATTCGATAGATAACTCTTTTAAAAAACATCATAAATTTATTAAATTAAATAAACTAGTACGCAGCATCTTTTTTCTTCTTTATCTTAGAGGATGCAACACATCGGCAAAACAAGAGAGTACCTACCTCTTGTTTTGCCGATTTCCATGGGCGATGAAGGCCATTTACCATCAGGTGGACCATCTGCTCGCTTGCACCTTATCTACTATAAAAAAAGCTATAGATGCATGTTCACGAGAAACTTCTGTTTAAATAAAAATTAATTACTGAATGTATGTTAACGGCAGCACCTATTTTGCTACTACTTTTTTGTTATGTTTGGACAAGTTTTATATGATTTTGTTTTGGAAAATCTACTGAAAATTTTCAAAAAGGCGTTAATTTGAATAATATCAAAGTTGGAAAATTTCAATCAAATAATATGCATAATTGAGACTGACGTATTGCTATAAGTTCTTTCAGTCCAAGATTGGAAATTAACAAATGTTATAATATAAATAAAAACACTTCAAAATTCTTTACAGTTTTCATTAAGTGCCAGGGTAAAGTCTGGACGGTTTGCTAGTTATAACATAAGTAAATATTATCTTATCTAAAAAAAACAAATAAACGATTTAAAAAATCCGAGATTTTAATTTTTATTTAAAATTTCATCCTAACATTAAAAAAAATAGATATAAAGTCGCGACCTCGTAAAGGTGTGCATTTAGAAGAAAAAAGTAAAGTAGAAAAACATAAACAAATGGTACTAACCGTCCATCACGTTCCCAGACAATAGAATCAATAGGATATCCAGCGACTGGGCAGTGAGCGATAAGAGTATCTCCAGCGACGACGGGACGCTTCTTCATAGGACGCACGTAGGGCAGGCCGTATACGTTAACGCGAGCTGAGTGAGATGCACTGCCGACCTACAAATGAGAGAGCATAGAGATAGTGTATGAACCTTAGAGTAAAATGGTTCTATAATAATAAAATATGTATTACAAGTCGTATACGCCCGTTTTTATATAGCGACATATTGAACAGAATGAAAATATAATTAAATTGAAGGAAATACTTTTTACACGTTTTTCAAAACCCTCTTTTGATTGCATTTAAATTATACTTACGAGTGTATTTTTTTCCCAAGCCAAAATTATTCCATTAAATATGATAATCTAACGAAAGTATATATTTATAATAAACCCGTATATTTATTGCTAGTAATTGTAAAATCTTATTAACTTAATTAGACTTCAATAGCAAGAGGGCAATTAATTGTCAATTTATCTAAGGGAGAATTAGTAATCGATTAAAAACATTTAAACCAAGACGCTTGCGATTGAAGACGTTAAATTTTTAAAAATGAACATCTTCTAATTACCTTGCTAGAAGCTATACACGAGTACAATCCACCATCATTAGTATGAACTGAAGTGATATTTAGGCGAGATTCTACATTTCCATCAGCGTTGACAGATTGTCCAATCTGTAATCTTTCACCACTGTTCAGTTTCTCTCCGTCGAGATGCCACGCAATGTCGGGGGTAGGATTACCAGAAGCAACGCACTTCAGACGTAGAAACGGTCCAGATCGTAGAGTTTGTTCACCAAAACTGTGACGGATTTGCGGTGGTTCAACTGGAATTATACGACAGTTTAATCCGACTGCTATGAACATAGAAATGAAATGCCAAAATAAAGATTAAAAAATTATCCAAACACGTTACGAGAGATTGTTATCTGCTTTATATATATTTATAATAATTAGTACATACAACGGCCTCCAAGTTTCAATTCAGCACTGGCACCAGCACTTTCCTGGTCATTTCTGATGAAGCATTGGTACATTCCCTTGTCCTCTTTCTTGACAGATTCAATTCTATAATTAAAAACATTACAATATTTTATTAAGTTTATTTTTAAAATGACCGCGGGGCATAAAATAATGATTGCTAATCATTATTTTATATTTATTTATGTTTAGAGTATCTTTTATTCAGGAGTATTATTAAACTTCCACAACTTATCCAACATCGCTTTTACCAAAAACTTTATACAAACTTAGAAATTTACAAGAAAACCAAATTCAAAATAATTAGAATATTGTTCATTTAATTTAATTTTTTTTGAAAATAATGTAGTGAATATTTATAACACTATACATAGCATATATGTTTACATCTCCACTCTATTATTTAAAGAGGACAGATTTGTTTTTTCGAATAGGCTCATTAATATCGTAATTAAAATGATGTGGCTTTTAAAGTGCAAACAATCCGATATTAAAAGGCCATTTTGAATAAAGGAATTAATCTCAGGAATTCATCCGATTTCACTCATTTTTATGGACTACTCTCGCTTGATCAAAAAATGAGTAACGGCTCGTGTTATTTATTGGTTATAATAAGTGTTTATATTATAAGGTTGTAAGATATTTTAATTGTTTTAAAATTAACAGCAGGTAACAACGAATGGGTTTGGAAGCTATAAAACTGGCCATATTTATAAAACGAGGTATATTGTGATAGCAGAAAAAATGGCGGACGCTTTCAAATCAATTGGATTTATTAATCCATGTTGTTTCAAAATTCATTTGGAATGGTCAGAATAATTATAAATTCCTTATTTTATTACATATTGTTACGTTTTAATGGGGGGGGGGGCTTCGATGCGATGCTGGTGATGATGGGGCAGTCTCGATGGGATGGCAACGATGACCGAGTAGACGGGCGCGGCTGTTGGCGTTGGACAGTGTTCGCGGGTGTCCCTCTACGGGAGAGCAGACGCTGAAGCGCTGTTGTCAGCTGTGCGGTGGTAGCCCTAAGACTGGTGCAATAGTCAGTGTTCGCGGGTGTCTCCTTACAGAGAGCAGACGCTGAAGCGCTGACTATCAAAGGGTCGTCGCAGTTCTAGTACAGTGGGTATGGACAGTATTCGCGGGTGTCTCCTTACAGAGAGCAGACGCTGAAGCGCTGTCGATCGCTGGATTAGAACCGGCTGAACTGAACATGGATTGCTGGTAAAGGCCGCCGCTACACGATTTGAAAGTAAAAAGGGCTTGCGTGATACAATTGACTGGTGGCGCCATCTAGTTTAAATTTGTTGAACTAGGACTTGTTACAATATTATTTAATTTTATTCAAGTACTATTCGTTGGAACTTATTTCACATACAAAATGCGCCCATAATGGATCGAAAGAATGAGGAGATAACGCATATCCTGCTCGGCGATCCGTTATATATAACACTATTTGTGCTCGCGACTTTGACCGCGTGGAATAGCGTTACTTAAATATAATTTTCCTCAATGTTCTTTCTCAGGCTCTTTATCTGTGTACCAAATTTCATTTAAATCGGTTCAGTAATTTTTGGCGTGAAAGCGCGACAGACATACAGACTGATAGACAGACTTACTTTCGCATCTATAATATTAGTGAGGATTAAGATCTGTAAGCGGGGAATGGCGGGAAAAATGCTAATTGCATTTTCCCTTTGAAGCACAATCCTGATTCTTTGGGCGAATATTAGGTCAGCAGTGGAGGCGATCAGTAGAGATGAACGTGGTGTACGTCTTTATAGAATTTATTTGCGATACGTCTCCATGGCACGAGCGTTTTATGTCAAAGGACCGAAAATATAATTTTGAATAATAGATGCGTAATTTCGATGTTTACTGAATGCAGCTTGCTCAGCTGCGACTCCTGTACGGAGCGCAGTCTGACATAAGATAGAGCCATTGTGTCAACGCATATAGCTCCACGGGTTCATCCGTTTCCCAAGGGACTCGCGTCATTCCATCAGTTCTCTTAAAATCGTCATGACTCATCCCGGACGGCTCAATGACAGCAGTATCGTTCATGGAACTGTAGCGTGAAAGTCTACCGGAACTTCTTGGGCAAGAGCAAAAACGAAAGCAATCAACCTTCTTTCCGCACGCACATATATTTTCTAAGGATGAATGATGATGGAATTCCTAGTCGAAGACCAATAGCAATGCGGTAACTCTCATTGTCTAGAAGTCGGCCTGTAGCAAGTGGACGTGTTTGCAGGGCTTAAATCACTCGCAAGATTTTGAGTCACATGTTGGACAGTATATGTTCCATTGATGTATCCCAAAGTTTTTATTTGGAAAATTCCTTTAAAATAACACTATTGAGAAACATTACCTTCCATTTTTCTAGATACAAGCGATAGTTTCAAAATTTGAACACAAAGCTCTTGTACGTTAAACAGAAGCGGGATTCCTACTTACAGAAGAATAAATACAGTAGAATATGGACATGATGTCCATGACATGTTTATTTTACTACCTTGAAAAAAAGTAGCATTATGTGATCAATTTTAATTTCGAAATGAACTTTCTCGTTCTGTTATGTAATGACTTAAAGTCATAATGTGCATTAATAAGTTTAGGTCCTTTAAAATATCTGTTTAATATTAATGCGATAAAATTATTGTGTGTGAAAATCTATTATTTTATTTATTGTTTTCGTCAAAGAGTGTTGTGTAATAAATATAAATGAAAAAGCAATATAGAACATATGTAGAATATATGTGCAATATAACTATGTAAGTAAAAGGAAGGTTAATATTAGGTTGGGGAAAAAGTTTCTTCGCATTGTTTAAGAAAATTCAAAACATTTTTTAATATAGTTTATTTACATTTAACTAAAGTATGTAGGTACCATTTTGTTCGATAACTTTTTGCCCTCTTGTAGGTAGGGACATGATCCCATTGCTATAGAAATTTTGGGGCTTCTGATCAAAAAACCGCGACAAGTAGTTTTGGCAGTCCTCTCGTGATGTTAACCTGACACTGTCTAAAAAATTCTGAAGAGACCGAAACAGGTGGAAATCTGAAGGTGCAAGGTCAGGATTATACGGCGGATGCATTAACACCTCCCAGCCAAACTCTCTTAATTTTTGCTGAGTGGCTAAAGATGTGTGAGGTCTAGCGTTATCATGATGAAAAACCACACCCCTTCTGTTGATTAATTCCGGCCGCTTTCTCTTAACTTCTTGTTTTAATCTCATCAGTTGTTCCCAGTAGAGTTCAGAATCGATGGTCCAGCCTGGTGGTAACAGCTCATAATGAATTATGCCCTTCCAACCCCACCACACACACAGCATCACCTTGTTGCGAGTCAACCCGGGTGCCACAGTCTGTGAAGCCTGACCGGCCTATGACCACGACCTTTTTCGCAAGTTCTTGTCGTACGTGATCCACTTTTCATCACCAGTTATCAGTTTCTTCATAAATAGTTCGGTTTCATTACGTCGTAATCAAGAATCACAAATGAGTACACGGTTCAGTTTCTTTCAGTGAGCTCGTAAGGTACCCAAATATCAAGCTTTTTTGTGTACCCAGTTTTTTTCAAATGCGCCAAAACTGTTTTGTGGTCAATTCCCAGTTCTTCAGCTACATCGTAACTACTGATATGCCGATCTTGCTCCTTTTTTGTAGTAAAATTTTAAAATGTATCGAATTTCTTCATTAGATTCACTCATCTTCACAGTACGAAAAACAAATAAAAATCTATCTTCTTTAAAATGTAAACTTTTAAAGATACCAAAACCAGCCAGATACAAATAGTATAGCCAATGAGATTTTATTACAAGTTCATCCATACTATAATGCGAAAAGACTTTTTACCAATTATAATTCTGATGTGTGAGTATATCTGTCTTTTATTTACTAGACAACATATTGCAAGCATATGTCTTGTTGGCTATTTATATATTTAATAATATTAAAGAAAAAGTTACGTACATCAAGTTAATCGCTAGGATCTGTGACTATGAGACAAAAATATTAAGAAGATGACTTTGCTGAATATGATGATTCTAATGTAGTGTTTTTATATTTTGTGATAGTGGAGAAAATATCGTTCAAGCCAACACAAAACGGCTTTTCGTACCCTCGTGATGTAACGTTTCGACGTTTGCCTTCTGTGGTAAGAAAAAGCTTTCTTTGTACGCGGTACTTTTAAGTTTTTTTTTAAATCCTGCATTTTATGCTATCACATTATTGGTCGCAATTTATGACCCGCTACTCCATATTAATGTCTTGGGACAAAATGTGTGGCTTAACTAGAACGGTGTAGAATCTGTGTTATAGCTAACAAAAGATTTAGTACGTGATATTTAAGAGATGATACCTGAGGATGGGGTCGTGATGGTTCATATCCTTGCCATCTTTCAACCATGTGATAGTTTTGACGGGATTGCCTTCATATCTGCAAGTGAAAACAGCGGGACGTCCGAAATCAACGGTTTGTGTGGCCGGTTCGACAGTAGCTTTTAATGGAGCGGTGACAGTTAGTACAGTCTCAACAGATTCCCCTGAAAATATCAAAATACAAAGTTAAATCTTTACCTTTTCGCACTTAATTGAGGATTATTGAACTTTTCCATAAGTGGTGTAAACTTTCCTTTGAAGAATCCTGTTTTTTTTAAATGTATGTTTTAAAAAACAGTAAAAAATAAATTAATGCATGGAAGTTAAATTTGGTTATAGTACATTTAATATACATTACATTTAATATATTGGGTCTACAATCTTTGACTTTGCAATATTGTCTATTCTTAGTTGCGAGTTTTCTCTGTTTTTTAAGTAACATACGGGTTTCATGTTGAAAAAAATCTTTGTCTTTTAAGGCGAATTTAAAATAAACCCAAATTTTTGTTTCATCGTAAAAGTGAAGTGCTGTTCGGCCACAAGACTACCACAAGAACAAGTAGAAGAGAAGACATCCCATGGAAGCTCATGGACTTTTGCAAAATATGGCATAAGTTTGTTGTAACGAAAGATAACTTTTTCATGTCATTTCTAAATTTTTATGTGTTGGAGCTTCAATATTTGCTTTAATTAAACTAATTGTCACTGCCTGGGCCCCCTAGTGACAGTTTTTCCTCCAACTTAGCGTCTTTCATTATTATATGCCAGCTTTTCCGTTCTTTGTCACAGCTGGTTATTTCGCCATTTTTAAAACATTAAAACCAGTACTCCCATGATACTATACAACTTAAATTGATGCAGCATATTCTCTAATGCTTCACGCAGCAGTTGTAATTCAACAGCTGCACTTTTTAAAAAAAACTACAAAATACCCGCAAATAATTATTATACATTCTATTTTATTGGAGAGAAATAATGACTCGTTAACTTAAAAGAATTACAACATGGTATGATGTGATTTAATACTAGAAAAGCCATCTTTTATAATACCCTCAAAACAGATTTGCATCCCATATACATAATTTTAATACTATCCAATTAAGATATGTTTCCAAACTTACCTCCGACGGAATTATTTACAACGCACAAATATTTTCCCGAATCTTCTACTTTTGCTTCTTTAATAATAAGGGTTCCAGAGACTTGTTTCACTCTATCATTAAGAACCACTGGCTGCTTTCTAGCAGAACCATCGATAAATTTGTACCATCTGTAACAATGGAGAATGAGCTTAGTACTCGTAGTTCTTTAATTATACAACAATATTTTGATAATAAAATGAAAATATCTCAATTATTTGTATGAATAAAATCAAATTGACCATGAGAATAAATTTTATTATTGTATCACTTTGCATCCGTTAAAAAAAATTAAAAAGCAATGTTAGCCAACGATACATAAAGTTGCCAATTTTTCTAAAATTGTCTAGATTTTATGAAGTCAAAAATTTTATTATTTAGCTATGCCCTAATAATAACCTTGCTCCTTAGTACGTAATATGAGACCTTTGAAAATACTACGTTTGGACAGTAACCTTCGGACAGAGCAATAGACATAACATAGTTACGATTCACGTGAAGCACAAAGTAAAGATTAAAGCGTCATAATGAAAGCAAAAACACCCTGTCACTTACCAGGAGGTGTTTACGTCGCTCAATCGTTACTTTGGCTGATCAAAATAAATCCGGCCGTGGTTCATCACGCCTTCATGTCTCGCGTGGCGCAGCAGACTGCAATAAACACGCATATCAATACATTGGGATGATATGGTACTACGTGAAAGATGAATGCGTGAGATGCCAACGGCCGGTCAACAGGACATGAGGCCGTACCTTGTCGAAGGTGCGGGAAATGCTTGGACTTCGCAAAGTAACGCAATATTTTCTTCAATCCGCCCTATTTGACGGTTTAGCCCATCCCCCGTCCCTTTCGGTCTGGTTCTACCAGTCGGTTCTGGAATTTAAACCCATCGTGACATAATGTCCGAGACTCACCTATACACAGGAACAGGGAAAGCGGCTACTTGACATTTCAAATATGCTATATCGTTTTGAGGCACGAAGAATACTTCCCAACCTTCAAAGTTTATAGTGGAATCTTTCCTAGGTGCAATTTTATTGGTTGGCTCTGTAATATGACAGAGTCGACTTTAAACATGCTCGAATACTAGTAGAGTGTGACTCTTGAACCGTATATACTCTCAAACAACCGGAAATTGCTATTTTAAGAGCTCTATACACTTACCTAAAAATTGGAGGAGGGTACCCTGCTACTTCACAAGTGAGGTATACAGATTCTGAGTTAGATGCTAAAAAAATTTCTCCACCATCATATTTGCGACTTTTTTCGCTTCGAGGTGCAATTTTATTGGTAGGTTCTGTAATATGGAAGATAAACTAGTAAACGCACCTTGAAACTGGTACAGGAAATCCTTGCGCAGGACACAATAGAGCTAAAGAAATATTTTGGGAGAAATGAACGGCAGCTTTTTGAGTTGAAGTTATACTTGGTGCTGCACTGCCAATAGGTTCTGAAGAAATATTAAGTAACTTTTTTACAAAAAAAATATATTTAAAATACATAACATTAACTGTTAAAAACTGAGAGATTCTTCATTTCTTGTCAAAATCACATACCTATTAAAACTATCAAATATTTTGATAAAATAGATACTACAACCCTGTTCACTTTTAACACAAATAGAAAACTTGCCTGAATATAGGTATAGGAAATGCCTGTGCTTGACATAATAACCCAAAGTTTTGTTTGAGGGTCCGTACGAAAGTACTACTAAGAGAGTCCGTTGAAAATGTGGGAGTTTTGAAGCCGACAGGTTCTGCAGTTAAAAGAATAATATTAAACGTTTTTTGAAAACCGTAATAACTTGCCTGAATACTGGGGGAGGGTAACTTTGTGCTTGACAAAGAAGTGCAAATCCTTGTCCAATGCGTTTTCTAAATATGCTCCCCATAGATTCAGATGAAAATGTCGGAGACTTAGCACCTACTGGTTCTACAAACATTTATTTAAAATATTATGGATATCACGAAAAGCTCAAAAAACTTGCCTGAATACTGGTACGGGAAAAGCCTGAGCTTGACAAAGAAGAGCGAAACTTTGACTTTCGTGCCTTTTAATAGACGAAAGAGCAGATTCGGTGGAGAAAGACGGAGCCTTTGATCCCACGGGCTCTGCAGGAAATAATTAAATTATATATCCCTGAAACTCTCTCAAAAAAAGAAGAATATTATATTTTATTTTCTATGAAAGCCAAGAAAGACAACCTAAATCTTCACGAATTACGATGTAGTTAATATAATGCATCAAAAAATTGATTTGAACTCTAAACTTAGAAAAAATTAAATAAACACTTGCCTGAAAATTGGTAAAGGAAACGCTTGAGCTTGACAAGTCATTGAAAATGTTTTATCCTTATGTCTTGTAACGGCCGAAGAAGTTAAATCATTTGAGAAAGTCGGCGGTTTCGAACCAACGGGTTCTGTAGAAGAGAAACAACATTCATTTCCATAAACTTACCTATAAATAGGAATTGGAGACGCTTGTGCCTGACATAATAATGCAAAGTTATGCCCTGTTTCTCGAATAAATATACTGCCTTTGGAATCAGTTGAAAATGAAGGTGCTTTTGCGCCAATTGGTTCTAAAAGTATACAGTATTGATATAGAATTTGAGAAATACCTACCTAAATATTGGTTGAGGGTACCCCTGTGCCTGACAAAGTACAGAACCTCCGAAGCCTTCCTTAATATTATAATTGTATGAAGAGGCAGAAGTAGGGAATGTCGGTGACCTAGCCGACACTGGCTCTGAATCAAAAATATGAGACAATAAGAAAACATTCAATTGCACTCACTTGAATATAGGTGGAGGATGCGATTGAGCTTGACATAACAAAACAATAGCCTGCTCTAATACTTTCGTGAGCGTAGTACTTTTAAATTCCAAGGAAAATGAGGGCGCCTTGGATCCAATAGGTTCTGCGTCAATCAATATTATGTAAATTTAGTTAGTCACTTGATAATGATTTAGATCCTTACCTGAACAATGGAACAGGAAAAGCTTGAGATTGGCATAAAAGTGCAAAATCTTGAGCAGTTTTACGAGTGATTCCAGATAATTGGACGTCATTAGAGAATGTGGGAGATTTAAAGCCGATTGGTTCTAAAATTAGAAATAAATATTTCATTTCATCACCTGAAAACTGGCACTGGAAAAGCTTGGGCCGGACACAACAGATTGAGACTCTGGTTAACTGTCCTTACATACCAAGATAGTTTGTCGTCCGTGGAAAAAGTGGGAGACTTAGATCCAATTGGTTCTAAAATTGAGAACGTGAGAAATGACTAACAGGTTATTCTCCTACGCGCGGTTCTATAAATGTTCATAAAACTACATTAAATTATTTCTTACCTAAAAATTGGGACAGGGAACCCTTGTGCTGGACATAATAGAGCAAAATCTTGTGAGGCAGTTATTTCAAACCAAGCTAGTTTGGAACCGGTTGAAAATGAAGGGCTTTTGGAGCCAATCGGTTCTAAAAATACAACGTTCAAATAAATTACATTTAAGGTTAACCTGCATTTTGACGAGATCCAAAATGTTTGGTTAATGTTTTAACAATGCAGGAGTTCGTTTTTAATAGGGTAAAAAACTTTTTCTTATACTCGTAAATATGAACTCACCGAAATACAGGGACAGGATACGCTTGAGCCAGACAAAGTAATGTATTGCTGGAGTTCAAAGAAACTTCCACAAATTCTATAGTTTTAGATGGTACTTTTGGTGGAGCACTATTAATTGGCTCTAAAAGAAAACATTAATTTTTAATATAAAATTACCTGGATAAAGGAACTGGGAATGCTTGAGCGGGACACAATAATGTCACGCTTGAATTAATACAAGTACTGAAGCCTCTAACACTATCCATAGTTGGGAACTTCGGAGGAACTCTTCCTACTGGCTCTATACATAAACATACGAAACGGATAAAAAAAAATCTATAAAAATATTTTTTACCTGAATATTGGGACAGGGAAGCCTTGGGCTATGCAAAGTAATGTGTTGCTTGCATTAATAGACACATCAGTTATATCGATCATTTTCCATGCTAGTTTTGGTGCGGCACTACCCAAAGGTTCTAGGAAGAAATTAATAACAGAATAAAAAGTATATTTAATAATAAAATATACCTGAAAGCTGGGGCAGGAAATGCTTGTGCAGGACACAAAATTGTAATATTTTCACTTTCCCTTGAGTCGAAAGCGCGACTTTTGTCGGTAGATGTAAATTTAGGCGAGACACGTCCCACAGGCTCTAAGGATAAATCAATTGTTTAAGACGCGTTCTTGTACGTAACTAAAACATTTACCTGAATAATGGGACTGGGAAGGCTTGAGCTGGACATAAAATTGTCAAACTGGCGTAACTCAGCGTGCTAAAACTTCTTGAACTATCCATCGAAGGGAATTTGGGTGAGACTCGCCCAACTGGCTCTAAGAACATAATTTTATAAATAAATAAATAAAATACCTGAATAATGGAGACGGAAAGCCTTGAGCCGGGCAAAGAAGGGTCACACAGGCATATGAAGAAAAAGTATAACTGCGTCCGGTCTCTAATGATGGAAATTTCGGTGATACTTTGCCCATTGGTTCTGTTTATGATATAACGATATAACTGTGAGTTGATTTATGTCAATTTTTTCGGAAATTCAGTTGAATCTTACCTAAACATTGGGGCAGGGAATGCTTGAGCGGGACATAAGATTGACAAGGTTTGATCACTATCAAAATTGAAAAGTCGGCTTTTTTCTAAGCTTGGAAACTTCGGAGAAACTTTTCCCATTGGTTCTGAAGCAAATGGTAACAAATAATTATTGTAATTAATCCTATAATTTCAGTTAAGTCATAAACACCTACCTGAAAAGTGGGACTGGAAACGCTTGGGCGGGACATTGCAAAGCGAACGAATAATTTTTCTTGACTCCAATCATCGTACCCATAACAACGGATGCAAATTTTGGCGATACACGGCCGACGGGTTCTACAGACAGTAATGATAATATGTATGCAACTGTAGTTGAGTATTTTACCTGAATAATGGGGTCGGAAATGCTTGGGCAGGGCACTGTAGTGCATAACTGTCGTTTTTCCTAACTTCAAACATTGTACCGGTTAATATTGTTGCAAATTTAGGAGATACGCGCCCGACGGGTTCTAGAATTATTTTCAAGATGAATGTTATTAAACTGAGATCTTTGAATAAAGAAATTACCTGAATAAGGGGACAGGGAAAGCCTGAGCTGGGCATAGTAATGTATATGTCGAGTCCAACTTGGTTACAAACATGGCACCGACTTGAGTCGTAGAAAACTTAGGCGGCACTCGGCCAATCGGCTCTGAGAAATTACGCAAAATCTTTTATATGTCAACTACCTTACCAGCTCATGGATGGATCACCAAGACAGGTATTTTCTTGACATCTATTGTTGTGCTAAAAATATGTTGGGAGAAGGCGGATTTACAAGAAGTCTAACGAGTAAATAGTTAATAATATGCCCTGTTAAGCTCCTACACTTCTCTAGTAATAATAATAATCAAGTGACTGGAGAATAAAGCTCTGCAGGGTACCCTATCCCAACATTCAGGCAAGGTACTATGTAATACCAAAAGCTTGCAAATATAATTTAAGCTTATATTTGCAAACTTTTTCAATGTATTCAATGGCTATACATGTATACTTAATTTATATTATAACCTCATACATCGGAATCTTATTGGAAATATTTAAAATCAATACTAAATGTTCGTCTGTGTCGCAGTATGAGATTATAATCAAAGACATATAAAACATTAAAAACCAATATATTAAAAAAGGCAATTGTTATTAATTTACTCAGTTACAAATTATGGGAGTTAAAAATACTAAATAGTATATTATTTGATATAATTTTTGTCAATTTTTAAGTATAAGAATAACTATTTATAAGATTTTAAATTAATTACAATTCTAACAGTGCAAATTAATATCACATATCAATTATGAATTATTAAGTTAGATTTTACTTGTGTGTAAAGTGTTGATTGATTTACAATTTACAAGCAAAATTATCAATTTTCAATTATTGGCTTGTTAGGACTAGCAATTAAAATATTATTAAAGTATCAAAAATAGACATAATAGTCCAATAAAACATTACGTGTTGATAATCCAATGAAACTCACCAGTAATAACTAGACGTCCTTTAGTTGCCGATAAACGAGTTTCCCCAGTAAGTCTATGTTTAGTTCTACATTGGTACGATTTATAACCATCCTCAGGTCCAACATCACGAATATGTAATTCACCAGATGGAAGTACTAAGTATTTTCCCTCTGAAACATTATAAATTGTTGTAGACTATTTGTATATTCCAAAAAAAAACTTTGAAAATTTAAATAACTTTTTGACAAATTTTAACAACACAACATAAGGTTGTGATTTACTTAAAAATTTCATTGCATGCATTAACTTAAGGAAGTAGGAAGAAGGACTAAGGTAGGCCGTGAGACCTATGGCATAAGGTAGGAACAAGGTTAAACTTTCTATGAGCAATCCACCTAAACGAATCATTATATAGCCAATATTATTGTAGGAAATTATGCAAATGGCATTAAGAATATTTCGTACCATCCGAATTATGAACAGAATCAAGACTTATTTCAAACTCCTCTTCGCTTTCGCTTATAATCCATGAAACAACAGTGACATATTCTGATACAAAACTTGGTATGTGGCATTTAATTATTGCGGCGTTTCCTCTAAGAACATATTCTTCTAATAAATTTACAGCATACGCTTGTGAAACCACTGAAACATATTACCTAAATAAAAATTTGGACACTTAGGCATTACGCCAATGAAAGTTTCTTAATTTTCAATTCGCTCTAAACATATAATGTGATCTTTCAAGGCTAGGAATAGGAATATGGACAGGAAAGGTTTTTGAAAATAATTTGGTGCCGTAGGAGTCAGTGATATACCTAAATCAGGCGAATCATCGAGTTTAATCTCTTTTTCAATAGAATCTTCAGATATTATCCATGACGAAACTGAGACATATTCAGAAACAAAACTAGGGATCTGACATTTCAGTATAGCAGCGTTTCCACGCAACACGTATTCTTCCCAAAATTTCACATCGTAAGCTTGCGACACGACTGGAAATGGAATTTTAATTTATTCAGGAAATGCAATTTTCGCATACTGATTGTAAGTCTTTTATATGACGTAGATTTTATCTAATTTGTAATCGAATCTAAAATATATTTTCCTGTATCGATTACCAATACAACCTGCTTTGGTTGCATAGTTGAAAGAAAGTTTCGAATAGAGCATTGAGGTAAGCAAAGATCCTTAATATTTATTTTCCTCATAAAATTTTACAGCATACTGACACATCCAAAATATTACAAGAAGAAGCTAAAGAAGGATTGGAAAACAGGTAAACTAAGTGATTTTCAAGATGAAATACCCAAATGATCATATCTCGTGCCATTGATTTCTCTAACTTCAATCTCTCCCTCAGATACAATCCAAGATGAAACAGTTACATACTCTGAGACAAAACTTGGAATATGACATTTAACAATGGCAGTGTTACCACGTAATACATTTTCCTCCATTAAATTAACAGTGTATGCTTGAGAAACGACTGAAATCATTCATTAATCTTAACGCCAACATTGTCATAACATACAGGAAGGGATAAGGATGGAATCCTTATATTGGTTTTATGTAAAAAAGTACCCAAATTATTGGACTCTGCCTTAATTTCTAAAATATCACTGTCGGCTTCCGAAACAATCCAAGAAGATACGCTGACATATTCAGTAACGAAAGTAGATATATGACATTTCAATATAGCGGCATTGCCACGCAAAACACTTTCTTCCATAAGATTAACAGTATAAGCTTGAGTTACGACTGCAAGTAAAATTGCGATATTAATATAAAGTGAAAGTCACTGAATGGAAAACTTATGGATATAGGATTTTAAAATAAAGTACTAATATGATACCCATATAGTTAAAAGTATCATTCAGCTTGATCTCGGTTTCCTCGTCCCCTTCAGAGATTATCCAGGAAGCGACATAAACATACTCCGTGACAAAACTCGGGATTAAACATTTGAAAATTACAGCATTTCCTCGTAATACATTTTCTTCGACTAAATTAACTGTATATATTTGAGATACAACTGAAATGCCAAATGCAAAAATATACATATATTTAAATAATAATACTTTTCATAATAAGGAAGGACCCCAAGGAAATAATATTAAGGTAATTTCACTGCATAATATACCATAGTTTTCATTTGACAAGAATTCTCCTTCTTCACTATCGTGCCAAGAAATAACTTGCACATGATCTGATACAAATGATGGGATATGGCATTTAAATACCGCGGCATTACCGCGTATAACATATATGTCGTAAACCTGCGATTCATAGAATTGATTCACAGCTGAAAGTTGAAAAAATATATAACCAATGTGGAGTTAAAAATAATTCGAGGATTTTGTTGAGAGCGGATAGGAACAATTGGGGTCACGCGGGCGATCTCGATTACCGTAATTGCCTTCAGAGTCATTCAACGAAAATGTAGAGAGGGACTCTTCGTCCGTTACCCATTCTACAACGTGCACATAGTCTGATACAAAAGATGGTATCGAGCATTTAACAATAGCAGAGTTTCCACGAAGGACATCTTCATCTATAACTCGCGGTTCATAATTTTGATGTACCACTGTGGATGTAAAATTGTATATTAAAACTAATTAAGTCTTAATATTTCGGAGGTCGGACAGGAAAATGGAATACATAGAAATATTCAATATATTTACTACCAGGCTCTATTATTGTATTTTCATCAGCAGTGATTGTTTCATTATCCATAGACCAAGCTACGACATCTACGAAATCTGCTACGAAGGAAGGTACAATGCACTTTAAAATTGCGGTGTTCCCTCGTAAAACGAATTCATCATTGACTCTAGCCTCGTAAACCTGAAGCACCGCTATTACAAAAAAGAGGGAAATCAGGACACGGATTCGGAGACATTTCTATTTTGTTACCCTCATTATTTCCTGGATAATAAGTTCCACCATCACTGTCTGTCCACATTTCAACATACACAAAATCAGACACAAAACTTGGTACTTCACATTTCATTATAGCTGCATTTCCACGAATAACGTATTCGTTGTCTGCTTCAGCTTCATAAGGTTGTGACACCACTATTTTAAAAATATTAAGGTATAACAAAGATGATAGGAAAATAAAGATAAGGATGGCAGGACAATTAAGAATATTTTCACTTCATACAAAATAAATACCCTCCGATATATTTGTATTGTTAATGGTAAGTATTTCGCCATCATCCATAAGCCATGATTCCACATGAACGAAATCACTAACAAAAGAAGGGATCTTGCACCGAACTATAGCAGCGTTTCCTCTTATCACGTACTCATTTTCGGCTTCGGTCACGTAATACTGTGACACAACTAAGGAATAATGATTAGTATGTGGAATGGAAACTTCAAGGATGACGGGACAGACAATTAGGGAAGTTTGTACATATATTTTACCGAGGTCTTCGGTATGATTAATCACCGTTCCATCTTCATCAATCCATGCTTCTACTTTAACAAAATCCGCGACAAAAGAAGGAATTGAACATTTTAAAACAACAGCGTTTCCCCGTATAACATACTCTGTTAGGATTTCTGCTTCATAAAATTGATTGACAACTGAAAAATTTGCGCATTTGTTAAGGGTAGTGAAAAGGAACAGGTTTAAGGGAGAATATAGGAGGCAAACCAAAAGCTTATTCAAAACCAGTATTGTTATCCTACCGATGTCATCAGTAAGCAAGTATTCACCACCATCAGAGTCAACCCAAGCTTCTACTTTAACAAAATCAGCGACAAAAGATGGAATGTTACATTTTAAAACAGCGGTATTCCCTCGAATAATATATTCTGATACCACTTCCGCTTCATAGTATTGTGTTACAACTGTAATGTGGATTCTTTACAGTTTTATGTTCAAGGAAATTTTGGTAAAGGATAGGTCTTTAAATTTCTTTCTATTAGATTACCCTCTCCTTTCGCGATTTCATTGAAACTAAATGTATTTCCGGCTTCATCATGCCATGATACAACATTTACAAAGTCCGCTACAAATGATGGTATGGAACATTTAAGAATTGCGGAATTTCCTCGGATTACATACTCATTATTAACTTCAGATTCGTATTGTTGCTGCACGACTGTGAATTATTTCAAATTCATTTGGAAAAAGGAATAATGGAAGAAATAGAGTTAAATATTTTTGCAATAACCATAATTTTCCCCAGGATAAAAATCTTCGTTTTCGTCTGTATGCCAGGATAAAACTTCTATAAAATCAGCTACAAAGGAAGGGACCTGACATTTAAGTATAATGCTGTTTCCCATTATGACATACTCCTTGTTTACATCGGTGTCGTAATGCTGCGCAACAACTGACGTAGTTGTTAAAACATTTTTATTATTTAAATTGAAAACAAAAAAGAAAATACATGATGGTGGTTAATAATAATTTACGTATATATATATAAAGTTCTAATACAATATATTTATAATTCAACCAATATAGAATGAAATTATTTCTAGTCTAAATCGCTGTAAGGGGTAATAAAACGAAAACGTTCCAGTCAGTGGTTTGGGTTAATCTTTTCCCCCAGTGCCTCACTTAGCCCTCTCTCTTTACCTTCAAAGCCCATGCTACCTACACATAGCCAGTTTAAGATTTGTTGTTGATATCCAGGGGAAACTGTGTGCTTAAGTGCTTACCACTAACTGGACCATTTTGTTCGCACATTTATATAATATTTAATATTTATATATAATAATAACACAACTTAATTGTCTTAAATAGCGTTTAACACATATCATATGTCAAAAAATAATGATATGTACTTTAGACAAGTGGCTTAACTACCAGCAGGGACGCGCCGTCCATGCATGCAGGGTCAGAGCGTAAAAGTCGTCGTGAAGTTTTGAAAATGAAAATATAATATAAATCGAATAAAAAAAATTGGTCCAAAAGGCGCGTCGAGCGAAGCGGCTGCTCATCAATTGCGTATACTTTAACGACGCAATCTCAAGTTTTTTTTTTTCTCATCTCATTTAACATATTTGTGACTTGATCAAAAATTACTGGAGAGGGCGCAATTAGAATTGTATGCGGGTTAAACAGCAATTGCTTTTTGGGTCTTTTTAAAAATCAGGGCTAAACAAAAGTAGGCGTTCGCGAGTAGGTATTTGACACGACGCGAGGTCATGAGGCTTGGCGCGTCCCGGACTACCAGTCAAGTTATTCAATTATTTTAAGTAGGTACGATAAAACTTTACTAAGAGAACTAAGTTCTTTAAATAGTAGGTACTAACTTATTATTATAATATTAGAAAACCTTTAAAGAGTAATATCAGACTGAACATATCTTCTAAAGATCTTACGTTCAACTCAGATGTCTTTTGTCTGAATTCTCTCCCCCAAGATTTAAAGAACCCAATTAGATGAAGATTATCAGTGGACAGCTAATATCAGGCTTTAATCCTGTAGTCTCCTGATGCTGATAGCATCATCAATGGTCAGAAGTGTTTAAATCTGATGAATAATATGCATAAGACTGTTTATTATAATCGACTTAATTAGTCGACCTAGTGATAACAATTCGTTAGTGTGTACTTTATATTACTATTTAAAGGTCTTCGTATTTTACATTTTAAGGGGCATTCCAAAGTATGAATTAATTTTTTTATGTACACTAGTAGATTGCACAAATGAATGAATGCATACTTTTAATTTTTTATCCTAGCTTAATCTATAAAGAATAACCAAACTTACCAGCTCGTACATTAACGTCTCTTGAGTGTATAGTTCCGACTGGGTTCCTAGCTAAACATGCGTAAATTTGAGCGTGCACTTCTTGCCTATAATCTTCGGCTCGGAATGGTGGGAATACCAAATTTCCATTAGGTAGAACCTAGTATAAAATTAGAAATTAGCTTTCTGTGATCTAAAATTCTATTTGATGTTTAAACTTTGGGTATTTGGAAAAATCGTTACAAAAAAAAAAGCTTTTGTTATGAATATTTTAAAGTTGCATTTATACTTTAATATGATTATTCTTTAATGTAGTTCATATTTGGTATCATATAATTTCCAGTCTTATTATTTTGACTAACTTAATATTTAAAAGTAAAAAAATCATTTAACCAAAAAAATGACATATTCAAAATATCATACCTGTCGCAGTCCAGGCACGTCACCAACTGCAGTTCCATCAGCACGAACCCAAATGACGTCAGGGGTGGGTGATCCTCGGGCAGCGCATTCAACCACAGCTCCGGTCGTGTTGCTAAAGTCTACTCGGTTAGGGGGTTCCTTCATAAATATGGGTCCAATGGTTTCATCCTCGCATCGCACTGCACCTGTCAAAATTATTTAAAAATTTGAGGATGTAGTAATTTTTTTAACGTATAATAAATAAATTGTGCTTCTTATAGATAAATATAGTTTAAACTGCTTTATTTTTAAATTCAAATCACTCCATTCTCCTTATTTGACCTAACCAATGGTTGGTAATTTCCAATCTAATTTAACTCATTTATAGGGTCACAGTTCATCGCTACGATAGATGCACTGGAACTAAATTCTTGCCAGTAGCTTGACATGTTTAAATAAAGATAGTACCTATTATTAAAACGAGGAAAATCTATTTTAATTTATTGAAACATATTGTAAAGAAGAAAAAAACTTACTAGACCATTGAAATTTGAAAATTGGAGAAAATCAAAGAGGTGCCTTCCTTCAAACCTTATTAACTAGTTTTAAAAAGTTTCAAAGTCCTCTAGCTCCTTAACTGGAGTTTAGAGTTTAGACTGTAAAAATAATTTGTATCTGTAATGAGGACGTGTATTGGTAAACATATTCAAATATTATTCGACGACATAAATAACAATTCTTGTATATTATAATCCTAATAAAGTGAGTTTAATAAATAAGGTAATTATTTTTTAATTTTTAGTGAATTTTTAAAGTATAATGTAGGTTAAATTTTGGATTCAAAATGTTTTATTTCTTGCTTTTTAGTGAATATCGTGATAAGTTTCACTAATGGGGATCTAAAATATCCTTCATTCGTTTGTTTTTCAAGTTAATACCTTGCTAATTTCCATCATTAATTTATTCTTACATTTCGCTCATCCACTAATTTACACCTTTACAACCCAAGTCACGCATTCACTCACTCAACTTACACATTTACAAAGTGACTCACTCAACCATCATCTCAACTACTAAAATATACCACTCTCTACTCACCCTCTATTCACTCTTAAATCTACTGCAAACACTCAACAAATAGCCTTCAGATCTTCATTAATTTTAAGTAAGAAACATCTAGATCACCGCAAATATCGAGCATACAAAGCCACACCAAAATGGGTCTATTTATATATCATGTAATACATTTACAACAATACAGACAAATACACATATACACTGTTAAACTTATAAAACAATGGCATCTTGATCCCATGTGCTGCCCCACACAGAAAAATCTGTATCAAAATCGGTAAAGTTATTCGGGAGTAATAGAAGATATAGACAGACAGGCGAACATAACTATTAAAAAAAAGACTTACAGTCAAAGTATACTTAATATAATTCTAAGAAACCCAAACACGATTGGTCTACGTTGTTCCATGCCTGTGTTCCAGTATATACCTTCAGGTGGCACTATCAACTAATGTTAGATGGAGCCGGATGGCCTAAAAATCTACTGTAACATCAACATGATAAGTATTTATTTAAAATTTATCATATTATTATAATAATATTATTAATTTTCATAGTAATAGTCGCTTATCTTTCTTAACATTATTACGGCTATCTATGGTCTTCCTCATCAATTCCACTTCACCAAATGTTAAATTCTGAATGCAAATGCTTGAAACCCTTCGGAAAATATCAAAATCACTATATGTGTGCCTAACTGTGTAGGAGTTCTCTCAATTCCTCAAGGATCCTATCATCAGAACTTGGATTTAGAAAAAATTGGGATCAATCTGTAAGTATATCCTATCAAATACAAAAAGAAATTATCAATTCGGTTAATATATAACGGAGTTCTGAGGTAACAAACACAAAAAAGGAATAAAATCAACCGAATTGCTAACCTCCTTTTTTATTTTTAGAAAGTCAGTTGAAAATCTAAGCGTAAATTAGTCTTAAGTTAACAGTGAAAATATGCAGTGGAGGCGAGTGTTGGAATTCTCTTGAAATCTATACTATTATATAAAGAGGAAAGATTTGATTGTTTATATGTTTGTTTGTTTGTTGCGAATAGGCTTTAAAAGTACTGAACCGATTTTGAAAATTCTTTCACCGATAGGAAGCTACATCCTTTCCGGGTAACATAGGGTATGTGGTGTTGCCATAAATACTCTAATTAAAAAGATATGGCCATTTAAGTGCCATAAGGTGGCCATTTTGTAAATTGAAGAGTTTCTCAGGAACTACAATCCGATTTAAAAAAAAATTTCACTGATAGAAAACTACACTATTCGTGAGTGACAAAGGTGATTTAGTGTTGCCATATACATTTTTTTAATTAATAGAATATGGTCTTTTTGTTGTTACTAATCCGATTTTTAAAATTCTTTCACAGATAGAAAACTACACTATTCGTGAGTGACAAAAGTGATTTAGTGTTGCCATATACATTTTTTAATTAATAGAATATGGCCATTTTGATGCTACTGATCCGATTTTAAAAATTCTTTCAATCTCTCTTCCTCTTATAATACTATCATTGTCTCTCATGCTCTCTCTTTTTTCTCTCTTTAATTCTTATTTTTATTTGTTCAGTATGATCAGTCTCTTTTCACTTTCTTTTATCCGATTATCTCTCTCGCTCTTTCTCTCTCTCTCTCTCTCTTTCCCTTCTCTCCTTTACCTATTCAATTTTATTTTTGCTCTGTCCTCCCTCTTTTATCATCTGTCGCTTTTCTTTTATTTTTGTTTTTATTATTTTCTTTTTACAACTGTTTCTTACTTCTTTTATAACTTTTTCTTACTTCAAATAATGAAAAGCTACACAATTGCACAGTGACAATTTAAGGACATCAATTATAATATTGCTTTAAATACCCGGAGCGAAGCGAGGGCAGGCCTCTAGTATAATATAATAATATAATAAAAGATCATTTTTGATTCTTTATTGGTTCAGTAGCACTAATATTACAACAACACTAAAAAGTCCCAATAGTCCATCACCCCCCTCTAAGTCTTTTTATTTTCCCCCTCTCCTCCGCCTCATCAATATCTCTTTATCTACACTATTATATAAAGAAGATAGATTTGATTGTTTGTATGTTTGTTTGATGCGAATAGGCTTGAAAACTACTGAACCGATTTTGAAAATTCTTTCACCGATAGACAGCTACATCCTTTCCTGGTAACATAGGCTATGTGGTGTTGCCATAAATATTCTAATTAAAGAGATATGGCCATTTATGTGCCATGACGTGGTCCTATTGTAAATTGAAGGATTTTTCAGGAACTACTAATCCGATTTAAAAAAAATTACTGAGATAAAACCACTATTCGTGAGTGACGAAAGGTGATTTAGTGTTTCCATATACATTTTTTAAATAATAGAATATGGCCATTTTGTTGTTAATTCGATTTAAAAAAAATTCACTGATAGAAAAATACACTATTCGTGAGTGACAAAGGTGATTTAGTGTTGCCATATACATTTTTTAATTAATAATTTTTGGCCATTTTGTTGTTATTAATCCGATTTTTAAAAATTTTTCGCTGAGAAAAAACTAAACTATTCGTGAGTGACAAAGGGGTTTTGGTGTTACCATATCGATTTTTTAATAAAAGAATATGGTTATTTTGTTGTTACTCATCCGATTTTAAAAATTTCATTTTTCACTGAGAGAAGTCTATGGTTTTTCCGTCTCTCTTCCTTTTATATAGTATCATTCTCTCTTATCCTTTTTTTTTTTCTCTGTTTAATTTTTATCTTTATCTCTGTTCAGAATGATCAGTCTCTTTCTTTCGATTATCACTTTTTCTCTCTTTTATCTATTAAATTTAATTTTTGCTCTGTCCTCCCTTTTTTATTATTATCTGTCATTCTTCATCTGTCATTTTTCTTTTTTATAACTTTTTTTCACTCTCTCTCTCTCTCTTTTTCAAATAATGAAAAACTACACAATTACAGAATGACAAATTAAGGACATCAATTATAATATTGCTTTAAATACCCGGAGCGAAGTGAGGGCAGGCCACTCGTATATATATATTCATCTCTTTATATAAATCTTTTTAAAAACATTTTTGAAAATTTAAATATTTCTTTCTTGGAATAAAATTTTAACTTGCTACAAATTTCACAAGATGTTATTAAAAAAAATTGTACAATATATGAACTTAACGCCTATTTTGATTTGACTTCAGATTGAATAGAATTGAATCATGAAATTCTGACAAGAGGCAAAGACTTCACGTGTCAATAGACAATCCAACAAGCACGCGATTTACAAATAAAGATTTTGTAACCATAAATGTAATCTACACTATTAAGTATAGCGAGGAAAGATTTGATTGTTTGAATTTTTATATGTTTGTTTGTTGCGAGTGGGCTCGAAAATTATTGAACCTATTTTGAAAATTGATATAAATGAGCGAGAAGAGTAGAGCAAAAATAAAAATAAAATAAATAGATAAAGGAGAGTTAAGAGATCTGTTATCTATAGAGAGAAAGAAAGTAAAGAAAGGCAGAATAAACAGAGATAAAGATAAAAATGAAAGAGAGCAAAAAGAGATAGGATGAGAGAGAGAATGAAAGTATAAAAGGGGAAGAGAGATGGCAATACCATAGACTTCTCTCAGTGAAAGAACTTAAAAAAAAAAATTAGATCAGAAGCAACAAAATGGCTATATGCTATTGATTAAAAAAATATATGGCAACTCTACGTCACCTGTCAGTTGTCTATCAACGAAAGAATTTTCAAAATCAGATCATTAGTTCCTGAGATTACTTCCTTTATTCAAAAAGGCCATTTAATGTCTTCATGCCAGCACTTTATTGGCCACATTGTTCTAATTTTGATATCTATGGCACACTACACTCTATCACTCTGGCATGGTGTAGCTATCCAGCGGTAAAATAATTATTAAATTCTGAGTAGTTTCAGAGAAAACTACACTGTATAAAATTGCCACGTTATGGCACTTAGATGGATGTTACCCTGAAAAGGATGTAGCTTTCTATAGGTGAAAGAATTTTCAAAATCGGTTCAGGAGTTTTCGAGCCTTTCGCAACAATAAACATACAAAAATACAACCAAATCTTTCCTCTTCATATAATAGTGTAGATGATGTAGATAATAACCCAAATAATAAAATAGTATCACTTCATAAGGTTAACATTTTATCGGGTTATTTTCTGAACCGATATTTTTCTAGGGTACGAGCATCATTTCCTATTGTGTCTAATATTATAGATAAACAATATACATATATGCATAATCACTTGGGATGTGACATTTATATAAATTTATCAGCTTAAATTACTAGGCAGTTTAACTACTAGTTAAAGATAGTTTGTTCTGACTGCAGTCGTCGAGATTTGCTAACTAGCAAATCTCGACGACTGCAGTTAAGTTTGAAATATGAAGAACAAGACGCGCACACTTTGTTCTTGTTTGCGAATCTCGACCTAATTGTTAGTCAACCTAGAATGATGGCAAAACGACCTCAGTGTATTGACCTTATGAAAAAGGAATGACTGTACCTAATAATTAGCATTAAATGGCGTTAATTAATGCATTCATTATCTAATGCTTCCATTGTTAAATTTAAATTTAATACATTTAAAAAATATCTATTATACAGAAAAAACAATAAATTATAGATAATTTGTTACTCAGAATCCAAGAAATTGCAATATTCTTTTTTGTATAATTTAAGGCCAGCAAAGTAAGATTTTAAAAGATCGGTTTAAATAATGATTATCAACATCAATGATAATGAATAGCAATTTAACCACTTATAACGGACCTTTTAAGCTGTGCTAGAGAAGTAACAATTATAATATAGGAAATATACGAGTACGTCAACCCTTATGACGATGCAGATGAGAAGGAGAATGCTATTGTGACACCATAGTTGATAGACAAATATTTAAGATATACTAAATAATTATTAATTTATAACATTACTTATTTAACTTAATATTAATAACATATATAATATGAACATGTTTTTTTCCCAATGGAGAAGACATCTCAAAACCCTTATTATTAGAAGCTTAGACAAAAAACAGTGACTGGACAAAAAATTAGCGGGTGTGGTAGCGAGGAGCGACAGATGTTCATATTTGAACGCACGCTTGTGATTGGCCAACTGACTGACAGATGCGCGAACACTATAATCATCTCGAGGCCGGAGATTTAATTCAACATTTGTTTTATCTATTTTGTAAGTTATAATTATATAATTAATGTGAAGTAATTTATGAAGGAGAAACGAACCACAAGAAGAACATGATGTAGAGACTGGAAGTACCTAACTTCAAATGGTAGGCAAATCTTATTTGGGCTGATGTGTTTAGCTATCATAAATAATAAAAGCTTGTATTTTTTTAAATTTCTGAATTTTTGTTTAATCTGTTAAATGCCAGTACATAGATGGTACTTATTTAAAAAAAATAATGTAAGCGGTCCTTCTTCTTATAACACAAATAGAAATTATAATTTTTCAAATCTTTTTGGTCTCTGTCTGTTTTTCTGTTCGTACGCGCATTATTTGCGCAGTAGCATTGTTTTAATTTTTACAAGTCAAATTCAAAATACAGGCTTTGTTAGCGAATCTCGGATGGGGATCAACTAGATACATATTTGTGTAAAAATTTATTATTAACAAAGTTACAATAAATAACGTATTTCGTTAAGCGACCTGTTGCAAGTTTATGTACATATTATATTTCAAGGCTAACTACAATGAGTGCACAGCAACGATTATCGTTTTAAATATCACATTCAACGCTTTTGAAAAACTTAATAATTACATATTGTTTCTCTTGACACCTATTTTGGTTCACTATCACTGTCGTACGTTTTAGTCTTTGCTGGAGTTAAAAAAGTACTTACAGCTACTAGTTTATATATTTGGACGTACTTTTTTACACATTTCTTAAATAGGCTCGGAATTGAATTGGAACAATACCTAAGAAATTTCATAGTTACAAAGGTGACATTTGGACTTTAATGGGCGGCTGGCCGTGAAATTCTAATGCTTTTACAATGAATAACAAAGTTAAACCCACGTTTTACGTAACTTCCGCTGGATAACTATGGTTGCACGGTATCGAGAAGTTTTTTATAGATATTGATGTCCTTTAATATTGTAGTTTTTTACACCTTGGGTTACAATATTGAAATTTTAGTATGGATATCTAATTTTTTCAAGTAGTAATAATTACCCCATGTTAACTCAGGAATAAGATAATGTAACATTATAATTTTTAGAATTTTTGAAATCAGTCCTGTAGTTTTGAGTTTATTCGTTACAAACGTACAAAAAAACAAATCTTTCCTCTGTATAATAATAGTATAGTTTTTTAGAATTTATCCCATTTTTTGTGCTATGTGCTTTTGCACTCTTGGTCAACGATACCTTTAAGTGTCTATTTTACCAAACTTGTTTTATTTTTTAATATAATTTTATAAAAAAAATTTTATACTCATCTGCTACGAAATTTGTTAATTAAGAGATTTAAAAATACTTTATGAATCCATATTCTGTGGGAATATATGTATTTGTAACAATTTAGCATATGATAAGCATCCGCAGTTTTCACATGACTAGGTACCTAATCTTTTGTGAGGTGCTTAACGCATGTGCGTTAACGTTAAGTGAACGCGCATGTAATTATTTCAGTATTCTTAAGAGTAACAAATTTTGCGGTCATTCACCTTTCCTAGAGTCGCGTCGGTAATGCTTATCAGCTTTTCTATCTTCATCTACATTGCATAAGATCTCCAACATTTATGACTTTTATAAATAGGCTTTTCGCTTTTTTAAAATAAGATCTAGGACGATGTTATGGTAGATAACATTATAGGTATTTAATATAAGTATACCTATTAATAAAACAAACTTTGAAGTCTTTAGTAAGATACTGACATAAGAACACCTAACTTACAATAACAAAAAAAAGGTTTGCTCTTCTAAAAATATTCCAAAAATCATTTGTAATCTATATCTATATTATATACAAGAGGCCTGCCTTCGCTTCGCTCCGGGTATTTAAAACAATATTATAATTGATGTCCTTAAATTGTCACTCTGTAATTGTGTAGTTTTTCGTTATTTGAAAAAAGGGAGAGTGAGAAAAAGTTATAAAAAAAATAATAGAGAGAAAAAGAAAAGCAACAGATAATAAAAGAGGGAGGACAGAGCAAAAATAATATTGTATATGGCAACACTAAATCACCTTTGTCACTGACGAAAAGTGTAGTTTTCTATAGGTGAAAGTATTTAAAAAATCGGATTAGTAACAACAAAATGGCCATATTCTATTAATTAAAACATGTATATGGCAACACTAAATCACCTTTGTCAGTCACGAAAAGTGTAGTTTTCTATAGGTGAAAGAATTTAAAAAATCGGATTAGTAACAACAAAATCGCCATATTCTAATAATTAAAAAATGTATATGGCAACACTAAATCACCTTTGTGACTGACGAAAAGTGTAGTTTTCTATAGGTGAAAGAATTTAAAAAATCGGATTAGTAACAACAAAATGGCCATATTCTATTAATTAAAACATGTATATGGCAACACTAAATCACCTTTATCACTCACTAAAAGTGTAGTTTTCTATAGGTGAAAGAATTTTTTAAATCGGATTTTTAGTTTCTGAAAAACTCTTCAATTTACAAAATGACCACCTTATGAAACTTAAATGGCCATATCTTTTTATTAGAGTATTTATGGCTTCCTATCGGAGAAAGAATTTTCAAAATCGGTTCAGTACTTTTACAGCCTATTCGCAACAAACAAACAAACATACAAATATAATAGTATAGAGTATAGATGTATATAAAACAAAGTCGGGTTTGTACGAATACTCATAACTCGATAACGGCTAGACCGATTTTCATGGTTTTTAATTTGTTGTATTTGTTTCCGTCCCGAATAGCAGAATGATTATTAAAAACATTTGAAATTGTCGAAAAGAGAAAATGAAAGAAAAAACATTTTCCCATACAAAATTTTTATAGGTTTAGTAACTGTCAAACACTTAATGTTCATCCCGTCGATATGGTAACCTCTCTCCTAAAATTAAAGAACGTATTTAATTAAAGTTTTCGAATCGACTAGATATACTCACAGTATTCGAATAATAGATTTCAGTAATAGAGAATAATGTCAGCAATGAAAAAGGTATATTGGTTGTCACAGTTCAGCTAATCTGTAACACGACATTCATTGACTGTTAGGCGGTACGGAGTTTGCCGGGTCAGCTAGTAATTAATAAAAATGAATCTCCGAAATGTATGTACGCACGTAACTTCAGAACGACTAGCGACTGTACTGAATTGGATAATTCTCTTTTGTTGTGTTCGTTATTGATATAACAGTATATGAAAACAAGCTGTGTGGTGTCTTAGGATACCGAAGTATTTTACGCTATATCACTTGTTTCAAGATTTAAAACAATAAGAATGTCTAAATAATTTCTTGTAAAAATATTACGCCTAGTGCGTATTAAACCTAGTCACGCAGTGTGTATTATGCATTGAAATCTGATATGGTGCGGTTAGTATTTGGTGACAATATCGGCTCCGTTGTCTTGTTGTAGATATTACGTAACAGATGAATGTAGGCAATAGCTTAATTAAGTGGGCGCGACCTCTCACAGTTGAAAATGGAAGATGTAAAGTAACAAATGACAACCGTCGATCAAAAAAAGGATTATTTTCTCAAGTTCAGGATGCATACATTGGATATAAAATATGCATACATTGGATATGAAGGTTTTTTTAAAGTTCCTCTTGAGTTAAAGAGGATAAAAGGAATTCTTATATGATCACTTCGTTGTCCGTCCGTGTGTTTGTTTGTTTGTCAAGACTTTTTCTCAGGAACACATGGAGGTATCAAGTTGGAATTAATATCAAATACTCAAGCCTGCGGTCCTTTCATGCTGTCAAAAAAACGAAACTTCTATGTCCACGCAATGAAAAGATACGGCTGTTTATGTCTCTCCTAGAGTTATATGGTACTTTCCGATAACATAGAATCACGAAATTATTATGAAGTAAGGTGTGTCCTATAAAGGACAAATAAAAATCTGTAAATTTTGTTTTTACTAGAAAATTTACTTTTTTTTATTACTTTATTGAACTTTTATAAATTAATTCCTTCACGTGTCTGTAGTTCACAGTTCTGTAGTATCTCGGAGACGTAAAAAAATCAAATTGGAACATACCAAAGACAAACCCAACCACACATACATTTTGATAATCCTTGCTTACTCTTTAAGTATCGTTATGTACCGAGGATACTCCGTGAAGCAATTGAAATTAAGAGACATCGAAATTTTAAAAGAGAAGTTGTTGGCAAACACCATTTGTTTGGGATCCCGTTATTAATATAATAAAATCTCAAAGAAAAACAAATACTGGAAGACAAAAAGACTGTGAGCTGTTACTGTTGTGAACAACGAAACGTTACATAATAAAAAAATAAAGTTTAAAAAACTATAACCCGACTACGTAAAAAAGTGGTCTGAAAAGGACGAAACAAGAAAATAATCAGATAGAAACCTAGAAATGTATCGGTATAAAAATAGCCAAGTTAGAACCGCGGTCGCACCCATGTATACGTACTATGATTATATATGATTAGAGGAACACTACCATGGAACGGACATAGTAGGTATAGGGTGCGACCTCGGTTGGAAAGTATTCGAAACGTCAGACTATAAAGTATGAGAGGCCTGCTCTCGCTTCGCTCCGGGTATGTGAAGCAATATCATAATTGATGTCCTTAAATTGTCACTCAATAATTGTGTAGCTTTTCATTATTTGAAAAAAGGGAGAGTGCGAGTGAAAAAGTGAGTGAAATAAACAGAAAAGTGACAGAGAAATAGATAAATGAGAGAGAATGAAAGTATCAAAGAGAAAGGAAGACGTGAATACTATAGTCTTCTCTCAGTGAAAGAATTTTTATAATCGGATCAGTAGCAACAAAATGGCCATATTCTATTATTCAAAAATTTATATGGCAACACTGCATCACCTATCACTTAGGAATAGTGTAGTTTTCTATCAGTGAAAGAATTTTTAAAGTAGGATCTGTAGTTCCTTAGAAAACCTTCACTTTACAAAAAGGCCTTTAAATGGCCAATATTTTTAATTTAAATTATGCCAAACGGTATATGTCTATTTCTTAGGGATAACCCACAATGACTATTTTTTATCCTTTACTTTTTACGAGAAATAATGGCTTATTTACGAAGCGATTTTAAGCAATAACGCATTAATCCTTATCCAATTAGGTACCTTAAATACATTGTGCATTTAATATAAATCAATATGGCCTTGTACAACATGTAATTTAAATGAATATTTTCGATCACATTAAAAATTTTAAATGCAATGACATAGCGGTTAAAACATGTTTGTATTGTCTAATGACAAAAAAGCTGTGAACGTTGTATATAAAGACTTCTGTAGTATATTTAGTATCAGCATTGCACCAGTGCGAAGCCAGGGTGGGTCGCTAGTTTAAATATTATATAAGTCTCTTGAAGCTGTGAAAAAATCAAACTTCTTTTCAGTGAAGTAATCCATAAATATGACCATTTAAACATATAGCTGACATGAAAATAGATGTTTGCGATTTTAGTAATATTCGAATATGTTAAAACATATATGTACCTGCCCTAGATATAGATACAAAATATTTTTACAATTTAAACTCTGGTTAGTGAGTTTAAGTTTAGGAAATTTCAATACTAAAAATTGAAATAAATTTTATTCCAAGAATGAAAAAAAATTAATAATTTATTATGCAAAAAAATTTTTATAGTAAGGTATAAATTCGATTTATTAACGTATATAATTTTTACTTTTCTAAATTGGTTCATAGGGTTTAAAGTTAGGCACCTATTCCGGTTTTTCAAATTTTCTAATCTAATCTCGCACAATACAATCGAATATTAGGAAAATCGTAAACATTGACATTTTTCGTCCGTTCAATGTGAAATGAACCTAAAACTATATTTGCTAGCTAGCTATTAATGAGAAAAAAAAGGTTTGGGTATATGTATTTTTTAATATATGTTCACCGACTTCATAATTATTTAAGTGAAATTATTTTTTACATTTTATTGCATTCTTCAGACTTTGAAGATTTTTTATTAAAATGTTCGTTCATGTTTTCTTATACAATTTTGTAAGTTATCATAAAAATTTTAATTAATTGTAAACATGAGCAGCACATAGAAAAGCGTTCGATTATATTGAAACACGCATTACAAATATCGCAAGTAAACGCCCCAAAACAAAATCTAAATTTAATAGTTTGTCCTTTAATTGAAATTGTACGGAACCTTCAGTGCGCAAGTTCCATACTCGAACTAAATCTATTAACGTTAGCAAATATTTCTTTCAATTCATATAGCCAATTATATAGCAAAAAAACGAGAAGGCAATAGAATGTTAATACTAACATCTTTGGGTTTGCAGGTAGTTATGAAGTCACAATGGAATATAGGAAGTCGCGGTCGTGGCCTTTACCTATGTCAGATTCTAACGCTCCATTCTGTTAAATAATGTTGCACACCCGACGCGATGTCCTAGCCCACACGAATTATATGTAGTAATCTAACTTAAATAAGTTTAAAATTGCGGATTATAATATCGATAATATATATATTTACAATCGTATAACTCATATCTTTCCTCTGTTTATACAGACCTTATTTTATTACAAGTAAATTCAAATAACAAACCACAATTCAAATTTAGCTACTTAAATAGATGTAGAAAATTTAAGGTATTTTTTTACTCTATACTAGCCCGCTCCGGTTTCGCACGGTTACTTTCTCTTCTATAATATGCATGTATTATACAAATAAACCTTCCTCTTGAATCACTATATATTGAAAAAAAATCCGCATCAAAATTCGTTGCGTAGTTTTAAAGATCTAAGCATACATAGGGACAGACAGACGGGATGCAACTTTGTTTTATACTATGCAGTGATTTATAGAAAGTTAAGGTTCATTAAAAGGGTTCAAAAAATAAGACTTGAGAGTAATATCGACAAGTCCGCAGACTTAAAATTTCTTTGCGTTGTCTGTCTGTATTGATCGCGGGTAAGTTGAAATAATTTGATTCCGGAAAGCTGTAAACTTAAACTAACTGTCTAGTGGAAATTAATTTTATGTTTACTTTATACTTTTGTAAACAATTTTAATCATTCCTCAAATATGACTATGTCATAGTTGATATTAATCCTGTAAGTTGAAAAAAGTCCTATATTACTTTATACTTTTATCTTATTAGATAGATTTTTATTGCGAATTTCAACACGATACAATAAATTGAACTATCGGGTAATCATATAATATCAATAAGGAATTAATTACATACCGATAGTGAGCAGCGCGACGAGGACTGTAAGTCCGGTGAACGTCGCCATAATGCACGTCACTTAACACTTCACAGATTTATGATCACTTCTCACTCAGATAATGATAGGACAAGTCAATTAATTACACTGGCCGCAATGCGGCGGGCCTTGCCCGAATCTGAAACAAAAAAATATAAAGTACAATATTTGTTATAAATAATATAGGTGTTGACTTCAGATGTTTTAATTACTTTAAAAAGATATGTATAAAATATTTTTAAAGAGAAACTTAAACACTACCAAGGTCTAGGAAACACCACCGAAGTAATCATTGTTATAAACCAAAAGACGACTTATCAACATACAAATAAATTCAAAACCGCATCAAAATTTATTCATTGAGGTACACTCGTTTCATGTTTTAATAATGTTATTTTTTCACCACATTGTAGCAAAAAAATTTCACCTGCCGCCTAAGATGTTCTTAGTTTATTTATCTTTATTATATAAACACATCAAATCACATTAAAAAAAGACTGAAATTAAAAAAATTAAAGTGTACAAAAGCGGACTAATTCCTCCTGTTCCAACCTTTGACTAACTGAAAATAATTTAAATAAAATAACGAATAACTTGTAGAACACAAAACTTGAATAAAATAAATTAAATTTTTAATATTTATCGATATGTTATTTGCATTAAATCCTACACGTACGCTGCACGTGCAGTTTGATAGGGCATGAGCTCGTGACTTTAGTACCATTAGCTATTGGTTCCTAACATGGATACCGGAAGCTCCATACATATCCACGAATTAGGACTATGATTTCATCCTTAGTTTAATTTATATTTTTATGCTACATCGCTATATCGCTTATCGCTATATTTAACATTTTAATTTTCAACACCAAAGTAATTAATATAAGACGAGCAGCCTGCCCTGAGATACTAAAAGAGGGAGAACAGAGCAAAAACAAAATTTAATAGATAAAGGATAGAGAGAAAGAGTTAGAGATAATCGTAAGAAAGAAAGTGAAAAGAGATTGATTATTCTGAACAGAGATAAAGATAAAAATTAAAGAGAGAAAAGGAGAGAGGATGAGAGAGAATGATAGTATATTTAATAGGAAGAGAGACGGAAATACTATAGACTTCTCTCAGTGAAAGAATTTTAAAAATCGGATCAGTAGCAACAAAACGGCCATATTCTATTAATTAATAATAGTTAAAAAAAACTAAAAACACGCTTTTTATTATAGAAAACCAAACTAAAAAATAGAAAATAAATTTTAATAAATTTAAAATAAGAATAGTGTTAAAAATTTCAATAAATATAAATTAATAATAGTGTAAATAAAAAAAATGTATTTTATTTAAAAAACGCGTGGGGTGCTTGGTGTCAATAGTTATAAATATTTTATTGACAGATGAGTAGAGTGATTATCATTTTGATAATATCTTAAAAAGCACCCCACGCTTTTTTTTAAATGAAATACATTTTTTTTATTTACACTATTATTAATTTATATTTATTGAAATTTTTAACACTATTCTTATTTTAAATTTATTAAAATTTATTTTCTATTTTTTAGTTTGGTTTTCTATAATAAAAAGCGTGTTTTTAGTTTTTTTAAACTATTATTTATTTTTTACTTTTTAGTTTGATTTATTTATAAAAGCGTGATTTTTTTTTAGTTTTTTTTTTAAACTAAAAAAAATCACGCTTGAGAAACGGCTACCAGAACCAAGGAAGGCCGCAGGCGCGCAAATTACCCACGGAGAGTTACATACTGACATACAAGTGAAGCTAATATAAAGCGTGTAAAAAATGTATATATGGCAACACTAAATCACTCAATCTTAAATATTTTTTTCGCGATAAAACATAGCCAGGCCCTTCCCCAAGGTCTAATCTATCTCTGTACCAAATTTTACCGGATATATATAGTATTATAATATGTATAGACCAAATATGAATAATTCATACATCTATATTCTGTTCTTTTAACTTAAACTAATTTCAAAAATACTGAAGCAAGCGTGGAGTATATCATTGATCCTTTTAGAATATTTTGTTGTATTGTGGTTACCCATACTCTTTTCAATTGTAGTAAAAGAACGCAAATGCACCGCGTGAGTGACGGAAAATCTATTTTGGTCTCAATTATCCAGAAATGGCTACGCTGAGTTTATGTTTTGATTTCACAAGAGTGAACGTTTTTATTGGACCAAAGGCAGTGGGCGCATAAGTAAAATCACCTACATAAAATATTAATGTTCTGTAGGTGCCATTATACTTTTGTCTTATAGTAATTGAAACGAAATCTGAAGTGCCGAAAATTTACGCGTAAATACGAAATTTGAATGCCGCTAAAATTTTCTTATTACAAACTTGTTGTTCATTTGTATTGTCATAGTTCATTTGTATTCCAGATTTTGGCACTAAAACTATGTTAACTTTATATTATGGAACGAGAAGTTATATTCATCGAAGGAAAATGAAAATAGTATGTATTAATATTTCATCATCATAATTTAGCACGAAGCAAGGTCTTATTAACACTAATATAGGGAAACATGAAAATTGGAACTTTGAACTTTTACGTTACAAAAAAAAAATTTGTATTAGTTGCCCAAATAATGAGTGGGTGGAACGAGTGAAGTAATCTGTCAATAATTATTACTTTTAATATTTGTTTAATTTATTCAACAAACTATTATCCACGAAACAAATAGGTTTAAAAATAGGTAGAGCAAAATAATTATAGAAGTTAACACCTAAACATTCCATCCAAAGAGAATTTGTCAATTGGACGTTTATGTGTGTGAGAATGGTGGGAGGGGTTAACTCTTAACGAAATATAACGAAACCAATTTTGAACCTACGTGCGACCACACAAGGCGTAGTAAACTTAAAATAATATTGGATCTGAATAGCGACCCCAGACGGCGCGATCGAGTCGATAGTCCATGTACGGCTGTACCCACTGCTCCTAAAAGTTAACAAGACGTATTGATCTTTACAACAAGCGAGACATAGAAAAGATTTATCTCAGTTTTTAAGTAAAATTTACCTAGGCTAAGAATGTATAGTAAATACATATCTTATATATAAAATCTTGCTATAGCTGCTTCTCCATCCAAAAATTAAAGCTTATAGAATATTTGATACCTACTTAATACATAATTGTTAGTGTTAGATAATTCGTCCGAATTAAATTAAGTTAATTCAAGTGATATGCATTTATTCTACGCTTCAAAGGTGAAGTAGGCATCAGCCCTAAGAAGATAATGTTGCATTTAGATTATACGTCTCAGGTTTCTCCTAACATTGAATAGTGTTCGAGGATAAGCTTAGAATGGCTTAAGCCTCACTTAAAACGTTATACAAATACTCAGTAATAAACAGATCTCTTTTTAAAACAATTGTCACTAAAATTAGTTTTACCTATACAGTTTCGTTTTGCAATAAATGTGACCCCTTTGCTCTGTAGCTGCCACAGTGTGAGCTCGAAAATGTCTCAATTGTCATATATCAGTCTTCCGTCACCAAAGTTTAAAACAAGTCTAAATTCAACCTTCAATTAGCAATAAAATGTGCAAGAATACTCGTAATTGAAATATCTGTCTTTGAGACAAGAAAAATAATAGGCAAAGAACATAGAACTGTGATGATTTAGCAAAAACATCCACGTAAGGTTTTCTTACCTGATGTCTCTCAGAACAAAACAATCTCGCTCAAACCACTTTTCGGCTTGCACCTGTCTTTGTGGAATGAGAACGTGCTTTAATACCGGCCATATGCTTCTTTACATATCTATTCAAACCAACAAACCCGTCTGAATAGATGTTTTACATAAGTAATTCTATTTCCTATTTATGAACTGTTAAATCTAATAAAAAGTAGACGTCTAGTCCTTGACTCTAGTAATATTTTAAAACTTAATACAAATACGCGTCACCATTATTCGTAATGATAACAAAAACATATATAGACTTCTTAAATAAGTATACGTATTAATTATAAATAAATTATCAAACACGTGTAACGGTTATTATGCTCAGTATTTTATATGTTATGCTATTTTAAAATTTAGTACAACTATAAAGGATATTCAACTGAATTTAACCAAATATCCTAACTACAGCAAGATCTTATGGAATTGGGTCTATTGGATCTATTTATAGACCGTCTGCTCGCCCCTCAAAATTATGCGAGTTCAACATCTAAACCCTCAGGCGTGGTCAATTATTTTAATTTCGTTTGTATTTTAAACGTTTATGTTGTATTTTAGTTATTTGTTCATCGTATGAATCAGAATTAGTCATCTTTTCTCATTCTTAGTACTTACAAAACATAACATTTACAACACTTGTTATTATACCTACAGTAGAAAAAAAATATGTGTTACCATTGTAAGTAATGAGTCCTTTAAATCTACGAATATTTAATAATATGTTCAAAAACCATTTCAATAATCCGCGTGCCTATCCGGACTACTTGCTCTACCTTAATATGTACTTACTTAAGATAAAAAAAATCGTGAGATAATTAATAAGTTGTAAACAACGAATCATATATAACTAACTAATAAAGGAGGAATACAAAAATTACTTTAAAGAATGATGCTATGAACAAGATCATAAATGTGATGGGTAGTCGCTGTAAGTCTATAACTTGCACTGTCTTTTGTATTATGAAAATAATCTACTTTATCGCAATCTGATTGCTTTAATCATTTCCTATATCATATAATGTACATACATCTATTTAGTTACAATAAGCCATCATACAAGTTCAACATATATTGAACAAAATATTTTGTAGTTTGATTTATGACAGTTGTGTAAATTAATATTTTCACATAATTTGGTATTTAGCTAAATAAAACTAAAAAATAAATTCAGGCGAGCGACTCTACACAGGATAACATCGTTATCGATCGTGGTGGCGCGTTCCCTACCCGGCATTTGCAAAATCGCTTTTGAATAACAGAAAGGTTCTTCAACATTCTGTAACGAATATCGACAACATATTTTTACCTGAGAATCGCGAGCGGTGGCTCAGTATGATCCAACTACACAATACACCACAACACACACGAGAGGACGAGCGGCAATACCGACCCGCCCGAGCTAGAGACGCCGAATGAGCAAGACAAAAGTACTATAGTACTTATTCTGTAGTAGCTACCTCATGAACGGCCGATGACATCCATGATAGACAGAGATGCACATATGTTTTGTTTCTTACGCTCTAGAATCAAACATAGGGGACCGCTCTCGTCGATACATACCGAATTTAGTCGACTTACAAGGAGCAAACGCGTGAACTGCGCGCGCAGGATCCTCGGCGTAGGATCTAACGGTTGTGAATTGAGAAATAGATTAGGTACGTACTACGTACATAATGTATTATACTACACTCCTTAGGCCTAGATTCAAGATGGCGCGGTGGCGGTGGTGGGAAACGTTGATATTCACTCTCTAAATCGTTATTTCATTCGTGTAAATGATCTAAATATATTTTTTTATAAAGTCCATATTAAGCTACTGGTACTATACTATTTTAAATTTAAAAAATGACTCATAAATAAAAATACAAATAATAATTAAAAATTTATTTAAATTTGAAATAGCAGGTATAACAATTTATATTAAGAAAACACTTTCAAAAATATAGTATAAATATAATAGAATAATATATAATAATAACCATAAAAATAATTATATGATTATTGATTACACAACGTTACCTGCGGCAGTGGGTTATTTAGTGTAGAAATATAATTATTAAATAACCTAATATCAGATATAATATTCGTTACTGCGGCGTTAAGCAAATAAATATCTCAACAGAATAAATGTGCATTAATACTTGGGAAAGAATCTCCGCATCTGCTAAAGAAAAATAATTCAGAGATAATATTATCAATTATAATTATCATCGAGATGTTTCTATTAATGGAAAAGTAAAATCGTTATTGACAGATTTACTATAGGATATAGGTATAAGCAGAATTTAATCATTCACGATAGATTATATTTCACTTAACGCCATACAAGTAAACGTTTCCAAGGAACATATATTATGGCACACACAACTGTATCTAACAACTGTACCCAATTACGCCAAAATGTACTTAACTATATAGATTAAATCGTGAAAACTGACAGAAAATCTGGTATGGCTAGTTAATTTTGACGTAATTTCACCAATTATATAGAACGTTGTTTAAATTCAAAATAAATATTCTTAAAGTAGAATCAATATACATATAATTAATTAACTACTCTACCAAGCTACTACAAACTAGGGCTTCTGAATTCTAAAAATATGTTCCTTATATTTCTTTAAACAATTTGATTTATTTTTGCCTTACATTAAAATATTTTTATTTATATTTTTCACACATGTGGACTCATTTTTAAATCATTTAAAATAATTGATGTAAATAACGCTAAATATCATTTGCACTTCATATATTTAACAATATCTCATACATTATGGAGGGTAAATAGTAATATGTTATATGATAAACATACATATATAAGAAAAATGCAGAAATATACATACTCGCAAAAGGACTAGAATATAAGTATAGAGAAAGAGTATGAAACAATTAGGAAACTATATAATTCGGCATTTAAAACAAAGTAGATTAAATAAAGCACCCTATACAGTATTTATTAAAGTATGTTACTTAAATAATATTTCAAATCATCAGGGTAAATATATAGGTATTAGTTTAAAAAATCTATTAGTAAACTTATTACAAAAAAGTTTAAACCAGGTTTCGTTATGTTTTGGTTATTTTAATAACAACAATATATAATCTCTAATTTTTTATATTTCTCTTTCGTTTTTCCTTTTCGGCATTACTACATTCTACAAGAAATACTTAAATATGTATAAATAACAATTTTCCACTAATTTTATAGATTTATAGACAGAACATTAATATTATGATTAAATAAAATTTCATGCTACTCCCAGAATTAATACCCAATTCTAATTTAAAATATATCATTTGTGAAGATGTCGGCTCAAAAAATACCTCATGAAATATGTGATAATAAAGTTTATTTATTTGAGAAGATTTGAAAATAATGGGTTGTCAATTTCAGGACGTATCTTCAGAACTCAATATATAAACTTTATTTATTTATTGATTGATGCAATAATTTTACATCCTTAACCAAAAATATAAATAAAAATTCGTTTCCACACGTTTTCACATTTTCATTTAACTTTTCATTTTGTTACTGAATATTTTCAAATATGAATTCCAACATGAAGAAACCGACATCGACATGATTAAATAAACTGACAAACTTTAGACTTGATGAGGTGCGGGCAATTTTTCCCACGATGGTTCGACGCCCCAGATCTGTCGCGCGTACTCAGCAATGGTGCGATCAGACGAGAACTTACCGGAGGAGGCGATGTTCTCGATCACCATCTCTGCCCATTTGCCAGGGTTCTGAGTGGAAAAAGCACACGTCAATATGCTGGGTCGTGATAAAACTTTGTAGTTTCTATAGGTTAGGACAGTAGAAGGTGATTTATAAATTGCTCATGGTCATGTTAACACAAAGCTTTGAAGATTAAGGAATAGAGATTGAACATGTTACTAGAACAATATAAAGGAATGTTGAAGATGACCCAACCAACTTAGAAGGGAACGAACGACGACAAGCGGCACATGATACCTTAGTTACATTTAGCATTCCTAAACCGGTGCTCACCTTGCTTTAAAAAAATGTTGATGAAAACTAAACAAAAGGTTTTATTTATTAGTAATTTTTTTCCAATCACGGGTCAACAGTGACCCGGACCTTTGGTAGGCGTGCGTGAAGCCGTACCCAACGCGTAGAGGCCATTAGACAATATAATTTAATATGAGATGTGACACAAACCAGCGATCCCTGTATGCACTATGCAAATGCACCTATGGATAATCCCCGGTTTGTGTAGGACTATGGCAATATATGGTAACTAATAATAGAGGACTCGGTAACTAATGATATGGATGAAACTATCCGCCTACCCGACAATGTTTTTATACATTGAATGAAAAATGGGTAAACGGGTTATTTATTATATTATTAAATGGCCAAATAAATGATAAGGAATCCTAACTTGCAAATGAGTTAATCTGGTTTATAGTCATTTGCTAAGAATTTGATATACGGGTGAGTTGTAATACAATCACAAATTCCAAAAATGACATCTGATACGTTTAAATTGCACAATCGAACACAGTTAACACTACGTTAGTTACGTATATTTTAAATTTGCGTTTGGCAACTTTAAATGATTGGCATAAAATAATAAAGACATGCGAATAATAACGAATTAGGAAAATCAGGACACCGAGCACGTGTAGCTATTATGTTACTCAATACATACGAGGAAAGTAAGCAAACAGATAAATAGTCACCAAGATAGTCTTCACCTATCATTTATTTATATGAAAACATAACTAATGGTGTTTTTAACCAACAAATTAGCCACTTACTTACTGATTAATATACACATAAGATTACCTGATAGACTTGCGACACTTTGTCCTGAGCTTGTATATATGCGTCGTAATCAGCAAGGTGCAGGAATCGATCATGGTGCAGCAGCACATCAGCAACGTGGGAGAATCTACCCGGCTCGTCCGGAGAAAAGAATCCACTGCGGATCTGTTCTATGCATTGACGCAGTTCAGGGTTACGCTCGTAGAACTCGTACGCGTTGTATCTGAACAGATCAATACTTTAATATAATACAACTTCTATAAGAAAACTTAAAGAAAATTCAGTAAATGTTGCTGCATTTATAACTAAATTTTTAAAACCCATTAGAATGTAAGACGTAAGCAAATGTAAGTGTACTGCACAAATTCCTTGTTAACCGTCTACAGTACTAAGACTTCGATAATAACATATTCTTTAATGACGCAAAAGAGGCAAACAAGAGATTCACCGATTTGTATGCAATGTAAAAACTATTGTAAACATTCAATTTACGCATTCTCAATTATTGAGTTTTACTTAAAACTTTCCTCTTATAATAGACAAATTCAAAAATGTGTTGTTAGTGCACAGGAAGTTTAGAGATATAAAAATTCACAGAAAGAGCTATTTTACCCGCGCTTCTGCAAAGCATCCACATCATCAACTCTCATGCCGAATATGAACAGGTTATGTTCGCCAGCCTCTTCCGCCATTTCAACATTAGCACCGTCCATGGTGCCAATCGTTAATGCACCGTTAAGCATGAATTTCATATTCCCAGTTCCAGATGCTTCGGTGCCAGCAGTTGAAATCTGCTCGCTAAGATCAGCTGCAGGCATAATACGCTCGGCTAAGGTAACGCGATAATTTTCTAAGAATATCAACTTCAATTTATCACCCACGTCTGGATCATTGTTGACCTAAAACGAAATAAGTGTTAGAGTTACAGCTCTACATACTAAACGATAACATAAAAAAATATTTAAATGTTTTCCTGCATAACTTACAGTGTTGCCAACAGCACAAGCCAAAGCAATGATCTGCTTAGCAATATAGTAGCCTGGAGCAGCTTTCCCTCCAATCATAACAGTTCTTGGTGTAAACGCGGCGGATGGGTCGCGTTTAATGCGATTATATAGTGTGATCACGTGAAGAATATTCAGCAACTGACGCTTGTATTCGTGAATGCGCTTCACTTGCACATCAAACATCGATGCGGGGTTGATCTTTACTCCGGTATCTCTTTCGATTAAAGCTGCCAATTTTAACTTATTCTCCTGTTTTACTTTCATGACAGCTCTTTGAAATGTTGGATCCTTAGCCCAACGTTTCAAGCCTTGCAACTTCTCCAAATGAACTGTCCATTCTTCACCAATTTTATCACAAATCAGATCGGATAGGCTTGGGTTGCACAGTAATAACCAACGACGAGGAGTTATACCGTTTGTTTTATTTTGGAACTTTTCGGGCCACATCTCATAGAAATCACGGAACAAGGTAGCTTTTAAAATATCGGAGTGAATAGCTGCGACGCCGTTGACAGCGTGGGAGCCAACAACGCAAAGGCTTGCCATATTAACTCTTTTTTCTCCTTCTTCTTCTATCAAAGACATACGACGTAAACGGTCAAAATCACCAGGAAAACGCTTCTCAACTTCTTTAAGATGAAGGAAATTGATATGGTATATCAATTGCATATGTCTTGGCAGGACATTTTCTAAAATCGAACAAGGCCATCGCTCTAAGGCTTCGGGTAAGACGGTATGGTTTGTGTAGGCGCAGCATTTAACAACCAAATCCCAAGCTTCTTCGTACGGCACCTTTTCAATATCCACCAAGATTCGCAGTAGTTCAGGGATAGCTAAGGCAGGATGAGTATCATTCAATTGTATAGCCACTTTCTCAGGCAGACTTTCGAAAGTTGTTCGGACAGCTTCGCGGGAACCGAATTTTGAGGCTTTATATCTCCTTAGGATATCTTGAAGTGTGGCGGCACACATAAAATATTCTTGTCGTAACCGTAATTCCTTTCCTTCAAAGAAATTATCATTAGGATAAAGAACTCTTGAAATATTTTCGGCAACGTTACGATCTAGTACAGCCTGAATATAATCGCCAGAATTAACTAAAAAAGGAAAACATAATTTTAAAATGAGAAATAGAATATGAAATAAGAATTGCCATTCAATCTTTATAAAGATATTATGCTTACAGAATCGCAAATTAAAGTCAACAGGGCTCTTGGCTGACCATAGACGCAGGGTGTTGACAACATTATTATTGTAGCCCGGGATTGGATTATCGTACGGCATAGCAAATACAACCTATTACAAACAATAAATTATGTTTTAAACTTGAATTATTAACATTTTTGAAAAATTGAAAAAAGGATAAAATATTAGATTGTTGTATAAAATAAATATGACTATAATTTTAGAAATAATTACCTGTGAATCAATCCACTTCTTACCCTGTGGAGTGTCCACAACACGCCCGTAGAAGTTAACAGGGATCATAAACTCGGGTCTCGCTTTTTCCCATGGGTTACCATACCTCAACCAGTCATCTGGCTCTTCCTGTTGTTCACCATTCTCAATCTTCTGTGCGAAGATGCCGTATTCGTATCTAATACCTATTAAAGAATCGTATTATAATATTATATATCTTAACACCTAAAATAGGAGCTGTGTGGAATAGAGATAAAACGAGAGCGGTGATGAATTGCTATGAGATATATCGAAAGAAAACATTTTATATTATATGCCTTACAACAAACGAAAAAATAAAATTAAAACCATAATATTTGTTTAACCTTTTATTATCTTACAATTATATTGCAAATGAAAGTTGTGTAAACACCACTGAACTTGAATGAATCACCTTGTTTAAATATATATTGATTGCCAAAAAATTCCGTGTGATTTTAAAAATTAAAGATATGTCTGTTTATAAATCCATGTCCTGTTATTTGGCGACGTTATATGTTCGAATGTTGACAATAATTATCATTGGCATCAGACCAACAGTATCCACTTGTTTCAATTACAATTATGCTTCTTGTCCAATTACTCCCAATATTTTTTAATTTAGTCACGTCAATAGAACCATCAAATACCAGAAATGTAAGTTAAAATTATTAAATTTTATTTAAAAAAGAAATCAGTTGTGACACTAATATGAGAAAGTTAGGTAAAAATTTGGATATACATATTTAAAATTTACCTATTGTATAATACGTCCATGTGGTTTTTTCACACTACAAAGTTGTTAATAATTACATTTTATTTTAAGTTCAATAATTATACCTTTGGGTATATATAATGTTGTTGATCCTGTCAATAGCTAAACAGATATTATGTAATACTAGCTGCACCCTGCGGTTTCATCCGCTATATTTAGGATAATTCACATTATATCATTATACATTATAGCCTATGTGTTATTCTGATGTGTAAGCTATATTATCGTAATGTTTCATCAGAATCCGTTCAGTAGTCTTTACACGAAAGAGTAACAAACATACATCCATACTCGTACATACATTCTTACAAACATTCGCATTTATAACATTAGTACATTTTGCACTGCTAGGGAATTTTTACTTTTAAAGAATATGTTTACCATATCCATAGGCTGCAAGTCCAAGGGTGGCCATAGAATCCAAAAAACAAGCAGCTAGTCTTCCCAGACCTCCATTGCCGAGACCAGCATCCGCCTCTAGTTCCTCAAGTTCCTCGATATCTAATCCCAACTGATAAAGAGCTTCATCTACTGTGCCTTGGATACCCAAATTCACCATAGTGTTTTGGAGAGATCTTCCCATGTAATACTCCAAGGAGAGATAGTAAACGCGCTGGAAAAGAAACAAGTGTTCACGAAAAAGTTAAACATGGCTGTTATTTATCGCGGGATAGATCGGAGTTTCGTCGATGCCAAGATTCGATTTTGAACAATTTCATCAAAATTATATATTTTAGATAGAAAAAAACCTTTATTTCACAGTTTACAAAGAAATGTTATAACAAAAGATATGTTATAGTAGAAAAACCAGTAATGGACAAGGTACCTTCAATAGACAAGTGCCCATTTATATCATTACTTTGACATAAGTAATTGATCTATCAAATTTGATCTTGTTCACATCTATCATCTAGATACAGAATGAAGTGAAGAATAATAATGTGTTTGTATCATTGAAAACAAATTTTAGCAGTTTTGTTCAAGAAAACCTCAAACATAAAATGTAACAATCAACTTTTTATTGCCCTTTTTAAACTACAATATGTTTAACTTTTTTTAATGTGCATGACCAATCAGACTAGATAAAAAAAAACAAAATATTTGTTCCATATTATTAACCTGTTTAGAACTACTTTATTTTAATTATTATTCTGTATCCCATTAATAATCAAGTAAGCATTCATCACAAATTTCTTAATTAACTAGGTTCAGGTAAATTTATTTGATGTGTGTTCAATGAAATTTAAGTTTTCATTTATTAATTACATTGAAACCAATTAGTGTCTTGTATTTAACAAATCAGAAATATATAATAAATCTAGGACTCTAGGATAAATTTATCCTGATTCATAATTTGACAGTTTCACTTCAATAGATTACACTCAGTGATATTGTAAACTATCTATTATTTGACAGTTGATCATCGTGAGATCCATTATTGGTTTAAAGTCATTTATTTCTCTTATAATCTAACGGCCTCTACAATCTTATGGTAACATACATATATACATAATCTGCAAATGACTTAATTATTAATTTATTTATTAAATATTATCAAATAAATTAATAATTAATAGTCATTAATTTACAATTATTACTTGAATAACATATAATAAATATCTTAGATATAACAGGAAATAGATCTTAGGATATAAACATAATAATTACGCTGATAATATGCCATACTGTAATAGTATTATCTAATTTAAAACATCTGTTTCTATGGAAATAATAATACTGATTAAGATTATACAATAGATCATGATTTAAAGTAGAAAATGGTATCATAAAGAATTATTATTAACAAGAATTTCACTAACCACTCTTGTATCTTTTTAAAAATATATTATTGAGAATATATTTGTTAATAACATGCTTTAAATTTTTTAGTGTGAAAACATGTTGATGTTACTGACAATGCAGAGCATCAAGCAATTAAGCCAATCATTTTTGATAAAATACTGTGCGAAACTTAATAGTTAATTGTCAGTAACAAAATAAAAATTATGAGTTATTAAATATTATTTTATAGTTGTAAGCACTTTTCACCCTTTGATGGAAAGATCATTTATTTCTATTTGTTGCTATTTTTTAAATTTATTTAGATGTTAATGTAACAAAAACTGTGACACTGCACTATAATTTCTAAAAATTTCAATCAAATTACTAATATAAATTTAAATTTATTCTTGACTTTTTAAGTTTAATTTTTTCATGTCATCTAACATGTTATCTACAAATTATGTTAGTTAATTACCTATAAACAGCTAATTATTTTTATTGATTGGTCACAGAATTAATTTAATAATAATAAAATATCTTTCATTTGATTTTAATTAAAAAAAAATCATTCAAACATTAAGAAAAGTAAAATTAATTGGACAAATTTTAAAACTACCTTCAAAAAATTGTAAGTCTATATTTATCTCTAATAATAATTTACAGGATGAAAAAAATAGATCGATTAATAAATACCTTAGGATCTTTTTCATAATAGAACTGCTGAGTTCTTATCCAGCGGGAGACGAGATGATCGCGCACAGTGTGTGCCAGGGCGAAGTAGTAGTCTCTTGGGGTAGCAACATTTCTATCCTTTACCAAGGTGTAGTGTACGTGCCGGTTAAATGCCTTCTTTACCTCTGTTACGTTCTCTACGGCTACGATACCTCGGACGGATATTTGCTTACGCTTGTCTGAATCTGTTTGCACGCTCATTTTGAATTATTTGTCAGCGCACTTAACAGTCTTCTTGTACAGCTGCCAAACCCTGACTGACTGAATAATTTTACCGCGATATCGGTCACCTTGAGAAGGTCAAACACAAACACGGCTCAACGACAGCTAGTGCACGACGTTCGTTACGTTATACGCATGTTATACGTATCAGTAACTTCCGAGTCGTGAGTGTCCGACAACTGCCAGAGTTGGCTTGTCTTGCTGGAGACTATGTGATTACATAAATAATAATACTGTAATGTTAGCTAACTTAAAATTTGTAAATTGATAAACCTCAAATAAAAAACCAATTTTTATATAAATTGATATTTCGAATTATTATAATAAATGTCAATGCTATTGTTTGACAAATGTCAATCGTCAGCTGTCAGAGGGGAGAGGCGGGAATTTCGAACTTACTCTGAACGGGCGGGCTTTTTGGAGGCGTCTCTATGAAATAAATTTGTTTTGTACAGTTTGAATAGCAGAGTTGAGTGGTAAAATGAGTGGGATTGGGGGAGAGTGGAGAAAGTCAAATTTGTATGTACATTTATGAAGCTTAATAAAATAAAACTTTAACTAACAAACATTTAACCATTTTATATGTGTATAAATATTGTTTTATAATATTTTTCTTGCTCTGTTTTTTGTTCTTGTAGATATGTTTTAACATTTTATTCCTCCTATGGTGATGTATCTCAAATCGAAAGTTAAGCAAGCAATATTCTAGTACAACCGGCCAATCTCCTATGAGTGTACTCACTTTTCATCATAATTAATATCTTGACGCAGAATTTACATTAAATTGGTCATCATTAAAATGGACGGACCTAAGGCATTTTTATTATTCGACACGCGAAAAAATATAAGAACTATAAAAAGAACTAATAAATTTTTAAAGACGAAACGCCTTATTAAAGTGTTACGGCACACTTTAATAAGGCGTGTACACACACCGGGTCCATCATCAGATCAACTCAATTTCATAATAGTATTGATGAATGATGAAATAAAACAACGAAATAAATGATTTAACTTATATTATAGCTGATATCTTAAACAAACATATTAAGAATTTGAAGAACAATAAGCAGTGCATATAATAAGATACATGGCAGTAAAATACAATTTCTTAACAAGTCAATTGCTAGAAATTAGAAACGTTGCAGATATGTTACATAGCAAATTGGAAATATTGTCACGTGAGGATCTTATCCTGTAATCCTTTGCAAAAACCATCTCGAGCGGCAGTCTCAATTTATATGATCAATAGGCATGACAACTTTACAGAAAATTTACTAAAACTGCATATTTACGTAATGAAATAGAAACAATCTATCTATACTTAATATACATAAAGCTGTAGAGTTTGTTTTTTTGTTTGCTTGAACGCGCTAATCTCAGGAACTACTGGTCCGATTTAAAAAAAATCAGTTATACATACAGTGTTATATAGCCCAATTATCTAGGAAGGCTATAGGCTATAAATCGACGAAGTCACGCGGGTCGACTTGTCAGATATAAAGGAAAGATAGCATTACGGTTCACCATTTTACAAACAAGAGTTTTGGCGAGAACTTTAAAATAATTTTTAAGTTCAATTTTATAAAGTACATTTTCTTTTTAATTATATATTGGAAGTATAGTAGATACTCTCGATCATCGTATTTTTTATCAGTTATCATGACCATTGACGGTGAGGTGATCAAGTGCTATAGTAGAGATAAACTTTTGTTAAATATAATAAAAAGCTCATGATTTTTTTGTTACGCGCGAATTCTTTCCTCGTCCTTATATACAATCCAATACCAGAATTGAGAAAAGTGAGTAACACAAAAATAAATGCTTCCTTCACATAAATGTCTCGTTACTATTTAAGTGCAACAAAGAATTTCTAAACCATTATGAGCTTATATCAATTACCACAAACATACATATACTTAACAACATTATAAATGTATTTATCTTAGTCTGCATCATATCATATCACTATATTAACCATATTTGTATTTTTTATAAATGTGAATTTTAATGCTTTACATAACACTAAAATCGTCCGATGCTATTGTACTTTACTTTATGATAGAGAGCATAAAACTAAAATCACACGTATGTCGACATGGACTTTATCTATGAAGCTCACAAATTCGTAAACAATCAGTGCTGAGTGCTGAATCTCGACGCCGAACACGCTCATTTAGCCGTTCCAGGTAACTATCGCTGGCGTTGTGGTCGCGGCGATAACGTCATTAATGACGTCATGACTTGTGCTCACTCGAAGCTCACGACGACCTATGTGACCGTGAGTCGTTGTGAGCATTTTAATATAATTGGCGGCATTTTTAAAACAACAAAAATGGCGACTTATAAATGAATAAATAAATTTATTAACCAATAATAATTATTGAAGTTTTTGTTAAGACTTATAAATTATAACCTTAATCTCTTGAAACTATTGCATTATAACTCGCCATTTGAATTATTCACGTTAACACTCAATTACCCGTTCCATTTGGGTTAAAGATCGTAACGCCCGCGTATAAGTGGAACGGGAAAAACCGCGGTCGTTAACGTGGTCGTTGTGAACGCTTAGTGGAGCGCACTGAATATAATGCAATTTGAAATGTGTCAATAATAATAAATCATTTCCAAATAACAATATATATTAAAAATATTCGAAACAATTTGTTTATATATCTATAACTGCCGATTCTTTTAAACTTTATTTACTAACAATTATTAACAACACACCATTTAAACGATTATAATAAATATGAATAAAGTCATATTAAAGTTATACAGTTTCTCTTAAAATGCTAAAAAAATAAATGATTTTACAATTAAAATAATATATATATAATATCATAATCATTAGTCATTATATCTATGTTACACCTATCCTCTCGTTATTGTCTTTTACAAATATATAACTGAAACAAAAATGCTAGTGTCATAAACTAATTGTGATATTTTGTCGTATTTACATTCGCTGGTGTTTTTTATTTTAAGTAAAATAAAATAATAAGTAATAGTTTGCAAAACATGACTAAATGACATATTTTTGGACGGACTTACATAACACCATTAACAAACAATTCAATCACTATTTTTATACATAGAAATTTCATAATAAGTAATGAAAATTAAAAAAAAACAAGGAAGTATAATGACTATGTAAATGTATATAAATTGCATAATTTTGACAACATTATCACACTGAATCGTATTTAAGATTCCTTCAAAGGTTTTTATTACGTCATCACTAAATAAGTGCTAAGCAAAGCCATTTTGTGATATATAAGTAGTAAATAGATTTTTTAATTTTATTAAAATCTATTTAACCTGATTGTTTTTTTTTTAATAATACGTTTCAGTAATACAAAGTTATAATATTGGTTGTTTAAGTAGTAATTGCAGGAGAAGGGGTCGTACTAATTGGACACAAGTATATTTGGTGGGGATAGAGGTCACCGCGTATCCGCAGTGCCTTCACCCCGGATGCCGCAGCGCGGTACTCCAGCTCCCCAATCAGTATATCGTCTGCAAACACCGCCCATTCCGCTGGTGATCGGACTATTCGTAGTGTTGTCTGTTTAACAAACATTATTATTTTTAGTTACACATCAAGTTCAATTACAGTAAGCTTCTGAGCAACGAAATACTCGCCAGGAGGTGATTACGATTATTGCTCTCGAACTTCTCATAATAAACCTTTAATAAAAAAAAATCTGTGAGCTTTGAGCTCCAAAAATATAGTGTATATGCCAAATCGACAAATTTTTTACCTGAACCACTTCGATTTCGCTAAAAATTTTCTATCTTTTCTACCTCCCGAAAGACATTTTTCAGAATTTTTTCAATTTTTTTTCCCGACTCAAAAAAAGTTACGAATTTTTGAAAAAAAAAAACCGCTTTTTTTTGGAAAATGCTAGAACTTTTTCAAAAATTGACCGTTATGGGATTTTTTTTGTTTAATTTTTATTTTCAAATTTAGTTTTATAAAAAAAAATATGAAAATTTTTTCTGAACCCCAGATGTATGAAATATTTTGTTTTTTTGTGTTCAAAAAAACCGTCATTTTCTCAAAGTCCTCTAAAAAAACTTCAACTAATTCTGCAATGATCCCTGCCAATTTGAAGATGTGATTGGAGGTGGAATTACCCATATAATCGCTTTGAAAAAACTGTTTTTATGTCATTAATTATAACAATTGATAATTTTTATTATTTTCTCATCTATTACAATCAATTTTGTATGATACCGACCCTAGAAAGATAAATGTCTCGGAGACGTACACAAAATATACTTATTGTAGGATTTTTTGAAGTAGAACAAGGAATCAGTAATTGTACATAACATTGTGTCGAGCACTAAAATGCAATATGCAAAAGCTGTCAATTTTTTTAACTATTTTTGGGCCTAAAATATGCATAATTTTTTTTTAAATACATAAAAACGTATGACTTGGACCTAAAAATAAATATATAAAAAGTAAGACTTAATAATTTATAGTGGATTTGTAACAGATTTATGGAATTTAGTCATTTTTTGCTTTTATTTTCAGTATTGAACACTAAACTAATTTTTATTAAGCAAAAAACTTCATTATCGTGGAATTTAGACAAATAGGCTTCTTCAAAGTTTGATACGTCTGCAAGACTTATGATAATCTTTAACATGGGTTGAAATAAGATTATCTTTGTAGGATTAATTTGGTTATAATCTACAATACATAAAAACTTTTTTAAGGAAGAACGGATTAACAACTTTCGGGTTAGTCTATACTCTATACCATTCCGAAGGTGTGGTGTATACGGTGAAATAAAACATGAAGTATATAATAAGGGAAGTTTGGAATGTAAATGATATTGTACTCTCAAATCGCTTGATTATATGTTCCTTCCTTCTCAACAGATAAGAATAAAGCATACCGAGCATACCGGTGGTAACTTCAGGCAAACAGACTGACGGCCTATTTGACGTGTCAAATTACTTTTGTCTAACTCAAACTATTATGTGTTTGAATTTAATCTAAAGCTTAGTTTTATCTAGTGTAGGTGACATAGACAATAACCTCAGTTCCTGGAACGAGTGTGGCAGTGCGCTGGCGACGCTCCGGTCCCCATGCGCCCAGCCACGCGTTGAGCACCACCAGCTGGCGCTGCATATGCGAGTCAGCATGCGCGCGCATGGACACGTGCGCGAGGATGTTGGGGCGAGGCCACTCGCGGGGCGCGTCCATTAGATCGATCACGAATGAGTGTAACATGGGCCTTAATCTGGAAACAAATTTATTATTCCTGTATAACATTACACTCAATCTCATTCAATCCTCAGTCAATTGTATCGTGAAATCTATTTTCTACCGAACACCAATAGTCTCTAACAGCATTAGTTCCTTGTTAATAAATTAAATTTCACATCAGTAAATTATATGAGAAATATTATATAATAAAATGAATAAATTTAAAATAATTACTGTTTTAATATCCTGTTTTTACCTTACCTTCCATTTATAATAATTTGATATTCTTCCGGAATTCCATTTTTTAATGAAGCTATAACGTTTGGTCGCCAACTTGGTTCATCCTGCGCTGCTTCAGTAAGGTTTGTTCTAATGGGGACCTGTAACAATCAATATAATTTCATTAGAAAAAAAATCAATTAGAAAAATACCTGAGTTTAGCTAATCACTTGGTTCTTTACTTAAACTTACTTCATGTACGGGTAAGGCCAATATCGGATATATGTTAGTTCTTTGAATGTTCAGTGCTGCGTCTTTTACGCCCGTGACCTGGACCCAGCTGGCATTCAATGGACTGGGGTTCCGATGAGAGTAACTGCAGTAATGTTGACCGTCTACCGCCCATAACGTTTCCTTTTCCTCGACTAAAATCTCTATTGAGAAAGATTCATTGATTTTGAATGGGAACAATCTGAAAGTAGAAAACAATAATTAAATATAATTTTACATTACACTAGCGACCCGATAGTCAAAAAAAACTTCACTATTCTTTTATCGATCTTTTCACACAAAAATACTGTTCAAATGTTTTCAATCTTCATTTCGAATTTACTAGTGGATTTTACAAAAAAATCTTTCATACAAACCTCTTGTAAACAAAAAAAATATTATTCAGCAAAGGTGGAGCCGTTCTGAAGTGACGTGTGCAAAATTCGGAAATTGATTTTTTTCATATACAAGAGAAGATAGATAGACAGCAGGCGTTGGAAAAAAATATTTTTTAACGATAAGTTTAAACAATAAAATACTTTATAATGGCAATTAACAAATACCTTTCTTAAAATTTACTCCACAACTACGTAAAAAAGGGTATGAAAAAATCTACTTAACCTCAGCAAAGCGAGAAACAGGTCGTCGGCTAGTTATATATAAACGTATTTATAGTTATTTACTTGTGCTTGCCAAATTATATCGTCACCTAAAAGCAGTGGTTTCTTCCGTCCCCCATTTGTCATGGTGTTTTGTATTTCTCACAACGTAGCACTGCGGTAAACGCACGTTGAAATGAATAGCGATGTCTGCATGTCCAAATTCTGGATCTCCGCAACCGAAGTTTATCGCAAACCTGAAAAAATGTTAAAATCTTCTATAAAAACGAGCGAATAAATAAATCACATGCGTTTCAGAGGAAAAACGTCTCGTCAGACAAACGGACGTTAGATTATCCTATAAGTGTTTTTTTATTTATTTTGAGGTGAAGAATGAAGTGATTATTTTTTTGTTGGATGAGGCTAATCTCAAATTATTCAATTCTTTAAATCCGTAGCGAATAGAGTAGTTTAATTGTTCGAACAAGCCATCAGAAATCTCTGGAACTACTTCTATTTCTTTCTAAACTTAACATACCAAACATTGAGTTAGATAAAATTTTCATTTATTCCATTTGATTGTGTCGCTACTTGCTTGTTGTAATAATGAAGAATAACTTACTCATGTTTTTAGTTTTTATTCTGTACATAAATTTTCTTGTAAGTAGGTACCTAAGCTGTGACTGATATATTTATTAGCACAATTGTTTGTACAAAATGCATAAATAAACTTATAAGGAAATAGTTGAAAAACATTACAATTACTGCTTTATCAACTGACCATAATTAAATTTAGTAAATATTTTGCGCTCACTTATTTATCTTGTAAAACATTAGCATAATATTTTTCTCACGTTCATAGGTGACTATAGATTATATAGGTATAAGAAGTATATTTTTGTTAATTAAATGTAAAATTAAGGTTTCTAACCATGGTAAATTTTCAGTCGGAGTTCCTGTACAAATTATATGTGATCCGATGGACAACGGTTCTGATAAATTCTGAGTAAATTTCACATCACGCGCTTCAGCTAGCTGAGTCTGAAATATAAATAAATGTTAGGTTGCAGGAAAATGTAATAGTTTCAAATAGTTATGCAATATTTCAAATACTAAGCATCGTCGCAAAACTAAGCTTGAGCAGATGATGTTAAAAATAATCTAAGTTACTCAATGTTTAACTATAATAGATATTGCTTTTTGGTGTTTTTTCAATTTTGTATTTTTCTACATACCTAATAATAAATTGGCATACTTGTCAAATCTTTACTACTAAACTGTCATACAAACTTATCTCTTAAAAAATAAATTAGGCGTGTAAATTATGTAGACAAGAAAACGTATCAGGAAAAGTTATTAGATCAGTTTAAAACTACAACAGTTTTTTCTACGGCACGAGCAGAAGGCCACTTGATGGTAAGTGGCCACCGTCGCCCATGGACGTCGGCAATACAAGAGAGTGACTCCTGGTCTTACCGATGCGTTGCCAACTCGAAGATAGAGTGAGAAAGGGGAATGAGCCTTAACGGGATGGGAGGGGTGTGGTAAGTCTGGCGTACATGCGGCTCGACCGGAACGTGTCAATGACACTTGTCGGATTCGCATGTTGGTGGTCGCAAGCCACTCGGGGAACAGATACCCTGCCACCAATGGGTTACTCGCCTCTTACGAGATGCTTTCCTAACGGCAGAGCGGAATTGTATTCAAACACGTCCCCTCACGGGCGGCAATAAATCTAACTATAGTTTGTCTATAAATGTTTTTCATTGAAATATAAATGGCATTTAAGTTTCTTGAAACACCCTTGTTATAAAAATATGATAAAAAATTGAGGACAGTCTATTTTATATTTTATAACTATGTAATGCAGCGCACGTAAACCAAAGACGTTGATTCATAGGCATGAGGTCATCAAGTGAAGTCATGGGCTGACTTTAATTTACGCCAGGGTTAAATAGTCATTAGTTAATATACATAGTGTAATATAAGTACGTACGTATAACTGTATAAAATATTTCTCCTATCTTTACTCTTACTGAAATAATTTGGCCATTGAGTAATTTATTCAATTACCCTTTATTTTTGATGGACGAATTCTAATTCATTATCAGGTTAAGGGAGTCGGATCAATTATCAAATATTAATTTACTTTCTGATATTTATGAAATAAAAAATGATTATTAACATGTCTTATCATAAAGTATACACTCGAGCGCCAATTTTTCAAAGGTTTCTATTTAAATGGCAGTATTTTAAACATTTAAAATACTTTAATAAATTATTTGTTATCCTTCGTGCGGCCGCTCCAGCCATAAAGTCGTAAATATTAAATAATTTTTTCATTACATACCATTTTTTTTCTTTTATCCAATTTTAACAACTTAACATAATAGTAAAAAACACTTTCATTCTGATTTTGCATTATTTTAATAATTGCCTGAACTTAAACGATATGCGATAGATTTGAAGTCTCTCATGTTTTAAATACTACCCACAGCTTCCTTTTCTATCGTAACATCAAAAAGTGTATGGAGTCATTTAGTCTTAATAGGAACACGTATAATTTTTAGATCTGAGCGAAGCGAATACCATGAACCTATATTTAACACCTATAAAAACCGCATTTGAATTTGCAATGACATCAGCTGTGTTGTTAACCTTCAGGCCTAAATTTAAATAACAGATGAGGCCTTCATATCAATAGATATTTTAAATATATACTTTAATAAACATTATAATTCTAACCGTGGAAAAAAATAGACATAATAAAATATAAGTTTTAAATAAACCTTTGATAAAGTGAAGTTTGTTAGAAACAGCTTAACTACGCCTTTTCCATTTATGCAGTTGTTAGTGATAAGCGATAAGTAGTTTTTTAATAGTTAAGTGCTGAGTCATAAATATAATATACTTGCTTGATTAAACATTTAACAATAAACATACACAGGTTTTTTGTTACCAAAGTAATAGTTATTGCCTCTTCATTATCACAATTTTCCGCAGGTCGTGTTCGACAAAACAAACGTCGACAAAAAGCACTACAATCGCATCTGTCTTCGCAAACCATGACAACACAAGTCGGCAAACACGTTCAGCTCGGAACGCATAAATCGTAGTATTCCCACGAAAATATCCGGTCAAATACTATAGCTTCTATTAGTGACTTGTGTCCCAGTTACGTCCGCTGCCGCGGCTGTAGCAGTAGCACACTCGCGTATGTAGTGTGCGAGTTGCAACTGATGTCTAAGCATACATCTACCGCATTCGCAATATCCTCATTTTTTGCTCGACTACGTCGAAGCAAATGGTAGGGTTATTGAGCGGTATGTATTGTTTACAATATCCTTTTTACTATCACTACAAAGTATAAAACAAAGTCGTATCCCGCTGTCTGTCTGTCCCTATGCATGCTTAGATCTTTAAAACTACGCAACGGATTTTGATGCGGTTTTATTTTATAGGTAGAGTGATTCAAAATGAAGGTTTATATGTAAAATATATACATATTATAGTAGAGAAAGAAACCGTGCGAAGTCGGAAGCGGGTCGCTAGTTATAATATATTATTATAATGGTGGTATGCGTGCTCTATGTATATTAAATATTGACTACAACTTGCTTCATACTTTTCATTGAGCGGGATTTAGTTTTCATTCAAGAATCGATATACTATCGATACATTTTTTTACAATTCTTACTACAAAATATAATCTTAAGAGCCATTTCACAAAATTCGGTAAAAATCCGCGAAATTGTAACATTTTGACGTCGTTAATCTCAGCATTGGATGCAATAATATAATTTCTATAATTGAAATATAATAGAGTGACCTTTGTTGTAGTAACTTAATTTATCAGAATTTTGATTTATATTGTGTGTATAAAATTATTACCCTTTTCCTCCGCCGCCTACCTGGGTAAGCGCTCGCAATGTATATTTTGAAGTCCTATTTCTTAATAACCACTACTTTGAAATTGTTTAAAAAAATATCGTAATATGTGGAATATGTTATTATTGATACACAATTTAGAATTTTTTACATTAGCATCTCCGTTAATCCATAATAAAATTTTAAAGTTACGAATATTTTCCAAATTAAGTACAATTTTAAAAGCGATATTTTTCTTATAAAACTAAGAAATTTTAACGAACTATCTATACCAAGATAAACTTACATCTTTTAGGAACAGAAAAAAATAAAAATAAAATATATAACTTTTTATATTAAAAAATAAAAAGAAAATATATAATACCATGCATCAAACCCAGTAAATCAGTCGAGCGCCAGCGCTCTTAGAGGTAGGATCTATGCCAAATTTTGAACAGCTCTCTTTCTTACATCGGTCTCACTCACACGCGCCAAGCGACTGATGTTATAGTGTGATACACCGTATTTGAAACTTTCAAGTAAGTAAAATTAATATTTAAATTGTTTGTTTTTCCAAATATATTAGTAGATACTTTTCTAATTATAAATTATTTTTTTAGGTAATGCTTATCACTGCGGTGCAGTGCAGGCAGGGTATGCTTTTACTTCTACATTTATATTCTTACCTGACTGCTTAGAAGGAGGGTTATGTTTTTAGGGTGTATGTATGACTAGTATATATATATATATATATATATATATATATATATATATATTCTTCTTATATATATTCGATATACGATTCTTTTTGACGCCTTTTTGACCTAAACGGCATGATGGATTTTGAAGTTCGAGGTCTCGTTAGTTTTTTCTCTCCAGTTATATAAAAATTCTAAATGGTGACCACTTGACGCCATATTGTGAAGATAAAAAAGTTAAAGTCATAAATAACTTCAAGCGGGGTATCATTGAATAGGTATTTGAGCCATTTTAAGGCTCTTTTATCATTTATTTACCATTTTTTTTAATCACAAATGGATATGTATGAAATGGCCTCTTTTTTCAGGACAGTCAAAACAAACCAACAGGAGAATAAATTTGAAGAGTTGATCTTGGTAAGTGTAGTCACTATTGAGTGCATTTCTATATGTTTATTCGGAGTAACTGACATATTACTAAGACTATAGTTTTGACTCTCATTCTTGTATTTTTCTTGTATACCTGTAGAGATACTTTTAATTTTTATTTTATAATGTTCTAGGAACCAGAGTACAACTAGCTACAACATCAGATTGTATGCAAACACAGAATGCGATTTTAGTTTAAACGCTTTCGTGATGGAAACTGATTTGAAGAACGAACCACGTGGAAGACCGCCCACGCAGGTGAATAACAATGAATTGAAAGAGATGGTGGAAGCCGATCCGAGCCAAACTATCCAGGAATTAGCGGCGTGGCCAAAAATTGACTTATTTGCGTCAAATCAATAAAATAATAAATATGAAAAATGGGTGCCTCATGATTTGACTGATCTGCAGAAAGAAACGCGTGTTGAAGTTTGTGTTGCCTTGTTAAATCGATACAGAAAAAAAGGAATATTGGATCGAATTCCTATTAGATGGCAGCAATGTATAGATAATAATAGTAATTATTTTGATTAAATAAATATGTTAAATTAAAAAAAAACTAATTTCAATTTTTTAGTGCAAACTTTAACCCCTAATAATAAGTTTTATACCGCTATATTTCAATGAGTATTTTTGTAAATAGATAGATTAATGTGGTAATTTTTTCTATTCTAATTATCATACCACGGTAAAATAAAAATTGTGAAAATTATACAAAAAGTAATGTAAAATTTTATGGTAATTTATGTAAAACAAATGTATTATTTAAAATCGTTTTTCTCATCTTATCAATACAAATAGGCTGTTTGACTGTGTCATCAAGTTTATAAATAAACTAGAGGCCTGCCCTCGCTTCGCTCCGGGTATTTAAAACAATATTATAATTGATGTCCTTAAATTGTCTCTCTGTAATTGTGTAGTTTTTCATTATTTGAAAAAAGGGAGAGTGAGAAAAAGTTATAAAAAAAAAATAATAGGAACAAAAATAAAAGAAAAGCGACAGATGCTAGACAGAGTAAAAATAAAATTGAATAGGAGAGAGAGAATTAAAGAGAGAGGATGAGAGACAATGATAGTATTATAAGAGGAAAAGAGTAATTAAAAAATGTATATGGCAACACTAAATCACCTTTGTCCCTCACGAATAGTGTAGTTTTCTATCAGTGAAAAATTTTATAAAATCGGGTTAGTAACAACAAAATGACCATATTCTATTAATTAAAAAAAATTATATGGCAACACTAAATCACCTTTGTCTCTCAAGAATAGTGTAGTTTTCTAACAATGAAAAAAAATTTTAAATCGGATTTGTAGTTCCTGAGAAACTCTTCAATTTACAAAATGGCCACCCTATGGCACTTAAATGGCCATATCTTTTTAATTAGAGTATTTATGGCAACACCACATAGCCTATGTTACCCGGAAAGGATGTAGCTTCCTATCGGTGAAAGAATTTTCAAAATCGGTTCAGTACTTTTAGAGCCTATTCGCAACAAACAAACATACAAATATACAAACATACAAACAATCAAATCTTTCCTCTTTGTATAATAGTATAGATATATGTAGATTAAAGCAGGCAAAAATTGGATGTTCTGCTTGCACCCAAAACTGTGCAACACATATTCACATTCAGATTTTCTGGAGTATAATAAAAGGCTATTTTATTTATATCGTAAATATTCGATTCATTCGTAAACTCAAGACACTCAATCAAATCAATTTTAAAAATCTATCTTAAAACCTATTTTATAAAATTGATTTTTTGTTTTAAATTTCTTGACTGTTGTTATAACAGACTTGAAATTTTTAACAAAATAATTATGTAAAAAACATTTTGTAACATAATAGTTATTAATTTTTATTACACATTAGAAAAAGATTAAGATGTTTTTTTGGATGTCGCACTATACCGAGTAGGACAGAGACCGCGCGGCTCGTGAGACTCACGTGCGCTGCGACCAAATTTACCTAAACTTGCAGAGCGAAAAATTGTGAAATGGCTCTTAAACTATTATTATGTTTAATAAACCTTATTAGAGAAAGTAATGTGAATAAAATCGGTCAAGTGCGATTCGGACTCGCGTACGAAGCGTTCCATACCAATATTTGGCAAAAAAATCACGTTTGTTGAATGGGAACCCCCCTTAAATATTTATTTTATTCTGTTTTTAGTATTTGTTGTTATAGGGGCAAAATAAATACACCATTTGTGAAAATTTCAACTGTCTACCTATCACGGTTCATGAGATACATCCCGATGACAGACGGACGTTGTACAGTAGTCTTAGTAATAGTCCAGTTTTTCGCCCTTTGGGTGCGGACAGCGGAACCCTAAAAAGTTTAGAATGAGTAAAATAAATATTTTCAATGTTGGTTTTGAGAGAGGAAAGGGCTTACTGATTTATTATTGGTTCATACTCAATGGGGAGAGTAGAGAATGTAGTACAAAGAATTTAATTGTTGACAAAAAAATTGATTGAATTCTGGTAGACTTTTAACTAATTTATTTTTATCATACATGGCTGTATGATCACCACATATATGACCTTGAATTTTTTATTTGTTCATATTCCTTTAGTATAACTTTCAGAAACATTATCTCCTTATTTGTTTTTTCTTACTACATATTATCAAATTTATGTTAATTTGTTTTATTTATTATATTATTCCACTAAGTCACTTACACATTTTAAAATGACAAATTCTTTTTTCTACATACTAATGACACACATGTTCAGAGATGAAAAAGAATTTTTTTATAAACTCATAAACATGTAGATATTGCTCTATACACAGCATATTATAAACTTTGTTTTAAAATATCACGAGTCACATTTATTATTATAAATATATATCAGTAAATTTGTTCCCTATATGAGTAAACTCACTTTTTTTTTGCAAATTCTATTTCTTTGTCTATATTTCTATTCTATGACCAATTATTTATTTTCTATGACTAACTACAGTATATTATTAACCTTTTAAGGTAGTCTGACTAACCATAGTGGTTTAAACCATCTGAAAAACTAATTCAAAGCATGCAATCATAACTGATATATAATATTGACATAAAATTAAAATTTGTTATATTTATCTGTAACTATGTTGTTTAGTTTTGTTAGTGATTAGCTAGCACGACAGACGTTGTCCTGTCTTAACTATGAATATTGAATTCAAATTAGCGGTCAAAAGCTTACATTATTAAAGTTAATATGGTCGTTAAGTTTCCTTAAATTTTCTAATTTTGCATGCAACTGTTTTAATTTTTTCCTCCATAAGAACCTTCTGACAATAATAAACACAACAAAAAAAGAATTAACAAAATCTATCCAGTCGTTTGCGCGTGATGCCGTGACCAAGGGAAATAGGGATTCATTTTATATATAAGATCATCTGGTAGTATTGCAACTTTTGCGAGATTTCTCCATTCTTATGTGCACATTTTCAATACATATATTGTAATATTTTGTTCATTTACCAGAATATTCATTTGTATTCAATACACTGTGACAAACATAATGTTAATACTAGAAACAGAAATAAACTTCTAACGCCTTACTATCGTCTCCACAAAGTGAGTAATAGCTTCATGGGGCTTGGTGCTCGCATCTATAATAAGATTCCACAGCCTATATTAGACTTGCCACTTCAACAATTTAAAACTCGGATCAAGAAGTCATTAATATATAAAGCATACTATAATGTACAGGACTACTTAAATGATGAGAATGCTTGGAATCTAAGTGACGTTGACTCTCAAGTTAAATGTTTTGTATAATAGACTATGTAAACATGGCTTTTTGAAAAGAGCGACTGTTGAGTTTCTGGCCGGCTCTTCTGAGCTTCGACAGAAAACTGCTTTCCGAGCTGGTGGTAGCTTCAGACAAACTAACTGACCGACAAATTTTTGACGTTTCAAAAGTACTTTAAAAAAAAGTCTAATTGAAATAAATAATTTTGATTTGATTTATGGAGCACCTTACAGATAATTTCATGAGGTATGTCGATCTTGTGGATGATAGGCCGCAAGAATGTTGAATTCCCATTCTTATTTTTACCACTAATTGTTCCAGTGAGCTGATGATATGACTAAAGATCTTAAAGATTCTCAGTTTCGACGAAAGTATTAGTTACATTTTATTTATCTGATGGATCGTCCATGTTTGTCTCCATATAGAAAGATATTCATATTCTACTCAAATTCTTTTATTTGTGATTATGGTTCCCAGGTAGGTATAGTTTAGCCAAGTTTTATTAATCAAGGTGCCCAGGGCAAGCTGCTTTCAAAAAATACTACAGCCAAAAAAAGTCATCCAATGAAAAAAACTTCATTCTGGTGCCCTGGACGCTTGACTGCTTCGCCCATCCTGTCATAAGCTGTTACTGGGTTACAGCTCTGGATAACTTTACACTCAATTATTTCAGTCAGTCAATTGTTAGTCTCATGATCCTCCACCATCATTTTGGTTTTGTTGTGATGTATGGTTTAACTAAAGTCGGAGTTAGTTTTCAATGTTACATATTCTATTAACGGAGTTAGTTGGTCCACTACATTACATATCCTATTATCAACAACAATGAGAAATCAACGCCCTTACAGCCATCTTTCGATACCCGACAGATGCAGACACTGGGCAATTGTCTGCTTCTACAAACCCAAATGCTGCTAGAGCATTGATGTTAATTACTTTACATACAAAAATATATATGTCGGGGATTTTAAACGATGTGAAAGGAGATGGAAGGAGGAAGATGGGGAATATTGGGGAACACTAAAAGGGGGGTGATGGTAATGAGTGGAATATTGGGTAAACGCGACGTAGATACTTCTACTGAACCGATAAATGATCAAGGTTAAACGCACATAAACCGAATTTAACACAAGGCTAACCTAACCTAAGGCTAACCTAACATTGTGTTTACTTAACCACGTGGCAATTACATTGTAAGGACTTATGTGACCTTAGTTGGACAGCACTTCCACACAACACTGCACTTGCCACTATCACTATCACTAGCACTACTTAGATGATGTTCACTTCTTGAGAGACCGCGCACGACTAAGACTTCAGTTAGACTGTCGATTGCATATAAAGGGTCGAGGGTAGAGACTGTCAAAACAACTGAAGTGACTACTCCAACGCCATAGACAATGATAACGATTCGATTAATCGATAATCTTTTACTATGCTCTGACATATATTAAACTATTTGTATCTACACATTTAGTAATTAGGCTTAGAAAGGGAAAAAAAATTATTGGCCAAAGCTATTATAAAGAGATGTCATTAAAAGTTCAGCCCCAAATGGTGCTTCCTAATAATATGGCTGATGCCTACATACATAACAATCTACATATCTTTCCTACTTGTTAAAATAAGGAGTTAAATAAAACTGAATAAAAATAATTTGAATGTTATACAAAGACTTAACTTTTTTATAGCCATTATTATTATGCAACCTTCATTCCATCTATATTAAAAAAATTGTTTTAGAAACTTTTAATAAACAGAATATAGGTACTTATCCTTTGTAAATAATAACAATATTAACCCATGCTACAGTGCATATAGCATAAATAAAATATTGTTTACAGAAACATTATAAAAAAGTATATAAACCTCAAAGTCCAATGCATCCTCAGCAAAGTCATATTCAATAAAGTCCCTTGGTATACCACCTTCTTCAACACTAGCCATACCCAAGCAATTAACACATTTTAACACATTTGGCATACTTATTGTTCAGTGTTTATAAAAAGTTATTAATTATTTGTCACTCCAAAATATTGATACCTATATTTTAAATTTTAAACAACCATTACAATTGAGACACTTATTTGTTATTTACACTATATTTTATTACATATTCCCATTACAGATTGAAGTTTGAACTTTTAAATGTTTTTTAAAGATTATGAGTTCGTACACACTTCAATAAACATAATACGTAGGTAGGTATGTAAAAGTATTTTAATGTGTTTCTGTTTATTATTAACAATTATTATTTTTCTTTTCATAATTTATACTATACGCATACGATTACGGTGACAGATCGGCTTGTCGAATGTTGATATAATATCGATTTGCATTTTTACTGCGATATATCGATTTTTTTAAATTATAAAACAGCCAGCCCAGCCAGGTGAACAGACGTGTAGTGAGAGAGAATAGTAATAGCTATATCTATTGAACGAACCTGTAACGAAATAGTATGTACGATTGTACTGTTATACTACTACGTTCTGTACTATTGCTGGCACCGACTACTAAAATATAAATTATTGTATATTATTGTCCTAATAAAGGGAGGTTAATAAATAAGCTAATTATTTCTTACTTTTTAGTGCATTTTGTTAGAGTTTGAAGTCGGTTCAATTTTTTGTTAAAAATGTTTTATTTCTTGGTTTTTTTTTTTTTTTTTTTTTATGTAACTAGGTCGGCAAACAAGCGTACGGCTCACCTGATGGTAAGCGATTACCGTAGCTTATAGACGTCTGCAACACCAGAAGCATCGGAAGCGCGTTGCCGACCCTATCCCCAATTCCCCCCAGGAGCTCTGGTCACCTTACTCACCAACAGGAACACAACACTGCTTTAGAGTAGTGTTATTTAGCTGTGATCTTCTGTAAGGTCGAGGTACTACCCCAGTCGGGCTGCTCCATATTTGAGCAGGAAATTTCCTGCTGTACCCTACCTCAGTTAGTGAATATGTTCTGAAAATCATTTATCGTTCATTTACTAATTTACTCTCTCATCTGTTTACTTATTTAATCACTCACTAAATCATTAATTCAATATTTACAAAGTACCTACTCACTCAACCATCATCTCAACTACTAAACTGTACCACTCTACTCACCCTTCCATCTCCAATCTACTGCACCCACTCCACAGATAGCCTTCAGCTCTTCAAAAATTATAGGTAAGAACCATCTAGATCATCTGAAAATCGAATATAAACAACCGCACCAAAATGGAATCATTTATAATGTTTTTACGACGTCACAGACAGGCACACAGGCACACTGTTAAACTAAAAAAACGATGTCATCTTGATCCCATTTGTTTCACACAGAAAACTCTGCACCGAAACCAGGTTAGTGTTTCGGTAGCTACGATGTCACAGACAGGCACACAGGCACATTGTTAAACTAATAAAACGATGTCATCTTGATCCCATCTGCTTTCACACAACACATCCGCATCAAAAAAAACATTTCATTCTTTCAGGAGCTACGATGTCACAGACAAATACACATATACACTGTTAAAGTTATAAAATGATGGAATCTTTATCTTATTTGCTTCCACACAGAAAAATCCCCTTCACGTCATCCCCTAAAGATTCACATATACATCTCAAACTTTTAAAACAATGGCATCTTAATCCCATCTGCTTCCACACAGAAAAATTCGCATTAAAATCGGTATAGTTATTCGGGAGCTACGATATAGACAGACAAACATTACCATTAAAAAATTACTTACAGCCAAAGTACTCTTTAAGACAATTGCATTAAACCCAAACACGACTAGTTTACGTTGTCCCATGCCTGTCTTCCAGTACATACCTTCCGGCGTCATCATCAACTGATGGTAGATGAAGCCGGAAGGTCTAAGAATCTACTGATAACATCAACATGATAAGTATTTTTTAAATTTCCTCATAATAATAGTTGCTTTACATTCTCAACCATATAATGGCTATCTGTGGTCTCCCTCATCAGTTCCACTTCATCAAATGATAAATTCTGAATACAAATGCTTGTAACCTTTCTCAAAATATCAAAATCACTATATGTGTGCCTATAACTTTTGAGAAGTTCTCTAAATTCCTCAAAGATGCCATCATCAGAACTGGATTTTGAAAAAAATGGGACCAATCTGTAAGCATATCCTACCAAATACAAAAAGAAATTTCCATTTCGGTTCATATATGACGGAGTTCTGTGGTAACAAACATAAAAAAAGAAAAAAAAAAAAACTCGTTACTTTTTGATACTAATACTAAGCATCTCATCGAGACGCGTTACGTACGACTGCGGTACTGTATGAGATCGTGTCGTTCGTTCTATGTTTATAAGTTACTAGCGGCCCATCCCGGCTTCGCGCGGGTGGAATATTATTTTTAAAAATATATTGGCCCTCCCGCATTTCGGTGCCCACTCTCTTGCCGCTTTACTCGCTGCGCTGCGTCGCTATACTGGCCCGTCGCGTCGTCGGGTATTTTTTGTTTATATTGATATTTTTAATTTCGTAATATCTTTTGAATGGAAAGTCCGATTTTGATAATTCAAAAAGTAATTTACAGGTACTGAAATAGTCTTGAATACGAAATAATTTATTTGGATAAGGATTAATACAAAGTTATAGAAAACATGGTCTGATTTTGATAGGCATTTTTATCAACTTTTAAAATGTAAAAAAGTAGTTATAGTGACGTAACTATAATAGTTGGACATATGGTCTCGCGGACTTTTTTGTAGATATTGATGCGTTCTATAATATTGTACACATTTTTTTATTCTATCATCAATACTTTTTGCAGCGCATGCGATGAAAGATATTTTATAGCAAATTTTTTGGCACCTTGGGTTGGTTTTCGTGAGATTTCCTAAGGATCTCTAATTTTTTCTTGTAATAAATATAGCCTTTGTTACTCAGGGATAATGTAGCTTTCTAATGGTGAAAGAATTTTTGAAATCGGTCCAGTAGTTTTTATGTTTATTCGTTACATACAAAAATACAAATCTTACTTCTTTATAATATTAGTATAGATATAGACTAGCTGACGCACCCTGGCTTCGCTGAGGTGATTGCATGCAGTAAAAGGGAGAAGTCTTGTTTTAAACACTTGAAATAATTAGAATTTAAATATTTAGAATTTATTAATATAATAAACTACTTTTTGTGACTTAAATATAAAAAGTATACATATGCTGTCACTGATTTTTTCGCAAGAAATCTCAATCTCTACAACTTTTTTTTAGAACTCGGGCAGCCAGCGTTCTTACGAAACATTTTCTCCGACGTACTGCAGCAAATCTGACTATCACGAAAAAACTTTTTATTTTTCGGTTGATATATAGCCTATGACATTCACAAATAATGTTTTTTCTATTGGTAAAAGAATATTCAAAATCGTTTTAGTAGATCCAGAGATGAACCTACCTCACAAATATTACCTCTTTATAATATTAGTTTAGATAAGACTAAAGTATAGCGCTTTTTAACTTTATATTGAACTAGTCTTGTGTATAAGTAATATTAAAAATATTGATTTAATAATAAGGTAAATTACAAGAAGCTTACTTGAATTAAATAGCTCAAGGATCTACTGAATTAATATTCTAATAATATTGGATTTACTATATTTTACCCTGGGGCGTACAAAACCCCACACACATGGAAGCTGGCTGGGCCCGGTTTCAGCTTCTTTAAATTAAGGGTTATCTATTGTCAGTTAGGTGATAAAGACATACAGTACTCACAAGTTCTTGATGATTTCTTATCTTCTTTCTAATCTTCTTTTGGGCATTCCCATTACACGTTTCACACAATAACACAAAATAGTTCTAAATAGTTCGCACTTCCCCACTAGTCCGTTTTCGTCAGGGAAGGGTCAAGTAACTAGGCCTTGGGAAATAGTACACACAGGACAAGGGATATTATTAATCAATAGAGGGGTTACAGGGGGTGTATACCGCGCGCGTACGCCGCTCTCTTCAATACGACTTTCTCTGTCGGCGGCGCGAATAAGTAATATTACAAAAAGACTGCAATTCATCACACATCAACTGAATTAAAAATCAAAATGGATATTTATAGTCAAATTAACAAACAAATTAACAAACAAACAACAATATAAAATTTGTTTAAACAATTTGTATACCTTAGCTTTTTACTGTATAATTATTAAAATACATATAAGTTAACCGGTTGCATTACTTGTTTATAAGTAGGTATTTGTTACCATAAGTAAACAAACATTGTTCTTACAACATTTATTTATAAAATCATCAAATAAACGCGCGATTATAACGATGACCAAACCGTTTCCAACCAACCCAGCAACCGTATTACCGTACTTGCGCAGACTAAAACATTTGATCGTATATTGTATGATCAAATGTCGCCAGTGCGAAAAATACGAGTAACGACATTTATTCATGAGTAACGTTTCGTTACTTTGATTGGCGTCAAGTACTCGTTACTCAGTACCGAATACATACGGTTTGCCACAGCTCTACTATTGAGGTTATTACTTCAGCCCAAATATCACCAAATAGGTACAGATGCATACGTTAAGATCGAAGTGTAAGTTAGATAAAAGTTACACGAACAAAACTAAGTTAAGCGAAGTTAAGTTAAGCACTAAGCGAAAACCTAAATATTCTCAGTATTTTTTTCCTAAAACATATTATATAATAATGGGTTAGGTAATTAAATTAGATTTTTTCTGAAAACTGCATTTACAGTTGCTACCTACCCTTAATCTTTCGAGGCCCACCCTCGAAACGTTAAGGGTAGGTCAGAGCTTTTTATTTGTCTTCACCATAGCGTGAATAGTATCGATATATGGTTGGACTTTCAATTGGCTGTTTTTTACGGTAACATATACAAAGAGAAGAAATACTTATTCTTCTATGTAAATATTACTTAAAAAGAAATCGACACAAAAATACTATTGTCTCATTTTAACACATTACGCATACCGAATATAGAGCAAGAAAGCTTATATTTCGTTCGTGCTTAATTTCACTGCTCATTTGATTTAACTTTGAACCGAAAGCAGAGAAGAGCGTCGGCGGAGGGGAATAGTATTCCATCCCGTCCACTCACGAATTTTCGAGATACGATTTTAGCATCATGTGTGCACCTATGTTTTTTTTAATTTATTCCAGAGTTTCTCATGGCTAATTGTATCAAACGTCTTTTTAAAGTCGATAAATATACCTAATACTATTTTCTTTTCATCTACATTTATATTTTGACTGAGGTAGGGGACAGCAGGAAATTTCCTGCTCAAATATGGAGCAGCCCGACTGGGGTAATACCTCGTAGTTACAGAAAATCACAGCTAAATAATACTACTCTAAAGCAGTGTTGTGTTCCTGTTGGTGAGTAAGGTGACCAGAGCTTCTGGGGGAATTGGGGATAGGGTCGGCAACGCGCTTGCGATGCTTCTGGTGTTGCAGACGTCTATAAGATACGGTAATCGCTTACCAGGTCAATTATTGCCGCAAACGTGTTTTAATGTCCAGGTCTGAATCATTTGTTTATCAGTTAAAATGTTATTATTTTCTAGATATTCAGTCAATCTATAGTGCAGTATAATTTAGATATGGGCCGATTGTTTTCGGTATGGGCCGATTGTTTTCGGGGTCTAATTTATTACCTGATATGAAAATAATAGTGTTTTTAGCTATCTTTAAGGAGTCATTAAAAGTTTATTAAAGCATTGAGTTAAACTTTCCACAATTAATTGTTTCATAGATTTTATCGCTTTAGATGTTATTCTATCTATGCCTGTAATAGATGGAATAAAAACATAATCTTACACAAAAGAGATAACACCACTTTGCTTTCATAGATATGCACACATCCTCTTACATAGATATGCACACATCCTACATAGATATGCACACATCCTACATAGATATGCACACATCCTACATAGATATGCACACATCCTCTTACAAAAGTCTCTCTCAAACTCATACTTGAACTTGAACTTCACACGTTGGAAACGAGAATCGGGACAGGGCCCGCTATGACACCGCCTGATACGTATTCAAGGAATACGGCCAGGACAGAGCCCGTTACGCGTTCAAACAACACGTCTGCCGGGATAGCACAGTAGGGCACAGCAGGAGATTTCCTGCTCAAATATGGAGCAGCCCGACTGGGGTAGTACCTCGACCTTACAGAAGATCACAGCTAAATAACACTACTGTAAAGCAGTGTTGTGTTCCTGTTGGTAAGTATGGTGACCAAAGCTCCTGGGGGGAATTGGGGATAGGGTCGGCAACGCGCTTGTGATGCTTCTGGTGTTGCAGACGTCTATAAGCTACGGTAATCGCTTACCATCAGGTGAGCCGTACGCTTGTTTGCCAACCTAGTTACATAAAAAAAATAGCGCCCGTTATTATAAGAAAAATTTAAAAATTTTATGATGAGAAATGTTCCGCATTTTATTCCCCTCCTGACGACGCTAGTCCACCAAAAACAAAATTTACATGATTCAGGATTGATTAAATAAATTAATAAAAAAAATCTTTTTTATCAAAGCAGTAAATCGTATTATGCTATAGAAAACAACAAGTATGTGGTGTGACAAATATAAAACGTCTTTTGCTTCTTTGACGTGTCCACACAATCGGCGATTATTCATCGTCGGACAGTGAAGGTATCAACTTATTATTTTTATTTCCATCGAATTATATTGATTCATTAGTTATTTATTAGTTAATAATTATCTAATAAGTGCTGAGTCGGCAAACTAATACAGACGATTATGAAGATGCTAGCACGATGATTGTGCCGATTAACGATCACACGATCGACAATCATCATCGCCGATTGTGTAGAGGTACCATTACACATACATTGTTACATTGCGAAATTAGTGGAGGGTATATAAAAATATTATGATTTTGTCCGAAAGAAATTTGGCATTTAATAAAACAAAAACCAAACTAATTATGCACTTTTTAATTTAATAAATATCTAAATATAACTGTATAATGACATGATTTGAAATGCTATTTATTTTACAATTATGTGTTACTCAGGATCCAGTTGGTGTAGGATGATATACGAACATTCACTCCAGGGTAGAAAGCATCCGCACAGCCGAATCCCCAAGAAATGATGCCTACCATAATATCTCCTTGATGGATAAGGGGACCACCTACGTCATACTGACATGCGTTCTTTCCGCCGACATTGAGTATACCACTGCAAATCATATCAGGTGTCACATTCGGCCAGTTTTCAAAACCAGGTTGAGTTTTTAGTTGGGCGTAACGCGCAGTGCAGATGTCATGATTGATTAGGGTAGTGTCAACATGTTGCAAAACTTCCGAAGTTGGCCCTCCAGCCTGAAAACAGAAATCCTTTACTGTACCTACTTTAACTTAATAACTATAGGAAACATACAAATTTTATACTATTAATTTTTTATATTTATTACTTCACAAAGATAGACGATGGAGAAGTTTCATGATGTTGATAATGCTATATTTAACTTAATAGAATTGAAATATAGATCGAAACTAATATACTCGATTTTTGAAATCCGTTAATAAATGATTGAGAAACACATTATTTTATATAGACCAATAGACACATTTAACAATCACTCAAGGATTTAAAGTTATGTTAGTAAAAGTTATGATTTTGATGTGAAATTGAAAAATTCCAACTCACTTCCATCGCATTTGCTTTCGCGAGAATTTTTGCAAACACTGATATTTTTGGTTTTTTTTTAAATGTACAGATATTTTCAATTAGTTTTTACCTAAATATCTATCATTCTAACCTTATCATTCTTACGTTTCTTAAGCGCTATGCATTTAAGGGTTAAGTTTACGTTTTTAGCGCGGAACGATTGTGGGCATCTGACGTCATCTCACCTATAGTCGAGATTGTCGCACCAGAGCTTGTAGATGTTTTACGTACAGTTGTTTGTTGATTATTTTTAAGTAGTGTAGTTTTTATTTTAGCAAATTGAAAAAAGGTTTCGTAAATAGACAAAGTGATTATTTACCTAAAATTCATATATACGCAGTATTAGAATATATGTTAGAGTTGCATACAACTCTATATACTCTATTTTTTAGCCTCAGACATTATTATAATAAACCAAACACGACGCGAGCGGCGCAAATAAGTAGTAACAGCACGTCAATGAATGTATACGCGCCGCGTGGACTAGGTGAAGTGACGTCACACGCTGGTTTGCCTCATGAAACGAAATTATTGTTACAGGCCCAATTTTTAAGTCCCATAACTTATTCATTTGTAGAGATATTTTATTGATAATTTTAATTTTTTTGTTTCATTTAACTTTAATGTTTATGGTTTATATATATAAAATAAAATTGGAAACTTCTTCATTGCTTGGCTAATATAGATAATCCAGATAAACTGGGAATAAAACCAGTGAGAAACCTACTAATTGGATATACTGAAATATATAAAGAAATTAAATACCGTAAGGCGACCCCATCCAGCTGCATACACAACAGTAGCATCAGGTAAAATGTAATTAGGGCCAGCGATTCGGGCAGCTCTGATACTGTTCGAGATAATGGCTGCGGAGCCGAGCCTGACAACCGCAATATCGTTCCATAATAAAAATTCGTGGTAGTTTTCATGTATTATAATTTGAGAAACTACATGACTAGTACCGCCAGTAGAAGTTTGTGATGATCCGAGACGGACACGCCATTGATCAGGAGAATCTGATCTGCAAAAATAAATTATAACAATTTTATTTTTTATGAACGTAAAGGTAAAACGGATTTATTTCGTTTTATTGATATTAAAAATACGAGACAGAATAATCACATAATGAACTTTGGAGGATAATTAAGGTTCAGTACTCTTTGACCCTATTCGCAACAAACAAACTTACAAATACACAAACAACCAAATTTTTCCTCTTTATATAATAGTGTGGATATATGAACCTAAGTACAGAAAAGAATAACAGGTCTGCGATGAAAAAGATTTTTTAATAAGATCATTATATACATGTAATGCAATTATAAACTTTTTTTTAACTTACCTACCTATCACAACACTCCTTTTTTAAATATCCATACAAATAAATAAAATTGTGGTGTCTGTTTGTAACTTAAAAATAACCGCTTTTTTACTAAGTGCATATGGAAGTACACACGTAGTGCATATGGAAGTACACACGAAGTACCAAAACAACATTTTTTACAATTTTTGTTTGTCTGTTTGTACCGGCTAATCTCTAAAATAGCTGGACCGATATTGACGGGACTTTCACTGGCAGATAGCCGATGTAACAAGGAGTAATATAGGCTATTAACATCTTGTTACGACCCATCGGAGCGGACTAAAACGCGAACGAAGTCACGCGGGTCGGCTCGTAAATAAATATATATCGGCAAATTCATTACTTATATGGGTAAATGCGCTCCTTTTTTTAATACGCTTTTATTAGCTTAAGTTAACGACTGATTCAGATCAAATTTTCGGAGGGAACCTGACAACCGCAGGCCATCTCATCCGAGAGAGGCAGCAGGCGCCTGAATTCCTCATTTCTCGGATAAGTTACCGGCTTAAAATGAACATCAATGACGGGTATATATTCTAAAAGCAGCCAATATATGCCTAAACTCACTTTAGTAGTAAATTGATGTAATGAAAATCAAACTCTTGAACTTTAGTAGTAAATTGATGTTATGAAAAAAATAATTGAACCATATTTAGAGACTGACCTATTTATTGAGACAAACATATGACTACTCATCAGAAAAGTCAAGTAATTTCGTACGTTTCAAGAGTTCTGATATAAAACAATATTTATCGATTTTATTTCTACTGCAGCCAATAATTATTCAAAATCTACTTTAATAGTAAATTGATGTAATAATAACTATCAAGTTTTTTTTTACTTTTGATATAAAATTTCTTTCGTACGTCGATAAAGTAGTTCGTGACGTAGATTTCTCTTGATGATAAATTAACGATAGATCGTAAACAATTTTATTTCATCTACGCCACACTTCGTTCACCGAGATTGCTCCCGGACTCCTAGGAACCCCAAACTTACTCACTACTCATACTCGACCCAATACTTTCTATGAAAAAAAAAAAATAATAATTAAAAAAAAACTAAATAATACGCTTTTATAGAAAATTCAACTAAAAAATGAAAAATAAATAATAGTTTAAAAAAAACTAAAAAAATACGCTTTTATAGAAAATCCAACTAAAAAATAGAAAATAAATTTTAATAAATTTGAATTAAAAATACCGAAAGAAAAAATGATTTTATTGTAAAAAAAGCGTGGAGTGCTTCTCAGGATATTAAAAATAACTCTTCTACTCTTATCTGTTAATAAATATTTATAACTATTGATAACATGCACCCCACGCTTTTTTTACAATACTTAGTCATTTTTTCTTACATACCACATATATTGATCCATTTGTTAAAAAAACTTTTCAAAAAATAACTTCGCAGACTTGTGTAATGAATTAATTAATTTATAAATGTTTTAAATTTGAATATATAACTTTATAGGGTCTTTTATTAAGTAGAATACCTTTTCTGTTCATTTCCACCACTTTATTAGGTCGGTATAAACTACTTTCTAGATACGTACCTGAAGCAATGAGCGGCAGATAGTAAAGATGTTGGTGTAACTAGAGTGGCACCACACAGTGGATAGAAAAGGATTCCCAAATATCCATGTTGCATACTACCCATAAACGGATACGCCTCGATGGCTGTCGCTTCGCCTCCCACTATCCGTGAAACATGATTGGGCACCGCTAAAAATATAAATAAAATCTCATGCAGCAAACGAAGATACTTAAGATGAATTTCATCACAACACAGCTAAATTAATGGGTCTTTTACCCGTTGGGGAGAGGTTAGAAGAGCATATCGTAAGAGCCGAGTAACCCAGCACCTTGGTGGTGGGGGATCTGTTCCCGACAGGCTTGCGACCACCAGCATGCGAATCCGACGGTCAAGTGTCATAGACACGTTCCGATCGAGCAGCATGTGGGCCAGACTTACCCCTCCCAATAATGTTACGGATCTAGTGGACTCTGGGCTCTTGCACAGGTTCCGCTATAACATGTTTTTCTTTGATCCCCCTACCCACTTTATCTTCGAAGATGCAACGCATCGACAAAACAAGGGGGTATCTCTCGTTTTGCCGATGTCTATGGGCGATATGGCCACTTACTATCAAGTTAATCTATTCGGTTGCGCCTTATCCACCATAAAAAAAGAAATACTGAATCTGACGATTACTTACCGCAAGCGGCCCCAATAAGGATTGATACTATAATCGCACTAAACATTTTAACCTAATTATATCGAACTGAATTATATAATCAAAAATTTCGTTATTTATACTTTTGTTTATCATTTCTATGCCGGTCACATAAAAATAAAAAATATATAAACACTAATCTTTTAAAACCAATTGATACTTTTATCAATAATGCGAGATTATTTAATAATATAATGTATTTAAAATCTTTTAAAACCACTTGATACTTTTATCAATTATGCTGATCAGAGTCCAGAGAGAATTATTTGTATTATCGTTTAATTCTAATAAGAATTTCTTGAAAAGATATTTCAAGTAGAAACCGATTACGTTGACTTATAAGTCACATGGATGTAACTCAGATATAGGATTTAATGGATCATAGAAGAAAGTAAATTAATCTGAAATTGTGCTTTATATTTTACTTATTGGGTTATAAAATAAGACGATTCTTTGGTATACACTTTATTTAACTGGAATGTCCCAAAATAAACATACAAAATAATATAAACATATTTACCTTACGCACTAACTTAAACACTTAACATACATGAGTAATGTAATTTCAAAACTATGGCGGTAAACAGTAACACTTTGGTTGTAAGATAGCAGTGATGAACCATCGATTATTATTTTACATACCTGTTAATAGAGAATAATTCACATTGCCCAAGTTTTCGTCACTGTTTTGGCGGGAATTATTGTTGCACCGTTACTAATAAAGGCACCACAGTATATTTCATTTTACTACCTTACTTGTCTTGCCAACTTTTAAGGGCCTTTTTGAAAAGAACACTTAAAAGCGGCACAATGTGTTAAATTATTAAAAAAAAACTAAAAACTCATACAGTATCACTCAGTGATAGAAATAACCTAACAACGCACTCACTCCAGTGTCCTACTTCACCTCATTCTTCACTCATGGGTCAAGTAACAAGTTATTTACAACTACAGGTGGGAAACACTGTCAATAGAAGTTTAAAAAATAACTTTTCACAACAAATTAATAAGCATTGATTTGAAAATTAAAGAAACTGTTATACTATCTTTAGAAAATTAAATATATCGCTGTTTTTATTAAATTGTTTCAATATTTTTGTTGAGTTCGACTGATATTGGTCATTCATAGTACTTTTTGGAAGCATTTAAAACATGTATATTAAATGAAGAAGTACGACATTTATTAATAATAATGGTAGTCAGTCTTAACAAATCAATGATAGCTTTAAAAAAATAATACAATAAGTAAAAAAATGTATTTGAAATAAGTGCATTGATAACCAATATTTTTAACACCAAAATAGCATGTAAAGTTAATGCTTTAGTAAAGTTCAACATATCTAAGGTAAAAGAAATTTTAGAAATGGACGAACCTTATTATTAGAGTGCGAATTGACATTTTCAATACGTCATAAGCTTACATAATTGACGTAGTCTTAAATAATAACATAAATAAAACTACACTAACGCCAACGTCACACTGCACTGAAATGCTGTTGTCGTTCTTGCTTCTGCGTGACGCTGACTAGTTTAAATTACGGTTATACACTAACACTAGTAAAGCTTTCATTTTACGTTTACACAATTTAACTATGAGATTTTAATTTAAATCATTGTAAAATAAATGTACCGTTATTTAAGAGATCGTGTAATTTATTAAGATTGCAATAGCGCATTAGCAGACTTCGTTACCTTGTTACGTTGAGACGAGCGAGCTTCTATATTTTTTTTTGCCGAAAGCATTCATTAAAATGATGTATTTATTTTGTACTTCTTGTACTTTTATGTAGACAGTAAAATCATCAATGAGGACAGACCGCCTTACCATAATTTTATAAATAAGAGTATAAATAATACCAAGAGCGAGTGTACGTATTTGTATCTTACAGTAATATTTGGTAGGGATCAAGTTAATATTTAGATTAAAATAATTGGACCAGGTTTGCTGAAATGTTTAAAAATAACATTATCTGTATTTTGGGGCTATAAATTAACACACGCCTTTTGATAAGACAGACATAAGCTTCTATATACGACGTATATGTATTTGTAGTAGTAGATTACTACTTAATTGTATTTTGATATACTTTTAAACTTGTTGCTATGGGAATATTAAGAAGTACTAAACCCGAACAAGGTCGACCTTAACCCATAGACTTTATTAAATAAACAAAATTAGAGTATGGAAGTCAACCTTATTAAGGATATAAGACATTATTTATAACGTGTAACAATATCTTATTTAAAAGAGAATCTAACGAAGCTCTTGGTAAACATATTTATTATTATAAGCTTGTTTAGTACTTAAGTCTAATAAATAAATAATCTTAAAAACACATATCAGACTATCGTAAGCGTTAAACGTAACGACACGCGCATGCATACATATAATGTATCAAAACACCAACATTGCTCTTTAGAATATATAGTAATGCGAAAACAGAGTTTATAAACAAATCATCTGTTTTTTTCCTACCTACCACTGTAATGTTTTCCATTTTTATCTCCACATTAATCAACACCAGATTTGTTGAGGTCAGCTTTTGTTACAACATGTGAGATATAACAAAACAAATCTTACAATTACGTCGAATCCGTGTCGCTTAATGTAGAGGAATCATAAATCTACAATTCTTACACCTTATTTTGCGTTTCATCGTTTATACTTGGCATTTTAATAACAAAACTCGGATTACAAATATCAGGTCCCGAACAAGCCTGGAATAGCTTTTCTGGATACGCGTGATTCCCGGAACCCTACCAGGACTAACTTGTTATTCATTAAATGCTTGTAACCAGAGAATTAATATTATAATAATAGCTGTTAACATATAAACAATATGATCCCTAAAATTATATCGTAGATTATAATTGAAGATGCCGAAAACTCGTCAAAAGAATGTCGTCATTTTACTGAATTAAAAGACCAAGTATATATATATATAAATAACGCAGTCATACTTATATAATACTTCCATGATTTTCTACATAAGATTTCGCCGGACTACACATTAAACTTAAAGTCTTTAAAAGGCACAATTCATAAGATACAGCGCTGAGTTTACATGTCATAGCTTAACATTTCACATTGCTACTCTTTGGAAATAATGATTAATTAGTTAATAATACAATTCAAGTACACAAGTACCCGCTAAGCGGCGTGGTGTCGACGTTGGCGATCACAAGAAACATCTGAAAGTAGTTAATCCTATATAATAGATAAATAAATCAACTAAATAAGTTGAAGAAATGAAAACATTTATTATATTTTTCGCTAGTTAGTTCAAATATTCAGCCTTAATCTATATAAATATGTTACGCTCCAAGACCGAAACCGCTCACATCGCGTTGTGGTTACGATAAAACATCCACATAAAATTCGTGTTGTGGCTCTTATGAAAACACTCGCGACGCGTTGTGACAATCACCGAAAGAACACATAGCGACATTCGTGTCGTGGGTGTCATGTCATACGATCACAACGCATTGTGGCAATGAAAAAAAGCCATGATACGTTCTGAGCACTAGTTGGTGTAACCATATCACGACGGACAGGTTGTAACTTGTCGGCTTTTTTTTACGATGGAAAATGCTGTTACGCATGCAATTCAGGACTCCCGGCGTGGCACCGTCCTACCTGTTAAAAACCATCGAAGCCATCATCGTCATGAAGTGGCGACACGGGATCACTAAAGTACTCCACCGTGACGCCCGGGCGAAAATACACCCCTGTGATCACACTTTACTCAGGGAGGAGGCATAGCGCCGTCTACGCTCACCCGGTCTTCTTCTGCGTGGCAAGCCTGCGACTGCTGCGTTGTCACGTTCTCTCGCAGCTGTCTCTTTACGGGTAATTACCGTTTCACAGAATTAAACCATTCCTTATAGTAACCACAACGCGTTGTGAGCTGTTTTTTCGCTCAATGAGCGTTTTCGGTCTTGGAGCGTAACATATATAAAAGGAGAAGCTGACTGACTGACATAGTAGGGGAGCACTATGAAAGGATTTTTGAAAATCCTTTCTTAGTAGGGATCAAAGTTAGTATGACTACCTCATGAAATTATTAAATATGTCTACGACGATCTACTGTAGTCTAATATAACTAAAATATTGCAAACGATGTTGTGCGTAAAAGCTAGTATGTTTGTAAATGAAACGTCTATTATAATGTTTATAAATAAAAAGTAAAGTTCTATAAATTAAATTTTTAAATATTGTTAAAAGATTATCTTTCACAATAAACAAATATTAGAGCTCGAGTGTCGTTTTCCCTTGTAATTTTCCATATCAACTGCTCTTTGTTAAACCTCATACTGTAGTGGAAATTTACAGTAGGTGGTGAAGCAGAAGAAATAAATTTCATGAACATCATGTGTCTTACCCAAACTAATGTTTTTAAGGCCAGTAATGATATTAACTCAATTAATTTATAAAAGGTCTTTTGCATATAACTTGTTGCAACTTACAGACTTCTCAGTCGGATGTCTCGTTCACTGCTTGTCAACGGTGCGCTTTAGCCACTGCGTAAAATGGCGTAACTGCCACACGGCGCGCGCTGATTCTTCGCGCAATCGTGCGTTGTGACGACGGAGGCGGCGAACCTATAGCCACAACATATATTATTAATTTGAGAAGTCACGATCACAAATAACATTGAGTTTCTCCACATTGTTCTATTTTTTTTAAATTATTTATATCCATAGTATATATAAAAATAGAGTATATAAATAAATTCTTTTTTTTTTTAAGGTTGCATTTAATTTTTTTATAACGTTTATTCTATCATGTATATTCTTTATCTTCATCCTTTATAAAGAAGAATCTGGAACTTTAAATAATACTTTACTGAAACAGTTTATAGGAGCCACTTGGTATTAATGTAGATTGTTTACCATCATAGCATAGTCTACCATTATAATATAACTGTGCTAATATAGAAAGAACATACTTCTTCTTCCAAGTTATGCCTGTATCTTTGTGCATTTGCCGCGTCCGCTTCAAGAGTTGCCACCCGTTCAGACAGGCCACAGGCGCAGTTTGCTCCAGGAGCTACTGTGGTCACGCCACTTCCTGCTGGACTCGATGTTGCACCTTGAGACGCTTCATTTGTCTGCATATATCAAATATAATATTAAATAGTTGCTATCGTGTAAGTTAAAAGTAAATAATTAAAAATAAAATAATATTAAAAATTACAATTAGTCTTTTATCTTATTAATATTTACTCACAGGTATTTCAGACCAGTTGTCAAGGGCGAGTTCGTTGGCAGCGTCAGGTGTCGGATCAGCGGTGTCTATTGATGGATACTGGTGCTCTTCACATATCTAAACAAATTATATTTCAAATTACTATAGACATTATGTATTTACGATTACTATAGACATTATGTATTTTAAATAATAACAAATAAAAATTTTATTTTCATTAAAAATGTTTACATTACATTTTATGTTGTTGAGAATTCCTTGTAAGCATAAAAATAGTTGTGTTGGGAGGTCTCGCTCTTCCATCGTCAATACATATGTATGGCAATTTTACAAAAATATAAGCTTAAACTTTTTTAAAGCTATGCCAAACGGTAACACTCACGTATTATTGTGGTAACTTTGTACTACAGTTTCGATCGCAATCGAGATAATACGTGAGTGTAACACTACGCAATCGAGATAACACGTGAGTGTAACACTCACGTATTATCTCGATTGCGTATTGCTCGATCGATCTCGATTGCGTATTCTCACGTTTGGCATAGTTTTAAAAATGACTAATTACCACATTAGTTTCTATAATAAAATAGCTTAAACTATTCTTACACAAGGAAAAAACGTTGCAACATGTTTAGAATTTATTTTTATAATATATTATATGGATGATCTTTATTTATTGATATGGCGTGGTGCAGTGTTGTGTGGTGTGGTTATTATTAGAAACTTTGTGAAACAAAATTTTAAGAATTGTTTTATGTGGGATTTTTTGTGGGAAGGGCCAGCTGATTTTATCCATAGTAATTTAACCTTCATGTAGTAATATAATTTGTTTGTCAATTATGGTGATGATATTAATCTGTCTCTGTGTAAAAGACAAGAGAGTAAGCTAGGCTCTGATGGTGTAGTGGCAGTTGTTACTATTAGAGTACCTGCAGCATAGCTCGCGTAGCAGTGTGCACGAGCGCGGCCCAGTCTAGCGCGGAGGTATCAGGCAGAGGCAGCGGCACGCCTCCACTGTTGCCCACTACGCTGTTACTATTTGACCGGGGCTCACCGAGCTCAGCGTCCATTAGGCGCATTAGCTCCTCCTGAACAGTAAAAAGATAGTCAACCCACAATTTTAAGTTACTCATCCATCGCATACAATGTTTAATTTAATAAGTATTGTAACCAACACCCTGTTGCAATGGTTTTTCAGTAAACCAAACTACAGTTTGCAATAATTATTGCTTTCGATATTTATTTAATCCACTAGTAATAAATATTCATTCTATACAAACCGTTAGGGACGAATGTGCAGTAGACCTTGGACGACGTGAATGTCGTGGCGACGCGTCTTCGTGCGAACGACGACGAACCTCTACACCACTGCTGCCGCCGCCTGATGTTGTGCTTCTACCTGATCCACCTAAATACAAAAATAGTAGAGAAATTTTTCTATAATTTGGAAATTTGATATATTCTGTAAGTATTTTATATAGTTTTCCAAGATATAACAAATTTAAATAAATTTTGTTTTTATGTAAATAAATTCCAACGATGACACCTGAAAAGTTTGTTCACATAGTAAGCCAATTTAAGATTATTCATACATACCAGTGCCATACCCAGATGTATCGGATCTTGGTGGCGACTGACGTCGTCGCGAGGGTTGCTGGCCCCAAGCTTCACCGCATGCGCTTTGACACTCGCAACGAGAACCGCCAGTGGGACTGGGGAATGTTAAACGTACCTGGAAAACAGACGAAACAATTATCATTGTATGACCCCCATAAATCGTAAGATAACAGCAGTTGTTATGTGTATGAGATTTCCAATAACTTCAACGTATATTAGCAAGAGATGTCAAAACGGTATGATGTTTTCTTCTTTGTTAATTTGAACAGCCCTTAATCAAATTTAGTAATCTATAATTCGAGACTAGTAGGAAAGTATGTTTTAATATTTACCGTAACTGGATCAGAGGTCTTCAGTAAATCAACAAGATGGTCATGCGGCAACGCCACGACCGCCGCGCGACAAACTTCTAGCAGCCGTGCACCAGGCTTGACACCAGCTCGCGACGCTGCTCCTCCGCTTTCTACGAGTGTCACTAAACCGTCGGCTTGTACATGGAAACCTATGAATTAATTGTAGACAAAAAATTTAATAGTGCGTTTGCGCAGCGCATACGTTTCCCGTAAGCATACACTGGACATACGGCAATGTGAAGGCGCTGTCAAACTGAAATTCAGATATTTACCAAGTTGCGAAGCAGCACCCCTCTCAAGTGTTAGTTCATTGAGCGCATGCGCATGCTGTGGCGCTACACTGGCGAGGCGGCGCAGCAACGCGTCGGTACTACCGATACATCCGAGGCGGACGCTCTCGCCGCGATGATAGTATACTCGAATCCAAGAACCATTAATCACCCAACCTGTGCAGGATATATTTATAAGACTCCATATTAAAACACTTAAGAAACATTAAAGTTGTATTTGATTTACAGCAAAAAAAAGTAAAACTTATTAAAGTATTCCAGTCACATTTCATTAATATTTTCAATGAGCATGATAGTATGCTATTATGATAAAAAATATAAAATATCTATTTTGTATCATGATATTATTATTATTAAATATTAAATCTACTTAAAAATAGTTTTTACAATACTTACCCAGTAACGAAATAGTAGGCACTACTAAGATAATTTGTCTAGAATTGTCTTCAATAATAACAACAGTGTCTGCAGATATTCCCATGATACAATCCAAAATGGTTCCACCAGCTCCCTCATCTTGAACTTGTACCTATAACAATAAGAAATACAATAAGGTGCGATTTATATAGACTAAAAATTCTAAAAAATAAAAAAAAACCTAAAAATATAAATTACAACTTACATGGAAACACAATGCTCCCCGAACCAAGACATCATTAGTGCATTCTTCAAAACGTGGTACTAAGTTGGTATTGCTGGAGTTACTACCACTTTTCATTAGTAATGATGAAAATATTGCTGGAAATAGTTTAAATAAAAACAAACTTGAATACCAAAAGGGTGAATATCTTACAAGTGAAAGTACTTAGTGATTCACTTGTAATAGAGTTTAAGGTTTCGTGAAGGCTTACTAGGAATTTTTTTTGGTATATAGGTAATAGGATCAAAAATACAAACTCAAATATTTAAGATTTCAGGAACCAAATTTATTATAACTATTTAAGGATTTAGTAAAGTTTACTTACAGAATTTCTGTCCAGCATCTGTAGTGGTAGCTGTTACATAGTTCTTGGCCAAATCCTTCAAATATTCTTGTCTTGTGCGTGTCGCCATTGTACTAAACTTTGGTGACTGGATGGCAGCATTTTCTCCATTAATAACCTTCATATTAATATCATATTAAAAAATATTGTAATAATAATGACTTAGACAAAATACACCTAACTATTATTATAAATGTGAATTTGTATGTTTGGAAATATGTGGTTTCATTAAAAATGTTGGTTACTCAATCACACAAAAATGGGTGAATGGATATCTATATAATTTGGCACGCAGATACTTTATAATCTAAATTGAAAAATACAATGCTTTTTGTTATAATTAAGTACACGTCGTAAATTCTAAGCGTGAAAAGCTGGGGCAGGTCAACTAGTTGATTATAAAATATGAAGACTATGCTTTATAATTATGATTTAAATAGTATTTAACATCTTTACTTACCTTACTTAAAAGTAAATCTGTAAATGCTTCACCCTTTGGATACACAGCCCCATCTTTAATGGGAGGTCCAAACAAAGGCACTTCTTTAGTACGACTTACAGCTATACTATAATGTGTATTTTCAGTACATGGGTCTATAACTCTTACAACTACAAATACATGCTGGAATTGTGATCTAATATTCCGCGGTGTAAAAGGCGCCGCACCCGGCTCTTGGAAGACAATAGTTACGATATCGTTCCCGATATGCCTCTTTCTTAAAAGCTGCTGTCGGTTGTTCGGTGTATAAGGAAGCATTGTTGAAACATGGAACATTATCTCACAACCTTGGTAACTAGTATACACTGAATATAGACCAGTTGAGTCTGTTCGGTTGTCGAGACCAGCTTTATATTTATCAAAGTCCTTTAACCTAACAGTTTGTCCCAACATCTGCAGGAACTCAACAAAAGCCGGTCCGGCTTCTTGATTGTTATACATTTCTTCTTCAGTTGACTGTCCACTTTTACAATACATTACTCCTACTTTATAGTGTCGGGTAACTCGTTGTTCGTCTAGCCGTAAAAGTTGCTCCTCTGCTCCTCCATTTGTAATTCCTAATCTGAAAATACGCATTGGTTATTTTCAGAAATACAATTTTGGTACTTTTATACAGATAACATAAGCTCCTGGGGGGGACTGGGGATAGGGTCGGCAACGCGCTTGCAATGCTTCTGGTGTTGCAGACGTCTATAAGCTACGGTAATCGCTTACCATCAGGTGAGCCGTACGCTTGTTTGCCGACCTAGTTACATAAAAAAAAAAAAAAAAATAACCAATTACCTTAGACAACTAAGTTGCAATTCAGGAGCCACATATTCCAAGACTTCTTTAGTATTATATGTCGTGCTATTGTTACTAGGTTTGATTGTTGATAAAGCATCTTCAAGGATGGATCCTCGTAAAGTTAGCAATTCAGACGTTCGGACTATAAGACGATATTGCCAAGCAAGTTGTGACAATGGTATCGAAGCGTCGCCGCCTCCACGTCGTAATTCGACACGTTCCTTTTTGATTGAAATTGCTACTGGGCCTAAAGTCTCATCCATTCCAAACCAATTTTGATGTGCTGAAAATGATATACATAATAATTATATTACAAATTGTGTTAAGGTGATTACCAAAATAACGACGATATTGACCCAAGAGGTAAGCAAATTGCAGAGGTTTCGTATGATTGAAAATAAAGTATTAGGTCCTTGAAATGTAAATTCGGTTTTAGGTCCAGGTCACTTTTGTAAACCTGAATTTTCTATGTATGGTAACATGAAGTATAAGAAAGTTTGTGTCATCTAGAAGTGAACAATATGGCATATGGTCTAAAAGTCAATTCAATCTGGGGACCAAATTAACCCTAAAACCAACAACTTTTTAATTAACCAACTTCAAAAAGGAGGACGTTATCAATACGGTATATTTTTTTAATGTATGTATACCGAGTACGCTGAGATTTATGAGCCGATTTACTTGATTCTTCTTTTGTTTGATCCGGAATAGTTACTATTTGGTCTTGTTATAGTGTATGCAATGTAATTACTGGAATAAGGCTGCCTGTTATGTTGTGTTTTATAAAATATGTTATATGAATGTTTCTTCATGTCACTTATTGTCAAAGTGTGAAAAAGAAAAGACGAAATACATTTTGCTAAATCTATACTAATATTATAAAGAGGAAAGATTTGTATTTTTGTATGTAACGAATAAACATAAAAACTACTGGACCGATTTCAAAAATTCTTTCACCATTAGAAAGCTACATTATCCCTGAGTAACATAGGCTATAATTATTACAAGAAAAATTAGAGATCCTTAGGAAATCTCACGAAAACCAACCCAAGGTGCCAAAAAATTAGCCATAAAATATCTTTCATCGCATGCGCTGCAAAAAGTATTGATGATAGAACAAAAAAATGTTCTACAATATTATAGAACGTATCAATATCTACAAAAAAGTCCGCGAGACCATATGTTCAACTATTATAGTTACGTCACTATAACTACTTTATTACATTTTATTTTTTACATTTTTTACATTCTATCTATCTAACAATACAGCATTAATCCTTATCCAATTAGGTACCTTAAATACATTGTGCATGTAATATAGATCAATATGTCCCTTTACAGCATGAAATGTAAACGAATATTTCCGAAGATATTACAGATTTAAAATGCAGGGACATAGCGGTTACGGCTAAATACACGTGTTAAATTGCACCCGGGCGAAGCCGGACGGGTCGACTAGTATTATTATAAAACTCTGTATTTTATTTCTCTGCTTCCACTAATGATTTCCATCTGGTCTCATAAAAATTTAACATAGATTGGCCCAGTAGTTTTCATTTTATGAACATTCTTTTCTTTCTTGGGATCTATATAGTTTAAGGCGAGCAGCACCTTACGTTGGCCTACCCATGACTACTTAATATATAATTACTATTTAATATATAAAAAAAAAGCATCGAAATTTTATAGTCTACCTGATGTAATCTAGAAAAATCCTAATGTAGTTTACAGAACAACCTATTACAGACACTAAAAAGTAAGAAATAATTCCGTTATTTATAAATCTCCCTTTATTAGGACAATCATATATAATAATTGTTTTTGTAGTCGATGCCAGCAATAGTATAGTAGGTATTGTAATAGTAGTAGTCAGATAGATATACCTATTATAATTTTATCTCAGTACACGTCTATTCACCTTGCTGGTCTGGCTGGCACCGACTTCAAAAATAACAATTATTGTATATTATTGTCCTAATAAAGGGAGATTAATAAATAACGGAATTATTTCTTTCTTTTTAGTGCATGTTTTATATCTATGCAAATATTAGAGCCTGATGATACTTACGATGTGTGTAAAAATAATTTCTGTAATATAATGCACCAAGATCCTGACTCTCAATGGGAAATAAAGAGCTGGATCTTACAAAGGGGCAACCATTGCGCCAGTGTGTTTGTCCTGGTGGAAATTCTAAAACTGAAAACCCATAAGCAGTTTTTGGACGATGCCATCCTCCAAACTGACCAGCAATAGCACCTCGTGCTGTACGAGCGCATAGTGATACACAACGTTCTTCTTCACCTGAAAGAAACCGGTTATTGTTTTAGCATGTATTTAATTTGTCAGTAAGTTAATTAATAATAAGATGCGAAAATCTTTTAATATATAGCAGTAGCCTGTTTATTAGAGAAAATTATATGATTATCTCAAAATTCAACTGTAATAGTCTAATAATGATTCTTTTATTTTTTTGTATATAAATAATCTTAAAAAATAATGCATATTTATCAATTTATAAATATTATAAGAAAACCAGCAATATTGCATGACTGATTTAATAACATAACTCATATGAAGTAGAAAACTTATTGATCCTAAACATGCATACTTAATACAATCTGACTGAGACTGAAAATGAAAGTAACAATATGAATATTTATCAATTGTTTTGAATAATTGACTAGATAACTTTTCAATGCTCATAACCTTGTATATGATATTAAATAGATAAAAATAATTAATATAATAACTGATTGACAGATTAAAGATAAAACTGGGTACAAAAAATGAACATTAAGATGTTTATGTCACCTAGTTCTCATAAAATATCACCATTCCAGTACAAGAACAGTTTTCCCATGTTTTTATAACAGAATTTTATCTTGATTGTTTATTCATCATGCAAGTAACAACTGTACTCTATTCATCTTGGGCTGAGGCAAAATATAAACAAATCATAAAAAGCTCCTATATATATCTTATTAAGGGAATTAATTGAGCTTTAACACAAAATATTGTCAATTTCAAATTTATAACAAAACTGATATCTTACTTCAAAATGTAAGAAACATATTATTGAATACAATAATTGATTTAAAAATTGGTACTATAAGACAATCTCACCCAACTCATAATTTACACTTATGGTGCATTATTAAAACATTATACATTGGTTTTAAGGCTAAGGATTTGAATTTAAGAAATATGCCTAATATACAACACAAAATGTCATAAAACATTCTTATATTACTTACCACCCAACTCATTTCTAAAAAATGGGCAGCTTTCAAGTAGTTCATTGGAGCGTCCATCACCAGTATCCGGGACAGCATCTTCACCTGGAGGTAACCCACGAGTTGCAAGTAAGGATGCAGCTGAAGCACCCGTAGTTGTGTTTCGTCGTCTACTCAGAAGTGCTCCACGAATTTCAGCAGCGTAACTCAGATTAGCCATAAGAGATTGACAGTCATAGTGAGCAAATTGCCGCCTCTTAGACACTTCATTTGCTGATGATATTATTACATCACTATCAGATTTAGCTATACCTGGCGCTGCACCACCCCATAACTTGTTCAGTTTCAGTCGTGGCTTTGGACTCACGCTGGCCCTGGGGGTAGGGCCATCGGCATGATCACTCGCTAGGACCTCCGCAAATCGATCGGTTACACGACTTAATCCCGTTGGCTTATCGGGTGCGGTCAGACCATTGTAATTGTGGACCATTGCGGGAAGCCGTTCACTGGTACCACTGATCACGTCGATCGAACCATGACTTCCATACTCTCGTCTCAAGTTGTTACCTGCTGAATGGTCGACGTATATCAAGTCAAGACTGGAATTACTACGGTACATAGCATCTCTAACTTCTTTCCTCCTGTGATGATCCGGAGCATACATTGCATTATTTTGACAGTAACTTAATGTACTTTCAAGTATACGATACGAATTACGTAGACAATATCAAGAACCTACAGTTAGTCGAGCAGTTCAATAAAAAATAATGCAAAATTGAAATTGATAATGCAGATTATTATTTGCTCATTTCACTGGCGGACAGTGTTGCTAATTGTTAAAAGTAACAACAGTGCTACCGATTGGTGGACTCTTAATTACCCGTTTTCCCTAAATGAATTACCCGATTTGACCCGACAGAACTATGTACCCACACTCAATCATCTTTAGGTAACACACGATCCCGAATAAATTAACTAGTTATCTAGTATAGTATACAGTATAGTAAGAATTAGTAGCTGAAAATCGGCTATAATTAATTGATGATTTGACCAGTGGCAACGATTTATTGTAACCATTACATTATCGATAAAAGTATCGATATTTCAATGCGTCCGTAACCCTCCTTACTTAACTTATCGTAACTATTATAGTTCGCTAATTGAATTGAATGCGAGAAAAATTTTCCTTTTTGTTTAATACAACAAGATTTTAAGCATAGCTTTCATTATTCGACACATTTTTACGTGGAAAAGTTCATAGGAAATAATGAATCTTCAAAAATACTTAAACCAAAAAAGATTATAAACCATATTAATATATAAAATACTAGGGGCCCGTCCCGGCTTCGCACAGGTGGATAATTTTTTTTTAACATTTTGGCTCCCGCATTCTGTCGCTCCCTCTATCGCCGCGTTACTCGCTGCACTGCGAGGCACTGCACACCGCGCCGGCGGCCCGTCTGGGACTGATCTTGATATTTTTATTTCGTAATATCTTTTGACTGGAATGTCCGATTTCAATAATTCAAAAAGTAATTAACAGGTTTTGAAACAGTCTTCATTACGAAATAATTTATTTGGATAAGAATTAATACAAAGTTATGGAAAACATGGTCTGATTTTGATAGGCATTTTTATCAACTTTTAAAATGTAAAAAAGTAGTTATAGTGACTTAACTACAATAGTTGGACTTATGGTCTAGCGGAGTTTTTTGTAGATATTGATACGTTCTATAATATTGTAGAACATTTTTTTGTTCTATCATCAATACTTTTCGCAGCGCATGCGATGAAAAATATTTTATGGCTAATTTTTTTGCACCTTGTGTTAGTTTTAGTGAGAATTTCTGGGGATCTCTAATTTTTTCTTGTAATAAATATAGCCTATGTTACTCAGGGATAATGTAGCTTTCTAATGGTGAAAGAATTTTTGAAATCGGTCCAGTAGTTTTTATGTTTATTCGTTACATACAAAAATACAAATCTTACTTCTTTATAATATTAGTATAGATATAAAGAGAGAAGGTAAGAATTTTTAAAATCGGATTAGTATTTTGTTAATACACTATTAATTTGAAGCGTCAGTACCGCAGTGGTTCAGGCGTTGGATTCACGATCGATATGTCGTGGCCCACTCCTGACACAAGCATTTTAGCTTACCTCCTAGGTAAAGGAATACTAGTAGTATGTGATCCATACTGCTAGTAATTTTTTTTTTAATTACAATATACATACTCATGGTGACACTTATTTACTTCTATTACTAAGGAATAACGTAGTTTTCTGGCACTGAAAGAATTTATAAAATTGGATTAATAGTTTCTTGGATTACTTACCCTTTGTTCAAAATGGCCACCTAGTGTCTGATCGCCTGCACTTGAATAGCCACACCATTTTTATTGTTATATAAATGGCAATACTACATCACTTATGTCTCAAAAAAATTCAGGCGCCTACGGGATCGATCAACGAACAATAATGTGTCCAAAAATTTTTATCGCGATTTTGAATATATAAATTTATATATATGTCAGAACAGAGAGCCGGATTGAATGAATGAAGTGATCGAATAAGAGAAAGAGAGATGGTTTTAATAAATTAAGTGATCGAACCTTACGATTCTGTAGTTTTTGAACAGGATTCCAGGCAGTGCCTTGGACCTGTGACCAAGGTGTAGGCTTAAGGATATCCTTTAAATTATCATAACACTCACCTCCACTGCCTGGTCTCACTGTTTGTCTAAGGATAGGTTAACATAAGGCTAACCTAACCTGACATAAACCTAACCTAAGGCTGACATAACCTTAACCCAACCTAAGGTTGTGTTAACACATCAAAATACATTGTAAGGACTAACAACATGTCCCCTTTATTACTATCCTACCCTAACTATAGCCCGGTACGGCCTTCATTATTATCCTATCCCAACTATACCCCGAAATATATAATTCGATTTAAAACAATATAAGAATTAAAAAGAATTAAAAGCGATATCATCGAAAAACTAGTTCGTATAGTTCACCTAAAGGAGCGCTCTTTTGAACTAGGTCGTTCGCGAACCGTACTCAAGACTATTTTCTATCAGTAAAAGAATTATTCCTGTATTCATCTTCTGCTCCTCACAGTCAAAGCGTTCAGACTGTGGCCGTAAGAATTCTTAACATTTCTTTTCTTTCTATCTATATACCTCATCCTTACTCTTCTATTATTCAAGAATTGAGATCTATCCTTTCTTCTTTATTTCTTTCTGTTTTTATGATGGATGATTGGTTCTCAGCTCATCTCTTGCAGGTTCTCTTACTCGTCGCCGATATCCCAATGAAAATCCTAAATTTGCGATTGACTTACCTCTTTGTTCGCCTTCTCTGGCTTCTCTTACTTTCTAGATTACTCTGTACCAATATTATACTCTACTCATTAACATGAACCCCCTACTTAAATATTAGCTTAAAAAAGCAAATTGGTATGATTTTTCAACCATTGTTGATGAGCTTGCAGATCACTTGCCGAGTTTAACTGAAAATATTTTACCCTATTACGTCTGCTTCATTGAAATCTTGAAAATTTCAGCATTTTTTCATATCCCTATCAAAACAATTGAACGTGATTTTATTTAGACAGCCTTGGAATCCATCGAACGGCCCGGCCCTGGAGAATGGAGAGTACCTTGTATGTGTTTTTTTAGATATCGCTTCTGCATACTATATTGTTCTTTTCCCGGTATTAAGGCAGAAAATGCAACAGCTCAGTATTCCGTCGAGGCTAACAAATTTCATTTGCAACCTTCTTTGACGTAAGTCTGTTATGGTAAAAACTAATTCAGTCTCTCTCCCTCCCAGAACAGTCTGGAAATGTCTCCCTCAGGGCTCAGTCCTTAGTCCACTCCAATATAACCTTGATAAACACTACTTAAAAATAACTTTGATATTTACTGACTCTTTGAGCTGCCTTCAGACTATTAAAGATTTCCGCTTTCGCAGTCGGGTAATAATTTCTCAATCATCATTTTCAGAATTTGGGAAGTTTTGTATTCTTGTTATCAGATAGGATTGTCTGTAGTATTGGTTTTTGCTAAACAAAGCGATAGGACTACGCACTTAGTCTCCTATCTTTGATTTGTAATTAAAAAAAATACTTATTCTTGCAAAATATCTATTTTATGGCGATTTAACGCCATATATTTCTTTATTATAAAATTTATGGCAACATCACATAATTTTTTTTTTTAATTATATGCGTTTGCTCGCAATGGGAAATGTCGAACTGTAACTACGTGATGTACTGTAGTAACTTGATATTTTTATTAGAGAAGATGTCTGCAGCCGCTATTTGATACTGCTACAGCAAAACGTCTCCAAAAGGGAGTCAACATTGTTGGACAAGTTGACAGAATAATATTAAAAATATATATGTTTAGATATTATATCCAAAGGAAAAAAAAATTATGAAAATATTAAATTAAAATATTATTTTATAATTACTACTAAACTAACCTTATTGTGAAACAAAACCTATTTTACACTTATTAACCTATTTATGAATTTAATAATTTTTTACAGATGTACTTTACATCTTATATATTTATAGATAAGTTATTAACAGTATCAGTCCGGTGTTTCATGTATTGTTAAAGTGCTTCAGCTGATCGACTATATATTTTGAAAATTTTATAAAGGACTTTAGGGTGCTCTCTGTCTCCATAACCTCGGTTGGAATGAAGGGAGAAATGCATGCAGTAATGCAGGTGGCATTACGCAACAGATGATGTGGTCTAGTCTGGGTGATACAAATCTAGGACATTGCTGGAATAGATGAGAGAGTGTCTGGGTTGTTAATTGGTCGCAAGGATAGGTGTCGTCTTCAGTAATTTTAAATCTATGTAAGTGCGTTTTGTGGTAACCGTGCCCTTTTAAAATTTGCGACAATTGGAAAGAAACTTTGGTCTTACACCACAGTTTTTTGATATCGCCAAGTGTTGGTAAAAGTAATTTAGTCCAGAAACCTGGTACAGAGTCTTGGTATCTGCTCTCCCATTCTAAAAACCAATAGGAAATACACCGTAGTCTAATGCTCTGTGCAGTGCCGCCCCACTCTTTGCGGCTGCATCAGCAGCCTCATTTCCAGGTATTCCTATATGGCTTTTTACCCATGACAATTCCAGTGTACTCGTGGTGTGCGTATGAATGAACTGGATGGATCGATAATACTTGCGATAAGCGGATGAGTATTTCTCCTATTTTGTATGGCTTTAATAGATGATAATGAGTCTGAGAGGATAATATATTTGGAATTAGGAGGTGAACAATGTGATACAACCCATTTGCAAGCCCGATCGATGGCTAGAAGTTCGGCTTGAAAAACGGAACAACTCTTATGCAGCTTGAATCTCTTGGTCGTTATTTGCCTCTCTGCCTCATAACAGACAAAAGCCGCACCAACAGCTGAGTTCTCGAGCTTGCTTCCGTCTGTATATATTTGAATAACTTGGTTGTTAGTAGTGTGACAATGATCGTGTATCTGGGTTTTGTTTGTGAATGACAGATATGGAAGTGAGATGCGTTGAGATGGATGAAGCAATTGATGGGTCTGAATGGGAGTTTCTAATGGAATATCCGATGGAAGATATGATGTAATTTTGGTTAATTTGGTAGCCTCAATCTCGTGAACCTCACGTACCTTTAGATGTAGAGGTGTAAATTGAGCAAGAGCGATAGTGGCGACAGTTGAAGCAGATCTAAAACTGCGTATAGCTTAAATGGCGAAAGTACGCTGCAGGCTCAGAAGTTTTTTCCCTATATTTTTCTTGTAGGCAGCTTGTCCCCAAATGGCAGCTGCGTATGTGATGATTGGTTCTATCACCTGTCGGTAAATTGTCTGAACATTTTCTGGGTTAGTGCCCCAAGTCGGCCTACAGTAAAGGCTCAATTTATTGAAAATTCGTGTGGCTTTGGTTATGACGTAAAACACGTGTTTATTAAATAGGAGTTTTTCATCAATAACCACTCCAAGAAACTTTATATCCTTTTCGAACGGAAGGGTTTGTCCACTTATAGTGACTTTAGCGGCCTTTGTTTTGGGCGTGAAAGTAATCAACTTGGTCTTGGAAGGACCAAACTGGAGTTTAACGCTATTTCCCCAATTAACTATGATGTCAAGAGCCGAATTTGTAATGTTCTCTAGCTCACTGTGTGAGCTTGCGTGTGCGATAACAAGAACATCGTCTGCAAAAGCCTGGACGTTACACCCTTCAGGAAGATTGATCCCTAATAATTCGTCTAATATGATGTTCCACAAAATGGGGCCACTATCAAATATCAACAAAGTTGTTACCACTTGACCTCTTGATATCTGACGTCACGATATTTTTTTTAAGTAGTAATCGACGGGCTAAAAATATATAACAAGTAGGTAAGGATACTGTATATTTAGTAATAAATTTAATTAGAGAAATATTCGACGTAATAAATAACATAATATCAAACTTATTATATTTAATACAAACTAAAAGTAGCATTAATCACTTTGAACTCTTCTGACTTCTTTCTTTCTTAGAAGACGACGCTCTTACTAGTAAGTCCTGAAAATTGATAGATCTTAAAAAGTCATTCATAATCCTAGAGTAAACTCTGTCTCTCTGTCTGTCACGCTTTGAAAAGTTGTATGGAAGTATCGTTAGAGCTAGAAGCTTGAAACTTATTTTTTAGGTTGTTGATTCGATATAAATAAATATGACATTCAAAGTTTTGCCCTCAAGGTTACCCTTAAGCCATTAAGGGAATAGGGAATGGAAGTTTTATGCAAATATGTAAGGATTATGTGAATGTTTTTTAAGAGATGTGTCTTATTTTTTAAATCATTAGCATAAATAATTAAAAAAGGTTCCCAAAGACACTTTTCGCTAGTAATCGCATGCAGATAATGAGAAATGTAATGTAAAGCTAGATGAGAAGTATTTATTATGTCAAGTTATGCAAATAGATTGATATGTAAGTTCGCCAAGTTCAATTATTTTAATAATAGATAGTAAATTAATAACAGTGACCGTATTCAATTAGTTGTTAAATAAATTGTGATGTATCGAGACGGTAATTGATATTATAAGAAAGATAAAAAAATAATACAGTATCAATCCGCATTGCTTCTTGGACATCGTCCTGCAACAGTTGGTGTTCTTGAGGAGTGAGGAGCTGTGCACGAAGACAATCAATGGCCAATTTGACAACGTTTTCTAATTCTTCTTGCGGTGCATTTACTCCATGATCTGTATAAATTAACATAAGTATGTCTTTTGATATAAGATCTTTGATATCAATATGATATGCATTTAAAAAGCAATACCTACTCCATGGAGGCTTTTTTACATACTAAGTATTTCTAACCTTTGATATCTTCAACGACATTGGATAGATTGATGATATTTATAGCTTCCATCGTAATGGGGTGTTCATCGTCGATCAAAGATTTTACAAGGGATGTCATAGCGATTGTCATACTTTCATCGGTCTCTGAAAATTAAATAAAACATATTTTTATTTATTTTATTTAATAAAATTATTAACATATCTAAAATAAACAACATTAGGGTTCGCTATAGCCTAATAACATGTGACTAGAGAATTTAAGATGCATAACGGAAACTAAACATTATGAAACCACTACAAATGTTACTTTGAATCGTCGAGTAAGGAATAGTACTTTTATTTCAGAGAATGGTAAAATCCATGCTGTGTAATGCGGTTGCGGAGATATGTGGTGTACTGCTTACAGATAGGGCCAATTCGGACACTATGAATGTCTTCTGTGTGTGTTCGAATTGAATGCTACAATAATAATAAAATATTTATGATATTGAGTAATCACCAGATTCTGTAGTATGTATTAATGTGGCGAGGGCTGGGCCGAGACGAAATTGTAACGGACGCTGTTGTCCGGCCACGTCCTTCAAGGCTGCTTCAAGCGATTGCATCACTTCATGGGTTCTTGGATCGTAGCCCTCCAAAGTTTCTACCTAATTTTGGGATTCGATCAAGTTTATTTCATTTAAAATATATACCTATAATTTACATTTTATGAATGCGATCAAATTGCAAAAATAGGCCTAAACGTAGTAGTTACATGCTGATTTATTAGTCTGTCTGCCAGAGTAGCAAGGGCATCGAAGGCTTTTGTCTGCTTTTTGTACAGACTCGGATCTCCGCCATATTTTAGTAACCATTTCTTGACCAATGTATCAACCACTTCAAATCGAGTTTTTGCACTGAAATAATATAATATTATTTGAAATAGTAATAGCTACATGATAATAATCATCACAGGATGGAAGATACACAGTTCAGTTGTATTCTAAAATAGTGCACAAACTTACCCTGAAACAACGTTAGGCAATTCCGTAGTAAGTTCAAGTAGTAATTCTTCAGCATCGTCGCGCGTTACCCGCATTGTGTCCAAACAATCGTACAAAAGTTTCATCAAGTTCACTTCATACACCAATTCCACTTGAGATCCCAGGGGAGTGCTATGAAAATATAATATATATTAATACCACTGGCACAAGTTGTTCCGTTTTATCAATAAGTAATTGAATCTATTGATTTTTCATTCTTTATTTGTTAAATGAAATAACATTATATAACGTTATATATATATATATATATATTTATTTAAAGAATTTGGGGTGAGCGACCCTTATCACTTAGGGAGACGAACGATTCTCAGACCTACCCGACATGCACACAAAATTTCATAAAAATCGACAGTTTCGGAGGAGCTTTTTAACAAACAGGCGACACGAGAATGTTATATATTAGATGGAGATGCGGGATACCACTTTTAAATAATTTTTGAGAAACAAAATGTGGGAGACTCAAATATGGTTACGAAATAATTCAGAAACGGCCATTATTTTCTAGTTATACTTAGTGCATGAACTTAGTAGGTATTCATTATGATTCGAACAATAGTATTAAAAAAATCGAATCCTTGAAAACATCTGTAAGTTAAATAGAGGCAAATTAATAGGATAACTTACATAGGAAAATATTTGCGCTTGGTTGGTCTCGCAGTAGGCGGCACCATTTGCAAGCTTATGTGAGATTGGTCAGATTCCGGTGGAGAATAAACTGTTGGTGATATTACATGCGACAAAGGTTTTAGACGAAGCTCTTGTATCTCATCTTCTAGAACCTATTTGATGAAAATCATAAAACTTTATTTGAGTATACATTATACTATCATTACAAACCAGGTACGTTACACCATCTTCAAAATATCGGTGTAAATTTCGTTAAAATACCTTAATTTGCTGCAATTGCTGCGAGCGTATGATACGCAGTCGCACCACATCGCGCTGGTACTGTTCCGGCTCGTACCCACCCGACATTATTGATGGATCCTTTGTAGGCTGATAAGTAACATATGTATATATAATGCATGCATGATATTTAAAAATATGAAACTAAAACTATAGATGTAAACATGTATAAAAAACTACATTTAATAAAGATATAACATTGACTATTATAGGTTTTAATTAAATAACCCTATTATATAAATAGAGACGCGCAGCCGAATTTGTCACACATATTTTCAGTTTGATAAACAAGTAAATATATAATCTTATAAATTTTATAAAAATAAATATTTCCCAGAACCTTTTGAGGATAAACGTCTGCTTGAAGAGCAGCAGCAAGACGAAGGCGATCCGAGTAACGATTGAGTACAGTAAGATATTTTTGTTCTAGCTTACTATGACGTTCCTGTAAATAATAATTATTTATTACCAAAAAGAAGTTACATAAAGATCACTATTAAAATAACAATAGCTTCTATAGGTACTTTGAATTCTTCTTTCGAATTTAAAGTACCTATAAAAGCATCCGCTGCTAAGCTAGGAATACCTGTGGTTCTGCTAACGGCGCCTAAACCCCTCGGAATGTTTACAATACAATTTATGGCTATAGGTTAATATTAAATAAAGTAATAACTACATCTAATTATATTAATTAAGATAACTGAATGTGCACCTTTCTTGTTGAAAGCAAGAGTGTGTGTTATGTGTTGTTGTTATGTGTGTTATTGTTGTGTGTGTGTGTATGGAAGGTAATCAACACGAAATCAGAATTTTATAGTTATACTGTTGGTTTAAATTAGGCTTGCTTTCGATTTACCCGCCATATAGTCACTCTCGCAAGCAAATGTGGTATTGTTGCCAACGTAGTAGAAAATTTATGCCTTCTTGCCAACTGTCGGAGTAGATCATCCAACGTACGATCAACACGTCGCGGGCGACCCAATTTGCGCGTCAATACGTCTCGCATTTGAGCACTCAGCTCTGTAGTCCTAGTTTCCATTGCACGAAGGTCTACGTTCATTCGGAAAAGGTGAGTTCGATTTACTCTAAAATCATTTAATATTTAGTTAATTAAATATTTAACATGTAGTAAAAAAATGAACAGTAAAATTTGTAACGTGTTTTATGCCACGAATTAAATTTGACAAAAGCTCGTATAGTGGAAGCTACAGGAAGTATAATGATACTTACTTCTGTCTCTGTTTTTGCTGTTTTATTTCGTCTTGTAACTCTAAAACTCTCTTCCTCAGCTTGCTCAGCATTTTTTCTGGAAATACGACAGTCTGCGACAGACCGTTGGGACCGGTGCATCCGTGTAATGCTGAAGCGCGTATTTGATCATATCGAACTATTATTACTTGATCCACTTCATTCATACAACTTTGTTTTTCCATCTATGTAAAATTATTTATAGTGTAACAATCGTACTATTTCTCTTAATAACATTAAATATTTTTAAATACCTACCATGAACTCTCGCAATTCCTGTTTTCTTTTTTCCAATTGTACGGAGAACTTTTTCTTGACTTTGTTGTGAGCATCAATATCTTTGCGAAGAAGTTCTACTAATTTATCTTGTTCCAACATTTCTTGTTCATGTTTACGTCTATTCAAATACGATTTTAAAGATTATAAGATATTTACATCGATTTATCAATCACCAATCGAATTTTGGAGGGAATAAACCAATTCGGACCTCCCGAGTAAAAAAACCGATGTCTTAACCACTAGGTTATCACTGCTTATTAAGAAAATTAAAAAAGATTATTTTTATACTAACATGACACAGAAACAATCTGTATTAATGAATAAAGGTTTATTTTACCGAGTATTTCGAAGCTCATAAGTTTTGTTATAGATATCAACATCGCATCCTTCTGGACAAATGTTCGGATCAAGTCTTATGGGTCCAATATCTCTACTATCCAGACTTCCTTCGTCTTCTTCCTCACTTGACGATGAACTGGATTCAGATTCTGATGATTCTAGACAATGTAGCACAGTTTTTTTCAGTTAGAGTAATCCGCATCCTAAGGGTCATCGGGAAATCGGTCTTGTGTTGATAATTCAAATAGACCCATGAAAGCAGAGACCGCTTGTGTGTGTGTAGTAATAATAAACAAGATGAATTTCTTTTTGTTGGCACAAGTCAACATCGTGTTGGTGAAACTTCTTTTTCTTTTTATACTTACCATCTTCATTACGATCTCTTGGTGGTCGATATTTCTTCTTAAATATTCGTCTCAAGAAATCAGCAAATTTATTATCTTGCACTAACTTCTTGAATTGTCTTTGCAATTCTTGACAGGCTAGATCCAATTTTTCTTTTTCAGCTTTATGCTCGTCAATACGATGTTCGCAGTCTTCTATCTGGTCGTTTACACCTCGAACCTGGTTTTAAAAAAGATATAAATAGGTACTCGTAAATAGGCAAATTAAAATGTTCTGGTTGTTCATATTGTTTTTTATACAAAGAAAGACCTACTAATTGTAAAAAATTACAGTTTTGCATAATGCCCAAGGCATATGCAAAATTGTAATTTTTACCTTCGAACATCTGCATTCTGCAGTTCTGTGCAGTTCCTGGTAGAGTAGCCGTTTTAAAAATATTTATTACATTGTTAAATTTAAATTGAATGCACCTGCATTAGTTTGGCATAAACCCTTTCAGCCAACCTATCTTCATGGGCTTCAAAACGGTTAAGCACTGTCATTTCCCTATGCAATTGGTACAGATGTAACTCCAATAATTGGTTTTTCTCCTGTAAAATATGAAACATTAACTGACTGTGAATCAGAGATAGAGAGAGAGTGACAGAGAGCTGGCATGCAAAAGATGAATGGAAATCTGTACTTAATTAGTCATAATAATAACCTGAACCCTAATTCTTTCACGTTGCAGTTGTTGTAGTCTGGCGTCAAATTGTTGGACTAAGACATCCGCCTCCACAAGTAACATATCTTGTTCATATAGATGCCTATTTATAACAAACATACAAAAAGAAATCATACATTTGATGGAGCTGGTTAAAACAATAGTAAAATTTTGAAAAATTTCCAATCTGCATCAGGTACCTTTCAATGCGCCTTTCACGAATTTCTATCTCAATGGCTGACGATTCTTGATCTTGTTTTGGTTTTAGTAATTCCCATGACGCAGCAAGCGGTCGAGATTCTAAAAACAACAAAGTTCATGATAGATTCTTCTTTATATTTTACTTTATTTAAAACCTTTCTTCTTGATAATATATGGTTTAATACCAGTGATAGGAATAAATTGTGCAACCCTTGGTTGTCGAATACGTTGATGTGGATACATTGCTGATCTTCTTATTTCTTGAGTTTTTCTTGCAGTTGTCAGTCTTGGTCCTGTCGGCACGACCATTTCAGGTTTCACCTAAAAACAATTTTAAATGAAAACGGTCGAATATTCAAAAAGCAATAGTAATTACGTAATCAAACAAAAGGAGGTTATTGATTGATTATTATATTTACCTCGAGATTCTTCTCCGGGAACTCGAGGTCATCTTCAACCATCGGTACTGAAGGCGGTTGCCTAGCGAGCTTGAGTGGTATTTCTGCGCGTATTTCCGACAAACGACGGCCTATTTCTTGCATCTTGGTCACTAGCCACATTTTTTGTTCTCGTAATTTTAGTACTTTTTCATTAAATTCACGTTTATTATCGTAGATCTGTAATTTTTTGTCAGTTATTTCGGGAACATATGAAATTTACCATAACTCATGAACATATTGCAATTACCTCCTTCCTTGTAAGGCAAATCCGAAGCTGAGTATTGTGTGTGTGCGGCGCAACGTAATCGGGTTGTGTTTTAAGTACGTGGTTACCAATTGTGGCTTCAGCTTCTTTAAGTGCTTCTGCTGCACCAGGTGGCAGAGCGTGTGCGTCGGGTTTGCGAGATAGATGTTCTTGCCACTGTGTTTATTTAATATTGTACAATCTTCACATATTAATATAGAAATAAAAGATAAAAGAATCTCTTTCTCAGAATTAGGCGGGTTTAGGTCATAGTCTATCAGGCTGGCTAAGTGAGGTTTGGCACAAATCACACACCTTTAAGAACATTATGGAAAGCTCTTAGGCGTCCGGGTTTTCTCACCGTTAAAGCGAATAATATATAATTAATTGATTAAAACTCAAACTTCAGAGATATATGGGCTCGAATTTGACCTTCCGAGCAAGACAGGTGTTTCCAGCAAAAGTAAAATACTACCAAGAAATCCAGTATTCAACGTACCTCTATAAATTGTGTGTGATGACGATTTAATCTCTGGTAATAATTACGTAGTGCTTTTTTGAATGGATGCGACGGATTTGGAGGCAGACCGAGTAAAAATGATGCAACTTTAGGTGGACCAAACGATGCTTTCTTAGCGGTTGTTCTTTGTATCGTTGATTCTGCCCGTCTATAGAAACAATATTTGAATAAAGTTATCTTTGGATTCACGGCTTTATTTCAACATTTAAAAATGTTAACCAAATTAAGATGTCTAAAAGTAGCAAAAGTCATAGTATAATAAATGTTAGTGATAGACGTTTTACTCACCCTAGTTCCTTCTCAATTAAATCAAACAGATTCAAATCCCTAAGTAAGCGTGTAAGAAATCAGTACACATTTAGAATTGAATAATTACCGCCTCCCATATTTAATGTGGAACAAGTAAATACATCTGAAATATTCTTACCTCCCACGCAACGAAGCTTCATACATTTTTTGATGTACTTCTTCCAATTGCTCATAAAACGCTTTGGATAGATTTTTTTGTCGTAGTGGTCGTATCATTATTTCTGGATCCCTTGGGTAAGAAAATTATGGAAAAACATTTATTTCAAACTTAATTCTAAAATGTTTAAAACAACGAAACTAGTGTCACTGTTTTCATAAAATAATTTGATGAGTTAAAACTTCGATCAATAAAATCGTTACAGTTGTGTTTTGTTATTTTAATATTTTACTGAATCAAAGCTATGTATGTCTCCTAGCTAGAGTTTAGCCGATAAAATTATAAATATATACATGTCAGAAAACAATATTATCTTTACCTGATAGCCTTCAAAGTGAAAGGAAAGACGTCGAGCTGTATGATATTTCTATAATACATTTTATGCAGTGCTAAGTCTGAGGCTTCTAATTGATGAGCTAATTTACGTCCAGTGAGTGCTTTAGCGGCATTAAGCTCTTCTTCTTGAACAGCTAGGGGACGAGTATCTAAAGTGACGTCGATTTGTTGGGAATATGGTAGTGCTCGATTTCTAAATTAAAAACATCCCATTTTAGTCATTATTATAAAGTATAAATGTATTTAGTAAAATTATAATACCTAAGAGATTATTATTGCAAAAAGGATTAGGTAATTAATTAATGAAGATAATATTTTGTGATAAAATATTACTAACGCTTTAATCAATTTACTATATTCTATAGTAAGTTCAGCTAGTTGATCTCTAACATGTTTTTTGTGGGCATTTGCTATGGAAATCATTTTGTCATATTCCTCCTTTTGTTTAAGTTCTTCGTGCGACATCAGTTCCCCATCTATAGTGCTTGGCTCCTTTACTTTTTCCACTTTCTAAAATACAAAAAAGGATGATTTACTATTGGTCCTATTAATATTTTTGTCGAAAAGTTTGAAATTTACCGGAAGTAATACACTCGGAGACAAATCGGGTGACAGGATTAAATTTTCTGGAAAATTTATCACATAGGAGAAAATATTACCATCCGCTCCACTCGTAAATACATATCTGAAAATTGATACAAAAATAAATAAATTTTCGAAAACAGTATAAATATTACGATATTAAAATATACGTACTTTCCACTAGGACTAAATTCTATACAAGTAATAGCTCCAGTATAATAATCGTGCATCGGAAGGTAATAATTATCAATAAAATCTATCCGAGGAGTTGGTTGAACCTGTAATTTATAATACTTAATTCCCAGTTAAGAACAGCACAACGATGATACACATGTAATTTTAATAATACAACCTGTAGTTTCACATAAGCTACTAAAATTATATTATACTATTTAGATATTATACAACTATTCTTGCCTCTTCTTTCGCCAATCGTCTTCCTTTAAGTTTTTTTAGCAGTTTTTGTTGAGCTAATGTCCAAGTCATGTAATGATATTCCGGTGTATCCTCTTCTGCCGTGAGCATACGAACAACACGAATGTAGCCACAATTCGTGCCAACAATGAGGTAACGACCATCACATCTTAAAAGTAAGTAAGTTATTAAGTATTGTGCATATAATCTAGGGTTTATATAAAGTATTTAAAAAGAAGAACTTCAAACACATACACAAATTTTAAAGCAGTGATATTTTCACACCATGCCCCAGGAAAATGTCCGTATTTCAATATTTTATTATATCCCGGTTTCACGAGTAAGAGTGCCCCCGTTCCTTTTTGAACCACCCAAATACCTTCATCGCAATACTGAGCCCAAGTTATTGTGCTGCCTGGGTTGTTTTCGTCTTCCACTAAAAATAATATTAAGTACATTACAATTTTATTCTTGAACGTGTAGTACACTTAGAAGTGAGCTTAGAAATAAAATTGTCTTGAAATAATGATTATATAAAACTATGTAATTTAATTACATCAATACCTAGTTGTATCTCTCCAATCCATTCTTCCTCGTCATCATCTTTGTCTTTTTCACTATCTTCTTGAGCTTTCAAAGCTTCTTCATCAATGCTCGCTAAGTCTTCTTCTGTAGGAAATGGTCTATGTTGCATGCTAAATTAATTAAATTGAATGTATTAAATAAGTTTAATAATTAATATTTGTGCATTTTTTTGCACAGATAGCGACTAATATCTTCTCATTATAATATAAAACAGTAACTTACAAATATTTTTTGACAATTATTTCTTGATACGATAAAAAATCTTGCTTGAAAGTAGTTACTTCTGTGTATTTTCTTATTGGAATGTTCGGCAGTACTGCTTCTATAATAACACCAATTTCTCCGCATAGTAAAAGCACCCTTTCCTAAAACAATAATTGGCTATCAGATTCAATTATGAGATGGGGTTCTAATTTAGTACAATGCATATAATTTAAAAAAAAACAAATTAATAAAATTTACCTCCTATAAGGCATAAAAAAGTATATAATTTCTCATCACCAAAAACTTACTTCGTTGGGCTTCCACGTCATGAAAGAGACATTGTTAGGCGTTTGTATGAATCCCAGAGTATGGAGTTTAAAAGGAAACCCTAGTTCTAATCGATACATAAATATTGTACTATCTTCTCCGCATGTTACTAGTAAAGTCCGCTGTTCGTTTATTGATATTTGTGTTAAGGATTTGGAATGAGGTTTCAGAAGCTGCAAGAAAATATTCAGTTTTTTGTAAAAATAATCGTATTACTTTCTTCTCTCTCAATAGAGCTTACAATGTATGGAATATAATTTATATCTCTATAGAAATATAAGTTTAGTAGATGTTATGTTAGAGATGACATTGTTTTTTGTACCAATACTTAAATTTACTCACTGATATCAAATCAATAACATCAGGGTTAACCGAGTCCTCGCTATGGATAGTTAAAGATGAATTTATACGAACTTCTATGAAAGAGGCTCGAGTTTGAAGCCTCTCTGGGTGAACTAGTAAAGTCCTCATGATCCCATCGGCGAAACCTACTAGTATAATGCGAGATGTTTCATCTACCTGAAAGAGTTTTTATTGAAATATATTTATAGGTCTTCAGGGAGAAAATTTTAATTAATAGTAAAAAAAATCTTTTGCAGCCAAATTTATTATATTTTTTTGGTTATCGATTTCATTAGATGTGTGTTCAGACTTAAGTTCTAAACCTAAAAAACCTAAAAAATATATCTTATCTATATTTATGTACACATAATAAAATTGTTTTATTATTATGTTTGTGCACGCAACACATTAAAACGGCTCAACCGATTTGAATGGAATTTGGTATACGGATACTTTAGACGGTGGATATACATATAGGTTACTTTTTAACCCGAAGAAAAACTTCGTTCACGTGGCATAGAGTTGTACACGAGGAAGGGCCAAATAAGACTTTGCCAAAAACTTTCATGTTTTGGCATCATTATTTTGTGATAATTATAAGAAAAAAATTCAAACAAAAAAAACCTATGTTATTTAAATGGGAAATAAAAAATACGATGAGTCACCTCTTAACATTAATATTAAGGGCTCAAAATTTACCAGACTTTTTTTCGTTATCTCAGACGATATTTTCATGGTAACTAAGGAAAAAAAATTAAAGTTTTTTTTGGCCCACCCTATTGTACACATAACAATACTTAGTTTAACTAATACTTCTAAGCGGACGAATAAGTTCATAATATTGAATAAATAATTCTTACATCTAATGGAGGATAAAGCATACAAGTGACAGGAGCTTGAAATTGATATCTTGCAAGTAAATTGTGTGTCTCAGTATTATACGCTTGTAAAGCTCCATCTTGCCCAGCAGTGATCAATATAGGATGGGTACGTAGTACTGCCATGGAAACAACACCGCTAGCGTGACAAGTCATAATTTTACGATGATTACACTCTAACTTATCGATTTCTAACTCCACTGTCCAAATACCACCATTACCATCCTAAAATAAAAAAAACGTATATCTTTAATATGATTCTCTGACTGAAGTTACGGTTTATTATTTGACTTTGTTAAATAAAAATTTGGACACTGCGTAAAATTTAATGCTATACTCACTTGTGCGTACCAATACATATCTTTTTGATGTTTTAAACACATAATTTGGCATCCCGGCACCTAAAAAAATAATATAGAATAAATCATGTGCCAGAGTTTACGTCACTTTTAAACGATTATGAAAATATAACATACAACTGTTTCCGCTACAGGATTAAGTTCTACAAAAGGATCATCTTCTGGTGGATCAGCTTGATCAACAGTATCCCAGTACCACGCACGGATGTAACCATCTCGGCCTATAGTAGTTACTTCATCGCCAGCTGGACTTAGCATGAATTGTATCTACATAAATTATATAATTCTTTAGGTTAATGTGTTATATATTATTTTAGGATATATCATTTATTTTCCATAATATGTTTGTATTTTGAGTCGTAAAGGCCTATTTCTACGAGCTTTTGTTAAAAGTAATGTAAATTGTAATCATTATGAAAATTTTTATTATTTCATAAGAAGCCATATATAAATATCCACACAATAATTTAAAAGTTAATCATACAATTGGCGCTTTATGGCAAGTTTTTCTTCCACGTTGCGTCACTTCTAATTTAACAAGACCAGCTTCCCAAACGAGAACATTACCCCACTCGCATCCTGAAAGGATCTGAAATCAATAAATAAACGTATATAATACAAAACTATGTTATTAACATGTGTATTATAAACAAAAAGTACACTTAATAAATCTAATAAAAATTTGAAATAATGGATTACCCACATTTTCATCAGGCATAGGATAAACCCCGAGCACATCGCAAATTTCGGTTTTCCCGAATCTCCCTAATTCGCCTTTTAATTTCAATCCCGTAAACGTTTGTGCCATTTTCCAAGTTTTTATATGAGCAGCTCCTACAAACATGAATTACTCAATCAAAGTTCGTTACTATTTAAAAATGTACTTTGTGTGTGAACGAAGACGTTCAGTACGCTAACGTTGGAAAGTCACATGGAGTTGGAAAGCACTGAGCACTGTGATCCTTTGACAGCTTTGCTGCTGTCACGACGTGGAATTAATAGTATCTGATCTAGACTGAAATTCTCACCAGCAGTTGTAAGTTGTCCTGGGCAATATGGTGAAAACATAACAGTATTTACATCAAATGAGAAAGCACTCGTCCTTAAAAGAATTTTATGTCGTTTCCAGTTCCAAATGGTCAAGTTGTAATCAGGCTCCTTTCCTACAGACGCAAGAAGCTCACCGTCGGGGCTATAATAAGATAATTAAAAAATTATTAATTAAGTTAAATCTAAATAGTAAAATAATGAAGTAATAAATAATAATCAATTATGCTAAATGCCTCAAAACTTATAATTTGTATAGTTGGATTAAACTACATACCTAAAATCAAGAACAGAGTAAGCGTTAGCAGTTCCATCTCGCAGAACAGCATCTATATCCATTTGTGGCCAAGTGTAAAGTAATATAATCGGTTCATTTAATACTTCTCTGCTTTCTGCAACAGCTATGCGGTAATTCGGATCTTTTCTGTAAGACTGCAAAGTATATTCAGTAAGTATTGTTTTATAGATGTTTCGTTAGGAATCTATAATAAAATACTTATATGTCTTAAAAATTTAGCTATAAACAATTAAACATACCGTAATAGCTCCAACGGACCCTCCTGTGGTACTTCTTCGGAACCATAATTGTTTAGTGTTGACATCCATGAATGTAATAATGCTTCCAGTTGCCCAGCATACGACGGCTTCATCGCATGCACATAGATTAAAATACTTTTGGCAGTTATAGCCGTAAGAATATCTTAGATTGATATAGGATTTTTTTTATGGCAGATAAGGGAGAAACGAGCAGACGATCCATCTGATTGTAAGCGGCCATCGTCGCCCATAGACATCGGCAATACAAGAGAGTGACTTGTTTTTCCGATGCCACCTCGATAGAGTGAGGAAGGGGAACGAAGAGAAGAATGCTACGGTTTCAGTGGACTAGACTAGAGTTCACTAGAACCGCAGCATTAATGGGATCGGAGAGGGAAGGGGTAGATCTGGTCCATATGCGGCTCGGCCGTAATGCGTCAGACGCATGACGGTCGGATTCGCATGCTGGTGGTCGCAAGCCAGTCTGGGAACAGATCCCCTTCCACCAATGGGCATGCTGGGTTAGTCGCCTCTTACAAGATGCTCTCCCAGCGGCAGAAGGGAATTGTATTCGACGAGTTACGTTAAATAATATTCATAAACACATGTAAATCATACGCTAAAAACTCCACGACTTGAAAAACTAATGCCCATGATTGTCTTTATAAAGGATACTTAAATTCAAATAAGTCAAGAGGAATTGTAGAATCAAGAGTATTTACAGCACCCGAAACAAACTCATCGGGATCGTATTCAGTAAGAATTGATTCGGCCTCGACTTCTTCCTCTAATTCTTCTGGAACTGCCTCGTCAAGTCGGCCTTCTTCTGTATTTATAATATACAAATAAATTTAAAACCTCTATATTATGACATTTTTATTTTTAATCATAAGTTTGCTTATTTTACGGTATAATATATTATTGGCGGTGACTGGTGCATTTACTAAAGAATTATATTTACCTTCTCCATGTTCTTCTATTTCTTCGTCAGCCATTTCCTAGAGTCTATGCTTATTATTATTAAAATAAATTCGGGTAGTTTTTCACTAGTATCTTATAAAGAATGAATATAAAATGCGTAAATGATATCTAGTTAACATTATTAATGTATTCGGGTGTATCTCTAAAATAAGTAGTGAAGCGTTGCTAAGATACCTTTTCTTTTTTACAAATTGTATTATGTGTTGTACAATCATAAAAAATATCGGCACATTCATTGTAAAATGTGTACGTTATTCCTATTCAGTAACAATAACTCAGAAAAATAAAAATATAAACAACATATTGATTCATTAAATATATCTTTTTTAGTATAAATAGTTCAATTCACGACTATTTTGATAGAGCGGCGAGACTTCGTGGATTTAGCTATATATGTATATGTCAAAAATATATTATAATCTATCTCACGATCTGTCGACTGTTTGCAATATAGCGTATTAATTTTCTGTAGATTATAATCTAACGAAATGAAACTGTCAAATCGTGAATCGGGATGAATTTACAATAGAGTTACAAAACTATTACAGTGGGCATATTGAAAATATAAAAAAATTGGAATGGATAAAATATTGTCTTAAGGACTTCTGTGACGTCTTCGGCGCTTTGGGAAGGGTAGTCCCTTTGCCCTTGCGTAACACAATGGGAAAACATATGCTTGCCTTCCGAGCTTCGGCTTGCTGGACCAGCCGCTCACCGCTACGACTCGCACGTGTTTCCCATTGTATTACAGCGGGCGGGGGCTCCCCTCCCTCCGCTTATTATATACACTCTAGGAGTAAAACAGACAAGTACCGCGTGAAGGTTGGGATGAATAAGATTCTTTTATTAGTCCATTGTATTTTTGAAGTGAAACTTCTTTAGAATCGTTGTGATTTCAAACCGGATGCAACGAAAAAACGACAGGTAAGAGACACAAATACAAAAATGTGTAGGAAAGAATGAGACAGAAATATACATACTATTTTATCTATACTATAATATTATAAAGAAGTAAGATTTGTATTTTTGTATGTAACAAATAAACATAAAAACTACTGGACCGATTTCAAAAATTCTTTCACCATTAGAAAGCTACATTATCCCTGAGTAACATAGGCTATATTTATTACAAGAAAAAATTAGAAATCCCCAGAAAATCTCACTAAAACCAACCCAAGGTGCAAAAAAATAGCCATAAAATATCTTTCATCGCATGCGCTGCGAAAAGTATTGATGATAGAACAAAAAAATGTTCTAGAATATTATAGAACGTATCAATATCTACAAAAAAGTCCGCGAGACCATATGTCCAACTATTATAGTTATGTCACTATAACTACTTTTTTATATTTTAAAAGTTGATAAAAATGCCTATCAAAATCAGACCATGTTTTCTATACCTTTGTATTAATCCTTATCCAAATAAATTATTTCATATTCAAGACTGTTTCAATACCTGTAAATTACTTTTTGAATTATTAAAATCGGACCTTCCATTCAAAAGATATTACGAAATTAAAAATATCAATATAAACAAAAAATACACGCCGACGCGACGGGCCAGTGCCAGTTGTCAGGAGTGGCAACACTGTTGGATAGATATATAATCTATGTATCGGAGTTATGAGTTTTGGTTATGAGCATGAGAACTGAATATAGTCTGATTCTAAAGTGAATGGTGTTTTATTAATAAAGTATTAACCAACAAACATGACATGGCGCTGAGGACATGTGGAAATAGTAGAAAAGGAGATAAATAATGTTCGTAAGTTTTTGTAAAATATAGTAAAAAAAAAAAAAAAAAAAAAAAAAAAAAGATACATAGAAAGTATACCGCGACGCCAGTGGGGTGACGCCATTTTTGTGCCATTATAGTCACAAAGAATAGTATTGTGAAAATGGAATTATTAAAACCTCCAGCTCCTTTAAATACAACCTCGGGTGACCTGAATCAATCTTTTAAAGAATGGAAACAGAAATTCCAATTATATTATACGGCGAGTGGTGCGGATGAAAAACTTACAGACAAACAAAAATGTGCTTTATTATTGCATAGCATCGGAGACGACGGATTGGCTATATACAATAATTTTGAAAATAAAGAAAACCTTAAGTATGAGGAAATTCTTAAAAAGATAGAATTACATTGCAGTCCGCCAACTAATGAGACATATAACAGACATTTGTTTTTCTCAAGAAAACAAAAGGCTTCAGAGTCGTTTGATGAATTCTTAACAGCTATTAAAAAGCTCAGTCAGGATTGTAACTTTGAAAAGCTGCGGGATGGACTTATTCGTGATCAAATTATTTTAGGCATTCATGATAATAACTTAAAAGAAAATTTATTGAGAATTACAGACCTGAATTTAGAAAAATGTATATCTACATGTAGAATAGCTGAGACAGCTAAAGCCCAGTTTCAAATATTAAATAGCGAGAATAAAGAAGTGGCTATGATAAATAAAGATAAAAATTACAATAGAGGCAGGTCATCGGCTAGACAAAGAAGTCAGGACAGACAAGCATTTCAACCAAGAAGAGTTCAGTCTATGGATAGACAAGAATCAAGTACAAATAATAAGCCCTTTGCTTGTAGGAAATGTGGAAAAAAGCATTCATATAGAAGATGTCCGGCTTTTAATAAAAAATGTGTTAAGTGTGGTAAATATGGTCATTTTGGTGCTATGTGTTTTAATAAATGTGCTACAGTGTTATTAGAGAATAATCAAAGTCAAGACTCATTCCAAATAAATTCGGTTAATATTATTGGTTCAATAAATAGAGACTGGCAAATGAAACTTAAAGTTAGAGGCATGTTTGTACAATTTAAAATTGACACAGGGTCACAAGTAGATATTCTCCATGAAGAGTTTTGTAAAAGATTTAATTTAAAAATAACTAAATGTCAGGATATTAGGTTAAATAATTTTGATGGCTCTCGTATTAAAGTAATTGGTGTGTGTCATGAGATAGTAGCCTATGGGGATAAGGAGTGCAAAACAACTTTCTATATTGTTAATTGTTGTAACTGTGGTATAATTAGTTATAATACAGCTATAAAGTTAGGTATACTAAATAAAGTTGATCAGATTAATATTAAAAATCCTAATGTAATTGAAAGCTATAGTGATTTGTTTTCTGGGTTAGGAGAACTTAATTATGAGTATAAAATTAAGTTATCTGATAATTGTGTACCTATTGCTGAGAGACCTAGAAAAATTCCATTTAAATTAGAGCCTAGAGTAAAACAAGAATTAGATAAGTTGGAAAGTTTAAATGTTATTAGGAAAGTTACAGAACCAACAGAATGGGTTAATTCTATGGTGGTCACTAAAAAACCAGGGGATAAAATAAGGATATGTTTAGACCCACAAAATTTAAATAAATGTATAGTAAGGGAACGTTACAGAATTAAAACATTTGAAGAATTAGTGGCACGTATGCCCAGAGCCAAATATTTTAGTGTACTAGATGCATCTAAAGGTTTTTATATGATAAAACTCTCAGAGGACTGTCAATTATTAACTACTTTTAATGCTGGTAATTTTGGCAGGTATTGTTATAAAAGATTACCTTTTGGTTTAAATTCAGCTCCAGAAGTTTTTAGCAAGTGTTTTTCTGATTTATTTAAAGATATTAAAGGTGTAGAACTGTATATTGATGAGTTAATAATTTGGGGTGAAACTTTACAAGAGCATAATGAAAGGGTAGAGCAGGTATTACAGAAAGCTAGGTTGTCAGGTGTTAAGTTTAATAAAGAAAAATGTCAATTTGGTGTCAAAGAAGTCAAATTTATAGGTCATATTATTAGTGCAGATGGAATTAAACCAGATCCCGAGAAAGTTAGAGCAATTATAGAGATGGATAAGCCTAAAGATAAAAAACAATTACAAACAATATTAGGTATTGTTACTTATGTTTCAAAATTTATTCCAAATTTATCTGATGTAACATTTTCCTTAAGAGAGTTATTAAAAAAAGATTCAGTTTTCACATGGGGTGACAAGCAAAATAATGATTTTATTAAATTAAAAGAATGCCTAACATCTAAACCAATTTTGAAATACTTTGATATAGAGAAACCTATAACATTGTCGGTTGATAGTAGCAGTACAGGGTTAGGTGCAGTTTTGCTTCAGGATAATGCTCCAGTAGCATACGCATCCAAAGCTCTTACAGATTGTCAGAGGTCATGGGCTCAAATTGAAAAGGAATTGTTAGCAATTGTTTATGCTTGTGAGAAATTTCATCAATACATATATGGTAGACATGTGTTAGTAGAAACGGATCATAAACCGCTAGAAAGTATTTTTAAAAAATCAATGAATGAGACTCCTTTAAGACTACAGAGATTACGTTTAAGATTACAGGGTTATGATTTGGAAATAAAGTACAGACCGGGTAAAGAATTATTAATAGCTGATGCTTTGTCTAGAGCTTATGTAAAAGATAATATTTGTAATAAAGAATTAGATGATAAAGTAGAACTACATGTTTGTATGGTTAAAGAGTGTATTAATATTAGTAAAGAGAGGTTAGAAGAATTAAAAAGTCATACTGCCAAAGATGAAGATTTATTGCTATTAATTACATATATCAAAAATTCATGGCCGAATGTTAAAGATATTCCATTTAATTTACGTTATTATTATTCTATAAAAGATGAACTTTGTGTGTCTGAAGGTTTAATTTTTAAAAACACAGCTGTTTTGGTACCTAAATCATTAAGAAAAAATATGCTTAACAAAATTCATTATAATCACCAAGGTATAGAGAAATGTAAGAATAGAATCAGAGGATTATTATTCTGGCCTTTTATGATTAAAGAGTTAGAGGATATGATATCCAATTGTGACTTATGTCTTAAATATAGTAAGAATCATTCTTTTGAAACACTAAAATTAAGAAATGTAGGTGATAAGCCATGGGCAGTTATTGGGGCAGATATGTTTTTTCTTAACAATAAAATTTACTTGTTAACTATTGATTACTTAACTAAATATCTAGAATTAATTGAGTTAAAAGATCAGTCAGCTGAATGTCACATATTAGCTTTAAAAACAGTATTTTCTAGATGGGGTATACCTGAAATTTTGTATACTGATGATGGAGCACAGTATAAAAGCCATTTATTCAAAGATTTTTGTAGTTCTTGGAATTTTAAACATATTCATTCTTCACCTTATTATGCTAGATCAAATGGTATGGTTGAAAGACACATACAAACAATTAAAAAAATGTTTAAAAAGTGTATTTATGAGAAAAAGGATATATATTTAGCTTTATTAGAATATCGCAATACTCCTATTGATTGTAAACTAAAATCTCCAAATGAGTTAATGTTTGGGAGACAAGTTTCTTCATTCTTACCTGTAAATAATGAAAATGTTATAAATAATTATAATAAAGTTAAAAAATATGTGGAAAATAAACAAAACAAATATAAATATTTTCATGATAAAAAATATAATAAAAGAATAAATAACTTCTATAATGGTCAGAATGTTTTCATTCATGATAAAAATAGTAACAAAAAGATTGAGGGTAAAATATTAAGTAAAGAGAAAGATAGATGTTATAAAATATTATTGAAAAATGGGGAGATAGTTATAAGAAATAAATATCATGTGTTTAAGGGATCATCACATAAAAAAGTTATGCCATATTGTAATGATAAGTTTTATAGTATTGATGAGAATGAACCCTCTCAGAATTGTAATAGTAATTATAATTCTTATAAAATGTATGAACAACCATCTCAAAGTTCTTCTTATAATAACAACAATAATAAAAAAGTTACATTTAATTTAGACCTAAACACTGAACATAAAATAAGTTCAAGTAATGTTTCAAGTTATGGAAGAGCTTTGAGAAAACCTCAATATTTACAGGAATATGTTTAACATTAAAGAAAGAGGGATGTCAGGAGTGGCAACACTGTTGGATAGATATATAATCTATGTATCGGAGTTATGAGTTTTGGTTATGAGCATGAGAACTGAATATAGTCTGATTCTAAAGTGAATGGTGTTTTATTAATAAAGTATTAACCAACAAACATGACACCAGTGTAGTTCTATCTCGGTGATACTCGAAGTGCAGCGAGTGGTAGCGAGTAACGCCGAGGTAGAGGGGCACCGAAATGCGGGAGAGCCAAAATGTTTTAAACTAAATATTCCACCCGTGCGAAGCCGGGATGGGCCCCTAGTATTATTATATATATTCATCTCATTCTTTTGTCGATTTACTGAAGTTTCACTTCTATCGTGTGTGAATCGCACACACACCTTTTTCTCTATGATTGTTGATTTAATGTTTACTTGATATCAAGCTATCAGTGTTGAGTAGGGAAGAAATTTCTCTTTTGAGCTAATTTTTTTTATCTATTTTCATTATCCCCACTGTAGTAGTTTTGTAACCATGGTAAATTTTCAGTTTCACTTTGATAGATTTTATTGATTACCTACAAGTAATAAATACATCTTTATATGACAATTCTTGAAGTGAATTTATTTTATTAGACTGACACCTGTGTTTCATTCCTACCGACCGCCTTCGGACAGCATTATCTTACGGTTCACAATCTATCGACACTTTCAAATATCGAGTTGTTGTGAGTGAGATCGGAAGATCGCACACCTCATTTAATCGCACTTTTTAAACTCGCTCTTACATACTATCATCATCATATATTATCGATGGCTTAATTTTTCTTACAGCTAAGACTGGTGTCCTCCTCATAATGATGATCTAGTTAGGCCATAGTCTACCACGCTGTCCCAGTTGGCAGATTTCAAACACCGTTGAAAACATTATGGAGAAACCTGAGGTAGATTTTCTCAAGATGTTTTCCTTCAAGCGATATTCAATATTTTATCAAAACACACCAAACTCAGAAAAGTCTATGGTGTGCGTCTAGGATCAGACTTCCCGTGTGTGATATCAAATTCTTAACCGTTAGTCTATCAGTGAACTATAAAATACTATATTTTTTGTAAATTCTTACCTAATACATTATTCAGCATAACCCAGTAATTTAAAAAAAATATTAAGTCTGTCCTCTGGTATACTTACTATACACCTTGGTCTTCTGTCTGTTAGAACCTTACACCATAAAACCCATCGAATCATTGAATTCTATGGTTTTAAAAGTGAGTTTAATTGTGACTAGGAGTTAGTTTGTTATAAAAAAAATGGCGCGACAAGGAATTTACTGTTTATTTCCTTGCATATGGGACAGTATAAAATATTACTTTTTCCAAAATGTAACCTTTACTTGACCCTGAAGAATTTATTTTACCTTTAATATAAACAATACTTGACCTGATAAATAATATTGTGAAGATAATAGATTAAACATATATCGATTTCGATTTTCAGAAATAAATACCTTATACATTGCTTATTTTCTAAGAAAATCGATATTTTGATATATCGATATTTTCATCCCTAGTTTAGTGTCATCTTTGCTCGAGTGATTATGATAAAAACATACAAACGTCATATTTTATCATTGTAATTAAAATGACAACAAACACGATTTAGATGCATTTTTCTAATGTCGAAATTGTTATTTAGACTTTAGACTGCAATAATCTGATCTTGAAACTTAAAGAAAATGTCACAACCACAAAGACAAGTTGTACTGAATTTGTACAAAACGGTGGGTTATTTTACAACTACGTTCGTTTGATTAATATGTTTACATATTTTATCAAATTATTATTATATAATTCATTAATATAAATTTGTAAAACATACTATTAACATTTAATTCAACAAGATATAAAGAAAAATCTGTTATGGTTTTTGCATTTATTAGGAATTTACAGATAATATGTTTTTATTTTCTAATCTTCATGTATAGCTGTTGTCATTATGTATGCTTTGCACACTCAGCAACATCAGGAAGTCATTCAGCATATCCATAGAAAAAAAAATGGTACCCAAACATTAATACCACTATGTCCAATAATTTTAAATCAGTTTTTTGATCAATAATCTTGATTGCAGTATTATATAAATATTAGTAACACAAACATATTTACTCATTATTTAATCATTTTATTTGTTTTGTAGCTGTTATACTTGGGAAGAGATTGGCCCCAAGGCTATGATTTATTCAGGAAACGATTACACAAAGTATTTACAAGGAATAGTGAAGAAAATGACCCAAAAAAGATAGAGTTAATGATAAAACATGGCCAGTTTGTTATCAAAGAAATTGAAGCCCTTTATAAGTTGAAAAAGTATAGAGCTATGAAAAGAAGATATTACGATGACAGTTAGGTATTGTACATAGTATAATCAATTTAAAAATATATCTTTTTTATTACCAGTTTGAGCTCAAAGTTTAGACAAGTAAGTAAAAAATATAATTGTACTTGCCTAATTAAGTATTTATAAATTTTTTTATGGATATTGTTATTATTTTATAAAATTAAAACAATGGATTCGTGATTTTCAGAAATTCATAAAATGAAACTAGAAATCTATGTAATTTTGTAATATAGATACTTTTATGGTTTACATAATACATTATTGTATTAAACTAAGTTAAATAATAACAATACTAAAAGACATCTATTTTTAAAATAAATTTTAACATGTTATATGACATTAGTTTTATTTAACTGTCGAATGATATGATTACTTTATTGATGAACTTCGTGAGATATAAGTATGTACATATGATGTTGATGAATTGGTTTCAATATTCCTCTGCAATACTGATCATAATCAAATTTCTAATTTATTTATTATCTTTTTATCATATCATTTTATATATTATGATATAAGAATATTATTTTCACACTCAGTATAGTTCACTATCGAGACTAAATGTTTGTAGAGCAAAACTTTTTTTTTTAGGATGTCAACAGATTCATGGCAGCTTTAATAAATAAAAATTGTTAAACCAATTTAATTGCTAGCTATGAATCTGTTGCAATATAATATGAGTAGAAACTATAAGTTAACGTAACTATATTTATTGAATACAGTATTTGAACCACAAGTCTACAAGTTTGGTGTTGGTGCAGTTTATATAGTTGAAGCCAATCTTCATTACTCCTACTCCTATATGCAATTGTGAAATTTAACATGTGATTACATTATATACATAATAACATACACATTTGAGATCAACAACAGTTAAGCATTAGCTAAGTAGGTAATAGGTATAGAAGTATATGATTCTCACACCAAAATTAGAGCTCTTTATTATATCCTACTTACTAAATTTTATGTAAAAATAAAAATATCATGAATTATAATTTAGTACAGTAGCTAATATACCGTAAGTTCATTTAAATTGGATAACTTTAAAGAGAAAATATAATTTTTAACAGTTACAAATTATAATAGTAAGGTATTTGATTTCAACCTTAATTTGGACTATCGACGATAAAGACTTTGTTTAAAATTTATAGCTATTATACCTATGTAGCAACAAGATATACAAACTCTACGAATATCATGTAATATTATAGTTTTTTATTACTATTGTGTATATTACAATTATAATTTTCGTAATAAAGTATTTGACTACTCTAAGATAAACATTTAAACAGAGAAAACGAGTTGACAGACAAACATTAAGAGGATTTAAAAAAATAATGTCTGCCTGTAAGCAGTGGCCTTTAATGTGTTAATATTAATAGGATTTCAAAGAAAGCCATCTTGAGGCTTATCCATCATTAGATTGTTCATTATTGAGATTGGTAATATCATGTCATAAAGCAGTATGTAGGCAATCAGGGTTTCATTTACCTTAATAGGCCAAATGTTCCTCCAAAGAAGGTAAAAAATTAAACAAATCTAAGTATTTCTTAAAACAATCTAATAATAGGCTTTATCTACATCACTTCTACGAAATGCCTGTCCTTCTTTAGAGGAACTAATAATATTTACTTAAAATGTATTCTTTCTATAACACTTAATTGGTATTAAAATAGAATGTAATAAATTTAACAGGATTCAACTTATTTACAAGTAAGCATACATACCAAAATTAATAGTTTAAAAAATAGTAAATTCACATTACACTATTAAATAAAAAATATTTTACAAAATAATATAAACTTGGTGATTAATTAATTTACTAAAATACTGTTAAATATAAAAGGGGAACAGATATTTTAATATTTTTTATACATAATTTAAAAAACTAATTATAAAAGATTACAACAAAAAATAATTTAAAAAGCGCTCCTTCAACCTTATTTAATTGAAAGACACTAAGAAGACAAACGAAAAATTTAGTCCAATAATATTGATTAAATAAGGCGTTGGTTCTTCATTCTCTTTTATTCCATGGGATCGTCGGTTTCTGTAATAAATAATACAGTATACAGATAAACTATTGAGACTTGATTTTTTTTATAAAACTTAAAAATAAATCATTACTTACGAGGAGAGATGCTAAGAATAGTGATTTGCTGAATAACGAATATTCGGCGAGTCTCTTGGCCGAAACGACACTTAGAGTCTTTCGCGTGTGATCGTTCTACAAAAATACGTGTAATGACGATGCGGCGTGGGCGCTTTGTTTGTTGATAGGACAGCAGACTCTTATTAGTGGTGGTCTTGCTAAGATTTATTTATCATCTCCCGGTAGTAGTGTATAGGTACAGTGAGTGGCTATTTTTAGAAGCAGGTATAATTTATGAGGAAAAGCGCAATTGTTTGCTATCAACATGTGCTAAAAAAAATTGTTTTCATTCATCATAACTTACCACTGGTAGATTTAATTGATAAAATTAAAATTATTTGTGAGTGAAATTATGCATTCTTTTTAATCGTGACTTACTATTCGGTATTCGGCCGAATAGTCCCCAATTTTCGTCGGAATACCGAATAGTGAAAAAAATAGCCGAATATCGAATATTCGTGGCATCTCTAATTACGAGTAGGTACTAGGTCACCGAATTTATAAACTGAATTTTATTTATCCATATTTGAATTTAATTCAGATATAGTATTAATTAATATACAGTTATATCTTTAAAAAATGATTGAAAGTGAAAAAAATTCTAGATTCAACAAATTGTGTCGTGACGCTCTGTAAATCAGATTGATCTAAACAATGGCGTTTTCAATAGAGCGACTTATGAGTTTCATGCCAATACTTCTCATCAGAAAATTTTGTTCCGAGTTGTTGGTAGCTTCCGACAAACTGACTGACTGACTGACCTGTTTTGACGTGTCAACAGTACTTTGAAAAAAGTCTAATCGCAATAATAGTTATTTGTTATGCAAGAGTGCAAAGTTGCTTTTTACCGAGACCGAGCAAGCGAAGGTTTCCATAATTGAATCACGAGCGCAGCGAGTGAATCAAAAATTAGAATCCTGAGCGTTAGCGAGGGAACGAAAAGAGTACAAGGTGAAAATCTATGCACTTGAGTGCAACACGTGACTTTTCATCCCACCTCAGCGAGGAAATAAAAAACTGGGTGCACTGGGGGAGTGCCGGTAGAAGTGAAAAATTGAACATTAACGTTGTGCATTAACGTAACCCAAAGAACAAAATTCAAAATAACTACTAGTCAAACCTCCGCGAATCTCTCGCCTACACTGCTCTACGTAGCGACAAATCATTTAATTAAAAACCACTAAAATACGATAGTCAATATTAATTACACGAAATTACTCGTCAAACTGCCAATGAACTTGTGACAGTCAATAAAATATCTAATTGAATATAAATATGAATGCAAAACTCCAATTTTTCATTTTTACTAGTTTCCATTATTAAAATCTGTCGAATTTAAAATCTCGCTAATTTTCTGTCGAAAGTTGAACATTTTTTACCCATCCCAAAAAAATGTAAACTGCACAACGCCATTAAAGAAGACTTTTCAGTTCAAAATCGAAGAGCAAAAATACTCTTTCCGAGATGGTGGAATGAAAAATATTTTGACACGACAACAATATAATTTATGTTAGAATAATATGTCAAAGAGCATTAGCTTTTTTTGAAATATTGCATGGTACCTGTTGTTTATGTTTAATCTTTCTTTTCTCCATCTTCGGGGTCCTTGAGAGTGTGCCACTGCGCGATGGGGCGCCGCGGGCTGGCCAGCATGTCGGACCAGTGGCGGAGCTCCGTACCTGACGCGTTGTATCCGAGTACCACTTTACCGATGGGTTCCGAGGTGCCGATGCGGTCGTAGTCCACCACAGTTACCACTAGATTCACCTTCTGTTACGCATTTATTATCAAAAATATTAAGTTATGAATGCAGGATGAATTTAAGCAATCTACTGCGATGAGGCGATATAATAGCGCTATCCTATGATATTGATTAATGTAACGTTTTGAAGTGTTGCAGGATTGACTTTTGTTATTATGCTACTAGGACTGAAAGTTATGGCACCTATGGCTTGTAATTTCAGTATTAGAAGGCTTATTATTTAAGGTTTATCCTTTGGCTATATTTCGAATCTAGGTATATCAGATCATGCATAAAGTAGGAATAGCTTACAATGGTATGAGTTTGTAACAATAAATGCATTATGAAACAATCATTCAGTTCACACTACTTACCTTACCTTTAGTCGATATTGTAAAATTAAATTTGTGTCAGGAGTGAGGTTGTAGAAAGGTAAAAGATTTGGGTGAGTTATGAGATTTATGAAAAATAGAAATTAAGATCCACAAGAAGAACAAGAGTCTGGATTCCTGAAAACCATATATTTGGGTAATTACAATTTGAAGTCACCAAATTGTAATGCAGTTACGAGGGGAGATTCATTATTGCACCACTGTATAGTTGGATTACTTTAGGTGTGCTATATTAACAAAACAACACATTTAGGTATATTTCGTAATTAAAACCTTTAGTCGAAACATTTTGTTATGAGTAAAGGTCAATTAATACGTAAAACCGTACCTAAACACGTTTGCTTTGAATAATATAACGAAAGGATGAAAAGGAAACGGAATAGAGAAGTTACAACAGATAGGTCAGAGAAGAATAATAGAAGATAAAGTAAAAGTAATAAGTTATGTAGTGTTGGGGATATCGCTAAGGGAGTCTCGGGTGTAAGTGGTGTATACTCATGTTCACAACAATTAGAACACAACATCGATTGTACATTGGTAGGTGACATTTGAGAGAAGAAAATCAACTTTATAAATACCAATTGATTTTGTAACTGAACAGTTTATTCTTATAATAGATACGATGATTTTCTTCATTGTCAAGTACCCGCACAATGTACCACAACATTGAATTTTGACACAATCTCGGCTCGCACCTGTATTTGTTCGAATGGTACTTCAAAAGTAAATGACTCGTTGTAATATGGATTCAGTGTGCATTTCTTGATGCTCGTTTTCTTCTTCTTGAGACGCTTGCCATTTTGCATAAGTGCTATCTTTACGTACGGGTCTGTGGTCACACAGCGATGTACCAGGATATGAAAAAATGAAAATTACTATATTAGTGTATTATAAATAACTAAAATGAGTATACATGTACCTTGAACATAGCTTACAAGTATCTAACTCTATTAACGTTATTATAATATAAGATATAACTAAAATCATTATGATTAAGGTACGAAGGTAATTTATATTAAATGTAGCATAAATGGTGTCCGCATATTGGTGTTTGTAGCTATGAATAATTGTGTTTATATTATAACGTATGGAGCTGTGCTATAAGATGTTAACAGCAAGCAAATACACACCTACGATTATAGATTATCGCTCTACCAATCTAGCTTTATGTTGTTAGCTGAATGTATCTATGTGCAATTATACAAATGGTCGTAGAAATAAAAAATAATTGATAGATAATTTTATATATATGTACGTATGATGAATATATTGTGGTTACTACATAAGTTCTATATTAAGACTAGATATTATATAAAATATTGTGGTATATGTTTCTATGTTCATGCAATTATTGGACTATGACGAGCAGTTTTTAAAGTTTAAGGAGTTGTAGACATTAACAATACAGTTTTTTACCCTAAAATTCCTGAAAGTAAATAACAATTTTAGATTTAAATAAATGATAATTTTTTGAAAATTACTTTATTATTACTGTAGTAAGTAGTTATGTTTGCAAACTTACCTGACAAACCGCCGACATCCATCTTTTTCAAGTTCTTTGCCTCTAAAATTACCACGGTCAATTTTCCAGCAGTAGGTACGTAACGCAAAGAGAAACATATGTCTCCCAACTTGTTGTCCTGTAAATTTTAAGCAACATTTTTTTTAATTTATTTTATAATTTGTAAAATTTTAAAATACATAAAAAATTATAAACACTTTGACCGTTTGTTTCAGTACTGGTAAAGTATTTTTGACATAACTATTTGTATCAGATATAAATATGTATTCAATGTTCTTTAATTGTGTTTGTTTTAGGGTTTAGGTTGTGATTAGTATGGAAGATAATATAGGAATAGTAGTGTAGGGAAAATAGTTACTGAGACAGGTCTGATAAGCTGTTTATAAATAATATTCGGACTCGAAATAACGCGGCTTAGGGCGGAAGGGGTAGTAACTTGTTAAACAAAAACAAACAATAGCTCCGTGTAATTACCTAGAAGCATTTTTATGGTTTTCAGTCAGTCGATAAAGTTGATCACCCAGTATATAACCATCAAAATATTAAGCAACAAGTCTGCAGCATCTGAATAAAATTGTGTTACTAACAGTGATCAACTCTATCGTTTTGTGCTTAGGACATAGCACAGACTCAAAAATAAGTAGCTTCAAACAGAATAGACTTTGCAACTAGTCAGGTCATTTACAACCACTTTCATTGCGTTACTTATAACGTTTTAGCACATATAAATGTCATTTTATCTAAAACATTAAACACGGTACATACATTTTAAACATAATTCTAGAGGACAGGGGAACAAAACAAAATAATGTTCACATCAAACCTACAGTTATAAAGCAATTACCCGCACAAATATATGTAATATATATGTGTATATAAACATAAGATTCGAATAATCATTACGATCTGTTGCCGAAATGATGCCAATTTATTTTAATTTGTAACACCCAGCTCAGATCATCAAAGCGCATTGCTCACCTTGCTTACGAACGAACCTATAACAAGTTGGTTCGATAAATGACGTTCCTTATGTCGTAAAATCGGTAGTCACCTAGTATTGCCTAAGAAAGACTAACCATTTTAGAAACAGATCGCAATTATCTAAAATATAACATTTAGATAATTCACACATACGTACACAATCTAGGCTAAGAATCCATAAAGAAATACAGAGATCGATGTAGGTGGACAGTTGTTTGTGCATAAATTGTCAGTGTTCATATTAATCAGTAGATATATGCATTTCTTGATGGATTCGGTAATAAATGCTTTAGGATACATACATACATTCCGAGGAGTACACGTCACGTATAGGATGTAACATCACACTATGACTCGGGGTGACAGGGGTCGGGGACACACTAAGTACGTACGGGTGAAACACAGCGCATGGATGTGCTAAGCTTGTGCTCAACAAGAGTGACCGTAAACTATTCTCCTTTGAGTTTCTATCGGTTACTTTGAATGTCTATTGGGAAATACCAACTGTATTTAAAGTAAATTACACTAGCTTTGATATAAATAAATAAAATAAAATTGTATAGGATTATTTCTTGATTAAGCAATATCTTATAGGATCTTCTATTGGTTACAGTATACAGAATTGTAATTATCAGATCTTCATTCATTCGTTGGTCGGAAGATAATCTGCAACATTCGAGTTATATAGATAAATTATGTTTAGTATAAATGATAATATTATTATCAATATAGTTACTTACAACTGTCTCAGTCGTTTATATTGATTTCGGCAAATGGTTTGTCGATTGGTTTCAATAATAAAAAAAATACAATTCTACGTGGTCATATAATAGTTGTTGAAAAAGAGGATGTTAATGTTGTTAATATCGATGGAATATGCACAAGCCACATAATTATAAATATTCAAGTGAAATACACCGACTATACTAGCTACTTGCGTGGACCTACACATTAATGCATATACGTATATAAAATAATATAATCCTGAACTGCCATGTTATAAACTGGAAGGTATACAAAAAGATCAGAAATTAATTTGTATAAAATGTCAATACAGGACCAAATAAAGCATAAGACAAGAACATGCAACATTCCCCAGCCGCTATACAAATTAAATATTAAGTGTCGGATGGATGAACTTAATTTTGAAAGAAAACAAAAAATATGAGGTATGATAGGTGATATTAGGTAACAGGTGATTATTAAGATTTTTCGGATATAATTTTTTTTTAAGTTATTAAGGTGTCCTATACGGTAATAAGTATTTTAATATTGACGACCCAATCTTTATACTTAATTTTTCAATGTTAGGTCGCATTATACTTAATGCTGCTTGAAGATAATGGTGTATTTATAACTGTAATGGAACGTGTTTATTTAACAATTTAAAATATACATTTCGATGTGTCTCAAAATAATACTTACGTGAATGATTATTTCGTTTTTGAAGCGGCATGCAAGATTGTTCAGGACACAATCAAACACAGCCAAGCAGAGCAGAGAAAATATGTAGAAAAAGAGAAAAAACCAAGTAAATACATTTTTGCTCTTCAAATCAATTTATCGGAAAAATAAATGACGACTCAATCCAGGTTGAGGCACCTTGACGTTAGGTTAAATTATAAATAAAGGCACTTTAACAGTGTTACAAAATTAATAAAAGATAAATCAGGCGTTTAATACTGTCAAGGATCCTCAGTTTGAAAAAGTGCAGTAAATTTAAAATTTATCTCTACCCTCTCAATAAAATTAAGTTAAAAAATAAGTATATATATATTATTAAGTTAATTAAAGAGTAAGCTTATATTTCATAGTTATATATTTAAGAAAAACTTACGCTATTTCATTAAAAGGATAGAAAATTAAATATTGCTGTGCTAGTAAACCACACCCTTTTAGCAAATGGCAATGTTACTAATAATGCAATAAAATAATAATAAATGAAATCGAGGGTGTGTTTTACCAGAGTAGCCTAAGCTAAGAAAAAAAAGATAAAATAGTCTCCTCAGTTGAATTGCGTTACCTACTTATGTATATCTCCTTGATTTTCAATATAATGCTTTTATGTGCATTCATGAGAGTAATGTTAGAATGCCATTCATGTACCTAGATGGTAGATGTGTGTAAACCTTAATGGATTGTTGATGTGACCTGGGTGTAACTGTTAACTTCCATGTAGTTCGTAACTTCACCAATTATGATTTTCGCAACATACCTAAAGCTTCCAAATCTTAAACTGACGCTTTAAGTAGGTATTATTCTCTATAAGAACATTGCAAACCTTAAATTCGACTTATGAACATCGACAAATTATAAACTACTTAAAAAAACCGCATACCAATCGATCAGTACCCTATTTTAATCTGTAGTTAGCTGAAAAGTAAACTTTTAAAAATTATATTTAAGCAAAATATGTCTTGGTAAGTTCAGCCGAATGTGAGCACTTTTAAAACGTAGACGTGGCATCAAAAAATATTATTTGACTTAGAGATCTCCAAACGTCTAGCCCTGGGAAAAGAAAATAAGACCACAAAGTATTTTCCAAATAGGTTAAATAATATTTTTTTTTGCAGGATTTGTCTTTTAATAAATGATTGAATTACAAACTTTAAATTATTATAATCTATTATACGAATAGTCCCTTTTTTCCAACTATGCTATATTATAGCCTAACATAAGTTCCTGGTTACATCGCATTAAATTGTACTTGAAATCCCTGTTATAAATTATTCAAAAAACACTGTTATTTTTATTTAGTAAATTTAAAATATTACTAAATCCGCTAATTTAAATATTTATATAAAGTCGTTATTTGTTCAACTGAATATATTTTGTATTACGAGTGCTCAAGGAACGCATATTTGGATTTATCCATTTTTTCAAAATAAAACTTGCGTAGGCGCTCCTTTCTTATGGAGGACCGGGGCAGTAGGCAATTAGCTCCGATTGCTTTCCGTTAAATCCGGGGATGGTTATTGTGTAACTTTTTAAATTGTATTACACAATAATTGATTCAGAAAAGCATAAACATAAAATAAATATTCTGTTTACCGTACCTGTCCTCCCTCGCCTTCGACACTCTGCAGCTCTCGCCACTCCTCGATGGTCTGCGCGAGATCGACCTGACATAAAGGTACCTTCACTTCTCCGATTTGGTCGTGCTTTGAGAAGCGATCGAAGTCGAAGATTGCAAAAACTAACGTTTTGTTCATAGCATCTGCATACGGCACGTTCTGCGCAAAAATATTGATGAAATATTTCATTTAACCGACGATAACTATTAAAAACGTATTCTATTCTGAGTCAAATACTTGCCTTAAATACAAAGGTTTCGTTGAAAGCAGGGTTCAAAGTTTTTCGATGAACTTTAGTTTCAAACTTCTTCTTCTTATCGGGCAAAAGGTACACTTTAACGTAAGGATCCGATGTTCCGCCCATGTCTAAAGCAGGCAATTCCTCCGCTTGAATAACAGTGACTGATAGACTGTTACTATTAAAGTCATATTCCAGCTGCAAAGTTATAAGTATGGTGAAACGAAAATCCGCGTGACATAATATCCAAGAATTAATGGTCTCTATTACAGATGATGACGTTTTGGGATATATAAAAATATAAAACTATGTTTTCATACATGTCTAAAATCTAACTACTAAATATAAAAGTCTAATTCACTATAAAATAATAACTTTCTAATGATTATGATTTTATGTTTAATATAGGTAAAGTTTGAAGTTGTTGGCACACAGGCTCCGAAACCTGATCCCATCTCGTCGTATAAAGGGTGGCTGGGCAGCGTCTCGTACCATACCTTGTATTGTAGTTTTCCTAGTTTCTGTTCCTCTTTCTTAGAATCGCCGTCGTCAGGTTCCTCAGCATTCTCCGTGAGCTCCTCCATATCCGGCTGAACCTACATGCACGTCCCGCGGCAAATTTCACATGAATATCGGATTTCTTATCAATTAGGAATTATCTATGTTTCTTCCATAACTTAGCATTTCACATACTGTTAAACAGCATAAAAATTAATAAAGACACCTACATTTTTTCTTTTTAATAATAGTTTTCGAACTTGTGTCATTAAATAACATTTTAATGGGTGAAAGAGGAATGCGTGTCATATAAAAAAATATTATGGAAATATTATTTAAGAATAAAAATATCGTTATTGCACTGTCCTAAACAAATATTAATTAGTAAAGTTCTCTTCCATTCAGCTAAATAGTTATAAGGTAGTAACAAAATTTTGTTCATTGATAAAGTCCATAAAGAAATATACATTACCTTTTCTTTGTATGCCGAACCTAAAAGCTGGACGGACTTGAAGTCGACTCCCTTCATCCCCTTCTTGCCATCCTTGGATCGTCGTTTGCGGAAACATCGGCGAATGCAACAGAAGCAAACGCCCAACACGACAACTCCAACGCCTGAATAAAATATACCGTGATTGATGTGCTTTATTATCAGAAATTATAATACCATTGTTATATAATTTGATTATTTTGCGCCTACCAGGAATTATACTTACCTACGAGAATAGCAACCAATTGCCATGTCTCCATGTTCATTTTGCGTGCAATTTCAGCGGTTTTTTCTCCTATAGATTCCTGAGTTGTTGTTACTGTTGACGACGCCTCTGACAACCCAGTAGGGAACGGTGAAGACGACTCTGTAAACATAGTTAGAATACATAAAAAGGTAAATTATAAAAAGTGCAACTATACAGGTAAAATAATTCGCAAAAACAAAATAAATTACTATACAACATAATATTACAAAATACTGACACTATCTACTATATGAAAATTAAAATTATACTTTTACCTGAACCTGTAGCCACTGTGGTATTGGCGACATTTGTACTGGCTGCAGTTGTCTTCTCGGTGGGAGCTTCGGCCTCGCGGCGCCATCGCAGGTGTGCTGGCAAAGGCGGCGACATCTTTGCTAGAAACAAAACTTTATCAATATTTGATAGAGAAAAATATTATACAATATAGGCTAAAAGAAAAGCGTTTTATATAAACGAGACAAATACAAATCACCTGTAATGATTTAATACAGAAATTTTACAAAAATACATTTATATTATAGAATTTTGTATAAGCACTATAAATTGTTTATCATAATTAATTTGCATTTGAACTCTCGTCTCTCTACCCACATTGCAAATGCAAATTGAATTGCATAACTTAGATAATAGGTAACTTACTTAAAAATACTCGTACCTACACACAAAAATTAAGCCTGAAAACTGTATGGTATATTATAATTGAAATTTTAAATTAATTATTCAAGTATTATTATATAGTATTAGTATTTATATGGTTTGTTGGAAGACTGACGAATAAAAAAATACAATAAAGAGGGTATATAAGCCTGTAGAAGCAGGTCGGCCGACATTCTTGTTCGTGGCTTTGTACGGAGCGGATTTCTTGTCAATTTGCGTGTAAAATGTGTTTTGTGTCGAATCTTTGATTATTTCTGTTTACAATATAAGTGTCTAAGTAAATTACATTTAGGTTACCCACGTATGTTTTTTTTAAGCAAAACCACTTCTGATAGCTTATAATATCTAATTTTATGAATATAAATACATCTAAAATCTTACCAACAAAATTCCCTTATCTTTTTGTTAGATGTAAAAGGATTTAGTACTGGTGTTAAGGCTTGCTAGATCTATACTACATACTTATAATAAATATTATAAACCTGAGCAGTTTGTTTGTTTGGCTTAACGCGCTTTTCTCAGGAACTACTGATAATTACTTACTTACTAATAATAATTACTTCTGGCGTGACAGCGAATTTATTTTGCAATCTCTTCTTCGATTAATGTTTATCAGTTGTGTTCTTGATTCAAGAAATTAAAAATGCTATCTCAACATCATAAATAACAGAATGCTACTCAAATTATTGGTGTTGCTAACATCATAATTTAAACAGTGTATAATCTACTTTTTAAATATACGGAATGTTATTTTAATTCACGTTCTGACACTGTATGGTTCCATCTTTCTACCTGAGAACATGGATATTAAAGGCGTACGAGATAGTGATTTTTTTCAATCTTTACTTACTTCGAGAATATTTTGTGGTCTTAGATTGAAAAATAAATATTTTGAATAATTCAGTTAATTATTTAACTTGATATGTACCCTAAACTATCCTACATAGTAAGTATAAAACAAGATCGCTTCTCGCAATCTGTAGGCTTAGATCTTTTAAAAACGCAGCAGACTTGCGATTGTTTTTTCCTCAATAGATAGAGTGATTTAAGAGAGAGGTTTATAAATTATATGTATATAATATAGATTTATAAATTAGGTACATGCATATTATAGTAGAGAAACCATGCGAAGCCGGGGCGGATCTTTAGTGATAAAATAGATAAAAACAAATTTATTAAGTACATAAATTTAAAGGTTTTATTGTTTCATTTTCATTTGATAATAAGTAACTATGTTAACTAAGCACAAAAGTTAAAGTGGAAATGGGCCGGTCACATAGCGAGGCTTAGAGACAAAAGACGGACCTACAGCACCACCATATGAAGAGGACCTCAAGGTAAAAGAAATAGAGGGAGGCCCTCTACACGCTGGGAAGACGAAATAAAAAAAGTCGCTGGTCCAAAGTGGTGGCAAATAGGATAGAGAGAAGTGGACATCATTGGAGGAGGTCTTTACCCAACCTGGGGACCTTGCTAATAAGCAGGATCAAATAAAGGCCTTTTTATTTTTTATTTATTTAATAACTATGTTAACATCAATTTTTAGAAGCGTTTTAATAGAAACAGAGCAGGCTCTAGGCGGTATGTAGCTTGGCAAGAATTTTTCCGATAAACCCATATGACGCTTATTGTTACATTCATGTACTATTATGTAATTATCACTAAAGTTTTATTAATATCTATAAAGGTTTTTGTGATAGAGTAACTAATATCCATAAATTTTCCACATACTTTCAAGCTTATACTCTAAGGGCCTAAAGTAGTAGGATTTCGATTTAATTTAATATACAAAATTCTCGTGTCGCGGTATTTTTTTTACCAAACTTCTCCGAAACGGCTCGACCGATTATCAAGTCTGAGAATCGGTCAACATCTATTTTTTATACTCCTAAATGTATATAGCAAAATAACATTTGCTGGGTCAGCTAATATTTTTAATATAATTGAAGAGAAATAAAGTACATATTTACAAAAAAAATATATTTTTGTGGAATTGCAAACGAGAAATTAATATCTTGGATTCCAAATTCTAGGTTCATAATATGATATCGTAAAAATCTCCCTTTGCAACATCACCAATAGGGTTTTTTTTTTCCGTGCCGCGATGATTGTGATGTTATATAATACTAGTAGGCCGTAACCTTCAATTAAATTTCAAGCAAAATGTAAACAAAATAATAGGATATATCTAATAAGTAAAAGTACAGTACATAAGTAAAAGTACAGATGGCACAAACTAAGTTTCGTTTTAAAATATTAACTATGATAGTAACTATTTAAACATCTTAATTTATTTAAATTTATAATTATTCGTAAAGTTAATGCCGTTATTATAATTTATTGCAATAAAATTGTATAACATAATAATATACAGTAAGCATAAGAAACATAAGTTATAGACACGCCCTCTGTCTTCTTGGTGGATTTAACCTTTACGAATTTAATGTATCAATATTTCGTTTTTCTTACATTCAATGTTTTCAAACCCTTTTTGTCTATAAAATAGGTTAAAAAATATTAATTGTAAGAGATTTAAAGAAAAATGAACATACAAAGAATGTAACGATGGATCCTATTATTTGCGATTTTAAAAATTATAGTCGAGGTATTTACAACCCACGCGATAATATATATTTTATACAACTATGGATATTAAATTCTAAGTGGAATGGAAAAATATATATATTAAAACTTCACATAACGCCTAAGCTCAGATGATGCATACACTTTATAAAGATTCTTAAGTGCACTCTTACCTACATACGTTCCACTCCCCTAAGTATCAAGTCGAGCTCACACAAGGAAATGAACGGATGTTAATCTATAAGCCATTATGGCGCTTCAGTTTTATAAAAGTGTGATGCTCGCATGTTCACCACTGACCTTATTCAATCCTTAGCAAAACGCCTCCTTGTTCCAATTAACTGTTCCTTAATCGACAGTCACTTAGCACGGGTTTGCTTCATTTCTGTCGAATTTAATATTCGTATGGGGAGTCGAGACTGTATTGAAGCTAGAATGGCAGGGGTGCGCGCGCACGCGATCGATTGCCGCTGCGCGCTGCGATGCTTCGTGGTTTCAATTCCTGAGCAAGTCATGACGTTTACGTCAGACATTGCGTACATTGACGACTTTATAAACGATGCTAATTCATTGAATGCACGACGAGAGGAAGTCGACAGCGACCAATACGAAAATAAATTTATAATACATTCAATTCTTCACTATAATTCATTTAAAACTGCAATTGAGTAGAAGCATTAATAGGCTTTAACTTTTAGAATACCTAAGAAGGTTTAGGTTTGTGAAGGTTTTGTCGAAAAAGTCAAACCGTCTAGGAGCTTTTATCAAATCCCTTTTAAAGTTGATGAATGATGATATACTACGTCAGAAAAGCTATAATAGAGCATATTAGAAAAATAGAAAAGCTATATGTTGCATGCCGAAGTCGGGCGGGTCTCTTGTCTACATATACATCTACACTATTATATAAAAAGAAAAGATTTGATTATTTGTATTTTTGTATGTTCGTTTGTTGTGTATAGGCTCAACAACTACTGAACCGATTTTGAACATTCTTGCACCGTTAGAAAGCTACATCCGTCCCGGGTAACATAGGCTATATGGTGTTGCCACAAATATTCTTATTAAAAAGATATGGGAATTAAAGTGCCAAACTAGGCCATTTTGTACACTGAAGATTTAGTCTGAAACTATTCATCCGATTTTAATAATAATTTTACCGCTAGAAAGCTACATTATATCAGAGTGACAGAGTGTAGTGTTGCCACCGATATCATAATTAAAACATATAGCCAATAAAGTGCTTGCAGAAAGGCAATAAATAAATGGCCTTTTAGAATAAAGGAGGTCATTTTAGGAATTGATCCGATTTTGAATATATATTTTTTAATTAATAGAATATGGCTATTTGGTTGCTACTGGTTCGATTTTTTAAATTCTTTCACCGAGAGAAGTCTGTAGTATTCTCGTCCCTTCCTCTTTTACACTTTCATTTTCTCTCGTTCATTTTTATTTTTATCTCTGTTCTTCCTCTTTTCATGTCTCTTTTCTCTTTCTCTCTCTCTATTATCTATCTCTCTCTCTCATCTTTCGCTCTCTCTTTAATTTTTATCCTACTCTGTCCTTCTCAATCTTTTAGAATTTGTCTCTTTTCTCTTTTTAGGGTTCTGTAACTTAAAAGGGAAAAAGGAACCCTTATAGGATCACTTCGTTGTCCGTTTGTATGTTTGCCTGTCTGTCCGTCTGTCAAGACCCTTTTTCTCAGGATCGCGTGGAGGTATCAAGTTGAAATTAATATCAAATACTCAAGCCGGCGGTCCCCTGCGGCTGTCAAAAAATCAAAAAGATATGACCGTTAATGTAGTCACTCATATAATTATAAGGTACTTCCCAATGAGCTAGCGTCGTGAAATTTAGGATGAAGTAAGGCCTTATAGCACAAATAAAGGATAACTGTCCATTTTTTTCTACATCAATAGATAATTAACTTTTTTTGCCTGTAACGCAAGACCCTTTTTCTCAGAAAAACATGAAGATATCAAGTTCAAATTTATACAAAAAATTTTAATCCCTAGTGCCTCAAATATGTAAAAATATCAACTGCTAAATTGACTTAATGTAATGAAAAAATATAGGAACATGATTTTTGGAAAAAAGCAAGGTCATATAGCTCTAGTATGGGCAAAAATTTGAAAAATGCCAAATTTTTTTTAAATCACGAAAAAAAATGATATTTAATAAATTTTGGTTATGATGCATTATTTGAAGAACACGTAAAGTTTTTTTAGTTGAAATAAATATTAAACATGTAAGTCTATAGTATCTTAAAGCTGTGATAAAATCAAACTTCTAAGTGTAAGCTATCAATATATATGGCCATTTATTCGTAAGTAGTTTTTCTATAGGGCATTCCACATATGCGGACATAAAAAAGTCGATGTTTGACATTTATGTCTTTTTTAAACATGTTACACAATATACCCGCCCACAATATAGATACAAAATATTTTTACCGTTTAAACTCTTGTTAACGAGTTTCAATTTTATAATATTGAAATTTAAAAAATTTAAAACCAAGAAAGAAAAAAATAATTTGTAATGCAAAAATGTATTTAAAGAATAAAGATTATTTGGTAAACTAAAAATTCATTAATTTATTAAATTTTTAATTTTTAGACTGGGGAATAAGGTTTAAAGTATTACTCAAAACTATTCAAATATAAAAAACTATTCAAAGCCTTCTAGCTTAAGGTTTATCAGAGCTTAAATCTGTGCCGAAGACGTGTTTATTTATAACATATTTGAATGTTAGTAAAATCGCAAACATCGACGTTTTTGTCATCGTATCGTGTGAAATGACTAAAGCTATATCAATGCGAATCTTAGAAACGGCTGTTGACGATATGACATGTTGTTAAATGACAAATTGTAAAATATTTTAATTGACTCTAAAAGGAGGATCACTAATGTCGGGAATAAATGTCCTCGTATACTATTTTTTATAATATTTCAAGCCGCACAAGAAAATACAAATTGGATAGTGTTTGTCCCTTTATTGAAATTGTACGGAACCCTCAGATCGCGAGTTCCACACTCGCACTTGGCTGAATTATTTTTTTTTTCTGTAACTTCTATTTCTTATCACTTTTCCTCGCTCTCTCTCTATTGTTTTAAACAATGAAAAGCTACACAATTAAAGAGTGACAATTTAACGACATCAATTAATATATTGCTTTAAAAATAAGCGAAGGCTTTGATTTCCGCAGTGCATGTTGTGTATGTCTCAGTTATGTAAGTCTTTAATTTTCAGAACAATCATGTTCTATTTCAGAATTAACTTAAATTAATAGGTTGGGGAAAAAAATTCTTCCCATTTTTTTAAGAAAATTCTAAACATTTTTTAATATAGTTTATTTACATTTAACTAAAGTATGTAGGTACCATTTTGTTCGAACTTTTTGCCATCTTGTAGATAAGGACATGATCCTATTGCTATTGATTTTTCGGGGCTTCTGATCAAAAAATCGCGCCAAGTAGTTGGCAGTCCTCTCGTGATGCTAACCTGACACTGCCTAAAGAATTCTGAAGAGACCGAAACAGGTGGAAATCTGAAGGTGCAAGGTCAGGACTATACGGCGGAAGCATTAACACCTCCCAGCCAAACTCTCTTAATTGTGCTGAGTGGCTAAATATGCTGCGTTTCGCCACATTCTGTAAATCCTGACCGGCCTTTGAACACGACCTTTATCGCACGTTCTCGTCGTACGTGATTTACTTTTCATCATCAGTTATCAGCTTCTTCAAAAATCAAAAAGGGCGACCAGAGCGAGGTGCATCTTTGACATCAAAATTTCCAGATTGAAAACGCTTAAACCAAATTTGTGCTACTCTCACAGACACTGCACTAGGTCCATAAACATCGCAAATTTTTTTCGCGGCTTGCGTTGCAATTTTACCTTTTTAGTAGTAAAATTTTAAAATGTATCGAATTTCTTCAATAGATTCACTCATCTTCACAGTGCGAAAAACAAATAAAAATCACACATTTTCCTAATTTGAACTTGGAATTATCTTCTTTAAAATTTAAACTTTTAATGATACCAAAACCAGCCAGGATCAAATAGTATAGCCAAAGAGATTTTATTACAAGTTCATTCATACTATAATGCGAAAAGACTTTTCCCCCAACCTATTATATATTTCACTAATTTATTTTAAATGCAAAATACGTCTATTGGTTTGTTCGTTTATCCTTCTTAAACAATGTAATGGAGCGATGAACCGACATGATTTTTTCATAGTGATTTTTTGAGCGTGACAGTAGGTATAGGATACTTTTATTTCTTCTCTCATGATTATATCGGGATAAAAAGATTAAAACTTTAAAGAAGACAAATTTTAATGTTTTTATTGCCTTATATATGTCACTGTAAAATTGTAAATACCTTTAGATTATAATCTAGCTCGCGAGATTGTAAACCAAAACGTACTGCTTACAATTTAACAAATTATTTTTAGGTAGATTATAATCTATGGAAGTGAAACCGTCAAATTGTGAAATGACATTATTACTATGGTAAAAATGGTACAAAACTATTACAGTAGTAAATGATAAAAATATATTTTGATTATATTTATTTAATATGAATATTATTTATGATTTATGTCATATAAGTATTTATTTCGTATGATTATTTTTAAATCTTTTTAGCGAATAATTAATTTATTTGTTCTTTCGTTTGAAAACCCCACAACCTACTTTTTGCGTTACCATACCGTCCGCCAATTTAACAAACTTCACGCAGTAATATTCTAGAGTGTATAAGTATTTTTAAGCGGAGGGAGGGGAGTCTCTGCCCGCCGTAACACAGTGAGAAAACACGTGCCAGTCGTAGCGGCTGAGGCTGAAGCTACGTAGGCGAGCGTATGATGCTTCTATAGGATCGCAGACGTCACAGAAGTCCTTAAAGCAAAAAGACAATATTTTTGTCCATTTTAATTTTTTACTCTTTTCATAATGCCTACTAAATTAGTTTTGTAACTCTATGGTGAATTTATCCCGATTCACAATTTTACAGTTTCACTTCGAAAGATCGACCGAAAATTAATGCGTTAAATTATAAGCAGTATGTTACGGTTCACAGTCTTTCGATAGTTTAGAGAAATAGATATAATCTTAAGGTATTTACAATTTTACGGTAACATCTACTTTATAAACATGAGTTGAGTGGAAATTGCATCAGTATGAAATTGAGTCAAGCGGGTTGTGGGGCGGTTGGTATGGGTATTAGGGTTTTCATTAATTTAGACTATACCTACCAGTATCCATTTCAAATATTAAATAAGCATAGAATTAAAAAACAGCAAACATGATTTCCAACAGGAAATCGGGTAATTTTTATTGGTCTAATTTTATTCGCCTTAAATTTATTTATTAATCCTTACAGATTTTTAGATTCAGTTAATGTAATGAGGAGCAGCCGAAAACCTGATTCATAAGCATTTAATTTTATTACTACATTCGAACTAACGAGACAATAAACAAATGTATCCATTACTTTAAATTTAAGTAAAATATTAAATTATATTAAAGCTAGTTTTAAAAACTAATTAAGGTAAGTATTGTGTAATGGTCATTAGGTATCTATATATTTACTAGCTGGCCTGGCAAACAATGTTTTGTCATACAAATTTACAAAATTTGAGGTGGGTCACCCACTATTTAGGTCATTGGGGTACGTTAAATTTATTTTTACATTAGTTTTGTTTAAATTTAGGGGTATAAAAAATAGATGTTGACCGATTCTGACCTACCCGATATGCACAAAAAAAAACATAAAAATCGTTCGAGCCGTTGCGGAGGAGTTTGGTAACAAACGCCACGGCACGAGAATTATATATTAGAGTAGCAGCAGTCCGGACAGAATTCGTTCTGTCAAAAGATATATTTTTAACCTTTTTTATTATTAAAATCTTCCGTGGGCCATAAGGAACATACAAAAAAAAATAGTCGATTTGGTCGAGCCATTTTCGAGTTATGCGCTAGGCAACATTAAATTTTATTTATATAGATTACACATATTTTAATAGTATAGAATAACTGGGTTAGTACACCCCAGTTACGGTTGTTAGTGATCTGTAAAGTGGACTTAAATAAGTACCACGCTGAAGTTGCGCAAAGTAAATGCGCAATAGATGTTTTTCGAAAATAATTTGTACATTTCCCTTTTCTTTGCAACGCCTATAATAATCAGATTGTTTAATTGAATATAATTAATAATACAACAATATATAAAATAACGAAGAAGAAATATAATTTTTACAAATACAATTTAACATGCCTAATATTTGTACGTTAGAAGTAGCGTAATTAAATAATAATTATTTGTACTAAAGGGAAAACACATTTTGTAATCTCTGTTCAAACATTATATTTAGTTCAAAACATTGTAAGTATATTATTTAATTTGGATTCATTTGTGAGTTGAGGTTTCAGCCCGATAAACATTTGTTTTGTTCGACGGAAACCTCTTGATAACATGCGAGGGACACATGCTATAATCGTAGTTACATATTTATGTCTAAATGTGTACTTTTGTGTTGTTTATAATAGTGAGTCTAATTAGGAAACTGTTATTAAGACTTATAAAATGAAATACGATTAACATGTGACTTATAAATGGTGCAAGTCGATGGTAAAAGTAGAGCACGCAAAACAAATCAATACATTAAATGGCCGCCTCTGAATAAGACTAATGAAAACTTCAGACTGATTTGGATTTACGTTAAACATATTTTATTCGAGCTGTTATTTCTGATGTAAATTTTAATAATTTTAAAGATTATACATAAAACAATGTAAATATTGGGCAGTTTATTTTTATATTTTTCTGGAAAATGTATGGATGATTAATGATAAAAATTTCATTCATTGTTTATAAATAATAATTATTTTGTATAACTTACCTGTACACTATTTGATTAACTTACCTTTATATAATTTTGGTCAATTAAAGGTCGTAAACGTTTCCGTATTCCATTTTGCAAAATTCACTAATATGCGGAGTGTTGGAATGGCGTTAGATAAAGACCAAACAGACGTGAGATCGCGGTATACGCCTCAGAGTAACTGCTAAAGTGGCGCTGTTTCAGGACGATTCACGAACTTTTCAGCTGTTCAGGTCTACGCAGAAATGATAAATTTCATGAAATAATGAGATGAGTAAATAATTGTTATTGATGTGATGCAATCATTAATCATCCAATGATTACCCAGATGCATCGAAGATTAGTTACACTATTTTATTATCAAGTTTTTCTCTTATAAATATAAATTAAATTCCACGGAATCTTAGGTGCGTGAGGTTGCCTTGCATTTTTTAATGTTCAGATCGTAATTCTTAGTATCATTCCTTACTTTAATTATCCTTTTATTTATTTTCTATGCTTTTTCAGCTTTACTCTTATTGCTTATCACTGCTTATCAATTATAATTTTAACACATGTACAGAAAATAAAAAAGTAGGTCTATTATTTTTATTATAATTTTAATATTGTCCGATATTCTCACATTAATTATGTATGTGTTGCATAAAAAGTTATTGTCTAAAACATTATTATTCTATATTAAATTAAATTTATGAAAAAGATATTTAGTATATAATTATGCGATCATAGTATGGGAAAACAAAAATTGTTTATAGCCTTAATCGATATAAAGAGAAGCAGCGCTTATGACGATGGAAGTCATATCGTCTTGCCAAACACCATTGATTTTTGTACAGACTCCACAGCTTCTCAGATTCATGTTATAGGTTCTATTATATTTTCTAGGCCATTATTCTGGCAAGCTGCCATTATGCACTCTAGCTTTTCTGTTGGTAGGTAAAATATACCTAACCCAGATTTTCCTATTTATATATTGATAGTGTATAACTATGAAAACGGGGTTCTTTAAGGCGCCATGCGGGAGAAATCGTCATCGTCGTCGTCGAAAATACAAAATAGAATTCATTGATTTTATGTTCTACGTTTCAATAACGCAATACACTGAATTTATTATACAAACAGGAAGAGAAAAATAAACTCGCTTGGACGAGATATAACGCTTTTTCCTTAATTTATGAAGATTTATAATATTCAATAATCGTGAAGAAATGAATCCTTGACGGAAGTTCTCAACCGCACGCGTTTATTTTTTTGTTACTTAATACTTCATAAGTACCTGAATATAATTATATCTGCATTCTAAAGTTAATTATTACGTCATAATTAAAAATAATAAAATGATGATGTTGTTTGTAAAGCGACCTCTATCGTTTAAACGTATCACTTAATCAAGTTACTTATTAACATCAGCAGCTAGAAACTTTACAGTAGCTTCAGTTTGCAAAAATCTGTCCTCTAGTAGCGAAGCGTAGCCGAATGTTAAATTTCCTTACTGAAGAAGCCTTGCTACATCCGCGTTAGTTAGTTTCCCGTGTATTGACTAGATGGAGCCAAATAAATTTTGTAGTATGTTGAGAACCTATTATTTGAAGACAATCAATTAAAATACTTAATATTTATTAATAATTTATAACTATTACTCGTAGAAACCATCGGGCTATGAGGCAGGGACGCTCGAGATTTTTACACCGAAATATCTTCTCGCCTCAATCAAGCCACTGGTGACTAAAGGTCTGGCAGCTACTTCGGCCAACAAATTAGCCTGGGTATTCAAACGCTACCAGCGTTTTGGGCACCCTGCCTCTTTGTAGTAGAATCTTTTTTTTGATATTACCTAAATTATTTTATTTATTTATAATTAAATAATAGTGTTTTTTTAAGATATATCGATTAATAATTACTTAAGATTTATTAATAATAGCTGACTGATATATCAGCGCTCAGCCAAATTCCTGAGGCTTAGGTAGTTAAAGTTTGCTTGAGGGTCTCTTTACACTAAACTTAAGAATTTTTATTTTAACTACTAAACTGGTGGAGATGAAAGTTTTTTTTGTTGAAAATCTGTCATTACGCTTTAAGTATCGTTATGGTATCCGTTGTTGCAGTGGCCAAAACATGATAGGACATTATTATTGATGCGAGCACACCCGCGTCAATTGACGGGGTCTCGTGGGGAGCATTGAACTATCTATAATCACCATAGTTTATTTATGTTATATCTTCCAAAATCATTTACATTTAATTCATATTACATTTACTTTATTATGAAAATTACCATTTACGTAGATAGGTAAATGGTAGGATACCTATCACCTAATTATATTTGTTAAACGGTATTGTTATAACTATATTGAGTAATTTATTTTGTTAAATCATAAAACATTGGAGGTTTTTAATAAAATTACATAAAAAAGGCAAACAAAAATCTGTTGTCATATCAATCAGAGCAGATCGTTGCGGCGAAATCCTATTTCTACAAGCAAAATAAACATCGAGCGATCAATCCTTGAACATTTCTCTCGTGTTTTGATTTCTTCCTTACGAGTGGCCATCAAAGAAGAATAGCGAGACTGTTCTATTTTCTATTGCTTTCGTGATTGTTTCTTGTGATAAAACGTGGTATTGGTATACTTTGTAGCATATATTGGTGATGTGAATAGAGGGTGGGTTATTTAATTATTTTTTTACTACATCAGCAATACTGTTGATAGATTTTAATTGGCGAGTAAATCGTATTGCTTTATTTTTGTAATACTAATTTGCTCAACTATTTATAAGCTCTGATCTGCTAGATTAGAAACAGTTAACAGTTAATAAACAGTAATTCCGTAGACTCAATATTGATTATTATTATAATGGTGTCCCACTAATGATCCGGGTCTCCACTTCAGAATAAGAAGGTGTTAGGCCATAGTCCACTTATTTCATCCATCTCCCGATTTAAGGGTAGGGCCGGCACTGACCACAAGTTTGGACTAAATTATTATTCTCATTGTAGTAGGTAATGCCAGTTCATGATTTTAATTTTTCCTTAAAAATTCTTTGAAATGCAAAGAATAATCCACGTATCTAGAATAGAAATTTGTTCTTAATTTATTATGAACAATATATTCAAATACAAAACCATACCAAGAGATTAAGCGTTAAGATTAATTGTGATCCCAGTTCTTAGGAACGGACGAGAACTCAATTTTGTTTCTTAAACTTGCTTTCGCCTAAACGTTGGATTAAATCGGCCTGTCTCTTACTAAGGAACACTCACTGCTTACAGTATTATGTCGACATTACTGCGGTAATTGGAGTGTATAAATAAGGAATGAACCACTTTATTTTACACACTATACTAAAGTATGTATGGTGGGTATAACATAGTATTAACTTATGAAGCCCGTGTATTGGTTTATCTTTAGAATTACCGATATAGGGTTTTAAAGTTAATTTTGATTATAAAATAATGAATATTAAAACTTTACATGTCTTTAGTATTCATTATGAAAATATAAACGAAAGGTTGTGTTAGTTTAGATCAGAGTAGGTACAATTGAGATTTGTTTTTGCGAATTATTACGTATTTCTTTGATTTTATAAGAGTAAACAAAAACAAAACAATTTAGTTTCTTAATCATTAAATATTCTCAGAGATATTATCTAATGAATTAAAGAAATCTCAGATCATTTTGAACTTGTATCATTCCGTCTAGATAAAAATCTGTGGTTGTACTAAAAAATGTTTGGGGTTTTTTAGGTAGTCCAAGCTTTTACAGGATTATTTACAGGAATATATTTGTAAGGTAGGAGAAAATGCAAAGAGGTAAGGAGAAGTATATTGAAAACGTAAGAGGGGAGTGACATTTAATAGTTTATTGGGTAAATGCAAGGTAGATTCTGCTACTGAACCGATAAACAACTAAACATTATGATTTTTCACAATTACGACAGGAACCTTAGCAGTGTCTTGAACTTGTGACCAAGGTGTAGGTTTAAAAATGTTTATTCATAACGATGCAAAATTTCTTATATATCATTTGAAAAAAGATTTAATAAAGAATGATGATTATTATTAATGAATAATTAATGAAAATAATGAATGAATTAGATTTAATGTAGTAAACATTGGATTAGATGGTTAAAAATTATGTTATTACGTATACATCTCGAAGTTAACTCAAAACTTGAGAGTTACAAACTAAAAGTTCGATAAAAGCTAAGTCCGTAGTTAGTATCAAGTAGAATTGAACAGGTTGGAACAATAACAATAATAAATAACTGGTTTTAATAATTATGTTATTAAAATTATTCTTTCAACACAATTTAACATTTACTGTGTATTCTTTATCAACAACAAATCATTTGCTGTAAGAGTATTTATACTTTTTGCCAGTTTAAAACTAATCATTCCGAATCACCTACTAATTTGTATTGGCTATCGAACTTCAAATACTTAAAAAATACTCATGAGCGCCTATATTTTTTTAAACCTGATTTTTAAGAAGATCAAAAAAAATGCATATGCAATTGTTGTCTTAGCTCGCTCACCTATGATGTCTGATTGCGCCTCTTCCTGCAGTTTTTGGCGCCCCTGTCAAGAATAATGAATGAGCAAAAAAGGGAAATTAAAAATTTAGAGTATGTATATGCAATTGTTGAACAGCCACTTTACTCGACGCGCTTTTTGTACCAATTATTTTAAGTTCGAATCACAATATATTTTCATATTGGCGCACCCTGAAAACTTCACGGCATCTTTTGCTCTCTGTCTTCTGTAGTTACAAATATGGATGTAAAGACGAAATTTATAAACTTGGATCCGGATTTGACACGAAAACATTGGGAATTTTTCAAAAATTTTTTCTGTATTATCGGAATTCCTGGTAGGTAAAAATATGATCTTACAAAATGGCTTTCCTTATCCTGGAAATGAAAGCATCTTTCCTCGATTAAAAAAGGTGTTATTAAGTACTACAGTACGACTTACACTACTACTAACAAATTGGTGAGGAAAAGAAATTTTGTATCTAAAATGTAAAAAAGCCATCTATGATTTACATAAAATTATGCATTTAGGAATAAATTGTAACATTAGCATGTGAAATATATGCAATCAAGCGCGCTTCAAACAGTTTCGCTTGAATAGAAGCGCGTAACGAGCGGTACTTCCTCCTACAATAAGCCGTAAGCGTTATCTAGATCAAATTTAGATAAAAGATAAAAAAAATCATCTGTGCTATTAACTATTTGCTTGCAATAAATTTTTATTACTTTATCGCAGTGAATTGAAAAAATTATAACATTGATATCTTTCGCTCTCGCCACTCCAATTTGGAATTTCTGGAACGATGCTTTTTAATAATATATAGCAATAAATTAAAAATATAGAAAAAAGTATCTCATTCAGTGCTTAAGCGTATTTTATTAAGTGAAATTTCCAAACAGGATATACCTAGGGGCCATTCATTACTTACACTTATTACAACTTATTATACTTATTTTTCTAGTTCTTGATGCTGAGTCTAATTATTACCTATTATATTTTTCCGGATAACAAGCCATTAAAAATCAGTTACAGCCAGAAAAAAAACTAATAAACACTTGATTGGATTGGATGAAGCATAAGATATTAAGTAAACTAGACCGTTGAATCTTAATGTTAAAGTGCTTTATAGCTTGTTTACTGCCTACATCCAGCCTGAAGTTGATTGTGTAACTAACACAGTTATAAAGTTACCACTTGCCGGCTCCGGCAGCCCCGGCAGCTCCCGGCAGCTATGAACAAAATCTAAGTGAATTTGTCAAACGTGACACTCTAATAAGCTTTCAGCGAATTTGCCTAACTTGTGACGCGAGTAATGCTGTTACTCACAGTCACTGTAAAAGCAACGCGTTATATTTTATTTCCAAATTTACTATTAAATATATCATTTATAATTTAATTAATTGAACATTGAGTAATAGTACTAAAATAATTTTACCAGCCCATTCACATCACACACCATCAGCGTAGTCACAAATAATATATAGAAGATATTAAAGCATATCTTTGTGTAATATACAAATAATGCATGTTTTTTAAATCTATAATAATAAAGCTGAAGTGTTTGATTGTTTGAACGCGCTAATCTCAGGAACTAGTCCGTTCTGATTTCAAAAATTCTTTCAGTGTTAGATAGCTCATATATCGAGGAATTCTATAGGCTATATATCATCACGCTAAGAGCAGTAGGAGCCGATGATCACGGGACGAAGTTGCAAGGGTCGGCTAGTGTAATATATTTTTATTTTATTGTGTTAGTTTGTAGTGTATGAAGTGTGCATATTATAGTAGAATTTTTAAGATAATTGAGATTTTCGGATTTCCTACAATTGTGGTCAATACAAACCTTGTAGCGGGTTAGAAAAAAATAGAACTTCTATAGTGCAAAACTAGTCTTAAGTAGTACGTTTGAGTTCCCAGATCCCCATTGCCATACTTGTAAAGAACCTTGACCTGACACCAGAAAAAAATTACCTATCGATTAAGTCCTCTTTAAATGATGCACTTACAGACGTGCATGCGACATTTGCCTTTTTTTATATACTCTAATAATTAAATGTACCTAATTAGAGTTCCTGAATAATAATTTTATAAAATCTGTAGAAATTAAAAGTAAAATCAATATGACGCGATGAGATGGAGTGTTAAATAAGGGGTGAGTGTGATGCAAAGGTCGGAGTCATGCGTTATAACTTAATTAAAAATCAAGCGAATTCAGGGAGAATCTGCTTTATAAGTACTTGTGTATATAATTTGATTCGTTACCAACCCTTCTTATCGCGTAACTATTTCAACAGTTGAACATATTACAAGATTTTACTTTCATTAGTTTGAATGTCTGTAATCAAATCTTGTACGTCAAATTTGATTCATTACAAATACTTAGGTTTTCGATTGAGCTAAATTTTTGCATTTATATGCATTTAACTAGCTGTGCCCGCGACTTTGTCCGCGTGGAATAAACTGTTTTTCCCTATTGTTATTTTACAACTTTGAGGGTAAAACAAACTTTGATTGTCATATTTATTTATATATAATCAACAGCCTAAAAATAAGTTTCAACCTTTCAGCTCTAAAAACTATACTTCCATACAAGTTTTCATGCCCCCCTTTCTACCACTTACAACCCTTTTTTCGTATTAAAAAGAAGCCTATCGTCAGTGAAGTTCTAACAGTGTGTAAGTCATTTTATGAGTGATTTGAGATTTTAATGTTGCGCATCGGCTCGACCAATCAATACATAATATCTGACCAATTGAGAAAAATTGCATTGAACGTGGGTTACTCTCATTTCATAAAGTTTTTTTCAGTCTCCCGTAAAGTCCCCATTTTTGACTTACGCATTGTTAGAACTTTACCGAAGCTATGTTCTTTCACAGGCTTGGCACTATCTGTATACCAAATTTCATTTAAATCGGTTCTGTAGTTTTGGCGTGAAAGCGCGAGAGGCAGCCAGACAGAGTTATTTTGGCATTTATAATATTGGTACGGATTGGATAACGATGCAATGTTATTATTACATTGTGTTGAACTGATAAAGGAAATTGCGTGTGGAAACTCTTTCTTAAAACGACCCGACTCTATCCTCGTTTGATTCATCTTGAGATCTATGCTAATTTATATATTTTATATTATATTACTATGTAAAAAAAACTTTTAAAAAAAATATAATTAAATAATATCTTTTCATAGAATAATATATTTTATAGCGATTGATTTATTTAATAATCCAAGCACTCTAATGATCAAACTTAAACTTATTTATTATAAATCATAAAGCTAGAGTAAGGATAAGGATGTCATACTCACAGAGTCGTGTCTGTAATAGCATGTGCTTGAACAGTATAAACATTGCGATCTCTATCTTTTGTCATTTGCAAATGGCGTCGAGGAGAACCTTTTCCCTCGCAGAAAAGTCAATATTAGAAATGGTTTATGTTTGTATTAAAACAAAGATTTTATGTTACTTTCAGATTTTTAAATGAAAAATATTAGTTATTTGACATCTTTTAATGGTTAATGTATAATATTAACTTTGGAATTTAGAAATTTATGTTAAGTCAACAGCTAGTCTGCTAAAAAATTGCATGTATTTTTATTTATAATCATTTCGGCTTTCGTGTGTAGTACGTGCCCGTTGGGCAGATGACCTAAAGAAGATAGCTGGGGTAGACAGGATGAGGAAGGCGGAGGATAGAGTAATGTGGCGCAAATTGGGTGTGACCTATGTCCAACAGTAAACGAGAAAAGGTTGAATTGATAGATTTAACTTACTTGAATTTTATATATACATATTGTTTCGTTGTAATATGTTATTATTATTTAGTTGTCAAAGTAGGAGGGCAAAAGGCGATAACTTTTTTGAGATAACAGATTTTTTAAAATTCTTTTTTAATGTCACATTTATAAATACTCTATGTAGATACTAATACGTGAAGTAAGAAAATTGCACTCATTTTCACGAAAATTACTCCAACGGATAAGTTTGAAATTTAGCATAGTTTAAGTTTATACCGAGAAAAAATGCAGAAAGTTAATATTAAAAAAATAATAATATAATAAACTATAAATACATTAAATTAATAAAAAAAACAATATCAATCGAGAACCTTACAGAACTTTCGAGAACATTACGGAGATCTCATGAGTGCAGGTTTCGCATTACTTCGATGTTTTGATTTACTGTTTAATTGCATAAAACATACATAACCCGGAAAAGTCGAGAGGTATGTCAAATGTGCCTAAGATCAAACTCGTATCTTCTGAGTAATATCAAAGTCTTACCTATCCACTAGGCTAACACTGCTGTAGGTAACGGTAATTCTAAGTCATCAATATCCGAATACCCGCAATATCGTTTTTCATCGGATATAAATGCAGCGATACTTCACTTCATACTCCGATACTAACTCAGTAAATGACAGTTCGTCTGACACTCGTCACTGGGTTGCACTTGTTTGAGTTAAACATTTAGTGAATCAGTGTAAAGTATTTTCGAGTCATTATAAATTAAGTTTCGTTGGTATCGTGTGAACATAGTTACAATGAATATCAGGTAAACAGTTAGCGTCTTGTAACGTAAAAAAATATGAACTTAGCCCTTCGTAGGTATTTATAGTGTTTTATTCTTTAGTCGTATTCTATTGTTCCTTCTTCTAAGGTAAACAGTTTCTCCCGTGATAATCGACAGGCGACAGCGTTCGGACGCGTGCCATAGATTTATGACCTAATATCTGGGACGACGCGTAGGGATGACGATATTATTTGACAAGTTTTTCAACCCCAATTCAACGTATAATAACTATAACTTTAATTGGAGTTAAAAAACCTAAGATTAAACTTATAGACCATAGTCATTGTACATATACGTATGTTTTAGTAACTCGCCACAAATGGAACTTCAGTATAAAATCAGTTTCCGGAATTTACTCATAGACATGAAATATACTATATTATTTGTTCTCAAATAATATAATTCAATTCATTCAAAATTAATTAAATATCTACTGAAATCTTACGAAAATTTCAACCTTAGTGAAATAAAAAACCAAGTCAAATCTGAAATACCATTAGATGATTTCTTTTCTTTTTCTTTTTCGCAACCCTTTTGCTACCGAGTGAGCAATTTTGTACAGCACAGTAGTTGCGTCACCGCTTCCTTCCTGTTTATCTATAGTTTATTTTGTACATTACGCCGCTGAGATAATATTTTATCAGTTGAAATTACATTCCCTTCCAGGTATAGGAGGCGATTATTAGAAAATTACGTTATCTATTACTCTATTATTTCCAATGGACTGTATCTCATAACGCTATAATTTATGTACGATTGTTGCTTATTATGATAATCTACATAGAATATTACCACTTTGACACTGAGAGAAATCTATAGTATTCCCGTCTCTCTTTCTCTTTTACACTTTCATTATCTCTCTCATCCTCTTTCTCTTTCCACTCTCATGTTCAATCTTTATCTCTGTGCATTCTATCTTTTCACTTCCTTTCTCTCTCTCTCTCTTCCTCATTTATCTATCTCTCTTTTATGTTTATCTCTGCTATCTTCAATGAAACTAGTGATGCGGTCGAAAGGAGGAAAATCATATAAATATAATGTTATTAGTGTAGTGAATTGCGATTTTTTTAATGGATGTAATTAATTAAAATTGGAAATACAAGTTCAGACAGTCACAATTCAATAGATTAAGGTAAATTATGTTTAATTTCATTTTGGCCCCAATTTTCTTGCCTACCAGAAATTAGTGAACGTTATCTAAGTGACGAGCACTTTTTGCCTAAACACGCACGGCTTTACCGTACCGCTTTTAATTTGTCATTTGGACAGTAGGAAAGTTCATTTTTTTGGTCCCGCTTTTTATGATAAAATAATATGACGTTTTGTAACCCTCGTCTACCCTTTTTATGATGATGTCACTTATTAAAGAATTAGGCAATGCGTGCTCTACATTCATAATTAACTTCCATTGTTTGATTTAATTAAGAGTTCCTACTTACTACATTACTATTAAATTCACGCTAGATTCTTTCTAGAACAGTTTAACTACGATTATATCTGTTAGTTTTACGTATACTTTAATTAATGGTATAATACCTAATATCTATTGGATACGGTTTTCGTGCATTTAAGTCGGATATCTAGAAAAACATTATTATATATGATTAGTTATGTTTAAAAGTTTTAACATTGTAAAGTGGTCTAAATTAAACAACAATTATTTTTTATTTGTTGCCTAAATTTTAAAATACTTTTTCGACGATCTTTACTGTGTGCGACAGTTTCAACTGAATACTTTTGTGTGTCTGACAATAGCAGAACGAATGTAAACAATTAATGTTTCATAAAATTAAATAATAATTTAGGTTTTCTGCAGTCATTTTACATTTACATAACACACTTCGTAGGAATAATATATTTTTAAAAGGCGTACAACATTTTCGTTTTAATAAGTACTGTAGAGAGTCAGAATTTATTTTACTCAAAGAAAAAAAATATATAATTATTACTCGCGATTTAATCAAAAAAATTGTATAGCTATCACGTCAATTTATTTATCGGGCTGCCGCCTACCATCTTCTGGCTAGAATAAGGGAAAGGGATTTTGACAAATATCAGCCATTTCACCTAGAAAGTTTATATTGAAACGTTGTTATATCCTACGAAAGTGTTACAGTTGTATTTTCTATACCAAAACGTAGTCCCAAACAAAATTAAATAACAGTATAAATACAAAATTATTTACAAATATGTATATTGTTCAAAAGAAAGAAACTAAAATACCAGTCTATGCTCCCCTGTTAATACATCTTTAGTTATTTGAAAATTCAGTTACTCCTAATCGTTCACGGATTCTGCAAACACACGCCTGAATCACACAAAAATACATGTAGTATATAAATAAATATAGAATCGAAATATTCGCGGGAGAATTTTCTTCCCCAAAAGCCTTTATTTGCATTGGAGCGAAAATATTTAATCAGGCGTATAATCTTAGCGTTTCCCTACGCCTTTGTGGTATGAATGTATACGTTTCCGTCAAGGCTACGCGAATTTTATGTTCGGCTTGTGTGTTAAAAATATATTCGCTCATAATACAGTTCTGGGCTAGTTTTTTTAGTAAACTTATTAAAGCACCACTGTGAATTTTCCTTATATAAAATTCAAACGCTTTTTTTTAAACTAACTGCATTTGCAATTCATATCCTTATCATAATTACTTTACACGTTGCAAATGACTGTCTTGCAATTGAATGATTTTGCAATTGACAAATACCCGTAGTATTTGTCAATTACTAGCCAAGCCCCGTGACTTCATTCACGTTGTATTTAGTACACTTTATACATAAATACACAAGTTTTGGTCCTAACAATATAGAACACAGAAAAATGATCCTATTTTGGTGCATCCTATATTGTTCGACGATTCATTCATTCATTAATGTTGGTTGTAGAAATTTGGAATTCAAGTATGTCAGTCATACATTTGTAAATCTAACACGGAAAGAATTTCTAAGTACGTATTGTGAAAAGCCATTGTAAGACTACTCATGGGTCTCAAATCTCGGACGTGTACCTATAAAGTTCATATTATTATATTCTTGACCTGTCTTAACTGTATTTTAAGTGTATTAATTGATTTGTTAGAGAGTACATACACTACACCTAGTGAACGAAAAGAAATATAATTTAGAAAGCAGTCAAGCTGCTAGAAGCTTAGCAGTAAATAAAGAAGTAAGTAGGAGCAATTATAGAAGTAAGTATATCGCCTTTTATCACTAATCTACATTAATAGTGTAGGCTCGTAGTCAGTCAATTAGTTGCCACATGTTATTGAGCAAATGTTATTTACATAACATATCACTCAATTGGTTGTACATGCAAAACCATTTCAAAGAAAAAATAAATATTGAATTCGAGCGAAAATTTGTTGATCTTTCTCTCGATCTTGTTCGAATTGAGATGCGTTATAGGATTCTTTTTCATCCTTTCGTTGCAAAATGGGAGTTTTCCGATTTTCCGCGTCATTAGTGATGTGACAAACGCCGGTTTATGTTCAAAATGTCATTTTCATCCATTATGAGATTTGTGAGATCAAATAATCCTACACGCCTTTTAACTTCTTTAACTCGAGTTAAACGAAATTTGTAAACGATAGTTTAGCATTTACGAGCGTAACCTAGTTTAAATTCCAATGTGAAACAATACACAAGTTGAACTTTAAAGTAGCTTTAAACTTTGACGACTACTGAATTTTCACTGTCCTACACTGATCTTAAAGTAAAAAGTTTCTTTTTAAATATATTACTCATTCTGAAAATATTCTTGAACTCGTATCTGTGGTTATTTTTCATTAAAACGGGCAATCATAAGATTGTACCATATAGTAGGTAAGCGCATCGTGCAAGCAAGAGATTTATTTAAGTGGAGCTTTTAAAGTTTTAACTTGTAATAAAGCTTCTTTTATGGATAAAAGTGGATAATACTGAGCGGGACGTTAAGTACCACTGCGGATTTTAAGAGAACACTATAATACAATGTCATCATGCTACTTTTATGTCTGGAACTATTTATGTCTTATAGTATATGGGTCCCTTGCTAATAATTACGTAGAATTCATCACCCTGTTTACTTATAATAAACAGCGTAATGTATATAACCACTCTAGTCACTTAATTCTCGATCTTTGATAATTAGATACGAGTAAAATGCAAAAAAGCATTTTAATAAATTGAAATGAAGTTATTTCTCACATTGCATTATTGACATTGAGTTAACTAGATAATAAAAACTACAATTTGTGTATTAAAGAAACTTAAAGAGAAATAGACAAAAACCACATGGAAGAGAGTGTCTACTCTACGAAAGTTTATAAATATTCACAATCAACATATCTATATAAAATTTCGTTGAGTTTGGAGTTGAAGCAAAGTTGTGAGGAACATCGATTTTGACTTAGATCATCCACTGCTCACGTTATTTACGTACTTGGAAGTATCTTTTAAAAAGTATATTTTCTAGTTAGTACTTTTCAAGCAAGATTATTATTCATACACTGCAGCATTGAGCTCTAATTAGTTTTTGAAAGTTGTTTCGCTCTCGTGTTTAAGTTGGAGCTAGTTTCTCATTACATATTTTAATAAAGCTTACTACTAGAGCGTCTTAAGAGTAATAAACATAATTTTGCGAGCGTAAATTTTATTAGATTGTCTGACAACAGTGGCGCAGATTTGCATTTGACGGCTGGAGTTGTGTAGACGTGAAAGCTTCCTCGAGGGACGGTGGCGGAAGGCCGAACGACTCGACGCGCTTCCTCCACCCTCCTTAGCCACATCCGCTGTACCGAAGAGAATTATTTTAACAACATGCTGCCTAAAATACAGTAATCAATAACCATTAAGTTAAAAAATTAAGATAACCACCGAAAGTAACTCAAATTTAATACAGCCACCAAGTATAACCACACGAAATCGATTTAGAAGAATCGATATTAACGTGTATAATTATATCTTTTTGTATTGTTGAAAACAGAATAGACAAACAGCAGTCAATACAGACTTAATTCATAAAATGGAAAAATGATTGGTGAAATAAATACTGTTATGTACTTTTAAAAAGCTTGATATTCGATCCTATTTGATACTTGATATCCATCTATAATTCTCAGTTTAAGCAATATCAGTGTGTTACCATGGTTACAAGATCCAAGTTATAATTGTCAATATATGAATATTGTCGCGCAGCTCTCAAGTTCGAAATAAGCTGATAGTCTTCATACGGTGACTAGATCTCACAGATCACAACTTATGTAGTTGTGATGTGTGCTAGATCTTAACAAATTACAGCTAAGTACCATCTCTATTAAATTATCTTTCAAATAAACTTCATCAGAATAGGTCAGTTGTCTTAGACGCTCCAGACATATAGCTACAGATACACACGTTAAACTTATAACACCCCGTCGTTGTAGCGTCGGGGGTTAAAATTGTACTCACAATGTGTCTGGTTTATCTGTGATATTCATTGAGCGAAGGCTGGGCGTACAAAATGTGAGGATAACGAATACAAATTTTAATGCAGCAGCACATTTGTAATATCTTAATGAATGCTCGAAATATGCAGGGTAATAGTAGAGAGTATGTATTTTAGGATAACGTCTGCTTAATAAATGTTAGTACTATGTTTTTGGTGCATTTAGTACTTAAAAGTGCACAGAGTTTTTAAAAAACGTTGTATGCTGGATAATTTTGGGACTAAAATTGTAAAAATCTTTTTTAGGTTTTTTATAAATCGTTTGATCGATTCCTACAATAATAGTGCGAGACAAAACTGTACCGTGACGTAATTAAGTGATCAACTTTTATAAGATATTTACATATAACATCTTTCACTGTAATAACTTATTGAAATTCAAGCTATAAATTTGTTTCTTTAATTCTTTAACACTGTAGGTGAGCACTAAGAAAGGATTTCTAAAAATTTAACTCTTATACAAATATATAAAAAACATAGTAGTAGTAACCAAAGAGATTACTAGGACGTGAGTGAAGCCGGATGTAATGCGCAAGTATGTATTTGGAACCATCCCACATAAAAGTAATGAGACATATTCTTAAATAGCTGTCTTAGTAGTTGAGCAATAAATAAAAAGCCGATTTAGGGAATCCCAACATGACTTGTCGGATTTATACAGAGTGTTCAGAGGCAAACTTTCCGTCCAAGTCATCAAAATTCTCCCCTCGCACGGACGATTGAATGTTATGGGCCGCGAGATGCTCTTCTTCTGAATTATGGCTTGTTAGTCCCACACTTGCTTGGTGATCGCTAACATTAATACTTTTACCTACTACTTTATACTTGTGAAAAGAATAAACTACTTATTAGAAGTAATGTTATAGTAGGAATTACACAAAGAATATTGATTGAGAAATGCACGTACAGTAAATAATTTTAAAGTTTCCATTTTAAAGTTTTAATCTGTATGATTAAACTGATTCAGGTAAGATTTTTGATACAGCGATATTTTCCACCCACTACAAAAATAAAAAAAGGAGGTTATCAAGTCGGTTGTATTTATTTTTATTTTTTTTCCACTAATAAATTCCGAAATATACTATCGGGACATCAGCATAAATTTCAGAAATATTTGCCATAATCTTTATGTTCGGTCAAATTGTCAGAGTCGTGTCGTGGCGTAACGATTAGGGGCCGATATCATTTGTCAATTCGATTATATATATGTCGGAAGTATAAGTTAGGTTTAGGCCTTGTGTTGGGTTAGCCTTATATTAGCATAACCTTAGGTTTAAATAGAGAACCTGGGCAGTGGAGGCGAGTGTCGTGATCACTTAAGCCTACACCTAGGTCACAAGTCTAAGGCACTGCTTGGGTTCCTGTCATAATAGTTCCAGTCAGAATAGTTAGATCGTAGTGTTTAGTTACATCCTGACCGTGTTGCGCCCGTATAGCTTTCATGATACGCCATCCATTGTGCACATACTTATAAATGATTGTACATTTTTTTCCGACATATATAATAGTGTGTCGAGATGTCGATTTTAAAAGAAGGCTGACTAAGTAAAAAAATATATATTATTTTGCACTGATCTTAGGTTTGAAAGATTAGTATTTCGAGGTTAACTTCACGCATGTAACGGTATTTTTGATTCAGGGAAATCATCTTAATAGTTGTTATAAATTTATGTACAGATATCACAATAGTTAACTAATTGCTACTGATATATGAAATGTAGATCACATTATTGCTTCGAAAATCAATACCGTTCGAATGAAATACATTTAGTCCCGTAGATAATGTAATGAGCGAGGTCGTTTATACGCTATGCATATCGTGTGATTGGATTTGCGAGATGAGGTATGAAGCCTGTCAGCTCGCGTTAAATGTATGTACCTCTCATTACATGCCGACGAGATAAGGACAATTTATACACTGGCTCCATGACATGGTATCACGATAGCTGATGCTCTACTAATTTTAATTAAAATTCATTTAGTTTGCGTAGGGTAAGAAGGTTATTGTCGATATTGAAAGTAGTCTAAAATAAGATCTAAAAAAGTAATTTATGAAATCACGCTTTTCACCATACAGAGGTACGAGATATCTATAGTAGGGGTTATTCAAAAAAATTGTACAATTACTACTGTCCTTCTGTCCGTCATGATTATTTTTTGTTTGTAGATGGTATATCAACTGAATTTTATACAGTTTAATTTAAAACTTATTTAGCTGCTACTATCGTCAATTGAAACGTTGAAATAATAAGCAGATTTTATTTTAAATTAAAAATTCTGTGCCACGGTCAATGTAACTTCATACATGTACATCACGTTCACTTTCCGTTCAAATACTATAAAAAATCAATTTATTTACTTCGGATTATGTTTATATAAAATTAAGGATATTCAAAGCACAGTATTTCACTAAACTAGCATATTATGTGGAAATAAATAATAATAAATTAAGAATACATTAAAGTTAAATATTTGAATGCATGTCCAAAATTACGTTAATCTCTGTAATTCTTCTATGTAAAGCTGATTACAAAATATTCTCAAATTAGAAATAACGTCACGTTTTGTGGCACCACTAGATCCAAAACTACCAAAACAAGGGGCTTCATCGTGGACTCAAACATTTTGTTCCTGCACTGTTGGTTACCAACGTTGCGCGCAACGGGCTCTTTAGACATTTATTTTTGGATTTCACATTGTGAATTATCTGAGATTGTATTTTTCATTTTTATTTTTAATACAAGAAATAAATAATGGGTGCTAAAATTAATTTGACAGGTAGTTTTGAAAACAAATTAGTGTATTAAAAATCATTATATGCATTAGACATGTGCAGATTGTTCATATGCGTTAGTTTTCTGTTACATTACTCAGTTAGGCTGTGTACATGTTGTGTTTTAGTGGAAATTAAAATTCAACAAAATTTTATATTAAATATATCTTATATAATATAAAATAAAATTATATATAAAATATGTGGTGTTCCACACCAAACGGATGAGTGGTTGGAAAAATCTTGATTTTTCATTGGCTTTTTTTTCTGTGCCATCCACTTAGCAGCCTCAAGCACCATAAACGGACGAGTGGTTTGATAAATCTTCATTTTTCATCAGCTTCTTTTTCCGTGCCATCCATATTAGCAGCCTCAAGCCCCGTAAACGAACGAGTGGTTTGATAAATTTTCATTTTTCATCAGCTTTTATTTTCTGTGCTATCTATATTAGCAGCCTCAAGCATCGTAAACGGACGAGTGGTTTGAAAAATCTTGGATTTTCATCAGCTTTTTTTTCTGTGCCATCCATATTAGCAGCATCAAGCACCGTAAACGGACAAGTGATTTGAAAAATTTTGATTTTTCATCAGCTTTTTTTTCTGTGCCATCATGTAAATTAGGAATAATGTCCTATGATCCAAATAAATACCGGATTTCCAAATTTAGCTCATATTTACTATACAAAAATATTTCTGAATATGAGGTATATTCAGAAATATTTTTATTTTAGTGACTTAATTAAATAAAGTATTGAAATATTTTGAATACGAATTATACTATGACCATATCCATTTAATTTAATTAGTATTCAAAGTAAATTTTGCAGTTATTGGTGAAGTACTCGAGCGCCGAATTGAAATCATGAGAGGCATTTAGTTCACGATGTAATTTCATCGATTGTTCAGTTAGATGTTGAATTAACTTTGAATTATTGGTCAAACGCTGATTAATTTAGTCCTCGCACTATCTATGATAATATGAGCGTATTGTGTGTAATCATTTGGATCATTTAGCAATTACCGGAATCATTGCGATCTCAAAATAAATATAAATTTTATAAAGAAAACAGATATCTGTATCGACTAATCAATCAATTTATTCTTGATAACTACCTAAGTAATTTTATGCGTAATTAATATTACTATTGTATTAAAAACAAAAACTCTAGAATATAGTAATTGCATATAATATAGTTAATACAGTAGCATCTAATTATGCATAGTAAAAATGTATAAAAAAAACAAATTTGACTATATTGTGATGGACAGATATACAAAAAGAAAGTGCGATTATAATAACTAGAATTTAGGTTGTAGAATCATAGAAGAATCTTCGTATAATACCAGAACCTAAAATAACTTTATTACTAGCTAATTATTTTAAATTTAATCACACAGCTAATACTTTTTACTTATGTACGAGTACGGTATAATGAGATATTTAAAATGTAAAAGATAGCACACTTTAATATAGATAAGGATTATGCGGAATACCGTATCGTAATAACTCGGACAAATTTATCGTTGCTGTCCTTCCGATAAACATAAAATTACTCCGCTACGTACATAAACTGGCCACAGAGTTCGCTAGGTCAACCCTAACATAAACGTTTAAAAGCTCTCACTCATGTATCCGATATGGTCTAGTAGAGAAAACCCAAGTAGAAACATAACTATAATATAATAAAAATGTTACTTATCGAATGTCTGTTAGATAGAAGATATTTAACAAAACTTAATGTGAGTGCCGTAGTTTGAGCACATCATGCTCAAACTACGGCACGAAATCAGAGACTGTTTTCATATTTCTATTACTACAGGTATAACAGAAATACAACTTTATTTTCTTTAAATCAAATGTCAGGAAAAAAGTTATTATCACTTAAAATGGTTTTAGGGCAGCGAAGGCAGGGCGAATCGACAAGTATGTAGAGTTAAATGTCTGAATATTCTATGAAATTTCAGTTTGCACGGGCTTAAGTTATTTTTATGATTAATTTATACAAATTGACATTCGATAATATTGTTAGTAGGCTAAAGAAAAAGGATACTGGTCACGTCGAGCTGTGATTATCAACTACTAACATAAATACTGACATCCATACGAAATCATTTAAATTTATAAGACACGTTATAATACTAAAAACAATAATAATATATAATCATAAATTGAAAGTATTTTTTAACATATTGTGTTAAATTAGAAGCTTTTTTGTAACAGTTTCGTATATCTACTATAGGTATGAGGATACTCGTAACCATAGCGACATATTGATCAATATTGTGTCACTAGTAAAATCTTCTACCATTTACGTTCTAAAAGACACTATGTCAGCTTTAATAATATTAGGTCGAGTTAAGTTGAATGTAAGAAGAAATGTAGCGTATATATTTTCTTCTTACATCTTCTAATAATTTTATTAATAGTAATAAAAAATTGCTTTATCACTCGTTAAGTATTTTTTTTTTAAATTATCTATCATAATCACATCAATTGTCAAAGTTTTAATACATTTTTAAAATTAAATTAAAAACGTTTACTTTTTCCCTTCCAAAGGTTCGACCTACTATGACCCAAGATATATGAAAGATTGTTATTGTATAATGTACAAAAAATTATAGTACGTACAAAATGTTTTTCAATAAGGTACAAAACAAATATAATACTTCATTCGAAAAATCATAACGTCTATTCATTCATAAAAAATAATCTCAGTTGTAGCTCGCATAAACCTAAAAAATAAGGTCAGATTCCGCATCAAAACCTATTCAGAGCTTGACTAATAGGTATACGTCATGGGACAGAAGACTTAAAAGTGGAAAAAATACGCGCCAGCTGTTTCGATAAAAATAACGTGTCATTAATCATAGCGAAAGAAAGGAGCGACAGGGCTGTACGACAAATATCTTCCTGTGGAAAATCTCCGTGTTTGCATTTACTCGCCCTGCTGGCTATTCCGGACTCAAATCTCGCTATTCGTATAGTACATGACTATAGTCATGCAGTCTGCTATCACGTATTCCGTGACGTAGGAGAGCTCTGAGCATTTACTTAATGAATACGAAAAAATATGTCACTTGGTCCGCGTAGCGAATTGAAATTTTTATAATAATATGTAGAAGCTGATGCAATAGAAAACATTAGTAAAAGCGTTTTTTTGAGTCCATTTACATATAATGTATAATTCTTTTCTCTTGTAAATATTTAAATATAAATTGTGCCATATAGTATAATAGGTACTTCTTTTATTTTCGTACATGTACATCCATTATTCAATAAAGAATATTATGGGTTCTACATAATCTACATACACTACATAATCAATTATATCAGATATCTACAATGTTTAAAAAGAACAAGTCGAACAGGATTTGTAAAAAGTTAAAATGTAACTTTTGGTCCTTCTTTCTTTATTTCTCATTTTATAGAGATTTAGACCAAGACCATCTCCTGCCATATCAAACTTGACCTGGGCAACGCCTTTTTTGTTTTAAGCACCATTTTGCGTTGTTGTTAATTAGTAATTAATACTATCCACTGGTTCACTTCACTTCCACAATCATCACAAAGAGGGCTTGTGGATTTCTATGTGGGATACTAATGAAATTAGCAGTTATAGCAATTTTGTAAAAGATAAATTGAATTCAACGTATCTAATACAATTGAAACTGTAAAATGATATTCACCACAGCGGCGTAGAATAGTATTTTATAAAGCTTATAGACAAAATTTATTTCCATTCAAAAATACTGTGTATCTTTTGCATAGAATGACCTAAATAACGTTTTTTATTTTTACAACCCGCTCGTCTCGTTTTAAAGTATATTCAAAGGAAAAGAAAAAGTAAGTTTTCATTTTTAATAATGTAGGTAAGTAGCGCTTAAAGTTTTTCTGTAAATGAAATAAGCTTACAGAATAACACGTGAACAAATAAATTGTTGGTTCATTTCGGTGTCTCTCGCTCGGCTGCACTTTTACAGTGGAACTATTAGGGAAGTGTGTTTTTTGGAAAACATTAGTAGAGCTCAGTTTCTGCTTTAAATAAAAAGGAATTCAGTTTAAAATTGCTTGAGTGGTCAGGGTATACGTATAAGCTCCGGACATTTGTATATGTATTTAAGGTTTGGGTACAATAATTACCCACATTACCGCGTTGACCTGACCGTGGAAGTAGAAACAGGTCTGTCAACGGGTCACGCTGCTGGGACGGGTCTATGTATGCCTGTAATGTTATACCACTTTGATCGTTTCTCCTAAAGGAACAATTTAGTATATAAGTAACTGAATAGTTTCGTAAAGCCTCTATGCTCTATATCCTTACTGTGTATTTAATATATATTACTTGAACATTTCATATAATTGTTGTTATCATTTAACTATTGGCAACCATAATGATTTTGTATCAATATGTACAGTGATAGACACTCGAATTTAAATTTGTAACAATATACAGTCATTATTATTTGAATCAGTCATAACTATGACTAGGATATTTATTACGTTCGTATGTAAAATTAATAGGAACTAACTGTTTCATGCTTTATCAAATACGTAATACTAAAAATTAAGTAATACTTTTCAATCAATTTTTTATGTATTTAAAAAAGTCCAGCAGTAAGCAACAGGAGCTACGGCAGAGTCAAAAAGGAAATTAAAAAATGGCGCAGTAAATACGTAGCGGCTTGTCAGACATACAGCAATAAATAACAGACCAAACATCTACAGATAATTTCCAGCTATCGCTATAAGGGATATAGCTGAATAATAATTGTCTGCTCCATCGTTACTAATCAGACGTCGTAACAAAACCTATGGTTGATCAGAATTTTTCACCTTATAGCGAAATTCTTAAACCAATATAAATAAAATGCTTATTAATGAGTATTATGTGTACTTAAAACGTAACGATTACAAATTTCTGCCTGTGGATTTAAATATTAATGTTTATCGTCAATAAAAGCAGAGATATGAACCTCTGGGGTAAAAGTAACGGTAAATAGCCTTCCGAAATAGAATTCTATACACGGATAGAAATTTAGATAGAAGCTGGAAGGGATATAAAAAAAAGAATGCAAGTAGGCTAGTCGTAGTTAAAAAATAATATTTGTTTATATTTACACATTGGACACAATAATGAATCACAAGATGATTGAAAAACACTTCTTCATGCTGGTTGTTTGTTTTGCTGTAAGTGCTTTTCTAGTGCTTTTCTAGTTGATGTTCGCAGTTCGCATGCCTAGACCATGCTTTAGTTCGGACTTGCTAAAAAGTCAAAATAGAATAAAACAAAATAGAATAATAGGATAAGACGAAGAGAGAGACGGCAAGATGTCGTTCGCCAGAAATTTTGCGAGCCTTCCATGACTGACACATGGGAAAAGGACGGCATTAGGCAAATTTATGTGTTCGAAGTGAGATGGGTATAACTCTAGATCTTTCTAGAAGTTGTCAAAATAATCCTTTTTTTAAATTCTAGAATCAATTTATGACAAGTTTTTATATAAAATAAAGGGCTGTACAAATGACGGATAAGGGCTGATGATGTTGCAAGTTAGTCGAAAATGAAGAAGTGAGTTCGAAGAGATATAGAAGTGCGGAGAAAGTGTTAATTTGTTCCAATCCAGAATTCAAGCTCGTAACAATAGTAATAATAGATATCTAATATTATATTTGTGCAAACAACATAACTTTTAAGATTTATACCAATAAAAGTAAATTAGCTACTAATGTTCTATATTTATGTTTTACTTCAGATGTCTTCATTAAGGAAATTCCTCTAAAAGTTTAAAATGTAATGTTCGAGCTTTAAGTACCGTAGACTTGGCAATTGCTTTAACGATTCTTTATTTAACTGCACTAAATATGGTAATATATACATTATTAATACTTACCTTTACTTCCTTAATAAGAGTTTATAAATGTTACTATATTATAATGTTATGTATCTATAAATAGAGAATATGGATTTTATTAATTTAGAAAAAAAGGCGACAGCAAAAATATATTTACATCGTTACGACAGCAAAGGCATGAAAAATGATGGCATATGGGCATGACGGATACGTTCTATATTTCTAAGTGTAAATAAAAGCTATTTATATTCGTTTCTGTCTTATAAAGTTATGAGAAATGTGCAGGCAAAGGCAAACTAGAAGCGACACATGTAACTAAGGGTGACTTTTCCATCTTTGTAGAGAACGGGGACACAGGGGTGAGTCATTTCCGGTATTTCTCTGCGTAATGAAGTGATAGATGAATTCGGTTTGTATTCATTGATCGTCGGGGCATGGCATATGTATATTGTGATATATATATAATATATTGCATTGAGTTCCACAATTTCGCCTGAGCAAATCACATGAGATTGGCATATGTGGTCCAGATAGTCAGTCCTCCTAGACACTAAACACGAAACATCTTTAGAATATATAAAAGACTAGTGCTACTCCGTTCATGTTAAATTCATAATTAGGGCTAGAAAAAATATTATGAGAGATGTGAGACGACATTCTAATATCAAATATTTATATGAAAAAAAAAATATGTTACGAGAATAATCACACTTTTATTCTAGACTAGTCGACCCGCCCGGCTTCGCCCGAGTGCATTTTAACACGTGTATTTAGCCGTAACTGCCATGTTCCTGCATTTTAAATCTGTAATATCTTCGACAATATTCATTTAAATTTCATGCTGTAATGGGCCATATTGATCTATATAAAATAAACAATGTATTTAAGATACCTAATTTCATAAGGATTAATGCTGTATTGTTCAAAATCGCTTCGTAAATAAGCCATTATTTCTCGTAAAAAGTAAAGGATAATAATTGGTTATTGTGGGTTTATTCCTAAGAGATAGACATAAGTCATCGCGGACTTTTTTGTAGACCTTTTGAAGGTGTACAATACTGTAGTACATTTTTTTGATCTATCTCGTAGGGTTCAGCCAGCGATTGCAATGCAAGCGCAAAAAAATGTGTATATTTACGACATCACATTAGAAACCTCTAAAATTGTCAGTGTTTCTCTATTATATTATGTATGTATTATTCATTTATACCTTCCTCTTGAATCTATTAAAAAAACCATATCACAATCTGTTGCGTAGTTTTCAAGATTTAAGCATACATAAGGACATACAGACAGACAGGAGTAACTTAGGCTATTTAACATCTCGCTACGACCCATAGGAGCGGAGCAACACGCGAACGAAGTCGCGCGGGTCAGCTAGTGTATTATAATTACTAAACAGGATAATTTTTTGGAGAAACCACAATACTTATTATGGCTATATAAAAAAAATTAAAATCTTACACGAGTATCTTTTCATAGAATATAAAATGTGGTTATAAAATTGATCCAACGGTAGTCTGTCTAAATGCCTCCGAGCCCTGGATGTATTACGGTAAGCTTACAAGATGCGAAATATCTCACTCAGGCCGATGTTTAACATATAAATTGCTATCAATTTTTTAGATTTATATTCGTAAGGCTGTTCGACAGAGATAAGGCGGGCGGCGCGTCGATCTGTTTTTATTGCGTAAGTACAAAGTACATACCCGTTGGAATGATATGAAAAGCGATTATACATTCTCTGATAATGGTGCTAAAAAAATAAGTTTGTCTTACGAATTCAATTTGTATAAATGGAACTCGAATCCAACTATCTTCAGGATAATAAATTGATTAGGAAATTTATAAAACAAATAGTCACAAAATTGAGTATAAAATGAATATAGCTTTTGAAGTTCGCCTACAGCTCACAACTATCATATAATATCACGGATATCTATGTATAATATAATATAGCCTACTCACAAGGCAATCTTCGTATAATGAATATAGTAAAAAATGAATATCGTATAATAATTTCGTACTGAGATTTAAAATTTTTACAGTAGAAAATAACTTCGCACTCTCGGCTATTACTCGATTCCTTTATAAATTTACATCGGTGCATTTATGTAAATTATCTGCTGCAAGTGCAACGTCTGCCCTGGGAAAACTCTAGTTTCATGGTTCGCGTGCTCCGTTTAGACTAACACTAAAAATGAATTACTGCAAAATACATTTATAACTGCTAACTACGGAAAAAATACTTTTTATATACTAGAAAACATAGAACTTTAGACTACAGTTTGATACGATGGTGTGGTGAATCTATATTTACTAATAATGTATAAAGCTGAAAAGTTTGTTTGTTTTTTTGCTAATCTCAGGAACTACTGGTCCGATTTGAAAAATTCTTTCAGTGTTAGATAGTCCATTTATCGAGGAAGGCTTTATATGATCATGCTAAACTAATAGGAGCGGATGAACGCGGGCACGAAGTCGCAAGGAGCAGCCAGTTTTATATAAATCGTTAAAAGTGACAAATTCTAGTATTTTTTTTTTCAAATTCCGTTAACTCACTGCCTATATAATTTGGCTGATATATATTAAAGTCAATTAATTTAAATATAGGCATATGTAAAGTATGCAACTTTGATCCAATTTAAGTAACTTAATTTTAAAAAAATAAAACATATTTTGACGTCCATAGATCACCACACTCTTTATATTATATATATAAAGATAATAAAATATTTTATACTCTATTTTAAATGCATAAAATTAGAAAGTAAGAAATAAAATACTCAAAGAAAAAGTTATAATAAATAATAATATACGTGACATAGTATGATAAGGACATCCCTAATGATGTATTAAGTTTTCGCGTTCCAACTAATTGCGCGTTATGGGAACTAAAATAACGGTAATAAATAAGATGAATGGTTCGCTATAGCCATATATTCATCACGGTAAGCGCATCATCAATCTTTTTCTTATTTACTGTACTGCAGACTACTGCCGTTACCTCGACTTGCTATCTGATATCTTTCCGATATTACATTAGTGAGAATTATTTTTTCTTGTTGTTTGGTTTGAGTTGTAATCTCAGTTTAATTAAAATGAATGCGACCTTGAATTTTAAGCCAAACGTTAAATTTTTTTTGTTTGTTTGTTTGAAATATACTTACTGCACACAAAATAAATACAATCTTGCAAACTTAATGGGACTTAAAACTGGGAAGGTTCCGGACAAAGGCAACAAAAAATATAGATGGTTGTATTTGATGATAATCTATTTTAATGTTAAGTAAAACTCTTTTAAGCGACTTTTAAATGTATTTAATGATTTCGACTGACGAACGTCAGTAGCTAAGGCGTTCCATAAGTTTACATTTTTACGGAAAAGGATTTTGTTTGTTTGTTTTTGTTTGATTTAACTATTCGCCGTAGTTTCGATCATAGACATCCTAATTAAATGATATCCTATAGTTTACGTTGGATTTGTAGCAATACAGGAGCGCGTAATGGGCGTACAATCATACGGACAGACAGATTGACTGATAGACAAAAAAACATTTTATAAATAATTATTATAGCTTCTATTGATGTTATAAAATACATTACATTATGTTCTCATAAACAACTACAATAATTTACCTTTTTATTATAATACGTATGTATAGACAAAAGCAAGTTCGTCTTAGTATTAACTAGTTTCTCATCCGATACACTCTTCATTTATATATTCTTAAAGTTACATTTGTGTATAATAACAATGTTTGCTATGCTTTATTTCAAGATTAGGGGACATTGTCTCAATAATTGTTACTTGTTGTGTTTGCCAAATAAATTAATATAAAAGATTTTATTTAATAAATCTATCTATACTACTAAATTAACTCTTGAAAGTAGATGTTAAGAATCAAAATCAAAGAAAGAATCAAAGCTAAAGCCAAAACTCAACAATGACACGAAAATCTTTCTGAATATTTTTCACATTCAAAAAGAATCAGTAATTCTACGTATTACGTCATCCATCTACTTTTGTCAACTGATCTCAGTACACAGTACTATAGATCCATATTCCTTCACGAAAGGTTGAAGACAAATTTATATTGAGGCACCCTTTCAAATGTGGATTTTGTCTGCCTTGGGCGAGGGTTTCATCACTCTAGTAAGTAATGTAAACCCGCTATCATCCTGCTATATACGTATGCATATCTAACGATATCATGTAGATCTTAACGTCTTTGTATATATAAGCTTCATTTGTAACTAACAGATAATGTAATCAAATCTTAAGAGTCATTGTTAACCGATTTGTAATTGTCATATCGACATAAAACTTTGTATATACTTTGTATGACAATACTGTCACTTGGTATTTTGAAGCTGTTTCTAATGCTGTAACCAGTAGGAGGATAGTGCAACTCTTCCTTGGCTACTATAGTTACATATAATAGAAGTTTTCATGGTAAAAAAACGAATTTAAAATGTATAAATACAAAAATAATTGTATTGAATAAATGTTTTAAATAATATCAATTATTACAATAAAGTCATTAGTTCAGTAAACAAGTAATTAAGTAAATATAACTCTAAATGATGTAGTTAGTTTTTGCGTTCAGGAATATCCACCCCAATGGTCAGCGTAAAAACGTTACAGAACATTTCTCGTAAGACCCGTATTTGAGAAAATCCGTATATATATGACATAAAAGTAAAACAGCTGCATATAAACTCCTTTTAGTAGCTTAATATATTCGCTGTGCGTCGTTTGGCGGTGACCGAAAGGATGAAATAAAATAAACTACATTTACTAAGATCTTATTTGGTTGCGAGTCGCTTTACGTGAGTTCAGTGCACTTTTACGATGCTCAACCCACTTTAATTTTCTCTTATTTATTTGCTCTTCGTCCTCTTAGTTGGTACTTTACTTTATGTTTCTTTCAATGGAGAATTTTTATTATTACCACAAGTGGTCTTTATATCTGCTGTTGATGCCTACTCTTTTCTTGTTCTAACTTTCTTTACTAAATGGGAAAATATATAAATAAAAGAACTAGTTAGTACGCGGTTTTGTAGTTCTCAAAAATAGATTCCTCTATTATAGTCCTACAATTAAGATTCCTTTACTAAAGAACGATTAAAGCTACAACTAATACGAAAATGAGGAAATGTTCAGTAAAATAACAAACAAAATTCTAATTCGGAAGATTTGTACGGTTTAGAGTCTTCGTTATTATTTTAAGTTTGCGACCTCAAGCAACATATATTAATAATAACTGGGGTTACCTGAAAGTTTCAAATATTTTTTTTGGAAAAATATAACCGAATAACTTGACTGACTGAGATATCAACGAATAACTTTTGCTCTTGGGCCCTAGCACCGTAAAAATTTGCATTAGTAAGTTTTTGGACACTGTAGTAGAAAAATAAGGAAGGATTTTTGGAAATTTATATTTTTATGTAGGTATATGATATAGGATGATAGTTTGTATACAAATCCGCCATTTTCAAATCCATAATCGTATAATTGTCGCTATAGTAACTGTTTCCATGATATCCAAAGCATATTATTATGACGCGAGCGAAGTCGCAGGTAATACGCTAATATCTTACAAGTAATTTCTTAATAAGTCTTTACTAATCATAACTATAAGTTAAGTACATAATTAACTATCATATAGATGTCAGCGCGAAAGTTAGGCTTAGGTTAAGTGAAACTAAGCATTGGAGGCGAGTGTTGGAATTCTGTTAAAAGACGTCTTAACCTACACCTTGGTCACAAGTCCAAGGAACTGCTTAAATTTCTCTCGTAATTGTAAGGGATCATAATGTTTCACTATTTATCGGTTCAGTAGCAGTATCTATGTTGCGTTTACCTAATAATATATACCTAATAATATATTATAATAGTCGATTTAATATCACATCCTGCTTAGTGGTTTTTAATATACCTCCTCTTTCCTTCTTCCTTCTCATCATTTTTCTCCAAGTTATATTTGTAGGAGAACTGTACACATACACTAATCTAATATTTGATCAGTAAACAAGATTATCTATAAAAGACGAAATCCTTGAGTAAATTTGCTTTAACTACGCTATCAACATCAGTAAGATTACCACGTACTATACATTAATATTGCAAACTGGTTTTGGTTAAACTTGCGATATACTGCTTTTGAGTCGAGTTGGTCACAAATCACATATAGTTTATATCTTTTGGGGAGTTTAATCCGCACGATTTGAATAAATGGACCGTGCCTTACTCTCTAGCAAAATTCAAATTATGACAGTTTCACGCTTTGATCAATTTCTCTGAAAATTATATTCAATACGCTTAGTCCTTATAAAACTTCGATTCAATTGAATCCCGTCTAAAAGCTTTGACCTCCGAAATTTTATTAAGGATCTTGTGAATTCTTTTGTCATTGATTACAACAGCTATTTCGTGATTGCGTCACTGGATATTTGGAGCTTTTTGTAGTTTGCTCTAAAAGCTGCAATTGATGTCAGAGAAAATCTATTTCATTTAACACGAATTGTCATTGTACATTTCTTATGAATGAAAACTTGGATAAACAATTATCTTAAAAATAAAGTTAAAAGGGTTTTTCCTTATTGTACTCAGAAATGAAATTATATTAGCTATTAAATATAGAATAGGAATTTGGAAATTTTATGTTAATTACATATATTTTTTCTATTAATACAAAATTATAAATACTAGTTTTCAGGTTTGTTAATTTTTTTCGTCTTCGTTTTCTTGTCTGATTTATGGAATGATTTCTCATTGATCCAAGGGAGAATGTTAGCCGTTAAAATCTTTCAATTGAGGGAAAAAAAGCCATTTTATACATGATATGAACGATATTTTTCTACTAACTAAAATACCGATACAAAGTTTACATTAAAAATATTTACCACATTAACTTGCAGGATCTTAACGACGCAAAGTAGCCAATATCTTATCGCCAGTGTCGGGACAAACTGGCCTAACAAAACCAAACAGTACATAATGAAATTTCATACAATAATTCGCACCAACCTGAGAGTTATTTCGTAAAAAATATTCGATTTTCGAAACTAATTTCGAGTAAATTAATCAAAAAAATATTTTTTAGCTTTACTTATAAAACCATAACGTAATATGAAGAAAAAAGTTTATAATACTGATTTAATTTTTGGCACAACGGCTTGTGGTTTTTATTCATTAGGAAAATTAAATAATTTCACAAGCCATTCTAAATAATTGGCATAGGTCAATAGCCGAGGGATTAGCGAATTCATGAGTTGATTTAGTATTAATATCCATTTGATATTCGGGCTTTTTGGAATTATTTCTATGGCCTACAAAATGTGATGGAGTGGATTTTTAATGATATTCCTGCAGAATGGACTCTTGGGAAGGGTTACATAGGATTTATCGAAAATCGTTTGAACTATCCCGCTGTCCTTCCTAAGTAGAAAGAACTTCAACCAATTTTGTGTTTCCTTGCACGGTGTCACGTGTGTTCTAGATATGTAATAAAGTTACGGGCATCGTTAGAAATCATTTACACTCCAATAGATTACGAAGTCAAATAAATCTGTGATTTCCACCTTGTCACAACATCAATAATTGCCAGTATAAATGTTTACTCAATCTGCTATCGAATGCTTATTCAGCTTTCATTCGGAAATTAGGCCGGCGTTACCAGACGACCCCTCGAGAGTTTTGCAAATAAATACTACGGTCCTAGAGCAAATACTACCCGTGATTGCACGAATTTATACCGTACACATCACCTTTTACTGTCTACATTTACATACGACGTGAATATTTCATTTTAAACTTGAAATTGAACGTTTTATATAGTCGGAGCTTTCGCAATCTACTCAGCTTTTAATCATTGTGCCAGTACATTATAGGCATTTGAAATGGTTCTCCATTAGGACCAACGATGACCGATACCTAAAGCGTTGTAATTAGCTAACGAGGGTTAATTCTTATGTATACTAATGCATGTCGTATGTGATACAAAAGTTAGTAAACAAAAGGTTGTTATAGTGATTATTCACTTTAATTATTAGGAATAGCTTTGTTTAGTACAAACGATGGTAGCGAAGCGCAAATAAGGAAAACGATGTTGGCATCGCAATAATATTTATATAATCAATTTATCCTCTACCACTGGTTACACTGGCACGTCTCGCCAGGAGTCACAAATATTATATATTCCGAAATGCTAAAAATAAAGGAAAATCAATTTGTTTGTTAATTAAACTGTGTTATAATAACAAGAATACTAAAATATACCAAGACATACTAAAATACCTCTATTAATAAGTAGAAAACAAAAAAAAAATCTGATATGTCTGTCTGTATGTTTGAACGCGCAACACGTAAAAATTACTGCACTTGAAACTTCTAATTTTGTATGAGCAACATTAAAAAAAAGAAGTCCGAATTTAGAATAAGAGTTGCTATATTTATCAAACTAATAACTCCATTTCAAATTTCACTTAAAATTTTAGATAAAATTATCATTAAAGCGGTACAATAGTTCAAGAGACAAAACATGGGTCTCGACTCGAGGAAATAATTACAGAAACTAGTTCATTCACGTTTAGGATTAATGCTATGTAGTTTAGCGACGATTTACAACGCTCCGAACTTCGTTCTACCGCTTCTACGGCATTTGATTTATGTAGACAAATTCGATTTGTTTGTCCTGTTCAATGTCCGTCTCTCTATTCAGTTAATGGGATAATAACAGTGTGACAACTATCTATGTATCTTAGCCTTTTTAATATTATAAAGCTGAAGAGTTTGTTTGTTCTACTTTTGGATAGCTCATTTAAAAATTCAGCATTTGTACTAAAAAGTAACTAATTTAATAATCTCTGACAGAGGCTTGCTGCTGTACTAATTGTCTGGCAATGGAGGACATGGTTTCTAAAATTATTCCGAATAAAATATATTAAAACTGAACTTTATACCTTAACGAGTTCAGGTGTAATTTTATACACGTTTGCTACCCATTATGACCTTTCAAAGTGGGGAAAATTTACACATGTATTAGTAACATACAGCCTGCTCGTCGCGGGCTCTTGGTCTGGGATGAAAGTTTGAATGGAAATTCATCATCTATATAGCTGTTGAAAAGTGAAATGTAAAATTAAACCTAAATACACGTGGTAAATAGCTAAGCAAAGCCGAGCGGGTCGACCAGTAATCTATATTAGGCTCATTATTCTATGTTATGTATAATTACGTAATCAACTATTTTATGAGATACTAGTTAACCTAGTACTTAACATAAAACATAATTTTAAAAATACTCATCGAAATCGGTTTAGCCGTTTTTACCTTAATAAGTAACAAACATTCTTTCTATTTCCATTTATATCGTCACGATAACAAAAAAGATACAAATAAAAGAAACCGCAGTAGACCGCCAGATGTTAGAATATGAATAGCCTTAAAAAATATATTTGAATTATTAATATACTGATTATCACCATGATAACCCGTTAATAGCTCACTGCTGACCCGGGTCTCCTCCTCATAGCCTACTACGCTGACTCAGTGCGGGTTAACAGACTTCACATACCTTTGAGAACATGGAGAACAGAACAAAAGTGCAGATTACCTCTCTATGTGTTCCTTCCCGTTAAATAAAGTGATATTTAATTGCTTAATACACACATAAGCCACTGGTCTAACACTACTGAGATATATAATGTTATATACACAATTCAAATGTATATGATTTTTTTAGTCAATTGTTCAATTGCCTTGTTATTTTATGAATAAAACAATACAGCAATTTAAAATAGTGGCTCTTTAAAATTAACCTTTATAGAGCTTTATAGCGATTTAGTTACAGGTTATAGATTTCACATGTGTCAAATAAATAAAATTGGAGAGTCAGTTTGAATATCAAAATTTTACGTTCATATGGATATATACATGGTACATGTAATTAATCAAAATTTTTTTACAATTTTTGTCTGTCTGTTTGTTACGGCTAATCTTTAAAATGACTGGACCGATTTTTACGGGACTTTCAATGGCAGATAGCTAATGTAACAATAGGAGTAACTTAGGCTATTTAACATCTCGCTACGACCCATAGGAGCGGAGCAACACGCGAACGAAGTCGCGCGGGTCGGCTAATATATTATATGTTATATATTTTCTTTATGTTTTAAAAATTTGTAGGGATACATTTTTAAGAAAAAATATTCATTATGAAATTACTCTTTGTAAAATTTGTTCTTAGTAGCGGATAACATCACTGTAGTTTTTTTCAAAGAAAAAAGGAAAGAAAAAGAATAAAGAGCGCGGTTGCTGGCGGTCTTTCTTGGTCTTTGATCGTGCGATTACAAACGCCACGCAGTTGTGGTAATCAGAAATGGTGCGAGTGTAAAGAGGGATGTTATTCTGTGACACTATTTTTTAAAATTAGTTTTAAATATTACTTACTTATTGTCCCACCTTTCGATATTTTTTCTTCTTGACTGCCAACTACTGACTTGGGTCTCCTTTTGAGAGTGTATATGTGTCTTTATATGTAGGTATATACCTCTGTATATATCTATGTAAAAAGGACACCAAAGTTTCTATGAAAATCTATTAAGCATTAAAATATATATATATTTAACTAGGTCGGCTAACAAGCGTACGGCTCACCTGATGGTAAGCGATTACCGTAGCTTATAGACGTCTGCAACACCAGAAGCATCGCAAGCGCGTTGCCGGGTCGGCAATTCCCCAATTCCCCCCAGGAACTCTAGTGATCTTACTGACCAACAGGAACACAACACTGCTTTAGAGTACTGTTATTGTTATTTAGCTGTGACCTTCTGTAAGGTCGAGGTACTACCTGGGGCAGCTCCAGTCGGGCAGGAAATTCTGCTGTGTCCTACCTCAGTTAAAAAGAACTGTTTAACTGTCATCATGGTGTACGTTTTATAGAAGATGCGAGTGAAGCCGCAGTTACCTAGTAATTTAATGAAACCATTATTATTTTTACTCAGATGTGTTTATTGGTTATAAGATTAGTATGATATTATTAGGTATTATATTGGTTTTATTTGGTACTTAATTATTTAGAGAGCATAAATTACAATTTCGTTATGAAATTATGCCTACAATAATTGTTAGAGCTTATAAATATTCAAATTTCTGTTAATGCTTAAACACGTTTATAAATTTATATTACCTTCGAATCCTGTTTGCCAGTGGTAAGAACTGTATGAACAACATGGTAAAATTAGTATTTCATACTATAATAATCAACGTATTAGGTATAGTCAATGGCATCTAAGAAAATTTGAATGTTATGCTACTATTAGGGCCGTATTAAAGAGGAGCGAGAGGAACGTGCCACACGTGATCGATTCGTACGCGACGGTTCTGCTCCCGCGCGCTTCTGCTATTCCTCTAAATAGTGTACGTAGTGGATTGAATTAAGTATACAGGCAGTACGTTTAAATGCTCAACTTATTCCCAGTACATTTACTCAAACGTACAGATAGTATATCTCTTTCCAGAAAATAATAGTTTATTAGTTTATTGGAAACTATTCACTTTTGTATATTAATATTATGCGTACCACAAAGTGGTATTTTATTTTATTTAATAAAGAAAATGGGAATTAAAATTAATAATGATGCGTTTCGTGTATGTTAATTAATAATATTGACCCGTTGTGACGCCGAAATTTAAAACGAAGCTAAAGTGTATCAAGTTTATAAAAGTTAATAACATAAGTATAAGAGAAAGGTCCCTATAACTGTACAGCAATATGTATAAACATATATTTTATAGAGGAATCCCAGCAGCGCCTGGGGCTTGTGGCACAGGAAAAGGTTTAAGGATATCTTTGACACGATTACCACACTTACTGCATACTGAATGTCAACGCTACACAAGTCTAACGTTCTTTGTTATTATAATATGTTATGTATCGCTTCTACAGCATAAGAAGCATTTCTCTGATAATTAAAATAATAAGTTATAACTCATTTCTGCTGCAATACCTTATTTGAGGCAATGTAACAAAATATAGTACATTTTTCAAGAATAAGCTACTTATGCGTTGAAATGTAACACTATCCTAGAGGGTGATATATGCTCGTAGTACTCAGTCGATTCAGAGAGACTTTTAAAGGTGCGTTTATTTACGTTTCTTTAGAAGAGGTGATGCGTCGTCTTCACGCCCTGTCACCTGAATATGCCTACTTAGTTCTAGTCCGAGAGCCTTTGACAGTCAGACATACGTTAAAATAATAATCAATCTATATATTTCTTACCTGTTGTTTCTGTATATTTCTTACCTTTACCATACTAAACATATGCTTAAAATTTTGAAGGCGTGTGGTAGATGGTTGAAACATGCAGTGTCTTTATGCTATAACGTCCACTAAACCGCACCTTTTTTACTAGATATTTCCTGAAGCCACCATCTTCGGATCTTCGTAATAGTCGATTGTCAACGTAGTATTTTTTTCAGATTATACCCCTTTATAGGCCTGACTGGTCTCTCGAACTATTCATATCGCACCCTGCAATACATCTCTATTCATATAGAATGTGATACTCGTCTAGGGGGATGGGTTTAGATTACAATTCCCTTTTTTATAAGTAACTCGAGCTATAGATAAGTTCTATTTTTTTTTAAATTATACAGCCAAATCTTGCACATAGATTTTAACCTATTTCTAATCGTCGTTTTGATAAAACTTGGTATGTATATAAAGTTTAGATGACAAATTATAATAAAAAAATAAATAAAATTTGGTATTTTAAAAGTGAGCTAATGATGGAGACAAGTGGTGGCTATTTGAACTTTACAGTAGCTATTAGTTTGTATCTATATGATTCCTAATCGCGTAAATGCGTTAATTTTGCAATAAATGTCGCGACTACCCGTTATGGTATATAATCTTTTAGTATTCATTTTAAGATGGTGCATAAAATACCTTTCTGGCGGCCAGCCTGCTGTGTCTCTGTAATTGCGAAGCTTTTCATTATTTGAATAATGAAAGAAAGAGGAAGAGATAAAATGAGAAAAGGTGATAAAAAGGAAAAATATAAAAAAGATAAGAGACATAATATAATAAAAGAGCGAGGCGGACAGAGCGAAGAAAAAATGGAAGTGATGTAGATAAAAGAGAGAAAGAGAGATACAGAAAAAGGCGAGGATATTGTAAAAACATTACGAGCAAGTGTGTTAAAAGCTAAATTTAAATATCCACATAACACCACTTTCAGAAGATGCTAAATAATAGACCCAAGATTGGAGTTCTCTTTTTCTTGAATATTAATTTCAGTTTGCTTTCAGTAAACAATAGATGTACTTATTTTTTTCATTTCAAAGTAATCCACTTTGCAATATCATTTAGGTTTATAGCAGGTATAAGGTAAAAGCCAGATCGAGTGTAATAGAGCTTGCTCTGTGTAATTACAAAGTGGCTTTTTTCCAAATGAGATTTTAAAACTTACCTAACGTTGTTACAAATGAATTCTAAAACAGAATAAAAGAGTGGTACATAATTAACTAAGTTCCATTAAACTTTTGATATTATTATATTCAAACAAAATAATTAAAAAACTGACTACAATTATTGAATGTATTTTTACTTATTATTATTGAGTTAATAGCTCCTCTTCAATAGGTTTAAAGGGTTATAAAATAAAATTATTGTTTTAAATATTTTAATCGTAGAAATAGAATTATTCAATGGAAAATTATAAAAGTCATTACACTTAAACTACATAATAAATATTAAGTATACATATTAAAGCTATTAACTTGGGCTTTAAATTGGAGCTTGGTAGTACCTGGGGGAAATGACATGAACCAATACTTAGCTAAGTTGCAACAATATCTAATACGTGACTCTCAATAAAGATTACACTACCATACTTATAATACACCACTTTAGACAATATTTATTGTATGAAATAATTTCTCAGACTGCCTCCGATGTAAAGGAATAGAGTATATAATATCTGGAAGAGGATTTTCTCAAAATAAATCAACAAAAATTACTCGCCAATATAAAGTTATAAATAGTATTGCTAACCAATAAATTACTCTTTTCTAAAAAGTGTAAACACTGTGTCGTGTGAGTTAATTAAGTCTTTCAATTTTCAGTGGATTTGCAAATGTTTCGTTTTTATTGTTTCGAAGCCAATTTGTAATCCAATTAACATTGAAATCAAAGAAAACAGAGCATAAAGTTCGAACGTTATGTTTTGCTAACGACGACAATGCGATGCATGAGCTCCGAACACAATTTATTATGAATACGACATTTTACAATTTAGAATAAAATTATTTATTTAAGTCAATATAACGTTATATATTACGTACTAGTCGGCTCGCCCCAGCTTCGCACGAGTTCAGTGCACCGTGTGTTTACTTAGGTTTAACAAAATAAAAATGTTCAGACGCTTACGTCAGTAATAGTATTGAACTCGTGAGCACTTAAAATTGTTCCGGGACAAAAAACTGCCTATGTGTTAATCCAGATTATAAAGTATATCTGTACAGTGCTAAATTTCAATGAAATCCGTTCAGCCGTTTTTATGTGATTGAGTGACAAACATCAAAACATCCAAAGCCAAACTTTCACAATTATAAACATAATATTTCAGTAGTTTTCATAACATCCGTCTTACAATATGACTGAAATTATAAATGAAATCGACAATTTTAAAGTAACAGATTTGATAAAGTATATGGTACAAATATATAAGGTAAAAAAGTATTGAAACGTTAAAAACCTTAAAATAAATTCAGCACTTATGAATAGCCCGCCGTACTCTTGATATTTTGAGTTTTCGCATATTTCTTTGTAATAGTAGTATTTTAACGTTAAAATCGGTTTTTAAATAAAGAGCAAAACAATACAAACTTTTTGGATTGCCAATTAAATTCACAAAAGCCTAGAAGTTTGAATGTTCGTTTTGTAATTACTTATTTTGTACTACTAATTTTCACACAGGTCAATAAAAAAACTTATTACATACATATAATATTTCCATTGCATGCTCAATATGATGTTTCACAAAGAAATAGAGGATTAACTATCCCTTAATCGGATATATTAGCTATTTCCGGTATTATTATTTAGTTCACGAAGTAATCTCGAACCCTTAATAATAGCAAGCGGATAAGGCTCTATTGTTATGTAATAAGAATGGCTGACTCCACACATTTATGTTTTCACTTTATTTTAAAGGCATTCACTATTTAAAAGATATTAAGACTCTATGAAGACGTTAGATTAAGTTTTTTTTCTGGCTTTAATTTAACTTGCTATGTTTGTATGCATGTTGGGGTCAAATATTGCAACTGAATTTTAAAGATGTAAACCAATTAAGATGAAATTTACAAAGGCGGACTAGATATTTTTAAGCACTCTCAACTATGTGTATCAAATGAAAGGAATTTTTACTCTAAATCCAATATCGCAGACCGCCCAAGATGACGGACTAGTTATTTCAGCCACTTCCTAAATATCTTTTGATACGAAACCTGGTATACACATGTAGAACATTCAAATTTAGACTAATATTTTTTGTTAACATAACTAGTAAAATCTTGTATTAATTGTATTTAATTTTCCTTTCTATATCTGAACTATCATACAATTCCTGAAAGAAAAGTTGAGTAGATATTTCATTTTACTTTTTCTATATTTAAGCTTTTACATTATAATATCAAGTCTTTTTAAATAATTAATAACAATACACTTTTAAATTAATTGGATTTAAAAATACCAGCTTCAAGTCTCTCTTTTAGTATGACCTAGTAAGCTTCAATTTACTAAACAGAATCAAAATTAAAAATTTAACTAAAATTCTGAACCATGAAAGTTATGAAATTTTTAGGTTCGTTTTAATGAAAGTAATAAATTTGACTTACTTAGTAAAACTTATGAATGATACTTCTACCAATCTAATTAGAGCTTATAGACTACTTTTAGTCCCGAAAAATAAAATATCGAGTCGGAAGCGCCTTTTTATTCAGCAATTTATTTAAAATGAATAAAATATTTTAAAGTTTGAATAAAACACATTTTCACATGTCTTTTTCTTATTTTTGTATTTTTTTTTAATATTCGAATTAAGATCTTGCTTAATGAAGTAATCCTAAACAAGTCTACCATTTTTAAAATGATGTGTTAGACGCAACTCCAAGTACTGTTTATGTAAAAAGGCTTTGTCTTGTTAATTACTGAATCCCGGCCGCTGACGTCAGCACCTATATTCACCGTACCTGAATAAATTGTGCGACTAAATATCCTGCGTTTCAATTATAACATATTCCTTAAACCAATAGTTGCTGCCCGCTAAAGTACATTGAATATTTCCGATGCCATTTAGATATAATATTTGCTTACAGATTAATTCATACGGTCTACATACAGATCTATGTCATGTTCAGGGAAAAAAAAAAGATTTTTTAAATTCGTTTAAAATCCTGCATGTCTATTACTTACGAAAACATTTGCCTTTAATATTTGGATAAAAGTGAGCTACCAGCTAACTTGCCCTTATTAGTAAAGCTTATAAGTACGAAGTGCAGGAGTGAATGGACTATGTTTTTAGCTCCCTTCCAATTGGATGAGATTTCGAGTATTTTTGTTTCAGTAGCGCCCATCTATCTTTAATAACCTTGCCAAGCTCCATACCCATCCCTGAAACCCTCGATGAATCATTTGTCAGAATGAAAGTTCTTCTATGAACCGTATCAATGTCATGCATAGTTTCCAAATTGTAGTCTCTTCAATATTCCCCATATATATTTTATATGGAAAAATAAATTCCGCCATCTTGAATTTTTTTCTAGTCATCAAATAAACCTTAACGTCCTGATCATCTTTTTCCAAAAAACTACTCTTCTTGTATACTTTCTGACATAGACGCTGACGAAATTTGTATGGCCGCCATCCTAAATTCGCCATTTTGAAATTTTATTCAGCTCATTGCCAATTGGATGAGGTTTCAAATGATATTTGTTCGAGCATCTCCCACCTATCTTAAATGTCTTGGCTCTGCTCTCCCGCCGTCTCCGAAATCCTCAATAATCAGCTCTCCAGATATTTTTTCTCTGAATAAATTTTCGTTTTCTATACAAAACCATGAGTGAAAAATTTTCATACATAATTTTACAGGATAGGTGATCAATGAGTCAGTGAATCAGCACAAGCAGCTATAAATATATATACTAGTATGGCACGTGGGTGCACGGCCCGCTAAAGCGGACCGCGTGAAGGAGTGAATAACAAATTGTCGCATTCCGGATGCGGTTTTGTAGAAAATGGTAGACAGCGATAGAAAGTAGCAGAAAAAGGTAGTGAGCTGTACACGGCGGCGGTAGAAAATGGTAAACAAAAGAGAGACCTTCTTTAATATCTACCAGGGCCATAAGAAGTAAAAAATCCAGGGTATGAAAGACACTTCAGCGCTCAATTCCTAACATGATAATACAATAGTAGGTACTTAGTGCATGGTAGGTGTGCAACCGTTTCATAATCTACTATTGTGATTTTATTTATGAAATATTATATTTAGGAAGAGTAAGCAGTGATGGCCCAGTGGTTCAGACTTCAAGTGTTACTCGGGAGGTCCGTGGTTCGATCATGGGCACACACCTCTGACTCTGCGTTAGGTGTGTTTTAAGCAATTAAATATCACTTGCTTTAACGGTGAAGGAAAACAATCGTGAGGAAACCTGCACTCCTGAGAGTTTCCAAAAAGTTCTCAAGCTTGATGGACTATGGCCTAATAACCTCTTTATTCTGAGGAGGAGACCCGGCTCAACAGTGGGCCATTGAAGGGTCGTGATGATATTAAGGAAGGTCTCTATTTTACATTCCACTGTACTGTGCTCGATAGGATAATGTGATATTCGCTTTAGAATATGTAGGCAGTAAACAATGGACAGTTGACAGAGCTAAAGATAGTAGAAAAGTAAGTTACAGACAGTGCACAGTAGTAGTTAATGAACGTATAGTAGTAGATCACTGTCTACTATTGCCAATCACTGACTACCATGTTCTACTACTTTCTTTTACTCTCTACTATTTTCTACAAAACCGCCATCCGGAATCTGACAATTTGGAATTTTTTTTCAGCACCCTGCTAATTGGATGAGATTTTGAGCATTTTTCGTTTGAGAAGCGCCCACCAGCGCGTTTAATAACCTGGCCGTGCCCCATACCCATCGTTGAAACAATCTATTAATTATTTGTCAGAATGAAAGTTCTTCTATGAACCGTATCAAAGTCTTGCATAGTTCTCAACTTGTAGTCTCTTCAATATTTTCTATATATTTAGCATAGAAAAATAAATTCCACCATCTTGATTTTTTTAATCAAGAAGACATTTAATTTGCATGGCCGCCTTCTGAAATCTACCATTTTGGGTTTTTTTTCAGCTCATTGCCAATTGGATGAGGTTTTTAATGATATTTGTTTGAGCACCTCCCACCTGTCTTAAATAACCTGGCAGTGCTCTTCCCCCGTCTGTGAAACCCTCTGAAAAAGTTATAAAAAGAAAAATGATAGAAAGAAAAAGAAAAGAGAAGCGACAGATAATATAAGAGGGAGATAAAATAGAATAGATAAAGAAGAGAGAGAGATATAATCGAAAGAAAGAAAATGAAAAGAGTCTGATCATCTCAACAGAGATAAAGATAAAGATTAACAAAAAAAGAGAGAGGATGAGAGAGAATGATACTATATAAGAGCAAGAGAGACGGAAATACTATACACTTCTCGCGGTGAAAGAATTTTAAAAATCGGATCAGTAGCAACAAAACGGCCATGTTCTATTTACTAAAAAGTGTATATGGCAACACTAAATCACCTTCGTCACTCACACTAGTGTAGTTTTCTCTCAGTGAAAGAATTTTTAAAATCGGATTAGTACCAACAAAATAGCCATAATCTATTAATTAAAATATGTATATGGCAACACTAAATCACTTTTGTCATTCACGAATAGTGTAGTTTTCTCCCCGTGAAATTTTTTTTTAAATCGGATTTGTAGTTCCTGAGAAACTCTTCAATTTACAAAATGGCCACCTTATGGCACTTAAATGGCCATATCTTTTTAATTAGAGTATTTATGGCAACACCACATAGCCTATGTTACCCGGAAAGGAAGTAGCTTCCTATCGGTGAAAGAATTTTCAAAATCGGTTCAGTAGTTTTCGAGCCTATTCGCAGCAAAAAAACATACAAACAATCAAATCTTTCCTCTTTATATTATAGTGTAGATTTCAGTTATATTTATAGATCCTATTTTTAGGCTTCCGTGCCTTTATATCGTCTGCCTGTCTATCTATCAACACCCTTTTTCCCAGGTATGCGTGAAGGTATCAAGTTGAAATGAATATTACATACTGCGGCCCCTGCAGCTGTCAAAAACCAAACTTCTATGTCATAAGCAATGAAAAGATACGGCTATTAATGTGGTTACTTACAAAAATATAGTCAATACTTATATAAAAACCGAAAACTGGAAATTTCTTATTACGTCAGGAAAAAAACTGTCTTTTGTATCTGTAGGTTGTAACGCATTAATATTAAACATGTATGTCTGTAAACTCTTGAAGTTGTGCAAAAATCAAACTTCTTAAGTGTAAACAATCAATCAATATGATCATTTATATTTTAATGATCGCTAGTAGATTTTCTAAAGGCAATTCAACGTAATGCGCACAAAAGTAATATTCGTGTTAGCAACACTGTTTATAAAGTAGTAGTAGCGGGTAGATCATTTTATATTATTTCAAGTATACCGACGTGAGGACAATATATAACCTTTAGTGCGATAGATTAGTCTCAGTCTCTCTGGTGTTTTCGTGCAGTGAACATGGAAGTTAGTGTTATAGTGTCGTGATTAAGGTTACTCTTCTCGAGGTCCACGTAAGTTTACTTTATTATCTATTGTCGTTAGCGAGATCGAGTGGTGGAAGTGAGAGTTTATGTATTATGTCTTTCATACCTGCTGCTGCTCTTTTAAACCTGCTCCTGGGTCTAAATTGCATGTGTATACGTATTGCTGTACAGTAATGGGTATCATATATCTTTAGTCTGGTAGCAAAATACTTTTACTTTACTTTACATATACCTACCTGCTATCGATACAGATACAAAATATTTTAACAGTTTTGAATTCTAATAGTTTTTGAGTTGAGTTGATCTATCAATGAAATAATAAGAAATCACGCGATTTATTTTATATAACAATATAAATGCATGTATTTTGTTATAATAAATTAAATAAAAACGTCACAATGCTGCTGTTATTTCTACTAAAGTTATTTTGTTCAATTGTAAGTTACTATAATCTTCGCCACTATAATTATAAGTCTAGCGACATTGCAGCCCGTTAATAAGACTCACAAATGTTAGGTTGGGGAAAAAGTCTTTTCGCATTTTTTAAGAAAATTCAAAACATTTTTAATATAGTTTATTTATATTTAACTAAAGTATGTAGGTACCATTTTGTTCGATAACTTTTTGCCATCTTGTAGGTAGGGACATGATCCCATTGCTATAGAAATTTTGGAGCTTCTGATCAATAAACCGCGACAAGTAGTTTTGGCAGTCCTCTCGTGATGTTAACCTGACACTGCCTAAAGAATTCTGAAGAGACCAAAACAGGTGGAAATCTGAAGGTGCAAGGTCAGGACTATACGGCGGATGCATTAACACCTCCGAGCCAAACTCTCTTAATTTTTGCTGAGTGGCTAAAAATGTGTAACGTTATCATGATGAAAAACCACACTCCTTCTATTGATTGATTCCGGCCGCTTTCTCGCAACTTCTTCCTTAATCTCATCAATTGTTCGTAGTAGAGTTCAGAATAGATGGTCCTGCCTGGTGGTAACAGCTCATAATGAATAACGCCCTTCCAATCCCACCACACACACAGCATCACCTTGTTGCGAGTTAACCCGGGTTTCACCACAGTCTGTGAAGCCTGACCAGCCTTTGACCACGACCTTTTTCGCACGTTCTTGTCATACATTATTCACTTTTCATCACCAGTTATCTGCTTCTTCAAAAATGGTTCGGTTTCATTACGTCGTAATAAAGAATCAAAAATGTGTACACGGTTCATTAGGTTTCTTTCAGTGAGCTCGTGAGGTACCCAAATATCGAGCTTTTTGTGTACCCAGTTTTTTTCAAATGCGCCAAAACTGTTTTGTGGTCAATTCCCAGTTCTTCAGCTACGTCGTAACTACTGATATGCCGATCTTGCTCCACTTTTTCAAAAATGGCATCCATTTTATTCGAAATAGGGTGACCAGAGCGAGGTGCATCTTTAACATCCAAATTTCCGACACATACACACAAACAATAAAACATAAAATATCTATACTTTGACTTGGGTTCAGATCTGTACCTAGAACATGTATATATATATATGTCGGAGAATAAGTAAAAGATTATGGATTAATAAATCGTTATCGCTATCTGTGGCGTTGGAGTAGGGTAGTGGTCACTTCCGTTGTTTTGACAGTCTCGACCCTCGACTCTTTATATGCCATCGACAGTCTGACTGAAGTCTTAGTCGTGCGCGGTCTCTTAAGAAGTGAAGTAGTGTCTAAATAGTGATAGTGTTGTGCAGTGCAGTGTTGTGTTAGTGCTATGAGTGCTGTCCGATCAAGGTCACGTGAGTACCTTACAATGTAATTACCTCGTGTTAGGTTTATGTGCGTTTAACCTTGGGTTTAAACAGAGAGCCTAGCAGTGGAGGCGAGTGTCGTTATCACTTAAAAGAGCTCCTTAAGCCTACACCTTGGTCACAAGTCCAAGGCACTGCTTAGGTTTCTCTCGTAATTGTTAGAGATCATATTTGATAATTTATCGGTTCAGTAGAAATATCTGCGTCGCGTTTACCCAATATTCCATTCAATACCATCACCCCCTTTTAGTGTTCCCCAATATTCCCCATCTTCCTCCTTTCATCTCCTTTCATATCGTTTTAAAATCCCCGACATATAAAATATTCGAAACTTAGTCAATGGATACGTAGACATTTTTTCCTGCCTAGTCAGTGTGAAAAGAACCTTCGGACAATCTTAAATTGTACATGTTACGTAAGACGACAGCTTGTAATATATTTTTAAACGACTTCAAAAAAAGAAGGAGGTTCATAACATCACGCCACCAAACAACACTACTATTAATCTCAATACTTTAATATGTACAGCGCGTTACCACTTCACGGACTGGCTCAATATTATCGGAACAAAGGTATATTGTCTAGTCGAAATAAGATAAGAGGATCTATCCGCTAATACTAATTTATAAACGGTGTTGCTAACATTATTAGGATTAGGATAGTTAGGATGGACCGTGAGTTAATGATTTCTTAGTTATTTGATTGTGACCATGAAAAGGCCTTTGATTATATTGAAACACGCATTACTAGTTCACCACACCACACGTAGAGGAGGTTAGAATACGATTCTTGTAAGAGGCGAGTAACCCAGCACCCCCTTGGTGGAAGGCGATCTGTTCCCCGACTGGCTTGTGACCACCAGCATACGAATCCGACCGTCAAGTATCTTTGATGCGTTCCGGTCAAGCCGCGTGTGGGCCAGACCTACACTCTCCCTCTCCCATGCCATTAATGGTGGCTAATGGTTTCAGTGAAGTTCGCTGAAACCGTAGCATTCTTCTTTTCCTTCTCCTTCCTTACTCTGCCTTCGACTCTTGTATTGCCAATTGAATTGCCTTTAATTGTCATAAAAAAAACTAATACCGGGAGTATATAGCTTCAAAATACTACTTATGATGATATTTTGATTAAGAGAAACGAAAATTATAATTTTATAGTGTTCTCCGGTATACTGGAATCATGAAATTTCATCATCATCATGGAAGCAAGTTAATATACCTTGCTTCACACTAAATTCCTTATATAAGGAACACATGTATAGGAAATAATCTGAAAACGCTAAATTTGCATCTACATCACATATATTGTAATTTCATAAGATACTGTATTTTCGTAACGTATTGGTACGTACTTATCATCGACGTATCGTAAAATTTGGCCAGAAGCAATGTGTTTCACATGCTTTAAAGGAAATAATTCAAAAACCTTTAAATATTTTATTAAAATTGGTAAACTAAGGGCGACGGATGTTGATGGATAGGAATCAAAATTTGTTATTATTTGTCCCTTAATTCAAACCTCGCAATTGGCCGAATATTTTATAATACTTTTTATTTGAGGAAAGCCATACTTTTACTGAGTGACATAAGCGCACGGGCATAGTACAATTACTTATTATTTGTGGGTATCCACTTATCACAGTAATTCTTTAGTATTAGGATGTTATGACTGGAATCCAAGTAGTGCCTGAAGCTCTTGAGCCAAGTGATCTTCGTACATTAAAACTCGGCTTCACAACGCGAGTAACCTAACAAAACTATCTATGACCTTTTTTTGCACCCTCATAACTTGGGCTTAGATTATACCTGAATTTTTAAATTTTATTCTTTACTTGTGATATCCTTCCTTCCTGCTTAATTTCACGATTCTAGGTCATCGAGAACTACTCTATAATTTTGGTGTATGACCACATTAACGGTCATATCTTATGCGTATGCTTTGAAGTTTTATTTTTTGCCAGCCGCAAAGGACTCTGCATGCTTCAGTATTTAATATTAATTTCATACCTCCACGCGATACTGAGAAAAAGAGAGACAGACAGACGGACAACTGCTTATTATTAAGGGTTCCTTTCTTTTAAGGTACGGAACCCTAAAAAGACAAAGATAGAGTAGTCACTTCCGATTTGCAAGAAATACACCCCAAAAAGCAAGAAAAAATTAACAAAAATATTGAAATCCCACCAAAAACATTTTCATGTAAAATGTTGCCAAGACGAGACTATATACCTCGCACTGTCAAAAAGTTACCGCCTTACTTCTACAAGCCCTAACTTCACAAACTTGGACTTGTGAGCAAGGTGGCTTAAGGGATCCCTTTAAGTGATCACGACACTCGCCTCCACTGCTCAGGCTCTCTGTTAAACCTAAGGTTAATCGCACATAAACCTAACCTTTTTTTTTTTGTTGACCCGGAGGAATCTGTTCAGCAGATACCTTCCCAAGCGGGGACTTGGGAAAGGTTATGCGGGGATGGTGTTACTGCCTCTGAAGGAACAGTCCAAAACTGCCTCAGAAGGAGGCAGCCCGACCCGCTAAACCTCCGGAGTGTTCCTACACGACGCCTGACGATGGCACGCCACGGTATCGAAAACGTTCCGCGACTTGCCGGTGCCTGTCTTCCACCGGACCCTACACGGGGGATGAGGATGAGCAGTCCCCCCCTTCTAACAAAATGTCGCCCCTAGAACACCAAGGGGCATTCACCTGCACTAGGCCTATTTGTGGGCGACAGAAATCCCCGCCTGTCACCCATAGACCTACTTTGCACAGCGTCGGTGCGCTAAGGAGGCATCGCTGCCAAAAAGGCACGACGCCGGCGACCCATTCGCCTACGGCGCATGAGAAGGGCTTCCGGATCGGTCTCCCGGTTTTCTCTCCGCCTCCTCCTTTGCGGTAAGGATGATTTCAGCAAAGGCCGAAACTGCCTCCCATGCCTGTTCACTACCAACCATAGCTCTCACCACAGCCGGCAATGACAGGTCCATTCCAATGACCGCGACCAAGGCAACACGGTGCTCCTCCCAGGCAGAACAGATCCGGCGTGTGTGGTCTGACGAGTCTTCCGCACCGTCCCCACAGTGATGGCATGCGGAGGACGGTTCCCTCTTTACCACCTGGTACAGATATCGACCAAAACAGCCGTGGCCTGTCAATACCTGTGTAATCACGACCAATCCAGTCACGCAGAACGGGCTTGACCGCGGCCACCAATTCCCTGCTAGCTCCCGGGTTCTCCATCCTCTGCTCCCACATGTAGACCACTTCTTCACGTGCCTCTCTTCTCCACTCGGCGATGACCCCATTTGGTGGGTCTCCTCCATTCTCCGCACGAAACAGTGCACGCCGCCCATGTACCGCCGCTAGAGCCTCTGCTTCCAAATCCCACGGCGGCACACCCGCAAGCACGCAGGCACCCTCAAATGACACGGTACGGTACGCCCGGACCACTCTCAAAGCCATGGTACGCTGCGGACGACGCAGCAACGCCGCAGTTTTAGGGCCGAGAGCATCCGCCCATATGGGCGCAACGTACAATGCCATCGAACGGATGACACCGGTATATAACCGTCTGCACGTCACGCTGGGACCACCGATGTTGGGAAGCAAAAAAACCAACCTCGGAGCTAAGCGATGGAAATGCTCCTTAAATGTCCACCGGCTATCTATAATAAGCCCCAAATATTTAATCCATGACCCAATGCCGATGGACGCGCCTCCCACAATTATTTCTGATCCCGGCGGAGGACCATTACGCGGACCATGGAAGGTCATGGCCTCCGACTTGTGGATGGCTACTTTAAGCCCAAGTGCTTCGATGCGTCGTACAACTTGAGACACAGCAGCTGTGCCGAGTATCGCAGCTTCTGTATAATTTGAGCCACGTGCTGTGACCAGCGTGTCATCGGCGTAACAAGTTACACTTACTCCTTGAGAGGAACCACACTGGTTCCTCTCAGCACATAGTCGTACCCCATGTTCCACAGGAGAGGTCCAAGGACAGACCCCTGTGGAACACCGCACGTCATCCTTCTCGTCGCCCATGAGCCATCCTTCATAGGGTATTTCACCACCCTTCCATCAAAATACACTTCCACCATAAGTCGAAGGTATCGCGGCACGTTATGGAACAGCAGCGCTGCCTTTATTGTTTCCCAGGGAAGGGTATTAAACGCATTTGAAATATCTAGTGAGACCGCCAGCAACACCCCTCCCTGAGAGACCGCCTCCTCTGCGAGATGCTTCACCCTCGCAATTGCGTCTATCGCGGACCGCCCATGACAGAAGCCGAATTGTGTACTGTGCAACTCTGGTGACATAGATTGCACGAGGCGGGCAGCGAGCACGCGCTCAAAGAGCTTACATCCCCTACAGGACGACCTTCCTTCCTAAGGAGAACGAGCCTACCAGTCTTCCAGTTCTGTGGAAAGACTCCCCTGGCGAGGCAAAAGGTGAAGAGCTGCCTCGCCCACTCGCCCATCTCCTTAAGCGCAACTGACAGTGCTCGCCCAGGAACACCATCTAATCCAGGTGCCGTCTTCTTTGTTTGCATCTTCCGCACAGACATTTTTATTTCTTCTTCCGTGACCGGTGGTGGTGCATTATCTTCGATCTGCTCAATCGAATCATCATGTCTAGTCATAACCGGCGGCACAAAACTTTCCGATTGTGGAAACATGACTCCAACGATGTCGTCCACAAATCGTGGCTCTAAACTAGAAGTTATGGGGGGAGCCCGAGGCTGCAACTTAGTCCGAATTACCTTATACGGCTTCCCCCAAGGATCCCGATCTAAGGACTCTAACCATTCCTGCCATGAAGCCTCTTTCGCCTCACCTATACCAATTCGTAATGCTTCACACGCTGTCTGGTATTCGAGTTACAGTTCATCTTCCCTTTCTATATCTCGAATTCTTCGTCTCCTTGCGTGAGCATATCGACGGCGTGCATGTATGCATGTTTGGCGAAGTTGTCGAAGTTTTGTCTTCCACCAATGAATCCATCGTCGAGGCGCGAACGGCCGGGCCCGCGGCATAGAGGTATCGCACACACGGGCCACCGCTTCACCAAATCTCTCAGCATCCTGTTCAATGTTTCCAGAGACTGCACCTCCATTCGCCCAAACTTCAATTATTGCGGCTTCCCGTGCCAATGTACCATCCGTCTTGTTCACAAGCCATCTTCGACCATCTTCGACAGGAACTAATCACCCCCCGAATAGGGGGGTGACTAGTTCCTGTCGACGGTGACACAATGACCCGGAACCTAATATAACGATGGTCCGACAGTGTTTCTGCATCCACCACGACCCTCCAACCTTCGACTCGACGTGCTAGGGCTGAAGAGGCAAAGGTTATATCTACCACTGATCCTCCTCCACGGCGAACGCACGTCAATTCCCTCCCCCTATTAAGGACTACGAGACTCAGGCTCACCACCCAATCTTCCAGCACCTGACCCCGCAAATCCATCATCGAAGACCCCCACGCCCCAGATTTGGCGTTGAAGTCTCCAGCGACTAGTACAGGGTATGGGTGCACTCTTCCCACCAAGGCCCCGACCTCCACGAGCATTTGCTCGAACGCAGCGAGACCCGAGTTTGGAGAACAGTACACCCCCACTACTGCAATGCCGTCCATGGAGGCCATCACGTATCCCCGACCTCTAGTCTTAAACTCAAGAGTCGGGGAGCCATTGGCCCTCGGGGCGACGATGGCCACCAAGCCCTCGCTATCTCCCACCCAGTCATTTCGAAGGGGGAACAACGTACGGTTCGGAGACCACCGCGATCTTCGTCTGCCACTCCGCCAAGGTCTGGATTAGAAGATCCTGGGCCCTAGCGGAGTGATTGAGGTTGGCTTGCAATACCTCTAGTGCCATCAAACTAGGCAGTGTCCATCACACCTCCAATGCCCTGTTCCGAGCTAGGTTGTGGGTCTTGAGTCTTTTCCCCCTTTCCTTTTCCCTTTCCTTTAAAAGTGGCCGTCTTTCTTGCTATGGTACAGCCCACTCTGCTAACCTGGTGATTCGCCGGCTTCTCTTCCGCCGCGCAAGATAGACAGTGCGCCTCATTTTCGCAAGTCCGAGCAATATGACCGGGCCCTCCGCATTTATTACAGTGGCCAGGTGGTATGCCAACAGCTACTCTACAAGTCGCCGCCACATGACCCGGAACCAAGCACTTGAAGCATCGCTTCATTGGTTGATCAACTGCTTCGACGCGTGCTGAGATCCATCCTACCTTTATTCTGCCCAGGTCCAACACTTTCTTTACAGCCTCAACAGGAACTCCTAGCAGTATTGCGCCAGTTTGTGAGATTTTGCCAGGTTGCACTAGATCTATGCTGCAACCACCCAAATGCGCGACCGCCGCGACCACCTCCTCCTTAGCGATGGAATCATCCAGCCCCGTAGTGGATGGAAGAGCGCATAACGGGACGATGAATTTTCACTATCTCCGGGCTAATTATCTCCCGCAGCTTCTCTGCTAGAGCGTCGGCCTTCTGATCTCTGCTCTCACCACCAATCTCCAGGACACGGCCCCCTGTCTGAGCCCTCCTAAAACGGAGGGAATCTATTCCAAGGGAAGCAATATCAACTCGCTCCCTGGCCGTCTTGAGAACTTTCTCATAGGTGAGATCCTCAGCCGCCCCAGGTTGCAACGTTAATGTAACCGCTGATGTCTTGGGAGGCCGCACTTTCACTTTTTTCTGTTTCTTCACAGGCGCATTCGTAGTATTGCCCGACTTTTGTGAGGGAGTCTTTCTCCCCACTATCCTGCTCCATGACGGTTGAGGCTCCTGAGCGCTGGTCGGTACCGCATCACTTGTCGACGGCACGAGCTGCTCTGACCGCAGAGCCGAGCGTTCGGCTGCCTCTTTTGCCGCCATTGTTAACTTCTTCTTTTTCTTTTCACCAGAGGAAGCTGTAGGACTTATAACCTTCGCAATATCCACTGCCGCCTTTTCAGCAGGTGACGTGGCCATCGCCGACTTCTTATTTTTGTCGCTGGCTAATGGGGGTCGCAGACGTGGTGCAGGCAGGAGCCTGTCCTCAAAGCCAGCTAGTCGAGCATCCAACATCCTACCCATCACCTCCGCTGCCTTACGCATCAACGCCTCTTCTCGGGCCTCGTCTGAAGGTAGCGCTACAGCTACTGGCGCTGCAGTTGCATTTGGTGTTTTTTGCAGCAGCTTCTCCATTTGAGCAGTCATTACCTTATTGTGCTTTTGAAGAGCTGCGATTTCTGCCCTCAATAGTGCAACCTCCTCAGAAATTGTGCGAGATTTGAGCACCTCGAAAATCTCTTTAATCGAGTTGGCCGCCGTATTTAGCGACCGTTGGAATGTTCCTTTTAGATTCCCTGATCTCTTAGAAACGCGGCTGATTGCGTTCAAGGACTCCGCCATCTCCTTCTCCAGCGATAACATCGACTTCGCAGAGTCGTCACCTATATTTGTCATATCCTTGAGGCGTTCTTCCCTCGTCCGAAGCAACGCCTCAGTCGCTTCCGTTTCGCTTTCCTCCGCTGAGGGTCTCACCTCTTTTTCCCTCAAGTATTGAAGCTCCTTTTTAGCTTTAGCGGAACCCGCTACATTTATGCTAGTTGGAGGAGGACGACCTCTCCGTCTCTTCGATCGGTGGGCAGCACCTTTTGTTGGCGCCACCCTCCCGTCGGTTGTGTCCTCATCTGTATCCGCTGAATTCTCATCCAAGGTTCTCTTCACTCCCCAGAGTTTCCCTGATGGAATGTCTTGTGTGGTCTTCACCACTTCTACACTTTTGCCTGATCTGATTGTCCCAACGCTACAATCAGATATCTCAGAATCTGAGAGCCGCGTCACGACGACTCTACAATCCTTTACTAACTCGCCTAGGTTATTCATTTTCATAAGACTCAAATCCTTCTTCGTACCATATTTAGTCGTTTTCAGCAGAACCAAATCCATCGTCTCGCCAAGGTCATTGGTGGGTCCTGCAATCGTTGCAGGGTTGCCCGGATTTTCTGTAGTTGTGTGGCAGATGTCGGCCCCTCCGCATTCGATGGGCCTTCTGACGTCCTGTAACGTCAGGTGGGATTCCCCAGCTTCGCCGGGACCCACTCGGAGAGTATTTCCATTTGCCTTTGTATTCATATTTTTACCTTCATTGCGGGTGAAGGACCCTACTCTACATAACACCCCCTGGCCGCTAAAGGTGGCATTGAGCCATCCACCCACTCCGTAGAGCTCCTGATGCCGCGCGCCATAACCGGAATTTTTAGCGTTTTTAAGAGAGGTTGTCTCCTCGAGCCCAACAAAGATAGGCCGCCGGGCCCTGAGTCTTCTCAGAATAAGAAACAAGACAGAAGTGACAAAGAAAGAAGAAAGAAAAGCAAAGATATAGGAATATGGAAATCTGAGAAGACCAAAATTGGTGGGGGCCGTAGCCGGTCCACCCTTGTCTTCTCCACCACGTACTCTAAGACTAAGAGCACGCTTGGAGAGACGAAACCCGTAACCCTATGTTGATCTATTCGCCATGGGCAGCAGCAGGACCACGCTCGTGATGAACGTGGTTGAAGTGACATAATGAATGATGGAGAAGAACGAGCGAAGTATCTGCCGCTGTCCACGCCCAGGGTGCACCACGGGGAGGTTGATCAACATTGCACCCCACATAAACCTAACCTACCACAAGACGTGGCAACTAGATTGTAAGGTATTCACGTGACCTTGATCGGACAGAACTCCTAGCACTAACACTGCACTGCACAACACAACACTATTCAGAGATTACTTCACTTCTTGAGAGAGTGCGCACGACTAAGACTTCAGTCAGACTGTCGATGGCATATAAAGAGTTGAGGGTCGAGGCTGTCAAAACAACGGAAGTGACCACTACCCTACTCCAACGCCACAGATACCGATGACGATCCGATTATTCGATAGTCTTTTACTATTCTCCGACATATATATATATATTCAATTTATTACTGTTCATTATTTTTATGTTGTGTAACGAGAAAGTCAAACCATATATTTTTGATGGGATTATTATTACCACAGGAAAACAAGTGCGTGTCGCTAAATGTAAATAAGGAACATTTTAGTGATTGAGAATTTTCGTTTTCAAATAACCTATTCCCAGACATTGTATAATCACATTAAACACTCAAGAGCGTTCGCGCGTGAGCTATCAGGTCTGGGGCGGAAGACGGTAAGTGGGCCTCGGCGCCCCTTAATCAAACTACCCAGTTAAAAACCCTTCAAGTATAAAAGAGACTATAGTGTACCATTGTTCTTGCACTAGAGGAAATTCTAGGTATTTTACGTACGAATTTTCAGCGCTTCATATTTCAATGCCTTACATTTTTCACACTAAATCTAGCTATATCATCATAACGATTTTTACAGTTTATTTTATGTAATTTTATTAATATATTTAACTTAATAACTTTGGGGTACTTGCTGCGGAAGTCTTCAAGAAATTCGGAATTTCGGAAGCAATTTCCTTCTAACGGGGGAGTTACTATCCGGAGGTCGATATCCACAAACGAGGGGTGCGTAGGCGTTTTGTTTACCTGTAATTGCCCAGGGTGCATCGGCCCAGAAAATGGTGGGTGTTTGAGGAAGTTTCCACTGTTAGTATCCCAAAGTTACGTTTTCAAGTAATCCAACCGTTGCGCTATTGAATTAAAACAATTAATCCTATTTAAATATTTGGCAACCATTACCAGCAGATTTATTTTTTATTATAATTATAGGAGAATTATTTTAGATAGCGTCTTGGTCTCTAAGATTGCGCAACTGTTATACTTCTGACGGAAATGCATTTGAATAATCATTTTCGTAGAAATAAAAAGGACATTTGTCCCATTATTATAATATCACAAGTACTTTTCTTGAAAAAAAACCCGTGATACTCCGTTCTGTGAATAAAATCACACGTAATGGTATTTTTGTTATGGTAGATAAGGTGCAAAAGAGCAGATGGTCGAACGAGAACATCGGCAAAACAAGAGATACTCTCTTGTTCTGTCGAGCGGTAGAGGGAAATAGTATTTTAACACGTTATTTATTATATCCTGTGAGGGGACACAATTTATTTTGTTACCTTAAATTACATAGATTACCATGATAATAGAATAGATTTGAAAAAGTAAGTTAATTTTACAAATTGTCGACAGTAATAATGCGATGCGAGAAATCAAAAAAGCAATTGCATAATTCAGAAGTTAAAAAGCTTCGTTTTCTCGTCGTGAAAACTTGAGTTAAAATACTGAAATAGAAAACCGAATCATTTGAGAAAAACTCCAGAGTCTTGAATGATAATTCAATTTTATGACGGAATTGCATTACGCAATAGAAGTTTTTTAGTATATTTTTAAAAAATTATTACTTTTGTTTTTATTTTTTTATGAAATTCACAATATTTCTTCTAAATGTTTCTTAACTTAAAAAAATCTATTGTGTAAAAACTCTAGAATAATAATAATAATATTTAGTTGAAATCCTCAATGGCCATCATGACCAACATAGATTTTTTAGTAGACGCGATGATATCGTCATAAATGTTCGTCGTCGTAAACTGTGGCGCTCGTCACTATATTCGCATGCGTCCTGTATCTCCGTGTATTTAATGATTATTCTGTCTATTCGGGAATTTAATGTTATGTCTGTCTGCAACACTATTAATAACTTGATATGGCTAGTTCCTAACCAGTTTATTTTCAAAATACCTACAGCTTCGACAACTGAAAAGCTGTACCTCTATAGTTCAGCGGTAGTTTAACGAATGAATTCAATAAAGTTAATCATAGTATCTGTATTTCTTGTTGTTTGATTAATTTTGAGTTCGTTAAACCTACACCTGGGTCACATTATTATAATTTACGTGTGCCCACGCAGTATAGCTTATATAATTTTTAGAGAAATAGAGAACGTAAGACCAACGAGGGAATTAAATACAAATGCCATAGTGAACAAAACAACTATTTCTGCGCAAGTATACCCTATACACTGTATAAAGTTTTATCAATCGTCGCTTGACGATTCCCCCTAATGGACACACACTCAATTAGCTTTTATTGCCACGGCATCGTTCAATTTAACGCGTAACTGCGACCGCACTCGACTACCCAACCTATTTATTTTTGTATACCCACTTTTATTTCGAATCCTTTGATAAATTAATCTTTAATTTTTATATTAAACTTTCCACACAGGCTTTAATATAGCTTGGAGAGCCAATTCACAATGTTAACAGAAACGTTAAAAACGAAACTCACAAAAATATTTCGCAGATTTATTAAATTTTAGTTTTCAATTTCAACTGTTAACGTTATAACGGTTCATACCATTATAACGTTTACAGTTGAAATTGAAAACTTGGAGTTTTTTTTAAAGTGAAGTAATTATTGTGTTTGTATCCTATGAGAGTTGTTTTAGTTTATTTATTGTGTATTTCGATTAAAACGTGGCAACATGAAAGTAACTAATATTGTACTACTTAATTGTAGAGATAAGGAATAACAGAAGAATTAAGCTTGTAAAAATGTTTATAATTAAACCCGTTTAGAAGCGACTTCCATAGAAACCTGTCATTTATCACCTTAACATGAAATAATAGCTTTTGTGAAAGAACAATAATTTAGAGTCTTTTAAATTTCTACCTTTGAAATCTAAATTCAAAAGATTTATGAATATTTTAAAGTTATATATTACTGATTTTAGTGTGATAAAATAAAAGTTGAATATGATACTTTATTTTAAAGGTTCTTTTTGCATACTAATTTTATAAATTTTTACTTAAAATAAAAGCATAAAATTTATAATGCAAATAGCAGGAACTCGTATGCAAATCAAACTTCGCGCAGTCAGTTTAAGTGTATCTAACGAATTGCTTTAATTTTGAAAATGCATTATAGCAAGTTTTTAGTTTCCTACCATTATTTGAAATATTATTTTTACTTCGCGAATAATTTTCTATTCACATTATATTCTACACAGAACACACAGAACGGAAGTAATTACTCAAACGACTTTCCATTAAAAGCGTAACAGTTATTGAACGACATCCAAATCAATGCTGCCTAAATTATAACCAAACTATATTCAACAGATAACACTTTTTATGGTAAGAAGAGCATTAGGGCTTCTATGAAGGAGTAGGTAGAATATGAACGCGAGCATTGTCTGGGGCATGTGACATGTGCAGATTTAACTAACTCTACATCGTACAAGGCTAGTAATTTAGTAAAAGAGCCACGTGAACCTCAATACTATGATAGTCAATATTTTTTACATCTTTCATTAACCTATCGCTGATTTATCGGCGGCTTGAAGTTATTATCTTTTGATTCTTTAAGGGCATTACGGATTACGGAGTATAGCTCCTATATACTTAATATATGTACACTCTTTCAAAAGCACTTTCTGTCAGAACAGGAATTCTGTTTCACCTGAAGTTTATAAGTATTTCAATGGGTTATGATTGTCTCCATCCCCCTGTGAATCCCTCTCATCCCGTAAATCTCGAGACGTCCTGACATTTTTTTTACATTTCAATGTAAATTTTACTGGCGTTTGAGAGCTAACGTCGGGAGAATGAAATGCGTTTTCAAAAGTGTCATTGAATGAGTGTCGTCTCATGCTACACCGCATTTGTTAAACTTTGGTACAATTTTAGTATGTGTGGATTTTACATTGAATAAGTGTGATGTGAAGGGTGTTTATTAGGAAGGGGACGGAATCTAGAAAGCACTTTAATAACTCTTTGTCTGTTGTTTGTTTATGATACTATATGTACGATTCACGGTTTCATACTTAATGCTATAATTAGTTTAGAAAAATGGGCGCCAGCATCGTATTTACTTTACCTGGAACATATTTAACTTGAGTTTTTAATGAAATCTACATTCTCTACAATAAAGTGTATGTTTAAAAAAAACAGGATTTTCCTTCCTTAATAAGGTATATAGATCCTACTAGCACAAATTAAATTAAAATATATATTTTTTAATATGACTTAATTTCTGTGAAATAAGTATTGCATTAGTCGAATATTAACAACATTTATTTTTCACCTGGTTAGCTGATCGGATAAATCGGCCTTACTTGGGATCTTATACAGTTACTATAAAAATATACTGCAATCCTATATACATTACCTAATTTACTTCAAAATTACATTTATAGTTTTAAATTGCATAAAACGCTGCTTTTCAGAGAAAAATTACATTTTCTTGTTCAAATGTTAGAAAAAGGACTATCAACACTTTGTTCATCTATCCGTCGTGTACCTATTGTAAGTAGAATTTGTGCGTTTTACTATGACAAGTCCAACTGCCGAACAAATAAAACCAGCAAAAAGAGCGACTTCTTTATAAATTACTTTGTGTCAAAAGATAGAACCTTTCTTGGATTCGCGCTGCTGTCAAATTACAGGATAGGTATAAGTAAATAAAAGGAAAAGGAAAAAGATTTATCTATTATGAAGTAAAAGCTATACTTTAAGCTATTCATTTATACATTCCACGAGTTGGACAAAAAAGAGAAGTTAACATAGTCGGGAGTCGTGACCCAGGTGAATAAATCCTTTATTAAAATAACATCATAAATGCATGTAAATCAAAACAGATTCCCTAAAAATAATTGGAAGTTACAGTTTCTAAATAAAATAAAATTGAAAAAGTTTGTACTTTTTTGTTAGATTCACACATTCTATAAAATGAAACGACTTAAGCATTCAGTAGGGATGAAAGATATCACTGAACAATTATTACATTTACTTTACAGGTACGAAGTATCGAAAGTAAAAATAAAAACTCGTATAGTTCGTTGCTTTTGTAATATTAAAATAGTGAATATTGAGTAAACCTATATTTGATATATGTATAAAAAAGATTCAGGTTATTATTTTAAGAAATATCGCTCGATAGTATCGAGAAATACCGATTCACCTTTACTCAGTCTTAGCAATGTCAGTATTACCATAGTTACTGATTGTTATTTCATATTTGCCATGTCGCTGGCGCTGTGTTACTGAAGTCACCGTCTAATTTATTATTTAAAACGGGATATTTAGACGTCCTCGAAGTAAGTAATTGAAAAGTATTAGGAAAATCTGGGCTACGACGAAAATAATAACCTTAGGTGTGTTAAGATAGCGTAAAGAATCATTCTTTCAGAAAAAATAATATTTTAACCTAAGAAATGACACTAATTTGAACTTATTACGGATCATCATATTTTAGACCGAACGATGTATGGACAATGGTTAGTGACCTTTTTATGAAAAACAAACATGTCTGGCATGCTAAACTGTACATTTCGTTGAGTTTGTCCAAGCTGTCAGTTCTAAAAATTGAACCGAATGTCACCGCGTTAAACAAACCGCAGTCGTTCTCTATCTAGGTTTCAAGAGTTGCCAAATATTTTATTTTATACCAGATTTTAAATTATACCAGATAATATCTAGTATATTGAATGCCTATAGCAACTACTTACTTTCGCATAAGAAATTTATCTACATCTACACTATTATATATAGAGGATAGATTTGATTGTTTTTATGTTTGTTTGTTACGAATAGGCTCAAAAACTACTGAACCGATTTTGAAAATTCTTTCACCGATAGAAAGCTACATCCTTTCCGGGTAACACAGGCTATGTGGTGTTGCTATAAATATCATAATTTAAAAGATATGGCCATTTAAGTGCCATAACGTGGCCATTTAGTAAAGTGAATGTTTTCTCTGGAATTACAGATCCGATTTTAAAAATTCTTTCACCGATAGAAATCTAAAGTATTCCCGTCTCTCTTCCTCTTTTATACTTTTATTCTCTCTCATCCTCTTTCTCTTTCTACTCTTTGTTCATTCTGTCTCTTGTCACTTATTTTCTCTCCATTATCTCTCTCTTTCTCTCCTTTATATATCTCTCATTCATTCTTTTCTTAGCTCTGTCATTCTTGCCCTTTGATTATTTGTCGCTTTTTTTCTTATAGCTTCCTTTCTCTCTCATATTCCAAATAAAAAACCTACAATTACAGACTGACAATTTAAGGACATCAATTATAATATTTCTTTTGAAGAAACCGGAGCGAAGCGAGGGCAGGCCGCTCGTTTTTTTATAAAGATATTTGTATCGAAACAATTTGAATTCATAAATCTATTTACTATTAAAGTAGACTGAATACCCACCTAAATAACTAAATTAAACGAGAGAAGATAAATTATAAAACGACTTATGTATTACTTTAAATAGATAAAATTTTGAATATATTCAGACTTTTCTTTGCGGAGATTCATGTTTAACAAGAAATCAAAACGTTTATTTTGCTATTATCCGCGGGGAACACGTGAAACTGTAAAAGCTAGTATAAATACCATACCAAATAACACCGAAAAAACTCACAACACAATACTCAACGTCGGTTTCGCTCTGACACCGGAGCATCCTCAGGTGATGTAGACTCTACTATCACTTTACCACTGATTCCAAAATATTCAAAACTGCACAACGTTAATGTTCAAGTTTTCACTTCTGCCGGCACTCCCCCAGAGCAACTGATAAACATTAATCGAAGAAGTAGGGATTGCAAAATAAATTCACTGTACGACAGAATCATCATTATTGCATTGCGAGTATTATAACAGGAGGATATTCTAGTCAATCGTAATACTGTTGGTCTGTGTATAGACTGTAACTTTTTTTTAAATTAACACTATATAAATGAAAATAAATCGCCGAAATTTTTGTACGCGCAAAACTTCCGAAAAACTGCACCAAATTAGATAAATATATTTTATGTTCATTATAATAGTCAGTGTCAGAACAATTTTTGAATATGATATAAAATTTATTAAAATTTTCACGAGGGTTGTATTTTAATATTTATACATTATGTTCAATAGATGATGTTGTAAAACTTAATTATAAAGATAGCTTTATTTTCAGTAAAGAAATAAATCATAGCGAGTTAGTAGATGTTACAACTATGATGGATGTGTCGTTCACATTTAGTTTACCGTTAGATTGTTCGCCAGATCCAATAAGAAATATGCACTAAAAGTATAAATGCTATTTTGTTCAGTATATTATAATACCTATCGGTTTAATATGCTTAATTTTTATTATCCAAAATAATTTTAAATTTAAACATTACGTTGCCATAATATTGTGCAGATTTAAATATAAGGTTTTTTCGCATTTTATAACAAAAGAAGCATATAACGGTTCACCACTAACACTAGCTTCGCTAAAGGAAAATTAGCTGTAGTTCAAGATGGGAAGTTTAAAATTTTTCTCGCTCGCTCACTCACACACATCACATTAACCACTTCACCCACCATCCATCCACCTCCTCAATGAGTAAAACATTTATTCAATCATTCTTTTATCACTCAACAAGTCTATGTGACAGAGAGATAAATAGATACACCGTTTATATAGTAAACTCACCCCAACTTGTTTAAATGTTCAGTTGTTACAAAATTTTCAGTTGTTAAAAAATTACATAAACTCATTATAAGAACTTTCCAAAAACTTACATGGACACTTAGTGAATTGCATCACATAATAAACTGTAGCATACACTGTAGTTTCTTATATAACGGACAACGATAATAATATGCTAAGAAAAGAAAATTCATCTCCTAAAATAATAAAATCTAGAAAAGAGAACGTTTATTTAACTTCGAATTGAACGATGGAACCATGTGAAGTTGAGATATGTAGATCTAGAGAACAATCGACCCTCATAATGTTTTAGTCCGAGTATTTTGCTCTTTTTGCGTAAGACAGATTTTTTAGTTATATCAAATCGAATTCCGTATCACTTGTGCAAGACATTTCTTTGTAATGTACTTTGGCATTTCACGGATGCAATTTCTTTAAAAATGGTAATGAAAAAACTATTATTACAGTTTTGTATCGATTTAAAATAATCGATATTAACTTAATATAAGTCTATATTTTGTATTGTTGAAAACAAAATAATATTCATAACATGCAAAGATAGGTAAAGGTAGAAATGATAGTCTTCAAACGCCTTATCAGGTCTTCACAAATTACAGCTAAAAAATAATAAGATTTCATCAATAAGTCCATTATCTTGGGTGCTATGATGGTACAGACATACCCAAAAAATAGAACTAATATTTATCAAAATGTGTTAGGATTGTTAACAATTTTACAAATGTCCCACACGAATTCGAAGTAATTTTTTAATATTTTTTTTAAATTAAGTCAACTAACTTATTTTTATGATAGAACAATATCATCAGAATAAGGGTATTCAAAAATGTATGCTTTCGAACTATCTCTGTTACTTTCATTTTGATATATGTGACAACGTGGCTTGTAAGGTCCATATGTTCAAAGCTTTTATGAAGGAAACCGATGATAAATGGCGGCATCGAATTCGACTTAAGAATATTGGATAGTGGTCGCTCTGAAGAAGTGAATGCAATTTATTCCTTTCTTGCATCGCCCAGAGACATTTTCTCGTCCGTGAATTGACTCAATAGTTGATCAACTGGATTATATAAGATATTAAATAAAGCTTTCATAAACGCAAAATTTTATCAAGGTATTAATAATATCTTCTATCTAAAATATAATAAGAATCTTACTGAAATCGGTTAATACATTTTCTGTGGTGTGATGAATTTTTGCCAATCAGGTTATCCTTTATAATATAAGTTCAATATAAAAGATACGTACTGTGAGATTACAATAAAAATTTATTGTACCACTTATTCGACTGCAAACTAAAAATAATTACAGAACAGAATTCACAATTTCCCACCGCAACACTGCACAATAATTAATTTGTTCCGAGTGAATTAAACTTCCATTCCTCGTATATCCTTCGTAAAAAAGAAATAAATGTTTGGTCAGTCTTGATTGAAACGCCAATCAAATTTATTGATCGTTTTGAAATATGACGTTCTACAGTAATTGAGATTTTATAAAGTCGCGTTTTATAAATGCGAAAACGATAATGTCTGTCTTTACCGAAATGACGGAGATCGTCATTAAGTGGAATTGCCCTCATTTAGGTCCGGAGCGCGAACTACGGAAGGAAGCAGGTCTAAGCCTCGGAGCTGCGGCAGCGCTCAAATTAGCCACGCTCGCTACTCGCCACTCGCTACAGGCTGTTTGCTTCAAACACAAGAATACAGCTTCAAGTCTACGTATTCATCGTACTCGTACGACTACATGGCGCGATTATAACAACATATATGACATATCAAAAGTACCTATAAGTATGATTATATGGAATACTAAAGCCATGGTCGTAAAGGTAGTTGCGGATCAACAGTCGCTATATCCCTCCTATGCACGGGCACTGAAACAGTCCCGCTGAGTTTCTTGCGCCCATTCTTCTCAGGTCTGGGTTAGGTCGTTTCCGAAAGGGTGGTAGATTCCGACGTTCAATAAGAGAATGTAAATTCCAACATTGAATAAAAAATTTTGACTTTGACTTTGACTTGACTGCCTGGACTAACTGACGCTAACACTAGTTATGGCACCCATCACTTGCCTTCACTGCTTGACCTTGCTAAAATCTAACTAATAAAACCAACCACTCTTCGTGATCCTTTATTAGTGAAACATAAACACCAAATGCTCATCAGACTATACTTCTAATTGTCAGGCTGCCTCAAATCCATCAGGTGCCAGGGGTGCCGCGATCTCAAGGGCGTAGAGCTGCTAGAGTGCTGCTAAAGGCTGCGTAGAGTTTTATGAACAAGGGCGCTACAGGGGCTAGAGACGCTCTCGCCAGGTACAATGAGTACAAAATCATAGCTTGTTCACTAGAATATTACCCAATTTTGCGACCCAATAAGGAACCGTATCTATAAGCTACACGTTAGCTTAACCACACAATAACACTAAAAAAGACAACAATAATACACAATCTAGACGGAAGCCGAGCAGTGTCTGGGGCTTAGACCCAGGTGCAGGATTAAAAGGCCTTTCTACTACTAGTAAACACTCCTTCACCGCTTGACCTCCTGACTCCACTCTAATATATAACACTTCTTCAGGAAAATAGCAATTACATTAGTTATTATTTAAATATTCAGCAAACTATCTTTAAATACACAACACTGAATTCACACGAGTTCCTTGCGCAAAAGTCATCCTTTTTATAATACAAAATACCTACCCCCCATAATCTATTCCCACAATAATGACAGGTGGGGTCGTAGGCCTGTGTTGCCAAATTAATATTCGATAAGATATTGATCAAATTATTCTAATTATATTTAATATCGATATTTTATAATATTAAATATATTAATAAAACCTAACATATCTGTCATATCAGTTTTATCGTGTTACCCGCCTGCCGAGCCTTTAACTACACTACAACATTATTTTTTTTAGTTTCTTCAGTAAAAAGTAGCATTACGTAGTCGATTTTAATTTAGAAAAGGGAAATCTCTCGTCCAGTGTCCTAATTAATTTTTAAAAAAATGTGTGCGTAATTATGGTATCGTATGGAAATTTAATTAATGCAGTTTTAGGTTCTTTATAAGGTCTTTTTTATATAAATTGATATTTGATAATGTTTCCTGGTGCCCTTGTTAAAAATTATGCTGATCGGTGACTCCAGCCCCACGACGTCGTGAAGAATCCTTACATTTTGACAGTTGAGCTGCATCTACATACTATATAATGTCACGTCGTCTGTAATTTTGTGACTATTTTTTCATAAAACGCGTGTTATCAACATAAATATCGTGTCCCAATGTTAGTTACCATACTTCTCCAAAGCGGCTCGTATGATTTTTATGAAATTTAATATGTATATTCAGTAGGTCTGAGAATCGGCTACTATCTATTTTTCACCCCCCTAAGTGATAAGGGTAGCCCACCCCAAATTTATATGGCAAAACAACGTTTGCTGGGTCAGCTAGTATTTGTATATATGTGTCATGAAGAACTTTCGCACCGACACAAAACGGCTTTTCTTACCCTCGGGATTATAGCTTGCTGGTTTTGGTTAGAAAATGCGTTTAACTTTAAAAAATATTTGTTCTTTAATTTAAAATCTAAATAAATAGCCATTTTATTTGCATTATTATACATTATGTTACGAAACTAAATTAATGACAAATTTACAAACAACAAACAACCAAACGAAAAACAACAAATCCTATTGTTTTTATTCAAAAATTATTTCATTTTAAAACGTTTTTTTTTGTTGATTGATGACCTGTGTTTATTATTATCCTATAAAATTATTCTGGTGCCGTATTTTATGGAATTGATTTTGTCTGTAGTACAAAATAAATAATATAGTCAAAATTAATTTCATAAAATACGATTTTACTAGATTGTGCTCTTTAAGAGCACCAGCAGCTATTATAGAAAGAGAAACAAAGTCGTAAAAAGAAAGAAAGCTTTTGTAAAAGAATTGAAGATCTCATTGAATACAGCTAATTATTGTAATGCCAGAAGTCCACCAATTTAAACTAAGGTTGACTTTAAAGCGGTATAAGTCGAAAGGGAAATTTTCAACCTAACCAAGAGTTTGCTTCTGTGTAAAACAAGACCTTAGGGCCCAATGTAGTTTACAATTTATCGCGTCTCCTTCACTTTATACGTCTCCCCAGTGAATTTAGAAACAACCTCTTTATCACGTTTAACATCAAAATTGGTTATAGTATTGCACTGAGCCCTAGGTACTCAATAATAGGCACAAGTTATTTTGAAATGTATGCATATTATATTTATGCTATAAATCTTAACATGAAATCAGATAGATTTCTAGGCTCACATATTATATAGTTAGGAGACTACCCTACGACAACGTCAATATGAGCATTACTGAATTGATAGCATCGATTATTAGTCAGGACAGAATCGATTATAAGTCAGAATTAGTGATTGACGGTTTAGATCCCCACCACTGCCTATAATAAACAGGCACTCAGTCGCATACAGACTGATTAGCTGCTCAGTCGTCGACCGGAGCGGTGGTGTTGAGTTTCGATACTGTGAGTCCGTTCCATGTACTTATTTTACCTTATAATTGTTTTGTTATTTGTAAAATTGAAGGTTGTTTGCAATTCTTTTTGTTGTTGAATTTTTGTCGATCTATTATTTAAAATAAAATTGGTTTATAATTAAAATCAGTTTTAAGGTTTTGAAAGATTGTTTTTATATTTGATTAGCACTTCTGGTACCTAAATTCAGAAGTGGGATAGGATTTCGCCCACAATTAGCCTTTAAAACGTAAACAACCGTTAATTTTCGCCAAGATGTGACGTGTTTCGCGTGAGAGATTAGTAGAGACAACGTCTCGCTGAGGGCAGCCGTCGTGGTGAATCCTTGCGATATAATACGTATCACGGTCGCCTCATGATAGATCACGAACGTAAAAAAAAAAAAGTAGAACGCGTGATCATAGCCATTCCGGAAGGAGAGATCCTACTCCTTTATCACGTAGACACAGTGAAAGTTCTTATCGCCGCGAGCGTACCTCTTTGGAATATCGTAATGTGTCCATGTAGTGTAGTTCGGTTACAATTTTATTTGTTGTAATTGCGGGTATGTGTAAAAACTTAAATAAATTCCCCGTTTGTACCGAATATACCCGCAGGTTTCTTTTGCGTCTAAAATTTTAAAGGACTTGTCTGACGAGCTGAAAGTTGCAATACTTCCGCGAGGTATTACAGATTTACAAATAAAGACGGTGGTAACCAATGCGAAACATCAAATACAAGATTTAGTTTATTTTTATTGTTTTGGCCTGATAATTCGTAAGTGCCCACTTTTCAACTTAGTCTGTCATTTCTTCTTGATAAAATGTATGATCGCGAAAGCGTTCGGAGTCGCAGTAATCATGATGGCGACATGTGTCGTAACTCGTAAGACTTGTAATGACCAGGGTTTAGATCTACTACGTAAAGTGCTTGATGCGTTGACGATGACTAGTTTCTCCAGCAACTTTATAATAAAGTACCCTCAAGTGTACAAAAATCATATTAGAACGTAGAACAATGGATATTACATTTCAATTTATAAACTAAGCTGTGTTGTTCTCATGTGAGTGATCTATGTGTATTTGTGTTTAATGAGACTAAATGATCTTTAAACCTAATTTGAAGTAGTGGTATCGTGTCGTTTCTGGCCACCAGAATAGAATACTTGAGCCGTAAAATTAGTGGAGGTCAGGTTAGGCCGAGCCATGAGAAAGTTTAGGCCCTCATTGACTCGGCCAAACCCAAAAACGTTAAGCAAGTGCGGCAGGTATTTTGTAAACAGTGTTATGAAGGTTGGTCTATGGCATACTTTTGTGTGAATCGATTCGCACACGCAAAGCCATACCTCACGTAAGTCCTCGTAGGTCTCTGACGAGTCCCGCCCTAGTGGTTGGTTCATGTAATCGGATGTTTTACACTTATTATACATAGGGGTCTTAGTTCACCGTGGCTATTTCCGATAGCTATGATTACTAAACGAGCTTTCAAAGTAGATCCTTTCGTTTTTTCTTTTTCTGTTGATACAGATGCATACGATAAAAGGGATAAGTCAGCTGAGGACGTACCAGGTGAGCGCACCGCCATCCTGCTGGCCGCGGACTCGGTGCTCAGTGAGCGCGATGAAACGGCATTGGAAGGTGAACCGATCTCCTGCTTCAGCGTGAGCGGTGAGCGGCGCCTGTGCCTGCCACAGATCCTGACGTCGGAATTGACGGACTTCAGCTTGGAACAAATCAATCGCGTGTGCGACGAGCAACAAATCTATAGCTTGCGTTGCACGCCGGAGCAGCTGCAGGAGTTGAAGTCGACGGGAGTGTCGCAGTCGTGGAGAGGCTGTGCTCTGCGCTGCTGCACGTCCCGGGTGCTGCCGCCCGCAGGTTGGCAGGGTTCCGCGTGTACCATGAGAGCTTTGGAGGCGCGCGTGGCGTGTGCGCACCGAAGCTGGCGCTAGTGCAGTTCGTGGAGTGTCGAGGGGCGTTCAGTGCTCGACGGTTCGTGAGCCACTCGCATGGCACGGAGAAGTTCGATTCTGGCATGCAGGGACCTCATATAAGGTCCTGCGTGTACTGTCCTATCATCACTACGAGTTGGAACTACTGGCTGGTTCTTATGGCAAGAAAACTCAGGCAGCTGCAGAGCACATGGCGCTCTGGTGTGGCGAGTGGACGCCTGACACGGAGCGTTAGAACGGACTACTATTTCTCTGTCCGTCGGTTTGGTAACATGACTATTGGGCTTTAGGTCGTTACTTTGCCCAATAGTTCCTTCCTTTTATTTGTAGTTCGCTTTGGGTTTCCTGAATTGTCTAATGTTAGAAGTGAAGGTTAACGTTGAGGTACCTTAGCCTTGTGTTAGACTAGGTTTACATTGGCCTAGCCTTAACTCACTTTTCATCAAGTTGTAAGAGTGGTAGGCGGGTGGTAGCTTACTTTACTAAAGTCACGTCAGTTAGAAACGTTGGCGGTCGTCAAGGCACTGCAATATTTTCATCATTATTTGATTGGTGTAACTTTTAATATAACACTATTACAATGCCTTGATAAATAGTGTACGTAAAATGAACCTTCTACTAAGAGTTGCCCGTTGGTGAATTTATCTGCAGGATTTCAATTTTGAACTTCAATATCGTAAGGGCGTGATGATTGAAACTACATTAAGTGACCTCCGAGCTAGGCCGTTCGAAAGTAAGTTCTAACTGAACCTTTTAATGTGTGTTTGCATTACAGTAGCACGATCGACATGTGTGTCAGTGTAAGGCAAGTGTTTGCCTGGTTGGTTTGGACGTGCTGCCGATGTGACCTGTTTGCTGCTGGCTGGTTTCGGCGGAGGTGTACCCTCCATGCGTGGCGGACTCTTAGGAGTGGCGCAATATTTCGGGCAGTCTCGGGGCCTCGTGCAGGGGTCCAGACGGACGCGTAGAGTGCTCAGTGTTCCGGGCAGGCGTGAGGAGTCGCGCTGTGATCCGGGCAGGCGCGTGGAGTCACGCGGTGATCCGGGCAGCCGGGAGGCATGATGCAGTGATCCGGCTGAAGTGGAATCACATGGTGGTCCAAGCGGCTGCAGAGCAGTGGTCCGGCCGAGCGCACGAAGTCACGTGGTGTTCCGGGTAGCCGGGAGGCGTGATGCAGTGATCCATCCGGGCAGGCGAGTGGAATCCCTCGGTGGATCGGGCAGCAGTAGGGAGTAGCTGTGGTCCTAACGGGCGCTGTCCCGGCAGACGTGTTGTGTGAACGCGTAACAGGCGCTGTCCCGGCAGACGTGTTGTGTGAACGCGTAACGGGCTCTGTCACGGCAGACGTATTCCTTGAATACGTATTAGGCGGTGTAATAGCGGTTCCTGTCCCGATTCTAGTTTCCAACGTGTGAAGTTCAAGTTTAAGTATGAGTTTGAGAGAGACTTTTGTAAGAGGATGTGTGCATATCTATATAAGAGGATGTGTGCATATCTATGTAAAAGGAAGTGTACATACCTATGTAAGAGGATGTGTACATACCTATGTAAGAGGATGTGTACATACCTATGTAAGAGGATGTGTGCATATCTAAGTAAGAGGATGTGTGCATATCTATGTAAGAGGATGTGTGCATATCTATGTAAGAGGATGAGTGCATATCTATGTAAGGGGATGTGTGCATATCTATGTAAGAGGATGTGTGCATATCTATGTAAGAGGATGAGTGCATATCTATGTAAGGGGATGTGTGCATATCTATGTAAGAGGATGAGTGCATATCTATGTAAGAGGATGAGTGCGTATGTATGTAAGAGGATGAGTGCGTATGTATGTAAGAGGATGAGTGCATATCTATGTAAGAGGATGAGTGCATATCTATGTAAGAGGATGAGTGCATATCTATGTAAGAGGATGAGTGCATATCTATGTAAGAGGATGAGTGCATATCTATGTAAGAGGATGAGTGCATATCTATGTAAGAGGATGAGTGCATATCTATGTAGGATGTGTGCATATCTATGAAATCAAAGTGCTGTTATCTCTTTTGTGTAAGATTATGTTTGTATGAGGGCCTTGAATGTGTGAAGAATGATTGTTGTTGTGTAAGATTGTTTGTATGAGGCGACTGTTTGTTGGCTAAGTTCAATTGGATACTTGGTCCCATTGGATACATTTTGTGTATGTGGATATTGGACGCATGGTCCAATAAACACATAGTTTCTATAGACGATTGGTCTCAAGAGGCGCTTGGCCTTAGAAATGATCTTGAAGGGTGCGTGGCCTTGAAAGATTATGTGAAGAGCGCTTGGCTCTAAATGACGTATGGTCAATGTGATGGACGCTTGGTCCAGGGCGCTTGGCTCTAAATGACGCATGGTCAATGTGATGGACGCTTGGTCCAGGGCGCTTGGCTCTAAATGACGTATGGTCATTGTGATGGACGCTTGGTCCAGGACGCTTGTTCCTTACAGACAGAAGGGATGCCTTCTGACTGTTCTGTTCACAGGATATTCAATTACAAGAAGTCAAGAAGTTGGTGCGTTAACAGGACGATGAAGATGGTGGGTGTGATCCTACTGACTGCAGAATATTCATCAATACAGCTGCGGAACAAAGTTGACGAGTTGGGCCCTAATCGAGATGCCCATGTAGCAGCAAGCGATCAAGTAACTGCACAGTAACTCAACTACGTCGGGGACGACGTAGGGTCAGGAATGGCCGAGTTAGGAGACTACCCTACGACAACGTCAATATGAGCATTACTGAATTGATAGCATCGATTATTAGTCAGGACAGAATCGATTATAAGTCAGAATTAGTGATTGACGGTTTAGATCCCCACCACTGCCTATAATAAACAGGCACTCAGTCGCATACAGACTGATTAGCTGCTCAGTCGTCGACCGGAGCGGTGGTGTTGAGTTTCGATACTGTGAGTCCGTTCCATGTACTTATTTTACCTTATAATTGTTTTGTTATTTGTAAAATTGAAGGTTGTTTGCAATTCTTTTTGTTGTTGAATTTTTGTCGATCTATTATTTAAAATAAAATTGGTTTATAATTAAAATCAGTTTTAAGGTTTTGAAAGATTGTTTTTATATTTGATTAGCACTTCTGGTACCTAAATATATATTTTTTTACAAAAAATGATAAAATTTCATTTAAGGCCCTAAGGGATTACTTCTATTTACATTAAAATGCGTTAAAATATAAGATTTGGAAAAAATCTTAAAATAGTAGGGTGTAACAATTGTAATAAGAATATCCAAAATGGCGGCCATGTATAACATCAGGTAGGCAGTCTACCCGTCATCCATATGTGCGAGGTCTTGCGGGGCCAGGGCAGACAAGGCGTTAGTAAGTTGGGAGCGCAAAACCGAAAATATAATATGTCATGATTCGATAAAAAAAAATTGGTTCAAAGGGCGCAAATAGCATTTTTTACTCTTAAAATATAATTATTTGGCACACCGGCGCCGAAGATGCTTGGCGCGTGCCTGTAGGTAGGTAAATTAGTGTGATTCAACTAGAATCATTCCATACCAGATTAATTGATATTTTATACGAAATATCATTATAATGAATGCCTTCCAATATCAGATGTCTTAAGAGCATTTATTAGAAGATTTTTGTGCTAGTGGACCCGTTCCACCTTCGCTCGGGTGCAATTTACCACGTGCCACTATATACATATATTTTGCATTTCAATTTCAACACCAACGTAATTCGTGTAACAGACAGATAGACCATATATTCGCTGATAGATGGCGTAAGTAGGATATTAAATCACACATTCATTTGTTAAATTTGTAAGTATTACCTACGCGTCTCTTAAGAGTTACTTTCAAGTTTATATATTAGTCAGAAAGTTAGGATTAGGATAAGACTGTAACGATGTGGTCAGGATACTCGGTCTAATATCAAAGTAAGTAAACAGGTTTTTGTAGAATTAGTTTTGAATGTTTCGATCTCGCAAGGAAAAGAATTTTAAATATGTTCTATAACGTAAATTAGTATACAAACTACAACTTATCCAGGAGAGTATTCAGTTATTATAAAATTTGAATAGTAACCTTTAAGCCTTTACTTTATTATCATTATTACATACCATTTACTTTTAATACTTAGTCGTAAGACTGTGTTTTTGATGATTACATGTGATGATCCTTGGCTTAGTCAATGGCAGTCAATTTGTAACTCAGTCAACTCGTACTCGTAGCTTAGTTACGTAGGTGCAATTAGGTCGTGACCTCTAACAGGGCGTAAAATTGAAGCGGTCACAAAATAGTCCTCCTAAAGGTGGTACCTAAGTGTCACTATATTGAGGGAACTGACTAAATTAGTTATTTTAAGTTTCTAATTTTCTAGAGAAAATGTAAATAAAAAAATTGACGGACACAATATTTCTTGATTTTAATTCAACATAATATACCCACGCCTACCCACACTTTCTTCTATGTCTTGGGTCAGCTAGTAGAAAATGTTCTTAGCATTAAGCTCGCCTATTGTACACTATAGTGCAAAGAAGTATTTAAATAAAAAATAAATAAATAAAATATATCACAACATATTTATACAATATTATTGATTGCTATAGTAATTTTATACTGCGCCGTAACAAAAAGGTTACAGCAACATGCATTACAGCAGAAGCCACGCATTACTTGGATCTATAGATACTGGAGCAGATTTACAAGACCCTATCAAATAGCCAAAACTCACTTGCATTGCTTGACCACGTTAACCAATATTTATCTTACTAAATTCATTATATACTTCATGCAGGAGATCTATCGAAACAGAGCTAATAATACTTTGTTACGTCCGTGGTACCCCCATTTTAATATAAACCAATAGAAACTATTAGCCAATCAAAGGCTAAAAACGGTGTTACCGGCCAGAGGAATTAATGATTTCGTTATGGAATATAAAACATTTTAAATTATCATGTCTGTTGGTAAAAGAGATTATAAGCAATGTCTTTAACACATAAGTGCGTGTAACCAAATACTATGTAATTTATATTTTAATATCATAATATTAACCAACCCGAAATTTTGTTATGTATGTAATTAAGAAATTTCCTGATTTAAACGTGTTTCTTGGCCTTGGATACTAAAATCTCATTTACTTTAATTGCCTTATTAAAGAGTGGAAGCTTCATTTAATTTCGTTATGGCTGAACAATATTAAATATTCCTAGAGATTTTGTCACCACTTTGGTTTTTAATGTAATAAATAAAAGAATCATAGATATATATAATAAAATAAATAAAAGAATTATAGATATTTTTATAGCTGCCTGTGTCGGAAGAATTCAAATTAGATTTGAATTGCAGCTATGCTTGACTGCAATTTGCGAATTCTAATTAATTCATATTCAGTATTTACCTCTCACAACAAAAACCTGGTTTAATATCTATATATAAATAATAAAATAATATATTATAATTACAAAGGTTAAATACACCATTTATCCATAACTCAAGAACGGCACAACCAATTTTTATGGTCTTTGATTTATTGAATTTTTATTTACCCCGAATAGCAAAATATAAAAAACAAAATTATTTCCTCATGCATTTTGTATGGTACTGGTTACTTGTGTATCTCGAAAACAGATTGGCTGTCTCATTAATTGTTATTTAATCTCGAATTTGAGAATTTTCCTGAAGCATTGGAAATTATATATACTTATATATATTTGGGTGCTGGGACAGAGAGACGATTTGAATGAAGGAAGTAACCGAATTTATGATTCTTTAGTATTTGAAGGCTTTAGGAGCTCCTGTATGTAATTACGACACTCGCCTCGACTGCCCGGTCTTACCGTTTGTCTTAGGTTAGGTTAATATAAGGCTAACCTAAGGTTGTGTTAACACACCCAAATACAATGTATGGACTCGCACGATAAATAAGACTTAAGAACTCACATGATCCTTGAACGGAGAGATCCAATATCCGTAACATAGCATGCCCCTCCACTAGTGGGGAGAAGTAAATCACTAAATATGGCGCTGGCGTTCCGATTAATCGATAATCGTTTACTCGATTAAGATCGGCTATCAGAATCATCGAGTGTTGTTATGACGTAAGGGAGGTGTGACGGAATGGGTAGTATTTAATGTTACCAACCATTAAATACTACCCAGTCCGTCATATATATTACCTAATTAAAGATAGGTAGGGATGCAAAGGTAAAAAGAGTTATGTAGATAAACAGTGTTACTTAAAATCTTATGGATTTCTAGCACGAAGTGAGGGTAAAATAATAAGATAAAACTCAGCGCATTTACCAACTTAATAGTTGGTGTGAGAAGACCAGATCTCAGATTACAAATCCGCCTGCCGAACGTGGTGATTACCGACAAAGCCCACCTAAATGGATTTCACATAGCGCAAAATTGTTTTATTTTGCAAAGTTGAAGTGAAGAAATTGGACGTCAATGACTTGATAAAATAAGAAAATTGTACAGAAACGAACTTCGCGTCGATTGTGTTGTCAACCTCTATTGCAATCTGCAAGGCGGTAGGTGCAAAATTAATTCATCTAATTTTTGATTATGTGAGATACGTACCAATGTTACGATTTTCATGTTTTTTTTGATCCTCTGTAATTTTTGCAGCCTTTTATGACGTAACTAGAATTTTGAATACGCAACTCATAACCACTGTTCAGTATCTATTTGGCAAAATAGTCTAATGCACATAGCATATTTTTTTATATGTCTTACTAGCGGTCCGTAAATAATAGTAACTGTAAAAGAATTTTTGAAATCGGTCCAGTAGTTTTTAAGTTTATTCGCTACATACAAAAATACAAATCTTTCCTCTTTATAATATTAGTGTAGATGTTGAAATTTATTTATATATAAATGCCAAAAGTTTACGAAAAAGGCGTAAGATTTTTTTTTCTAGTATTTTAACCCCTATAATAATATAAATATTTTCATTAAATTAAAGCATAAAGTTGTAAAACTTATGGACTTTCTACAGTTACGAAAATCCACAAAATTATATATGTATATAGATCGTGAAGGATAAAAAAGAAGTGAGTGATGCAGTACTTACAGCAGTGTTGCTACTTAAGAAGCAAGTATTACAAAAGATAAATAAAATCGATGTTGAGTACTCCGCTTTAAATAACGTTTGCTGTTTTGGCAGTCGTCCAACTGCTTGTTAAGGAAGCTAGGGCTTTACGTAGAGTCGCATCGTCATTGTTTCTTGTTATGTATAAGACTGAGACCTATATTTTGAAACTTATTGATTGTTTATGTTTACAAATTCTGCTATTAACTACATATATAAATTTTTACACCGTTTTACAATGTTATTGCTGCGTTATAAACCGACATATCAATGTAGTAATTAGGCTCTTGAGAAAGAAAAGAAAATGTCAACAGCCTAAAATTTTAAAAAGGGCTGCATTTCACACAAGCTCGGACGATGATGCCACTCTATAATCAACAGCGAGCGCTTCGTCCTATATTTAAATCAACTACACGTCGCTCTTGCTCATATGAATAAGATGAACTTAAAACATAATTGGCAAACAGGATATTGTTGTAATAAATAAGTAATTACAGTAAGTTTTCCCTTTCTCTCAGTTACAGTGAAATTCATACGTCATCTATAAACACAAGAAGGCACTTTATCCGCAAAGTTTAAAGAATGAATGCTAAAACATTACGTAACGTAACATATAGCCGGAGAACTGGCTGGTTTATGGCTAATAATAAATAAATAAAAATTGAATGTAGAGCAATTACCTCTTTTTCATTACCATTTTTCTATACCTTTATTAACATATTAGCATAATAGTCTCTAGTTTTAATAGTGAATAACCGGTAATTCTTATTTGATCAAAATATTTTACAAAAGTGCCAATGAAATTAACTGATCGTATTTTAAGAATATTTATGATTTTTATAGAAAGAATTCAATAAAAATCAGCTGGTTAAGACTGACGCTTTACTCAGGATCAAGGGCGTCAAGATTTTGTATTTTGTATGGAACCAGCTCTGCCATACAAAATATCAAGGACACGTAACAAGAGGATCCTCCAATTACATACCCCCGCTCAGGGAGAGAACGGGAGGGGTCCCGTTCTCTCCTCCTCCCGTTCTTTCCCTGAGCAATCGATTAGCAATGCTCTTGCTCAGAAAGTCCAAGTTCGATCCTGGGCACGCACTGAGGACTTTCCCGAGTTATGCATGTTTTAAGCGTTTAACAATATTTAATTATAACAAATGAGAAGAAAACTATCGTGAGGAAATTTACACGCCTGTGTTCTTTGTCGGTGTGTGAAGTGTGTGTGTCTGGTGGTGTGTGAAGTCTGCTAACCTTCAGTGGGCCAGTGGTGGACGATTGACTAAGCCGGGTCTATGGCCTTATTCTGAGGTGAACAGCAGGGACATTAGTGGGTCTTTGATAAATATGCTTCGCTGTTTGTCGTCTCATTTATTGTTCACTAGTCGACCCGCCCCAGCATCGCACGGGAGCAATTTGCCACGTATAAGTATGTTTGCCTTATATGTACGTATAGTTGAAGGAATGATAAAAATGAAGTGTGTACGACAACACAAGGAAAAAAGCTTTTGAAATGTTTTAATAGTGGCTTTGTTTCATTTATATCGGATGTCAGAAAAAATTTATCCTCATTTTCACAAAGGCAGACCGTTGAGTCACCTAATAATTGAGTAATAATTAATGCAAGATTAGTTATATTTAAATAATATGATTATAATTCTATTTAGAATCTTTAAATATTTTTTCTATTTTTACAGCTCTTATTTCGGCAAAGTTATAAAAGTTATAATTCACTCTCAGTAATCAGTCACCCGTGTTACACTGCTATACTTTATGAAATAACGGTTATCCGAAATCCATTCTACTACAACTTGAAGGCACTTGAAGTGAGTTACTACTAGCCTATTGAAGCATAATGATGAAGAATAAAAAAATCTTTACAAATACTTAATTAACCTGGTCCTATTCAGATCATAAATACATATATTAAGATTTAATTTTTTAGTAATGATCTTTGCTTTTCAAACATTTTATAGATAAGTATTCGCGGTTAGTCCAATTTATTTTATTTCAAGTACCTACTACACCCACGAAATATAGCTCCCATACTCTTAATTTAAGTATATTACGAGTGTTGATTATTTTGACGGTATTTACTAATATATTAAACTTGAGACCTAGAGATGAACATTGCCTGCGGTATCGTCAATCTGTTTCTAAAGTTACGTGTTTCTATAATACTTGATTCAATATTCGAATAAATATAATTAAATACTAGCAGTCTGTCCTGGTTTCGCGCGGGTGGACAATTTTTTTTTTATTATTTGGCTCTCCCACGTTTCGGTGCCCCCTATCACGCAGCGTTGCTAGCTGCTCTGCGTGGAACTCCGCCGGTCAGTGGTGGTCGCGTCGACGTGTATTTTTTGTTTATATTGATATTTTTAATTTAGTAACATCTTTTGAATGAAATGTCCAATTTTAACAATTCAAAAAGTAATCAACAGGTTTTGAAACTGTCTTGAATACGTAATAATTTATTCGGATAAGAATTAATAAAAAGGTATAGATGACCTGGTTTGATTTTATAGGCATTTCCCCTTGGGTTGGTTTTAGTAAGAATTTCTGAGGACCTCTAATTTTCTCTAGTAATAGATATAACCTATGTTACTCAGTAATAATGTAGCTTTCTAACGTCAAAAGAATTTTTAAAATCGGTCCTGTAGTTTTTAAGTTTATTCGTTACATACAAACATACAAAAATACACATTTTTCCTCTTTATAATATTAGTTAAATTAAATATTAAAGAGACATTTATCTAAACAAGATTTTACGTCTCTTTATTATCGAACTTAAGTAAAATAATAATGTTTTGTTTGAATAAGGAAAAAAATAATGTATGTGAATGTTAGATACATTTATTTTATATACTATAGTAAAACTTTTGTAATGTTTTTCAGAAAAAAGTCTCCTATATACAAACGATTCCCAAATTTGAATCTCAACTGTAGATAAGAATCGAGGAATAATCATAATTATAAAATAACTCCGACGAATATCTAAATAATGCGACAAACCGTCTAACCCTAAATCCGTTCAATACATTCATATTATTCGCATGATTTGATTCATTTGAAGCGATAATGTATTGATTAAAAAAAACATTTTTATTAAAATTACAATAATGTAATTAATTTTGGAAAAGGTTTTACGACTCGTTCGCTCATTTATATAAATGAGGCTGTGCCACAATCGAATCCCTACTTGATTGAATCTCTGCGAGCCGTAGCCGGGACGCGAAGCGCTCGTATCACTCGACGAATTTGAATTTTATTTGAGAAAGCAGAATACAATTTCATTGGAGTCTACATGCTTAGAAAAACGTGGAAGATATAAACGCAAACAATTCTGTAAGCCAACAAAATCATGTATTCAATTTGTGTAGCGGATTACTTCGTTTTTAACTTACAAGTATCTCGTAAACGCCGCGGCATCCGTATTTGTTTGTTTGTTTAAAATGTCAAGAGATTTCCTTGATTCATGAAATCACATGAATTAAGTTTGTATTACCTGTATAAATTTTTGTTGAGGTGTATATTGAGAGTCCAAAAACTTGTTTCGGTATTTGTTGAAGTGAAATTTAGATAACGTTGACATTTATTAATCATCCGTGATATGATAGCACTTGAATTAAAATAGGCTTTTAAATAGGCAGAATTTTCTATTGATTTATTTTAGGATTACCTCACTGGCTTGAATATTTATAGCTCTGGCAAATGATTTCGTTAAGGAACCATTGTCTAAAGCAGTGTTCGTTATGTTGAAATAGTGTAGTTAAAGTACTACTACTTATGTATACTTTGTCTATCGGCTATTTTCTGGCTTATACAACCAGACCCTCGATATGGGACATTCTTTTGTTATTTATTTATGTCATCATCAATATCTTTTTTCTGGTGGTGTAAGATTTTATTTTTTGTGATTGAATTACTGATTCCTTTATTCCATAAATATTTTTTATATTACATATAAAGCATAACATTTTCACTATAGATTTACTTTTGGCAAGTGTACGAGATATTTCTTCCGTGCCCCGCCCTATCCGCCTCGCCCTCACTGGTTTTGTCATCACACAGCACTAAATCTTGCTGGCTTTACCCATTTCCTTCCGCAAATTTCTTTGAAGGAATTTCTGCAAAAATATCCAAAAATCTTACCAACAGAATTGTGTCAAAAATTCTTTCTTTCCCATTTACATAATTACAGAATTAAATTTCATTTCTGGAATCAACGTTTGGCCTTTTTTTCTTGGGAACAATCATTTAGTTATCCATAATATTGTATTAGGTACAACTATCCATAAAAATATTAATGAAAAGTTAAACTTAACGTGTAATGGAATTTAATTAAAAAAATAAATTTATATGAAGTGAACATATAATGTCACAAGACAACAACAACATGAAATGTCGCAGATTGAACGAGGCTACATTTATCCACCCAATACGCGACGGCGGCGGTACCGATGGGTTTTAGTGGGTATTCGGCGCTTCTTGCTGTGAGTCCCACATACCCCTCCAACTCAGAGGGGATGCGTAAAAAGCATTTCCCATCGAAAAAGGCTACATTTATCCACAATATTTGCCAATCTATGCTAATATAGGTAAAAGAGAGGTACGAGGTTACGTTCTCTTTTTTTACTAAAATTGCAAAGTAAGTTTTTCTGAAAATTTCTTGCTTTTTTCATTTTTTTGGTTTAAATGATATAGGTTTCTTTATATTAACACTGTTTAAGCTACTAATCGAGAATATAAATGTACTATAATTCGTTAGTTTGCGAGATTATTTTCCTAGTTAGTTTTCAAAACGTGGCCTGTCCCACAATGAGCCACTTTTGGGTGGTACACATTGAACCATGGTTCACTATGTACTAAAATTGTTATTATTTTTATTTGTTACAGGATGGCGATGTAACGAATAAAAATAATAACAAACTTAGTACCACGTCCACGCTCGTCCCCCTGGAGACTGCTGCTCCCGCGCCGCTGCGCGTCCGCCACCTTAGGGATGCAGTTGAGCTGAGGATGCTAACCTAACTAGTGCAAGCGAGGAGCGCAAAGATGGTTTCTATAATACATTGAACACCACCATAAAGAACATCCGCAGACAAGATATAGTTTTCGTCATGGGTGATTTGAATGCGAAGATTGGTATAGGCATCGCTGGATGTGAGAGACATATGGGAAAACTTAACCTAGGAGTACTTAACGAGAATGGAGAACATTTCTTGGGGTTTTGTCAAAACAACGACCTAACCATCGGAGGGACATTATTTATACATAAGTACACATGGAAATCACCCGATGGAACCACCAAGAATCAAATCGATCAGCTAGCTATAAGCTCCAAATGGCGAACATCTCTGGTAGATGTGCAAAACCGCAGAAGTGCTGATATCGATAGCGACCGTCACATGCTAGCTGCATAAGTGCGGCTGAAAGTATCTGTACCTCTTGGGAACAACAACTCTGATAAGATTGATGCAAGCAAGCTAAAGAAACAGAGTATTCGCGACACTTTCAAGCTGGAAGTCAAAAATCGGCTCCGTCGTGCTTGGACATAAAACACACGCTAGAGAGGAGTGGGTGTCTCAAGAAACTTAGAACTTAATTGAACAACGACGAAAACTACGCCTCAAACTTCTTGCGTCTAATGACCAACATGTACAGGAAGACCTCAGACAGCGATATCGGCAGATCCGCAAAAGAATCTATCGCAGCACCCGTCGGGACAGAAGAGTATGGGCTGACAGTGTTGCTGATGCTGCCCAGAAAGCAGCGGATACCGGTAATCTAAAGGAGATCTAGAAAGCCACGAGGGCTTATACTGGTAAACATTATGCGAGGAAGAAACCGTTAAAAAGTCGTGTAGATTTTTGTCAGTAAAAAACTCTCTCTCTTTCTCTTTATTTTAGTCTCTTTTTCTATTTCTTTCTAAACCTCTATTTCTCACTATTTTCTTTTGTTTCAATTTGGTCTTTTTTGTCGCTTTCTCTCTCTTTGCAATTTTTCTCTCCTTTTCTCTCTCTGGTGGAATCTTATATATCACTCTCTCATTCAGCTTTTATGATCTATCTTTCATTTCATTTCTTTTTCCTATATGCTGAGTAAAAATTTACTGTAATCGATATGATTATAATTTTGCTCTAAATACCCAAAGCGAACCGTATTTTGTATCATTGTAATTATCTTGTGTATATGTGTAATTATATATAATACCGAAAATTCATATTATACGTCTCTTGGGAAACCGAAAATAACCATAAATGTAATGTTTGATATCAATTCCTTCCTAACTACACAATTTTAATGAGGCACGAACAAACGCAAGGATTGTAAATATGTACATTTATATCATTATTTACCTAAATTATAAACATATCAGAACTTTATTTTGTCGTGTCGCGAATAAAGTAAACAATATTCGCGAATAATTATATCAGTGTCAAAAATCGATTTTGTTGTACTAAATTTTACGAGTAACGAGTAGTATGGTATAAAATGAAATTTCATTAGGCAGTTGTTATTTATTATTAGGACGCTAAGCGTCTCAGAGTGTGCAGTTGAATCAGTGTCTAGCATGAATCTGGTAAAACCGAGAGTATTAACAGTTTATGATTTTGTGGGCGTGGCATATGAAATCAGTATCATATGATATTGATTGAAGTGAAGGCCTGCCTTCACAAATGAGTGCCAATTAGATCAGATCAGTTATGCCAGGTTCAGGATGGCTATAGAGGAGGTAGCAAGCACCGCATTACCACTCATGGTACGTCAGCTAGCATAATATCAGTTTGCAATATCCAAGTTTAATCATTTGGTTCAGTTAATCGCTCAGAGGCCGAGCGATTGTATCAGTTGGTGCTCAAGAAAAAACTATTGTATAAAAAAAACAGACGCTTGTGATAAACATATTTTATTATTATCCTGCAGGGAGTAAAGTTTTTTTTTTGAATAAAAATCATCAAGAATTTACTGGCCCGGCTTCGGATCCGTCGCCGAATTGTATGAATCTAATATATAATGTAACTGGTTAAATTGAACTTTGAACATAATCGAGAATGTGCATAATTTCTCGTTCTAACTTAGGTGTTTTTGTTCAGTATTAAACTACTGACTTTACAACGATTTTAGTTTTTAAATAATATTAGTTATAAGTTAGCAAAGCAGTGTTCAACTCGGATTGAAAGTTAGGATACTATAACTATTAGTAGTATTCATTTCTTTAGGGCTATCATTATGAAGCGCCTGAAGGGATATTTTCCTTCAACGAATATTTTTCAGCTAATGCTTTCTACAAGTTGGTACGTCCTTGAGTCTGTCGTACCGAGTAGCAATAATTTTGTTTAAATGGGCGACTTGTCGACAGCAGAGCCTCTGCCACGAGCTCAGCTGAAATAATAACTACATTATGATTTTAGACGTCCCACCGCTTAAAGTGTTCGATGGTGGCACAAAATGAAACGCAGCTCTAACAAGATATAATATAATAGTATATATTCTTCTGCTTACACGAACTTTACAAGCTTTGTATTTTTATGTTAAGCTATGTACAAATAATTTTTGTTAGCAACACTGTTAATAACTTTGTATTGGATAGTAATTCTCATTGGTTTTTTAGAAAAAAACGTTAACGAGGTCGAGCAGAAGACGGTGAGTGGTTTTTCAATAAAAAAGATGCCCCTTTCACCTGGAATCTGGGTCATAAGGCCCAAACACTGCTTGGCTTCCTGTTTAAAGTGCATTCTATTATGGTCTTGTACGTGTATAGTACACTAGAGCTTATTATAGATACTAATTTAACTAAATTAGAGAAGAATAATTATCCTATATAAAAAAACAATATACCGCGACAATCAGACCTTCGTTATTCTATAAAACTTGGTTTTTTTTAAAAAAGTAAGTTTAACTTTGTACGTAACTAATAGAGATATAAACGATCCTCAAGTATAAAGTTTGGATCTTGAACTTTAAAACTAATTGTAACTCGAGAGATTATTATTTATATAAGGCATCGATACAATAGATCTGCGGTGGTTTGACGAGTGGTTTCGTGCAATAAATATCGACGTATCACACCGAAACAGAAGTTTGAGAAGTGTGACCCATACCCGTTAAGGATTATGTTGGGTAACGAGGTCGAGCGGTATAGGCGGGAGTTATTAAGTACTAAAGGAGGTGTTTAAACCTTCTCGTGGGTCGTTTCCTCATGCAATTCTCCTTTTTCGTCTAGATTGCATGTTATTATTGTTACGGCGCAGTGTAGCTCCTATATAATTCTAAAAATAAACTGATGTAGGCACTATTAGCCAATTAAAAGTTATCAACAGTGTTGCTAACGCGCTATAACTTTAACTAAATATTTCACGAATTAAAAATATAAAACTGTTTAACCGTCACCGAATGCCAAATTGTCCATATTCTCATATGCAAAATATAAAAACATTATCGACATATATATCTTAATTTAACGAAGTAAAGGTACCTTACATCTACGTTGTTAGAGCAACAAAGAAATTAATTTCCCTCGTCTCGGCTTTCAGAAGTAATTATTTGAAAACAGATTGCGGCTGTCACTCAGCGCGACTCCGTCTCTGTTCACCTCCATGATATTACTTCATCGCGGGAAATAACTTATAAATAATATTCATAATACAACGTTTTGGAGGTTTCATCAATGTTTATTACCTTACTACTCTTATACCACAAACATTTAAGTAAATAAAAATAATTATATAGTACAACAAATTTTTGAAATATTACAACAAAAGTACAAATTTCTTACAAATATAAATTTGATAACTATTTTTTTCCGTTTTGAACAAATTTCAATAGTAAAAATGTCACATACTCCATCTACATATACATTTTTGTTTTATTGGCTAATATTATTGATTAAGATTTAGGCGATATGGTTTTCTGTTTACTTATACTTGGTTTTAATGAGATATTAAAGGACTAAATGTGTCGAACATACAAATTTCAAGTTTAGAAATTATGATACCAAAAGTATTTCATCTACGATTTATAACTATATTATACGATTAGCTTCATAGTTGTTATATTGGTCCCGTTATCCTGTTTCTGTGTTTATTCATTATGTTGTACAGTAACAGGTAGTATTGTCTTACAGCATTAATCAAGAACAAAAACTAATTTGTAGAAAAAACAAAGTTTGTACTAAAATATTTTATAATTAGGTTCAAACTTTTATTTATAAGTGACTTAAACTTCTATGATTACGAATGCGAAACTCTAGAAAATTAATCCTGTACATGAAATTGTTCATTTTCTAATGAAAAGGCGAATGTTTCCTGGCAATCGATCGTTTAGAAGACGATTTGCTATGTGTTAATGAAGTCGTGCCTCGAACATGCTATATAAACAGAAACAGTATCTCAAAGCAATTAAAATAAATCGCCAGTGCAGTCTACTTGGGAGATGATTTTCAGACTTAGCTCTAAGACGCCCAAGCCGAGTTTATCCGGAAGCTAGAAGAAAATTAAAAGCGTCGAGAAAACTGCTTCATAAACCTATTTTGAGATTTCCCGAAAATGGAATTTAATATTTGCCTACTGTTTAAAAAGGGTAAACGGTAAGAAAAGGGGTTGGCACTGAAAAGCTTTACTAATTCTTAAGATCCGTATCTTTTTACGTGTTAATTAGTTAAAGAGCATTATTTTTTCCCTGTACCTATTACATACAATACTAGCCGCCCTGGGTTTTTTGAGATATAACCAAATCTTTAACGCGCTCCAACCTCGCACGGTTTCTCTAATACAATATGTACATATGTCTTTTGGGTATAAACCTTACTCTTGAATCACGCTGTTTAATGATAAAATCCACATTAAAATCCGTTGAATAGATTAAAACATTGAGTTTAAATTTAGTATGTAAAGATAACAAATATATGTCGGGGATTTTAATGATGAGAAGGAAAAAGAAGAAGGAAATATTGGAATACACTAAAAGAGGTGGACTATTGGGTAAACGCAACGTAGATACTTCTACTGAACCGATAAATAATCAAATATGATCTCTAACAATTACGAGAGAAATCTAAGCAGTGCCTTGGACTTGTGACCAAGGTGTAGACTTAAGGATATCCTTTATTCGATCGAGACATTCGCTTATACCGCTCAGGCTCTCTGTTAAACCAAAGGTTAAACCTCACATAGTCCTAACCTAACACAAGAGGTGGAAACTACATTGTAAGGTACTCACGTGACCTTAATCGGCCAGCACTCCCAGCACTAACACAACCTTGCTCTTAACACTTCACTAGCACTGTCCAGAGACTACTTCACTCCTTGAGAAACCGCGCAAGAGTAAAACTACAGTCAAACTATCTAAGGCATATAAAGGCTGGAGACTGTCAAAACGACGGACACGACGACACCATCACCACCAACGACGCCATCTATCATTAACTTCCGTCAAATTGACAGCTTCGACTTTTTATATAGCGTTGACAGTCGGACAATTACTGCTTTTAATAGCGGTACAAGTCCACAAAATAAGAAGAAGAAGAAGAAGACAGTCGGACTTTAGTCTTGTGGGTCTCTCAAGGATTGGATATCTGGGTAGTGCTAGTGAAAGTGTAAATGTTAGGGCTGGGAGCGCTATGCGATTAAGGTCACGTGAGTACCTTACAATGTAGTTGCCACGTCTTGTGTTAGGTTAGGTTTATATGTTTAGCCTTGGGTTCAAATAGTGAGCCTGAGCAGTAGAGGCGTTGTAATTACTTAAAATACGTCTTTAAAACCTTGGTCACAAGTCCAAAGCACTTCTTAGGTTTCTGTCGTGATTCTAAGAGATCATATTTGATTATTTATCGTATCAGTGACTACGTTGCGTTTGCCAATAGTCCATTAAATATCATCATCCCTTATGGTGTTCTTCAATTTTCCCCTCTCCTCCTTTCTTCCCATCATAAAATTTCCGAGATATAGCAATAAAACAATGTTACCAAGAAACTCAATCTTCTCAACAAATTCGAGATAAGATTTTCCTTACAATAGATTCTATTTGAAACGATCAAGTCTTCGCGAAACTCCAAACTTTTATTTTAGTAACGAATGTACTATCAAAGTAAAATCGCATATTGTTATGCTATAACAAATTATATTACTGAGTATTATGCTTGGCACTGACAGGAGACATCTTGTAATGTTTCGAAGCACTTAATGAATCCACAATTTTAGAAGATACTCCTTGATGCTTCTAATATTATGTGAAAGTTATTTAGACTATGGAGTGTAAAAGTAATAAAATATGATAACCGAACTGTCATTCCTAAACTGAGTGTATGTTATATAAAAGCCAACGAATAGTTTTGAAAATTAGCCAAAACGAATAGACACGTAAATATAGTAATTACTTTAAGTTAAGCATCTTTTTATATATACACAACTATTAGATATTCAAACATGATTTTTTTAGATTTAAGGCATTAAATCTTAAACAAGGCATTAACATAGTCCTAGAATGTCTAGCTCTCGTATTAATTTTATTTTATTTACATTAATAAGAAAGTTAATTAGTGATAGTTGCTTTTACTATTATTATTGAAAGGAAAAAGAAAGGATAGGTAGTTACGTTACAGTAAAAGTTACGCCACTAGATGTTATTTTTCTACAGTGAGAGCTGAGATATGACTTAGGTAGTACAACTAAAGCAACGTTACCCTAGGTCTATATTCTATACAATAGAAGTCAGAGGAACACGTGAGTCATTAACTATCATTAATTTCAGTTGCTCGAAGAATAGGCTCCAGCTCATGAGGAGGCATCTGTTTATAACAATACTTAAAAAATCCCATAACCCTAAAATCCAAAATCTATATGCTAAGGCTCTAGGCACTGCTCAAACTGCTCTTATAACTATATGATAGTTTTATTGACGATATTATTGATAGAATTTCAGATCGGCAATTTTATGCAATTTATTCGCTATAAATGCCTTTAGTTATTTGGTATATAGGCTATCCTTTTTTTAATTAAAAAGTTGTCTAAAATGCACAAGTGTAACGAATTTTTAAATGTTATGTATGTATGATATTTTATGCCAATCTTTTAGTTTTGCTAAATTCTTACCTTTTTTAAATTCTGTTTTCATCGAGAATCTAAAGTTATCAGAAAAGAAACGAATAAATTCTAAAAGACCCTACTTTACATCTGTCACTGAATTTAAAGTCGTCCTTGAAAATGAATAAATTCTCCTTCTGCTGACTTTTGAATTTATTAACTAAAATGTAAGAAATTATTGTGATTCATATCCTGTTGAATATGCAAGAATATTCATGACCAGATCGTTAGCAGAGAGAGCGCATTTGTGTAAAGTATAGCATTAAAGAAAAGGTATTTTTATTAGACTCAAAGCTAAAAGTGTTTCAAAAGGAGTGAATCTATTTAACTGTTTCTTGTAATTTTATTCGAATTCCCTTTTTCTTATTTATTTATGCACACATTTTATGGTGGAGATGTAAGTATTTTTCGCTTCCTTTGACGGTAAAATTTTATACGATATTTTACTTTACAATATTTTTGATCGCGTTTAAGTTTAACTTACTTAATTATACTGCAAGCTTTAAATGATAATTTTACAAATGAAAAAAAAAAAAACGGTATACAAATAAATAAATTTTAAACATGTATACAGTGTTAATGTTAATCCTCGTCCGTCATATTATATAGTGCCAGAGTACTTGTCTAAAATACATAATTAAAAGAGTACGAAATCGATGGGACTTTTTATTACTTTCCCTTGCTTATCTTTCAGCTCAATCATCAGGCCAGCTTCATGTCAATGTTGATAGCACTTGATTGTCTCGTAATTTATTTACAGTTTTATATTTAAAAATAGCGTACTTACGTTTTGGAGTTAGACTTGAAATTTGAAGATAGTAAATACTATGTTATTACAGTGAATTTTATTGAGTGTAAAATCCCTTTGAAACCTTTGTTATATTCTTTATCTTACAGTGTCAGTAACATTTTATATATACTATTTTTAAAGACTCTCCTGAATCCTTTACTCCAGGCACCTCTCGGCTTCCTGTCTAGATTGCTATAATATTGCTGTTGAGTGATGATGCGCAGCATGCAATGCAGAATGTGTGCAGTGTTCCTATAGAGACTAGAGATGCCACGAATAGAGATTTGGCCGAATACCGAATAACAAATATTCGGCGAGTCTCTTGGCCGAAGCGCCGAATATTCGGCAGCCGAATACACTAAGAATGTTTCGCGTGTGTTTTACTAATAGACCGATAATTTCGATTAGTTCAAGAATTTTCGAAACCAAATTTATCGACCCTGGAAAAGGAAGAGAATATAACAAAAATGAAAGGATATAACGGTTTATCTCAATTTCCTGCAAAACTACAAGTCTTATGTAAAAAAGTTAAATGGCAAAGTTATAGGTAATAAAAATAAAATTCGCCCGAATACCGAATATTGAAAAAAAAATGGCCGAATAACGAATAGTTCCCGAATATTCGTGGCATCTCTAATACAGACAATTTTTTATTAGTAAAAAAAGATATAAATAATGTTAGTTTTTATTAAAATATTAATAGAAAATAATAAATAATAGATGAGAGGGGTATTTTGTATTATAAAAAGAACTGGTAAATTACTCTCGGAACTCGGGTGACTTCAGTGTTGTATATTTAAAGATAGTTTGCTGAATATTTAACTAATTAGGGTAATTGCTATTTTGCTGAAGAAGCGTATGGAATATTTGAGTCAGGAGGTCGTGCGGTGAAGGAGTGTATACTGGTAGTAGAAACGCCTTTTAATCATGCACCTGGGTCGCAAGCCCAAGCCAGCCTAATATGAAAACATCAAATAAATAATAAATGTTAGGAATAGAGTTCGCGTTTTTAAAGTATGTTTATCACGACAGCATGTCAGAGTGGAATGCTTTCCAACGAAGTTTATTCTTTGTGAAAACTTTATACGAACTTACATTCACTGGTGGTGGTACATTTTCCTTAAATTTGAAAAACCCTTTTGTATATTAGTTTTATGATTTAGGGCTGCGATGAATGACCTGTTACCCTAATCAAGCATCAAGCAAATATTGTTAGTCATCGTTAACCCTCTCGAAGTAAGAAGAGGAATATATTATAGTTAAATTTTGAAACGATGCTGATTAATTCGACTTTTTAATACTTGAATCATGATTACCAATACTCCATCACACATTAAAAACGATCATCTGAATCAAAAGTTGAGTACCTATAAAAACTTTTAATAAAAAACATTACAATAAGATCTTATACATTATATATTCTTATTTGAGCAAATACTGGTTTTTGCAAAATCGTGACGTTTAAAACAAATACTTAAAAACAGCTGAATGTTATGTAGACAGCTTACAAGACAAGTGAGAATTCTAAAAAAAATCGTATACCAGAAAATTATAAAACATTCATATAGTGCTATTGTATAAGTGTTATTAGGTTTTAGAGCAACTGTCTTTATCTTTCCTTCAATAAACTAGAAAAACTATAATCTGACAAATTTTTAAATGAGAAAAAATTACTGAAAAAAAAAAATTTTCTACAAGGCTGCCACTGCTCGTTGCACCTACGGAATCGCAGCTGATGGTCACGAGTAATCGTAATATATACCATAATCTTTGTAATGTTAAATATATAATAATGGTAAAATAAGAATAATAATAATGGTAGTATAGTTGTTAGTGAAACCATTCCATACACAATTACACAAGGCTGACAGTTCAAAATAAAAAAAATAAATTATTTTAAAGGGAAGCCGTCGCCTTGCTACTTTCTACGTTCTGGCAGGAAGTCAATTCATATATCTCAGTAACATATATAAAATGTAACATATTTTTTATTAAAAGTGAATAAAGAAAGTTAAATAAAAGCTTTCCTCTTTCAATTATCTCAATACGATCCTGACGCCCTGGTGGGACGTCATAGTACTTACAGTATTCAGCATTGTCCCGACTCCCGCTCTCCCTCACTCGCACACACTTCCCACGTATCTGTATTAACTGATAAACGTATCATCATTTTTCCAGAATCGGAGTGCGGAAAACATTACGAAATATAATAATTTGTATGATTTATGTAAGCACTAAGTTATTTCTATTTAACTAGCAACCCATGGCTTCGCATTAATAATCGATATTTTTTGGTTTGGTCTTAATATTCGTTGGTTATCATGACGACGGGCCAAAGTGTTCTAAAAATCCTTTTATAGTACTTATCTATAGAAGAGTAACCCACATAACAATTTTCAACGTTCTAGGAGTTTAGCCTGTGCGTTTATATGTCAATCAGTTATACTTTTATACAATACGAGCTTCGCTTCCGTTATTTAAAGCATAATTATAATTCATTTCTTTAAATTGTCACTCGATAATAGTGTAGATTTTCTTTAATCTTTAGCTTTGTGTTTTATTAATCATTGAAAAGTGAAAGAAACAAAGAAAAAAGAAAAAGACAGAGAAAGTAACAGAAAAATAAGATAGATAATCAGATAAAGATGGTTAGATAGGAAGAGAAAGAAGATACCGATATGTTGAGAGAGAAAGAGTGAAAAAGAGAAATAAAGAGAAATTACTGAGATAGAAAAAAGTAAAGAGAGAGAAAGGTAAAAAATGAGAGACGGAAATATTGTATTTTAAAATCGGATTAGTGTAAAATTCTGGTGAAATCCAATGAAATGGGTACAAAATTTAGGGCAACACTACATGAATGATTTCACTCGGAAATAGTGTAGCTTTCCAACAGCGAAACATATTTTAAAATCGCATCAGCATAAACAAAATGCCTTATAAGTTGCAAAACATTGGCAACACTACATTATCCAAGTAATGCGATCAAATCGGTAAAAGAATTTTTTAAGATTAGATTAGTAAATAAAAAAAGAACTTATTCTATTTATATCTATTTAAAAGAACTTAAATCGCCATATGTTTTTAGAGCCTATATTACCCGAAAAGGATGTAGTTTTCTATGGATGAAAGAATTATCAAAATCGGTTCAGTAGTTTCAGAGCCTATTCGCAACAAATAAACAAAATAAATCTTTCCTCTAATATAATAGTGTGGATGTGGATATAGATTTACCAAACGAAGAAATAAAGGTAACGTTACTAATGTAGCATGATTCCTTTTCAATTGGAAGCAAATAATGTAAATATAAATACTAAAGTCTAACATAGTATAAAAACCCTTCATTTAAGTAACACCATTAAAATAAGTCAAAGCTTAAAACGTCGTATTTTCATCTAAGTATATTTGCAAAAATCAGGTTAGTAATATTCCACGGATTCAAAAATGTGCTTTCACATTTATAGCTTGGTCAAGTGGCGTATACTGTATTGGTACTGGTTAATGTTCCTAGTGCGGTAAAAAGTGGAAAAACGAATACAAAAAGAAACCGACAAAATAACTACCTATTTACTTGCAATGCAATTACATTCTTACTAGTCAGGGAATAAGATTCACCGGTTACTCGTATATAGGCTGGTGGCGATGTTGTGGTTTTCATTTGGGCAAAGGGAGGTCAAACACTTAACTCAGAGATACAAGATTGCAGCCGAGTAGAGGCAAACGAAGCAAGCCTTATGAATCGTTTTGTGTATCGAGGAATATATTTAAGACTTTATTTTTCTGTAGACATCCATCCTGATTTTCAGAAGCAAATGATTAACTTTAATATTTGCATAGAGATAGCTCATGGCCTGTAGATGATTTAGGGGTGAACGAAATTGTCAACTACCCGGGATGCCATCGAATGGAGGTTGCCAGGGACCCAGCGATTTCCTTGGATGACCTTTTTTTGATGTTCAGTATTTCCACAAAGAAGCGCGAAGTTTGTCTCAAATGGTATTTTTACTGTCAATCATTTTTACTTAATTCGTCAACTAATGTATCGTACGTATTATTTCGAGATTTCATCATTTCAGCAATTTGATTTGTGTATTCAGATCTATATTCAGTTACATTAGAAGTAAGATGTATGTTTTACTAATTGTAAAGGAATGATATAGTGATTTTCTTGTAAAGATTTTAAATGATTATAAAGCAAACTAGCCCTGTAAATATCTAAAATTCAAGTAAATCTTTTCAGAATTCTCCGAGATAAAATTGTATATCTATTTTTTTTTTAAATCGGTAATACGTAGAGATGTGAAAGTTGCGAGATCAATATATCTTAATAGTACCAACATATATTAAAATAATGCATCTTACGTCCGACGCGCTATGCTTCTCGTTCTAAAGGCCTTAAATATTTAACTTAATTACGGGTGACGTGAATATGGCAGTTTAGCTGATAATCATGAGGGTTTTTAGCAGTGTCGCGGCGGTGGAGTTAATAAGCCAGTAACATTCTGCCAACAACAGGATTGGGAAATATTCTCAAATATCAATTTATATAAAGTAACATTAATTAATTAATGCACACTTTTTAGTCATTGTTTTATAGTTTTTGCTAACATTTACGTCACATTGAGTAGTAAATTGCATCCGTGTAATTTATACACAGATCTTATGTGGTACGATTTATTCGTTAGAATTAATAACAATCTAAAACGATAGATTTATGATATAGTGTATTGCTATTTCTCCTATGATACGACAAGTTTTATCACAGCCATGTCATTTTACGAAATTATGCTACTTTGAAAATATTGTTTTAGATGTATCAAATAAGTATGTCTCTTCGAACTTTCATAATCCGAAAAGATGAATTCAGACAATATCAACATTCCATCCTGGCAAATCTACTCCGAGCAATGTTTCAATGGGCGTTGTGTAACGCAAGTTTTTTAAGGTTCCCTGTGGAGCCCCATTGTGATGATTATGCCTTTTGTTCGTCCAGCTATTCAGCCATTTTAGGAAGGTCTATCTGTACGATCTCTAAATAACGATATTTGGATTACATATTTCATAATATGTATTTCTTTTTCGCTATCATAATTATACTTATTTTAGCACTTTTAAATATAATCTCATAAATCTATTATGTATGTATTTCAGACTTGAATAGTCTTAATAATGTGGAATATGTACAGTGTACACAACATCACATCTTCAATCATGAAAAAAATTCAAAGCTCTAATATTGCCAATAAATTACCTTGAATGATGTATTGGTATGATATATTGGTATATGCTCCTCTCGGTTGGTAATTTCCCACGTCTAATACTTATTTTTACATCAATTTACGAAGAATTATTTATATTTTTCATGAGAGCAACAAACATATTATATTATTGTTTTTTGAGACTATAGGCGATCTGTAAACATAATTAATCATTGTTTAATCTTACTCAGATAATAGGTATAATTCAGATAATTTGTATTACCACGGAATTTTAGTAGGTTATTAGTATGAATCGTAATTCACAAAGGCAAATTTGCTAAATGGGAACGTCTAGCACTAGGTATTTAGTTCAAAAACAGAAACACGCGGTTTTCTAATAAAACATATTGCATTTCGCTCTCAACGCACGTAGAGCTAATTAACTTTTTCAAGCTTCGAAGAGTGAAAACTAGGCTACGATGTTTTATATTCATATTCCCATATAGCGTAGTCTCGTATATGAATTTATAAATCAGAGATAAAAGTTTTTATTGAAAGAGAAAAATCTAAAGAAGATGTAATCACCTTTTCGTATTAATAAATTAACAAACTTAATACTAGTAGCCACTGAAAAGTTTCTTCGTCCAACATTTAACTCCATCATCAAAACTCTTGACACCAAGTACAATCTGTTCATGCTACATTCTATAAAAAGAGAAAGGTTTTTACATGAGAATTGAAATTGAGGCCGCTACCGTGTTGAAATTATTATAAGCAGTTCATTTGTATATCGTTATAAAGGACCCTCAAACAAAACCATATGTAAAGTAGCCTATTAATGTAACTGAGCAAACCTTCCTAATGAGAGGGATCCGCTCTCCACGAGGCTGCAGATTGACTGCTCAATACGATTAAAGTTCAGCGCACACCTCACTCTATTTGTAGTAGCTTGTAATACTTTTAACAAATAATTTGCAATTCTTACTTTTCTGAATTTTTATATATCTCCCTTTTTCATAACAAAAATGTTATGAAAGAAGTCTAAGAAAGAAATACAAAAATAGCGGAAGAACTTAGCCCAGAAATGGCATTAGGTAGGTTGATTTAAATATATCGAGTAGGTTTTTCAATACGCTAGGACGGATCTTTTTCTCGACTGCCTTGCGACTAGCATGGTCCCTCGTCCCTGTGTCGTAACCACTGTAATGCTGCGGTTCCCTTGTAAGGGGGTTCTAACTGAGTTTCACTTTTATTCTCTTCACCTTCTCTTCTCAGTTACCGAGGTAGTAACGAATCTGCAAAACAAGAGATACACACTTGTATTGCCCATCTCCATGGGTGACGATGCCATTTACCATGCAACAAGATGCATAACAGTGAAAACGAAATGAAAATTAGTCTACCAATTTTTAAGACTAGGGATTCTTTAAAATGCTTTTTATTGACTCCAATGTTCGTATGCCAGTTGTCTGAAAACTGAAATTCTACATACTTACCAGCTAGCCGATTACCTGAGCTGATGGATCCGGAATGTAGGGATTGAAACTAACTAATTGCAAATGCTGATACAATTAAATTTGTGCTAATATGTTTTATTAAATCAGAAATTAAACTTTATATTAATTTGTGATATTTAATTTAAATCCGTTGAGATTTTTGTGTATACAATTGCTTTCTGTCCCACACACCCTTTACTTTTTTTGCGAATAAAATTAGCCTATGTATTAATCCAGGTTACAAAGTTTATAATATTAGTAGGACTGTCATAAAGACATTTTAATTTAATTCTATTTCACAAAGACATTTTTAACGATCATAATATATATATTTTAAAAGCAGTCAACAAAAATCGTTAGCCGCATTTGACGGTGACAGGTGCGGGGCGAGTAACAATGTAATTACGCGAACAAAAGCAAACACGCCGCTCAGTTATAGCCTTTTGTAAACAAACGAAAACAAAGTTCCCTAACACTTACAAACATAAGAGGAAAAAATACGGCTAAAATAATCCTTATATATCACTTTACAAAGCGTCTGTAAAAATGGCAATTTACATACGAATAAAGTTAGATTAGTAAATAGTAAACAAACACAAGAAGGGTTAATTTGCGGTCGGCCACTGTTCGCACAACAATTCAGGTGTTGTATACATATGGTTATGTAAAGCAAAATTTAGATTGACACAAATAAGATCTAACCCGACCTTGTGTAGGTAGTATCGAAATTAGGTTGAGATCCATACAAAAACAGGTTTTTGTCAAATAAATCCATTGAAGATAATTCGAGAGTAACGCAAGTGACGGAAAAGTGAAACGTCGTTGAAAGTTTGATACGAGCTGTAAAAAGCTTTTGAATTGATTGTCCAGTGTCGGAAAATTGTTGGGCGTTGGCATTGTTTCTGAGTCTCTCGAAGTCTATCCAACTTTTCTCATTAGAGCGATCTGTTACGGCCCGATCGAAATGCTTACAATATTTCAGGGGTGCCTCATAAACAATGGACGTAATATTATTAAAAGTTATGTCTATAAAAAATAACGATTAACTTTTATAGAAAATATCTCTAATCAAAACAATTCCGAAGTAAACTTCCGCCCAATAAAGTGGGCGTCATCTATAAAGAGAAGAATCTAATTTATCAACGAGTTGAGATTATCTAAACATCCAAAGAATTTATAATAAAAAATAAAACTGAAAAGATTTTGAAGACTTTCTTTATTTTTTGTTCACAATAGCATTTTTGTTACTACATGCAAGAGAAGGTTTTAAGAATGACCCCACCCCACGCACACTCCCTCACTGTCCAGATAAAATTGAGTAAGACTTATCTGTAATTTCATAAAATAAAAATTGTCTAAAATAGCGCAAATAAATTTAAAAAAATGTAGTTTAAAGTAGACCTGATAGGTCTTGTCTTCCTTATTGAGGATCTTAGAAGGAGTTCTATTTTATTTATTAGAAAGTATGATTTTTGATGACAGTGTCCAACAGTGGAAGGTGAGTGTTATGTAAACCTTCACCTGGGTCACAAGCGCCAGTCAGATCGGCAACCTGTTAATAAAAATGGATATTAATTTTAATGTTTTTTTTTATAATATAAAAATTATTTAAACACAATAGACAAACTCGAGCTCTAATTAAATAATAATATGTTCATCGATCACTTAAGACATAATATAAGTAATTAGATTGATTACATTTGCTTTTCATAAACCAACTTCAAAAAAGTGGCTCTCTATTCGACTGTATAACTTTATATTTCTTATGATATATTTTTATTTGATTATTCTAAGAGAACAGGTGATACCTTGGATTTAGGCACTTCTTATATTTGATATTCAGTAGTAAAACAATCCAATTGAATTTTATTAGCCACACTGTTGATAACTTTATATACGAACTTATAGGTATATATATACTACGAGCGGCCTTCCTTCGCTTCACTCCGGGTATTTAAAGCAATATTATAATTTATGTCCTCAATTTGTCTTTCTGTAATTGTGTAGTTCTTCATTATGTGAGAAAAAAGAGAGAGAGAAAAAGTTATAAAAAGAAAAATGATAGAAAAAAAAAAAGCCACAGATAATATAAGATAGAGTAAAACTAAAATTGAGCAGATAAAGTAGAGAAAGAGAGAGAGAGACTATCGAAACAAAAGAAACCACACAACAGAGACTGACCATTCTGAACAGAGATAAAGACAAATATTAAAAAGAGAAAAAAGAGAGAGGATGAGAGAGAATGATAGTATATAAGAGGAAGAGAGACGAAAATACTATATATTTCTCTCAGTTAAAGAAGTTTTAAAATTGGATCATTAGTAACAAAACTTTCTATTAATTAAAAAAATTTATATCATCATCATCATCAATGGCACTACAGCCTCCAGTGGGCCTTGGCCTGGTCTAGTAAAGCTCTCCAGCCGCTTCGATCGAAAGCTTTCGCTCTCCAGTTGTTTATATCCGCAGATAGTGCGTCTCTGTCAATACTATCTGTCCATCTCAGTCTGGGTCTTCCTGGATTCCTTCGACCTTCTGGCTTACATTGTTCCAATTGTTTTGGTATCCTGTCTTTATCCATGCGCGTCTTTTAGCACAGGTAAGGACCTTCCAATAATGTCAATGTCATCAGCGTAAACCAGTACTTGTATGGATTTATAGAAAACGGTTCCCATGGTGTTAATTTTGGAATCTCGTATGCATTTATCTAGGACTACCTTGAATCAAATGCAGGAGAGTGCATCACCTTGTCGGAGACCATTGAGTACACTAAAACTTTTTGAGAGGTTTGACTGTATTCGTACTTTACACTCAGTATTACTCAATGTCATCCTGGTCAGATTGATAAGCTTTGATGGAACCTCTGTTTCTTCCATAGCCTGATAGAGAAAGTCACGGCTTACGTTGTCATATGTGGCCTTGAAATCAATAAAAAGATGGTGTGTGTCAATATTAAATTCATACGTTTTTTCAAGGATCAGCCTAAGAGAAAATATTTGATCTATTGTTGATCGATTACGATGAAAACCACATTGATATTCTATAATTTTGGGCTCCACGAAAGGAAGAATTTTGTTGGATAGTATGGTGCTGAATACTTTGTATGTTGTACCAAGGAGCGAAATTCCCCTGTAATTGCTACACTCCTGTACATCTCCCTTTTTGTGAAGTGGACAGATTATGGCAGTGTGCCATTCAGTCGGCATAGTTTCAGAATTCCAAACATGCTCAATCAGTTTATGCAACTCCCGAGATAAGTGGTTTCCACCGTATTTAAATAGTTCGCAGGGTATTTCATCTATCCCTGGTGCTTTGTTATTTTTAAGCTGGTTTATTGCTAACTGCACTTCCTCTAGGGACGACACATATGCATGTTGTCTGTCCACGATAGATTGGTTTGACGAGTGAATTTGTTCAGTTGTTGGACAATTCAGCAGTTCTTGAAAATATTGAGTCCATCTTTCCAATATTTCCTCTTTTTCGCCAATATTTCCATTCTTATCACGACATGCGGTGACTCTTGGTTTGAATTCCTTCCTACCCCTATTAATTCTCTTGAAAAAACTTCTTGTGTTTTTGTGGTGGAAGTCATTACTCATTTCCTTAAGTTGTTGTTCTTCATACTGTCTTTTCTTAGCTCTATGTATGTGTTTTTCGCGCCTTCGCAGATTTTTATATCTTTCTCGTTTCAAATGCGTATATTTTTGTTGCAGCATACAATAGACTTCATTTTTTTTATTTGTGGCTTCCTGGCATTCATCGTCAAACCAATTGTTTCTCTTTTGTGCAATGTCCAAACCCACGGATTCATGCGCTGCTGTATGTATAGCGACTTTAAGCCTATTCCAGACGGTATCCACGTCGTTGTTGCTATTTATGTCTTCTACAAGACCCAGTTGTCGACTGATTTCATCTTTATATTTATTTTTGCACTCCTCCTCTTTCTGTAACCTAGTGGTACCATATCTTCTTCCTCTTCTTGTCTTTGTATATTTTACTCTTGAGATACGAGCTCTGACTTTGCACACTACTAAGAAGTGATCTGAGTCTATATTGGCATCACGATGGCTTTGCACATCAAGAAGGTTAGAAAAGTGTCTCCCATCTATTAACACATGGTCTATTTGATTACATGTTTTACCGTTCGGAGACCTCCAGGTAGCTTTATGTATATCCTTGTGCGGGAAACATGTACTGCCTATCACCATTCTAAGTGAAGTTGCTATATCAACAAGTTTCTGACCATTATTGTTAGTGGTATTGTGGAGACTATGTGGCCCAATCGTTGGCCTTTTTGACGTTTCCTTCCCAATTTTAGCGTTGAGGTCACCCACAACTATTCTTATGTCTCCTCTCGGTGCTTTAGTATATTCGTCCTCTAAGCGTGCATACCACCTTTCTTTTTCTTCGTCTTCTGTTTCCTCTGTTGGGGCATGTACATTTAATAAAGTATAGTTGTGGAATTTACCTCTAAGTCTTAACCTACACATACGCTCATTGATTAGGTGGAAGTCAATTACTAGGTGTTTCATTCGCCTACTAATAATAAAACCTGTGCCAAAGGTGTGCTCTTTCGCGTTGCAACTGTAGTATGTTGTGTAATTTTGATTTTCTCGGATTCCACTTCCTGTCCATCGCATTTCCTGTATGGCTGTAACATCGGCCCTGTGTTTGGTTAGCTGATCGCATAATAGTTTAAGCCCAGCGGGTCGGTACAATGTTCTTACATTCCAGGTACATAGCGTAAAATCTTTAGTCCGTTTTTCATAGCCGTCGTATAACAAACAAACAAACATACAAACAATCAAATCTTTCCTCTTTATATAATAGTATAGAAGTATAGATTAATATACGAAGCACTTAAAACCTGCCAACGTTAATTTTAAAGCATGATTAGTCGAGCAGTTATGAATTTATTGATATTGATGTAGTATTAAATTTAAATTAGTGGCTATTTATATTTAATCTAATTTCTAATGTATTTATTATTATTTTAAAATATTATGTTTAAAAAGTTAGGTTAAAATATTATTATGATTGCGAATGTGACTACGACTATGATTGTCATACATTGACTGGTTTTTTTTTATCTACATCTACATTTACACTATTATGTAAAGAGGAAAGATTTGATTGTTTGTATGTTTGTTTGTTGCGAATAGGCTCGAAAAGTACTGAACCGATTTTGAAAATTCTTTCACCAATAGAAAGCTACATCCTTTCCTGGTAACATAGGCTACGTGGTGTTGCCATAAATATTCTAATTAAAAAGATATGGCCATTTAAGTGCCATAATCTTGTCATTTTGTAAATTGAAGGATTTCTTTGGAACTACTAATCTGATTTTAATTTTTTTTTCACAGATAAAAAACTAAACTATTCGTGAGTGATATATGAGAGGTGATTTAGTGTTGACATATACATTTTTAATTAATAGAATATTGCCATTTTGTTGTTTCTAATCCGATTTTATAAATTCTTTTACTGATAGAAAACTACACTTTTCTTGAGTGACAAATGTAATTTAGTGTTGCCATATATGTTTTTTAATCAATAGAACATGACCGTTTTCTTGCTACTGATCCATATTTCCGTCTCTCTTATCCTCTCTCATTTTTCTCTCTTTAATTTTTATCTTTATCTCTGTTCAGAATAATCAGTCTTTTTCACTCTTTTCTTTTGATTATCTCTTTCTCTCTCTCTCCTTTATCTACTTAATATTATTTTTGCTCTATCCTCCCTTCGCTTTTCTTTTCTTTTACGGTCTATCATATTTTTTATAACTTTTTCTCACTCTCTCACTTTTTTCAAATATTGAAAAGCTACACTATTACAGAGTGACAAATTTAGGACATCAATTATAATATTAATAATTATAATATTAAAAATTTGAAGCTTCTTAATATACTGGTACGTCAACTATAAATATTCGCCTCTGCTTTGCTCAACTTAATTTTTTTACCCATAATCGTTATTGGTAACGTTGCACAACGTTGCCACACTATTGTATTTAAAAGACCTTAATCGGTAGTTAATGGTTTCGCATCCAGATAAATTAATTTATTCATAACGAACTCAGCGTTCAGCATCTGCTCTTCACAAATATTTTATCAAACAAACAGAATTATTAAAATTTCCAAATGCAATATTTTCGATGTACGGACTTTCATTGAGTTGGTACCTACTTATTTAAAATTCTCAAAGGATATTCTTATAAAAAAACGAGTAATGATATAAATGAAACATAATGCAATATGTGACACTTCAGTTTTTCAGCGAGATCTCAATGTGAAATGAGCTTCAAACTCTTTTAGATATTAAGTTGTTTTTGGTAATTAATAAAAAATCGGCCAAAGGTGAGTGATTAAATTAGGGTATATCAAATTTATATTTTGGTAAGCGGGTCAAAATATCATCATAAGTAGCATTGCGGATCGTTTACTTTCGATATTAGTAATGCGTGTTTCAATAAAATTAAGTTCCTTTCTATGTACAGCTTATGTTTACAATTAATTGACATATCCTACTAATATTATAAACGCGAAATTTTGATGTATGTTTGTTACTCTTTCACGCAAAAACTACTGAATGGATTTTGATGAAACTTTACGATAATATAGCGTATACGTAAGAATAACATATAGCCAATAATTTATAATAGTATAGTATGAGTTATCCAAAATATAGCGGTTGAAACCGCGGGGCAATGTTAGTTTATAATAACTTTCAAAATGAATTTAAGAAACCCACGAAAAAAAAAATTTAACAAAAAAAATTAACCGTCTTCAAACAGAAAAATACACTAAAAAGTAATAAATGATTTTACTTAAATAAATTTGAAGTCGGTCAACATGATAGAAAGTGGCATAACTGATTAACTCTTTTATGATATTAGCACCATTAATCTGAACAGCATTTGAATTTCAAAGTTGATACAAACTGAATCAATTAAATTCTAAATGGAAAGAGCTAACCAGATAAATACGCCGCCATGACAGACAGACATCAGTACTATTATTTGCAGTTAATCAAGCAGTACTTCTGGATCTCTGTGTCTAAATGATAACCTTCAGGAGTCATATTCTAGTCAACAAACCGTGATACAGTTGGTTTGCGAGTATGCCCATAATTAACATTACCGACATGTCGGAGAATAGTAAAAGATTTCATTTCCATCGTTTTGATAGTCTCGACCCTTTATATGCTTTCGGCAGTCTGACTGTAGTCTTAGTCTTGCGCGGTCTCTCAAGGGATGAAGTAGTCTCTGGATAGTGCTAGTGAAGTGTTAAGTGCAGTATTATGTTAGTTATGGAAGTGCTGTCCGATTAAGGTCACGTGAGTATCTTACAGTGTAGTTGCCACATCTTGTGTTAGTTTAGGTTTAAGACAGTTTAACTTTTGGTTTAACAGACAACCTGAGCAGTGGAGGCGAGTGTCGTGATCACTTAAAGTATCCTTAAGCCTACACCTTGGTCACAAGTCCAAGGTACTGCTTAGGTTTCTCTCGTAATTATTAGAGATCATATTTGATTATTTATCGGTTCAGTAGAAGTATCTGCGTTGCATTTACCAATAGTCCGTTCAATATCATCACCCCTTGTAGTTGTTTTCCAATATTCCCCTCACAACCTTCCTCCTCATCATTAAAATGCCCGATATATATATTATCGATAAGTAGGGCATTCATGATTTAAAAATATTAAGTTGAGTTGGAGCAGAATTCAAAAATCTCTTGATATAAGAGAAGCTAAGATGGGTTATCGTGTCCTTAATATAACCACTTTATTTATTTGATTTATTTAGAACGAGTTTATCGGTCAGCAAGAGAAAATTTTAAATTCCTAACTACTTTGCAGGTGAATTTCTGAGGTGAACTTCATCTACATCCAAAATCCAGCAAACATGTTGAAAATTTAAAAGCTTTTGCGATTTCCACTTGATATTATAAAGGCAAAAGGGGCTTCTAAAATTTCTCGAGAGCGCAGCGGTATGAATTGGACTCAGTTATGTCGAATTGTACTAACCCTTATGTTCATTTAGATTAACTATGCATATGCATGAATGGTTGGCTTTATTTCTGTATTAGATCTGCTTTTTAACGTGTTTATAAAGTAAATGCTGGTAGTAGTTAATATAGCGTAATATTAGAATAAAAAAATAATGATGTACAAAATAACAGAATAATAATATACATACTTTAACATCTACTTCTCATAAAATATATTTTAATTTTTTTACATTTATTATCTATCCAAAAAGTAATTTAAAATTACCGATGATAGTTCGTGACGTAATGACGTGTCTAATAATCGCATTTGTGTAGCGGCAGTACATTTGCTCATTGTCCAATGAATATGCTGACAACAATAACGTTAAACACGTTACATTTTATTAAGTGACAGAATATTTTTTCAAGTAAACAATTTGATAATAATTCGGCCAAGTTCGGGTGTGGAACTGAGGGTTCCGTCCGTTTTAATAAAGAAACAAACACTATCAAATAATGATTTTCTTGTGATAGGTCAAAATATCATCAAAAATACAAAGTATTGGGAGGCGTTTAATCTCGATATTAGTATTGCGTTTGACACATTTATAATTACATACAAAAGTAATATGTATAAGAAAAGATGATAAAATAATTTTAACAAAAAGAAATTAACAAATAATTTTAAAGTCGGTGAACATATAATAATAAAATACATATTGCTAAAAATATAGAACCTCCTAATTATTTTTGGTATTTTACAAGTTGTCATTTACCAACATGTCATGTCGTTGCTATGATATAGCTTTAGATACATTTCACACGATGCGATGACAAAAACGTCAATGTTTGCGATTTTACTAATATTCCAATATGTTATAAATATACACGTCTTCGGTACAGATTTAATAAGCCCTGATTAACGTTAAACTAGAGGACTTTGAAAATTTGAGAAAGTGGATGAGGTGCCTAAATTTAAAACAATATTGACCCTTCTGAAAATAAAAAATTTCATAAATTAATTAATGGAATTTATATTTTACTAAATATTTTTTTTCATACAATATATAAAAAATATTTCTTTTTCTTGGAACAAATTTGTTAAAAGTTTTTAAATTTCGATTTCACGAATTTAACTCTTTAACCAAAGTTAAAACGGTAAAAATATTATGTATCTGTACCGAGGGCTGTATATTGTAAAAGATTTTCGAATATTGCTAAAATCGCAAACGTCTACTTTTTTCACGTCCGCCTCTGTGGAATGCCCTATAAAAAAACTACTTGTTATGACTTCAGTATAAATAGCCACATTTATTGATTCCATGCACTTAGAAATTTGTTTTTTTCATAGCTACAAGATACTATAGACTTACAAGTTTAATATAAATTTCAACTTGATAACTTCACGTATTCTTCAAATAATGCGTCAACACCTAAATATATAAAAAAAAACGTTTTTTTTCGTGATTTAATAACAAATTGCCATTTTTAGGGGTTTTCCCCATACCAGTGCTCTAAGACCTAGCTTCCTGCCAAAAACCATGTTCCAAGGTCAAAAGACGAAGCCTAAGAAGGAATTTTGATATATCTCGAAAATCAAAATTACAATACATGAGATAAAAGCGGCTACGGCTTTTCATTAAATTGATTTAGCAGTTTGATATTTTTACATATTTTTGGAACTGGAGATTAAAATATTTTGTATAAATTTCCACATGATATTTTCACGTTTTTCTGAGAAATAGAGTCTTGCGTGATGGTCAAAAAAAGTTAATTTTCTAGTAAAGTAGAAAAAAATTAACAGTTTTATAATTTTATCCTTTATTTGTGCTTTGAAACATTCCTTCATACTAAATTTAACAACGCCTAGCTCATTGGGAAGTACCTTATATTTATGTGAGTGACCATATTAACGGTCATATCTTCTTAATGCGTGGACTTAGAAGTTTGATTTTTTGGCAGCCACAAGGGACCGCAGCTTGCAGCTTGAGTATTTGATATTAATTTCAACTTGATACCTCCACGCGATCCTGAAAAAAGGGTCTTGACAGACGGACAACGAAGTGATAGGATCACTTCGTGACGAAGTGATAGGATCACTTCGTTGTACATCTTTCTTTCGAAAAATGGTTTCTTTTTTTTTTAAGGTACGGAACTCTAAAAATGAATGTGATGATTAATCAATGCAAACATTTAAATCTAGATTAGCACAATATGTTGTAGATACTTACTTTTAATTTTGAAAATAAGAAATTGTTTAAATTTAGAAATTTGAATAATTATTATTTAAAAACATTACATACCTATTAATTTACTATCTACATATATATAATATTTATTTTAATTATGCTACATAATATCAATTCTAAACGTAAACGTATTGTTTGAATAATTACTAGTTAAATTTGTTTGTGATTATATCAACATTACGTAAACATACCTACTTATTGTAAATTAAAAACGACGACTTACCTGTATAATATTATTTTTATATAAATTGTAAACATTTCTCATGTAAGTGATTTTTGTCTTTTTGAGAAATAAACGTCTATAAACCTAATCATAGGAAGCTTATTTTACACCAGAAGGAGATCAATACCTTTTCTAACAAACAATGTATCTAATCAAATATTGGAAGTTAATTTTTAACATTATTTGAATTCTTGTCGTATCAAAATGAAACAGTATACTTTGGTGACCTAAAATCCTTTTTTCCAGTCTCTTGTTTTTTTTATTTTGAGCTTGATAATAAAATGTGTCCTTAAGATTTTTAAGAACTTTTAAAACTTTTTTTTTGGTTGAAAATAAACAAATGACATAGAATCTATTGACACCACTCATATAAAATACGACAAGAACGACTTTATTTTTTGAGTAAAAAAATATACATTTTTGAGGTTTCCTTGTTATACTTCTTTATATATTTTACTGGCAACTTGAAGCTCATCTGATGAATGGTGATGAATGATGGTACCAGAAATCTATCTTCAGTACTAGTATCTATATTTATATGTACCTATTATAATATATTTAAGTATGATCTTTGCATTTTTAATCAATATGTGTCATAAACGTAATTACATTTAATAGCTATCCAGCGCAGGTGAAACACGAACAAAATTACATAATGTTCAAATATTTTTCGCCGTTTGCTCCTCAATCGTATTTCGAGAAGAAATTCTACAACATACTCACGTAGCTCATTTCCTTAGTAATGGGGTTATATTCCGCGGCACAATTTTCAATTTCCTAAACTCTTTCTGTATTATATCCGCTGTTCGCGACGAAAGTAAGTTCGTTTTCGAGATTCCTTTTCGACGGCCTTGCTAACGATCATCAAATTGTACTTAACTGACATAAATTTACAAGCACTTTCATTTATTTTACTTTGTTTAGAATTCGCGAACGTTTTTGTTCAAGAAATAGGTGAAGAGGTCTTTAGCTCATATTTCCAACTCACTAATATTTCATTATTCAGTGAAATGTTTGAATTTACTTTGACGGAAATTTCACAGGTACGAAATATATTTAATAGGGGACAAATAATATTCGTTTGGTTTTAACGAGTCTAATCATGTCGTTGATTTTTTTAACTCGGCGAGAATTATAGTTATTAAATTAAAATAAAAAAATAATAATATTCAGATAATAAAAAAGGGGAGATCGTAGCGCGTTTAGATTATCTGTATTTAAAAAAATTAATAAAAATATCGCAGAAACTAAGTATCTTTACTATTTAAATATATGCATGAAAATGTAAAATAATTCAATTTATAGGCAAATATAACTTTGACTACAGTTTCATTTACAACCCGATTTTATGACAGAGCATAAAGCTATGAGTTGAAATGTGCGATAAAAACTTTTGACAGAAATATGAAGACGCATACAAAGATCAGATACATTCTAAACAATATAATAATGTTTACAGTAAGTTGAGTGTGATTCATATAATAGAGATAAGTTAGATGTCTTTCGTATCGTTCCTATTCGAGGCCTAATATAAAAACTAAACAGCCTCTCAGGCTCACGGATTACGCTCTCCTTCTCTGCTCGAAATTATCACCCAAATCCCACTATTTCCTGAATTAGTGTGACATAGTAAGCACACTCTATTACACTTCCTTAAGACAATGTTCACTATAAAATTACTCCTCAGGCTATCTCTTATCTGTCTGGAAATGTTTTATAAATTGTCGAGCGAGTTTGGGGGTGTTCTTAAAATAAGCCTCTAATTCAAAGAAGTGTAAGCTTAACCTAACTTTCGTGTCAACAAATATGTATACAAACAATTAGACTATTGACTTCCATATAATTAAATACTGAATTGAATCAGACGTTACTTTCCGGAAATTCATGATTTAAAAGGAATCAAAAGGTTACCTTGCTATAATCCGCGGCAATCTGAACAGCCAGACTCGTATGGCACTCGCAACCCAGAAGAGCAACCTGCCCACATAAAAGTGAGACGACGAATCCGAACCAAGACACACCACACAAGTAGGTAGCTCGACGATCTTATAACCAGACTCGTACGGCACAATCTGGGAGAGCACACCGTTCACAGAAAAGTGCAACGCGCGAACCCAAACCAGTACACACCACACAAGTAGATCGCGATCGACGTACGTTTCGCTCCGCAACCAAAGCATCTTCAGGAGGTGTTGACTCTACAAGCGTCACTTGCTAAGTGACAATTTTGTTGAAAAAACAGCCTTTTATACCTTAACTCAATACTCGATATTCGACACGCGATACTCGATTCTTAACTCGGTACTCGTGTTTTATTCTTACAACTAAAGATATCGAGTAGAGTGGATTTAGACACGTTTATTTGTTCGTTCAGCAGTTCATGTTTTCATGTTTGATTGTCTTTTGTTTCCATATAATTAACTTAATGTTCCATCAGAAACTGAATCATAAAATATAACAATATATATACGGATTGAAAATTATTTAAGACGTTTAATTAACATCAGCAGTTAAATGAAACAATCATGGAAGAAATCCCGTAAGACTTTCGCTAACAGAAATTTCCATTCGACAGATTGAAACGGCCCAGCGGATTAAATACATTGATCGTCCTCAGGGGTCTCTGTAATTCTAGCGGAGGCGCGGAGCACCTCTGACTTTTTATGAACTCTCGAATACTTCATTGGTATTAGAAATTCATATCAAGTAACTTGAAAAAAATGTAAGGAAATATTCAGGTTTTTAAGTTTTAATTAAACCATTATTATCTATATGGAGGCTATAATGCACAGCTTTAATGGTTATCGGTCGAGATCATATCTATCGAAACATAGTGTAAGCTACACGGTAGCTTAACCGCACAATAACATTCAAAAGACTACAATAATATACAATCTAGACGGAAGTCGAGCAGTGCCTGTGGCTTGCGACCCAGGTGCAAGATTAAAAGGCCTTTCTACTAACAGTAAATACTCTCCTTAACTGCTTGACCTCCTGACCCTAATATTTAAAACTTCTTCAGCAAAACAGCAATTACACAAATTATTTAAATATTCAGCAAAATATCTTTAAATACACAACATTTTGAAGTCATACGACCTCCGAGAATAACTTAACTTTATTGCGTAAAAGTCATCCTTTTTATGATACAAATTACCCCCCTCATCTTTTCACTATCGTAGGTGGGGTCGTAGGCCTATAAGATGGTTCTTTAAATTCTACATATTCTAATCATTGAAAAAATTGATAAGAGTTTCTCATGTTTCTTCAATTGCGAATGTATTTTAATATAGATATTTTGATTGTTTTTACTTATAAATTTTTGTAACTTAAGGAAAAACCTTTATATAAGCAATTTTCTGATTTCTTTAAAATCCGTAAATTTTATTCAGTTATTTAATATTAGATCAGATATAAAATAATGAATTATAAATTTTATTATAGAAACTAACATGGTAATCAGTCATATTCAAGGTTTATAAACGGTAAACACTCACGTATTGTTTTTATACGGCGGCCAGCGTTTGACTATGCGATCCGAATTACGCTCAAGTGAAACCAAGACTGTCTCGAGAAGAGTATAACAATTCTCGTTACGTGACGACCCTTACGCCAGATACGCCTAGCGTTAAAGACTTCGTTCCGAAAGGTTTAAATGCCTTTAATGGCGGCGTTTCCTTCCAAGAAGTTCGAAAGAGAGTGAGAGTGAGATTAAACAAAAGAGTGTGAAATGTAATCTTATTGCGCACATAACCTAATTATCCGACTACAGCGAAGCCAAAAGGAAGGGTTATGATTTTGGCAGTCTATGTATGTATGTATGTATGTATGTATGTATGTATGTATGTATGTATGTTTGTATTGTTCCACCCTAGCGCCTAAACTACTGAACCAATTTTCATGAATGAGGTGTCAATAGATTCGTAATAATGGCGCGGGTGATGGACTATAAAAATTTTATAATTCAGATTCTAACATCAAGAAAATTAAACTGAGATAATTATCACGTGTTTGGTATCAAAAAAAAGGTCTTGGCGAGTAAATTACAAATATGTATATGTATCTTATTGTTTAAGTCAACATATATGTTTAAAATGTGGTCGTATAGTTCGCGCGGCCAATCATTGCAGTTATTTACTCGTTAAGGCAAATAAAAACCAATATTATGTTACAACATGAGATTATAGAAGTTATCTCGAAACTATTAAATAAAAATATATACATATATACCTAGTATGATTAGAGGAACACTACCATGAAACAGACTAGGTAGGTGGTACATGGGTGAGACCACGGTTCTACCTTGACCATTTTTATACCTATGCATTTCTGTGTTTCTATCTGAATTATTTTCCTGTTTCGTCCTTTTACATAGTCGGGTTATAGTTTTTTAAACTTTATTTTTTTATTAGGTTACGTTTTAATAAAAATTGTAGTTTAGGTGTGGGCCACGTCAGTAGTCCTATGACTGGGATTTGAACCCACGACTTATCGATCGTGAATCCAACGCCTCAACCACTGAGCTACTGACCCTTTAAACTCACAGACATTGGTATGGGACGAAATCTTGGAACTAAAGTTTAAACCACACATGATAGGTCATGCCTACTGTAGAGCAAAACGTGTAAACATGCATTTTAAAGAGCTGAGCAACTCCTTTGACTTTCGATCAAGGTTTACGGTCTTTTGAATCTTAACTACTTAAAATAACTTGGATAATTACTTCAGATCGATTGGAACAATTGTTATATGTTATCGGGCAGGCGTGGTATTCTTAATATCTAGAGCTATAACCGACAGTCAAAAGATAACAGTGTTGCTAACAAGTAAATTATCGTCTCACTTTCACTATATGAAACTTTTATTAAGGATAAAATATTCGATCGCTGCCGCTGGTCCCTTCCTCGTTTGCGATGGGTCTGTGCCTAAATTAGGGCGAGATTACACTCACTGCGGCCTCTCTGTGATTGATATTCGTCGGTCACGTTTATGTACACTGCATATGTGATTGCCTGAATTGCTAATATAATAAAAGTTCAGCAGGGTGCCCAATTGTAGAATTAATTATAAAATAAATTTCATTTTATTCCCATACTCATTTCTGAACACGAAAATGATTGATTTGGATATTATAAAACAGTTCATAAAAATATACATGTAAGTACCAACGTTTATGTGTCGTCAAACGGTATCGGCATTAGATTAAGAGAGAATATCTGTTTTTATGCAATATACGTATGATATATAAATAGATAATACGTACGATATACTCGTATAAATCCAAAGTACAAATAATAGTAATATGTCCAATAAAAACGTGTATACTACCAACGCTGTTAGTTTGATTGGCTATTAGTTTCTATAGATTTATTTTTAAAACACTTCCACCGGCGCGCCAGTTGATTAGCTTAGTCCCGATAATTTATCCCGAATGTTCGGTTACGAGGTGGAGCAGTGTAGGCGAGGGTGGGGTATATGTGGGGTAATGTGGGGTAAGCAGTAAATAGATAAGTGCATACATAACAATAGCAATCTACTCAAGTTGCAAAAATAATCCAAGGACGGAGAACATGGTTGCGTCGGATTATGACGTCGTCACGATGACTGTTCAGTGTGTAAACACATCTTAAAAGATTTTCTTCTTCCTACCTACCTAATCTGTATAAACATAACAATATGTTTCTTTTGGCCTCAGGTTTATTTCAGAAGTCACGTTGAGATTCGGAGTTCTGATAGTGTATAGTATGCATATAAGATATCGGTGCTTAGCTATAGTTACCGCTTAATATTCGCTATTAATTATATAATCCCTTTATAATACACCGATTCATGCGATCAAAGCGATACTACTGATTTAAGCTTACTTACATACATTAATATGTAAATACTCTAATGAACTGTGCTATACAATAGAACAGATAAGATAGACTTATGAAAATAATTACTAAAGATAATAAAGACATTTTTTTAGGTCACTTATCGGTATGACGTCACCGTTGTCCATAGAATATAGGCCCTGAAAGTATATTTTGGATTGTAGGAGCGGACGGCAATCCCTTATTCTGAAAGGAGAGTTTAATAAAACCATAGAATTCATTAAATGGGAAAAGGATTTGGGAATACCATGGTAGCAACCACAGCCAATCTGAAAAATGGTCCTCGAAGTAATTGCTATTTCAAATGGATTGAATATTTCAACTCAGTCGACACAAGACTTTTAAACTCAAAAGGGTGAATTTTACCGATCATCAGCTTAACCATTTTTAGGATTCCTTACCATAAAAGGAAAAAAAGAACCCTTATAGGATCACTTTGTTGTTCGTCTGTCTGTCTGTCGAGACCCTTTATCTCTGGATCGCGTGAAGGTATCAAATTGAAATTAATATCAAATTCTCAAGCCTACGGCTACAGAAAAAATCAAACTTAGTCCATGGATTGAAAAGATATGACCATTAATGTGGTCACTCTCAAAATTATACGGTTCTTCCCGATGACCTATAATCCTGAAACATAAAGCAAGGTCTCATAGCACAAGTAAAGGATAAAATTTAAAAAAACTGTTAATTATTTTGTACATCACTAGAAAATTTACTTTTTTTGATTATCGCACAAACCCGTTTTCTCAAAAAAATGTAGACATCATGTTGAAATTTATGTATAATAATAAAATCTCTTGTCTCTCGGATATGTAAAAAAATAAACTTCAAAGTCAATTTAATGAAAAGATATAGCCGCTTTTATTTCATGTTTTTTCAATGTTCAATTTTGATTTTCGACAAAAATCAAAATTCCCAGTCTTTTTCCTTTGACTAGGAACATGATTTTTCGCAAGAAGCAAGGTCCGATAAATGGTAAATTGTTGTTACATCACGAAAATATGATCTTTTATGTATTTAGGTTTTGACGCATTATTTGAAGAATACGTGAAGTTATGAAGTAGAAGTTAATATTAAGTAATTAAGTCTATAGCATCTTGAACCTGTGAAAAAATCAAACTTCTAAGTGTAAGCAATCAACAAAAATGGCTATTTAAACTGAAGAGACAAGTAGTTTTTCTATAGGGCATTAAAGGCTATAGGCAAAAAAGATGATGATTAAACATCACTCTGGTTAACGAGTCTAATTTTATGACATAGAAATTGAAAAACTTTAAATAAATTTATTACAAGAAAGAAATAATATGTAATAAAAAGATGTGTTTACAAATATTATTTGGTAAATATAAACTCCATTAATTCATTTATTAAATTTTTAATTTTTAGACTGGTTATAAGGTTCAAATTAAGGCATTTCATCCAGATTCTCAAATTTTTAAAGTTTAAATCTGTACCGAATGCATGTCTATGTATAACATATTAGAATGTTAGTAAAATCGCAAATATCTACGTTTTTGTTGTCGTATCGTGTGAAATGAATCTAAAGCTGTTTAGCGAATATTCTAGCAACGATTGTTGCCTAGTTGACTACATGACATGTTTTATAATGACAACTCGTAAAATATTTTAATCGACTCCAAAAAAGATGGTTCTATATTTGACTATATATTTTATTAATATAGGTTCACTGACTTATGTCGGGAATAAACGTCCCACATTACTACTTTTGATAATATTACTAATATGGACCTGCACAAGAAAACCAAAATTTCATAGTGTTAGACAATAAAAGTATTAAAATTTTCCTCCGGAATCCTCAGTGCGTTCCACATTCGCACTTGGCCGAAATTTTTTTAATATATTCTGCTGGGTCATCCTTACTTTGTTGAGATATATATATATAGTATAGAAGTATTACTACTACTTATTATTACTACTTATTTCATGTAACTTTAATATGACATTTTTATGACAAGAAATTCATACCTTATATTTACAGCGCAACAGTCGCCAAGTTGAAAGTGACGAATTTTCATTCAAAATTTCATCACCATTTTCAGCACCTTAGTCGTTAAACTTTAATAAATCCTTCCTTAGTGGAAGTTTTCACAGTTTTCATGTATGTTGATTTGTTAATGATTTAGTAATATACATTAGTTATTGACAGGGCCAAGTTTTAAGCAAAGTTAGTTTGTTGCGGGTTTTGAACACGACTAGCCACTCCATCGGTGAACCGCCGGCTGCGAGTTTAACCAGTATCGGGGATCAGGTACTTTCTGAATTGCTACTTTAGGTACCATTTTCACAAAATTGTCCAACTGAGATCCAACTCAACCTGGAGCCAATTACAGTTAATACTAACACAAACGTTTTTAAGGAATATATTAGTTAGTATTATAAATATTCCTTAAAAACGTTTCTTGTTTCTATTTTGTTGCTCACTCTTCAGATTCAATTGAACATCGTCCGAAGCAGCAACTATATTTCTTAAGTATTTTTTGTACAACAAGTCAAGTTCGAGCTAGCATGTACTAGAAAACTGGTTGCTGATCGAAAGAATCTGCCGATTTGTAGTTTCTGTTTTGTTGCTCATTTTTCAGGCTCATTTGAACATTGTTGGATGTGGCAACTACATTTCTTCAGCATTTTTTGTTCAACAAGTCAAGTTTAAGCTAGCACGTACTAGAAAAAGTTTTGCTGATTGAAAGAATTGGCCGATTTTTAGTTCCTATTTTGGTGCTCAATCTTCATGCTCATTTGAACATTGTTCGATGTGGCAACTACATTTCTTCAGCAGTTGAAGCTAGCATGTACTAAAAAAATTGTTGCAGATCGAAAGAATCGCCGATTTTTAGTTTCTAATTTGTTGCTCACTCTTCAGGCTTATTTGAACATTATTTAATGTAGCAACTGATTTTATTCAGCATTTTTTGTTAAGCAAGTCATGTTAAAGCTAGAATGAATTAAGGAAATTGTACTCTAATAACAAAAGTTCCGTTAGTCTTTTTATTTTATTATTTTCGTTAGTACTTACTTCTAGAAACAAATTAGCAACAAATTTTGGTTCAATAGTTGACTCGATATTTATTGATTTCTAAAAATTTTATGCTGGCTTTATAATTATGAATTTATCAGTAGTTGCGATTTTTTGCGAACGGGTCAAGCAACAAAATCGCGGTTTTAGCAACAAAAAAGCTACAAATTATGCACAATTTTTTATTGAATTTTGCTGATTTGACACTGTTACCTGAACCTGAACCTTGCGACTTCATGCCGTGATCATTAGTCTTAGCATGATGATATATAGCCTTCCTCGATAAATGGGCTATGTAACACTGATATAATTTTTTAAATCTGAACATTAGTTGCTAAGATTAGCGCGTTCAAGTAAACAAACAAACAAATTCTTCAGCTTTATATATTAAGTATAGCGTTATTGTTTTCATTTTATATAGTGCTACGTTAATGTTGGTAAGTTTCGAACTTCTTATTTGCGTATAATAATGAGTTTTTTTATTTTAAAATAAAATGACTGCAGATTGTATACTTTGTCTGTCTATCACAGCTGCTTTAGCGAGTCACTAACGGCTGTTATTATTAGACATAAAAATATCAATCAAATAAAAATCCTTAGACACACTATCTATACACACAATATCTATACACACTTCCAAATTAAAGCTTACAAACTAATTCGTCGATTTGTTCATCATTCACTTACCTAATCATCTAAACCCCTATGAGGAGTTAAGTAAGTTTTGGCGAGTTATATTTTCCCCGTTCACAGACATTCCATACGTTACATTTTTATTCATATGTGTTTATAAATATTTATATAATTACAATTATATAAAACAGATATTTTAGTTATAACTTATGCGTTAAATAATATAGGTACTTCATGAACGGAAACCAACTGTTTAAATATAACAGGATAATTCAATACGTATTTTACAATACTTTGGTTGGTTTGGTTTTATATAAAGCGAAGCGTAATTGCGAAGAATACAACCGCTAAACCATTCGCGTTACCAACAAAACAATAAATGTTCAGATTTACAACGTAATAAAAGCGTTGATTGCTTTTCCATTTTATTACTCTTTCAAAAGCAATAGATATTATCCGAATTATAAGTCTAATTTCCGAAAGAAAATACTTATACAGGAACAAAACATTTCGTTACGTGTTGGTTATGAATTGAATTTTTATAAAATATAATAATGTACAAAGTATTTGCCGTCTTATTTAAAAACAAAATAAGAGAATTAAGAGGATGTTTTTAGAAGAAAGGATAGCAATAAATATTATTATTTGTAAATATATCATAATTTAGTACCTTAATTAAATATATAATTTTCAACCGACTTCAAAAAAAGGTTATTAATTCGTTTGTATTTTTTATTTTTTTTATGTTTGTTACCTCAGAACTCCGTCATTTATAAACCGAATGTTTGTACTGTATTTAGAAATTATCATTTGGTGAAGTGGAGCTAATGAGGAAGAGCCATAGACAGCCATACTATGGTTAAGAATGTAAAGCAACTATTACTATGACAAAATTTAAAAAATACTTATAACTAATACATAATATCATGTTGATGTTACCAATAAATAACATTAATAATACATTATCAAACTTAGACTCTTGCACTATAAAAGAAATTAATACAATAGTAAATAATCTTGACTCTAATTCTAGTACCGGAGTTGATGAAATCAATACTAAAAGCATAAAGCGTATTAAAAACTTACTTAATGAGAGCCTAACGATAAGTTTTAACATTTTACTAAAAGAGGGGAACTTTCCCGATGAGCTAAAAATTGCAAAAGTAAGTCCAATCTTTAAATCCGGTGCTAAATCAGACCCTGGAAATTATCGACCAATCTCGGTACTGCCAGTGATTTCTAAGATTCTTAAGAAGATTTTATACGTTAGATTACTAAACCACTTAAATTCAATTAACTTTCTTTTTGATAAGCAATACGGATTTAGACCCAAAGCAAACACACTTTCAGCTACAATAGACCTAGTCACTAAAATAAAATCCAATATCGATAGCAAAAAGATAGCACTTGGAGTATTTATTGACCTCAAAAAAGCATTTGACACTGTTAGTCATCCAATACTCTTACAAAAACTAGAATGCATTGGTATCACTGGCAGTGCCTTAAATATGTTTCGATCTTACCTAACAAACAGACAGCAAGTTGTTAAGATGAATGAATATCAAAGCAAGTCAACTTACTTAACTTATAGAGTTCCACAAGGATCCATATTAAGACCTTTGTTATTTTTGATATACATCAACAACATTAGTGAACTGGACTTACACGGTGAACTCACTCTGTATGCGGATGACACGTGTCTATTTTACTTTGGATCCTCAATAGATGATATCATTTTCCAGGCTCAAGAAGATCTACATAAAATTCACATGTGGTTCCAGTATAACTTGCTAACTATCAATATAAATAAAACATGTTATGTCATATTTAAATCAAAGATCAAAAAAATTCAATATCAGTTAACACTCAAAATTAATAATGTCCCTTTGAAAGAAAAGAAGGAAGAAAAATATTTGGGCTTACGCCTGGACTCTTACCTTAATTGGAATGTTCATATTGACCACATCATAAATAAGCTCTCTAGTCTAATCGGTTCGCTTAAAAGCACCGTCCGCTGTTTACCTCGCTCAGTCCGCTTAATGATTTATAATAGCTTAGTAAAACCACATTTCTTATATCTGATCGAAATATGGGGCACCGCTACAAAATCTAAGTTAAAACAATTGCAAATTTCGCAAAACAAATTGATTAAACTGTTATTTCACTATCCCTACTTAACTGCTACAGAAAAGATTTACAATGAAAACAAAATTAATTAATATAAAACCACTACACTTCTACACTACTTGTTTATTAATACAGATAATATTACATAATGAAATACACATTAATAATATATCTTTTAAATCAAAAGGTCAGACTTACAAGTACGCAACTAGACGTGCTAGCAACTTAGTTATACCTAAAACTAGAACTAAATCTGGACAAAAAACTATAACTTTAGAGGGAGCAATACTTTATAATAATTTACCTAAACAAATAAAACATTTTGAGAAATTTAGCAATTTTAAGTCTTAATCTGTATAAGCATGTACTTTCCGATATATCTCTGTTATAAATCAACTAGACTGTACTGATACATTTAATGATTTTTCTGTATATATATATTTTTGCTGTTCAACTACTTTGTCGAAATGAGAATAAAGTTTCTTTAAACCGAACACAGGCATGGGACAGACTAGTAGTGTTTGGGTTTAATGGAATTTTCTTAAAGTGCAAGCAAATTTTTCTGTGTGGAAGCAGATGGGATTAAGATGCCATTGTTTTACAAGTTTAACAGTGTATATGTGTATCTGACTGTAACATAGTAGCTCCTGAAAGACTGGGATGTTTTTGATGCGGATTTTTCTGTGTGGAAGCAAATGGGATCAAGATGCCATCGGTTTATAAATTTAACAGTATATATGTGTATCTTTCTGTGACATCGTAGCTACCAAAACACTGGCCCGATTTCGATGCAGATTTTTCTGTGTGAAATAAATGGGATCAAGATGACATTGTTTTATTAGTTTAGTAGTGTGCCTATGTGTCTGTCTGTGACATCGTAATAACGTGAGAAATGAACCCATTTTGGTGCGGTTGTATATACTCGATATTTCAGATGATCTATATGATTGTTACCTATAATTTTTGAAGAGCTGAAGGCTATCTGTTGAGTGTGTGCAGTAGATTGGAGATAGAAGGGTGAGTAGAGTGGTACAGTTTAGTAGTTGAGATGATGGTTATGTGAGTAAGTACTTTGTAAATGGTGAATTGATGATTTAGTGAGTGATTGAAAGAGTAAACTGATGAGAGAGTGAATCAGTGGATGAGCGATAAATGAATTTCAGAACATATTCACTAAAAAGCAAGAAATAAAACATTTTTAACAAAAAATTTAACCGACTTCAAACTCTAAAAAATGCACTAAAAAGTTAGACATAATTAGCTTATTTAATACCCTCCGTTTATTAGGACAATAATATACAATAGTTGATATTTTGTAGTCGGTCTCCATAATTCAACTATCCTACTATTATAAATGTGAAACACTTGGATGTTTAGATTTTAGGCTGTTTGTTACTCAATCACACAAAAACGGTAGAACAGATTTCAATGATATTTGGCATTTAGGTTCTTTACAATCTGGATTTACACATATACTACTTTTTATCCCGATAACTTTAAGGACCTGTGGGATAAAGGCAATAATTAACACAGAACCAGAGTTATATTTAATTATTTTTAGGATTTATTCTATGTTTTATGCATCTTTCAAAGTGACGGTTGATGTTTTCTTCTTAATATTGTAGTCAGCAACAGCAAGTGACCGGAACAGTGTGCGATAGTTACGTGAATATGTTGATATAGCTGAAATTAATTACTAATGTTAATTAATAGCTATACTATCTAATTACAATCTTGATTTAATTGAAATATGTATGTATAATAATCCAGGTCTATTTGAATTCCCTACAAAGTTATTTAAAATATTGAAAACCTTTAAAAATAATTCGGCCAAGTGCGAGTGTGGAACGTGGACATTACTAATGCGTATTTTAATTGACATATTTATAATTACTTACAAAAAGTATACCTATAAGAAAATATGATAAAACATTTTTAACAAAAAATGTAATAAAAAGAATTCACTAAAATAATTTTAAAGTCGGTGAGCATATAATCTATAAAATACAATTGTCAGATATAGAACCTCCTTCTTTCTTTTTTTAAAATATTTTACTAGTTGTCACTTAATAACATGTCATATCGTCAACAGGCATTACTTAGGATTCGCGTTGATTCATTTCACACGATACGACGGCAAGAACCTCCATGTTTGCGATTTTACTAACATTCGAATATGATATAAAGATACACGTCTTCGGCACAAATTTAAGCCCTGATGAACGTTAAGCTAGAGGCTTTGACAATTTGAGTAAATAGAAGAGGTGCCTTACTTTAAACCTTATTCCCCAGTCTAAGATTTAATAAATTATTTAATGGAATTTATATTTTACTAAATAATTTTTGTAACATACGTTTGTAATGTAACAAATTTTTTTTTCTTTCTTGGAATAATTTTATTTAAAGTTTTTAAATTTCAATTTCATGAAATTAAACTCGTTAACTAGAGGTTAAAACGGTAATAAAATTTTGTATAATGTGGATTGCCCTATAGAAAAACTGCTTGTTTTGTAGTTACTGTACACTTCAGTATAAATGGCTATATTTATTGACTGATTACATTAAGAAGTTTGATTTTTTCAAAGCTTCAGATATTATAGACTTACATGTTTAGTATTAATCAACTTGATAACTTCACGTATTCTTCAAATAATGCGTCAAAACATAAATATATAAAATATCATTTTTTTCATTATGTAACTAAGCCATTTTTAGGATTTTTCTCTATACTAGTGCTAGCTTGCTTCTTGCCAAAAATCATGTTCCTAGGTCAAAAGATATTATATTATTTGATATTAATTCCAATACTTCCCCGCGATCTAGAGGAAAAGGGTCTTGAGAGACGGACATCGGAGTGATCCTATATGGGATCGTTTTGTGGTTGTATTTGTCGGGAGAAGGTTTGTATGTATGAATATTTTTGTTAAACTTACTTAAGTCATGAAAATCACTCACATAAGTTAGTCAAATCGGCTCAATCGGATACCGGGAAGTTTTCTAATCAGTTTACATACGAACATTGCAATTAAAATAAAAGATTTTAAAAAATATAAAAAATGAGGCCATATTCATAACAGATAAAAATTATGTGTTTCAACTTTTGGGGCTTTAAAGTCCTAAGGGGGTAATTTTGACCGAAGTTACTCACTTCTTGAGGCATCTTTAGGAGAAAATAAAGCCATTTATCTTTAAAAATTACATTGTGCTTTGAAAAAAAAAATATTTTTGCTCAGAATTGTTGAATATGTATATAAAAATATTTATGCAGAAGCAAAGTATGTCAGTTCGTTTATAGTAATATTATGCTTGAACAATAGTAAACGTAAAGTATAACATTAACATACCCTGTACGTTATATTTACATACACATTATTTTATATGAGACCGCCATTTAAATTCCTACATACACATAATCGTAATAACTATTTTATCCTGAAATATAACATAAGGTTTTCGTATTTTGTTCTAATTGGTTTATCAAGTTGTAGATTTTTTGATCCACTGGGTCAACAACTGAGTCCGACATAATTCCACTACCTACTAATATTATGAATGTGAAATTTATATTATTGGACACTGTGATGAACAGGGCGCGTACTGTAATCAGCGTTCCTCAACCCTGATGGGAGGAGTAGGTCTCTCAGATCAGGTCAGGTAGCTAAGCCGAAGGAGTCAATGAAACACGAATATCGCTAGTCTGTTTAATGACGTTTTTGAACGTATGATAATAGAGGTAGTACCCTGACCTGTACTACTGAAAACCCGAACTCTGTTACAACCCTTACATAAACAATAAAGAATCTGACCAGCGTGATTAAGAATTTTAATTTAACAGCGCCATCTAGATCCGATACATATCAACCTAACATAAAACCAATTACATATTAAATTTAGTCTTTAACGGTGATTTAGTCTTTAACACGGATTTCAAGGTAGAACAAGATTTCAGCTCGGTTCTGATAGGTACGTTGCAGTTTGACTAATAATTCCATGGAGTAAATATTGACTTTCATACTGTTGATGAAACGCAAAAAAATTCATTAAACCTGAACCTGGGTCATAAGCCAGTGGTATAGGCTTGGCTTCCTATCTAAAGTTCATATTGTTATTTTCGGCCGTAGCATTTGTTCAGATTTAGTTAATACTTACTCCGTTATATCCAAATTATGTCACAACATCAAATATCCGGAAGAATTAAAGAACTCATCCCATTTGATAGCAAAGTATACCTATCTAACATTGCTGGTCGTGTATAAAACAGAAAATATGCGCCAGCTTGTGTTTTGTTTTAATGTTTATAAAGCAGGGTGCCTTTATGGTTTATAGCTCAATAATAAAGACCGTAAAAGCCTACGGACCCTCGTTGGAACTTATTCTGTTTCACAATTGAGTCATTGCTATCGAAACCCTCAGCCCTAGCTCTTCTTGAATCATTTCATCAATAAAGGATACATAACTAAATATTATAAGAATTCATGTTTAACAGTTCATAATTTATCGTAATGGAATGTTAGGTAAACTAAAACAATAAACTAGCACATAGATAAGATTCAATACGATTGAAACTTTTGGGCTACTAATATTATAAAGAGGAAATATTTGTATTTTTGTATGTAACGAATAAACTGGAAAACTACTGGACCGATTTCAAAAACTTTTTTACTTTCTTCTTCTTTTCTACAATATCCCTCAGAAATATAGGCTATATTTATTAGTAAAAAAAAATTAGAGATTCTTAGAAATTCTTACTGAAATCAACCCAAGGTGTAAAAAAATTAGCCATAAAATTTCTCTTATCGCATGCGCTGCGAAAAGTATTCTTGATAGAACAAAAAATGTTCTACAATATTATAGAATGTATCAATATCTACAAAAAACTTCGAGAGAACATCCAACTATTCTAGTTATGTCACTATAACTACTTTTTTACCTTTTAATAGTTCATAGAAATGCCCATCAAAATCGGACCATGTTATCCATACCTTTGTATTAATTCCTATCCAAATAAATTATTTTTTATTCAAGATTGTTTCAATACCTGTTGATAACTTTTTAAATTATTAAAATCAGTCAGTTCCTTTCAAAAGATATTAGGAAATTAAAAATATCAATTTTAACAAAAAATACACACCCATGCGCCGGCGCCAAATTGTTTAAAATAAATTGTCTTTGTCAAATTGTCATATGTCAAACATGTCATTGCATTTAATATAACAAACGATAAACCTACTGCTATATATGCTGTTTTAGCTATTATTTGTGATTATTTCATATTTATACATCCATTAATATACATAGTCTGTCAAAATACTTTACCTAGCTGATACTTCAGAGAAGTAACTAAAAAACCTTTGTTTATACCTGTCAATCAACATAATATACCCCGAAACTATAAACAATGACTACTCTGTGTTAACCGACCACAATTGACAAAGGTTCGTCACAAATTACAAACTAATCATAGTCCACCAATTGGGTTGCTCGGAAGAGGTTAATTTTCCCAATCTCGCCGCCGCGTTTACTGCCATCACCTCATAACAGAATATTGTAGAAATGCCATAGATCAACGCTGTCCTAAATTAATGCTAAAAGAGATAAAAAAAAACTGCTATGTAATCCAGTGAAGTTTAAAGTCGTGGAATATTCTATAAGAATGAAAATCTTAAAACATACATATACATCCAGATATGCGCATGTATGATGCTTAAATACCATGCTCTTAGTTTAAACTCATACAAGACGAAATTACAAAATTCTTAGTCAAGAAGACTGAAGTGCTCAAAACAAATATATATGTAAATTACAAATGTAATTTTAATAAAATTTATTTCATCAAAAATTTAAAGTTGAAAAATCTAATTTTTTTCTTTTTTAGACAGGACCCTCACCATTGCCTGAGGCTTGTGAACCAAGTAGGCTTACAACTGTAATATTTACCATCCGGTGGTCGATCCCCAATCGTAAAAAATTAAATTAAATATTAAATCCTTAATAAACTCACTTGATCTTTAATAAGTGGGATTAAGCACCATCATACTAAATAACACTACGTGCATAACTTGAAACTATGGATTGTTAGACTACGTCCGTTTTATCGCAATAAAGATATCGTATCATTAAAATGTTCAATTACCATTAACATATTGTTGAAGCTACTTCCAGCATAATGTTAAATCTAAGGTTGAATCCGTAAGAGGCAGCCCGCCAATTAGCTTTTACTGCCCTTGTGGTCCGATAGCTATTCCACGAGACTTATCTATCGAGGACCAGTATAATGCCCTAGTAATCGTTAGCTAGAGTCTTCGCACTTTAACGCTTGCTCTAATCTATTTCCCAATCTTTTTGTGATCGGTGAAATAACGAACGGTCTTTATTGAAATATTCCGAAAACTATGTTTTTTAAATTCTTTATCAGTCAATCATAAATGCTGACGTCATGTCTAATTTTATACGTCCACGTCTGATTTTATAGCCAGAAATAAAACCCCAATCTTTTAATTTTTCACAGGTCCGCCCGATACGATTTTTTGAAAGGATTGAGTTGTGCGACTTCACCTATTCGTATTTATAACAATATTAGACTAAATAAATGTAAGTACAAAAAAGTTGTTGCTAATCATTTAAACCTAGGTTTACAAATGTTGAATAAGATAATGTAGAAGACATTTTACTATGACAAAACCCACTCTATTAAATTATTCGTCAAATTGCCGGTGCTTTTTCATGTCAGAGTTTTAAAAAGGCGAGCTGTTGGGTATTTTTAAAAGAAACCAATAAGAACTAATCGTCAATCAAAATTTATCAATAGTGTTGCTAACCCAAACTTTCTGAAAAAAAAGTAATATTTGGGAACTGCTGGTAAATAATGTATTTATTTTACTTATAACTGAAATAATATAAAAAAATTCGTGTCAAAGTGTTTGTTATCGAACTCCTCCAAAATGGGTTGGTCGACTTTTATAAAATTGTAATTACGTGTTAGTCTATTTTTTATACTTCTAGGTGATAAGGGTGGCCCACGGTTTTACGGGTTAGATAGCATAATTATATCATGCACTTCTAGTAGGAAGCCGGGTAGCGCTTGATCACTATAGCTTAAAACGACTTACCAGAATCCCTTGCTATCACTCACTTACAATTATAAGATATATATTTAACTAAATTTATGTTTATGCGAGGACTCACATCATATCTCAAACTTCAAAGGCCGTCAGACCTTAATGCCTTTTTTATCAAAATATTCCACTTTTATATTCTACTATTTCCAGCGCATTTTATTTATGAAATCTATATCTTGTAATTTAATATTAGTCTCAAAATTATTTCGTAAATATCATTATATTCTTAGCAGTTATTCAATTCTTATTGAATAACTTATTTTGAAAACTCTTTTATGTTTGAATGTTTCGTTTGTCAGCACAGAGATGATTTAGGAAAAAATCAATGGAAGAAAAATGAGGCAATCTTATATGAGACATCCTCAATAAAGTGAGGGTGGATAACTGATTTTAAATACTACTCGAATATTAATAACATTCACCAACAGTTATATTCAAAAGCTATTCTAAGTTATAAGTTCATAAATATACAACAAAGACACTCCACAATAATTGAATGAAGAATCGTAGTTGAAAATTCCTTTTTGAAAATAATATAAAAGCCACAGCCAAAGAAAGATTCTTGATATTCTCTTTAGAATATTTTAAAACATAACTGAAAAAAATATAAATATCGAATATTTTAAGCTTCTTACTACTTTTCAACTTGTTTGAAGATGAAATCTTCTCCCATTATTACCACAAGTCAAGAGGAAGTCTGTAGGAAATGATTCTTTTAGAGACGGTGATATATTATTTAGGTATTTATAAAAAAATAAATCTTTTAAAATAATATTTTAATGACATAAACTAAATGTAAAGCCGAGCAACTTCATCCAGACTTGCGACAGCGACTTGCAGGGCGCAAAGTCTAACGTTAAATTTTGCCTCCACTGCTCGACCTCGTCGCTCTTCGTCTAACTAAACTCGATAATAAATGCAATAGTGACCAGTAAGTAGGACATAACACCATACTTTAGGCTATATTCACTGTGTGAAATCACTTATCAAACTGCTACACGTCTATCGACAGACAAAAGTTATTTATTGTCGAGTAAAATAAAATAAAATAAAAATATTTTATATTTTAAAGCTTTTATTTACTGAATTATTTAACATGACAGTTAGTTGTAATAGATTTATTTGAACAATACCCCACTTGAATTCTGTACGCTAGCTTCGTAATTTAATCTCTCTGATCAACTTTGTAAAGCTAACGTAACGTTCTTATCAATTGCTGTCAATTTCAGGTTGCTCTTTATTCATCGTTATTCGCGTAAAACATTTGACTATCAAAAACAAATGTATTCATATCCATTTTCTTTCATTTTTTTTTAAATTTGTAAAACAGCTGAAAATAAATAAATTTTGAAATACTTTAAGCGATGTAATCGACAATAGCAGTAGTTTAGAATAAATAGTCCTATCCTAAAAATACAACGAAACTAATAATGTATAAACATGTATATAATAATGTATAATCAATATCGATGACTACTTGTTTACGTTATAATCTGGTATGGAATATACATTCAATAATACTAGTGTATTCAAAAATATTTAATAAAGTGCACTATTCACCGTCTGATTTATCATCACCTTGATACCAACAATATATTGGAGTCTGAGTCCGGCTAATCTCTGAAATGGCTGGATCGATTTTTAATGGGACTTTCACTGACTGATAGTTGATATAACAAGGAGTAACTTAGGCTTACTTTTATTTTAGAAAAAAAATACCATAGGGACTAAGTCGCGGATAACAGCTACTTTACAATATTAGTAGTAAAACAATGTAATCAAATGTTGGAAGCTAACATTATAACTTACTTCTAATCGTCGTATTGAAATAAAACGTATATATTATGTAGGTCGGATGGCAATGCTATACTTTGAACCTTGAAGCTGATCTAATGATGGACAAATATTCCAAAAAAAATGTTGTGGTATATGTACCGTGTACATCCATATGCACTTAGTAAAAAGCGCCTATTTTAATTTTATAAACAGACACTCCAATTTTATTTATTTGTATAGATGTGAAAGTTGTATTTTTTGATGTTTGAATGTTTTTTTTTCTCAATCACATAAATACGGCTGATTGGTTTTCCATGAAGTTCGGCAAACTGATGCTTTGTAACCTTTTTTTAACGTTAGTAATGCGCCTTATGCATATATTTCTTTTGCAAAACGTGGTGGTTTAAGATATATATCTCAGGCATTTTATGATAGGAAGGAAAGTTGGTGGTAGGGGATCTTTACCCCGACTGGCTTACGACCACCAGCATACGAATCCAACCGCCAAGTGTTCCGGTTGCGCCGCATATGGGCCAGACATTTTCTCTCCCTCTCCCATCCTATTAATGCTGAGTTTCCAGTGAACACCGGGTTCTAGCTCAGAGTCCACTGAAACCGCAGCATTATTCTCTTCGCCCCCCTTCCTCTCTCTCTCTTCGAGGCGACAAGGCGTCGACAAAACAAGAGATACTCTCTAGTTTTGCGGATGTCCATGAGCGACGGTGGCCACTTTCCATCAGTTGGACCGTCTGCTCGTTTGTTCCTTATCTATCAAAAAAAGAAGGAAGGAGGAGAGGGGGAGTATTGAAGAACACTACAAGAGGTGATGATATGAATGGACTACTGGGCAAACGCAACGTAGATACTGAACTACTGGACCGATAAATAATCTAACAATTAAGAAAGAAACCTAAGCAGTGCCTTGGATTTGGGGCCAAGGTTAAAGAGCTCTTTTACCAGAATTCCAACACTCACCTCCAGGCTAGAGACAGCATTCTCAGCACTAATATAACACTGCACTTAACACTTTCACTGACACTATCTAGAGACTGCTTCATTCCTTGGGAGAGCGCGCGAAGTCAGAATGTCGATGGCACATAAAGAGTCGAGACTGTCAAAATAACGGAAGTGACTCTAGCGCCATAGATGGCGATGACGATTCGATTATACGGTAATCGTTTACTATTTTCCGACACGGCTATTCTGATAATCAACGCGCTCTCGTGTTGCCTTTAAACAGTTTCAAAATAAACGTAAAATGTAACAGTCTTTATTACTAATTTCATAGAGCAATAACTTATTTGAAATTTAAAATTTCCAACCACAACGCGTAAAAACTGTAAACACCAAAATCTACTACCGAAAGGGCTGATAGACCTCATGTGAAGCGAAGGCCTATTCTATTTCTGCATTTTTATTCTTTACTACCCACTTTAACCTTTCAAAAACTATTTTTACTCGTATTGAAACTAAGATAACTGACAGCGGCTTTCCATCTTCTTGAAGCCTCCATTCAGAGTGGTGGGATAACAACCATCATCAGGCTAGCATTGGAGGATTCCAATTCCCTCTTCTACCGTTGGAAAGAGGCTCGTTGAACTAGGCTATTCTTCTAACTTCCTCTACCCTGGGCCGCACACCGTCATCGGCAGGCACGTACGAATTCCGAAAAGAAACTTAGCCCCTGTGGTATAGAAGCATCTATTTCGTAGAGTCAGTTTCTTAGAGTTTCTTTCAATTCACTCTAGGTTCAATTCTTAAGTATTATAACTTATAACAAAGTAAAACTATTATAAAAGTGTTAATGAATTATACAAACATAAATAAATTGGAGCAAGTGAACACAAATGATTTTATCCAATAGAATGTGTTTTCAATTTCCTTTTATTTGAACGTTCATCGAGAAATATAAAGACGCCGAAAACACAGCTATAAAACTCGACTCGGTACATTTATTTATAGTCGAATTTGCGGCGACAACAGACTCGCAGTGGAGTAGTAAATAGATTTTATCTTTTTGCTAAACAGTGTGTAGTGGTCGTGGGTCACAGATGGTCTAACTGTGCACCGACAGTTTTGTGTACTGTAGCGACAATTTAACCATCCTCCACAAACTTCCTCACTTCTTGCCTTCGTAGAATAATGTGAAAACTTCAGCTTCCTTTTACCAAACGCTTGCTTCAAAAACCAGTTTTAAACTTAATGTATATTTATTTACGGAAATATACAATAAATTATGAGAGTTGGTAAAGATGTTTCTTTATTACTGTAAATAAACTCCTATTTAAGTTTGCTATTTGTGTATAATTTATTGGTAATAGTATAATTATGGATACTAACTGAAAAATTTTATTGTATTTTTGAAATATCACTATTTACAGCAAACATTTTTTAAATGTGTTGAATGTTAAAGGTGTTATGTTTATTTTATATTTCTGACGAGTTTGTTGTTAAATTATTGATAGTAAAGTTATCTTTGTTCGCAAAAATCTTTGAAATTATTTTTATGCGGTTTTATTGTGTTTAAGTTTAGATATTAGTTCATTATAGAATACATTTGATTTGACTGTAAGTTTAGTTGCTAGCATCAGCATTATATTAGGAAATATGAACATTCTGAATTTACAACACACTTTGTTGTTGTAATTTCCTAAATATCAAGATTAATTATTGATAATATCAAGATTAATTATTGATTGAGCAATAATGATTTTCAGATATATTTTAAGATATTAAGTTAACCTTGGTAATAATTACTTTAATAAAAAGTAGTAAAATATTTATTCAGTTACAAGAACATCTTCTGGAAAGTGGATTACTTACTATTTATTACGCGCGTATTCTATCTTGTTTCTCATTTATGTTTGAAACAATATTATTATCCTGGCATAGTACTAAGGATATTAGGCTAAAGTAATATTCATATATGCATTATAGTTTACGCCAAAGCTCACAAAACACTGTTCAAGCTAGTAGTTCTGATATGAAGCCACTACAGTATTCACGCATGGTTCGCCGCAAAGTCTTCCAGCTGTTGCCTAACGTCTAGCACGCTTCCTTATTGTGAGCTGGATTTTCTTTACAACTACATAAGATTGAAATTTCAAATTAAATTCCGATTTGTATTTAAAATAAACTTGGTGTTTGCATTTTCACAGAACATGTATAAGGGCTCAATTAATACCTTAGTCTTGCAGAGTATGCAAAATATTTCGACTGAAATCAGACAGGGGAAATATAGTTGCAGACCGACATATTAAGTCATACCAACGTGGAAGTATAAAATCTTATTTTAGGACATTGACATATACTCTAGTACAATCTATACATAAATAATTATAATAGTAATATAATTTATTAATTATCTGTACATAGAAAATATATTTAAAAAATGTAATGTGAGGGGTCTTTATAACACCAAAAGAACCAAATATAATCATTTTGTAATATTTTTGTTTTTCTGTCTTCCCGTATGTTTGTACGAGCAACACGTAAAACTCTCCTCACGAAATTTTATACGGCTTTTACAGTTACCTCCTCTTATTTTTTATTTTAATATCTTAGGTTTTCACAGTTATTATATGGTTAATATTTTATAAATATTATATAGGTTTATATCTGCCAAGAAAAAGTTATTGTCATTTAAAAATGTATTAACCCAACAAAGCTAAGGTGGGTTGACTACCAGTGAATAAAAATTCGATCTTGAGATCCCAAACTTCTAGCAAGCGAGTGATAAACGTATTGAGCGCACCTGGATTGGAAACTTCTTAAAAATATTTTTCAGTCATTTTCATAGCTATAATGTTACCAAACTTCCTCTCAAATATCGCTAGTACTTGAAAATTGAATAAATACCATTTTTTATGTAAAAGTTTTGTTATTACTAAGCTTTATTAGCTTGTTTAATTAAAAAATACTTTACTTTCGCAATTTAAACTAGTTGTTGCACATATACCTGAATGTTTAAAAGTTTGTAACAAATTTCACATCTTTTCAAATATACCGTTATCGTGTATAGTCGTGTATCTATATATATATTTCAGCATGACTATCATGGTATTTGGTGCTCATTACAGTAGAGCAGAATACCCACTAAAACCCAGCGTTCCGTTCACTGTCGACAAGTAGGTGCTAAGGGATCACTTTTGCATAGTACCGTGACACCTAGACAGTTAGGTTACTACGCCAACATAAATTAAAATGAATGTTATGGTATTATGTTAGTGATGACATACATATATAGAAAATAGAAAAACAATAATATGACATATATAGAAAAACAATAATAGTTAAAAAAGTAATAAAGTGAGACATAGAATTGATATTTTTATTATGTTGTAAAACGGAACGATTATTGTTTTATTGGTAACCTAATCGGTGAGCGGGTTTGGTGATTTCATCGTTTATTTGTAAAATAACAAAATTTCCCATATAGGAAACAGATTTTTTATTCTAATGAATACAATATAATTAATTAAATTTTTTAGAAATTAAATTTAAGAGACAAAATGCTTATAATGATGAAAAAAAATAAACACACAAATATAACAACAGGAATTTTACTTATTTGTATTAATAGCTTCTGATTAGGGTTGCCAGATGATAATTTGATAAAGAAGGGTCTAAACAGAAGGATGTTCTGTAAAAAATGGAGGACATTCACAATTAAACGAATTTTACTTTATTTTAATCATATTTAGGTGAGCTGCCAATTTTTGAACTATATGGGTAGAAGCAATTTAATCATGATCCTAAGTTTATACAATGTGTAAAAAAATTTCAAAGAATTTTAGAAATGTTTGTATTCAGTTAAAGGCAATATATAATAGGGGTTAAAGTAATATATAAAATTGCGGTTTTATTGTAATACGTAGTTCAAATTGACATAGAACCTTCATGGTTTGAGATTTTTGAGTGAAACTTTTTCATATGGTAGTTCTTCTTTTAAAATATGTGAAACATTCGATTATTGACTTTGAGTTGTTTTTTTTTTATTCGGCTAAGACAAGAAACATGGACGTTTCGAAAATTCGAGTGATTTTTAAATACGAGTTCCGACGCGGAACTAACGCAGCAGAAACAGCTCGCAATATCAATGTTGCGTTTGGAGAGGGGACTACTAATGAACGCACCGTGCGATTTGGGTTTAAACGATTTCGTGATGGAAACTTTGATTTGAAGAACGAATCTCTTGAAAGACCGCCCACACAGGTTGCTAGCAATGAATTAAAAGAGATGGTCGAAGCCGATCCGAGCCAAACTACCCAGAAATTAGCAGCATGGTTTAACGTTACCGTACCAACAATATTGACTCATTTGCGTCAAATCAATAAAATAAAAAAATATGAAAAATGGGTGCATCATGATTTGACTGATCCGCAGAAGGAAACAGGTGTTGAAACTTGTTTTGCCTTGTTGAATTGATACAGAAATGAAGGAATATTGGATGGAATTGTGACATGTGACGAAAAGTGAAGTGAAAGAATTCTTCACGATAATCGTAAGCGAAACATGAAATGGCTGACCCCAGGTACCGTAAAAATGTCCTAAAGCAAAGCTTACCAATAAAAAGGTAATGGTAACTGTTTAGTGGTCTCAGCATGGTGTTATTTACTATAGCTTTCTCCGATCTGGTCAAGCAATAACAGCAGATCTCTACTGTGCGGAACTCCAAACAATGATAGCAAAACTAGCAGTGAATCAACCCCGACTCATGAATCGATCTTCACCATTATTGCTCCATGATAACGCGAGACCTCATACAGCACGAGGAACCGTTTTAACTCTACAGGAACTGCAATTAGAAACCATTCGTCAGCCTCCGTATTCGCCAGACCTTGCTCTAACGGACTACCATTTTTTTCGTGATTTGGACAATTTACTACGTGATAAAAAGTTTTCTTCTTAGGAGTCAGTACAAAATGCTTTCACACAGTTTGTCGAAACTAGATCACCACACTATCGCAAAGGCATAAATGACCTTCCTATTAGTCGTCTGGATCCGTCTTAAAAATGGGCGTTCCAAAAGGTTCAATATTGGGTCCATTTCTTTTTTTGATTTATATTAATGATCTGCCGTACTAAGTGCGGAATCTGTGTGACATTGTACTTTTTGCTGACAACACTTCTCTTATATTTAAAGTTAAGAAAAATCAACACAATTACGACGCATGTATGTAAACAGTGCATTGTCGCAGGTTCTTCAATGGTTTACGGCTAATAATTTGCTATTAAACGCAAAAAAATCAAATGTATCGAATTTGCGTTACCGAACGTTAAAAAACAACAATTCACTCTTTTATTAAATAATGAAGTACTAAATGTAGCTGGCTCAGAGTCTTTTTAGGAATAACTTTAGACTCAAAATTTCAGTGGAACTCCTATTTATCATCCCTAGCGGGAAGACTCAGCTCGGCCGCTTACGCAGTGAGAAAAGCAAAGCAACTAACTGATATCAATACATCTAGACTTGTTTATTTCAGTTACTTTCACAGTATTATGTCTTATGGCATTTTACTGTGCGGACATTGAATCTATTTTTATTCTTCAAAAAAGAGCAGTTCGGCCCATTTACAATCTAAGAGCCAGAGATTCCATTCGAGATGTATTTAACAAAATAGATATTCTTACGGTGCCGTTACAATATACTTACGTATGTAATATATTGTACATTAGGCAGAATACTAATTTATATTCAAAACATAACAATATAAATACAAGAAACAGAAATAAACTTGTTACGCTATACTGTCGTCTCCACTAAGAAATAATTATTTCATTGGGCATGTTCGTATCTATAACAAGATTCCACAGCCTATTTTAGAATTGCCGCTAAAGCTTTTTAAAATTCACTTTAAAAAGTGTTTAATAAATAAAGCCTACTATTCTGTAAATGATTACTTGAACGATGAAAAAAGCTTGGAATCCAAGTAGACTTGATACTCAGCTGAATGATAATACAATTGTAAAACAAATTCATGTAAATAATGGCGTTTTGAAAAGAGCGACTGTCGATTTTCTTGCCAGTTCTTCTCATCAGAAAACCGCTTTCCGAACCGGTGACAGACAAACTGACTGACGAACTCATGTTTGACGTGTCAAAGTACTTTGCAAAAAGTCTATTTGAAATACGCTATTTTGAGTTTGAATTTTGCAAGAAGTCCTTGGTTTTTCAGCAAATAATTGTGAAAATCTTCACCTATCATGTTTTTTAAGTTGTATTGAGATATAAAGATTTAACCGACTGTAGACTTCTGTTCCTCTCTTTGCTCCACTGAGTATTAATCAGTGGAAAAACTCTTTCCACATTTGCCTTGTATGCGCTTATACAAAAATAAAACTTGCAGATCTTAAGTAGTTCAGAGAAACATTAAATGTTTTTAACACTTTTGAAGTAGATTGTCCACTGCTCGTGCAACTTCAAATCATAATGGGCTTCATCACTATCTGATTTTGATTTAAGAAATGAAATCAGGTTACAAAATTGATCATCTTCAATCTCCATACCTCTGATGCTCAATATGCTCAAGTTAGTTGGTATTTATTCTTGTTTTTCATGACATATTATTACGTTATATGAAACTAGAAGAGAAATAAATACAAGTAAATGTTTTATTATTTAAAAATGTGAGCAAAAAAATTTTATCTATTCTGAAAAGACGTATACGCCAAATGATGTTATATGCAGGGCCGGATTATCCATAAGACGGATTAGGCAACTGCCTAGGGGCCCTGCACCAACTAAGGGGGTACCTAGTGCGGGCCACGCACCAAGAAAAAAACGTTTCATTCGTGACATTATTAACATTCGGTAATGTTACCATAGAAAACAACAATATTATTAAACTTAAAATAACCGCGTCGCGTCTTATATCTCTTTTCTACTCCATCATGAGACCTGGGTCATCTCTTATTTGTAACTATAATCTATTCATTAAGATCAGTTCATTTAATAAAGGCAAAAATCAGGAGTCGATCTGATCGACTCGACTTTTGTCATAGAAAAAATATATTTAAAAAATTAAGAAATGGGTAAAGGAAAAGAGCCCCGAGAATTGCATTGCCTAGGGGCCCCGATAGGGTTAATCCGGCTCTGGTTATATGGTTGAAAAGAAGATTGTCTTTGCTTTGACAAATAAGGCAAATGCATTATCTCATTCTGCCGTATATGTGACGTCATCACATATGTTTTAGTTTTTATTTCTTTCTCCAAAACGTATGAACAAAAAAATCAAAGGTATTAAGAAACGATATTCTTGTTTTCAGTGCTTAATATTTTTGAAATCTATGGAAAACTAATGCGTTAAATTGTAAGTTAAGGCTTACAATATTTCGACAGCTTAGAATACATTTTATTATTATTAGACAGATTATTATTAACATATTATAATCTAACGGTATTTTAAAATTTTACGGTAACTATACTATTAAATGATGTAAACCGATGTTTTAATAGTTTGCCAACCCTCTTTGGTAGTTACTACAGATGTGTATGCCAGACTTGCAACCAATATCTATTAGAGTAGCTATTCAGAATGTATGCGATTCAAAATCCCAGTAGAAGTTGCCGTTAGCGGTTTACCGTTCGAGTGGCTAGTCGTGTCTAAACCCGCAACGAACTAACTTTGCTTAAATTTCAGACTGTCAACAACTAACTGTAAGTAGTTGCACGTTTTCATTGACGCAACAACCGTGTACCTGTGTTGCATTCTTATTGAACGTATTTTCGCATGAATTTTCATACAGGTATTTTACTTAGAATGTTGTTTCATAGCCATTACATTTTCATAACTACATATTTAAATATTTATAAAGGTATAGATGCGTTAACTGTGCACTAAAATAGCTCACCACATAGTTACACACCGGCTAGTTCCTCCGTTAAATGCTACTTTACGTAAAGTTTCAGCTTAATTTTTTTGTAGAAGACTTATTGTACACTGCTACTTTTTGAGGATTGCAAAAAGTTTCCTATCAAACGCATATACTATATCTACTACTATATATATTTATAATAGTAAAAATATTACGTTATTGTGTTTTATTCAAGTCTTCTTATTCTAACGATCGACAAAAACTTGTAGAGTTAAAGAGAATATACTCGTAGGAGAGGCGCCAGTACTTCGCTTTGTACGTCTGATTTTCTTCTTTTTCTTTACGGAGAGACTAATTAATTCATTGGTAAGTAAATTTATAATTTTATATTCGCTATTTTAATTATTTCAGTGACAGTTAATAAATTCTTGTGGCAAAATTAAATTCAAATCCAGTTAATATAAATATTGAAAAGTATGAAATATATATTTCGATCTGAAATCTATAATGAAGCACATGCTGCAGCTATTCAGGTAATCACATCTGCAACGTGTATAAACGTACTCAACGAAAATCAATCAGAGCAACCGCAGAGAGTGTAATCACGCCCTAATTTAAGCCTGTCCGTATGCCTCGTTATACTTGCAGGCTATCCATCCAAAAATATTCTCATCCGCTTTTATATTTCAGTAGTGATTGTTACGCTCGAATATATATAGGTCAATTTTATAATCTATAAAAAAATAATTAAGAAAACATTAAAAAAGTTAACTTTGTTCATGTTAAAATATTAATTGTACCTAATTACTCATAATTATAATGACTTTGTTATTTATATGGATTATAGACAAGAAGTTATCGATCGAAAAAAGTCTCTAACCATCCTATAGGCCGGCGAACGAGGTGTAGACCTCCACTACTCGTCCTTGCTGCCTAGCATCTAAATAAACTAAGTTATTATTTGTAAGATTTATATTTACTTTAATGTTTGTACGTAAGCTGTCCGCTAAAATTAAAAAAACATTTTTTCGGCTACTTCCTTGTATGAGATATAGCAACTGGAACTACCTAATAGCAAATGTTAGAATATTGAATATTGGCATATATGTTTTGTTATAAAAGCTTGTAATCAAATGATTTAAACATTTCTAAGTTACCTACTCTTATTATAAAATTGGGATTGTAACTAGTCAATAGGTGCCTATTTTGTAAGTTATAGATTATCTCTACAGATCTGATTTAAAATAATGGAAAGCTACACTATTTCCGAGCGATATACGTCGTTTTGGATGTCTATGAATGTTATGCTAGTAAAGATATGGCAATTTTAAGGTAATTTTCTTAAATTACTACCTCGATAAGCAAGGGCCCTTGTTCTTATTAATAGAAGAATTAATAAGTAGATATTTATTAACGAAACAATAAGTATTCAAAAACCAAAGAGGAAGAACAGTGGCACTGGCTCACAGCCAGCCTAATCGTCGTTGGATGCGTACCAGTATTTGCAGAGCGTTGTATTATTGCCAACAGGAGATATTAACGTGGGCTGTGATTATATTTTAATGATGACCTGAGAAATAGATAATCTCTAGAACTTCAGTTTTTGTTTAATGACGAAACATACAAACTTCACACGTTCTCCCAATAATTAGTCCGCGAAGTGAAAAGCCTAACAGGTTATTTAGCATTCCATAATCGTGTTTTCGTTTTATATGTGGTAAAGTCAGGTCACACTTAAGATACACAATTACAGTGTGATGGCTTGTTCACTAAAAAACCTATCGCGAAGTAATAATTATGTGTTCTGATGATGTGTTAATAACTGCCGCCCCACTGTTACTGCAAGTTTTAATAAAAACCTGTTTTGACATTTATTCTTTATGTCACAAAGGAAGTTATCGTTGTTTAAAAGCATTTTCGTCGGAAGTGTCTCAGTTGTGCAATACTCTAAATCCAAATAAGCCAAACCCAAAACTAATCGAGCCAAAATTGATATTCCACTTTGTTACTATGTAAATGTTAAGCAAATATGCACGAATTGCACCTTTTAATACGTTTAATTAATCTGGTCGGTTTTTAATCAGATAAAATATACATTGTATATAATCTTAATATTATTTTTACTAAAATCAAAATGAATACTTAGGAAATAAAACAATGACAGATACTGGATCACTTGGTTAGTAATTAAATTGATTACATACATAATATAACGAAAAAATACAGTAACATTAAGTAGGGTTTCTACTATAATAAAACAAAAAAAAAATATATAAGGCGGCGACGAGAAGCGACTTTTTCTATTTATAAGAAAAAACTAATTTTAAAAAACATGTTTCCTATGACTAGATTCGTTTAATATTTGAAATGTTAAGTAGTAATTAGTAAATCTTGCAATTTACATTTAAATTATTTGTTTTAAACGTTTATTATTTTTAACCTAACTTTTTTCAGCCATTTACAACGTTTTTCATCACAATAATTGTCTCTTTGCTCTTGTATCCAAACACGTCCTGGTCAACAATATCATATTACAAGTGGTCACCTAGTGGTCGAAATTAGACCATAATTAACTTAAATTACTTTAACAAGTGTATGGTAGTAGTGTGTAATGTTTTTTTATTCATTTAATGTATTTTTTTATACATAATTTGAAAGAAACATTAGCGTTCTGTACCTCTTCTCTGTATAAATTATAAGTGTCGGAAATTTCATACTCCTCCGTCCGCGTAATTATCGTAAAAAGGGGTACAAAGTTTTTGCTTTACGTATTAATTAATATAAAAATAGTCTTGTAATTTAAGGTAACAAAAATAGTGAAATAAACAATTTAAATTGGTATCTTAACAGCTATATAAATAGCGTTTACAGCGGGGATTACACGGATATTTAACCAAACTAGTTGTAATATTCCCGTATTAACAATGGCCATCAAATGTTCGCTTTACTACCGCATTCAGCAGCTCACCATCACCGCTGATAACCGTCATAACTGATTAATGTTATCCGATTTACATAATTAAAACACGTTTGTTTGGCAATTTAAACATTTATTTTGATGAAGATTATACTGTAATGAATGTATTGGAAACTGGAGCAATTGAGAATAGGTTATTTTGTACTCATAATCCTACGTACTCATTCGTAATAAATTTAAGCAAACAACCTTGCTATATAAACACCTAAGTATCTTAGAAATACAAACAGAAAGAGCCATAACGATTAGACGTTTATCTATCGACTCGTAGCTGACTTTTCTGAAGAACAATGATTTTGCATAAAAAAAACTATGCCGCCCTCGTAAACCTATGATATACTCTGCTGTTAGATAAGCACGCTAGTACTTTAAAAGAGGATTACACAAAAAAAGATACCGAAGCTCAGTCGTCCAGTTGACTAACAAAAAGTGATATACTCAAATCCAAAATGGCTGGGCTAATTTGGATGATTTTATTTTCAAGTACTCGTTTCAGGAAGTTGACTATAAATAAACTGAAAATCTTTTCCATACTTTTTTAGAAATATTTTCCGCAATATTTGAAGTTACGTAGGTAGAGAATCTGGAGACATAACATTCCTCCATAAATACTGGTTTATCATCCTCAAGCATTTAGTCAATCTAATGGAAGCAATCTGGTCATCTCTCATTTGCAATGTAAAGGGAGCTACCAAAGGAATACGTCAGACTCAATATTGTGCAAAGTACACCTATGTACTGTTTACCAAATAAATTCCTTTGCGAAATTCTGTTTATTAAATGCTTCGGTACAGTTTGCATAGACGATGTGGTCAAGTAAGTTTAATATTATCAACTACTACTATTGTACATATATAGTTTTGTGCGTGAACGATGATCCTAAAAATCTTCAAAATGTAGGTATGCATTTCTTAAGCTTTCCTTAAATCCTTTATGAAAACTATTTTACTAAAAATGATTACTCTTCGTATAACGTAGTAATTAAAGATAGAATAGACCAAGTCATGTTCATTATCTGAAAAAAAAAGAAAGATTTTTATAAATATACTTATTATACAGTTATACACTAAACAAACTGTTCAGAACGAAAGAGAAAGAACAAAGCCTATCATCAGGCAATATTATAAGAAAGGAATGAACGTGATTCGGCCGCTTCATTATCATCTGCTATCTTGCTCACAGTACACATTAAGCAGTGATGGCCCAGTGAATGAGACTTCAAGTCTTACTTGGGAGGTCCGAGTTCGATCCCCACACCGGCACACACCTCTGACTTTTTTGAGTTATGTGTGTTTTAAGCAATTAAATATCACTTGCTATAACGGTGAAGGTCGTGAGGTAACCTGCACTCCTGTGAGTTCCCTAAAGTTCTCAAAGGTGTGTGAAGTCTGCCAACCCGCACTGGGCCAGCGTGGTGGACTATGGCCTAATACCCTCCTCATTCTGAGGAGGAGATCTGGCTCAGCAGTGGGCCATTGACGGGTCGTGATGATCTTGCTCACACATGTGATATAAATTAATCTGTATGTCTTTTTTCACTCGTAAGATAAACAAAATTAAATAGAACATAATAATATCAAATTATTTTTATATGAAATAAAACTTTTTCCGTCCTTTAATCAAAAATATAAATCATACATCTGTAAACACACGAACAGAATATATGTCACCGTAAAATTTTCAACACCGTTAGATTATAATCAATCTCGTGATATTGCAAACTGTAGTGGTGAACCGTGGTATATGTATAATCTATGAAAGTGAAACCATTAAACCGTGAATTAGAATTAATTTGCCATAGAGTTACAAAATTATTACATAAGGCATAATGAAAATAGCATGTACAAAATATTGTGACGATTGTGAGTTATGATTTCTGTGACGTCTCCAGCGCTTTCGAAAGCATAAAAAAAATAATAACTACATACTTTATGTCACAATTCTTGAAATGCATTTATTTTACTAGACTGACACTTGTGTTTCATTCCTAAGTCTGTGGACACGGAACAGCCTACTGTAAGACCGACCAATCAAGGACAACCTTTAGATAGCAGTATCTTACGGTTCGCAATCTATCGACAGTTTACAATATTGCGAGATATTTTTTGTTCACTAGCGAGATATAATATAATCTAACGGAGTTGACAATTTCACGGTGACATATTATACACTATTAAAACACAAGAAGGCATTTCATCCACAAACTAACGTATAACGTCAACCTTACATACATATATGCCATTGCATATAAACATTATATAAAGATGTAATGTAATTAATTCATTTAAGTCTTATACAAAACTGTCGTTTATCTTACCGTTATAAAAGTTTTAAGAGATATCTTAGTAAAGCTTGTTGACCGAATATAAACAGCTCTTTGCGACCTAAAAATTAAATATGTAAAAAAATCAACAACCATCTTAAAGAATAAGGGTCATTTTCACAAACAGCTTAGGTAAATTTAAATGACAGATAGAAAACTACAGAAATATTCAATCCTTTGCTTAAAGTAACATAAAAATCATATTTTTTTATACCTACTTTTGTGCAACGGAATCCGTATTTTTTTATTTTTAGTATTTTTATGTTGTTTTAATAATTGATGTAATACCTCTTACTTGTAACCATTAATTTTAATAGCTTTAATCTTTTTTATTTTAGGAGCCTTCAGAAGAAATCAATAATTTTTCATCCAATTATTGAGTCTAGTTATACCTTTTGACTTAATAAGAGTCTTAGGTTTTGTTACACAATGTCTAAGTAAAGCTACTACAAACTTATTCAAAGAATAATCATTTATTTTTACAATTCTTAAATTACTAATTAGCAAATGAGGTGCAAAGTAAACTATAGGTTAGATCAAGTGAAAATAACAAGTTTATGTGATTATTAATTTAAGACATCAGTAATAGATAAAACCAAATAAATATAACTACTAGAAGTTACAATATCTGTTTAATAAATATTCCATTCTTTACTTGGACATTGTAAAAGGAACCTCTGAGTTGATACTTCTTTTGTTAAAAAGAACATATCTTATACTGAAGAAGAAGAAGAAGGAGATACACGAATCTTCTCAAAATATAATTTTCTATTGCTAGGTTCATAACAATTAATGTAATTAAAGTTGGATCGTTGATGTGAAATAAATGTTTATTACCTCAATATTATCAGAAGAATCATTTTCTTATTCTCATAAGTCATATCTTCCCAGGGGCTATCATAAATAGCGGTAGCAATGTCTGAAGCCTAAAATAATCAACCTTTTAGCCAACGATTAACAGAATCTAGATACACATAAAGGTAATTTAATCGAGATGGTTCTTAGCTATAATTTGTGAAGATCTGATGGGTGATGATCTTTGAAGATTATCAGCTCATCTTTAACTTGAGACCTGGGTGAAAATATTAATATATTGACAATTACAACAATCTTGTTACCATGGTAACACATTCGATTATTAGCTTAGACTGAGTAGAGATGAAACGGTAATTTCTTGATATCTTTCTTTTGATGTCAAGTATCGAATAGAACGAAGTATTAAACTTTTTTAAAGTACATAACAGTACATATTTCATATACAATAATATAATTTATAATTGTTAAATCTGTTTTTACTGATGTTTTTATACTGTCTTTTCCTGATGTTCTTATGGCGCTTATTTGTTTAGAAAATTTTTTTTAATGATCTTGTATCTTATTAATGATCAAAGTTTTTAGTACATTAATACAATACAAAAAATAATTTAAGGATTGCATTGATATTACCGAGTCTGTGGCAAGTTGTCCATGCTTACAGCTATAGTAAATTGTAATGGTGGTTATGACCGAAATTAAAAAGTTTTTGAAGTCTTCTGGTCTGCTGTTTATCTAGAAAGAATTGTAAATTAATACAAAAGCAGCATGAAATGAAACCAGTTACCTTAGGAACAATCATGATTATTAATATATACAGAAGATGTTTACTTTAAGTGTATGCTGTTTAGTGTATTCTGTAACAACTTTGATTCAAAATATGATATTTATAGCATACAACTAATATTATCTTTTACTTGTATGCCTTCTCCTGAGTCAAAGGCTCTAAGCACTGCTCGTTTTCTTTCTAGAGTGCATGTAATTATTATATTTTACATGTTATGGTTAATATTCCTGTATTAATCATTCTACCGTTAATAATTTATCATTTTCAGCGAAATCACTTCATCAAAAAAATCAAGTGTGGCGGAGACAAGCCTGTTCAAACATACTCCAAGATTAAGCGTAAAATGTGTAAAAAGTAATAAATATAAAACTATGCTTTTTATAAAATTAACTTACTCTCGCAGTGATGCCATAGAAGCAGATAGTCGCTGACACGAAAAAAATATGGATAGCGAAAATAGCCCCGAAAGCATTTCCTAGTTCAGTCAGCAGCCTAAATCAAAAATTAAGTACTATTACTTCTTTTATAAAAGTTTGTAGGTGCAAAAGCAAGAAATACCGTAAATCCTGATTTTCGTACAAGCAAGATATACTATCACTGAATAACGAAATCAAAACTGCGACTTTCTAACTTACACAACTATCTACCACTCAGTAAGTAGGGTGGGTTAGCTTGGACGGAGAATCTGGTGAGTGTTCACATATGTGGCAGGGCAACTCTTAAACCTACACGCTTGGTCTAAAGTCCAAGGCACTGCTTGGGTTCCTACGAGAATAGCAAGAGATCGATATGTTTAGCTATCTCCTGACGGTATTGCACCCGTAGCTTTCATGATAGGCCATCCATTGTGCAAATACGACGCTTATTAAAGATTGTACCATATTCTAACTATCTCTCTTCTTTATTGTAAATTAGCGATAAGCCTATGTGTTAAAAATAAAATATGAACGTTTAATATACGGGCTTTTATTGTACATGTAATACTTGTATAAGATATTTTTAATATAATTGTACTTACTCAGATGAAACAGAATGCCTTTGAATAGTCTGTTTCAGTTTGTCATCGATGTCTTCTTTAGATCGAATTATCTCATTAAAATCTTCTTTGAGCATTGCAAAGAGGGTTCGTAATTGGATCATAGAGACGCTTAGAAAAAATAAACTGCAGTTGATCAAATAAGTCAAATTGCAAGCTGGAATATTAAAAGATTACGTACTGTAGTATAATCAAAAATAAGATTTTATACTTCGTAAGTTATATTTGTTGACTGTAGACGTCATAAAACCTACCTTCTCTAATATTTCTAATATTAAAACGTCTGGTATTTAATTTTCAACTCGAAAACTTAATTATGGACTAAGTGATTATTGTAAATAGCTGTGTTTATTGAA